>CM057459.1:64092500-65517500 GCA_016271365.2 Neoceratodus forsteri
GATTATTTTTCTGCAATCCATGGACTAATATTATTTCACAGATTATGCTTTCCAAAATTCTGTGTAATTTAATACAACATTCCAAAAACCCCTTCAGATGCAGAACTGCCATTATGCACAAATTGTGATATCAGATTTCTGCATTTTGCCCAATCCTGGTAGCTAATAGACCATGCTAGCACACCTTTGGAGCCATGTAATATGGAAATTGAAGAGGTAGGTGTTGGTTGGGACTGGTGAGCCCAGATTGTCTGTTGAGATTTGCTGCAATAGGAGCTGCAGAATGAGCCAAATGCAGCTCATAACCCTTGCCCCATTTGCATGAGCTGTATGGGCTACAGAGAGAACAAAATAGGAACATGTAGCCCACGGAGGAATGCCCAAACATAGCTGTCCCAGTCCTTTTAGTTTGCAACAAAGTCTTGCTTATTTTACAGTATCTCCTGCTCATGATTAGAGCCATCAGTAGTTAGTAGTGGATTGGGGCTGACAAGCCCAGAGTGCCCATGGAGTGTTGTAGTGGCAGGGAGCTGCAGGGTGAGCTAAGGCTTACTAATGGCTTCCAACCCCATTTGCACTTTTGGCACAGGATATATAGAGAAAAAATAAGGAGCATGTGGTCTAAGACAGCTGAGTCTTACAGAAAGGTTTAAGTTTTGTACTTATTATGCAAATAAATGAGTTTGAAATTATGGCCTTTAAGTTTTTTCTCTAAAACAGGTGAAGGAGAATGTATTAATGTGGAGAATCACACACATTTGGAAGAGGGTGCCACTCCAGAAAAGAGTGATGTAGTTCATAGGTTCATAGGTTCATAGAAGTGTACGAGCAATGAAGGCATATGTAAGGATGCCCATTGTATGCTTGCCACCCATATGTCCTATGGGTGGAAATCAAATTTTTTGTTTCCCATATGTTTATCCAATCTTTGCTTAAAGGTATTTACATTATCATTATTAATGACACTTACAGGTAAGTTATTCCACAAACCCACAACTCTCTGTGTGATAAATAGACTCCTTCTAGTGGATATGCATTTTTCTCCAATGAGTTTATAACCATGACTCCTAGTTGATTTGACATTGGAGGCAGTAGTAATTCCAATTGTGGTTCTTAAATAATCATTTTTTAAGGTTTGATATACCAATATTAAGTCACCCTTATTTGTCTGTATTTTACAGAAAATAGGTTAAGTTTTTAATCTGTCTTCGTAACTATTACTATGTAAAGATGATACTTTTTAGTGAATTTATGCTGAACGCCTCAGCGAGTTTTAAACCCTTATAGAAGTTAGTGCAAAAATTGAGAGCAGTATTCCAAGTGGGGACGTACCAGACTGGTGTGGGCATAATAACCTTGAGTCTCTACTTTTGATATTTCTTAAAATACAGCCAATTATTTTATTACATTTTTAACTTTAATTATATTATTTTTTCAAAAGTTAAATTATCTGAGATTATGACACCCAAATCCTTTTCTTGCAAAATACTTTTTAGATAAACATTGTTTAAGGAATAATTGAAGGATGTTATTTTTGCCCAAATGTAGACTTTACATTTGTCAACATTAAAAACATACCATAAGCCTTTGCCCAGTTTGATAGGTTGTTTAAATGATTTTGTATGGAGCATTTATCATGAAAGGTGCTTACCAAACTACCCATTTTACAGTCATCAGCATATTTTGCGACCCATATCTTATCAGTAGTAGGCAGTGTACAGACCATAATATTAAACAGTATCAGACCCAGGACGGAGCCCTGGGGAACACCACTAGTCACCACACCCATCGCAGACAGGTGACCCTTGACTGATACCTGTTAAGTTCTGTTTTCCAACCATGACTGTATCCAGTTTATAATATTAGGTTGCAACTTAATTTTGACCAATTCTTGTAGTAAGACTTTATGTGATACTTTATCAAAAACTTTGGAAAAATCCAAAAATATTACATCTACCGGAATACCCAAGTCCAAGGCAGCGCTTACTGGTTCAAAAAAATGTAGTAGGTTGGTCAAAACTGATCTTTCAGTCACAAAACCATGTTGAAAGATATCTACTATTTTATTTCTTTCTAAATGATCTATAATATGGGCTTTAAGCAATCTTTCCATAATTTTGCCTATGATGGAAGTCAGGTTTATGGGCCGATAATTATTAGGGTCATGTCTGGATCCACCCTTATATATGGGTGTAACTATAGCCTCTCTCCAAGCCTGAACAACTTTACCTTCTCTGATTGATGAGTTAAATAACACGGCTAGAGGACCAGAAATTGAATGACTAATTTTTTGTAAAAATCTGGGTGGAATACCATCAGGACCAGGAGAGCTGTTTGATTTTAAAGATTTCATTTGGTTTGCAACCTCCATTTTGTAAAAACAGGAAAACTAGAATTATTTACTAGAAGAGGCATTTGCAGCTTCCTTAGTTGAAAAACTTTTAGAAATGTCTCATTTAGAATTGTAGCAGTAGTTGTTTCATCTAAAATAGATATATCATTGATGTTAAAGGGTCCAATTGTATGATTTCTTTCTTTCATGGAACCAATATAATTATAAAATTGTTTTTGTTGTCTTTAACTTTAGTAACTAAGTTGAATTCAATTTTAGATTTAGATGATTTAATCATATGTTTTAATTTTTGGCTGCAATTTTGTATTTTTCCAGGAGACTGTTAGAATTAACTTTTTATTTTCTATATAGTTTTCTTTTTTGTAATTGTTTCTTAATTTTGAGGACCACCAAAGAGGACACGTTTATTGTTGCAGTACTTCATTCTATAAGGAACCCAATTTGAAAGACAAATATTGATTTTGTTATTAATTAAATCCCAAATTTGTAATAAATTTAGGTTATTTAGTTCAGTCTCCCAATTCCATTTAGATAAAAAATCATTTATTTTTTTTATAGTTTGCTTTATTAAAGTTTTTGATTTTAGTAATGCCATTTGTTCAGTGTTCATCAATGTATAATACAACACCTCCTCCCTTTTTATTTTCATTTTGGTTTTTGTAAAACTTATTATATCCCTTTATGTCAGTGTTCCAGTCTTCATCCTTATACCAAGTTTCAGTAACTCCACAAATTGATATTTTTTGTCCTTGAAGGATGTAAGTAAGTTCTTCTTTTTTGTTGCGTAGACTTCTGGCATTAGTTAATATAATATTTATATTTGGTTTAGAAATGATACCAGTAGTGTTCATTTGGGGGAATTTACAGTTGATTATGGATGCAGGGTTTGAAGAACAGTAGAAAAATTGAGGTTCAAGAGTTGTATCTAGAACATACAACTCCCCCCTTGCTGGAAGTTTAAACAACTATTGATAAAATGCACTATGCTTTTGCCCAATAGCCTACTACCCCTCCTGCTGAGATGGAGTAAATAGTAAAAATCTTTTCATGTAAAGCCTACTTTTATACTGCCTATGAAGCCAGTGGTGGTAGTATTTGGTAAAGAGAGGTGTGAAAATGATTTGAAAAAAGTGTTCACAGAAGTATCTACACCAAAATATGTGAATTGTTCCAAAGAAGAGAGGGCAGCATTAAAAAGTTAAGAGCTAATAACCAGATTACTACTGTATCAAGTCAGCAGATAGAGGTGGCTTGATAGTAATAATGAATAGCTCATGGTATGAACAAGAGCTAAAGCAACAACTAAGTGATAAAACATTTTATAGAAAATTAGATAGAATTAACTATGAATTTTGAAAGGGAAATTGATTAAATTTTGGTGGATGCTCTGTAAAGAAACATTATTATGGAACATAAGTGGGATTTTCTTACAGCTGAATTTCCAGTTAGAACAACTATCTATTTATTACCTAAAATTCAAAAGAACTTGAGATTTCCACCAGGAAGACCAATAGTGGCCAGTTTAGGTCTCAATTACTGAACCACTGGTGAAATATGTTGATGTGTACCTTAATCTTTGCTGTGCCATGGACTGATATATCAGTCCAGAATATCTATATGTTCTAATTCTGTCGGCAACCTAAGGGTCAAAGATGGGGTAACTACCTTTGGATCATATATCAGGAATACATCACATATATTGGAAGTTTTAAATGATATGATGATGGAGGATGATTGGTTATTAGTAACACTGGACATCCCAACTTTATACACAAATAATTCCCATTGGGGGGGTTATGGGCCTTAGGGAAAACATTACTGGAACAGAATCAAGTGAGGGGGGATGTCTGGAGTTTATTCTCAAGCTGGCAGAAAAAGTCCTCAAGTTTAACACCTTTTCCTTTCTGGGGACATACTATCATCAAATCCAGGGGACTGCAATGGGAGCATCTTTTGCCCCCAATTATGCAAATAATTTATTTGGGGGTATGAGAAAACTAATTTATTAGAGATCCAGGCCAGAATCCATTTTTGGGGTTTTTGGAATTGTACAGGAGGTTTCTGGATGATATATTAATTGTTTCCAAAGGTGAAGAAAGTGAATTACTGCAGTTTATTACATATTTATTACATATTTGGAAAATACACCTCCCCCTCACCTTAGATTTACAGTTACATTGAATAAAGAGAGATCATTTTTTGGATATAAAAATTAAGAAGGATGGTAGAGGAGGGTTGTTACAAACATTTATAGAAAAGTACAGACCTTAATTTGCTTTAACATTTTTCGAGTGGCCATCCAAGACATAAAGTATGAGGAAAACATTCCAAAAAGACAATATATTCGATTGAAAAGAAATATGTAGCCAGGAATCTGACTATCAAAAACAGGCAGCAATTCTCAGCTCCTGATTAAAGTATAGGGGTTACACTCACTATTGTATTCAGTAGGTGAGGGTGTTTGCTGAGAAAAAAAGATAGAATTATCCTGATGCAGCAGTGTGGGCAATGAAAAGAGAGGGATTCCACTTAGGGATCTAGACAAAATGCTGTTACAACTTATTCCTTACAGTCTAAAACAGTAAGGGATATTTTAAATAAACTTTGGCATCTTTTGGAAGTAGAAGACAGTTTGGCCCCTTTAATAAAGAAAAAGCATTGCATGATATGTAAATGGGAACAAAATATAAAATACATGGTGGTATCAAGCTTGCAATCAGTGAGAAAAGGATGGTCTAGACCTAATTTGATGCTGTATCTCCCTAAGGGTACCTTTACATGTTGGATATGTGTTTACTGTAAAAAATATTTTAAAACAAGATGTTTTACAGTAAGGTAAACATGTGCAGAGCTAGGGACTTTTTGTAACTGTGAACAGAAGGATTGATTTATTTGGCAGAATGTACTTGTGGTGTTTTTTATATGGACAAACAAAGAGAAAGTTCAAAAATCATATGGGAGAGCTTTAAGCAGCATGAGGCATGATGATATAAATAATGCCCCCGCTATGCACATTAAAAAATGTGGAGATACCCATAATTTCAAGTTCATGGGTTTGGAGAAGGTACATTGTAATTATAGAAGGGGAGATTATGAGAATCTGTTGTTGAAAAAGGAAGAATTATTAGATATATACACTGGGAGGATCAAGTTCTGTATGTTTAAATGGGAAATTTAGTTTGGAGTTTTTTTTGGAAAACGGATTGATAAATATCTCTTACACTACTCTCTCTCTTATTCTGTATGTTTATAGTTTCCATAGGGATGTTGATGAGAATGGATGTCTTTGAAGTTTACTCATTTTCCTGAATGGCACTGGTGACGTCACACGTTATTATAGACCAATGAAGGCAGAAGAATGAAATAAAAAGGATCCATGAATGAAATAAGCATGAAGATTGAGAAAATATTGTCACCTGTTGAAATGCCATTTTAAATTGAGAATTAATGGACTTATGTGATTCTATATGATTAAGAAAGAATTGCATTATTGATTCACATTAGAATTACTGGGGATACTAGCATGAGATTTTTGTATGTTATGTGATAGTAACTTGAATATTTAATTGAATGGGAATCTAGATTCAAAGTAATGCCTGGTTACTTCAGTGGTCCTCTTGAAAGAGGACTGCATGCAAAATTGTTCAGGTTTTTTGAACCGTTCACTCTGCTTTTAAACTTTAACTGTAAAATAAAATTATGGTTTTATGACAATGACAGCCTCTTTGCTTTTTGTGCAGTTAGCCAGTAAAGTGGTGCGATTTTCTATATTTTGACTAAGTCAGAATACCCAAAGCTGCACCAGGCCTTTTCGCCTGCAAGAAAGTCTTGTCTGCTGGTGTGCTTCCCACACTCCCAATTGGAGCAACTAGGAGGTGCAATAGGAACAGTCTAATGCTAGTGTGTCTGGACTGTCTGTGAAGAGTTGCTGTGGTGGGGGCTTCAGGGTTTATAGAACTCAGACCAGGCCTTGAAGCCTTACAGTAAATAGACAAACTTAGATATGAAGGGACATCTCAGTGGATACTTGTTAACATAGCCCTACGCATCTGCTTCATTTTGCAAATGGGCAACCACCCCTGCAATGTGCAAGAAGTTATCAATAATTCCCATTTGCCACAAAGAAAGTAAAAGGGTGTTCATTTTTGGATGTGTATAACAATTAGTATGAGCTGGTTACCTATTTTGCTCGGTTAGTAAATTAATACATGGTTAGATTTGAAGATCTTGCCTGAGCTTCCTTGCTAATACTGATGCCATTCGTGGAAGCACCCGTGTGACACCATTATTTTTTGAGCATAAGAAGGGAAACAAATCTGTTTTCAGAGGCTGTGCGGTTACTGCACTTACTGTAAAATGTTGTTTTAAAATAGGAAATGTGTCCAAAAAGCTTTTGGGTGGTTGAGTCATCTTACTGCAGCAAACAAAATATTTGTGGAGGAAGGCATTTTTTATATGTTAATAAGTCTGGTTCTGTTAAGGAAGACATAGGGTCAAGGAGGGACATGGTTGTGACCACAGAGAACTGGAGCCTAAGAGATGAGTGCTAGTGGCTTGAGGTAGAAGAAAAAATATAAAACAAAAACTAAAAATATGCAAAATATACAGTGCATTATTATTATTTATTTTATTGTATTCCCCCACCACTGTCTGGAGGTGTTCAATTTTTTTCTTCATGTCTTTCTTTTGCATTCTGTGTTTGCTGTGAAACTTCCTCAAAGTCCTCAAGTCACAAGAAAAAAAAGTTGGGAGAAGAGAACCACAATCACTGTATTTATTTCCTTCCTCCTGGAAAAAGGTAAATATGTGAAGCCAAGCACTTTCTTCATGTCTTGGAAAAAAAAATGCATTGCGGATTAACATTTTCAAATTATGAGTAAAAAAAAAAGTTGAGTATTGACAACTTTTTGTAATGCAAAAATTTCTTAAAATGTTTCCAAATTTGCAGAAGCGAAATTTTAAAAATTAAGATAGTGCATGATTGCTTGGAAGATAAGAGGTTTTGTCTGTCAGCCACATGGTCCACTAACATGCCAAACTTATTATTAAAAAGTTGAATTCGGTGGTAAAGTAACAAGTAGGCACTTCTGACATACCAGTTAGTTTTGCTGATTATCATGTGAGTTTACACAATGGTGGTGAGTGGTGACACAGGCCAGGTCAGGTAGACAGGACAGCTGGTAAGTACCAGGGGTGGCACTGTAAGCATACTAGCATTTAAATGTTACTTGTCAGTGTCATTTTTGGTGGTCAGGTGGAGTAATCAAGTTCATGCTGAGAAGGTAGAGGAGTACTGTACATAGACATCTCATCAGAAATGGGACACTTGCTGCTAAGTATGATTATATCTGGTCTGGTGCATGATGGCTTGTCTTCCAGGCACAAGATTAGGTTCAGAAAGGATTCTGTCTGTCTTTGATTATAGCCAGTATGATCTTATAATAGCTCACTGACTGTCAGATGGTGGCCAGCTGAGGAGGTGAGCAGGGAGCTATGCCAGTGCTGGTCCCAGCCAAAGGCCATACGACAGACCAGTATCCAGAGTGAGGGATTGAGGGGGCATGGGGTGGGTCTGTAGTGGGTGAGGAGGGAGAGAGCTGGATAATTGTTTTTGGGGTGGTGGATCCAATGGACACCAGAAAAGATGATTTGTACATCACACATGGGCTACTGGGGGACCACCAGACACCAGGGAGGATGATTTCTACATCAGGCATGGCTGATTGGGGTAACCACTAGAAACCAGGATATACCTATTGCTACAGTATGGATGCTCACACTGCATGGCATGCTAATGGACCCATAATAGGCATGCTAATGGCCCATTAGTGCCTTGCATGCCCAATGGGCTCATTAGCATGGAAAGGCAGAATAAGACCTGCTGGAGCCCTGGTGCTATCCTGTTTGGGCAGTGCTATCTACTGTGTGCCATATTCAGCCATGGGCTGTGTCAGCGCAGCATATAGTCACTATGCACTGTGCTGCCATGGCCCTATATTCAGACAACATGATCCGTTCAGAAGTGATAATTCTATGAATATTGCACAGGACTTGCCATGTGATATTTGCCATGCAGTGCTTCCATCTGAGCAATGCATGTGGCCAGCTCTGAACATGGGTTCCCAGGCACTATCATGGTTGCTCCACCCCTGAGAAAAGCCATATAGATGCAGAATGCATATGGGGAACTTAAGCATCCATGGATGAGCATTATTCACACCAGCTGACACACTTTGTGATATGCACTTCGTGTGATTCCAATAAATGTGATAATATTTGATGCAATGTGTGCATGCTTTGTTTTTGTTTTTCTGGATATCCGTCACTACTGATATGTATGGTCTGTGTGATGAAAGTTGGTGTCACTGATGTGGAACCTCAAAGTGCTGCAGGATACCACCAGTACTACCAGAATCTACTGGGCATCTAATAATACATGCCTCATTGTCTTAATAGTCCCCATATCCCTTCCTTAAATAATGCATATACATGCAAGGTAAGTAAGTAAAGTAAGTAAAGGTTTTGGAGAAATGGGTTTAGCAATATGTTTACTCACTGCTAATATGCTATTGGAGTGGTGTGTGCAGCCGAGAGATCTCAGCAGACACCTCTGGCTTCAGCACCTTTTCCAGAGAAATTAAAATAAATAAAATTAAAATGTCAACTCCATGTACAGGCCAAAGAAATGATGTACTTCCTGGGTTGGTACCTAAGTCCTTGTGGAAGGACTCCTTCCTTAACCGTGGGTCTGCCTAGGAGAAGTTCCCTTTTGTGTATTTACCCTTTGTAAATGTTGTTTTGTGTTTACTGTATGTACATTTTACATGGACTTGCCACCCATGTATTCCCTGTTTGTTTTCCCTGTATTGTGTATGGTAGCCGCCCCCCCCCCCCCATGCTGGGCAGTAGAGCTATAAAAGAAAAACAAAAGCAAAGTGAAAAAAATAAAAGAGAGGTCCAAATCCTGGGAGAGTTTAAATACATAAAGTATGCTATTTATGCCTGTGTTTAGTTAACTAAGCTGTTCTGTCTGTACCGCAGTGTTGAAAAGAAAGTCAAGCTGCTTACTTAGTGCAGTAGGCTGTTAAGCGCTGTTTGGGAAACTGGAAAAAACAGGCAGATGTCCCCGTAAAGTAAGTACTCTCACAGTTCTCCTGATTTTGGTAATATTGCTTAAATAAAACCCTATCTTCACTTTTTACTATACTTTTCTTCAGATGTTCCGAAGTACTGAATGTATGCTCCTTCACGATTGTGCGGATGTTGTAAGCTCCGCGAAGGTGCACACAATCGCGATGGTTTTCAAACCGCCATTCCAGTAGAAAGATTTGGGTTATTTTTGCAATGCTAGTCAGGATTTTCTGATAAATGAAATGTATACAACAGTCAAAGGCTACTTTTGCTATGTTTAGCAATATCTGTGTTATGAGGGAACTGTGTTAAAAGAATCTGTGTGAAGAGAAATCAAAGCTTACCTAAAAAGGAAAACAGAGATTTCTGCTGTTACCTACTTCAGCTAGGTGCTCTAAGAGCTGGCTGACCTCAGTTTCAATATACTTATACTGAGCCCAGCTGAAGGAGGGACAAGCAGAACGCCTCCTAGTTCTTAAACTGGATATATGATAGTAAAATCACTTTTAATGTTGAAATATATATTTAGTCATTAGATAAAATGTACCTTGTTACTTAGTAGGAAATAAAAAGATGTATAAATGATGCTAAAAGTTGTGTTTTAAAACAAAGCATGAATGACAACCAAGTGGACCAATCCTAAACTCTAACTGGCTATATGTGTATTGTCTCAAACCTAGTCAAGTCAGATTAGTTTGGAGTGTTGAAGGGACAACACTCAGTGGGACTAGTTCTTTCTAGTCATGTGGACCTTTACCTCTGAAGTTTTTTCTTTGCTGAATTTAAGCCATGTTTTAGTTGTTATTTTGTTTTTATTTTGACGATACCAGTCCACCTAATTTTTGTTCTGATAATAAAAGAAGATCTTAAGCTTCCACTTGGCTGATGTGTCCATCTGTTACCCACTTAAACCTTTCACATATGGTGTGAGAAGTGGAATTAGTTGGTGAGACATTTCCCAACCAAAAGGATCTGGAAAAGACCCTGATGGACAGCCGATGTCACAGGACAAAGCAGATGAGATGTGGCCTCCAGGAGCAACTACTACACATTCAGTAGCAGCAGCATATCAGTTACCATTGTTGCCTGGATTACCATTGGTGATGAGATGGAAAGGAAGCAAAGCAGAAGGTAAAGTGTTGCCAGTCCAACCTAAAATGGATGTACCAACAGAAGGAGAGGAGATAGGGGCTCAGGCAAGTGGAGGAGGATCCGCTGATGAAGCTCCCCCTCAGGAATCACAGGATCTATTTAGATGGCTGTGTATACACCAGGTGGAGTTAGAAAAGCAGAGGGAAAGGGACTGGAAGGAAAATGAAGCTCACTGGACAGGTATCATATGGGCTATTCAGGCCATGGGTGCTCATCAACCCTCTGCTTCCCCTGGTGGCATACATAAAGATATCAAGTTGATAAAGTTATCAGAAAATGATGATATCAAAGCATATATAATGACTTTTGAAAGAGTGGCCCTTCCTTGTATGTGGCCATGGGACCAATGGGTTGTATGGCTAGCAGCCTACTTAACTGGGAAAGCCTAGCTAGCATATAGCCATGTGGATATAACCCATGCCAACGACTATGACAGGGTGAAATCAGCTATCCTAAAAAGGTATGATGTTAATACCGAAACTTATAGACAGAGATTTTGTTCTTATATGTTCCAGATGGCTGACAATCTGCAAGACGCTTATACACATCTAAAAGACTTATGTGTAAAATGGCTTCGGCCCACTACAAGAACTTTAGAACAGATTTTGGAGGTAATCATATTGGAACAATTTATCCGGATTCTTCCCCAAGATGTTCAGCTCTGGGTGAAGGAACATTGTCCTGAGGCAGCCAATGTAGCAATAAGATTGGCTGAAGATTACTTGGCAGCGAGACCTCACAGGCAGAAAGGTACCATGTCATCCAGTGTTCATCAAACACCTGTAAGGACTAATATGAACAGTGGACTTAATATTACATCTGCAACAGGGGTGAGGCAGTATCCCAAATCAGGAAAGGGATGTAATGCAGACATTATATGCCATGCGTGTAAAAGGAAGGGGCATATAGTGAGGTTCTGCCCAAAAAAGAAAAGTGAACCAACACATTTGCTCCTGCTAATTGGGGGCAATATACAGACCCCGTTACTCTTGAAGGAAAAACTGTGTAGGGGTTGTTGGATTCTGGTAGTAAACAGACACTAGTTCAAAGTAATGTCCTGAACTGTTTACCCACATTAGGAGGACCAACAACTGGGGTTACCTGAATCCATGGGGACATACATTATTATCCATTACAGGAAACCACAATGACTGTGCAAGGTCAAACCCAGCAACTACAAGTGGGAGTAGTATCCCATTTACCAGTCCCTGTTTTGCTGGGACATGATCATCCAGACTTTGAATCTTTGTTGACCTCCAATGTATGTGCCATGGTGACTAGGTCTCAAACCCATAAAGAAACTCTGGGACAGGTATTTCCTTTTAAAGAAGATGTCATTGGAACCCCAGGAAAGGATAGAAAATCCAAGAGTCACAAAACAAATTAAAAGATGTTATGGACTAGGCATAATTGTGAAAATGATGTGTTGGATTCTTTGCCTACTGTAGTAGAAATTGTCAATACAAAAGGGTTTAAAGATGTACAGAAAGAGGATGTAACCTTAAAACCTTATTTCCCACAGGGTAAGAATACTGATGGTATTTCATCAGGAAATGAATATAGAAATTAATCCCAAAACTGGAGAAGAAGTGAAGCAATTAATGGTACCCCAAATGTGTAGACAGCAGTTATTGGAGGTAGCCCATGATATTCTCTTGGCTGGGCATCTTGGTAGAGATAAAACACTGAGTTGTCTGCTGTACCGTTTCTTTTGGCCCAGCAGTCATGAACAGGTGGCTGCATATTGTAGCAGTTGTAGTGTGTGCCAGAAGGTTGCCAAAATAAGTAGACAAGACAAAGTACCCCTACTACTTCTGCCTCTGATAAATACCCCTTTTGAAAGAATTGCAATGGATATTGCAGGGCCCTTACCCAAAAGTGCAAAAGGGAACAGGAACATTCTGGTGGTTAGAGATTGCACTACAAAGTATCCAGAGGCTATTCCCTTACAGAGTATAACAGCCCCCAAAATCACCGATGAGTTGGGCAAGATCTTTAGTCAGGTGGGTATACCCTGTGAGATATTAGACCGGGGTAGCAATTTTTGTTCGGTACTGCTGAAACATCTCTACCAGACCTTGGGGATAACTGCCATCCATACAACACCCTACCATCCTCAAACAGACGGTCTGGTTGAGCGTTTCAATAAGACTCTCAAAAAAATGTTGCAGAAGTATGTGCAGGAAGAGGGAAAAGATTGGGAAGTATACCTGCCATACTTGCTGTTTGCTTATTGATAGGTACCTCAGTCTTCTACAGGGTTTTCCCCTTTTGAGCCAGGGCATGGTCAAAACCCTAGAGGGCCATTAGACATTATCAAAGAGCAGTGGGAGGAAGGGGAATTACCAAAAGGTATGGTACCCACTGAATATATGTGTCAGTTAAAACGTAGGTTGATAAATTACATACAAAAGCCCACCTAACTAATCAAAAACAACAGCTGGTTCAAAAGAATCAGTATGACAAAGGTACCGGATTAAAGGAATTTGGAGAGGGGGACAAGGTTCTTTTATTGCTGTCCTCCTCAGAACATAAACTCTTCATGAAGTGGCAAGGTCTGTATCAAATACTAAGATGAATGGGTCCTGTGACCTATGAGTTAGCACTTCATGACAGAATGCTTAACAGGAAAATTTATCATGTGAATCTGTTGAAACCTTGGATAGAGGGATCCCCTCCCTTGTGTGCTTTTATACATCCAGAAGAGACAGACAGTGCCTTGGCCCTTGCATATCAAAGACTGGAAAAACCTGGTGAGCTAGCTGATGTTACTGTAAATCCTGACTTAATTCCTTCTCAGTTAGCTAAATTACAAACTTTGTTACACACGCATGAGGCAACATTTACATGACTACCAGGGAAGGCCCTTGATGCCACTCATCACATTACATTAAAACAAACATTGCCTATAAGACAAAAGGCATATATACTGCCACAAAAAAATGAGGCCAGAAGTTATCAAAGAATTAAAAAAATGCAAAAACTGGGCATTATAGAACCTTCCAAAAGTGAGTGGAATTTTCCAATGGCGGTCATAGAGAAAAAGAGGGCGGGGGGGTCAGGCTGTGCCTAGATTTTAGATGATTGAATGATATCTCACAGTTTGACAGCTATCCTATGCCCCATATTGATGATATTTTGGACCATCTAGGGAAAGCTCAATACATTAGCACACTGGACCTATCTAAAGGGTATTGGCAAATACCCTTGGACGAAAATGCAAAGGATAAAACAGCATTCAGCACACCACTAGGATGATTTCAGTTCACTGTGATGTCTTTTGGCCTGCACGGTGCCCCTGCAACATTTCAGAGGGTGATGGATAGGATTTTAACTCCCCATGTTTCTCACAGTGCAGCTTACCTAGATGCAATTGTTTTCAGTTCATCATGGAGTGACCATATACAACACTTGTCACAAGTCTTGATGGCCATTACTACAGCAGGACTAACTATTAATCCTGCAAAATGTTCAATGGCCATGCAAAACAATAAGGCCCAGATATTCAAACTGTGCTCGGCTGTGGTACAAGCTTGGGCGCAGCTCAACTTGGTTGCGTAGGGGTGTGGACTAAGCGATATTCAAAGGAGCTGTGCCATGGCTCAGCAGCTTTGAATATTACACCCTAGCCACCCCCAGTGTGCATAGTGCAGTGGCACTGCACCAGTGCAAGTGGCCAGAGTGGAGCATGGAGATGCGCTAGTGCACATTCCATTGCGCCATGCACAGCAACCACGATATTCAAAAGTTGATGTGCAAATGGGGCCATAATGTATGCAAGGTGCACATGGGGCCATTTGCATGTCATTATGGCCCCATTTGCATGCAGGTGTGTCGATCCCCAACGACTTGCACCTGGCGCCCTGCCAGGCAGCAGCCATTGGGGACCGATGCCCCCTGCAGCCCGATCGCGGGCATTTGTTTAAAAAAAGCTCCCCATCCAATATCCCTGGTGGTCCAGTGGACCACTTTCTGCCTGATCGTGGACATCTGTATTAATAAAACCCCCTCCAATATCCCTGGTGGTTCAGTGGACCGCTTTGTGCCCGATCACGTGCATCTGTACTAATAAAACTCCCTCCAATATCCCTGGTGGTCCAGTGGACCAATTTCTGCCCAATTGCAGGCATCTGCAATAATAAACCCACCACGTCCAATATCGCTGGTGGTTCAGTGGACCACATTCTGCCCGATCGCAGGCATCTGTATTAATAAACCCCCCCCATCCAATATCCCTGGTGGTCCAGTGGACCGCACTCTGCCCGATCGCGGGCATCTGTAAAAACAAAAATGTCCTAGTACCCTGGTGGTCTAGGGTACCCCCCTTCCCACCCGCCCACTGAGCCCCACTGCCCCGCTCCCCCCGGTTAGCCAGTGGGCGGCAGCTTCCTGCCTGCTGCCCCGTCGCCCACTGACTGACACCTCGGTAGGGCTGCACTCGCCATCAGAACCAATGGGCATGCAGCCCCACCGAGGTGTCAGTCAGCGGGCGACGGGCAGCAGGCAGGGGCTGCCGCCCACTGGCTAACCGGGGAGCGGGCAGGGGCTCAGTGGGCTGGTGGAAGGGGCACCTAGACCACCAGGGTACTAGGACATTTTTGGTTTTACAGATGCCCACGATCGGACAGAGTGCAGTCCACTGGACCACCAGGGATATAGGATTGTTTTTCTTTTATTACAGATGCCCAAGATCGGGCAGAGTGCGGCCCACTGGACCACCAGGGATATAGGATTGTTTTTCTTTTAATACAGATGCCCAAGATTGGGCAGAGTGCAGTCCACTGGACCACCAGGGATATAGGACTGTTTTTCCTTTATTACAGATGCCTGAGATCAGGCAGAGTGCGGTCCACTGGACCACCAGGGATATAGGATGAAGTCTTATTTTACAAATGCCCGCGATTGGGCATGGGGGGCGCCTCCAGGTGCAGCCGGAACTCGGGTGGCCACCCACAAGTGGCAGCTGCCGTGTTGCGCCCTGCAATGCGGCAGCTCACCTGTGGGTGGCCATCAGTTGTTCCCTTTTTTTTTGGCTTAACTTTGTGCTGGCACAGGTAGGGGTTGTGCATGCATGGCTCTGCACATCCCAGGCTGAATATCAGGCTGTGCAGATTATGCATGGGCACGTCCCCCCCCCACCTGTGCCTGCATGCATTACTGATGCACTCCAGGCGCTCGAGTTGTGCCGCGCACTTTTCCCTTTTGAATATCGTGCCGGGGCGCATCAGTGGGTTGCGCATGGTGCAACACTGTTGCGCCATGCAAAACCCTTTTGAATATCTGGGCCAAAGTATTTAGGTTTTCAAATTGAACAAGGGCAGGTAAAGCCAAATAAAAGTAAGGTAGAAGCAGTAGCCAATGGTCCTCGACCCCATGCTAAAAAGGATGTGAAGTCCTTTTTAGGGTTAGACAGCTACTATTGCTGCTTTATACCCATCTTTTCTACCCTGGCCACTCCCCTTACTGAATTAACCAGAAAGCATAGACCAGAAAAGGTCAATGGACCTCTGAGTGTGAAGACGCATTTCAGTCTATAAAGCCTAAATTATGCTCTTCCCCAGTTTTGAAAATGGCAGATTTTTCTCAGCCCTTTGTATTACAGATGGAAGCATCCAACTGTGGAATAGGGGTAGTTCTCACACAGATAGATCAGGGTGATGAACATCCTATCATCTATATCAGTCATAAATTACATGATAGAGAGACCAGATATTCTACAATAGAAAAGGAATGCCTGGCAATACGTTGGGCTATAGAAGCACTTCAATTTTATTTGTGGGGCACAAAGTTTGAGATATGAACCAATCATAATCTGTTATGTTGGCTCCATGTAATGAAAGATAAAAATACCTGAATCATGTGCTGGTACCTTACTTTGCAACCCTACCAGTTCACGATTAAGCATCACAGAGGTAGTGCCCATGGTAATGTAGATTACCTCTCTCGCTATAGTATATAATTAAAGGTGACACTTAACATCAGGCCTCAGGGTAAAGGAGTATGGATAACTCTTCGCTGTCTAAGTAGAGAATAGTTAAAGTTCGTAAGGGAACCCGTGGTGGAGCCTTAGGAGATGGGTGGGCTATGGCTCCATCTCTCCCCTAGAGAGATCTGATGTTCAAGTGTGAGTTTCTGTATTCCGATCTGAAAAAAAAAAAGATAAAACTTATATCGGTTTCATCTTAGGTAGGGAGGGAGGAATGTGGAAGGACTCCTTCCTTAACCATAGGTCTGCCTAGGAGAAGTTCCCTTTTCTGTATTTACCCTTTGTGAACGTCATTTTGTGTTTACTGTATGTACGTTTTACAGGGACTGACCACCCATGTATTCCCTGTTTGTTTTCCCTGTAGTGTGTATGGTAGCCCCCACCCCCCCGTGCTGGGCAGTAGCGCTATAAAAGAAAAACAAAAGCAAAGTAAAAAATAAAAGAAGAGAGATCCAAATCCTGGGAGAGTTTAAATACATAAAGTATGCTATTTATGCCCGCATTTAGTTAACGTAGCTGTTCTGTCTGTACCGCACTGTTGAAAAGAAAGTCAAACTGTTTATTTAGTGCAATCGGCTGTTAAGCGCTGTTTGGGAAACTGGAAAAAACGAGTAGATGTCCCTGTAAAGCAAGTACTCTCATGGTTCTCCTGATTTTGGTAATGTTGCTTAAATAGAACCCTATCTTCACTTATTACTGTACTTTTCTTCAGATGTTCCCAAGTACTGAATGTACGCTCCTTCGCGATTGGGCAGATGTTGTAAGCTCCGCGAAGGTGTGCACAGTCGCGACGGTTTTCAAACCTCCATTCCAGTAGAAAGATTTGGGTTGTTTTTGCAATGCTAGTCAGGGCTTTCTGATAAACGAAATGTATACAACAGTCAAAGGCTACTTTTGCTATGTTTAGCAATATCTGTATTATGAGGTAACTATGTTAAAAGAATGATCTGTGCAAAGAGAAATCAAAGCTTACCTAAAAAGGAAAATGGAGGTTTCTGCTGTTACCTACTTCAGCTAGGTGTTCTAAGAGCCGGCCAGCCTCAGTTTCAATATACTTATACTGAGTACAGATGAAGGAGGGACAAGCAGAATGCCTCCTAGTTCTTAAACTGGATATAAGATAGTAAAATCACTTTTAATGTTGAAATATGTATTTAGTCTTTAGATAAAATGTACCTTGTCACTTAGCAGGAAATAAAAAGATGTATAAAGGATGCTAAAACTTGGATTTTAAAACAAAGCATGAATGATAACCAGGTGGACCAATCTTAAACTCTGACTGGCTATATATGTATTATCTCAAGCCTAGTCAAGTCAGATTCGTTTGGAGTGTTGAAGGGACAACACTCAGTGGGACTAGTTCTTTCTAGTCATGTGGACCTTTACCTTTGAAGTTTTTTTCTTTGCTGAATTTAAGCCATGTTTTAGTTATTTTGTTTTTATTTTGATGATACCAGTCAACCTAATTTTTGTTCTGTAAATAAAAGAAGATCTTAAGCTTCCACTTGGCTGATGTGTCCATCTATCACCCACTTAATCCTTTCACAGTCCTAAGAGAGGACACATCATGTGGCTGAGCGGCAAGCAAATACCCCATCCAGCATCTTTGTTCCCACAGGCAACCCTGATGAGTTTGGATTGTGATCCCATTGGAAGAATTTGATTCATCACCCCTTTTTCTCCTCTACCACAGGTCTGTGATTCTCCCAAGCTGCCAACTTACATGACTATGACAGTTGAAGATCCATGCTATATTATCATTTTCATCCCTTTGAAGAAGGCAAAAAAATCCAGAAAAAGTATTCTGAGGGAAAACTGGGAAAACTATATCCCCAATACTTAGTGTAATCATCCCTACTGGGTCAATGGGTTCCCTGACTAACCTGACCATTACTAACCCTGCTTTTACAAGGGTGGGTTGAGTGGGCGATCTGAAAAGGTAGGTTGAAGAAAAAGGGAGCTGCTTCCTTTAGCTTCTTTTTACCATTCAATCCTCACCCTTTCCAGATGGCCACTGCCCTGCAAGGCCCTGGTGGTTCCTCCTCCGGACATGGTGTCAGGGCTTGTCTACCACCCCTGGTTGGGGCAGAACCCTACCTGCCTGCCTATATTTTGTGGGGAATGGGGCACAAGAAATGGGACATCTGCTGCAATACTTTGGCAGACTGTATAAAATGTAAACATTTCTTATTCTTTAAAGGAGATAGGAAATTGATTTTGATTACAGTCAATAAAAGTTTACTTCAAACCTTGAGTGCTGTGTTTTTAGTAGGGCCAGATAGTTGCTTTCTACACAAAGTGTCTGTTTTTTATTTTCTAACAGTGCTGTCAGTGCTGCCACTCTGAAGCTCTTTAGCATAAAAATCAGCTCACACTGGCAGTTCCAGCAGATGTATGCAATGATGTCCATAACTCCCACACATTGACAGCAGCTAGCACAGTAGGTTGGTAACTGACTTCTCAGTCTGAGAACTCATTCAATCCACAGTATCACACAAAGAGCCAAAGGAATAATTCAACCATATTAGGCAATATTTAATGTTAAGTGTGTGTGTGTATATGAGCTGGGATTTAATTGCAGTCATTGAGATTTTAAATGGTATTTTTTTTTCTTTTTTTTCTTGAAAGCCGTGTTGACAGTTAGTAGGAGCTGTCAAACACATAGGGGTACATTGGGATACCCTCACAACATAAAGAGACCTATACAAGTGATTTTAGGGTAAAGATTTGTAGTAAACCCCATGTACAGTACTTACTTAATCTGTCTTTGAATGACATGACTGCATCTAGAGCACTCTGAATTTAAACAGATGCCTTTACATTTTTTTCCTTTGTGTGTGTCCTGGTACAACCGTTAACCCTTAGGCTGCCGGAAGATTTAGAACGCACAGGTTTTTAGGTCAAGATATCATGTCAGCGGCAGCCTGAGGGTTTTAAATATCAGATCAATAGGTACAAGTAGGTAGATCCACGTATTGTACACGCGCACTACCTGGATGCCAGATGACTAATAAAGGTATGAAAACCCCATAACTATGTGACTCATAGGAATCATATGGATCATAGTTTTAATATGAGCCAAGACAGGCACAGGCCCTTGTACAGCTCACCCTTTGCTCAAAAGGAATAATCTTTAATTGAATGTAAAGAGCAGTAGCTATCTAGTCATGTTTTGAAAGTAGTCATATTGTTACTACCAACCACCAACCACCACTGGTGGAAGGTGGTTCCATATTCCCACAACTCTTTGACTAAAGAATCCAGCTCTTCTTTTGGTTTTATTTATTTGCCCTTAAGCTGCATACCATGTGATTGTGTAACCTGTTTAGTATCTTTGCACATTAGCCTTGAAGTTTCCCAGAGATCGTCTTTGGTAAAGCTCTATAGACAAAACACATGTCTCCCCTCAGTCATCTATACTCCAGTGCATAAAGATCAAGAGCCCTGAATCTAACCTTGTAGTTTATACTCCTTGATCATTCTTATCATTCGAGTTGCTCTCCTCTGGATCCCCTCTAAGACTTTTATATCCTTTTTTTTGATTGGTTCAGATTAGTGCTAATTGGTGAATGATAGCTATTGGACTCTTGGGCTCATTAAAACAGTTGTAGACTTGAAGTGGTTGTGTAGGCGTAGCAGTACCCAGCATACACAGGAATAGAGCACTTGCAAAAACAAAAACTACCCTAGGAAAAAATAAGGTTTTGAATCGAGAAGGGCAGAATCTGCAAATTTCATTTTGCAAAATATGTTGTGAAATTCGTGCATTTCACAAAATATTTTGCAGGTGCAAAATGTGAAATTCCACCAGCAAAATGCAGAATTTTGCCCACAAATGGCAGAATTTTACCACTTGCTGCCGAAAATTCCACCATTCGCAGGCAAAACTCAGCATTTTGCCGGCAAACTTCAACATTTCACCAGCAAGATTATGCATCTTTCACCCACAAAATATTTTGCAGAATGCACAAATTTTGCAATATATATTGTGTGGTGAAATTTGTGATTTTGCTGGAATTTCAAAGGCAAAATTCAATTTTGCTGCATCTCTAGTTTGAACAAGTTATTGAAAAAAGATGGCAGTTCTACCACCCCTGGGGTTTCATCCTAACAAAGTTGCAGAGTATTTGGGCAAAGCACCTGAACCAACAGGCTACTGGAACACCGGGATCTTGGATAAACAAGCAGATGCTAAAGTAACACCTGATCTTTAGGGTAACTGTGCTTGCTGGGATGTGTGTTGAAGAAGCCACTGACTGCTTGAGATTGCTTCTGGAGAATGGAGTTTGCCCTTTAAGGGGCAGACCAGGTTGTCCTTGTGCACCCCTTCCCTTTCATTAGGATGGTTTGTGCTCAGAAGGGGAGTGGGAAGGAAGGGGAGGGTACAGGGGATAAAACAATGGCCAGGAAACAGGAAGGGGAAGGGAAAGAGGAGGTACATAATGGACAGCACAGAGGGGTTTCAGCCACTTTTGCTGGAGTTTTGATTTAATTGGAACTGCAGCGCATCAGATTGGCAACTAGAGAGGTTTATGCACTAGGATATTGCAGGTAAGAGAGGTTAAAAAAAAAGGAATGGTGATAAGGATAAGATGAACAGCTGAGTAATGATAAGATATAATGGTATAGATCACTTGTTCAGAAAAAGAAAGAAAAATAGATAAATCTTTATAGTAAAAGAAATCATCTTGGGAAGAGGAATAGTATGTGGCTATTTCATTGGACTTATTGAAAGTGTATGTTTTTCTTTAGTTTTATTCAAGAGAATGTGTTTGGAGAGTTCTAAAAAAAGGATTTTACAGCTGTACTGAGGTAGTATGCTTTGTGTGGTAGTGGACTGGTGCAATAGTTTCATTTGAGGTGAGTTAAGCAGTGCTGGTGCGAGGCTGTGGGTTTTTTGGTAGTTGGACCAGGGTTTTACAGCTGCACAGAGGGGTAGGCCTTGGTACAGAGTGCGAGGGGCATGGACACGCAGGAGTGAGGTAGCTGGTTAGGCGTGTTGGCCCGAGAGGAGTGAGGAGCTGAGTGTGGCTGGAGAGAGCAGCCTGAGATGGTGGAAGCTGGTTTGATCGAGGCCTGCACTGGCCTTTGGCGAGTACAGCTGGTGGATTATGAAGAGGAGTCTGACTCGGAAGTGCAGGGGGGGATTTTTGTAGAAGAAGGGGAGCAATGGCATTGCTCGTTTCGGTGAGTTGCATGACTTGAAGGGAGGCAGTTTTCAGAGGTCTTGCAGGGCATGGTGCACATAACTGGAATCCTTGGTGAGCCTGTAGCTGTTTGGGCACTGCGGCGCCAGGGGGGTTGTTTGCACAGGAGCTGTGGGAATGGCAGGGAATCGCTCACCCCAACGCGGGTCCTTGGCGCTCGGTTGTCCCCACAGAGACCCAGTGATCTGGACAGAGCAGCACTGCATTTCTTGTCACACACCAGCATGACCGCATGTTTTGCAGATGCTGAAGGGGCTGACCAGAGAGAGACAGCATCGGTCTCACTGCCCCATGGTCCCATGGGCTAGCGCAGTGTGTTGGGAGAGGATTTCGGGGGTTGTTCACTGGCTACAAGCCAGTCAGTCAAGGAGTAAGGGGCAAGGGCCTAAAGAAAAGCCTAGCAAGTGGGAGGGGTCAATGAAGTGGACAGTTGGCGTGACGCCACACGTGGGGGGTATGCGCATGGTGGATGACTGGGAAGACAAGGGGAGGCCTAGGAAAAGGCCAAGCAGAGGGACAAGAAAAAAAAAGGCCATGCGGGGTGACGTCACACGCCAGGGGGGAGCAGACCAAGAGGGAGCAGAGGCCCGAGTTGCCCTGGCAGGACTGACAGGAGGCCTAGCACCCGGGGGGAGGACACCCGAGGTCAGCAAAGGAAGGGGAAGCCTGCCAAGGGGCCAAGCAATGGGTGATGGGGAAGGACCAGAGGACTGGTGAAAATGGGCCAGGTCATGCAGCATGATGTACCATGCCAGTTGGATCGGGTTGAACAATGGAAAGGGCCCAAGGAAAGGATGTAAAAAAAAAAAACAAAGAACGAAATAAAGGCCCGAAGAGGTTTTCAGCCATGGGAAAGATTGTGATCTTGGGGGGTGGGGGTGCCATGTTTAAGGGGTAGCCGGCACCCGGCATCAAGACTGGGGGGACAATAATTAGTTGATACCCAAGAGTATAAGGGGGCAACAGAAGGCACTCACGTCACAGTTAGAGGCTGCCTAAGGGGGAAGCGGGCCTGGCCTCTCGGGATACTGCCCCAGGCAGAGTTCTGTTTTTTTTTAAATAATGTAATTTTCTTTTCTCTTCTTCAGTGTCTTCACAGTTGACAAAAAGCAGGGAACATGGCACCCAAGAAGAGCAAGCCTTCGAAGGAAGACGCCTACAGGGCGATAATGGAGCTGGCTGAGAAAGCCAATAGAATGTGGGAATTGGTGGAAGGGGAGGAACCAGGGAGGTCTGGGGAGAAAAGGAAAGCGGGGAAGGGGGAAAGAGTGCAGAGGGAAGTGGCCAGCTGAGAAGCCACACATCCCAACCAGGGCACAACCACAGATAGCGGGACCGACCAAGGCAGCTAGTCCAGTACCTCTGCACCCAGTAGACCCGGCCCCATCACTACTTCCCCAGGACCAGGTGGTGGTTTCCCCAGTGGAGCCCAGACTGGATTCCTAGCATACAGTGGTTCCTCCACAGCCACTAGTAGGGTAACCAACCCTCCACCCAGAGGGAAACGTGCTGGGGCACCAGGATGACAGCAGGCAGCAAAGAGTGGACAAGGCCACAGGTAATACACCCAGTTCTGTTGGTGACAGCATCAAGGAGTACATAGGTCAAATCATTTTGGCACTTGGCTCAGGGGGTTTGGGCCAGATGGAGTCAGCACTGGCCAAGATTTGGGTAGGAAAAGAGGTACTGAATGAGAAGGAAGGAGGAGTTGAAAAGGAGGGAAAAGGAACAAGGGAGATAGGAACTTCAGGGATGAGAGTGGGAGAACATGTTCCGTTGACCACAAAGGAGAAAATATGGAAGGGAGAGTATGTGGATATTTTCGCTTTAGTAAGCCGGGAAGTGGCTGTGAAATACGAGGAAACAGAATATAGGAAAAAGTGAAATGGCAGCAGTGGTGGTGTTGTTAGGCAAGAAAGAGGAGGAAAAATTCACTAAAGGGAAGACTTGGGAAGGGTGGTTTGTAGGTTTCGACACATTCTCAGCCACAGTATTGGAAAGGAGGCCTGAGATGGGCATCCCGCTCATTACATACTCCCTGATAATAAGGAGAGTGAAAGCAAAAGGGGGTGTTGGGTAGATATACAGTATTATGACAAATTCTTTCAGCAAAGAATGGCAACATATGGGGATGTAAGATGGGACATGAAGCAACTAGACTTGTGGACAGACTACGTAACTGATCAGTCCACGCTGGAGGGAGAGTTTGGGAAAAAAGGTACCATGCTACAAAGATGTTGCTGGGCCTACAATATGGCCTTTTGCTCCTGGACACAATGCCATTTTCGGCATGCAAGCTAGAAATGTGGGGGATCACATCTGGCGAGCAGATGCAGGATGACATGGGTCCAAGAAACACAAAGATCTGGGCGGCAAGGGTCGGGTCAGCAGTATTTTCAGGAAGGGCAGGGATATAAAGGGCAGACATGGAATAGAGGGGGGAAGGGTAGGGGACATGCAAATAGAGGGAGTCAGAATCATTGACCAGCAAGGCCGTGCATCAACCACAGGGAGAGACATTAGCGGGGAAAAAGAAATAAGGACAATGGAGCAATTTAAAGAATCTAGAACCTCCATCAGGATAGAAGAACGGAGGGAATGATTAGACAGATACCCAGATAGGAAAATGGCAGAAATGATTAAAAAAGGTTTTCACACAGGTTTTTGATTGCAGTGTGAGGGCCCAAGACAGGCCAGAGAGGCGAACAATCTGGGTTTAGTGAGAGGGAGGGAAGAAATGTTATGACAAAAAATAGAGAAGGAGAAGGCAGCAGGGAGAATAGAGGGACCATATGATACCCCCCCAATGCAGAATATGAGGATTTCCCCATTGGGTTTGGTCCCCCAAAAACAGGAAGGGGAGAATAGGGTGATTCATCACCTATCCTTTCTGGAAGGTGAGTCAGTGAATGATTTTATCGGTGAGGAATATAGTAAAGTGACATATTCCACCCTGGAAGACGCAGTCCAGATTATCCGGGCAACTGCAGATGCATGGATG
Organism: Neoceratodus forsteri; assembly: GCA_016271365.2. Taxonomy (NCBI): domain Eukaryota; kingdom Metazoa; phylum Chordata; order Ceratodontiformes; family Ceratodontidae; genus Neoceratodus; species Neoceratodus forsteri. The sequence continues at coordinate 64,117,331 of CM057459.1, forward strand.
GCTAAAACAGACATAGAGTCAGCTTTCAGATTACTTCTGGTTAGAAAAGAGGATTGGGACTTGTTGGGGTTTAAAATTGGGGGACAGTACTATTTCGACAAAGCCATGCCCATGGGTTGCTCTATAGCATGTGCGACATTCGAAGCTTTCAGCACATGTTTGCAGTGGATATTTCAAGAAAGGACTGGTTATAAAACAGTGATTCACTATTTGAATGATTTCCTTTTCATAGGCAGTGGAAAAGAGAAGCAGAAAAAAATGTTAGCCAGCTTCCAACATCTGTGTAAGGAACTAGGGGTCCCACTGGCACCTGAAAAAAACATAAGGGCCCAGTAGGGTGTTAGAGTGTCTGGGCATCGAGATAGATGCTCCAGGGGAAATATTTTGTGTGCGGGACAAAAAAGTGAAAAAAATTGAAGGAACTGATTAAGATACATACCAGTAGAAGAAGAGTACAACTAAAACAGGTACAACAAGTGTTAGGACATCTGAACTTCATGTGCAGGGCTATTGGGCCAGGGAGGCTTTCATAAAAAGGCTAGCAAGGGTCACAGCCAGAGTGACCAGACCACACCATTGGGTAGACATGACAAAGGGAGTCAAGGAGGATTTTAAAGTATGGGAGGAATTCCTTAGGGAATATAATGGCTGCTCTTTCTGGCAAGAGGAATGGATATGTAACACAGACCTTGATCTTTACACAGATGCAGCTGGGGGCCATGGCATGGGAGGCTATCTGAGGGGCAGATGGTTTGCAGAACCGTGGCCATTGGATTGGGTAAGGGATGGCAAGATAAGAGCTATAACATTGTTAGAGATCATGCCCATCTGGGCGTGTACCCTGGTTTGGGGGGAAGAATTACGAGATCAGAGTGTGACATTCTGGTGTGACAATAGAGCAGTGGTGGAGGTCCTAAACAACAGGGGAGCCAGGTCAGTAACGGTCATGCAAGTATTGCGATGGTTAGTGTTAAGGGCCTTGCAGCTGAACATGTCATTCAGAGCAAAACACATAGGAGGGGAGCACAATACCATAGAAACATAGAAACATAGAAGTTGACGGCAGATAAGGACCGCAAGGCCCATCCAGTCTGCCCATTTCTTTTTCTACCTTATAAATGTGCCATCGGCCTTTGCTCTGTCAGTGACCTATCTATTCATAGTCATTTGTATTGCTCCCTTATGCCTATCCCATGCCTGTTTGAAGCCCTGCACTGTATTCATAGCCACCACTCTTGTGGTAAGCCATTCCATGCATCTACCACCCTTTCTGTGAAAAAAAGACTCACATTCCCCTTAATCGGCCTCCCTCTAATCTCATGCTGTGTCCTCTTGTCCTGCTATTTTCTTATATTTAAACATGTTAGACTCTTTCACCTTGTTTATGCCCTTAAGGTGTTTAAATGTCTCGATCATATCACCTCTCCCTCCTTTGCTCAAGGGTATACATATTGAGTTCGCTAATCTGTCCTTATATGTCTTCTGATGCAGTCCCTGCACCATTTTGGTTGCCTTCTCTGACTGCCTCAATTTGGTTAATGTCCTTGTGAAGGTGTGGCCTCCAGTACTGCACGCAGTACTCAGATGAGGCCTAACCAATGTCTTGTACAGAGGATTATTACCCCTCTTACGACTTGTGATACCCTACTAATACACCCTAACACCCCTAGCCTTACCTACTGCTTTAGAGGTCTGCTTGATGATTTTAGGTCATCAGTGATGATGATGCCCAAGTCTCTTTCTTCCTTTGTGACTGCTAGCAACTCCTCCCAGCCTATAAGTGGCTTCAGGGTTTCTCTTCCCTATGTGCATGATTTTGCACCTTTGCATTAAATCCCAGTTGCCACTCTTCTGACCATTCTGCTAGTTTATCCAGATCTCTTCTCATTCTGCCCACCCCATCTGGATCATCTACTCTGTTGCAGATCTTGGTGTCATCTGCAAACAGACAAGCTTACCCTCTAGTCCATCTGCGAGGTCACTAATGAAGATGTTGAATAGGACTGGCCCCAGGACTGATCCCTGAGGTACCCCACTTGTGACTTGCATCTCTTCTGACTGTATACCATTTACCACTCACCTCTGTTTTCTGCCAGTCAACCAGTTTGCCACCCAGTTGACCAACTTCTGACCCACCCCGAGCCTACATAGCTTATTTATCAATCTTCTATGTGGAACAGTGTCAAAAGCTTTGCTGAAGTCAAGGTAGGCGACATCAACTGCTCCCCCTTGGTCCACCACTCTGGTTACCCAGTCAAAGAAATCTATGAGATTAGTTTGACAGGACCTTGGCTGACAGCCTTTCCCATCTGCAGCTGGACCATTTTTGGAGGCTGGTGCCAACAGTGGAGGAGGCAAAAACACCCATACCAACGGACATCTGGGACATTGGCAAGAAGGAGCAGAACTGTTGTTTCACAGCTCATGGGTGCCTCGGACTCTGAGGGCCTATGAGGGGGCCTGGCAAGCGTTTCAAACATTCAGGGCAATACACCAGATGGAGGTAAGTAGGCCACTCACAGAGGCACAGTTAGGAAAGTTCATCATGGAGCAGTGGCAAAAAGGAACAGTCCACACCACAATGGAGGTCTACTTGGCAGGGATTTGTGTTATCTGCAGTCTGAAGGGATGGATGGACCCGACAAAATCATTGTTCATTAAAAGAATGATGCAGGGTTGGAGTAGGTTGAAACAAGGGACAGTAGACAACAGAAGACCAATAGGGGAGCAGTGGCTAGCAAAACTGAAGGACGTGCTCCCAGCAATATGCAGGTCAAAAACCGAGGTCCAGCTATTTCACACAATTTATGTTGTAATGTTTGCAGGGGCCATGAGAGTGAGTGAGGTGGTAGGCCATGGCAATAAAGACAAGAAACAGGGATTAGAATGGGAAGTTGTAAGCTGGGGGAGGAAAGAGATACAGATCAAGATTAAGAGGTCAAAAATAGATCAGAAGGGACAGGGTTGCATAGTCACACTGAAGAGACAGATAGAGGGCGCAGTATGCCCAGTGCAGGCTTTGTGGGCTTTTGCCACAGAGCATGGGACCAGGACAGGGAGATTATTTGTTCATGGTGATGGAAAAGGGGTCACCGGTTATCTAGTCACAGCATTGCTCAAAAAAGGCATGCAATTCCTTGGGGAGGACCCGGCTAATTATTCGTCCCATTCCTTGAGGATTGGGGCTGCCTCACAGTAGGCAGCAGCAGGCAAAACTGTGAATAATATTTTGGAAAAAGGATGATGGCAGTCTGCCAGTTATAAGACATACATTCAAGCACTGAAGTAAGAAATTAATGTATTGCCTTTGTTCTTCATTACAGATGTGGAGACAAATGGGGATGGGGAGGACAGGGAAGGGGATACTGCTGTGGGAAAACTAAGAGCATGTGTAAGATAATGATTTTTTGCTTAAACCCCATAGGAAGAGGGAGGATCACAGAAGTCTGGATCTGCAGCCACTCCTATATTTATTGGGCAGAAAGGAGAGCAGAGAAAAAGGCTGGGGGAAGCAGCTGTACCAAGATGTGAGACAGTGTAGGTTGGTTTGGCATGGCATCCGGGGGATGAGATGGGCATGACTGCTTTCCACTTTGAAGGAACTTAAGGGATGGCAGCCCAGTCCAGACTTAATTATTATACATTTGGGGGGCAATGACCTTGCGGGTAAGCTGTGGGTAGACACATACTTACACATAAAAAGGGACCTAGGAACAATACGGCAGTGGTGGCCTCAGGTAAACCTTGCCTGGTCAGATATGATACCAAGGAGGGTTTGGAGGCAGAAGCACAGCCATAGAGCTGTGGATAGGGCCAGGAGAAAGATGAACAGAAGTGTAGGGACATTAGTAAGGAATATGGGAGGACAGGTAATACTGAGGGGCGTAGAAGAATGGGTAGAAGATTTCTACAGATCAGATAGGGTGCACCTGTCGGATCTAGCCATAGACATGTTTAACACAGAAACGATGGGCTTTATAGAGGCATGGAGGAGACACACAAAAAATGGAATATAAAGAAAAAAAAGTGGGGGAACAGAAGGTTTAAGAAGGATCTTTCCTGAGGTAAGGGAGAATGCTACTCTAAGTGAGGGGAAAGCCAGTCATCCAACGCAAGCTGGAGACTGACTAGTGGGAAAAATGGAGGGGGGAGGAGGGGAGGGGGGAAGAAAAAGGAATAACACAAAAAGAGGAAGAAGATGAAGGAGAAAGTGGTCTCGGTTTTCACCGTTACCTATCAGAAAAGGAGAAGAAGAAGGCACCCAGGTTTTCACCTGGGGGGAGAAAAAGAGGAAGCAAGAGGGATGATCAGAGATTGATATATGGATGAAAATAAATGAAATTCTGAGAGATATAATAATAAAAGATGATGAAATTGAACATGAAATTATGATATATAAATAAATTAATTGCCATTTTGAGCACAACAACAAACAATGGTCTCTGTCTTTTTGTGAGGGAAAAGGGGGGAATCCGGGACAATGGAGTTTGCCCTTCAAGGGGCAGACCAGGTTGTCCTGGTGCACCCCTTCCCCTTCATTAGAATGGTTTGTGCTCCGAAGGGGAGGGGGGAAGGAAGGAGAGGGGACAGAGGATAGAACAATGGCTAGGCAACAGGAAGGGGAGGGGCAAGAGGAGGTACATAATGGACAGCACAGAGAGGTTTCAGCCACTTTGCTGGAGTTTGATCCTCCCACCCGCCCTACAGAGTAAGAGGGAAGACAGTCGAGAAGGGACTGTATGGGGGTCTGTCAAAGGTGGATGACAGACGTGTCCGGTCAGATAGTTTGGACTGCCAAAGGTGGATGGCAGATAATAATATGAGTATGGACTGCCTAAGGTGGACGGCAGGAGAAAAGGGAAAATGGGGGAGGAGGGGAAGAAAAGGAATAACACAAAAAGAGGAAGAAGATGAAGGAGAAAGCGGTCTCGGTTTTCACCGTTACCTATCAGAAAAGGAGAAGAAGAAGGCACCCAGGTTTTCTCATGGGGGGAGAAAAAGAGGAAGAAAGAGGGATGATCAGAGATTGATATTTGGATAAAAATAAATGAGAAATTCTGAGAGCTATAATAATAAAAGATAATGAAATGGAACATGGAATTATGATATACAAATAAATTAATTGCCAATCTGAGCACAACAACAAACAGTGGTCTCTGTCTTTTTGTGAGGGAAAAGGGGAGAATCCAGGACAATGTGGTTCATTGAAGTGGGGGTCACTTCAAGGGATGGACAGCTAAATGTTCAGCACCTCAAATTCAGTGAGTTTGCACTGCAAATTCCCAATAATGTCTGAAGCCGCAGTCTGTTGTTCTTTTTTTAAACAAATAAAACAAAGCAAAAGAAAGATACCCTCTATCACAGCTAATGTTACAGCTAATCACTGTTTGCATACCAGAAGGGTATGTCCGACTGTTCTTTTTATGAACACAATGTTAAAATAAGGGTTAGATGCACATCTCGTTCTAGCACTGATACAAGATATCTCATTACAAAAAAGAAGACTGCAGTTTTTATTCTGATTAATCTCAACACATATAAAGCACCTACTAACAAGGTAGACATAAAACATTGTATGTTAAAACTTAAAAAAAAACTTAAAATCATTGCTTATATGTATGTCATACTGATAATGGGTCCTTATCGATCTCATATCTAGCAGTTGTATGGGATATACAGTACATATAAGAAAAACAAGTAAAAGCATCTGTTTAAATTCAGTGCAACCTAGACACAAACGGCTTTTTTAAAGTCAATTTAAATAAATAAATGTGTTTTTCTACTAATCTTCACCCTAAAATCACTTGTGTCTGTCTGTTTATGTTGTGAGGTTATCCCAATGTACCCCATGTGTCTGACAGCTCCTACTAACAGTCAGCCTGACTTTCATGTAAAAAAGAAAAAAAAATATGATCTAAAATCTCAATGACCGCAACTAAATCTCAGCTCATACACACACCAAACATGAAATATTGCCTAATACAGTTGAATTAGCCCACTGGCTGTGTGTGTGATATTGTGGACTGAATGAGTTCCCTGACTGAGAAGTCTTTTACCAATGTATTCTACTAGCAGCTGTCAGTGTATGAAAGTTATGAAAGTCACTTTGGACATCTGCTGGAACTCATAGCACCAGCTAACTTCCACAATGAAGAGCTTCATGGAGTGTAGCATTGACAGTGCTATTAGAAAATTAAAAAAAGTGGACATTATGTGCAGAAAGCAATTAACTGGCACTACAAAAACACAGCTCATGAGGTTTGAAAGTAAGTTTTGCTAATTTGAATCAACATCCATTTCCTATCTCCTTAAAGTTTTTCTACAACTGCAGTATTTGTTTTTATTGTAGATTTCAGTACAGTGTCAGCTAACTGCAGTTGGGAGGAACTTGACCAGTAGTGGTGGGCGAAGTGGCCTCAATTCGCTCCGCGAAGTGATTCGTGGAGCTAAGGTGAATGTGCAGAGTGCTGCGCAATGTGAGGCAGAGCAATTAATGTTATAACGGGTTACGCAAAGTCCATTGCAAACAATGACTTCAAGTTATTCCGCCTTTCCAGACCACTACTCCACCAAATCATAAGGCTAAGTGCATTGAGAACAATGCACTTCACCTTATTTTTAAGCTCTGAAGGTGAATTTTGCAGTGATACATGGGATTTCGGGTCAAATGGGCTCCATATTGATCTGCACAGCCTCAGTTTGGGGTAGTTAGGGTGTGTAGAAAGCTATAGGAGACAGTGTGCTGTTTACAATACGTGACATATTACTGAACTTTTCAATTTGCTACGCATTACTCGTTGAGGACAAATTGTGTGTGTGTGTGTGAGTGTGTGTGCAGTGCTGCGTGACATCAAATAATACACCTTTTATTGTGCCACAGTGTAATTGCAGGTGCAGCAGTGTGAACCTGCTATCCACCGCAGCGGTATGATTTTGTACTGCCATTGTGGTATCTTTTCTTTGTTTTGCTGCTTGCACTGCCGTAAAAATCTGCAGTCAGTCCCCCCCCCCCACAAGGAAAAGGAATTGTTTTCCAGATTGGATTGTTTGTGACCTCAGCACCACTGGTTAGTTAAGGTGTTGTTTTCACTTGTGAATTTGCATCATTATCTGTTGCTGAAGCCACAGTTGTTTTTTTAGCTTCACATCCAGTGTCCCCCCACGCAGAGTGAAAATTCCAAAATCTAAATTTGTTTAGAATATTGCTGTTGATCCCCCAAAATGCCCGCATAAAGATGTGCAAGGAAAGTGGTTCTCGCCATGGCACTGCTGCCAGTGGTAAGATTGTCTGTGGGTGTGGTAGTACGAAGACGCAGAAGTGCATTGCTGATGTGAGGAAAGATATTTCTCCTGCAATGTTTTTTTACTGCCCAATCAGTAGTTTCACTCATACTTGGAGGAGATGATGTTGTCCCAGCCGGTGTTGTTAGTGCAGTTGCTGGTGGTGGTAGTATGAGTATTGCTGCCTCAAGTTCGACTTCTGACCAGTGTACCGTGTCCAGAAATATAGTGGAGTGTGAAGCGGTGCAAGTGAGTGGCAGTGTAGATGATGTCATGCCTCCCAGTAACATCCCAAAAACTGAACCTGAGGATTCTGATAATCATGTCAATGATAGCATACAATGTGACATTTCTTCCACCATGGTTCATGTCACGCATTTTCTATGCAGTAATTCACAGTGTGGTGAAAAAATATCAGGTGATGGTGGTGTTGATGATGTTGATGAATGTGATGATGATGATGATGATGTTGTGGTTGCAACATGCAGTCAACATGCCAGCATCCAAGCAGAAGATGTTGATGTGGGCGATGTTGATGAATATGATGATGATGTAATTGACCCCAGCTGGGAACCAGAGAAAAAGAAATTCAAGGTGGCTGTGTCTGTGTCTGTTTGCATTAACCCCCCCCGGTAAAACTTGTGATTTACCAGTTTCAGTTGATGGTGATGATGATGATGACCCAGTAATAATAATAGGTAGTCGTGGTGGTCAGTTGCATCCCAAGTATGTGCTGCCTGAAAAATCACATAGCACACCCCCCACTTCAGTGCTTAAAAGAACAGAGTTCAATAAGCAGCATCATGGACATGTTAAAAGTAGAGCACCACAACCCCTTGTTCGGGAATTTTTTGTGCAAGATGCAAATGCTGAGTCAGTTGCAATCTGCCAGGTTTGTCATGCGTGTGAGTCGAGGTAAAAAGGGAAGCCATCTGGACACAGTAGGACAGCCTATGCATCTGTAGAATAGGCACATGGCACTGTGGACCCAGCACAAGATGGCAGCTAATACCACAGTTGGGCATTCACCATCATCATCAACCATTATAAGCATGTTATCCCCTTCCATGAGTGTTAAGTCCAGTAGGAAATTAAATGTATGCAGTAGTGAGGAAATAAGAGCAGAGGATTACTACAGGCATGTTGAGGTGGAGGAGCAGAATGATTTTGAAATGTTGTCCAGTGCTAGTGAGAGTAGCAGTTTTGGTGGTGGTGGTGAATGCAGTATGTCTAGTGCAACCCCGGTTGGCAAATCTGGCAAAATAACTACATTTCTGGGTTTGTCATCATCACCTGTGCAGCCATCTTCAAATGTCCACACTCCACCCCCTGCCATTCGCAGAGCAGAACCATTTGTCATCACACCCCATGTAAAATGTTTAAGTCAGCCCACTTTACAGAGTGTTTTGCGCATAAGCTTAAGTACCCACCCAATCATACAGTGTCACGTGAACTTAATGCTGCTGTAGCTGAAATGCTGGCAATTGATCTTTTGCCCTTCTCCTTTGTGGAGAATTCTGGGTTCTGGATGTTTGCTGCACATGCCTGTCCAAAATGGAAAGTCCCATTAAGGACATACTTTTCAACCCGTGCTGTCCCCGAGTTGTTCCATACTGTGTCCAACTCAATAAAATATGCCCTTCAACATTCCTCCTCTCTATTCATCCATTTAAGTATGGATATGTGGACAAGTGGCAAAATAACGGGGAGTTTATATTTGTGCATAACTGCACACTGGGCTCAGGTGCCGGGGGTTGTTTGTGATGTTAGTAGTGTGAATAATCAGTGCAGTAAGGTGGAGAGTCGTGGTAGCAATCTTCCAGGAATTCGACAGCATGCAACGATTGCTATGCACAATGTGACCTGTTCACACACTGGTGAAAACATGTTGAACATGGTACTGACAGAAATTGACAAGTGGCTGAACACCCTGTCCCTGACAGCTGGGTTCATAGCAAGTGACAATGGGTCAAATGTGGTGAAATGCATCATGAATGGTGGCTTTTTATCGTGTTCCATGCATGGCCCATTGTTTAAATCTTGTGGTGCAGGAGTTTCTGCAGCACCCTGATGTAAAGGAAATGCTGACAGTTGCATGCCGTATTTGATCTCACTTTTCAAGATCTGCAAAGGCCCATGATCAACTTCGACAGTTGCAGATGCGAAACAGTCTCCCTCAGCACCGCTTGAAGCTGTAAGTTGTCACCTGGTTTATACATGGCAGAGAGGTTGTATAAATAATACAAAGCCATCTCAGAATATCTTGTGATGCACACTAGCTGTGACAGTTCCAGGGCCTCCATGTCTATGACGACTGAACAGTGGCGCCTCATGGACTCTGTAATAACAATTTTGTGGCCTTTTGAACATGCCACACAGGCAGTAAGTGGCGAGTCTGCCTCCATTAGCTAATCAATTCCACTGCTGTGGGTGCTGAGGCAGACATTGGTGAATGTACAGCATGGCCTTGATGTTGCTGGAGACAGTTCTAGCACTATGTTGCTGAAACACATGCTGACAGTATTTGATCAGAATCATCACATTTTGAGCATTCAGCGTAGTGACAACTTTGTCATAGCAACAATGCTGGACCCATGATACAAACGTGAATTGCCTCAGAACTGGAGGGAGGGCCTGAACAAGTAAAACATGTCAGTGGGCAACTGGTGCACTTAGTTGATAGGGCACAGAAGTCAGGTGCCAAGGTCAGCAAACCTCAGCAGCATAATCTGGCTGAAGGTGCATCTGGAGGAGCATCAAGCATATCCTGTAATGGGAAGGGAACTGCCGTTCCAGGTAGTCTGTCATCCAAAGTGGTTGGCATCAACCCATTTTAGGAGGCTTTGTCCCAAGTGGGGAATTTTTGAAATAAATGATTCTGGAGAACAGGATGATGCATCAACCACTGGACTTAGTGCAGCACAGAGAATGGCTGAGTCATATTTGTCTGAAAACAGGCATCTGTCAATAACTGATGATCCTCTTTTGTACTGGAGCAGAAAGGTCAGTGAATGGCCAGCGCTGACTGCAGTGGCACTGAAGTACCTCACATGCCCACCCTCCAGTGTAAGTGTCAAGAGGGTATTCGGCTCAGCAAGTGCAATAGTCAGGGTCATCGGACAAACCTCTCTCCTGCAAATGCTAGTTTGCTAACATTCATAAAAATTAATGATAGACACATACCAGCACAGACTGCAACCTCGGTATTCATACCCCGGCCTAGTCATGGTGGTTTAGGTGATGTAGAAATGGACCATCCTGGTGGCACTGGCAGTGGCAGCATGAAATGGCCCACCACTGATGTAGACGATGACACAATGAAGAAAGAATTTTCCAGTGGTCAGACTTCAGACATGGATGACTGTGAGGGCAGCTTTCTTTATGAGGATGATGATGTAGTTAATGTTGGCAGGTTTTTACTGAAGTTGTTAAAAGGTGATGTGCCCCCCTGGAGTCAGACCACCACAACCAGTACTGATGTTAGCCACTGCCACCACAGAGAATGAGTTTGTCTGCCCTCCCAGACCACCACTACCAGGACCAATGTTAGTCAATGCCACCACAGAGAATGACTTTGTTTTCCCCCTGGACCACCACCACCAGGACTGATGCTAGTCACTGCAACCACAGAGAATGACTTTGTCTGCCCCCTGGACCACCACCACCAGGACCAATGTTAGCCACTGCCACCACAGAGAATGAGTTTTTCTGTCCCCCCAGACCACCACCACCAGGACCAGTGTTAGCCACTGCCACCACAGAGAATGACTTTGTTTGCCCCCCCCGGACCACCACCACCAGGACTGATGTTAGTCACTGCCACCACAGAGAATGACTGTCTGCCTCCTGAACCACCACCATTGCTGTTAGCCACTGCCACCACCACCAGATGCAGGAAGATGTCACAGGAATGTCATCATGTGCCACAACTACCACCACCAGCACCCACCACCAGTGTCATTCAGACATTGTTTTCCCATTACATTGACCATGCCAAGTCAGAGGGAGTTGAACAGGAGACCACATCCATCAGTCACAGGCATAAGGCTTCTTAATATTAAAACTATAAAGTGAGTATGTGTACTAATGTTTTTTATGCTACTTAACTTCCTTTAGCTGTATTTTCTGTTTTCTGTTGCTTTTCTGAGCTGCAATGGTCAAACACATACAGTAAATTTATTTTGTTTTTTTATAGGTTAACAAAAAAACTCTCCTTCACTGAAAGTTGGTATGAATAGTACTGCATCAGTACCATACACAGGAACCTATGGAATATCCATTTCAAATCTGTACTGGTAAGTATCAAGATTTTCTTTCATCTGTTCAATTTTTTTTAAAAGAGTGCAGCAAATGCGACTGAGTAGGACTCATAAAACTAGGTGACAAGTGTATGTCGCCAAAACTATTTCTGCAAGATATCATGCATTGTATTCTGAACTTGCAGCTGTGCAGCCATGACAGTGTTGAAAAAGTTGCACACAAGTTGTGTTACTTGACAAGATGTGGTTTTGAAATGTAACTTGACTTGAGATTGAGAACCAGGGATACTGGCACAGTATATTTGTTACACAGCCTGGTACTAAATTAACTTGTGATTGATCTGCTGATTGCATTGTGACCGCTTACTATCTGTGTTAATAATTCAGATACCCGTGGAACAGCCATGGGTTACACATAATGTGTTACTGCTGCAATCAAGTTGTAAGAAGTCCTTAATTTCTTTTTTTAGGAAACTTCCAGATACTTTGTTGTGTCATAGTTGCCTTATCCAAAGAAGTTCTTCAACATCAGGCCCCCCTTCCCCAGGCTGGGGCAGACATGCAACATGCAGAAGTCATTTCAATCGATAACCATGACCATCATTAACAACCAGGCTAGAGAAGGATGCAGATGAAATCTGTTAAGAAGTAACCAAATAAGAAACCATTAATGAGACAAACCTACAACTATGCTCCCCCCCAAAAAAAAATACTTACTTTCATTGGCTTGAGAGTTATCCATTTCCAATTTCAATGCAAAAAGTTCTCATCAAGCACTGGAATGTGCACACCAACAGTATCTGTGACCTGTGATACAAAACAATATAATGAGTATATGTCTATATCTATATCAACTCCCCACCTACAAAATAAAAAATAAAATATATATATATATATATTTATATCAACTCACCAAGGCTACTATTAGTGTACAGACAAAGGGCATCCTTCCATCCGGTTGAGATGATCACATTGCATTTGCAGGAATCGCAGCACACATTGGACCAGCAACAGTTCGCTCACGGTCATCATTTCTGATGGGACTTTGCATGTGGTGTAACGTTCTCATTTCACTTCATTACCACTTGTCAATTTTCTGCACACAAGACAAATGCATTTTGGGCATGCAGAAAAAATCTGGGGACTCTGTGTGAGTACTGTGTGCATGGCTGAGTGCACCATTAATTCTGGGGGACTTTGCATGCGGTGTAACACTCCCATTTTACTTCGTTACCACTTGTTAATTTTCTGCACACAAGACAGATGCATTTTGGGCATGCAGAAAAAAATCTGGGGACTTTGTGTGAGTACTGAACGCATGGCTGAGTGCACCATTAATTCTGGGGGACTTTGCATGTGGTGTAATGCTCTCATTTCACTTCGTTACCACTTGTCAATTTTCTGCATACATGACAGGTGCGTTTTGGGCATGCAGAAAAAATCTGGGGACTCTGTGTGAGTACTGCATGCATGGCTGAGTGCACCATTAATTCTGGGGGACTTTGCATGTGGTGCAACGCTCTCATTTCACTTTTTTACCACTTGTCAATTTTCTGCACACAAGACAGATGCATTTTGTGTGTTGTGATTGTGAGCACATGATGGCCTACTTAAATTATAAATTAAAGCAGCATTGCAAGAATGTGGTGACAATTTTGACCTGTACTTTTTTATGCTATTTTACATTGCCAGCCACTAGTTACATCTGAGTCCTGACTTGAATGATACCTTTCTTTTCACAATTTGTGTCTGCTTTACTACTTTTTCTCATGTTTGAAAAAAAAGGAGCACGCCTTTCAATAGTGTTCTGGCCAGGTTTTTATCACTATTTGAAGCTGTTTTTTAATAAATATTGTTCTGTGAGGTCATAAAACACTGCCTGCTGCATAACTGTTAATTTTACAACAGAAGTGATATATAACAACTGATGGAGAAAAGCAGCGGAAAATACTGACAAAGACCTGGTCCGCACCATATTAAAAGGAGTGCTCCTTTTATTATTTCAGACATGAAAAAAAGTAGTAAAGCAGACTCAAATACTGGAAATTATAGTATCATACCAGTCAGGATGTAAGTAAAGTGGCAATGTAAAATAGCATTAAATTGTATAGGTCAAAATTTTCAATGGATTGTTGCACTGCTGCTTTAAAGAGATTCACCAAGTTACATAGTTATTATGGTGTTGCACCCAATATATGGATGCCTTACCTCCAGGGGAATCTTTCTTGCTCCACATGTCCTTACATAGTGCAATACATTTCTGTCAAAAACACCTGTAATTTCATTATAGTGTGTCATGGAGGAATTCTCATTCTGAAAAGCCACCCAAATTCTGCCAACCCCCCCCCCACTCTCAGCAACGTTATGACGTGATGCCTGGGAGAACGCGGGGGCGTGCTCCATTATAGTGAATGTCCGGCAGCTTTCTGAATATTTCTTTGTGTTATAACGGTCAGTTTGTGGTGAAACGTGGGCACGTTTCCACTAAGAAGGCTCTTGTTACTGGAAACATACCCACGTGTAAGTGATGCACCTCAGTCACTCACAATGCACACATGACTTACTAGAGATCATAGCACAAAAAGCACATGCTCTTTAAAAGTCATGTGTTCAGTATATGACTAGGGTGCACTCTGGCCAGACACCTCTGAAAAAGTTTCGTATCACTTAGTCCACTGATGATGATGGTGATAATAAAATATATGTTATTCTGCTCACTACTCTTTATACCATAAACACTACAACAAGTCAGCAATATATGTTTGCAAGAAGCTGCACAATGTCTGATGTCTCACACACACACACACACACACGAAAGAACACTGACTCCACACATGCAATTTAGCACATCATACTTGTACTGCTCACACCAGCTTTTCCACAAGCACTCCACAACAGAAAGTCAACATTACTGAGGCACGGCATTATAATAAAAGGGCAAATGTCTATTAATAAACAAACCAAAAAAATCACAAATACTACAGCACAGCAGTGGGGGGGGGGCGTCCCGAAAAAAAAATACCTTAATGGGGGATTCCATGGTGTTCCAGCAGTAGGTGGAGCATTGACAGCATCTGTAGTTGCTGTTGCTGGATCTGATCCACCTGCTGCTGCACAGCACCCACCCTCTCATTGCTTTCCCCAAGGGCAGCCCACACCAGTGCAATGTCTGTCTGCATTGCAGGCACTGAGGCGGGGTCCACTGCAGTAGGAAAGCCAGGTAGTAGTGGTGGTGGTGGTGAGGATGGTGCTGGTGGCTGTGGTGGTGGTGGTGGTGGAGCAGCTGCTGCTGTTGCCCTCCTCCTGCTGTGGCAGTGAGGCACAACACCCTCAGCACCCTCTGCCACTGCCACAGAAGGGCCAGCAGGTGGATGCCTGGCCCCTTCTGTGGCAGTCTGCCACTCCACCTTGTGGTGGTTTGCCGCATGTGCGTGCTGGCCATCGGTCCCCAAATGTGTCCCCTTGGGGCCATGGTGCACCTGCACACCACACAAATGGCAGACCATAATGGTGCTGTCCCCCCCCACACAGTTAAAAACTGCCACACTTGGGAGCTGCGGGGTGGACCAGGCAGAGGAGGGGCAGATGTACTGCTGGCAGCACCTTCATTCACCTGGGGCTCCACCTGCAGCTGTGGAGGTGGTGGAAGTGGTGCTGCTGGAGCCCCTGCAGTTGCTACTGGTGGTGGTGGACTTGGTGGATGTGCCGCCACTGGTGGCGCTGCTGCTTCCAGAGGGGGAGCTGCAACACCAAACAGTCGGGAGAGGTCCAATGACACCCAACCACCCCCATGTGTGTGCACTCCTCCCCTCTGCCCACTCCCACGGGCCACAGACTCTCCTCCCAGGTCCAACACGCACAACTGTCTAAGTCCCTCAGACTGTGACCGATGCCTCACAAGACTTCTTCACATGCACTCACAGTCTTTCTCACACACACACACACACATATGCACACACACAGTCACACACGCACACACACACACACAATAAACAAAACAAATTAGCAGCAAAAAAGAACTGAAAAAACACACTACAAAAAAACCTAAAGATTTAGCTTTTAAAAAAGCAGGGTTTTTTTGTCAGGTTGCAAGATACCAACAAACTCTCCTCTCTACACCCAAAATGCTTCCTCCTTCTAGCACTGCAAAGAAGAAAGTGAAACTAACTGCTTTTCTGACTCACTTCCTTCCTGCCTGACTAAAGCATGTGACTTACAGTACTGTAAGCCATGTGATGTGTGGGGGGCTGCCTATATTGCTCTCAGTTTGCCTTACTTCACGTTAAGGCGGAATGACAATGTGAAGTCAGAATGGAAAGCGAACACTTTTGCAATGCTCACTGCTTAGCATTATGATGATGCGGCGGGTTACTCGCGGCCGACTCTCGGGCTGGAGGATTTTAAATTAGCTGCATCTCTATTGACCAGCTGCATTGCCTGCCTCCAAAGCTCCCACTCCCAGTGACGCTAAGCGCCTACACTAGGAAACCCATACACAGTCCCAATTTGTGGTGGTTACAAACTGGAGTACAATAGGCTCCACACTGTGCCACCACAGTGGAGGAGGCAGCCTAGAGAGTATTCTACTACCACCCTTTTGGTAAAAAAGTGCTTTCTAACATATTTGCAACCCTCCCTACCACCAGTTTCATGGAATTACTGCTAGGGGAAGCACTACTACTTCAAGTGAACTAGTACTTAGTGTCCACCCCAGAGGAACATGAACATCTTAATCATATCCCCACATTTCCTCCTATCCTCTGGGGTATGCACATTCAGATCCTTCAGATGTTCCTTGTGCAATCTCCCCTGCTGCCCCTGCACCATATTTGTATCCCTCCTCTGCCCAGATTCCAGTCTGTCCCTTTCCTTCTTAAGGTACAGGTCCCAAAACTGTACACAGTACTCCAAGTGAGTTTGGACCAATGACCTGTGCAGAGTCATTATCACCTTGCTCCCTCCTTCTACTAGTGATCTCCCTTCTTTTGCATCCCAGCTTTCTATTTACCTTCCCTACTGCTTTATTGTATTGTATTGCCATCTTTAAAGTATCCAAAATCATTACACCCAGATCTATTTCCTTCATTGTTCTCTATATCACTATCCCCAATCCTGTATTATATTTTTAGGTATTTAGCCCCTGTGTACACAGCTTCACATGTTTTGGCATTAAATTTCAGCTGTTCACATTAGACCACCCCTCTTTATGGCTCTAACTCCGTTCTGAGAGACCACTCTACCACAGGTCTTTGTGTCATCTGTGAAAAGGCATACCTTCTCTTGTACTCTTACCCCTATGTCTCATAAGTGAACATATTTAAGAGAACCAGTCCCAAGGCTGACTCCTGGGACACCCCACTAGTAACTTCCCTAATCCCTGATGACTCTCCATTCAGTTCTACCCTCTAAGTCCTCCTACTCTAACAGTATTTTTTTACCCACCTCATTATTTTTATCCCCAATTCCCAAACTGCCTGGTTTCTACACCAACCCTCCATGAGGGATGGAGTAGAAGGTTTTATTAAAGCTCAGGTATGTGTGTATGTTTGTATGTATGTATGTATGCATGTGTGTATGTATGTATGTATGTGTTTATTTATGGATGTATGAATGTAAACATTTATTTATCTATTTATTCATTTATTTATTTTCTTAGTTCTTATTTATGTATGTAATGTATGTATTTAAAAGTTGTTAACCGGGAAAGGTCCACTGAGTTGAACCTCATTTCCAGGTGCGACCCAGGGAAAGGGAAAAGTAGGGAACAACTTATAAAACAGAATGCAGATGGAGCTTACATTTCAAAAATACAGAATATAAATACAGGATACAATTTATTTATTTATTGATTGATTATTATTATTTCTCTTATTTAGAATATGTGTTACAAGGTAAGCAAACAGAGTCCAGAAGGGCTTGCTTCTAGTTGTTACCTGGAGGAGGGGGGACAAAGGACAGCAGAGGTAGTAATACAGAGATACATATTATGTATATATAAGAGGGATGCAGTAGAACCTCTATAGGTAGAGTTGAGTAGGGTGTTCAATGTTAAACCCCTAACTTTGCCCCTTAATAGCTTTGGCAGTGTTTGATGAATTTAGCTGAAATTATGCATGTGCTGTCTAGTAGGTAAGGTCTAAATTTATTAAAGTTTCAGGATGGCAACTTGCACGGTTTTGGAGATCAAGATATGTAATGTTCCTGTAGATGTCTAATCTTTTCCTATACTTTACATGCTATTTGGGTTTGCTCTCACATATAGCCTACATAGAATGGATTTTTTTCCCAGATAGTTCAGGGTAGAAGCATGCTGAGACAAAGTAGTACCTTTGAAAGTTTCATGCAAAAATATTAAATGGTTCCAGAGTTATACAAATTTAAAATGTTGTTTTTGTTTCTATTCTGAGCATGCTCAGTAGGGTTTTTATGATAATGTTCTGACACAGCAGAAAAACACTCTGTGTTAATAGACCATTTTTTGTTTCTCACCATTTGCTTCTCACATCACTAAACATTTTTTTGTGCCGTAAGAGCCGTAATCTTCTTTCTTTTCCTCTCAAAATAAAAAAAAACATGAAAAATACATAAAAATGGTGTAATTTTGAAAAGCAAACTCTTGAACTTAGCTAAACATGACCTGTTCAGCTAGATTCTGATGTTTATTTTAAAAAATAATGGCCAGAAAAATCCTTTCTGGGCACCCCAAAATCCAGGGTGCCCAGCTAAGTGAAAGAAGCCATTCACCCTCGTTCTCTGTAGGAGAACAGCAGGACTTTCTTGAATTCTGCAGCAACTGATCATATATCTATCTATCTATCTATCTATCTACCTATCTATCTATCTATCTATCTATCTGTCTGTCTGTCTGTCTGTCTGTCTATCTATCCAACTATCTATCTGTCTGTCTCCATCCATCCATCTATATAGTACCACTTTTCTCCTCACTCCCCACCAGGTCACCAGCCTGCAGTTCCCAATGTTTATATATTTTTTTATTACTATATATATATACACGGACCGAGGTGCTCATCCCTGGTAGCACTTCTCAGGATCTCCCTCCAGGCCATCTCCAACTTCCCACTACATGCATAGCGGCACCAGGGTGCCTAATCCCAGTGCTGCTGAACAGTAGCCTGACACTGGGGTGCCTAATCCCCAGTGTTGGAATACATGTCACTCTCCATGAAAAAAATAAAACTGTTCCTATTTTTATTTACTTGCAAAAAAGAAAATGGTCCCTCACCAATCTGAACCCTCACACCGACCTCCCACTCAGCATCCACCACCCCTGCCCCCACAAACCCTTACTCATCTGCACATGTCCCATGGCAAAGATCTACTCTCACATCAAAAACACTTCTTGATGCTGGAATATGAGAAACTAAGTGTGGCTCAATGTATTTTCATTATATTTTTAACTTTGATTCAAAACTTTGCAATTTTAGCATATTTTGACCTCAAATTTTGAACATAGCCTTTTTTGGATCTCACCTCATGACCAATGGAGGTGGAATTATGTAAATCGGGTCCTAAAGATAATTTTGCGCTTGCTTTGTGAAATCACCTTTTGGGCAGAATTTCAACATTTTTACCACCATTGATCATGAGGTGGGGTCATAAGAAAGCTATGTTGAACATTTGGGGTCAAAATATGTAAAAATATGAACATACAAATCTTTGAACAAATGCAGCAGATGAAGGCCACTTCAGTCTATCTAGTCTGCTTGAGTATGCAGCTCTGTGTTGTGTATACTAGAGCTGCCCCTTCCCCATCCCCACCTAGATTCTATGTCCCTCCCCCTTTCACCCCTTTCGCTAGCCAAAATGGCAAAGTTATGAGTGTACATTGAAATCTTTCTATGCTCATTCATAACTTTTTTAATTTTAAATATTTTGACCCCATATTTTGAACATAGCCTTTTTTCACAACACCTCATGAACGTGACAGCTGCCATTTTTCAAATCCTGGCCAAAATGTGTTTTTGCACCTGTGAATGATGTTTCAGCAAGGATTTGAAAAATGTTCACCTACCGGGTTCATGAGGTAAGGTAATAAGAAGGGCATGTTAAAAATTTGGTGTATAAATATGGTAAAATGCCCAGGTCATGAGTGAACATTACAGTACTTCAGCGTTCACTCACAACTTGGGTACTTTTCAATATTTTGACTCCAAACTTTCAACATAGCCATTTTTCCACACCACCTGGTAAACATTACAGGTAACATTTTTTAAATCATAGACAAGAAGTGTTTTCATGCTTCCAGTGAGAAATGACATTTCAGTCAATATACTATAAATGCTACATGTCATGTTTATAGGGGGAGCCTTAAAATGAATATCTTGAACATTTTGTGTCAAAATTGAAAAAAAATGTATATTTAAGTTAAGAAGCTTTGGGTGTAGTGCCAGTCTTCACCCTAGTGAGTATGCTTTATGATCCTGTGCCTGTGAGGAGAGTTGGAGGACAAGCTCAGTGACCCAGCTTGATGGAGTGAGGGAGGTGAGGACACTGTTATGTAATACCCACAGCCAGAGAATGAAAGCTGCAGGGTTGTCTGCACATACCCAGGTACCATATAGGGAAGATAATTGTCTTCTTGACATTGGGCTCTGCACGTCTGTACCTGTGGGTGGCAGAGGGCCTGTGCATTGGCTGGCATATTGACTCTTTGCCCTATGCATGTGTAGCTGCAGTTACATGCAAGCACAGGGAACAGGGGGCCCTGTGCTTCCACACTCCACCAGACAGCACCATGAATTCTTTACATCCATTGCTGAACGGAACTGCAGGGCTCACAAGGGCTCTACACTTCTGCAGGTGGAGAGAGTTTGGGCCCTGTGCTTCTGCATCTGTTTGAATCTGTCCAAAGGGACCTGTGTGAATGAGGATATGATTCCACTGTCTCAAAAAGAAAGGAAATCCTTCTACAGTAAGCTAGCTGGTGTGGAAATAATTGTGGGTTCTATTTAAGGCCCCAATGCTGGCATACCTTTTTTTTTTTTGCAGTTCTGGCATAGGCCCTCACTCCGTATGCTCAGGTTCCCTGTATACTGGGTGGAGACTGGAACCGGGTGTGTTCCAGTGACATAGATAGATCTCATAGGGGCAACATTTCTATGTATATGAGGGGCCAAAGTTATGGAGTTCTTTGCCAGGACACGTGAGGCCGTGTATTAATAAAGTACCCTGGAATGTTTTGAGAACGTGGTTTGAAGATGTTGCAGTTTTTTTCAAAAAGCTGTTGTACTTAAGTGACATGTTTAAATTATGTTTTTTTTTCTTGCTACATGTTCTGTATGATTTTATTTATATGTATGTTACTGTACTTTTAATGTGAACCTGTTATTGTCTGTAATCTAGGACCCCATTGTAAATGAGTTATGGCTAAACTGGGTTATCCTGTTTCTGATGTCAGAAATAAAACGTTTACTACTACTACTACTACAACATAGGAAGCGAGTAGGCCTCTACCTGACACAAAAGGGACCTGAAAGAGTTTATGGAGAAGCTGGGACTGGAAGATCCCTGCAAAATCCTACATCCCAGGGAACAGTCTTACACATTTTATTCTCCCCCACACAAGGTTTATTCACATTTAGAATATGTTTTGATTTGTAATTCCTTGCTGCAATTTGTTTTGAAATCTTGCATAGAGGCCAGTGCATTGTTTGACCATTCACCTGTATTAGTTCAATTAGCCCACCATCAATGGCCTCCTTGGGCTAGTACCTGGTCTGTAAATCCACAACTCTTACTTGATGCAGCACTTATAAATACATATGAGAGCTTTCATATCTCATTCCATAGTGGAGAACACAGATTCTATAAAAGCTACCGATGTGTTGTGGGGATCTTTAAAAGCCATTGGGAGTGGGGATCTGATTAGACTGGCCACGATCAGGAAAAGGAAGATGCAGGAAACTGCAGAGGATTGGCTGACTAGAATTAAGGAGTTAGAGGCCTCTCTTTCCAGAAACACAGAAGAGGACAGGTGGTTAGAATTTATCCAATTACAGGCTCAATATTCAGCTCACTTGCTATGAAAAGTAACACGAGCTGCAGCTAGCGTAAAGGCAACGTATATAGGGCAAGGGGAAAAAGTGGGTAAGCTGCTCACCTTGCACCTTAAACAGAAGACAATGGCAAGATGAATGAATGCTCTACTAGACCATTCTTCACGGTAAATGGTATCAGACCCAAAGCAGATAGTGGAGATTTTTTGTCATTTTTATCAGCAACTTTATACCACACCGGAGTTGGACCCTACATGGCAAACAACGTTAGAGAGTTTTCTATCAGATGCAGTTGTGCCAAGGCTTACAGAAGAGCAGCAGAAATTGTTGGTGGGCCATATATCACAATCTGAAGTAGTTGATGCAATTGGGTCCTTTCCATTGACAAGGCCCCAGGACTAGACAGTTTTTTTCCTCTCTTCTACAGAACCTTTAAAAGTGAACTTTTACCCACCCTAACATTGCTTTACAATTACCTTTATGTTTCTGACATTAAGGAAACCTCTTTATTTGAAACTAAAATTGTTTTGCTCCCTAAACCTGGTAAGAACCTTGATGTCACAGATAACTATCAGTCAATTTCATTGCTGAATGTGGACATCAAGCTTCTTGACACTGTTTTGGCCACAAGACTTAAAAAGTGTGGACTGGTTTGATGGGCCTGGAGCAGGTGGTATTTATCTTGAGGTGTCATTCTGGTGACCATTTTAGGAAAATCTACCGTCTGTTCTCTGTGTCTTGGGATGCCAACCCTAGTCCGGTGCTGGTGTCCCTGGATGTGGAGAAAGCATTTGACCATGTTTCTTGGGCCTATTTACCTTTCTTCCCAAATATGGCATACCTACAGAGTTTGTGAATTGGGTTAAAATTTGATATACTAGTCCCTCAGCAAGAGTTTTGTGTAATGGGGAATTATTTAGACCTTTCCCGCTGAATAGGGGCATTTGTCAAGGATACCCCTTGTCACCTATGCTGTTCAGTTTATATACAGAGCCTTTGGCAAGGAAAATCATTTCCTCTACCCCAATCAAAGGGATCAGGGTGGGCAAAGGAGAGTACAAACTCTTTATGTTTGCTGACAATGTGTTGCTGCATATTTCTGTTTGGAGAACATTACTTCCAGTTGCTTTACGTATGGCTTTCTAATTTGGGCCAGATATCGGGGCACAAATAAAATTTACATAAAATTACAGTATTCCTCTTAATCATGGAGTGCACCAGAAATGACATTACATCATTAGAGCTTAATTGGGAATCTAAGGCTTTACCTTATTTGGGTATTAAGTTGTCCCCTGATATGCAGAACTTAAAAATAATAAAATTTAGACCCCATGATAACTCAAATGGTGTTGATTTCTATAAAGCTGGCAGCAGTTACCAATGTCAGTATGGGGCTGTAGTAATATTCCCAAAATGGTTATTTTGCCCCGAATAATGTACCCTCTAAATATGCTAACAGTTGTGCTAACTAAGACCTGGTTTGCCAAACTCTGCTCAATATGGTCCAAATTTATTTGGTTAGAGAAAACTCTCTGCAAAGCTAATACAGGTTATGCAGACCTAGAGATTTAAGAGGGGTTCTGCTGCCCCACATAATGAACTATTATTTTGCCTTGCACAGCTCCAAATATCTGCAATGGGGCCAGCCTATAGGGGATCGAAGCTACATTCCAGAGTGGTTAAAAATAGATGCCACCATTGCAGAACAGCATGGGGTATCACTGTGCTCCTTATTATACATACTTTATGCTAAATTTCCAGCAAGGTTAAAATCCACCCCCCATAGGAGGGTCTTTGAGGGTGCATTCACAACTTTGTCATGCCTTACGCTTGGCCTATAAGACAGTCCTCAGTCAGCCCCTTCTTAATAACCTGAACATTTTAATTGACAAGAAGGCTGTGGTACAGAAGCAGTGGAAGGGGGTAGACATTTTTTTCTTTGAAAGATCTAGTTAAAAAGGAGGCATTTATATCATCTGAAAATTTTAGATGTGAATTTCAGCTTCCAGTACATATGTTTTTCCAATATTTATAGCTACATCATTGTGTGCTGCAACTGTTGGGCTCTCCTCTTTGGCACAGTGAGGTCGGCCCAGTATTTGCAGAGTTGTCTTCTTTAGCAGTTCAGTCTAAACCTATCTCTGAAATTTATAGAAGGATAAACAAGTTAGCTTGGCCCAAAGTTTTGCCAAGCACCTTTTATTGGAAGCAGGTTCTTAATCGTAACTATTTCTCTGTAATTTGGGCAAGTATCTGGAGAAATGGGTATTCATTTTTGAAACAAGATAGAATGTGCCTACTTCAGTTTAATATCCTGCACAATCATTACTTTACTCTTCCTAGGTTACATAGAATGGGTAGAATTTCAGGCCCTACATGCCCAAGGTGTTTGCAAGAAGAAGGCACTTTAATTCATCTGCTTTGGACATGTCCAGCAGTTGCGGCCTATTGGCATACAGTACAGACTCTAGTTTCTTCTTTTTTGGGGTCATTCACAATTTTTCACAGTGGATATCTGCATTTTGGGTAATTACTCTGATATCTCTTTGGAGTTATAGAAGTATTATATGGCCTGTATCACAGGGGTGACCAAACTATTATTGATGAGACATTGGAAGGACTTAAAGATGCCCTCCAAATTAGAGAGGGTCCAATAATCTCTACATGTCTTAAATGCAGAAAGGGCTATTGCTATGGCTAATCAGACCCTTTAGAAATTCCAGGCCATGTGGGAACCTTTCCTTTCTTTGGTTACTGGAAGTTGTAACCCTTAAGAAATTCCCCTTCCCTCTTTTTTGAAAGTTGTTGGTGATGATAGTGGTATACTGAAATGGTATATATGCTCTAAGTGTGCCCCTACTCTTTGTAATTTATGTTGGATGATCCAAATAAGTTAGTGCCTGCATGGGAGGAAGGTTGGTGAGGGAAATTCACGGGGGTGGCTTTGGTTACATTATTTCTATAATTAGGTTTATTATTTAGGGATTTATTTATTTTTATTTATTTATTTAATTTGTTACATCAGTCTCTGGATGTATGCAATGTTGGCATGTATGGTGTTGTATCTGTACTCTCTTGTATTTGTTTGTCTTTGTACCATTTTTTTCTTATGAAATGTAATAAAATTTACTAAGTTTCCAAAAAAAAGAGAAATTCTTTAGAAAAATATTATTAATGCACCAGTTAGGTTTCAAATGAATACCACAAAGGTAGGGAAATATGGTGTTATAATTTCCTACCCTAACTTCCAACCTTCCCCCCCAAGCAATAAAAGGAAAACTACTAGGGTTTGGGGTCTCTGGAATCTTGGCAAATCTCTGGTGGGGTCTTCCTTGATGTTGTCAACCCTAATGCCCACTCTGCTCCCTCAGGAAACAATGTCAGACATTTTTCAGGCCCTGCATGAGGAAAGCTAGAACAGATTTTGTTGGCAACATGTGCTGAGACATACTCCTCTACCTTTGAAGAGTGTATCAGTATGAGGCACTGGCTTGCAGCTGTATCTTATGCTTTGGACAGGAGGCTATGAACTGTAATAGAGGGGGTGGGCATTAGGGTTGACAACCCCAAGGAAGACCCCACCAGTGATTCGTCAAGACTTGAGAGGCCGGAATCCCCAAGGTTTTTGTCCTTTTGCTGCTTGGGGGGAGGGTGTGAGGAGTTAGGGTAGAAAACCCTAATGCCACATTTCCCTACTTTTGTGGCATTAGGTTGAACCCTAACTGGTGCTTTAACAAATATTTTTGCAAAGAACATATATATAGATATATACATAGATATATTCTTTGCAAAAAACATTGTTAATGCCTCAGTTAGGGTTGTTTCCACAGTGACAAAACTGTGGAAATTCAACATTAGGGTTACCACCCCACCACCCACCCCCACACCCCATTCTCAAAACCCTAACTCCGCATCCCCCCAACCCCAACCTCCCAACACACACACACACATATGCAAGCAGGGGGAAGGGCCAAGGCAACATAACCAATCAGAGACAACCAGCATCAGGTAACAGAAGAAACATAGAACTCTCTAAACATAGTACACGACACAGCCATCATCATGGTCCACCAACTGTATGAGTTCTGCTGCCACCAGAGTGCCTTGTGGTTACACACACATGCTGGTCAACCATGGGAGATGACCCACATTAAGCATTTTCTGTTACAAACATCAATAACAAGATTTAAGCAGCTGCCTATATTTCAATTGTTAACAAATGCTGAAACACACAGTATGTTATCTATTGATAACTATATTGGAAATCAGAGTCTGGATAACCCTAGCAACAGTCATTGGATGTCTGCCTATTTTTTTCTGATAGAGTGAGTCAGTCCTAATAACAAATGGTAGTAATAATAAAAGTAATGTTTTCTACTATCGTTTACAAGCAACATGTGACAGCAACAGTTGTAACATCCAAAGCTAACCATAGCATGCTGCTAATGAGTATTCCCAGGTAACGCAGCAGTATTACAACATGTAATGGTGCTAGTTTCATACCTGAGCAGTATCTGAAAAGGACTATGTATGTGTCAGCTCTCTCTTTCCTTCTACCATGTGCCTATGTGGTAGCAGCAATACCTGCAATGAGCCAATTGTTGAATTATGACACATAAAAATCAATATGTAGAAAATGTGTACAGACTAAGTTTCACTGTATGAAAAAGATATGCCAGCTATAATGTGTCATCATACATGCTGGCAGTATAGAGTCGATCATACTGTATTTGTTTTTCATTACATAGTGTTATGTGAAATGAGTACAGCATAGTGATTATTGTGCTTACAGGTGTAACTGACTTGTATAGTGTCTTACAATCTTGCACGTATCTTGTATATGTGTGTGGGGTGTGTGTGGTAGGACAATGCAGAGTTAGGGATTTGAGGATGGGGCGTGGGGGTGGGGTAGTGGGGTGGCATCCTTAACACTGAATTTCCACACTTTTGTCACTGTGGAAACAACCCTAACTGATGCATTAATTAAGTTTTTTGCAAAGAATGTCCTTTCTTTTTGAAAAAGTGTAATATAAGTAGTAAATGGTATGTGCTGGGTTCTGCACTCCCACCAAGCTGCCATTTTGTGCATAATGAAATGTGTCTGTGGATGCACAGGCACTCCAGGCCCTGCTGTCCCACTTACACATAACTATGGAGCCACAGAACAGCCCTATAAGGCAAGGAACCCTTGTAATACTTATTTGCCAATATCTCAGGAACCATAGCAGCTAGGAAGAAAATTCAAGTGTCGTTGTAAGTGTGACAGTGAGATGTCTACACAACATAAATCAGTGAAATCCATATCGCGCATCATTTAAGAGATATGGGCACTGAAATGTGCTGTGAATGCTAACTCTGTGGGCATAATAGTGGCCCACATACATGAAAATAAGCAATTGGAATCCTAATTCCCAAATATCTTAGTAACTATACAAGGTAGAAATAAAATTCAAATTTCATGGTATTCATGGCTTTCCACCTTACTTCTGCACTTAGTACATAGGGGGATAAAGATGTTTTGTAATGAAAAATCCGTATCTCGAATCGTTTTTAAGATACAGGCACAGAAAGGCGTCACGGGCACAGCAATGTTATCCTATGGGAAAATTTCTGAACCTCAGAATGCTGTAACCATAAGCATGTTAAATATTTTCGGACCAAACCACCAAAAGGCACATCTGTAGGACTAGGGCTTGCCACCCTGAAAATTTCAGGCCAATAGCACAATCCACCTTGCCACAATGAAGTGACAAAGAAAACAACACATAGAAAATGTGTCTGTACAGTGTTACCACGATTACTTTAATGTTCATACTAAGGTTAGAAGAAAGAGCTAGTAGGCCAAAGTCCATAATGCTCCTATGCTAGACCATAGAGTAGAATGTTAAGTCATACTCAGACATAATTAGCGTGTCGAGACGATGTTTAAAAATCTCTTTAGTATTACTTGTTACTACATCAGATGGAAGTCTATTCCAAGGCCCAATAGTTCTTACAGAAAAGAAAAACTTACGATTATTATGTTTAAAAGATTTACCAGTTAACTGGAGGACATGACCGCTAGTATTATGTATTGATGACTTAAAAGAAAATCCTAACTCAGTCATGATATAGGGGTGATGAATAATGTCATATAGGAGGAGAAGGTCACCTCTAATGCGTCTGATAGTAAGAGGCATTAGTTTCACTGTATCCAACCTAAACTCATAAGATGAGGATTCGAGACCGGATTTTTTTTAGTGTATTTTCACCTGAACCCTTTCAAGAGAGTAACTATCTGATTTTTTAAAAGGACACCACAACTGTGAAGCGTATTCAAGATGGGGACGGACATAGGACCTGAATAGGGGTAACAACACCTCTTGATCTCGAGATCTAATATTACGCAAAATAGACCAAATAATTTTATTAGATGTACTAATAACCAAATGCATATGCTTGGAATATGTTAAGTCATCTGAAATGTTTATACCCAAATCCTTCTCATTATTAGTGGCACACAATGGTAAATCATCCAGCATATACTGGAAATTTAAATTATTAGAACCCAAATGCATTACTTTGCATTTAGTAGAGTTTAACTTCATGCCCCATTTATTAACCCAGGTGCTAATAATATCAAGATCATGCTGAATACAAGATATTTGGTCTAAATTAGAACATGGTCCTCCGATCTTCACATCATCTGCATATTTAATTGTAAATGAAAGGCAGGAATTAGTTAAATCAGATATAAAAGCCTGAAAAAGACAGGGGCCGAGAACCAAGCCTTGTGGAACACCACTTAAAACTTTACCAGAGTTAGAAAATGCCCCATTGTTCATCACCTTTTGAGTTCTGTTTGAAAACCAATTATGAATCCATGTAATTATATGACTATTAATACCAAGACCTGTGAGTTTTTGAATTAGAGCCCAGTGTGGCATGATGTCAAAAGCTTTACTGAAATCAATAATGACAATGTCACAGGCTAACCGGTTATCCAAACAAGAACTAAAATGTTCATAAAAGCAGAGCAAATTTGTCAGACAGCTTCTACCCTTCTTAAAGCCATGTTGTTCCAAATCAGATGCATCAATAATAGGGGCAATAATATCCTTTAGTAGACTTTCTAACACCTTACATATGGATGAAGTCAAACTAATTGGCCGATAATTTTCCCATAGATGTTTTGATCCCTTATGTATTGGTACCACAAACGCCTCTTTCCATTCACAAGGGATAAAATTATATTGTAAAAAATGGTCAAATAAAAGTTTGAGTGGAAAAGCAATATGTTTAGATAATAGGTAAAGTAAATGCCCTGCTATATTGTCTGGGCCTGAAGAAAATTTACCTTTTAGTAAGTGTAGTTTTTTAAGAATAGACTCAACTGAGAATGTGATAAAAGTATCTGATGGTGAAATCATAGGTACAGGTGATTGAACTTCTGATGCAGAGAAAACTTTACAAAATTAATTATTAAATACATCAGCCATGGCTTTCAGCTCATGGATAAGTATTTTTTCTGTTGTAAGAGGCCCCACCACATTTAGACTTTTCCTGAGGGAGTTTATATAAGAATAAAATTGTTTGGAATTAGACTTACTAGCTGTTGTTGCCAATTTCATTTCCCATCTAGATTTGGCCCTACGGATGACTAATTTACACTTCCTACTTGATTTTAAATAGGATTCCCAATTAAAAATTGTCCTATTCTTTAGGTATTTATTAAACGTTTTATGTTTTTATTCATCCAACTAGGAGTCTGTTTCCCATTAGAATTCTTATTTTTTGATGGAATATAAGTATCACGAAGAGTCAAAATAAGTGATTTGAAAAGTACCCAACTTTGATATAAGGACTGGTTATCAAAAAAAAAGATAATCAGTTTATTTTTTCAAGGTATAGATTGATACTGTGAAGATCAGCTTTGTCGTACAGGTATATAATCGAAGAATTAGTATTAAAGACAATGGGCTGGATATTCAAACTGCGCTATTTTGTGGCACAAGCCCTTGCACTGCACAAAATAGTTATGCAGGGGTGTGGCCAGGGCAATATTCAAAGGAGTTGTGCTATTGAGCAACTCCTTTGAATATCACCCCCCAGCCACAGCCACTGTGCATGGCGCAGTGGAACTTGCGCCACTGCCAGTGTTCAGAGTGGAGCATTCAAGTTGCAGTGGCGCAAGTACCATTGCGCCATGCAAAAATTTCCCATATTCAAAAGGTGACATGCAAATGGGGCCATAATTCTTGCAAGGCACAGGGGGAGCCATTTGCATCTATTTTATGGCCCCATTTGCATGCCATTAGCATGCAGGTGTGCCGATCCCTGAGGACTTGTGCCTGGCACCCTGCCAGGCAGCAGCTGTCGGGGACCGATGCCCCCTGCAGCCCGATCTCAGGCAAAAGTGTAAAAAATTCCCCCACCCCCAACTGGCCTGATCGTGGGCAAAAAAATCCCCCCTCTCCCCCACTAGCCCGATCGTGGGCATAAGCTTAAATAACTCCCCACTACCCCGATCATGGTCATAATTGTAAAATACCCCCCACCAGCCCGATCGCGGGCAGCACAGAGTCCAACCCCCCCAAGGACATATCCCTGGAGGTCCAGTGGACCACTAAGCCCGATCGTGGGCTGCAAAATGTTGCAACACCTCCCCAAGAACAGATCCCTGGTGGTCCAGTGGACCACTAAGCCCAATCACGGGCTGCAAATTGTTGTAACACACCCCCCAAGACCATATCCTTGGTGATCTAGTGTCCCCCACCCCACCCACCCACGAAGCCCCACCACCCGCTCCCCTGCAGCCCAGTGGGTGGCAGCATCCTCCTGCCCTGCCCACCATTGACTTCCCGGTAGGGCTGCATGCCCATTGGAGCAGAGCAAGAGCCAATGGGTGTGCAGCCCATATCATACAAGGCAGTCCAGATATGTGAATGACTTAAAAATGAAAAATGATACCATGGTACTATGAGCACGAACGTTGTTCAGCACAAAAATATCTACAAAATGAGTGGTGTTTCATTTATGACTAACTTTTATTTTTCATATAATAAGCAAAAAAACTGCAGAAAATGCAATTTTGTTTGCTTTTTCGACAAACAAATGTGAATAACTTTAAAATGAAAAATGATAGCATGGTACTGCGAGCACGAAAGTTGTTCAGCACAAAAATATCTACAAAATGAGTGTTGTTTCATTTATAGATACCTTTTAGTTTTTTTTATAATTAGCAAAAAAACTGCAGAAAATTCATTTTTTTTCACTTTTTGCAACAAACAAATGCATATAACTTTAAAATGAAAATTAATAGCATGGTACTTCAAGAAAAAAGTTGATCAGGACAAAAATACCTACAAAATGAGTGGTGTTTCATTTATAGATTTATTTTAGATTTTTTATAATCAGCAAAAAATGGCAAGAATTTACTTTTTTTTCACTTTTTTGGAAGTATGGCATAAATGGAATACGCAACCCCCCTACTGGAAATACTGCTGATATTTTTTGTTCTAGTGCCACTTGACCCAATGTCATCACCCATGGCTTCAGCCACTCATGATGTTAAGGTCAACTCACACTCAAACAAAAAATCGCTAATATTTCCAGTGGGGGCATGATCCTCATATATATATATATATATATATATATATATGTATATATATATATATATATATATTCTTTGCAAGAAACATCATTAATGCAACGGTTAGGGTTGCTACTACAATGACAAAAGCAAGGAAATTTGATGTTAGGGTTTTCAACCCTAACTCCAAATGTTGCCCCCCAGCGCCACACACACACACACACACACACACAACACACATACAGCTGGGGGGATGGTACAAGGCAAGACAACCAATCAGAAACAGACACGATAAGGCAACAGAAATAACATACAACTTTGTAACCATACCACAACAGGTATGGTTATGGTTTACTGTGTGTTAATGCCTGCTGATGTTACCCCAACATAACAAGATAGCCTTGGGTGTCATGCTTTCACTTATGTAGTTATGACTGGGTAATATCAGACAGCATTTTCAGCACTGTTTAGTGTGTGTTAATGCCATGTGATATTACCTCACCATAACCAAATAGTGTTTCACTTTTCTTCTATGAACAGAGGCCTGCAGAGATGTCAGAAACAGCTGAATACCGCATATGTGTGTGCTGGTGTGGCCAGTGGTAGACATGAACAGACAAATGTTCCCACACATTGATAACAAAGATGAGTATGTGATTATGAGAGAATAGCATTAGACAGCATTTACACCACTCTTTACTGTGTATTAATGCCCGCTAATGTTACCTCGATATAACAAAATAGTCTTGGCCACCATACTCCCACTTATGTAGTTATGACCAGAAAATATTAGACAGCATTTTCAACACTGTTTACTGTGTGTTAATGCCCCACTGATGTTACAAAGCCATGATCAAATGCTGTTTCAATTTCATCTTATGAACAGACACATACAGTGAAGTTATAAACAGCTGAATACTCCATATGTGTATGCTGTTGTGGCCAGTGGTAGACATGAAAGAGAGGTGTTTCTACATATCGACAACCAAGATGAGAAATGTGTTTATCAGGGAATAACATGATACATGACTCTTTACTGTCTGTTAATGCATCCTGATGTTAGCCTGACATACCCAAATAGTCTTGCTTATGTCGGGGTAACATCAGGAGGTATTAACAGACACTAAAGGGTGGTGTAAATGCTGTCTCATGTTATCCAGTCATAACCTCATAGGCATCTTGGCTATTAATCTGTTGAAGCAAGTGTCTGTTCATGTCAACCACTGCCCACAATGGCATACACAGTTCATGCAGTGACCATCTCACATGTTTGTACAGGATGTGGGTGTATGCACCCAAGACACTGGGATGGCAGTGGAAGTGATACAGTTGGTGAAACATGATGATGGATGCCCATTGTGGTATGTTTATGAAGTTGTATGTTATTTCTGTTGCCTTATGGTGTTTGTTTGTTATTGGTTGTCTTGCCTTGTGTTGTCCCCTCAATTGTATGTGTGTGTGTGTGTGTGTGTGTGTGTGTGTGTTTTTGTGTGTGTGTGTGTGTGGTGGTGGGGGGCAGAATTCAGAGTTAGGGTTGAAAACCCTAACGTCAAATTTCCTTGCTTTTGTCGCTGTAGTAACAACCCTATCTGTTGTATTAACGTTTTTGCAAAGAATTTCACTACTTTTTTTGACATTGTAATAAAGTTAACAAATACACACCTGCCAAAGTATTATTTTTTTTAAGTTAGAATATACAACATGGTAAAATGGCATTGTACCATGCCTCACACATGAGTCATTTAATAGACACAGACACCTTAGTTTTATACCTCAAAGTATACCTTCTAGAGACATAAATATGTACTTACAGTGTCAGTACCTTGATTTCCACATGTTTTCAAAATTGAATCATGTCACATTGACATACAGTTTCAAGAAACACCACAGACACAGTAAATAAGTTCCAAAAATTATTTAATAAATCAGTTAGTGCCAATTCTCTTGCAAACAAGGCCACATTGCAAAACTCACTCAGTCTCACACAAGTGCTGTGAAAACTGAATCACAGAAGTACAGCAAAAAAGATGGACCAAAGTCATATGAAACTGTGCAAGTCAATGTTCCTGTGGTGGACAAAAACCAAATGCAATAAACAATTACAAAAAGCTATGGACATCAAAACAGCAACTTACAGCATTGCTGCAATGGTGCAGTACTATGTTAGAATATCTTAACACTGTGCATCTGGAAAAATTCTCTCCTGACCCCTCAATAAAGGCGATCAGAAAAGCATCAGGAACATACCTTAGACTGATATTGAGTACAGTGTGTGATTCACAATAGTACTCCATCAACAACAACAAACTAATAACTCAGAACACACAACAAATAATAAAGAAACATTTACATCATTGTTACAGAACACAAGCATTAAATTCAACATTTTGAATAATTGATTTTATAAGTAACACTGTTGCATACAAAATGTTAATAAGAGAATCTAAGTGATGAAATACTGAGAATGCATACAGTAACACAACTCCTACCTAGTGACTAAGTATTTTGAATAACTATTTTTTGTAAAGCATCTAAATTGATAAGACTCATAAACTGGCTTTGTAAAAGTAATTGACTATTAATGCATAACTATATATAACTCAAAATTACAGTCATGCACAATACAATAATACCTTAACAATTTTCAGAAACTTGTAAAGTACAGTTGCCAGTGTAAAAACACTTTTTTCTGAGTAAATATATAGATAGTAGTTTAAAGTTTTACAACATATTAACATATAAACAATATTAACACTAAATATTCCTCCAAACATGTACATTATTTATAGTGTACTGTTCAAAGAAGTAGTACAAAGTTGGCAGAAAGCATATTACTCAAACAGCCTGCTACGTAGGTACTAGTGAGACACATCAGGTGCACATAGAATATTAGCATTTGTTACATACTGTGGTTATACAGCATTGTACAACAGCATATGTACAAAACTGTACACAAGCAAAGTGTCATTTTTCTGTACAATCTCTAATCTTGCATAACAAGTAAGATTTATGAGACATATGTAGTGCAGTATGACCCCAGACCATTGGCAAACAGAAGACTGTAGCTACATCTGTTTTTGCATGTGATGTCCACAGTATTAACATGCAATGGCCTGACACATATCAAACCATATTCTGTGCAACATGGTGCAGCAGTGCATAAATAAACTGATCAGCACAGCACAATGGCATGGTGCGACAGTATCAATACAAAAGTAATGCAAGTGACCCACAGTGAAAGTAATAGTTGCTGAAATGTGACCAAGCACACACCGATTAAGACCGCTTAGGCAGCATTGATGCTAAGATCACAGCACCAAATATTGTAACTGTAGTCATCATAAATACCTGCATCTACATGCACAATCACTGCAAGTTTTCTTAAACATATATGAATGTACCTGAACGTGCCCACCAAAGCTTGCATGCAACAGTCTATGGACTGCAATAGTGTATGAAGCAGAAATTTAATATTACCATGCTTTATTATTCAGCCACATGAAGCTCATTGTAATTCTTAAGAACCAGGACATAAGCACCTTTTAGGTTACGAGGCAATCTCTGTTTAAAAAACCTCATGTAGTCATTGCATTCCATCCACCCATTGCTGTACCTCAGCCATGCAACATAATGGCCTGACTGGACAGAGACTCCATGGTGGAATATGATAGCCTGAGTATCAAAACATGCTCCCATGAATTGTATTCTTCCAGCTACAAAATCTGTGATCAGTGTGTCAGCTCGTAGTCAATGTGCTTCAAACCTGTGCAAGACTAAAAGTAGATACTGAGAAGAGGTTCTAAGTTATATGGACTGCACACACTCTCCTCTACACTGGGTACACCTCCAGCCACACTCACATTCTTCAGCAGTTGTCTGAATTTAATGGCATGAACCTGTGGAACATACAATGAAATCCACAGCATGTTTTCTGTGATTTCTTTTTGTGAATGTCGACAAGACAAGCAACTGTACTTTGTGACATACATAAGAGTAAAGTACTGTCGCATTGGAATGCTGTCTGATTCCAAGCTGTTTATGATTGCCATCATGAACTCAATCACATCTTGTTGAATGTTGTTGGAGAATGCTTGATGCCCTTGATATCCACCCAAGACATTACATAAGGGTGTCAGAGTCTGTATCCTACTGTTATGCTTTTCACCATCATTTCTAACCTCCTTTAGTGACTGAGACAGTGGTGTGTTACAAGAAACTTGATAGTGCTCACAAAGTGAGACATACGCAGAAATGCTTGAATTGCAGAGTTAGCATAACAGTTCACTCCAGTGCTGTTGTCAAAAGTGGCACACCAGCCATGCCAGGCACCTTCTTACATGGTGAAGAGATAGTCTGTGGTTGAGATTTAGAAGCATTCTTTGTGCTGTCTACATCCAGTCTTGGTCTGCCTGTGCAGTACCTCTTTTTACTGCTGCAAGTTGTCACTGTAGCATCACACTGTGGCCCATACATAGGCAGTGGTATGAGAGGCAATTGTGGCTGGTACAGAGTATGTACTGTAGTTTGTTGTATTCAGCAACACAGTGTCTGTGAACACGGACCTTGTATGATGCCATACTGATGATATGCAAGCCAGGCAAAGTACGTACCTGTGAAAGTGTAACATAGCTCATGCCATCTTTGAAGATGACAGTGCCTATTTCAACCATTGCTGAGTCCAAATTAAGACCTTGTGATCTGTGGATGGACATTGCCTATGCAACACACATGAAACTGTTTCCTTGTCACATATATGTCTTTCACAAGCTGAAATTTAACAGTAGTCCTAGAAATGGGTAACGACTGCTCAGTTTTGTCAAACCTGACCACAAGAGCATCGATGAATGTCTTTTGCACATTGAACTGAAAGTCAACTATGTGTCCCATTGCACCATTTCCCATGCCACATTTTACGTCAAGGTTACAACATAGCATGATACGTGCATTCATGCACAAAGTTAGAACTCCTTCTAACCCTGTTGTACAAGACACATCTAACTTTAGATCGGACAGCCATTCTGTGAGCTTTGCTGCTAGATTACGGCTCAAGACTGTACCATCAACAGAGTCAACAACATGCAGAGTAATGATCTCTTGGCCCTGTCTCTGCAACATAATGCTGTTGAATTCAGCACACTGCTTCAATCAAAGCATGAGACACATGATTCAAGCAGATTCTGAGTACACACTAGTAAAGACATCACATGCTGTTGTGAGGGAATTGCACTCAGTGCTGATACAGCGTGTCCTCAACAGAGATACATTCTTCTCTGACAATAAACCAGGTTGAGCCTGATCCAAAAGTATCTTGTACCCAAGATAATGGCTCTTTTGAATATTTTCATACAGCTCAATGTAAGTAAACAGCAACCAAAGATTTATCCGTCCAATGCACCCAATGTTTTTTTTTTTTTTGCTTCCTTCACAGTCAGTGCTCTGAAGACATACTCTCCATTCACAGATGCAAGTTGTTGGATGTCACCAAACACAACAACACTCTTATCACCGAATGGCTGACCATCATCACTCCCGAGTATGTCTTGGAGACGAAGATGTATACATGCCAGCATAACATTGGATGCCATACTAATCTCATCAATGATGAATACTTTCATCTTGAGAAACATTGGCCACAGCTCAGATGCTATGTCACAGAAAAGTTTACAGTACTCGCCTGTATTGCCATGGTCTACAGGTAACATGACTAGCCTGTGTAGAGTGACACCACCAATGTTGTATGCTGCCAAATCATTTGGAGCAGTCACAGCCACAGACATCACTTCTCCTGTATGCCTCCTGATGCCAGCTGTGATAGCTTCGATAACTAAACTCTTCTGTTCTGGCAGAACCAGTGACAACAAGTAACAGAGGCTCATAGTTTGTACATGTGCATTGTTTCCTCTTATAACGGATGCCATGTCTGACTGATTCATTGACAGCATCATAGGCAACATACTGATGCATATTTAGGTGATCAATCAGTACACTCGGATCCTCTGCAAGATAAGAAGAATGCTGCATAGCACTTTCAACTTCACTCATCAGAACCAAAGGATCATTCACTGGAAGTGGAGCATCTAGAGTACATTCTCCCTCAGGCTCCATATTTTCCTGATAATTTCCTGGGATATCTTCCTCAAGTTTTTTCTTAGCTTGTTCCATCTTCTCCTTCTCTAATTCCAGTCTACAAATGTATTTTTCAGACTGGTGACTCTTAAAGGTTTCATATATCAGGTAGAACTGTTCTTCATATGTATTACAGTCTCCATTTAGTGTGGACTCATCCCTCCATGGTTTAAACAGAAACATTAGAGCAAAGTAGTAATGCTCTTTGCTGTCAGTAGTACAGAGACTCAATCTGCAGT
Source organism: Neoceratodus forsteri (assembly GCA_016271365.2). Lineage (NCBI taxonomy): Eukaryota > Metazoa > Chordata > Ceratodontiformes > Ceratodontidae > Neoceratodus > Neoceratodus forsteri. The sequence goes on from CM057459.1 coordinate 64,154,823, forward strand.
GGTCAACCAGCAATGCCTTTTTCCTTTTAACAAGGCACCCATCAAAACCTCTGACTTTGTAGATGTCGCGAGTCTCATTAGGTGGAACATCTGTCTTGTAGTCATACCACTGAGCCACATGGTACAGCCACATGTCATCCATTGCATCTGCCTGATTGGGGTAGTAGGTATCAATCAGGTTATTCTTCAAAATATTCTCTGAAGAAGGACAGTGTGCAGCCAGTTCTTCAATCTCATTATGAGATTTCAAGACACGCTTTTGTTTCTCTTTGCAGTTCACATTGAGAAACCATACAGCATCAGACTTGCCATACAAGTGTGTGCCAATTAAACAATCACTGGCCTCATATGCCCCACACTCTCTGTGAGACAGTGTCTTCAGTCTCAATGACCAAAGTTGTGAACTCAATGATCGAATAGATGTTGCAATGTCTTCCAAAAGCTCAAGCAAACTTGTCTGCTCATGTTTAGTAATGTACGATGTGACATACTGCACAAAAGACAGAGAGTTGTCAGCAACAAACTGCACTTCAGTGTTTGCCTGCCACATCAGGAGAAGAGTAGGATTATAATCATTAATGAACACCTCATTCTCCTGTTGGGATAACTCACACACCCTTTTTGTGGACTTTGCCTTGAGATGGTGATGCATGGCTGAGAACAAGTCATTCATATGTCCTTGCTCACAGACAAGCCTCGGGAATCCAGATTGACACCTGGTGTACCACTGATTGTGACTCTTCACTGGACAGAGACAATACTTTCCACAAAGATGTCACTGAAATTTTTGCACCAGCTTCCACAGTGTTGGGATATCGTACTTATCAGGTATGTGACAAGTCACATAAAGTGCGATGAACTTCAGCACTTCAGCTGAGTCATTATCATCAATATGAGGAGCATCTTTGATCCACAACAGCATATGAATGTGTGGCACGCCTTGTGTCTGATATTCCATCCTCCAAAACTAGTGTTCAAGTAAGCCAAGAGGAGGATTTTCCCTAGACAAAATAAATGTCAGACTCTCATGGAAGCAATGGTGAAAATGCCATGACACTGAAACTGGATCAAGTGAGCACATCTCACCAAGTGTCATTGACGATATGCCATCAACATCAGAGTTGAACGATCTCAACAGGTCAATCAACTCATCCCAACTGTATTCTGCACAGCTCAGAGTTACAAACCAAGTGGCTGCACCATACACACACCACACGGCCATAATCTCTGAGTGGTTACAATACCAGTATTCTTTTGTGCCACACAGGTTTGATAAGAGAGAGATGTCAAATTCACCTGCAGTGTTTTGTCCTTTTCTGCCAGGTGATACAGAAAGTCAGCTGCTGTCATACCCTCCAATGGGTTAGTCAATCAAAGTGTATGAGCAATGGACTCACAGAGCACACTAAGCTCACCCTCCCACAACAGGTGGAACAAATATTGTATGTTCCTATGGAATTTACCATCCTTGTTCAATACTCTTGATGTTCGGTATCCAGCATCGGGAACACAAACCTTACGCTGATCCAGACACCCTCCTGTTACTTTTGGGAACAAATCTGGAAAGCACCAAGCTTCAAGTTGTTCCTCCAATATGCTGACAGGGCTACCTTCAACCTGTTGCATCTGATACAAGTCAATGTTATCATCAGTGGGATGTCTACCATGCAGAGGGTGAATTGTGTACTGTTCATACACATCTTCATGAGTCGAGACATCAACCTTCTCAATCATTGGCTTGGCAGTGTCTGCCAGTCCAAACTGATCAGTTACATCTGATAGTTCATCAATGTCAAGGTCAGCATAGAAAGGATTATTGCTCTTCAGATAATGCAGAGCACTTTTCACGTTCTGAACATTGACAACATCTTATCAAATCACCTTGGACTTTGTAGGTACACCATTCACCAGTATCACCATACTGTTTTCCTTTGAGATTGTTTGTACATTCTCTTTCAGTGGAAGAGGTAAATACATAACTGCCCCTCTGAGAGACTTCACAAGTTCTTTCAGGGGTACCTTGCGACTCTTAGTATTGGATTGTGAAATAGTCTGAAATGGTTTCATGATCTGTATCAATATCCGTTCAAACATGTTCAATGCAGCACTCTCACTTAGTGTGTCATCAGCCTCCATATTGTTTAAAACAAATCTGGCTGGCAGAGTGTTACTTTTCACCTTTGACAAACACTGCTGACACATTATCACTGCTGGTTCCAAATCAAAGTCACTCTTCACCAGTAAGTAAGCCAACAACTGTGCCCACATATCATTGAAAGATCTAATCTTTTCCAGATCAACTGTTACAGACTGTGCACTGTAAAGTAATCTGTGACATGAGACACAAACAGAGTCAAATTTCTCTCTCTTAGCCATCTCAAACATTGCTAGTGGCTTGCCGAATCTTTTCAGTATGTCAGATTCTGACAGACTGACACTGCAAGATATTGTGGCAGAAGCACTGTCACAGACTGTGTCATAATGTTTACCAGCATGTTGCACATCCTGTATTACAAGTTTTGCAGCCTCCATATCTCCTGTTGACAATGACTCATCAAGCTGTTTGTATAGTGAAATAGTTTTTCTGACCTGGTATATTTTGAGCACAAAACTAAGCATGGCAAGATTGTGCACAGCAATCATGTGCATTTGATGAAAGACACTGGTGCAAACAACACTGTCTAAGCAATCTAAAGAGTGTCCCAAAAATCCCTTATGCTTGCGAATTTCACAGAGATCAAGCTTATGTAATAAGTCGCATCTCTCTTTTTTCTTACTTGCCAAAAATGTTGTCACAAAAGTTGCAATAACATCAAATGATGACTGACCCAGATTGCAACTGTTATCACATGTCCATGATGCACATGATCTATTCACTGAACCAATTTCTGAGTCAGTCTCATCATCTGAGACGCTTGTTACTTCTGAATGTGTCACCTGTAACACATTACAAGCCTTTCTGGCCTCATCAACAGAGATAACAAGTTCCTTTGAAACTGGTTTATAAGACTCCTCCCAAAAGAAAGCCCCTGAATGCTCTTTGTGTAGCCATATGCCTTTCAACACATCACATAAGTTGTCTCTGTTAAGACACTCAACATGCTGTAGTCTGTCATAAACAGACTGCACAGTTCCAGTGAAGTGTTCAAGATCTTTCATAATTTTTATCCACAAACATGAAAGAACAACAAATGCCATATTCACAAATCTGCAAACTCTAAGTCGCAGCTTCATCAAAGCCAATTTACTCTTGAGTCTTTTGCCTTGAAGTCTCATGATGATTGAAACAATCTGCTCAACTCCAGCTTTGGAAACAAGTTTTCAGAAAAATTGCAATTTGCTAAGATGGCCACAAGTAGCTGAACTTTCTTTTCATTTACGGCTGTGAATACACACATTCTGAGCATGCATGTGTGTGGCAGGCTGTGGCGTGACAGAAGTACATGTAGTATCCAAGCATGGTACAAACCAACAGAATGAACATTATTACTAGTAGCATGCAAACCTTTCCTAGTACCACATTTCCTAGTCTCCTTAACTTTCTTAGTAGTATGTTTTCTGCCACTAGTACTCTTTATTGATTTAGCATAAGTATCATATTTAGCTCTTCTGCGTTTACTTTGCTGTCTATGTTTAGTTGGCATTTTGAAAGCAGAAAAGTCACAGTTCTCAGTCAATGTAAAGAGACAGGATCACACACCTACAAAAGAAAAGAAAAAATGAGTATTATTTATGTATACTATGAAGAATTGACAATAACCACAGCAGATAAATGGCATTGTAATGATGTTTAACTGTACCCCCTAATCTAACAAATAACAACAAGTGTATTATTTGTATAAAGGTATGAAAAACTAAAACCTTTTTTTAGCTGCATAACTCACTGATTTGCCATTCTGAAAATAAATGTCAATGGCAAAGGTCTTAAAATACATGACCAATTTAAACTAGAATATGTTTAATGAGGACAGGAAATAAAAAATTATACTTGTCCTATGAAATGGGTCCTGTCATTATTACTTATGTTGGGGGGTTTCAATATTAGCTGAAAGGAAGTGTTAAGTTTTATTTTTATTTGTATATTAAAAAATTCATTGATTTTCTACAAAATGGCCATTACTGGAGCTGCTTCCCTAACCTTTTCCGATTTTAACTCAGGAGAAGTGAGTGTGCCAGGTTTGTCATGATGTGCCTGTTCGTGCTTTGGCGCCACCCGCTGCACTCTCACCAAGCACTCCCCTTTTCTTACAGTGCTGTCAAACAGACTAAATAAAGCAACCTTGTAGTTGATAGTACTGTAATGGATAGCACCACTGTACAACAGAGATAAGCAGCAGTGGACCTCCCTCAGCTATACAGCAGTGCCCATCTCCAGTCAGTGTAAGCTTTGTCTTTAAATAAATAATAAACAAATAGCCCTGTAACAGACTACTCAATTAAAGGGGGTTTGTTTTCATGCTTGTGTCATAGAGAGACATTACTAATAGTGTGTACCAGTATATTCAAAATTTTATTTCATAAAAATTAAAAATTTTGTAATATTTTGATTGTTGTTTCTCAGTATCTGAGAGCTTCATGTCTCAGTACCTGCCAGCCACGAGAACTGGAAGTGATAATTTCAATGGTAGTGCTGATCCCAGATGCAACGTGCTTGAATGTTGCAGCATAACTTGTTACTGTTTGCTTTTTGGCAAATAAAATATTTATAACTGTTAGTTTATTTAATTTAATTTAGATAATAATAATAATAATGCTTTATTTATTATGCGCCTTTCATGTATCAAGGCGCAGTACAATAAAACAATAAAACACAATAAAAACAAAAACATCATCATAAAATATACGATACAAATCAGCAATCATTGCTACCATATGCTTTAACCCAGAGATAAAATTTTAGGGCCTGTTTAAAGCTCCCCACAGTCATGCACTCCCTAATCCAATGGGGTAGAGAATTCCAAAGGGATGGGGCTGCGAACATAAAAGCACGATCCCCAGCAGATTTTAAAGTCACCCTCGGAATCTCTAGCAAACCCTCATCGGCTGAGCAAAGCGGTCTCACAGGGTGGTAAGAAATCAGGAACTCTTTCAGGTAGTCAGGGCCCAGTTCATGTAGGGCTTTATAAGTCAGTAATCTGACTTTGAAGGTGATCTGCCACTGTACTGGCAGCCAGTGCAGTTCCCGCAGCACCTGTGTGATATGGGAAGATCTAGGAATCCCCATCAACAACCGGGCTGCAGAATTCTGCACCAGCTGCAAGTGGCAGATATCAACCCCCAGAAGCCCAAAGTAAAGCAAGTTGCAGTAATCTAAACGTGAGGTCACAAAGGCATGGATTAGTGTAGGCAGATCACCGGATGGAACAAGGTGCTTGATCCTAGCGATGCTTCTCAGGTGGTAAAAGGATGACTTAACAATAGCTGATACCTGGCTCTGAAGTGTCAACCCCACATCCAACATCACCCCTAGGTCTCATACCTGTTTGGAGACCTGGAGCTCAGCGCCCCCAAGAAACAATCCTAACGGGGAGCCTGCCACAAGTCCCCCTATCCAGCGATCAGAATCCAAAACCATCACCTTGGTCTTCCCAGAATTGAACTTCAACCAACTGGACCTCATCCAATCCTGGATTTCCTTGAGGTAGTTATTAAATACCGAGACTGCTCCTTCCTGGTCGGGGGCCAAAGACAGGTATAGTTGGGTATCATCGGCATAGCAATGAAACCTCAGTCCGTACCATCTCACAATGTCTCCAAAGGGAAGCATGCACACCGCAAAAAACATGGGGCACAAAACTGAGCCCTGAGGAACCCTACAAGACAGAGAGATAGGATCAGAGGAAAAAAAACTGAAACTACCCTGAGTTCTTCCGGTGAGGTAAGAGATAAACCATCTGAGGACTAAACCGGAAAGACCACAGATACATCTCAGGTGCTCAAGCAGAACCCCATGGTCAATGGTGTCAAAAGCTGATGACAGATCTAAAAATACCAAATGGACCATTTTCTCTGGTCTCTCACCATCAGGAGATCATTGAGCACCCAAACCAGTGCAGTCTCGGTACTATGCCTCTTTCAAAAACCTGATTGAAGAGGTTCGTAGATGCTATGGATGGTCAAATGGTTCTCCAGTTGGGCCGCCACTACTTTCTTGATCAACTTCCCCACAAAGGGGAGATTCAAGATAGGCCTGTAGTTTGCAAAAGAGTCTGGGTCCAGAGAAGCTTTCTTCAACAAGGGTGTCACCAACACCTCTTTCAAGGAACAGGGATATTCACCTGATTCGAGGGAACACCATACTATCTGTGCCAGAACCGGGCCGATAGAATCACCACAACCCATAATCAGGGATGTAGGGCCCGCATCTAAACTACAGCATGTAAGGTGCATCCCGTGGACAAACCGCATAACATCCACAATTTCCGGGCGGTTGAAGGTACTCCAGGAAAACGGAGGGATAGTGACCAAGCCCTGATCTCTAGTAACTCGCATAGAATGTGTCAAGTGGATCTCTGACCTAATGTCAGCCACCTTATCAGCAAAGAACCAAGCAAGCTCATCACACTGTGGCTGTGAAAAGGATCTTTGGAGCTGTAGACAGGCTGGGTTGTACAACCTGTCCACAGTTCTGAAAAGCTGAGCTGGTCAATTCTGAGCAGCAGAAATTTCCCTGGACAGGAACTCTGCCTTCTTACAAGAGATTTCTGACTGATAGAACCGATAATGTTCTAACAGTCTAAGATGGTTGGCATATAAGCCAGATTTCTGCCAACAACATTCTAACCTGCATCCTAGTCGCCGCAACTCCCTCAAGGCTCCATCAAACCAAGGAGCCCGAGGTTGAAGGGAGAGAGGACGCACACTTACTGGAGGAATAGAATCCAGGGCAGAGGTAATAGCATCATTATAGGCCAAAACCAAAGCTTCCGGATCCCTGTAATGCACAGGAAATTGTTGATAGGTCAAGCACCGCACCAAGGCCATCAGAAGTTATATTCCATAAAGGTCGGTACTTGACCATCTCCACAGGGGTCAGTCTACAAGGGGGGGTGCCAAAATTGAATCTCACAGTGTAGTGATCAGACCAACTGACTGGTTCCACCCCCATGTCAGAGGCCTCGATCCCCAGGAGGAAGACCAGATCAAGAGAATGGCCAAACTTATAAGTCGCAGTGGTAACCGCCTGTGTCAGGCCCAGTGAATTCATCAACTAGAGGAAGTGTTGTCCAGATTGCGAGAGTTCATTGTCAATCCAGGCATTAAAGTCACCCAGGACCATCAGCCTGGGTGACTCAAATGCCATATCAATGACGAAGTCTGCCATTTCCTTAAGGAATTGATTCCCATCTCTGGGTGGACAGTAGATGAGAGCAATTCGATAGCCCACACCTGCTACTACAGCACATTCAAATGAACTGGCCTCCTCAACTGGAACACTAATGAGTGCCAATTCGGTCTTGAAACAGACTGCAATCCCCCCTCGCAGTCCAACCTCGGGTGTTGTATCACTGTATACCCGGCTGGAATTGCGGCCTCAAGTATTGGGCCTGCATTATCATCCAGCCAGGTTTTGGTGATACAAGCCAGATCTGTTGACCCAACAAGATCGGAAATCACTGCGGTCTTGTTGCAGACAGATCTGGCATTGCACAACAATGCCCAGGTTGGACAAAACTCCTGGGCTTCCCCAACTACCTGCCCATCACCAACGATGGTGCCCTTGGGTATGGGGACCAAACAAGGTGGTCTGCGCTCCAAGCTCCACTTCACCCCAGGGCATCTTCTGGGCTTAACCACCCTAATGAGAGCATCCTGCTCTTCCAGCCTCCACTGTTCATGGCCCCCACCCCTTCCCCCACTCCTATGGGCAATACCCAAGGCCCGACAACATTGATAGGTGGAAAAAAACAAGGGAGGGGGGCAAAAAGGGCAGAGGGCATGGAGACCGGAGGCTGAATAGCGCATGACTGGGGGGTAACAAACTGGCACATATCCCAGGCCCACAACCTAACCCTAGATTCTAAATCTAGCTAAACAATTTCAAAACAATAATATAATACCCTTGCACTTTCAGCCTAACTTAAATTTCACCTCCCGCTACCAACTAAATAATCTATACGTACTACAAAAATAACAAATAACTGAATTAAATAACTTAAAATAAAAACCTAACCTAACCTCCTACCACAACCTATATTCAGCCCATGGGTCCTTTCACTACCTGGGGGACAAAATATATAGGAAACCAATTTTAAAGTACCCAGGCCTCTCACTTCCTGGTGCTAAAAATGATAAACCAAAAAAACAACCAAAAAATAAATATAATGAAATAAATAATTTAGTAAACCACCCTCCAGATAAATCTCTCACAGTTATCTATATGAGGTAGGAATTACAGATTTTAACTAGCACGCTCACTGCTTGCTAATTTCCATAAATATAAAATAATGAGACTTAACGACAGGAGAAATTCAGGCTGATAATGCACAAAAGTTTAAAAAGTACTTGCTGTCCAGAAGAATTTGGGTAGTGATAGAGGTCCAAACACAACTTGCAGTAAGTCGATCCCAAAGTTCATAACACAGCTCAAGTATCCAACAAGGTCGGGACTGAGCAAAACCCAATCTTCAGTTCAAATTTCTGAACCAGAGAATCCTCCAGTGGCCATCAGTTTCCTTCAGCTACATACAGGGAAGATATCTCAATGGGTCGATGGCACATCACTACAACTATAGGCCATGCCAGCCCTCCGACTGACCACCCCACAAATCTAGGAAAGGGGAACAAAGAACTGATCTTTCAACCAACCCCACTCCCCAACCCTGTGTGTGCCAACAACCCCTGAGATCCCCAAAGGAGCCCACAATTCCAATATGGAATGGATCAAAGTCAATTCAGATACAGGTAAAAGGGCCACCACAAACAAAGTACAAAAGTCAGCAAAGAAATATGAAACTCATTCTGTCCAGCTATATCCTCAGAGACGACAAATCCCAATTAATCCTTGTAGTAGTAGGCACAAAACACTTCAAGAGATATCCAGAATCCAAGATCAGATACCAGTTTAGTGAACTAACTGGTGAGCTTGCAGGTGGGACCTATAGTGGGGATCGAGTCCCAAATGATAAAACACTTAGGTGAGGTTCAGTACCCATCGGCAACCAAGTACAGCCTATGAACCTACAGAAACAGACATCATACAGTGCCTGTGAAGTGGGTCAGCAGCACTGAAATGTGAAAACAATTTTACCATGTTCATTTTGAATAGAGAACTGTGAGCAGGTAGAATGCATAAACTAAGACGTCATCATCTCACCAGCAGGCTTGAGCAGTGGAAGAACCTTGAGTAGTGGCTTCACAGTTAGTAGCCAGAAAATGTATTGAAATCATAATACAATGATAAGTCACATTATACAATGGCAAGAACATTTCGTAGACTCTGATTGGTCAGTGTGTGCCTGAGACAGTGATGATATTATACAATAACATCACTGTGTTGATTTTTTGGATGATTATATGGATTTTATGGATTTTTTTTCAGAAACAAAGATATACTGCCTCACTAAAAATCTACTAAAAACATTTTTATTTTTGTTTTGTATAACATCGAGCCATTGTAGTGCAATAGACACTCAAGGTGTGTGTTATTGATAGCAATGCTTTAAAAAATCACTCCTGGGGTGGTGGAAGCACTCATCTTCACCTCGTGCTTCTACCCACCCCAGGAGTGACGTTATTACATGATAACACACACCTTGTCGTGCCTTATTGCTTAAATAACTTCTATGTTAAGAGATGTATTCTGCATTCAAACACACAGTTAACAATATAAGAGCCAAAGCTGCTTTCCTGTCCCCTTTAAATGTTCAGTTGAAAAACATTTCTTATTGAAAAATGTTCTCACCCACATACTATGTAATGTAATAATGGTGAGAGATGTGGTCAATCCCTAGACACTAACAACCAGATGTGGAGGGGGGTCACTGCCTCTAACGTAAGTATTGCAAACAAGTCTAACTGCAATAATATAACTAGTTTGCTGTCTTGTCACTGGGAGCGTCAACACCAGGAAGTGCATGGGGGGATCCCACACCACTGACTTCTTACAGCTGTAACATTTACGGCAACTAATCACAGCTGGCAGTGTCCCAACAAATAATTCTGTACAGTAATAGTTTCTATTGATATATGTTATAATGACACATGCCAAAAATATTTCCACAGTTGAAAGCATCATAACAGCATTCATATGACAAAGCATTACATTATCAATTACCAAGACAAAAAACAATTAGGCACTTTATAACTTACAAACATGACCAGTACTTAAGTACACTGTTATTGCCCCACAGGACAGCTGTAACCCCCCCGACAGTGAGCTCCCCCCACCTGTCAGCCCCCACACAGTACTGATCCCGCAGAGCTGCTCATTCCCCTTAGCCTCCAAACCCCATACCAGTAATAGCACTGCTCAGCACTTCTGCCCCCACCCCAACCCCATGTCCTTGCAGCACCACATAGTCTACATAAAACCCCTCCACCCCCTATTATCCTTGGTGCTGTAGTACCCCCACCGAGAGCATTACCAGTCATGCTGTCTTCCCCCACCCAGCCACATCTCCAGACAGTGACCGGCACAGCCACACCTCACCACTATTACCAACCACTGACTGACTTCCATAGAAATACATGATGTTATCACGCTATAAAAATGTTTGCGTGATTGTTTTCAGGCTATATGGGCAATCCCCATTAAAATACATCAAGATCATGATAAACAAATGTTTGCATGCAAGTTTTTACAAATACAATACAGTCCCATAAGAATACATTATGTTTTCACACTAAAAAAATGTTTGCGTGATTGTTTTCGAACTATCTTGGTACTTCCCATTGAAATACATAGCAATGGCGCAATAAAGAAATGTTCGTGTGAATGTTGTTGAGCTTCCCATAATAAAAAATAGAGATTTAGCTGCAATCAAAACATACAAACATAGAAACATAGACTCTGACGGCAGATAGGGACCGCTTGTACCACTTAGTCTGCCCATTGCCCTACCTACAGGATAAGCTGCAGATCCTAGTTAACCAACAGCCTATTTCTTCCTACCCCCCACACGAATTGCCTTATGTCTGTCCCATGCATTCTTAAATTCTCCCACAGTTTTAGACCCCACAGCCTCCTCAGGAGGCTGTTCCATCGTCCACCACCTTCTCTGTGAAAAAATACTTCCTCACATTGCCCCAGAGCCATTCCCCTCTATCTTCAAATTGTGTCCCCTTGTTCTTGCACATCTCTTTTTCTGAAAGATGTTACCCTCTTGGACTTTGTTGATTCCACTGAGGTACTTAGAAGTTTCTATTATGTCCCCCCTCTCCCTCATTTCCTCAAGGGTATGCATATTAAGCTCCTTTAATCTCTCCTCGTATGACTTCTCTTGCAGACCCTGAACCATTTTAGTTTCCCTCCTCTGGACTGCCTCCATCCTGTCTATGTCCTTGTGGACATGGGGTCTCCAGAACTGGATGCAGTACTCCAGATGGGGTCTCGCCAGCTGTCCGTACAAAGGGATAACAACTTCCTGTTTCCTGCTGGTGATGCCTCTCCCTATACATCCCAGTATCCCCCAGCCCTCCCTACTGCCTTCTCACATTGCTTGCTAACCTTAAGGTCATCTGATATGATTACCCCTAGGTCCCTTTCCATTTTTGTTGTTGTTACAACCACCCCCCCAATGTGTAATCTTCCCCTGGGTTTTTGTTTCACAGGTGCATTATTTTACACTTCTTTGCATTGAATCCAAGCTGTCATGCTTCTGACCATTCCTCCAACCTTGCCAAGTCCCTTCTCATCTTTTCCACGCCTCCTTGTGTATTAACCCTGTGGCAGATCTTTGTGTCGTCTGTAAAGAGGCATACTTTTCCTTCCAGTCCCTCTAGAATGTCACTTGTAAAGATATTAAAAAGGACTGGACCAGTACTGAGCCCTGCGGTATCCCACTAGTAACCCCTCTTTCTTCAGAGTGGACTCCATTTACAATTACCTTCTGTGTCCTGTTGTCCAGCCAATGTTTTACCCAGGCTACCACCCTGTGACCCACTTGCAGGCTGGTTAATTTGATTATTAATCTTTTGTGTGAGACTGTGTCAAATGCCTTGCTAAAGTCTAGGTAGGCCATGTCCTCAGCCCCTCCCTGGCCTACTACTTTGGTCACCCAGTCAAACAAATCAATTCGATTCATCTGACATGATCTTCCCGCTGTGAACCCATGCTACCTTGGGTCCTGTACCCCACTGGCCTCTAGGTACTCAACAATTCTTTCCTTCAGAAGTGATTTCATCACTTTTCCTACCACCGAGGTCAAACTGACAGGTCTGTAGTTTCCTGCCTCTGTCTTGCTCCTACTTTTGTGAAGGGGAATCACATCTGCCTTCCCCAGTCCTCAGGTACCACACCATCCCCCCATGATTTGTTAAAAAGGGTAATCAGTGGTGTCACTAGTTCTCTTCTCAATTCTTTTAGAATTCTGGGGTGAATTCTGTCAGCCCCATTGCTTTGTCCATCTTCAGTTTTTGGAGTTCTTTCAGAACCTTTTCTTCTGTGAAAAGACTGGGATCAACCCCCCTATCCAGACTGCTTCTGTTAATTGGATTAGGCACCTCCCCCTCCTCCTCTTTCGTGAATACTAAGCAGAAGTATTCGTTCAGTAGCACTGCTTTTTCACTGTCCCTCTCTGACCACCCACCGTCCATTCTAGTCAGCCTCACTATCCCTCCCTTTGTCTTTCTACGCTCCCTGATGTACCTATAAAAGGTTTTATCCCCCTTCTTAACTGAGTTGGCTATTTTTCCTCAGTTTGAGCCTTTGCTATTCTGATTTCCCTTCCTGCTTCCTTCTGCCTTAACTGGTACAGTTCTCTGTCCTGCTCCATCTGTGTTTCCTTATACTTCCTAAATGCTATATTTTTCTCCCTAACCTTCCCCGTCACCTCTTTTGAGAACGACAGTGGCTTTTTCTTTCATTTTGATTTGTTTATTTGCTTCACGCAGAGGCTTGTTGCCTCTCTAATGGCAGTTTTGATGTTTACCCATTGTTGCTCCACCCCTCCTTCTAGCCCGTTTGCTAGTGCTTTTCTAAGGCACTCTCCCATCTTGCCAAAGTCAGCCCTCCTGAAGTCCAGTGCCCTCACTTTTGTATGGCTTGACTCTGTAGCTGAGTTTATCGTAAACCACACTGTTCGGTGGTCACTTGTTCCCAGATGGTTACCCACCTCTAGATCTGAGATCCTCTCATTGTCCCCATTTGAGAGTATGAGGTTTAACATTGCTCCGTCATGAGTGGGTTCCAAAACTAGCTGTCTGAGGCATGCCACCTGTAGGGCATCGAGAATGGCCATGCTCTTGGATGTGGCTGCAGCAATGGTGCTCCAGTTAACAGCTGGCATATTCAGGTCCCCCGTCAACAGTATCTCCTCTTTCTCTGCCATCCTAAGGATGCCTTCTATCATATCCTTGTCCATTGCCTCCCCCTGACATGGGGGTCTGTATACAACCCCTGTGCAGATTGTGGTGCCATTTCCAGTCTCTAAGGTGACCCACAGTGCCTCCTCTCCTCCCTGTTTACTCTTTTGTTCAGTTGCTTTTATCCTTTCCCTTACATAGAGAGCTACTCCTCCCCCTCTTCTCTCCTCCCTGTCTCTCCTGTAGGTTGTGTACCCTGGTATGTTAACATCCCAGTCATGGTTCTCTGCGTACCATGTTTCTGTGACTGCTATGATATCCAGGCATCCCTCTTCCATCAAGGTCACCAGTTTAGGGAGCTTGTTGCCCAGACTATGGGCATTGGTACTCATTACCTTCCATTTCTTCATGGCCTTACCCCTTTTTGCCCCATCCCTGTCCTTATTGCCTTTGTTATTGTCTTCATTTACCCCTTCCTTCTAGCTAAGCCTCTCCCCCTACTTTACAGCTCTTTCTACACTTAGTTAAGTGCATAGATAACAATTCCCTTCAGCTACCTGATTCAAACACCTAGATAACTGCACAGATGACAATTCCCTTCAGCCAACTCAAACACACTAACTGTTATCGCTCAAACATTTTTTGATCAAGCTGTCCTGACCGTCTAACTTTGCTGCCATGATGCTTTCAACCAGTAAGTGCTAGAAACTCATGTCTAGAAACCCAGTAACCAAGAAATGGTTAAAAAAATGACATACCTTAGCAGTGCAACTGTAATACAGTGATAAAAGCACTCTAATAAATATTTTGCTGTTTTGCCACTGGGAACATCAGCAGTGGGAAGTGTACAGGGCAGTCCCACACCACTAACTTGTTACAAATGTAAGAGTTTCAGCAGGCAATCACGGCTGTCAGTTCCATCATAAATAATTAACTAGAGTAATAATCTCTATTGATATATATTATAATGAAACATTCCAAAAATAATATTTCCACAGCTGAAAGCATCATAACAGCATCCGTATGACAAAGCATTACCTTATCAATTAACAAGACAAAAAAAGTATTAGGCACTTTATAACTTACAAACATGACCAATACTTAAGTACACTGTAATTGCCCTGCAGAACAGCTGTAACCCCCCCGACGATGAGCCCCCCACCTGTCAGACTTGACACGCTACTTGTCCTGCAGAGCTGCTCATTCCCCCATTAGCCTCCAAATCCCATACAACTAATACCCCTGCAAGGCAATTCTGTTCCCTCCCTCCCTGACCCCCATGTCTCTGCAGCACCACACAGTCTACAATAACCCCCCACCACCAATTATTCCTGGTGCTGTAGTACCCCCCATCTAGCAGTACCAGTCATGCCATCTCCCCACCCCACCCTGTCTCCAGACAGCGACTGCACAGCTATGTCTCACCACTTTGCCACCCACTGGCTGACTTCCATAGGAATACATGATGTTATTGTGCTATAAAAATGTTTGTACGATTGTTTTTGAGTTATGTGAGCAATCCCCATTGAAATACATCAAGATAACATTATAAAGACAGGTCTGTGTGCAAGTTTTTGCACTGTACAACATAGTTCCATAGGAATACATTATGTTTTCATGCTAAAAAAATGTTTGTGCAATTGTTTTCGAGCTATCTTGGCACTCCCCATTGAAATACATAGCAATTGCACATAAAGAAATGTTTGGATGAACGTTGTCAAGATTCCCATAATAACGAATAGATATATAACTGCGATCAAAAAATGTTATTGTGCAAACATTTTTTGATCGAGCTTTCTTGACCTTCTACTGTTGCTCCCATGATGCTTTGCAACCAGGAAGTGCTTGAAATGTATGTCTAGAAATGCCAGTGACCACCAAATGATTCAAAAATTACATATTTCAGCACCACAACTGTAATATGCTGATAAAATCACACAAATACATTATATTGATTACTGTAATACTGTGAATGAGACCAATTGTCACACTTGCTCCACTAAGAGCAACCATGTTTTTTTCTGAAAAAAAAAAACACCCACATAACAAATCTAACAAATCAGAACCAATTGAGACATGATTGACAGACCCCATCAACAAATGATAGTATGGTGGTAATTTATGCAAAAAATATATTTGTTTATACTAATATACATCACAGGAAGCAGGTTAAACCACCAATGAAACTGCAGTAAAAGGCAAGAAGAAACAGGAAATTCCACCATTTCTGGAAAACTGCCTCAACTCTGACAACACCCAGTAAGTGCACCATTTTAACATAATAAGAAATCAGTGTTTAAAAATATATTTTACTGTAAAAAAAATAGCTTTATCTTGATGCTAATATTTTTTTGTCTGCAATTCTGTAAGCATCTAAAAGGCTAAACATTACTATTATTGTAAATGTTAACAGTTTGAGGCAGATCTTCAAGCAGTACTCACTACCACAGATGTCAGTTCAAAAGGGACTCCCAGATTGCAGGCACGGGTGTATGAAGGTGGTTGCTAGCAAATCAGAATGCATCTAGTGATGTGTTCTTTCAAAGCTTCCAATCAGAGAGGCATAAATTCCCACCAAAACAAAAAACTATGTTTTGTCTGCCCCACAGCTAATAGGAAAAAAATGTCAGGCAGTGAAGTAGCATCATTTTCCTATTGGCACCATCCAGCAGGCAACAGCCAATAAATATTTAATTTTGTACTGTTGCTTTAACTCTGAGGAGGAAAAAAAAAATTTAAAGAAATTGCCTGGCTGAACTGTTCAGATGACACTAGCCAGCAGCAGACTCAGACTGTCTTACTTGAGCTCTCTGTCACTCTGTTTTTAAAGGAACTTAGATCATGGCACAAAACTCCAGAATCACGGTGTGGATGGTAGGCAGCTGTCTAATTCACCAAGCTGGTGAATATGCTGAGATAACTTACTTTAGCAGTGACTTAACCCTACCAAACTGCAATGTTTACTGGTTTGGCAAGGGAGGCATGAGATGGGAGTAGCTGAAGCCCACTATGCAACACCTGTTGAGCAACCACTCAGCACCAGACATACTGCAGATCCATCTCGGAGGAAATGATTTGGGTGATGAAAGGTGGATAGATTAAGTTTCTGAAGCTAAATTGGACCTAGCTTCAGTTACAGAGATGCTACCCACCTGTACAATCATATATTCTGATATTATTGAGCGGATGGTCTGGCATGCAGATCACCATATGTATCTGCTCAACAGAGCAAGAAAAAAAGTTAACATTCACATCTCTGCCTTTCTGCATGTTCTGGGAATATGCACAGTTCATCATCCTGAAATGAAGTATTTTAAAGATTGGCTATATCTAAAAGATGGTATATACTTGTCAGACACTGGCAATTGCCTGTTTTTGGGAGACCTCCGACATGGCATCTTCTCCGTGATCAGATAGACAGTGTGTCTACGAAACTGCAAAAAAAACTGCTCAAAAAGGTTCTTTTAAGAACCAACTTTTCTGGTCAAAAAATAGAAAAAAACACACACACACACAAAACAAATACACAACTAAATAGCTACACATTTCTCTAGCCAGAAATCCACAACACAGTGCACACAGCAGCGCTGTCATACTGAAGTTAGATTTTGTCAGGACAACTTCATAAACAATATCCAGCTGTCTCATAATTTACTCAGTGTGCTTGGTTGTGTCTGAGTGTGTGTCTGTCTCACAAGGGGTGGGGGGGGGGCATTTGTAACTATTCTCCTTGAAGACATATAGCACAATAAGCCCCCACAACCACCACCACCACACCAGCCATCACAAAACAATCAATATTCTTAGTCTCGTCTCCACGACACATCACCCGTACTGTCACAGTTAGCATTATCTTGAAACATTTAAAAGTCAGTACTTGGGTATTGCTATGGCTATGTGTTTATGAACAGACAGTGTCAGACATAATCGTAACTGATGTCAGCTGTCTCTCAATGCCTGCTGACATGAACCCAGCATAACCAGATGGCATATCAGTTCACAATAATGCACAGAGGCACGCTGCGACTGGCAAAACAGCCATTTGCTGGACATTCATGTCTAGCAAGGGTATCAAGGCTGGCACACAGTACAATGTAGTGCCACACTCACCTATCTAGTCATTAATGCAGGGAAAATGACCATCTAGGCAACACACATTTCATTTATAACTGTTATTGCAATACGTATCTCTTTTCCATCTCCAAGAATTGGGATGTTAAGCAGTAGGAAGCACAAAGCAAGTCCAATGGTACTCACTTATTAGAGCTGTGCAGCTACAAAAATAACGAATAACTGACAGAGCAAACATAACAAGCAACTTATTGCACTTCTAATGTAGAACACTTGCCAGAAATCAAGTGCAAGGTACATATTAACAGACTTCAGAACTAACACATATGCTGTTTCATGGTAGTAAAAAAAAAAATTTCAAAAACACAATGTCAGACCCTAGAAGATGCAGTTGTATTACATTTCTTTTTTTACAATATTCCATTTAAATCATTCATTAAGGACCCACACAAGATATAACTGTATGATACTATACAGTGTCACACAACATCATAGTATGCATCCTTCTTTCATTTATATCTTCTATGTTTCAGACAATTTACAACTACATGTCTGTTAAGAAATGTATGGTATATTAACCCTTTTCTTTTTCTACTTCTGTTTCTGTTTCAGAGATGCCAAAATACTGGACCCAGGATTAGCTGCCTCTGCTACTGGAGGGTATAGCAAAAATTTGTGACCTGAAAGTAATAATGAGGGCCACAAATATGTCACAGGAAGAGACTTGGAAGGGGGTCACTAAATTCCTCCGGCATGAAAAGGGCATTGAAAAAAAAATGGAGAAACTGCAGGGGGGGGAGTGGAAACTACTCCAGCAAAAAATTTTTAAAATGAAGGATGCAAGCCAGCCCGGTGGCACTGAGGGTTGAGGCGCTCCATGCCAGTGACCCAGGTTCAGGAATGGACTCGGGCCACCGGGGGCTGGCAGGGGAGAGGTTGGATTGAGCATGCCAGGACTGCTCTCCTTCCTCTGGGGTGGGCTCATGGGTTTGCGTCACGCTTGGGCGACCCCTGGTGAAGACCGGGAGAAGCACAAGGCACGGCACCAGCAGGGGAGGAGTTCGGCAAGATGTTGCATATACGTAGTGTGTCATTGCACTGCCGGCTCCAGGACAAAAAACTAAGGTGGAAAATAGGGCTGGACGTGACCGAGCAGCCTGATGGCTGCACACCCGCCGACCTGGAGGCCTGTCATAGAATCACGTCCGGGGGTCTGGTGGCAGCCATGCTGAGACCCTTGCGTACGAGTGAGCCTGCTGCCTTCCGGGTCAGTGGGGGCTGGCGGCTGGATGCCCCTGCTGGTGCGTCGCCGAGGCGCAAAAATTAAAGGAAGATAAAAAAAAATGAAAGATGCAGGGAAGATGCCAGAGAAGGACTGGGTCTGGTACAACCAGGCATACCAGCTGTGGCTCCAGGATGGTAAGCTACAGCTCGGAGAAGGAGTACTGTGCCGTAAGTACATTGTTTGCTAAGATAAAACCATAAGAACAGATGGTCACCATGCACAATGCAATAAAAACATGTAATTTTCACTCTGCGGTACCAAGTGTAATAACAATGGTGAAAAATGTTGTCTGATATTCCATGGTAATAGCCACAGAAGAGTAAGTATGGGACCATGCGGGCCCCATGTTTCCACCAACGTATTGATTTGCATAGAAATACACACAAATCTTCGAACCAAGAAACTCTCCCCAAAGCAAATATACTGTAGTGAGAGCCAGTGTGACATCAGCAGGCATTAACAGACAGGAAAAGGCAGTTACAGTTCTGTCCAATATTATTTGGTTATGCCGGGGTAACATCAGCAGCCATTAACACACCTGAAAAGGCTGTAAAAATGGTGTGTAATATTACCCAGTTATAGCCACTATAGGATATTTGGTCTGGGGGAGATTTCCTTGGTTCAGGGAGATGTGCCTGTTTCTGTACAAATTAATACATTGGTGGGAGCATGGGGCCCTGTGGGCCCCATGTTCCTTGTTCTATGGCCATGACCAGGTAATATCGGACACCATCTTCACAGACATTTCATGTGTGTTAATCCCTCTTGATGTCACCCTATAATAACCAAATAATATTGAACATGATTTTCACCACCCTTTTGTATGTCTTAATACCTCCTTATGTTAGCCCGGGCATAAGCAAATGATGTATCAGCACACTACTATGTGCAGAGGCGTGTTGCATCATTATCGTGTGCTGTACATATGCCCAGCTGAATGTGAGCATAGGACCCAAAGGGTCCCATGGTGTCACTACAGTATATTTTCTTTGGTGACAGTTTATCGGTTACAAGAGATGTGCCTGTTTTTGTGGACATTTATACGTTGCTGGGAGCATGGAGCCCACAGGGCCACATGCTCCCTCTTATCTGGCTATGACTGGGTAATATAAGACAGCATTTTCACCACAGCAGACCTCTGAAAATAATACTGTAGTCACGCATCAGCTGCTTATCTGATGTTACCCCAAGATAAGCAAATGAATGTATTAGTACACTATTATGTGCAGATACCTGTGGCATTGTTATCTTGCCCGATACATGTGGCCAGTTGTGTAGAAGCATGGGACTTGAAGTGTCCCACGCTCCACCACAGTATATTTGTTTTGTGCAGAGTTTCTCATTACAAACAGATACGCCTGTTTCTGTACAAATGTATAAGTTGGTGTGTGGTGGTTGGTTAAAATCCAGTCCAATATTATCTTTTATGGTGCAGTAACATACAGAAACAGTCACATCTCTTTCAAATGAGAAACTCTCACCAAACCAAATATACTGTAGTGGGAGCTCAATAGTGTTACCATTTCATATATTGCATAATAATCATACTTCATGAACCAAAAAAGATCAGTTAACGTACTCACAATATTTCAAAAGTTCAAACAATCTGCTCCTCACAACTGGTTTTCTCTTTGAACATTCACAAATCTAATCATGAAGACTTACGGGTATATATGTAGCAAACAAAACTTGTGTTACGCATATATAGTAGCAAGTGTAAGTTGTTAACGACACCAAATATCATGCACGAGTACTAATGTATTAGCACAGTTCTGTGGGACGCCACAATTTTCATGTCTCCATAAGCAGTAAACCTAAAACGCATATGTCAATGGAATCATCAAACAATAGTCACCAATCAATCTTGACACACACAGTTGATGAACCACTTATTCTGGAACCATTCATTTAATGATCTTATCATGCTGCTTTCTAAAGTGTGCCACTTTCAAACTGTATCGATTTAGTGAATCTGTAAATACACGCAATTTTCCATAGTTCCAAGTATGATGCTGTTGTTATACTTATTAGTAATCAAGAATTAACAGTGTCTCCATATTTAACATAAGTAACATTGGGCACGATTCTAGAAGAATGGCACAAGTCGCTGCCAAAGGTGACTTGTGCCAAACTCAGTTGCAACATGGACCCTGTGCCCAATTCTAGAAGGGGCAGTGTCCCCACAGTTAATTCCTACAACTTGCAACATGCTGATGGCTACACCAAACAAGGAGCGTAATCAAGGGGCATGATGCAAGTCGCATTCTCCCCTGGCTGGTGAGCGCATGTGCCCCCCCAAAGCCCCACAGAGCAGCTGCGTCCCCCAGCTCCCTATACCCCAATCAAGGAAATGCCCCACAGGACAGCTGTGTTACCTCCTGGACCCATTTCCTGAACCCAGGACCCTGCAATGCAACAAAATGTACATACCCTTTTATTCCCTGGTAGTCTAGTGGCCCCCCATCCAGCTGTGCTAGTCCACCCTGCACCCCCTGACCCATCCCCAGCCAGTGACTGGCACAGCCCCCCACTCACCTCCATGGCCAGTCACTGACTGAGCTCAATAGGAGCGCATACTGTATAATCGTGCCCAATGAATGAATGTACATTCATGCATTGAGCATGATTATACAGTAAATGCTCCTATAGAGCTCAGCTGGTGGCTGGCCTTGGAGATGAAAGGTGGCTGTGCCAGTCGCTGGCTGAGGATAGGTCGGGGTGCAGGGTGGACTAGCACAGCTGGGTGGGGGTGGTGGCCACCAGACTACCAGGGATAATTGTATGTGCACTATTTTTGTGCAGCTTGTGGCACTGCAGGGACCGGGGGGGTCGGGATCAGGGAACAGGTCCTGGGGGGGCAGAGCTGCCCTGTGGGGCATAACAGTGTGGGGGATCAAGGGCTGGGGGTCCCATTGCCCTGTAGGGCATACCTCTACATGGATATTGGGGTACTGGGGGCAGGGGTGACACCTACAGCTGGCTGGGGTATTCCTATAGCCCTGCGGGGCTGGCACGTGTGGCAGAATTGTGGCTGGGGGGTTGCACATACAGGTGGTTTGGGGCAGTTGGCAGACCCCCTGCTAGATGTATTTGCTGGTGTAACTTGTCTTTGTTGGATGTCCACCAGGGTGTCATGTAGAATCGTGCCATTGGGGACTTTGTTGCTGCCCTTCCAGAATAGGGTGTAACAGCTGCTGAAACCCCCCAGCACAATGTCTCAGGGGGTTTAGGGTGTATCAGGTGGTGTAAGTCCACTTTGACACAAGCAGCCTGCAACATGTCGCAGGCTGCTTTGCAGAATAGCAAATATCGCAACTGCTGGCGTAACTTGCTATTTGCGCCATTTCTTTCGGAGCAAGTCAAGTTACGCAGGGTGTATCCCTTCTAGAATTGGGCCCATTATCGGTGACAGCTAGTAGCACCCCCTCAAAGGAACAAAAATGTAAGATTTAAGTAATAGTAAAGTAGTAAACAGCATTAATGGTGATCTGTTTCAGAACTTTTTTCTTAATCATAATTCTCAGGTTATAAAAATTGACATTACCATCCTTAAAATTGTGTTTTTTTTAATAGCCACTGGAGCCACAGCTGGTGAACCATCATCTGCACCAGACCCAGTCCTTGATGAGGAGGGGACAGAACAAGCAAGTTCTAATGAGGACGTCATTATTGTCAGCACAGAATGAGAGTGTCATCACATACAGCAATAATGCCACAGTCAAGCACACACAATGAATGTATGTTGATAGAACAATATATTTGATAAAGTACAAAATGCATTGTGTTACAATCTTTAATACATATCCAAATTGTTGAATGCCACATAAACCCCAAGTCAGAACCCCATGGCTTCATGGTGGCTATACAGTAATGATGATGTGTTTTAGATGCTAGTGTATACACTTTACCCATATTTTGTTGTATTAAATTACATAGTTACATAATTTCTGCAATTCCTGTGCAGAAATTTAACTCTTTTTATTGATTTTGATCCACACAATCACTAGTGCTACTACCTACTCACTGCTCCTGAGGAAGATTGAAGGCAGAGCACAGTACACAACAGATGCAGCTGGTGTGGGGCACTAGAGACACGCCGTAGGAGGTAACACTTGGAGGTCTTGCTATTGTCAACAGTCATATTTCATCCACACAACAGATAGCACAATATTTCATATGTGTTTTCTGTTGTGGGCGCTGCTAACAACAGACCAAAGGTATAATTAAAAGTTAAACCCTTACCACACAGCAGGCATCGATACAACTCGCTGTTCTGAGTTACAGGCAATAATTTCAGACAAGCACACATGTTTTAAACCTCCTTAGCTCCCTGTCCTCCTCCCTGGCCACAGCTCTTATCCTGCTTCTGCTAAAGTCCATTCTCAGTGTCTTTTCTATTATGCCACTCCCCAGGTGCACCCCTACTCGGCATGGCCTGCATCTCTTATACTAACCCAGCTCCAAACCTAATCTATCTCGGCTTGCACTCCCCCTTGCATGCTCTGTTCTTACATTCCTATATCAGTACACACTTGCCTACCCACCCCTGTGTAGTCTGTCTCACCTGTCCCCAACCACCCTCTACTTGTCTTGGCTGATATAGCTCTGAAGATTGCCCTACCACAAACTTAAATAACCTCAGTTTCCCATCCACTGCATCTAACCCCCCTTGCACTTATCAATTATATTTCTTGTATCTTCCTTGTCTTCCTGTAGGGTCATATCTGCTATATGACTATTTTCTTATTTTGTGTTATACCCATGTATCTCTTATCTATTCCTTGTACTCTGTAGCTGCACTGTTTTGCTCTACTGCCAACATTGTATCATCCAAATGCCATAATTGTAATACTGCTTTTTTATCCTACTCTCTAAAAACTTGTATAGTATTTTTACTGCATAACTTCATGTGTAACACCATTGTTGATACCTTGCTGTAACTACCTATTGTTGTATCTCTATACTGTTTTACCCTGTAAACCTCCCAGGTCGTGCCTGAAATAGTCATCTCTATGGCTAGTGCACCTATCAAGTAAACAAAAACTAAATAAATAAAATAAATAAACAAAAATGACAAAATGCAGATATGTGTATTGCAGAATTTTATACATGACTTTTAAATGTAAAAGAATGCAACCGATTAATAATAAACCATTCGAAGATAGTGTTTGCAAACCAGGATTCCCAAGAGAGCTCCCACAATTGAGGTATAGCATACCTTCCAGTGGAATAACAAGTTCTATCACAGCAACCAGACAACCTTATACACCCTGTAATTTGTTGTATGTCATGATGGCTATTTCATTAAAAGAATTGTTCCAGTTAGAGAACACATTTTTAGCATTTTACTCACCAAGTGTTAAAATAACAAATATGTTTAAATAGTCACTGGACCTGAATCTTTTTTTTTAATTTTCTTCTTTTTGCTGTACCCCCAGCTGTTGATGTCTGCCCTGGTCATGGACCCCCATACCTCCACCTTCGCCCACGCCTGCACTCACCCAGTCACCCCAGGCTTCCCCCAGAGGGCAGAGTCATGGTTCCTCTACCATTTCTGCAATACCAATATCTTGTCGGGGAGCCAGCTGCGGAGGCTAATTGAGGCCCGAGAACAGGGCCTCATGAAGACAGCCAGGGACACAAGGTTTTTTCCCCTTTAGGCAGGGGTGGGGATGTGCAATGATGGGTCATCCAGCCCACCCCTGAGTGGAATAAGCATCAGTGCTTGCAACGAACCCAGCCTCCGCTGTGTCGCTGCTGCACCAACCTTGTGTGCCCCCCCTCCCCCCAGAGAAGGAGAGCAGTCAAGGGATACTCAAACCTTCTCCCCTGGCCAGCCCTTCTGGACCTGACTCTTAACTCTCTTGTTCTTAGCTGGTTTGTCTGTGCTTTTGTATTACATATTGCTTCCTCCCACCAATACATTCACAGACACACACACGTCAAGGAGCCATAATCTTATAGTAACTCACCCACTACAACCACCACCTCCATCACCACCTACTGTACCAAAATAAAAACTATTTATTTAAATAAAGCTGTCAAACAGTGTCTACATGAAAGAAAATAATGCCACATAACACTTGATAGATAGTTCTAACAATTACCAGTCTAATGTGAGCAACAAAAGTTGCTTATTGTTTCTCATGCTATCGTACTTAAGCAATAAGGCATGACAGGGTGTCCATCATTGCTCAGTCACATCACAGCTAGGGTGGCTCAAGCCATGAGGTTTTCCTTTTATCTGCAACAGTTTAAACAACACACAGAATTTTCAACTAAAGAATTGAGGATACCTGCCTGACTTTCCATGTTCTGCAAAGAGAAACCATAAACCACAATTATAGGCACCGTACAACTTCATTTATAAAGTTATCTATCTGTGTGTGACAAGATTTACATGACAGAAAAGAACATCTAACTGTGATGCTCATAAATGGCAGACATTTTTATTTTCAGTGCCAAGTTAAAGTCTTTTAGTACGGAAAGGTGGCAGCCACATTTGTGATGGCAGTCAGCAATTGCAGTTACTAGTCATTGTATTGCAAAGAGGCTACTGCACTTTCTTAAACTGCTGCACCATGGTATATAACCACTGGTTTCCAAGCTCTTCACTCAAACAGATTGCTGGACTTTGTTAAAGCCATATAATAATTACCAGTATACCTGATTCATTACAGAACCACTGGAGACCAGGGCCCAACCTGTTATCAAAGAAGAACAGGAGGCAAGAACATCTGCTTGTATGTATTTTAATGTTTAAAAAACAGCATTATTCTGAAAATAGTAGAAGTAAATACAAACCAGTGACCAGAAGTACCATAAGAATTCATTATGTCTGTTTTCTGGTCCATAAATAGGCATGGACTGGTAATACTTATAAGTGCATGTGTAAGTGAAGAAAACAGCAATAATATGTTAACAATTACTTAGTAGCTGCCTATACTCTAACTGCTAGATAAACAGTGACACAGTACCCACAAATAATATATTCTCTGTTGATCCACTTTGTAACATTTTTGTTTACCTCGCATAAAACAATGTGTACAGCAATAATTGCTAACTGTGTATATGCTGTAGTAGGATAACATTGTACAGCACTTTTTTTTTGTACAAGGCGACAGTGCGACTGTATCCAGAACATGAAACGTAATGTTATACCACCACAGCACACACATAATTAAGCAATAAGGCATGACAGGGTGTGTGTTGTCACTGAATAATGTCACACCTAGGGTGGGTCAAAGCATGAGGCCACAGGCCGAGTGCTTCCACCACGCCAAGTTTTATGTTATTCAGGGACGACTCACAGCCTGGAGTGCCTTATTACAATTATAATATGGCTACAAAAATCTGACAAGACTTTAATGATTAAGAAATAAACATAAAAAAAAATCAGAAGTTATAACTTTATTATAATTAATTTACACATAAAATAGAGATAAAATAGTCCCTTCAGGAGCTTTACTGCATCCCTCCACGTTGCTTACAGTAACTTTTTTTATATCCGGTTTTATTACTTCAAACTTAGCAATATTTTTTATACTATTCCTGTTATCTCATTTTTCACTTTGCAGAACTGAACACATTAATGACAGTCTCATTAAGTGTCCCTATAGAGATCAATCGTGCTGCAGCAGAGGCATACATATGGTTATTTTCTGTTTCTCCTTTTTTTTTAACAGGAGACTGCCCTAACAAACAAAAAAATCAATGAAGCAATAAGGCATGACAGGGTATGCATTGTGATTGGATAGTAGCACACCTCATGTGGCATGAGGCATTGTCAAGTGCCTTCACTTCAACCACCAGAGAAGTGCTGTTATCCCACCACAATGTACACACTGGAGTGTCTTACTATGATTATAAAATGGCTCCAAGACGTTTTGGGGTGGGGGGGTGAAGAAATGCACCAAATCAAAAAGAAACTTTTTTATGACTTTTTTAAAAGAGTTCCAGCACATCCCAGCACTGTTATGCCATCTCAGATTTAAATATCAAGTATAGCAAATTTCATGCACTTTTAATTAGTTTCCGCAACCCACCTCTTTTACCCATTTACCTCAATTTTCTTTCTTCTTCTCTATAATATTCCCTCCCTTTTGTCTCTCTTGTTTATTTTCTGTCTTGCCAACATTCAAGAAATGGAATGTTTACTACAGATAGAATGCAAGAATTCAAACCTCAGCTCAGTTCTGCTGATAGAATGTTTACTCCCACTAGCGCACAACAGATGGTCTCAGATGGAACCAGAGTTTTTGTTGTATCTGTAACCGCTTAAACAACACAGATTTCCCTAGTTAGCAGGTGAAGATAGGAGAGGGAATTTTTCATGGTCAGCAAAGAGACATAGAACTCAAGATAACCTTCTCTTTTTCTCCAACACATCGACTGACATCCGATACAGATGCAGTATGTCAGTGCCTGGACAGTATGCTATAGCTACAACAGCAAACAAATAACAGCATTCAAAAATGAATAGAAATGGCAGAAAAAAACAATCAACAACGCAACATATCCATAACAAATTTGAAGCTATGCAAAAAGCTCTGGATAGCAATACAAAACAAATTACATATATATTTCCTACTGTCCAGGTGCTGAAATCAGCATCAGAGAAGAAAACACCAGCTCAAAGGGCAGAACAGCCTCAACCAACAGCAAGCCCTGGTCTCCGGTGAAGAACTAATCTGTCCCCTCCTCTTCCACTGTTAGGCATCATTCCCCCCCCCCCCACAATCTAAAGAGTAGTTTCCACTTTCTCCTGCATGTTTCAAGTTAGTCTCCTCATACCCTCCAGAAGCAGAGGCAGTTACTCTGCCAGTTTTAAAACAAAAAAGACAAATGTCTTTCTTTTGTAAAAATTTACATGGACATTTTTTTATTCAGTATATAAATATTTTTTTGATACCAACATTAATATATTTTATTTCTATATTTTTATCTAAATCAAAAAATGTTACGTTACTAAAAATTATAAAAAATACTTTTTTCTTTTGCAATATCAATAAACAGTCATTTAAAAATGCATAACTATGATTTCTTATTCCAAAAAATATCATACCAGAACACTGTGCATAGCTGGTAAGTACAATTGTGGACTGCTATATCATTTGGTTTTGATGGAGTAACATCAAGAGGATTAACAAGCACGAGAGAGTGGTGAAAACGATGTCTGATATTATCCAGTCATAATCACAGAAGTGTGAGCATGAGGGCCCCATGCTCCCACCAACGTGTCAATGTGTACAGAAACAGAGACATATCTTTGAACTGAAAAACTGCTCCTGAAAGAAAATATACTGAAGTAGGAGCATGTGACCCATTGGGTACCATGCTCCCATCAACTAATCAACTTGTACAGAAACAGTCACATCTCTTTGAAAAGAGAAAGTCTCCCCAAAGGAAATATACTGTTGTTGCAGCGTGGGACCATTTGGGTCCCACGCTCTCAAACAGCTGGCCAGGTGAACGGGGTAAGGTAATGACATAGCAGACATCTGCACGTAATAGTATACTGATACATCAGTTGTTTATGCCAGGGTAACATCAGGAAGCATTAACACTCACAAAAGGGCAGTGCAAATCCTGTGCAATATTATACGTTATGCCGGGGTAACATCAGGAAGCATTAACACACACAAAAAGGCAGTATGAATGCTATCTGATATTACCCAGTCATAGCCACAGAAGAGGGAGCATGGGGCCCTTCGAGTCCCATGCTCCCATCAATGTATTAACTTGTACAGAAACAGGCACATCTCTTTGAACAGAGAAAGTCTCCTCAATCAAATATACTGTTGTGGCAGTGTGGGACCCTTTGGATCCCAGGCTCCCACACAGCTGGCCAGGTGTACATGGTAAGGTAACGACACAGCAGGCATCTGCACATAATAGTATACTAATACATCAGTTGCTTATGCCAGGATAACATCAGAAAACATTGACACACAAGAAGAGGCAGTGTAAATGCTATCTGATATTACCCAGTCATAGCCACAAAAGAGGGAGCATGGGGCCTGAATCAACTTGTACAGAAACGGTCACATCTCTTTGAACTGAGAAAGTCTCCCCAAAGGAAATATACAGTCGTGACAGCATGGGACACTGCTTGCCAGGTGTGCAGGGTAAGGTAATGACACAGTAGACATCTATACATAATAGTATACTGATACATCAGTTGCTAATGCTGAGGTAACATCAGGAAGCATTAACACACACAAAGGGCAGTACAAATCCTGTACAATATTATACGTTATGCCGGGGTGCCATCAAGAAGCATTAACACACACAAAAAGGTGATGTGAATGCTTTCTAATATTACCCAGTCATAGCCACAGAAGAGGGAGCATGGGGCACAAAACAGCCCTATAAGTCAAGAAACCCTTGTAACACAAATTTGTCCATATCTCGGGGAACTGTAGCAGATATGATAAAAATGCAAGTGTGATTAAAATCATAAAACAGTGTAGTTTTTTCAACATAAAGTCGACCTAATTCATATCTTACATCATTTCCGAGCTAGAGGAACCACAAAGCATTGTAACTGCTAACTCTGAAGGCATAATACTGGCCAACACACATAAAAATGGGCAATTGGAACACTAATTTGCAAATATCTCAGGAACCATACAAGGTAGAGAAAAAAATTCAAATTTCATGTGTTTCATGGCTTTCCATCCTAGTTCTGTGCTAAGTCTCCCTTTATGGGAGACTAAGAATTTTTATGACAAAAACTCCGCATCTTGAACAGTTTTCATGATACGGGCCCCGAAAGGCACGGCGGGTGCCGCAATGTTATCCTAAGGGGAAATTTCTGAACTTCAGAATCCTGTAACTATGTCCCTGTTCAATGTTTCCATAACAAACCACAAAAAGGCACACCTGTAGCAGTAGAGCTTTCCACCCTGAAAGGTTCAGGTCAATAGTGTGATACACGTTGCAACTTTGAGGATTTTTCACTTTTTGAGTGAACTGCAATTCCGAACCTCTACATCCACCTGACAAAAACATTTCCAGATCTGGAGACCTATGGCAGATCTTTCTACATTCTAAATTTCAGGCTAATCGGACAAATGGTTCAAAAGTTATTAAAATGCAAAATTTGAGGTTTAACATAGAAAGGGCTACGCAACTCTTACTACAGTGGCACTACCATGCCACTATAATATATACATATATTTTAGAAGCAAAAAACTCTGTTTAATGCATCAGTTAGGGTTGTTCCACAGCGACAAAAGCAAGGAAATTTGGTGTTAGAATTGATGGCCCCCTTGGACTCCCCAAGCCCACCCCAACCAGCAAGGGTGCGCATTGGGGTCGTCGTCCTAACTCTCACCCCATCACATGTGTAAAGAGCAGAGGTATAGGAGAATGGGGTGAGAGTTAGGACCGATGACCCCAATCGCACCTGATGCCGGATGGGGTTGGGCAGGGGTCCAAAGGAGCTGTCAACCCTAACACTGAATTTCCTCACTTTGTCGCTGTGGAACAACCCTAACTGATGCATTAAATGGATTTTTGCCTCTAATTTCCCTTCTTTTTGAGAATGATAATGAGAAATAGTGAATGTAATGCAGCAGCAGGAGCGCGGGGCCCGTCACATAGTAGCACGGTGCCCACAAATGCAAATGGTAATGTGCATGGTGACGCAAAGCAAAACAGAAAGAGAAACAGTACTGTAGATACAAATGGTAAAAATAATGCAAACGCAAGCGCAAATGAAAACGCAAAAGGTAATACACATGCTGGCGTAGATGGAAACGGTAAGTGAAACGGGTACGGTACTGCAAGCGGAACTGGTAACGGTAACAGTAATGTAAGCGCACAGGCTGGTTTCCCCAAAAGCTGCATAGAGAAAGACAGTGAGTACAAAGAATGGCTGCATAATAATGGGTATCAGAGCAGAAAATGAGGAGTTGGAATACTAAATTGCTTATATCTCAGGAACCGTACGACATAGAAAAAAATTTAAAAGTCATATGATTTATGACTTTCCTGGCTAGTTTTGTACTTAGCCCCCATTGGGGGGGGCTAAGCATTTTTCCCGATGAAAAGTCCATATCTCGCACTGTCTCCGAGATACCTGCCTTGAAAGGCGCGGTGAACGCCATAATATTATTCCACATTTCAGCCCGAAAGACAAAACTGTTCATTTGCAGCAGAGGGGCAAATAATTCCTGTTATTTTGGCCATAGTGTTGCAAAGTAGTGTCGTGATTTGTGACAGCTTCACAAGCATTTGCGACACTTTCGTGAGTGCGACACTACTTTGCGACACTACTTTTTCCAGAAATTGAAAAAACATATTTCTAGTGTGTTTAACCTCAAAATAAAGACATGCCTAGCATCCTCAGGATCCGACTAGGTAAACACAAAAATAATTGTGTTGCTAGAGGGTCCCAAATTTAAATGCCAAACATTTTTCTGATCACTAACTGAAAACAAAATGGTGGATTTGCGACACTACTAGGGCCATTTGCGACACTAAAAAGTGTATTTGCGACACTGTCAAACTTTTTGTTAACTTTTCCTATTGACTTATAATGGGAAATTGTTTTTTGAATAACTTTTGAACCGCTTAATATTTTTTCACGAAATCTTCAAAAGACACATTGGGGACCGTGGCCGCACGTTCCCTGAAGCTTTTGGACCAGTCGCACAAACCGTGCGACCTGTAGGGATGAGCAAAGTATTCCAAAAAAGCATAAACACACACACATGCAGATCACGCTTAGTAACTCCACAGCCATATATTCAAGCAGTACGAAAGTTGGCACATCCCAAGATGTATGTTTCTTGATCATGTATTCCAAATTTCAGGCAAATCCGTGGAATGGTTGCAAAGTTATTAAGGTGCAAAATTTTAGGTTTAACATGTAAATGGCTCCTCAACCCTAACTATGGTAGCACTGCCGTGCTACCATAGTATATTGTTAACGCGGTAGTGCTACCATAGTTAGGGTTGAGGAGCCATTTCTATGTTAAACCCCAAAACTTTGCACCTTAATAACTTTGCAACCGTTTCGCAGATTTGGCTGAAATTTGGAATACACGATCACAAGCCATAGGCCTTGGGATCTGCCAAGTTTTGTACTTGTTGGATGTACGGCTATGGAGTTATTAAGCATGATCTGCGCACGCGTTTACGCTTTTTCTGGAATTATACGGTCGTGCCTAGAGGTCATATGGTTTGCGCAACAGGCCCAAAATCTTCAGGGAACATGCAGCTGGGGTTCCCAATGTGCCTTTTGAAGATTTCATGAAAAAATATTAAACGGTTCAAAAGTTATTCAAAAAACAGTTTCCCATTATAAGTCAATGGGAAAAGTTAACAAAAAGTTCAACACTTTCGCAAATGCACTTTTACTTTCGCAAATGGGCCTGTTACTTTCGCAAATCGGCCATTTTGGTTTCAGTTGGTGATCAGAGAAATGGTTGGCATTTAAATTTGTGACCCTCTAGCAACCTAATTCTTTTTGTATTCACCTAGTCGGACCCTGAGGATGCTTGCCATGTCTTTATTTTGTGGTAAAACACCCCAGAAATACATGTTTCAAATTTCTGGAAAAAGTACTTTCACAAATTACTTTCGTGCTCACGAAAGTGTCGAACTTTTTGTGAAAGCTTTCGCAAATTGCGACAGTAGTTTTCCATCTGTGGGAAAGTGACAGCAATTCTTTGGCACTGTGCTGCAAAAGAACCGTTGGGAGTTTTGGGTTGAAATTTGGAGGGATCAGAGCCGACATCTCACAGATGTGCCTTTCAGTGTTTTATTGAAAAAATATTATAAGGTGGCAAAGTTACGGCACTCCAAAATTGACAGTTTTTCCCATAGGATAACATTACGGCGCCCGACGCATTACAGAAATCATTTGGCATCCTGCTGCAAAATAACGGTTTGGTCTTTTTTCCTGAAATTTGGAGGGAAGACAGCCAAAAGCCCACAGATGTGCCTTTCCATGGTTTGGTGAAAAAATATTACATGGCGGCAAAGTTATGGCACTCCAAAGTTGACAGTTTTTCCCTTAGGATAACATTACGGCGCCCGACGCATTACAGAAATCCTTTGGATCCCTGCTGCAAAATAACGGTTTGGTCTTCTTTCCTGAAATTTGGAGGGAAGACAGCCAACAGCCCACAGATGTGCCTTTCACTGGTTTGGTGAAAAACATTACAGGGAGGCAAAGTTATGACGCTCCAAACTTTTCTTTTTTTCCTATAGGATAAAATTACGGCGTTCGCCGCGCCTTTCAGGGCACGTATCTCGGAAACGGTGCGAGATACAGACTTTTCGTCAGAAAATCTCCTAGCCCCCTAACAGGGGTTAAGTATCAAATTAGCCAGGACAGTTCTAAATAATATGACTTTTAAATTTTTTTTCTATGTCATACGGTTCCTGAGATATAACGTATTTAGTATTCCAAGTTTTCATTTTCTGTGCAGATACTCATTATTATGCATACATTATTTGTACTCACTGTCTTTCTCTATGCAGGTTTTGGGGAAAACCAGCCTGTGCGCTTATATTACTGATACTGTTGCCCTTTCCGCTTGCGGTTCCGTACCCGTTTCACTTACCGTTGAAGTCTGCGCCACCATGTGCGTAATCCTTTGAGTTTTCATTTGCACTTGCATTTCTGTTATTTTTTGCCATTTCTGTCTACAGTACTGTTTATCTTTCTGTTTCACTTTACGTTACCATGCCCATTGACATTTCTGTTTGCAGGCACCATGTTACTATGTGACAACACATCACGTGGCAGACCGTTTCCGTCTACACCATCATGTGCGTTACCCTTTCTGTTCTCATTCGCGCTTATGTTACCATGTGCGCCACTGTTAGCATTTCTGTTTTCATTGCTGTCCCTGTTAGTATGCCGCAAGACATCATGTGGCGGGAGCGCGGGGCCCTCCCGCTGCATTTACATTCACTATTTCTGGATTATCATAAAAGAAGGGAAATTAGAGGCAAAAACTCAGTTTAATGCATTAGTTAGGTTGTTGCATAGTGACAGAAGTGAGGAATTCACTTTAGGGTTGAAAACCCTAACTCCGAATTCACACCCCCCAGCACCACACACACATACAGACACACACACACACACACACACACACACACACACACACACATTCAAGCATGGGAGAGGACCAAGTCAACACAACCAATGACAGACATCCAGTAGCAGGTGACAGAAATAACAAACAATTGTCTAAATGTACTACGAGACATCCCCACCCACCTGACCAGGTACTGCATGCTCAGTGGAGATCAACAGCAAAACTGAGGCCATGTACACCAAACGTAAACATCCCTGATTGCAGATGCACACAACGTACCACACTTAGTAGTTGCATGGCCTTACCTACCGATGCCCCACACCAGACCACACCTCACCACATGTGGTGGGCCACCTGAGCAACAGAGTTCAGCAAAACCAAGGAGTTGTACAGGTATAATATATCTGATTATAACAAGGGTTTGAGAAAAGCAGCTTTCTAATTGACTGTAAACATTGTAACAGCCTTATGTTTAGTTTTTATTAACATACATGTAGAGCCTAACCATATGATGAGCATGGTTTAATGTTGTTTAAAAAACAGTTTTATTATGATAGCAATAAGCCACTCCCAGGTATTATGTTAATGGTCAGTTTATCACTGTCTAGCAAGATGTGGCACTCGGCTATGCCTCATTCAACATTAAACCCATACAGGGTGATTAACAGACCATTTAACATAACTGTTTGTCATGCCTTATTGTTTAATTGTCTTTACGAGTAGATACTCTCCCTCTGCTAGGCACTGCAGCAGCTTTGCAACACAGTGTCTCACCCAGTTACACCATACACTGTCTAGTTACTGGAGAATGGCTGTGAATATGAACTCATAAAGATGAACAGTGTAACTTGATCATTACAGTCATCAGAAACCTTAGTGTGATTATAACTGACAGAGTCAGTGATAGAGAATAACCCTGCTGTCCTAGTACACTTACCCCATTGTGAGTTAAATCAATACTAAAGACATTCTGCTTATATCTACACCATACCTACTTGATTCCTGTTGTACCACAATTAACATAGTTATCACTTTGATAGCATCAGTGACAGAAGTGTGGCAAACCCAAACACTAGGCATACAGCCTGAGTATGAAACAACTATTAAAAAAATTACATTGTGTCCATAAGTGGCATAGATCACTCATTGCAACAATAGTAAATGTATTACTATTTGAACAACTTAGTCATCACAGATGCAATGAGATTGTCTTTATCAGGTACAACATACTGAGTAAGTGCCTACAGGAAAATCGATCCTATATACATCTCCGATACAGGTACGTCATTGTTGGCTCAGTAGTGCTATGATATTTAGAAGTTGCTTGGCCTGATCCATGAAATTACAATGTTTCTTACAAAGAATACTTACTGCATCTTTAGTATTGAAACACACAAAAGGTCTATGTGTGTACATCAGCAGTACACCTTCATCAGTAAGAATGCATGTGATACTGGCAGTACGAATTTTGCAGCGTTGAACAGGCAATGCTTGTCCATACGTTTACATCAGCCTCTCTATCTTAAGTAAACCATTCCAGTAAATGTACTACTATGTAAATCGAATACTAAAAGTAACACTACTTTTATCTTGAGCATGCTACTGTCTTGTAGTTTATTTATGTGCTTCTCTTAATTAATGTATACTCACTAGTGTTAAAACCTTTCTACAACTATCATCATGCACCTTCAGCATTTATATTGAATAATGGCACAGTACCAGTTGTGGTATGGTGTGGTGTGAGGCATCGGTAGGTAAGGCCATGCAACTACTAAGTGTGGTACGTTGTGTGCAGCTGCAATCAGGGATGTGTATGTTTGGTGTACGTGGCCTCAGTTTTGCTGTTGATCTCCACTGAGCATGCAGTACCTTGTCAGGTGGGTGGGGATGTCTCGTAGTACATTTAGACAATTGTTTGTTATTTCTGTCACCTGCTGCTGGATGTCTGTCATTGGTTGTGCTGACTTGGTCCTCCCCCATACTTGAAATGTGTGTCTGTGTGTGTGTGTGTGTGTTGCTGGGGGGTGAATTCGGAGTTAGGGTTTTCAACCCAAACAGCGAATTTGCTCACTTTTGTCGCTGTGGAACTACCTAACTAATGCATTAAACTGAGTTTTGCTCTAATATATATATATATATATATATATATATATATATATATGTGTGTGTGTAATTGATAACCCACTCCTAAGTTTGTGGTCATGCTCTGATATAAGCACACTTTAGTGTGTGTTGCATCAACCACCCAAGGTGTGCGTATATCAGAGCGCGATAGCACACCCTAGAGTGGGTTATCTATCTTATAAAATGCAAAATTGTTTTGGGGGGTTAAAAGTGCAGGTGTGCGGTCATGCTCTGATATATGCATGGTCATGTGGTATGTTTTATACAGTCAGAACACTGAATTTAGATTTGTATTTGTGAACCCATTTTATAAATATATATATATATATATATATTCATGGCAAAAAACTGCATTTAATGCATCAGTTAGGATTAAAGAAACAAAAGTGAGGAAATAAAATGTTAGGGTTTAGCCCCTAACCACCCCCCACACAACCCACACACCACCCTCCACAGACTGTCAGATGCCGGGGTGTGACATGGGGTTGTGTGGCCCAACTCTCACCCCATTCCGAGTGTAAGCAGGTTGACATGCTAGAGTAAAGGAGAATGGGGTGAGAGTTAGGACTCACGACCCCATGGCACACCTTGGCATTTGTCAGTCTGTGGAGGATGGGTATGTGGGTTGTGTGGGGGGGGTGGTTAGGGGCTCAACCCTAACATTTCATTTCCTCTCTTTTGTTGCTTTAAACCTTACTGATGCATTAAATGCAGTTTTTTTTTAAATGAATTTCCTTACTTTTTGAAAAAGTGTAATATAACTAGTAAAAACATGTATTGGTGGGCAGGCCTCATGCTCCCACCAAGTTGCCCATTTCTGCAGAATGATATGCATCTGTAGGAGCAGGCCCTCCCACTTATGCATAGCTACAGAGCCATACAGCAGCCCTACAGGGCAAGAAATCCTTGTAACACTAATTTGCCGAAATCTCAGGAACCGTAGCAGGTAGAAATGAATTCAAGTGTTGTAATCATGACAGCGAGTACTGCATGTGACAGTAATTGACCAAACCCATATCTCACATTGTTTACGAGATACGGGCACCAAAAAGAACTGCACAGGCACTCTTTGAACCCTTGTGACACTAATTTGACAACATCTCATTAACCGTGCAACCCACAAAAAAAATTCCATGCACGCTTACTCTATGGTTTCAAGTCTTGTTCCAGCAGCAGAGATCACCTACAGATGATCTAAGATGGCAGTATCAAAAACTCTGTATCTTGCTTCATTTTCAAGATACAGATGCCAAAAGGCATGACAGACCCTGCAATGTTTTCCTATGGGGAAAATCTCAACATCATGATGGCATATCTATGGAACCACTTAATCCCCTAACACCTAAACAGCATAATTCACACCTATAGGGCATACTTTCAACACTCTGTAAATTTCAATTAAAAAGACCAAACTGTTAATGATCTATGCAGTTGTAAAGTTTTTACACTTTTAAAAATTCTTAATTCATGAGTTAGCAAAATCCTGGGCCATCAGATCAATCCTCATTCGCGAGTTGTTAAAATCTTAGTCCGTCATTTCATTCCTAGTTCGTGAGATGGGCATTCTGGTCAGGAAATGACAGACAAGGATTTTGTAGGCTCATGAATGAAGATTTCTTGTGAATTACATTTTTGACAGCTCGAGGACTGTGATTTTGTCAACTCATGAATGAGGATTCAAAAAAAGCTATCCCTGTCTGCGAGCTGACAAAATCCTAATCCGCCACTTGATCCTTGTTCGCAAACTGTCAAAATCCTAGTCTGTCATTTCAATTCTAGTCCGTGACAGGGGACATCTGTTTGGGAAATGACGGACTAGGATTTTGTTAGCTCGCTAACTTAGATCGTCTCGTGGACTAGAATTTTGTTAGCTCGCAAACTAAGATCATTAGCGAGTCACAGTCAAAGAATTGTACATTTTTAGAAACTTGTTTTTTGACCAAAACAAGCCAAACCAAAAGCATGACTTTGTAGAGGGCATCATCCTGAACAAAACCCATGCCTATTTTGGCCCAATAGTCACCCATGGAGAAAACTACGACATTTTATTTGGCTGAAAAACTGAAAACAAGATGGCGGCTCATGGATGAAGAATTTTTCTGATGAACTATGATTTTCATACATGAGCTGACAAAATCTGTGACCGTGAGACCATTCTTAACTAGCAAAAAATACATATAAATTTTGGAGTGAACTGAGCATGCTCAGAACTCAAACATTAAAAATGAAATAACTTTCGAATGGATTAATATCTTTTTACCAAACCAATGCTGAATTGTTCCTTGACCCTAACTCTTTCAACCTTACAAATTTCAGACCAAAAGACCACACAGTGTGGTTGCTGCACCATGAGCAAAAAATGCATCAAAACTGGCAGAAAGTTAATTATTTGGTGTTTCGCTGTGCAGAAACCGTATGTGCGACCGAAAGGCAACTTGGAAAATCAAAAGACCCACCATACCAGACTATGTATTCCAAATTTCATGCAAATCTGTTGAACAGTTGCAAAGCTATTAAGGTGCACAAATTGAGGTTCAACATTAAAGTGCCTACTGAAACCTAAGCGCCCCATATTATAGTGGCATGGTACTGCCACTATAGTTAGGGTTGAGGAGCCATTTCTATGTTAAACCCCAAAACTTTGCACCTTAAGAACTTTGCATCTGTTTGATGGATTTGCCTGAAATTTGGAATACATGATCAAGAACCATAGGCCTTGGGATGAGCCAAGATTCATAATGGTCAGATATACGGCTGTGGAGTTATTAAGCGTGATCTGTGCACATGTTTACGCTTTTTCTGGAATTCTATGGTCGCGCCGACAGGTCGTACGGTTTGCGTGACAAGTCCGAAATCTTCAAGGAACATACGGCCAGGGTCCCTGAACTGCTTTTTGAAGATTTCGTGACAAAATATTAAACGGTTCAAAAGTTATTCAAGAAACAGTTTCCCATTATAAGTCAAAGGGAAAAGTTAACAAAAAGTTCGACAGTGTCGCAAATGCATTTTTACTTTCACAAATGGGCCTGTTACTTTCGCAAATTGGCCATTTTGTTTTCAGTTGGTGATCATAAAAATGGTTGGCATTTAAATTTGGGGCCCTCTAGCAACCTAATTCTTTTTGTATTCACCTAGTCGGACCCTGAGGATGCTTGCCATGTCTTTATTTTGTAGTAAAACACCCCAGAAACATGTTTTTCAAATTTCTGGAAAAAGTACTTTCACAAATTACTTTCGTGCTCATGAAAGTGTCGAACTTTTTTGTGAAAGCTTTCGAAAATTGCGACAGTAGTTTTCCATCTGTGGGAAAGTGACAGCGATTCTTGGCACTGTGCTGCAAAAGAACCGTTGGGAATTTTGGGCTGAAATTTAGAGGGAACGGAGCCGACATCTCACAGATGTGCCTTTCAGTGTTGTATTGAAAAAATATTACATGTTGGCAAAGTTACGGCACTCCAAAGTTGATGTTTTTTCCCATGGGATAACATTACGGCGCCCGACGCATTATAGAAATCCTTTGGATTCCTGCTGCAAAATAACGGTTAGGTCTTTTTTCTCGAAATTTGGAGGGAAGACAGGCAACAGAACACAGATGTGCCTTTAAGTGGTTTGGTGAAAAAATATTACACTGCGGCAAAGTTATGGCACTCCAAAGTTGACGGTTTTTCCCTTAGGATAACATTACGGCGCTCAACGCATTACAGAAATCCTTTGGATCCCTGCTGCAAAATAATGGTTTGGTCTTTTTTCCTGAAATTAGCAGGGAACACAGCCAACAGCCCACAGATGTGCGTTACATGGTTTGGTGTAAAAATATTGCAGGGAGACAAAGTTATGGCACTCCGAAATTCTCTTTTTTTCCCTTAGGATAACATTACGGCGTTCGCCGCACCTCTCAGGGCCCGTATCTCGGAAATGGTGCAAGATACGGACTTTTCGTCAGAAAAATTCTTAGCCCACTAACAGTGGCTAAATACTAAATTAGCCAGGACAGTTATAAATAATATGACTTTTAAATTTTTTTTCTATGTCGTACGGTTCCTGAGATATAACGTATTTAGTATTCCAAGATCTCATTTTCTGTGCCGATACTCATTATTATGCATACATTATTTGTACTCACTGTCTTTCTCTATGCAGGTTTTGGGGGAAACCAGCCTGTGCACTTACATTACTGTTACTGTTGTCCTTTCCACTTGAAGTTCTGTACCGGTTTCACTTACCGTTGACGTCTGCGCCACCATGTGCATTATCCTTTGCGTTTTCATTTGCGCTTGTGTTTCTGTTATTTTTTGCCATTTCTGTCTACAGTACTGTTTATCTTTCTGTTTCACTTTACGTCACCATGCCCATTGACATTTCTGTTTGCAGGCACCATGTTACTCTGTGACAACACATCACGTGGCAGACCGTTCCGGTCTACGCCACCATGTGCGTTACCCTTTCTGTTCTCATTCACGCTTGTGTTACCATGTGCGCCACTGTTAGCATTTCTGTTTGCATTGCTGTCCCTGTTAGTATTCCACAAGACATCATGTGGCGGGAGCGCGGGGCCCTCCCGCCGCAGCATTACATTCACTATTTCTCGTTATCAATCTCAAAAAGAAGGGAAATTAGAGGCAAAAACTCTGTTTAATGCATTAGTTAGGGTTGTTCAGAGTGACAAAAGTGAGAAATTCGTTGTTAGGGTTGAAAACCCCTTGGACTCCCCACCCACCCCAAACCAGCATTGGGGTGTGCATTGGGATGTGGGTCCTAACTCTCACCCCATTCTCCTATACTTCTGCTGCTTTACACATGTCATAGGGTGAGAGTTAGGGCTGACGATCCCAATGCACACCCCAATGCCACCATGTGTATCATCCTTTGCGTTTTCATTTGCGCTCGTGTTTCTGTTAGTTTTTTGCATTTGTATCTACCGTACTGTTTCTCTTTCTGTTTCACTTTGCGTCACCATGCCCATTGACATGTCCATTTACAGGCACCATGTTACTATGTGACAAGACATCACATGGCACACCATTCCCGTCTATGCCACAGTGTTCATTACTCTTTCTGTTCTCATTCGCGCTTGCGTTACCTTGTGCGCCACTGTTAGCGCTTTTGTTTGCGTTGCTCTTCCTGTTACTATGCCACAAGACATCATGTGGTGGGAATGCAAGACCCTTTGGGACCCGCGCTCCTGCTGCTGCATTACGTGCTGGGAGTGCGGGGCCCTTTGAGCGTTATACTTTGCGTTTTCATTTGCACTTGCATTTCTGTTCCATTTTTGCCATTTGTGTGTACCGAACTGTTTCTCTTTCTGTTTCACTTTGTGTCACTATGTCCATTCACATTTCCATTTGCAGGCACCATGTTGCCATGTGACAACACATCATGTGGCAGACTGTTCCCGTCTATGCCACTGTGTGCATTGCCCTTTCTGTTGTCATTTGTACTTGCGTTACCATGTGCGCCACTGTTAGCATTTCTGTTTGCATTGTTGCTCCTGTTACTATGCCACTAGACATCTTGTGGTGGGAGCGTGGGGCCCTTTGGGCCCTGCACTCCTGCTGCCACATTACATTCACTATTTCTCATTATCATTCTCAAAAAGAAAGGAAATTAGAGGCAAAAAACTCTGTTTAATGCATTAGTTATGGTTGTTTCACAGTGACAAAAGTGAGGAAATTCGCTGTTAGGGTTGAAAACCCTAACTCTGAATTCACCCCCCCAGCACCACAGACACACACACACATTCAAGTATGGGAGAGGACCAAGTCAACACAACCAATGACAGACATCCAGCAGCAGGTGACAAAAATAACAAACAATTGTCTAAATGTACTACGAGACATCCCCACACACCTGACCAGGTACTGCATGCTCAGTGGAGAGCAACAGCAAAACTAAGGCCATGTACACCAAACGTACACATCCCTGATTGCAGCTGCACACAACGTACCACACTTAGTAGTTGCATGGCCTTACCTACCAATGCCCCACACCAGACCACACCACTTGTGGTGGGCCACCTGAGCAACAGAGTTCAACAAAACCAAGGAGTTTTACAGGTATAATATATCTGATTATAACAAGGGTTTGAGAAATGCAGCTTTCTAATTGACTGTAAACATTGTAACAGCCATATGTTTAGTTTTTATTAACATACATGTAGAGCCTAATCATATGATGAACATGGTTTAATGTTGTTTAAAAAACAGTTTTATTATGATAGCAATAAGCCACTCCCAGGTATTATGTTAATGGTCAGTTTATCACTGTCTAGTGACATGCGGCACTCAGCTATGCCTCATTCAACATTAAACCCCTACAGGGTGATTAACAGACCATTTAACATAACTGTTGGTCATGCCTTATCGCTTAATTGTCTTTATGAGTAGCTACTCTCCCTCTGCTAGGCACTGCAGCAGCTTTGCAACACAGTGTCCCACCCAGTTACACCATACACTGTCTAGTTACTGGAGAATGGCTGTGAATATGAACTCATGAAGATGAACAGTGTAACTTGATCATTACAGTCATCAAAACCTTAGTGCAATTATAACTGACAGAGTCAGTGATAGAGGATTACCCCTGCTGTCCTAGTACACTTACCCCATTGTGAGTTAAATCAATACTAAAAGACATTCTGTTTATATCTACTCCATACCTACTTGATTCCTGTTGTACCACAATTAACATAGTTATCACTTTGATAGCATCAGTGACAGAAGTGTGGCAAACCCAAACAGTAGGCATACAGACTGAGTATGAAACAACTGTTAAAAAAAATCACACTGTGTTCATAAGTGGCATAGATCACCCATTGCAGCAATAGTAAATGTATTACTTTTTGAATAAGTTAGTCATCACAGATGCAATGTAGATTGTCTTTATCAGATACAACATACTCAGTAACTGCCTACAGGAAAATCTATCCTATATACATCTCCAATACAGGTACGTCATTGTTGGCTCAGTAGTGCTATGATATTTAGAAGTTGCTTGGCCTGATCCATGAATGTTTCTTACAAAGAATGCTTACTTCATCTTTAGTATTGAAACACACTGAAGGTCTGTGTATGTACATCAGCAGTACACCTTCATCAGTAAAAATGCATGTGATACTGGCAGTACGAATTTTGCAGCGTTGAACAGGCAATGCTTTGCCATACGTTTACTTCAGCCTCTCTATCTTGAGTAAACCATTCCAGTAAATGTACTACTATGTAAATCGCATACTAAATGT
The DNA here is from genome assembly GCA_016271365.2 of Neoceratodus forsteri. Classification (NCBI taxonomy): domain Eukaryota; kingdom Metazoa; phylum Chordata; order Ceratodontiformes; family Ceratodontidae; genus Neoceratodus; species Neoceratodus forsteri. Next base: position 64,198,057 of record CM057459.1, read on the forward strand.
AACACTACTTTTATCTTGAGCATGCTAGTGTCTTGTAGTTAATTTATGTGTGTCTCTTAATTAATGTATACTCACTAGTGTTAAAACCTTTCTACAACTGTCATCATGCACCTTCAGCATTTATATTGAATAACGGCACAGTACCAGTTGTGGTGTGGTGTGGGGCATCGGTAGGTAAGGCCATGCAACTACTAAGTGTGGTACGTTGTGTGCAGCTGCAATCAGGGATGTGTACGTTTGGTGTACATGGCCTCAGTTTTGCTGTTGATCTCCACTGAGCATGCAGTACCTGGTCAGGTGGGTGGGGATGTCTTGTAGTACATTTAGACAATTGTTTGTTATTTCTGTCACCTGCTGCTTGATGTCTGTCATTGGTTGTGTTGACTTGGTCCTCCCCCATACTTGAATGTGTGTGTGTATGTGTGTCTGTGTGCGTGTGGTGCTGGGGGGGTGAATTCAAAGTTAGGGTTTTCAACCCTAACAGCGAATTTCCTCACTTTTGTCGCTGTGGAACAACCCTAACTAATGCATTAAACAGAGTTTTTGCCTCTAATATATATATATATATATATATATATATATATATATATACATATATATATATATATATATATACACATAGCAAAAAATGCATTTAATCGTCAGTTAGGTTAAAGCAACAAAAGTGAGAAAATGAAATATTAGGGTTGAGCAACTAACCCCCCCCCACAATCCACACACCCATCCTCCACAGACTAACCAATGCCTGGGTGTGCCATGGGGCCATGAGGCCTGTCACCCCATTCTCCTTTACTGTAGCATACAAACCTGCTCATGCTTGGAATGGGGTGAGAGTTGGGCCTGATGAACCCATGGCACACCCTGGTGTCTGTCAGTCTGTGGAGGATGGGTGTGTGGGTTGTGGGGGGGTAGGTACTTAACCCTGACATTTCATTTCCTCACTTTTGTTGCTTTAACCCTAACTGATGTATTAAATGCTGTTTCTTGCCATGAATATATATATATATATATAAAGACAAAGAACCTCTGTGCGCAAACACTGAGGCAATGGTTACCCCAAAAGGCATTTGGCTGGGAAGCCAAGTTTCAAGGAAATACAAAATCACACATGCCCACACAATGCAAAGCATCATGGGCTGCATATGCAAATCACCAGAGAATATTATGCTGGTTCAACTTTAAGCAGAGTTGCATGGTGCCGAAAGGCCTCTCACACAGTTTGCAAAGGGTGCTAACAGATGACATAGACATGTGTTTTGCCCTACCAGGACTCATCAGTATGCCTCATCTGTTTGCCACCCCAGTGGAATGAACAAGCTACCCTAAGATGGTCTGTCTGGATTATGTTGTGGTGAACCCCATTAAAACAAAAAACTATTTAAAAGACAAAGAATCTCTGATGCTTTGCATTGTGTGGGCATGTGTGATTTTGTATTTCCTTGAAACTTGGCTTCCCAGCCAAATGACCTTTGGGGTAACCATTGCCTCAGTGTTTGGTCACAGAGGTTCTTTTGTCTTTTAAATAGTTTTTTGTTTTAATGGGGTTCACCACAACATAACCCAGACAGACCGTCTTAGGGTAGCTGGTTCATTTCCCTGGGGTGTCAAACAGACGAGGCATACTGATGAGTCCTGGTAGGATGAAACACATGTCTATGTCATCTGTTAGCACCCTTTGCAAACTGTGTGAGAGGCCTTTCGGCACCATGCAATTCTGCTTAAAGTTGAACCAGCATAATATTTTGTGGTGATTTGCATATGCAGCCCATGATGCTTTGCATTGTGTGGGCATGTGTGATTTTGTATTTCCTTGAAACTTGGCTTTCCAACCAAATGCCCTTTGGGGTAACCATTGCCTCAGTATTTGCACACAGAGGTCCTTTGTCTTTTAAACAGTTTTTTGTTTTAATGGGGTTCACCACAACATAACCCAGACAGACCATCTTAGGGTAGCTGGTTCATTCCACTGAGGTGTAAAACAGATGAGGCATACTGATGAGTCCTGGTAGAATGAAACACGTGTCTATGTCATCTGTTAGCACCCTTTGCAAACTGTGTGAGAGGCCTTTTGGCACCATGCAATTCTGCTTAAAGTTGAACCAGCATAATATTTTGTGGTGATTTGCATATGCTGCCCATGATGCTTTGCATTGTGTGGTCATGTGTGAATTTGTATTTCATATATATATATGTATATATTAGAGGCAAAAAACTCTATTTAATGCATTAGTTAGGGTTGTTCCATAGCGACAAAAGTGAGGAAATTCGGTGTTAGGGTTGAAAGCCTCCCCTGGACCCCCGCCCACCCCAACCGGCATTAGAGTGCGCATTGGGGTTGCCGGCCATAACTCTCACCCCATCACATGTGTAAGAAGCAGAGGTATAGGAGCATTGGGTGAGACTTAGGAGGATAACTCCAATGTGCACCCGATGCCAGTTGGGGGTGGGGCGGGGGGTGCAAGGGGGCTTTCAACCCTAACACCGAATTTCCTCACTTTTGTCACTGTGGAACAACCCTAACTAATGCATTAAATGGAGTTTTTTGCCTCTAATTTCCCTTCTTTTTGAGAATGGTAGTGAGAAATAGTGAATGTAATGCAGCGGCAGGAGCGCGGGGCACTTTGGGCCCCGTGCTCCTGCCACGTGATGTCTTGTCACATAGTAACACAGTGCCTGCAAACACAAATGGTAATGTGCATGGTGACACAAAGCGAAACAGAAGAGAAACAGTACTATGAACACAAATGGTAAAAATAGCATAAGCGCAACGCAAATGTAAAAGCAAAGGAGTACTTACATGGTGGCGTAGACGGGAACGGTAAGTGAAATGGGTATGGAGCCACAAGCAGAAGTGGTAACAGTAACAGTAATGTAAGCACACAGGCTGGTTTTCCCCAAAAGCTGCACAGAGAAAGACAGTGAGTACAAAGAATGTAAGCATAATAATGGGTGTCGGAGCAGAAAATGAGGAGTTGGAATACTAAATTGCTTATATCTCAGGAACCGTATGACATAGAAAAAAAATTTAAAAGTCATATGATTTATGACTTTCCTGGCTAGTTTTATACTTAGCCCCCCCTCCGAGATACGGGCCCTGAAAGGCGTGGCAAATGCCGTAATGTTATCCTATGGGAAAAAAAGAGAAGTTCAGAGTGCCATAACTTTGGCTCCCTGTAATATTTTTTCACCAAACCACTGAAAGGCATATCTGTGGGATGTTGGCTTTCTTCCCTTCAAATTTCAGCTCAAAAGACCAAACCGTTATTTTGCAGAAGGGCGCCAAAGGATTCCTGTAATGCGGCAGATGCCGTAATGTTATTCTATGGGAAAAACCGTCAAACTTTGAGTGTCGTAACTTTGCTGCCCTATAATATTTCTTCACTGAGACACTGAAATGCACATCTGTGAGATGTTGGCTGTGTTCCATTCAAATTTCAGCCCAAAAAACCAAACCATTCTTTTGCAGCAGGGTTCCAAAGAATTGCAGGCATTTTCCCACAGCCTGGAAAAGTACTGTCAAACTTTGCAAAAGCTTTCGTAAATTCTTTCGACAGTGTCATGCATGCAAAAGTACTTTGCGAAAGTTCTTTCTCCAGAAATTTGAAAAACATATTTCTGGGGTGTTTTATCCCAAAATAAAGACATGCCTAACATCCTCAGGGTCCGACTAGGTGAACACAAAAAGAATTAGGTTGCTAAAGGGTCCCAAATTTAAATGCCAAGCATTTTTCTGATGACCAACTGAAAACAAAATGGTGGATTTGTGACAGTAAAAGGGCCATTTGTGAAAGTAAAAACTGCATTTGCGACACTGTCAAACTTTTTGTTAACTTTTCCCATTGACTTATAATGGGAACTTGTTTTTTGAATAACTTTTGAACCGTTTAATATTTTTTTCACAAAATCTTCAAAAGGCACATCAGGGACCCCGGGCGCATGTTCCCTGAAGATTTCGGACCAATCACGCAAACTATGTGACCTGTACAGACGACCACAGAATTCCAAAAAAGTGTAAACACATGCGCAGATCATGCTTAATAACTCTGCAGCTGTATATCTGAACAGTATGAAAGTTGGCAGATCCCAAGATCCATGGTTCTTGATCGTGTATTCCAAATTTCAGGCAAATCCGTTGAATAGCTGCAAAGTTATTAAGGTGCAAAATTTTAGGTTTAACATGTAAAAGGCTCCTCAACCCTAACTATGGTAGCATTACCATGCTACCATAATATGTATTATAGTGGCACAGTAGTGCCACTATAGTTAGGGTTGAGTAAGTACTTTAATGTTAAACCTAAAATTTTGCACCTTAATAACTTTGCCACCGTATGACAGATTTGCCTGAAATTTTGCATGCATGGTCTGGTGCCATAGATCTCTGGATGTGGCAAGTTGCATTATGGTTGGATGTACAGTTGTGGTGCAGCAGAATGCCAAAAATGCAAAAAACTGACTTTTTACGCATTTCTTTGTGCGCATCCACAGCCCACATGGTTTGCCCATTCAGTCCAATAACTTCAGGGAAGATGCAGCCTTGGTCACCGATGTGCCTTTAGAAGATTTGGTGAAACAATAATAAACTGTTCAAAAGGTATTCAAAAAACAAATTTCATATTATATTCAATGGGAAAAGTTAGCAAAAATCACAAAAATTTCACAACTGCATGTCTTTACTTTCACAAATGGCCCTTTTACTTTTGTGATTTGGCCATCTTGTTTTCAGTTAGTGACACAGAAAAATGCCTGGTGTTTAAAATTGGGACCCTCAAGGTAAACACTGATTGTTGTGTTTATCTAGTCAGGTCCTGAGGATGCTAGCCATATCTTTTTTTTGGGGAGGGGGTTAAACCCCCCAGAAATGCACTTTTCAACTTTGAGGAAAAATAATTTTGCAAAATGCTTTTGCAAATGAGAAAGTTTCGTAATTTTTTGCAAAACTTTTGTGATTTGGGAAAATATTCTGTGAAAGTATTCTCAAAAGAACTGCAAATCTTTGCCATCCTCCTGCAACAAAACGGTTTGATCTTTTGGGCTGAAATTTGCAAGGTTGCAAGCTCTGGTCCCACGGATGTGCCTTTTGGTGGTTTGGTGCCAAAACATTACACAGGCCCAAAGTTATAGCATTCTGAATTTCAGAAAATTTCCCATAGGATAACATTACGGCATCCATGACACCTTTCGGGGCCTGTAACTTGAAAACAGTTTGAGATACGGACTTTTCGTCACAAAAATTCATACAGGGGAACTAAGTGCAGAAGTAGGCTGGAAAGCCATAAATAACATGAAATTTGAATTTTTTTTCTACCTTGTATGGTTCCTGAGATATTTGGGATTTACTGTCAAATTGTTCATTTTCATGTCTATTGGCCAGTATTATGCCCTCAGAGTTAGCACTCGCAGTGCCTTTTGCTGCCTGTATCTCAGAAATGATGTGAGATATGGATTTTATCAATTTATGCTGTGAAAACTACTCATTCTCATGATTGCAATGACACTTGATTTTTTTTTCTACCTGCTACGGTTCTAGGAATATTGGCAAATTTGTGTTACAAGGCTTCCTTGGCCTATTGGGCTGCTATATGGCTCTATGCTTATGTGTAAGTGGGAACACAGAGCCCAAAGGGCTCACATTTCCACAAACACATATCATTATGCAGAAATGGGCAGCTTGGTGGGCCCCACACTCCCACCAACAAATACCATTTATTATTCATATTACACTTTCTCAAAAAGAAGGGAAATTCATTGCAAAAAACTCTGTTAATACATCAGTTAGGGTTGTTTCCACAGTGACAAAAGTGTGGAAATGTGGTGTTAGGATTACCACCCCACCCCCAAGCTCCCATCCTCAAACCCCTAACTCCCATGATCAGGCAGTATAGCCTAGAGGTTAGAGGAACGAGGTGTGAACAAGCTTGATACAACCAGCAGACCAGACCTGACTTTGATTCTCACAACCTCCACTTGCATACTGTGTGACTCTGAGCAAGTCACTTAACCACCCAGTGCTCCCAGGTCACCCCTGAAAACAGGCACTTGTGCCTAGTGGGCCTTACCCAGTTACCAAAGACTTAAACAAAAAAAAAAACTCTGCATCCCCCCACACACACACACACCCCACACACACACACATGCAAGATTGTAAGACACTATACCAGTCAGTCACATCTGTAAGCACAATAGTCATGACACTGTATTCCTTTCACATAACACTATGTAATGAAAAACAAATACAGTATGATCACCTCTATACTGCCAACACAGTATGATGACACATTATAGCTGACATATCTTTTTCATAAAGTAAAACTTAATCTGCACAAACTTTCTAAATATTGATTTTTATGTGTCATAATTCAGCAATTGGCTCACTGCAGATATCGCTGCCACCACATAGGCATTTAGTAGCAGGACAGACACAGACAACACATACATAGTACTTTTCACCTACTGCTCAGGTATGAAACTAGCACCATCACATGTTGTAATACTGCTGCAGTTCCTAGAGCAATCTTAGACCTTGTACTCTCAAATGGGGACAGTGACAGGGCCTCAGATCTAGAAGTGGGTAGCCATCTGGGAACAAGTGACCACCAAACAGTGTGGTTTATGATAAACTCAGCTACAGAGTCAAGTCATACAAAAGTGAGGGTACTGGGCTTCAGGAGGGCTGACTTTGGCAAGATGGGAGAGTGCCTTAGAAAAGCACTAGCAAACAGGCTAGAAGAAGAGGTGGAGCAACAATGGGGAAACATCAAAACTGCCATCTCAGAGGCAACAAGCCTTTGTGTGAAGCAAACAAACAAATCAAAATGAAGAAAAAGCCACTATGGTTCTCAAAAGAGGTGGCAGGAAAGGTTAGGGAGAAAAAGATAGCATTTAGGAAGTATAAGGAAACACAGAAGGAGCAGGACAGGGAATTGTACCAGTTAAGGCAGAAGGAAGGAAGCAGGGACAGAAGTCAGAATAGCAAAGGCCCAAACTGAGGAAAAGATAGCCAACTCAGTTAAGAAGGGGGATAAAACCTTTTATAGGTACATCAGGGAGTGTAGAAAGACAAAGGGAGGGATAGTGAGGCTGACTAGAATGGACGGTGGGTGGGCAGAGAGGGACAGTGGGATACTGAACAAATTCATCTGCTCAGTATTCACAAAAGAGCAGAAGCACTCTGGATAGGGGGGTCATTCCCTGTCCTTTCACAGAAGAAAGGGTTCTGAAAGAACTCCTAAAACTGAAAGTGGACAAAGCAATGGGGACTGACTGAATTCACCCCAGAATTCTAAAAGAATTAAGGGGAGAACTAGTGACACCACTGACTACCCTTTTTAACAAATCATGGGAGGATGGTGTGGTACCTGAGGACTGGGGGAAGGCAGATGTGATTCCCTGTCACAAAAGTGGGAGCAAGAGACAGAGGCAGGAAACTGCAGACCTGTCAGGTTTGACCTCTGTGGTAGGGAAAGTGATGGAATCACTTCTGAAGGAAAGAATTGTTGAGTACCTAGAGGCCAGTGGGGCACAGGACCCAAGGCAGCATGGGTTCACAGTGGGAAGGTCATGTCAGATGAATCTAATTGATTTCTCTGACTGGGTGACCAAAGTAGTAGACCGGGAGGGGCTGTGGACATGGCCTACCTAGACTTTAGCAAGACGCCCCCTTTGAAGACTCATGTGAGTCGAAGTACTAGGAGATTTCTCTTTTGCAGAGGATTCAGTTTGCCCACCTTTTTGCATTTACACTGATTTTTAAGGAAGATTTAAAAGAATAAATAGCAGCCCTGGCTACTACAGTTGAAATAACTTTTATGGACTGCATCTTTTTCTTCCATCACATTGCTTGAAAATTACACTCTGGTGGGAAGGTACTGTTGCGCACTACTTTAGCAAGGCATTTGACACAGTCCCATACAAAAGATTAATAATCAAATTAACCAGCCTGGGAGTGGGTCCCAGGGTGGTAGCCTGGGTAAAACATTGGCTGGACAACAGGACACAGAAGGTAATTGTAAATGGAGTCCACTCTGAAGAAAGAGGGGTTACTAGTTGGATACCACAGGGTTCACTACTGGGTCCAGTCCTTTTTAATGTCTTTATAAGTGACATTGCAGAGGGACTGGAAGGAAAAGTATGCCTGTTTGCTGATGACACAAAGATCTGCAACAGGGTTGATACACAAGAAGGCATGGAAAGGATGAGAAGGGGCTTGGCAAGGTTGGAGGAATGGTCAGAAGTATGGCAGCTTGGATTCAATGCAAAGAAGTGCAAAATAATGCACCTGGGAAACAAAAACCCAGGGGAAGATTATACAATTTGGGGGAGGTAGTAACAGCAACAAAAATGGAAAGGGTCCTGGGGTAATCATATCAGATGACCTTAAGGTTAGCAAGCAATGTGAGAAGGCAGTAGGGATGGCTGGGGGGATACTGGGATATATAGGGAGAGGCATCACCAGCAGAAAACAGGAAGTTGTTATCGCTCTGTACAGACAGTTGGTGAGACCCCATCTGGAGTACTGTGCCAAGTTCTGGAGACCCCATCTCTGCAAGCACATAGACAGGATGGAGATAGTCCAGAGGAAGGCAACTAAAATGGTACAGGATCTGCAAGAGAAACGATACAAGGAGAGACTAAAGGAGCTTAATATGTATACCCTTGAGGAAAGGAGGGAGAGTGGGGACTTGATAGAAACTTTTAAGTACCTCAGTGGAATCAACAAAGTCCAAGAGGGTAGCATCTTTCAGTAAAAGAGATGTGCAAGAACAAGGGGACACAATTTGAAGATAGAGAGTGGGACAGCTCAGGGGCAATGTGAAGAAGTATTTTTTCACAGAGATGGTGGTGGACGCATGGAATAGCCTTCCTGAGGAGGTTGTGGGGTCTAAAACTGAGGGAGAATTCAAGAATGCATGGGACAGACATGAGGCAATTCTTGTGGGGGGGGTAGGAAGAAATAGTCTGTTGGTTAACTAGAATCTGCAGCATATCCTGTAGGTAGGGAAATGGGCAGACTAGGTGGGCCAAGTGGTCCTTATCTGCCATCAAAGTCTATATTTCTATGTTTCTAAATACTCATTAGCACCATGTTATGGTTAGCTTTGGATGTTGCAATTGTTGCTATCACATGTTGCTTGTAAAGTATACTACAAAACATTACTTTTATTATTACCATTTGTTATTAGGACTGACTCACGTTATCAGAAAAAAAATATGCAAACATCCACTGACTGTTGCTAGGGTTATCCAAACTCTTATTTCCAATACAGCTATAAATAGATGACATATTGTGGGTTTCATCATTTCTTAACAATTGAAATATAGGCATCTGCTTAAATCTTGCTATTGATGTTTGTAACAGAAAAATACTTACTGTGGGCCATCTCACATGGTTGCCCAGCATGCGTGTGTACCCACAAGGCACTCTGATGGCAGCAGAACTCATACAGTTGGTGGATCATGATGATGGATGTGTCTTGTACTGCTTGCATGTGTGTGGGGGGGTAGGGGTGAAGGGAATACAGAGTTAGGGGTCTGAGGATGGGGCATGGGGGTGGTAACCCTAACACCCCATTTCCATACTTTTGTCATTGTGGAAACAACTCTAACTGATGCATTAATGGAGTTTTATGCAATATATATTTATATATATATATATATATATATATATGTATTATAGGGGTGCGGGCCCTCCCTTATAGTTAGGGTTCAGCCTTCACTTCTATGTTCAGTTCAAAAGTTTGCACTTTAATAACTTTGCAACCATTTGACCGATTTGCATGAAATTTTGCATGCTTCATCAAGGAGCAACGTTCTCTAGATGTGGCAAGTTTTATTTTTGGTCACTTGTGTGAGTGCAGAGATACAGAGTGTCAACAATTTGAAAATTAAAATTTTTGTTGTAAAATTCTTTGTCATGCTGCTTGGAATTTTGGTCTGAAATTTGTAGGGTAGAAAGACATATGTCTTTACTGGCAAAAAAGCCCAGGTCCTGAGTATTAGCATGTCCTCAGTTTAAAAAACCTTAGCACTCAGAAAAACCTGTCCGCACATTGAAGTCAGGAAGTCAGCAATGTTAACAAAGCCAAGAATACAAAATGTAACCCCCTCACCCAATGCCCCAACAAGGACCTTTGCAGGGAACCAGGGATAACACTGGGAAAACTTTTAAAAGTTGTACTTGTCCTTAAATGAGAATATTTCATACCAAATTATTTCTAATACCATGCCAATCAGTTCCATTACCAGGAGTCCTGTAAACCACAAAAACTGACTTTTGGGTTCATGAATTTAGTATACATTTGATAGTTGAGACCGAGAACAAGCAATCAGATTTTGCTAGGAGAGAGACAAGGGAGGAAATAACCCCATGGTCGGCTCTTGTCTTCACTTAAAACAGTGTTCTTACATTAGCCGGCATGAGGGTCTGCCTGCAACCAGGCAAAAGGTGACCGCTGAAGCAAAAGTTTTAAATAGTCAGCATATACAGATTAAGTCATAGCTTTAACGGCAATTTAAATTATGCCCATAGTTCAAATATAATAAGCAACTGTTTTAACTTCAGGACTTTAGGACAATCTAGTGGAGTGCTCTAACGCGAGGAATCCTTTGGTAAGCACTTGAACATTTCCTTACTGCTTACCTCTTTCCATTAATCATAAAATGTCAAAAAAGGAGAGCTGGTACAGAAACATCTTCGGTCCATTCTCCATATTCCATGCTCCAAACCTAAGAGTCCATAAATTTTATCAGAACTACAGGCATTTCTTAGTGTTGCTTGCTCCAAATAAATCTCCTCCAACGTGTTTTCCAGAGGAGGCACCCTCCAAAAATAGTTTCCAATATATCGATCACACCTCCAACAGTTTTCCTTCACCAGCCCCAGGAATGAACATACCTACAAAGGCAAACAAAGCGTCACTTCACTGAGCACAGTAACTCTAAGAATACCAAGGCACAAAACTAGAAGCTCAGCCCCCAAGGCAACTTTGGCATACCTTTACTTGGGCAAAATTAGCCTGTCAGCACCAGTTGCTAGCAAAATCCCAGTCATCCTTCTCACTTTTCCAGGATCATGATTCCAAGTTAATGGGAAAACATCCTGGAACATTCAACAAAGCTGCTGGACACATTAAAGTACATGGTCCATCAGCCCCACTGGGCAAGATGCCAAACTCTTACTGCCTCAAGTATCAAGCTTGAACGCTAAATCAGCATATCTGCAGAGGAGCAAAATCTAATCAACCATTCCAAAAAATTCAAAGCAGCACTCATCCCGCAGCCGTCAGCAACAAAATAACAATAGTTTCATAAAAATACAGGCAAAGCCTTTCTGTATTCAACAAAGACAAAACTCTTGCTCTGGGGCAAAGCGGCACCACAGCCATCTTGCCATTCTGCCACCTCCAGGTCACAGATGTGCCATTTGAAGATTTGGTGAAAAAATAACACGTTTAAAAGTTATAAAATTGTAAAGTTTCCCATTTTTTTCAACAGGAAAAGTTAGAAGTCCTGCTTGAAAAGGGATTCTTTGTCACAAATGGGTAATCCTTTGTCACAAATGGAGAACCCTTTGTCGTAAATGGGGAAACTTTCTGTGCTGACACCATTTTGTGTTTTCTTAGTGATGCAAACAAATTAAAAAAAACTGAAAGAAATAATGTTTTGTGAAGTAACCAACTTGTATTTTGCTACTTGGGACCCATTTCAGCTGATTCTGGTGATAGTTTCTGGAAAAATGACTTGTAAATGTGTTTTTTCAACATGTTGAAATTCACTTTCCTGTCTTTTTTTATGCTTGGGAATCTTTTTTCGCATATGTGAAAAAGGAAGCATGAAAAAGGATCATATTTTGCAATTTGCAAAAAAGAAATTCCTTTTTTGTAAATTGCAAAAAAAGAACACAGTGTTTCGACTGTACAATCGGGCAAACTGGCCTCAGATTAGCAGAACTCATGTGTTGCTTTACCCCCTCTTCACTGATTGTCATCCCCATATTAAATTATACATTGCCTGATAATCCAGTGGTCCCTCCCCCCTCCCTGTTCTCTGGTCATTGACACCATATTAAATAAATGATTCCTTGGTAGTCCAGTAATCCCTCACCCCTACTCCATTCTCTGGTCATCACCACCGTATTATATACATAATTCCCTGATAGTCCAGTGGTCCCTTCTGCCTCCCTCATTCTTCAGTCACTGTCCTCATGTTTCCATTATATGTCCCTGGTGTCTAGTGGCACTCCCCCAATACGAATCTCCAGCTGAAATAAAGATGTTTGTTTGTTTTTTATTTTATTTTTTAACCCTGTAAAAGAGAAAACTGTCCCTCGCTGATCAGCACCCCCACCCTCACTCAGCACCCACTATCGCACAACCTTCAGTACACCCCCACACACTCACTCACCTGAACAGTTCCCATGGTCTAGCCCCACTCTCTGATGCAAGTCACGTCTTGCTGCTGGAACCCACGACTGCAACATGAGAAACTAAGGTAAATGCAATTCAATGTATTTCAATGGGGTTTTCAACTTTGATACATAACTCAGCAATGTTTTGACAATTTCACACCAAATTTTCAACATGGCCTTCTGGGGACCACACCTCATGAGCAATATCACTGACATTATGCAACTCTCTCCCAAAATGTGATTTTGCAGTCCCTTGGCAAATTAACCTTTCAGGCTGCATTTGAAAATGTTTCCTGCCCTTATTCATGAATTGGGGTCATTATGAAAGCTATGGTGAAAATCTGGAGTCAAAATATGTTAAAATGGCAAGGTTATATCCATTCATTGCAATTTGTCTATGTATGCTCGTTACTTTGAAAATGTTAAATATTTTGACCTCAAGTTTTCAACATAGCCTTCTTATTACCCACCTCATGTATATCAAAGCTGTCTTTTTTCAGATCCTAGCCAAAATGTGTTTTTGCATCTGTGGCACTGAGTGATGTTGCAGTTGTGCAGAATTACATTTTGGCTTCTGCCAAACTTAAGTTTGGAGAGAAACTCACTCTATCTCTCTCTCTCTCTCTCTCTCTCTCTCTCGCAGACAGTACCCCTACTACTTCCTTTATGCTCATATACTACTTTTCACTTATCATCACCTTCCCCTCCTTACACTGCCACCAGCCCTCAATCTCTGCCTTAGTCACTAGTCTACAATCGCTACACTGTGATGTGGAAGGAGGCTGGCTGGGCACTTACCACCATCTCCGTAGGTCTCCACCCCATACCCATCCTTCAGCCCATTGCTCCAGGTATCCTCATACCAGGCTGGAGTGCTAACATTCTGCCACACCCATAGAGCCCCTTGAAGCCATGACTCCACTCACCCCAGTATATCTTCTTGCCCTTCGTCTCCACTCTGAGCCCATTGCTGCTTGCCCTGCACCCAGTAGCCCTGGTATATGTTGCCACTTGGACAGGTATAGATGTCCACTACCTTAAATCTGTGGGACCAGGAACCTGAGTACTCACTCTGGCCCTTAGACCCAGAGCAGGTGACGTGCTCATGGACTTTGCCATCCTCCCAACTACTGCAGTAAGTGCCACCATCATCAAAATAGAACTGTGCACCCATCATTCAGGAAGAAGAAATGCAAATGGAGACCCACTGCTGAAGCAGGAGGATGTAAACCCCCCAGGCCAATCTGTGTCACTGGAATGGGGAAGGTGGGGGACTGTAACAGAGACTTGAACGAGTAGGGTCTGTTCAGCCAGCAGCAGAGTCTACATCAGCTTCTGCTGCTCCTCCTCTGGCAAGTTCTGTATGCTCAGTGAGCAAAGAGGGAGAATAAAAGTGGGGAGGCAGCAATGAGCTGTGGAGATTCAGCTCCACCGTGACATCAGATCATGGCTCTGCCAACCCCCTCTTCCTGTCCTGTAAAGACCAGTGGTTACAGCGCACAACAAATTTTTATCTAGACATGCTGTCCAGTATATGACAGGTGAGTGTGGCATGCAAACCTGCAACGGGAATATTAACTTCAAGTTCTCTATCAAAAATTGATTTACACACTACACACCAGGGAAAGAGCAGCCCACACCACACCCTGCAGCCAGCAGCAAGTGTTCCAGCTGTGGCTGCAGAAGTCAAGAAATTTCCACTGTTCTCATACAGAGAACGCAGCAGAAGCACTTCTCTCACTAAGCTAGGCACATAGGATTCTGTTGGCCCAATTATGAAAAACAAATATCAGAATGTAGCTAAATGGGTTCATGCATCATTTGTTTTTTAATCCATTCATTTTTATGTGTCATTTTGGGAGTCTGGAATTCTGATGGTTGGGATCTATATGGGGCAGGGGAAGGGGGCAGAATGCTTCTGAGGGGAGAAATGGGGAATTGTCCAATATCAACCATGGAATCAGGGACAGAGGTGTCACTTGTGTTTGTTTTTTTGGTTTTATTTGGTCCTCAAGCTTTTCATTCAGGGAGAATTCTTTTTTATCAATCGATCAGTATTTTAGCAATCAATCTGTTTTTTTACCAATCGATCTGTTTTTTTCCAGCCACATTTCAACGTTATCACAAAAAACATTGAAATTCAAAAACTGTCTAGTTATTTTTAACCAAACCATCCAAAGGCACACCCTTCACAAAGACCCCATCATCCCTGAAAACATCATGGAAAAAACCCTTACTGTCTAGGCTGTCGGTGAAAGCAAAAATCCCCATGTTAAGAACAGGAAAACATTTTTTCCCCACTGTTTTGACCCTCTATATCTCAAACACTTTAGAAGGTGCCCTCATGAAACTTTCCACATCTTGAAACATTAGCATCCTAACCATGTGTGCCAAATGTTGCACTAATTCTTTAAATGATGGCAAAGTTATTAAGGTGCAAAAAATTGAGTTTAACATTAAACAGCCTGCTGAACCCTAACTATAGTGGTGCTATCGCGCCACTATAATATATACACACATATTTACAGTCTCATTTAAAATATAGATGTGAAACGTACATGTTGGCACACCTTAGATAAAGAGTTTACATTTGTAATTAGCCTTGAAACACAATTACAGATGTTATCTGGCAGACAAAGCAGAGGAGCAGTTCTTAGAGTGACATATCGTACAGTACATCTTCAGATAATGCAGAGATTCAGGAGCCAGGTAATCATCTAAGCCAAGACCAGCTCAATTTGTCCAGGGCTAGCAACAAGCCTTGGTGTCCCAATTTGGGTGGGAAAACAGCATACCATGGGGCAGTTATAACAAGACAGTGGGGCCTTGTAGTTTTGCCTTGATCAGAGTCTTATCAGATTGGAAATGGGAAGAGGTAGTTAGACTAGAAGATAAGTTGTTCCAGAAGTTAGGGAATCTATACATATGTTATGCTTGCAGCATGGGATATGAAACCTATAACTTTTTTCCAACCTTAAGCAGTACGATGGATTATAGGAAGGGGCAAAAAAGTCCATGAGGTCTCTTTTTTTTGTATGTCAAATTTCTTATTTAGATTTCACTTTACAATTATCCAACATACAGTATATGTGCATTGAAAAAATAACATATTACAGTTATAACCAACAGTAAGGTAAAATATCATACCTTCTAGGAGAGCCTTTAGGGAATGATACATAAATATCTTAGTCAGTCCAAAGCCCTAGAAAATGCAAACATTCCGTAGCGTTACCTAATAACAACATGGTTATATTGCTCTGTTTCACACATTGCCACATATTACTAGCATCTCCCCAGTCCCTACTCCTCATATTCCCCGGCACCCTTAACAAAGCCTACCCTTGCAGCTTCTATCAATTCGTAGCAGCCCAAGCCCCCTCTCATTTCCCAGTCTCTATGCTCTTCCCATTGCCTGCCTCTCCCTCTATGGACCCACCTCTGACAAAGCCTACTCTGGCTGCTTACTTCACTCTCCTCCCCTCTACGGACCCACCCCTGACAAAGCCTACTCTGGCTGCTTACTTCACTCTCCTCCCTTCGGCAGACCCACCCCTGACAAAGCCTACTCTGGCTGCTTACTTCACTCTCCTCCTCTCTACGGACCCATCCCTGACACAGCCTACTCTGGCAGCTTACATCACTCTCCTCTTCCTCCTCCTCCTCCTGTCTATGGACCCACCCCTGACAAAGCCTACTCTGGCTGCTCATTTCGCTACCCCTTAGTAGTGAACCTACACAGCAATCTCAAAGCAATGTACCTTACTCAGTGAGTGATGACACTGCTAGCACTTCCATGCTGTAAATATTTCCCTATTTGCTGTTAGAACATTACCTGTGTGTACTGTGTAACCTCTGTTAAGCGATGTCATGTTATGTTATGCTGTGACTTGCATTGTACTGTATTGACTGACTTGGAACCTTTGTAAATGAGCCCTTGGCTCAAAGGTATTAATTCTAAACTTAAATAAGTAAATAAAGTAGTTATATTTACACAGATCCTATGCTCCTAATTTTGTCTCTTCTATTGTGCTACCTGCACTATATGTTTTGATCTTGGACTATTTTCAGGGGACACCTACTACCCTGGTGTTACAAGCATTCTGTACCCTGCCTTCGGGGTCCTGATATCTAAGTGTTTGGGTGTTTCATCTTAACCTGCACTAATGGGGATTTAGATGACCAACAAGTAGCCTGGCACATAGTACTCTCAGGAATCTTACAGTATTGCTAGTTAAGGTAGCCTGCCAATGTGTTTCTAAAAAGATGTAGTTTCCCCCTTGTGGCCTATTGCATTCTCTCATAGAAGGCTGTTTTCCCTAATTCTTTCAGCCATTCTTCAAGCTGGGGTGGGTTCTGATCCCTTCAGTGTCTGAAAACGTTCCATTTAGCTGTAATGAGTACATCCATCAGCCAGTTATCCATGCGTCTATTCAGCCTCTGGTACCGGGCAGTATTCTGCAGTCAGACATGGGTCCAGCATGATCAGGGGTGGTGTGAGGAAGAGATCCACTGATGTGACATCTCTACGTATCTTCTACACTGTCTTCCAGAATGTGGAAAGACTGGGGCAGCTCCACACCAGTTGTGTGATGCTGCCAACATCGGCATTGCACCTCCAGCACTTATCTGAACTCATCAACCCACCCACCCCCCACTTGTGCAACTGATATGAGGTTCTATGCCACCTCTGTAGGATTTTCTGTTGGGTAAAGATGTGTTCTTTGAGTCTTTCACTCTGGTGGCCAGCTTCTTCCACCAGCTACTCCACCCCTAGCGGAGATCTCACATTGGAGTTTGTGTGCCCACTGGCTCTGGGTTTTCACAGAGGCAACTGGCTATTCCAGGAGGAGGTTCTTGTATATAAAACTGGTTTTGTAGTGGGTGGGTTGGTAGAGGTGTTAGGAGGATCCTATCCAGGAGCTCCTGTGCTTGGAATTTTGGGACCAGTATAGGGGTTAGAACGTGTCGCAGTTGCAGGTATCTCCAATGATGGGTCTGCAGGAGGTTATACTGCTTCTTGAGCTGAAGGAAAGATTTAAGGCTTCTGGTTTTGTCAACTTTCCCCCCCATCTCTCCACTATGCTGTCCCCTGAAGTCCCCTCCTCCTATGAACTTCACACCAGGGACACCCACTCCTACTCCCTCCCTGTCCTCAAATGTCGTCCGACCAATCCACATTCTCATACAGACTCCCCTCCCTTTGGAACTGCCTTCCTCCCCATCTCAGAAACTCTTTCTCTTTCTCCTCCATCATGCAACACTTATGCCTCCTTCCTCCCCCCCCTTGTGCTCCTGCCTTTCTACTTCTCCCTTCAAGTCCTTTACTCTACCATAACCAGAGATACGTGCTTCTGTTTCCCTGGTACATCTCAATACTTGCTAGTATGTCTGTGGTATAAATCATATGCAAGTGCATTACAATGTCTTACAAATATATGCCATGTCTTATTTGCATATGCCATGTAAAAAAGAAATCCTTGCGTATACTGCTACTCTTTTCCTTGTATTTTACTGTTATTGTATCACCTTTTTCGTTTTTGTTCCCCTGTCCCTGGGTCACACCTGGAAATGAGCCTCAGCTCAGTGTGTCTTTCCTGGTCACCAACATTTTAAATAAATAAATAAGGGGGCCATGTATCCCATCTATCACATGTTGCAGCATAGTGATACATCTTTGCTGATAATCCCACCAAATTATTGGTTCCCCACAATGAGGACTTCAGCATTCATGCAGAGGGGGAGGAGAGGGGACTGCCTTGGGGACCATTTAATGCATTTGGTCACCGGTCCCATTCTGAGGCTGAATGTCTGAGTATGGGGTGAGTCTGGAGTCCTCTTGGGAGTTTATTAAAGCAGACCCCTTGGACCTTCTTTGTAGCTAGGAGAGCTTCCTCACACACTACCCATCTAGGGGATCTGCCTGCATCTCTCCTATGCCAGTGGATATAGTTTGGTGGAGTACCTGCACAGTTCTTTTGAAGTCAAAGTCAGGAAAGTATGTTCTACTTCTTGGGAATGTTTGTATCAGTCTCTCATGACCCAGCCTTCTTGGACCTGAGCCCCAAAAAAGGGATAACATGTCCTACTGAACTTTTTTAAGAGGGCAGTTCTGTGAGCATGGAGAGATTATCCAGGACATACTCTATCCTGGCAGCTGCCATCATCTTGTATGCATGGGTACTTCCCCAGTAGGACAAGTGCAGATATGACCATTTGGCAAAGTCTTTTTCTATTTCAGCTTTCAAGGATTCCAGGTTCATTTTTCCTGTGTTCTTAAGAGCCCAGGTGAAGTTGATCCTCAGATATTTCACCTTGCCGGCTGCTATTGTTATGCTCTATGGATGACCAAGCAGTCAACTGGTCATTACATGGGATGCAAAGAGGAGTGATTTTGCTACATTGACCTTGTAGTCAGAAAGTTGACCATAGGCTCCAATCAGTTCCATCAGGGGCAGGATATACTCATGCAGTTTGATTAAGGTTAGCATAATGTCATCCATGAAAGCCAGAGTCTTATATTCCCCTCCTAGACAGATTCCATGGATAGGAGGGTGCTGTTTTATGGCTTGAAGCAATGGTTCCAAGGCTAGAATGAAGAACAGTGGTGATAAGCGGCACCTCTATCTAGTTTCTTTCCTAAGGGAAAAGATGGTGACTCTTGGCCGATGGTGGTTACCGAGGCTTAGGCTTCAGAGTATAAGGTTGAAATATAGCTGGTGGACTGCAGGCCAAAGCCAAAATGTTTCAAAGCATGAAAGAAAAAGCCCCACTCCACCTGGTCAAATGCTTTCTCAGCATTCAGCGACAGCATGACAGCGGGTGGGTGAGCGTGTACCAGAGGAGATTTAGTAAGCTTTTGGTGTTGGCTGAGCCTTTGCAGCCTGGGACAATCCCCACATGGTCTTTGGGAATCAAGCTGGCGATAACTCACTTCATCCTTTCTGCAATTATTTTTGCAAAAATTTTGCAGTCAACAGGAATCAGGAAGATGGGGTCTATAACTGGCACATGAGGTAACTATAGTTTTTCTCACCATAAATTGATACAAATTGAAGAGAGTGCCTTGCAGAGGGAGATGCCCATCTGAACTCTTTATACATGGTTGTAGGGTGTATATGGGTTGGCAAGCCAGAGAGAAACTTCAAAAGGCATTACACAGAGGGGTAAGTTTGGAAAGAATAGTAAAGGTGGTTCCAGAGTAGATGACATCACTATAGTCTAAAAATGGGAAGATCATATGTTCAACTGCATGTTTTCTAATTTATAGGTGAAGCAGCTATTCACCCTGTATAGAGTTCCTTGCTTGGTCAAGCACTTGGCCACTGAGTATGAAATGCGTTCAGAGTGATCAAGATGTTGATCAAGATGTAGTCCTAGATATTTGTAGGAGGTTACAGAGTCAAGGAAGACTCCTTTGAGAGAGTATAATTTCAAGTAGGAAAGGGGAAGAACTCAGTCAGGGCCTGGAGCCTAACATAATAGGAACTGTTTTTCTTTTGGTTCTTTTGGTTTATGGCTACCTGATTTGCTTGGAACCGTGTTTTTACCTTGATGAAATCCAATTGAAGGATCTGATCAATGGATGAGGGGTAGGACCTGAAGAGTAGAAAATGGTGTTCTCTGCATACATGTGACTATTACAAGCAGAAAGTAGTCTAGGAAGGTCATTGATAAAGACTGATAATAGAAGAGGGCCCAAGACTGAACTGTGGGGGGCCCCAGTGCTGACCAGGAGGGAAGAATAGGTAGTGGAACCAGTTTAACTGGTTGAGTTTCATTAGACAAGTAGAAATGAAGCCACTGGAGAATAGAAACAGATACGTCTGAGGAGTTGTGTAAGAGTAGACAGTGATTTACAGTATCGGAGCCATTGGCAAGATTTAGAAAATACACCAGTGGCCATACCCACATCCTTGTGAGAGTGGATATGATCAGTTACTGTAAGATTCATATGTCTACAGTCTGCACTTTGCCCAGTTCTGCTGTCACTCAATCAAAGAAGTCAACCAGGTCGGTTTGGTATGACCTCCTGCTGGTTAAACCATGTTTCCTGGGATCCTGCAGCCCATTCACATCCAGGAATCCCACAATCCAATTATTTTTAATAAATTCTAAAATCTTCCATGCTATAGATATCAGGCTGACTGGTCAGTAGTTATGTAGCTCTACTCCCATTTTATGTAATATTGCCACATCCACCATCATCCAATCCACTAGCATGTCTTCCATCTCTGGTGGACAGCTGAAGTGATCCATCAGTGGATCTGCCAGGACCTACCCTATCTCCCTCAACATCCTCGGTGCAACCCACCTGGTCCTATTTAGTCCATTTCCTTCAGTACCTTAAGTCCTTCAGCTCTCTCCCCTACTCTGTACTGGGCTCCTCAGTGATCCCCACCAGCAGTTCCTTACTGATGATTATGTTGCAGTCTTGTATAGGCCTCATATCCTCTACCATGAATACTGAACAGAAATAATTGATTGGTAGATTCACTTTGCCTTTCTCATTCGCTACCCAATCATTCCTCATTTTCAGCTTGAATGCACCCCCCTTTGTTTTGTGCTTTTCCCCCAATATAGCTGAAGAACATCTTGTCACTCTCCATTACTGATATACCTTCTGTCCTGATCTGTTTGTCTACTTTTAAATCTGCAATATCATTTTTTGCACAGAGACCATTTGTCGTTAGTATTTGTTTTGATTATCCCCATTTTTTATTTAGTCCTACCGATCCTTCCACTTATCTTAATTGTCCCCAAAGCACCTCTCTCATCTTCCCAAAATCAGCCCTTCCGAAGTCCAGAACCTGGGACCTGGATTGGACCCTCTCAGCCATAAGATGGATTTTGGTCCAAACTTTTCTATGATCCCTCTATCCCAGTAGCTCCCTCACTTATACTTCCCTGACATTATCCCCATTTGTCAGGATAAGGTCCAATATGTTTCCTTCCCTAGTGAATTTCTTGACATTCAGGGTCAGGGCTGCCCTTACATTCTGTCTACCAGGGTCGAGCGTCTAGCACTTGATGCACTTGGGTTAGTCCAATCCACACCCAGCAAACTGAAGTCCCAAATACCAAAACCTCACCATGCTCTGCAATCCTATGAAGTTAATTTTCCATCTCGATGTCTGCCTCCTCACTGTATACTAAAGGCCTAAAGGCCACTCCTATCCTGATTACCCTTCACCCTTACTAGGGATTATACCAAAATTGTCTCAGTCACTTTTGCCCTGCCATCATCCTGAACCTCTGAATTCTGGAGTACTCACTGGAGGCCAGATGTGAGATAGGAGACGTAACTGATACCATTTAATACTGAAGATGAATAAACAGGGTAAAGTGTCATCATGACCTGTTCCACCATTGCAAGGGATCAATAACCAAAAGGCACAATGATAAGCTGGGGGAAGGGGTAGATTCATGAAGGCAGTGAGCAAATACCTTTTCATAGTTCTTCTGTTTTGAAAAAAAAACTTGATTCATATTGATTTTTAATTTGTTTTATTAGTTTTATATTAGCAGGAAAATGTTACATTATTAAAGTGATTTTTACTTTACTTTTAGCTTGTAATTATGGTTTGGACATCTTCCACAGCAGAGCTAGAATTGGTGGGGAGGGAGGATTACATTTTTTGTCAGTGGTGGAGGCTGCTTGCTCCCCCCGCCACCATCTTCACTGCTCGTGTGATTTCTGGTAATGGCAGTGAAGGGCATTAAAGTACCCCCACTTCATTCATCAACCTCACTGTTTGTTTTACACTCTACAGTCACATTCTCAAAGAACTCATAATGCAACCTGTGTTGTATGCTATGAATAATGGGAGTTACTCTGCACATACGGTTAGACTTAATTTAACTTTACAGGTAATACATCTCAGGAATTTGAAAAGGGCTTATTATAGGTTGATGGAGTATCCACAATCTATAATGGGTTTTTAGACGCAAAATATATTTAAACATTTGTGGAATGAGTTTAAATGTCAAGTTACTGGTTCTTATACAATCTGTGGCCTTTATCTAGTGGGTCTAGGTAGGGAGGCTAAGAAATATTTATTTAACATATTAATAGCTGCAGCACTGAAAGCCATTACCCAAAGATGGCTGGTTGCTATCCTTCCATCTAGGGAAAACTGGTTAAATAATTGTAAGAGAATTAAAATAATGGAGGAAATTACAGCTAAGTTGAATCTTAAAGTGAACCACTTTAACACTAGATGTCTCCCCTTCACATATTTGATAGAGGACATAGAAGGGATGCCATTTCTGAAACAACTGCTTTATAATTAATTATGAGATAGAGTGTATAAACTATGAAATGTAATGCACAATATATTTGCCATGCTGCCAACTAAATATGTTTAGAATGTTTTATCTTTCTGCAGGTTCTGGTCAGTTTTTAGATGATCTGGAGTGAAGAATAAATATGTCAGTCTAATATAGAGGCTATATATTAATTATTCATGGAAAACCATATGCTAATCAGAAATGGACACTTATTATGATAGATATATATTGCTTGAATGCTCTATCTCAGTGTTGTGAACATCTAATAGTTTGGTGTGCAGCTTATGGGGTGGCTTTTGTCAATTGTATGAGTTGTCTGTAAACTCAATAAAAAGTTTAAAAAAATGTCAGGTCTCTTGGACAGATGTTATGATGGAGCTGTTTTTCCTCAGTTTTAATTTTGATATAACTAGGTCTCAAATTTCCTGTTTTATATGCAGTTCTCTGACTAAGTTGCAATGCAAATACCTCCTTACATCTCTTAAATACAGGCAACTGGTATTTAAGCAATATACCATGACAGGGTGTGGGTATGTGGGTGGATTTACCATGCCTGCTGTGGTTCAGACATGAGGCCACAGGCCAAGAGACTTAACCACACCAGAAGGGGTAAATCCACCCATATACCAACACCCTGGAGTGGTATATTGTTATTGTACAATGTTGGAATTTTTTTGTATGATATTTTTGTGAAGTTTTAGTGTTTTATTTCTTTATAGTATTGGCAGATTGTGGTACATACAGTATTGTTATGCCTAAAAAAATAGTCTCTTCTTGGTATTGAAGTAAATGCTAGATGAAAAGTTAAGAAAAATGTTTTTAATATTTGAAATGTACTTTATTAATGAAATACCAGGTTGTATAAACAAAGTTTATTATTTAATGTTTTTTGTATAGGTAAACTGTATTGTGATGGTGTTCAACTTTCTCCCCACAGGTGATCTTGTTTTCTGAACTGCTGGAAGCTTCAGACTGTCCATTGAAAGTGGCTGGAGGCTGCTGATGACTTCCTGAGGTGATTGGAGTTTCTGTGCCGGGGTTAACTATGAGTGAATTTAGAACTGGAGTCACACTGGCAGGTGATAGTGGAGGATGTTCAACTGAATTTAGAGGTACTCTTTCTATGTTGGATGGTTCATTTTCATCACTAAATATCATTTCAAGGTCCTCCATATTTATTAATTCGAAGGATGTGTTCATGTTTTTTTGAATTTTCAATGGCTCCGTTTCGTAAGTGGTGAGGAAAATGGAGGCAGTTTCTTTTGATGTTTGTGGCAGTAATGATATCTTTAGTCTGGCATGAGTCAAGGTTGGCTGGTACCTTTTCCAGCGAGTATA
The DNA here is from genome assembly GCA_016271365.2 of Neoceratodus forsteri. Taxonomy (NCBI): domain Eukaryota; kingdom Metazoa; phylum Chordata; order Ceratodontiformes; family Ceratodontidae; genus Neoceratodus; species Neoceratodus forsteri. The sequence continues at coordinate 64,222,085 of CM057459.1, forward strand.
CTGGTGAATTTATAACACTGGAAAGGTGCCAGCCAACCAATCAGAGTGCAAGATTTCTGAGATTGTATTTATGCCATTGTATAATACTTCTTTCTTTGATATCAGGAAATGTTCACCCCCATCTGAGCCGTCAATCTTCTAGCACTCAATCTTCTAGCATCAATGAAAAGTTAACTGATCCTAAACCCACCTTAAAATCTGTACATCTGAACCAGATATTTGGCCCCTGAAAAGGATAATTTGGAAGCATGGATATCTGAGACTACTGTTTAACAAGACATTTTCAGTCATTTTATTTTCACTATATTCATGGTTGGTAAAATAGCATGTAAATATTGCAGCAGAACATTATTTTTCATTATTAGAATGAACGTTTACAGTAATTGCTTCTTGTTTTTTTATTTCTTTTATTTATACATTTTCTGTCATGCATCATACAACAGATGCATACAACAACTCAGCTGTGAAGTCCATACACTATGATAAGTCAAAGTAGAGTAGATATCTTAGGATACTGTAATAGGCCTCCTAATGTTATGGCATAGTTGCATTGTAGTAAATATATTAAGTATAGGCACTGTTCAGTGAAAAAACAGAAACAAGATGTCCAAAACTAATGGCTTTAAGGAACAAAATCTGCTCTTTTAGACATAATATACATTATCCATCTTCTCCATAATAGTTCAAATTTAGGTAAGGATTGGGAAAACTTGCCTATAAGTTTTTCCATGTCATAAATATGAATCATAATGTCCTATGACAAAGCGAGAGTAGGTAAATTTTGTATGAGCCAATGTTTTGTTATTGTTTTCCTGGCCATTAGCAAACAACTATGTAATAGTTTTTTCAGTTGAGGAGGCTCTGAATCCTTCAAGTAGGTCCAGAAATAAAAGTGTGTGTGTGGGGTTTGGATAAAGGTAGGGTCAAATAATTCTTACAGTTCTGTTTGAAGCTGATTCCAGGAGGGTTGCAATTTGGGGCACTGCCAGAAATTATAAGCATGGAAGGATCTTACCGTGTCACAAAATCTCCAGCACTGATTCTCATACTGTGGACTATGTTTAACATGATGTACTGGAGTGCAGAAATAAAGAATAATTCCTTTTCAACAGAATTTCTTCCAAACATGTGAGGAAGTGGGTTTGTGAACAAAGGATGTATACTTGTCCCACTGTTCTGGGGGGATTTCAACAGCTAAGTCCTTTTGCCAACATGGCCTTATACAGTATAATTGGTAGAGTGACCTAAAAGTGGACCAGAGTTCTGTAGGTTTGTGAGATTAAAGGGAAACAATGGAAAAGGTGCAGCTTTACCCAGGCACTACAAACATTCCTGATCAGTGCTTTTAGACAGTAAAATTTTTTTTTAATTCCTCTAATTGCTTTTTTAGTGATTTAAACAGTGACCTTCAGCTTTCACTTTCTATTGCTGGCAACCACCATTTCATGAGTAGCAGAGAGCTTCCTGAGCTCACTTTATGCTAATATGACCTGCCAACCAATAGCAGAGGTCAAACAGGCATATTAGCATACAGTGAGCTCAGGAAGCTCACTGCTGCTCATGAAATGGCTGCTGCCAGCAACAGAAAATGGAAGTTGTTGGTAGCTGTTCTAAATAATTTAAAAAAGCTGTTACTGTCTGATAGCACTAAATGAGAGTTTCTGTAGTGTCTGAGGAAAGCTGTATCTTTTCCATTGTTTTCCTTTAAGGATTCAATGTTCCTTAGTATAATTGTTTGTAGAATTAAAGTGATCAGCACAGGGGTAGGGTGGCCTTTAGGTGCAGTTTTTTGTCATTGTTGTGTGTATGCTTTAATCTGTAAGTAACAGAAAAATCCAGTTGTCTCAAGTTAAACCAGTCTGCCAATATGTGAATTCTTCTGTGTTGTCACCACATATGCAATTAGTAGGAGGAAAGAAGCCCCCTTCTCTCTCTCACAATGTTTTTTTTTTTTTGCACCGCTGTCCACCATAATTGTAATCTTATGAAGTGTACTGTATTGTATTAATGCCCAGGACCACCTTGAAAATGAGCTTGCTCAATGGTGTTTATGCCTGGTTAAATAAAGTGATTGATTGATAAGTATGATCAAAGGTCTCTGGGTGAAAGGAAGGGCTGCTAGCAAATGGAATGATTAGGTAGCAGTATGGCAGAAATGATGGGCGCTTGAGAGCTTTATGCCAGATTGTAAGCGTAGTATTTGTAAATGGGTTATAGTATATGGTTAGGGTTTATTGTGGATGGAAAACGATGGTTTTCCAAATCCTGTTGTAGGACAGTTCAAAGGTCAAAAAAGTTGTTGTACTATTGTTCTGACATCACATCGATAGTACAACAACTTTTGCCCCTTGAGCGCCTACCTGATAGGTGGAAACAGGCAGTGATTAAAAAAATATGTTCTAAAATGGTGCATTCACTTTGCAAGCGGTCGGGTGAGCAGACAGTTTGGACTCGGCTGCCATAATTGAATCTGTGTATCCAAACTCTCAATTTGCAGGGTTTTTTTTTTAAAATCTCTGGCACAGTTACGGTGAAAGTAGAGTGAGACTGCATTGATTAGTACCGCTATATTTGGGGATGTGATTGGAACAGCATAACTACAGTGAGGAGGAACAGTATCTTGGGGGGGGCCTGAGCGAGGACCAGTGCAGGAGTGTCAATGCAAGGTATGAACCTTGTGTCCATTTGGGAGGAAACCATATACTATAACAAATAGTGAATAGTTGACTATCCACAACTAAGTCTGTGTTTCCATCTTGGGAGCTAATGATGCCATGGAGACTCTCGAGCTTTGCTCTCGAGGTCTCTATGACATCATCAACTCCCTAGATGGAAACACAGCCTTGTTGTGGATAGTCAACCATCCACTATTCTATATATTGCAAGAGGAGGTTAGGGGGGTACAAAGAATGTAATTTTGATTGTGTTATTGGTAGTAGGTCTTCTTTGATTGTTTAAATTGTTTTACAGAGGGCAGCATAAGAGGTGGACAAGCAATACAATACAGTGTGAATTTGTGTTACATGGTGGTATACCTTTAAATTAGGTAATGCTAGTGGTACTTTTGATTTCAGGAGTTGCAGAGTACTATATTTGACCCTCGGTTTGTGTTTCCCCCAAATGTATTGGGAAATAATTTTCTCCCAGCTTTTAAACTGTAGTGCAGATAGGGTGATTCACATGGTTCAAGACAAATATACAGTAATATCCACAGCAGAACATTATTTCTGATAGAGTCAATTTTGTGTACAGTATAAGGGGTAGGGTTAACAATCTGCCATCATGTTATATCTGCTTGTATGGCTTGAGTTATGGGGTCATAGTTGAAGGAAGTAAGAGAGCCAAGATCTATGGAAATATGAACTCCCAGATCCTTAAGAGACCCCATGTCACAGTTAAATTTGAATTTCCATCTGATTTGATCTTAGGAGTATAGAAGAGACTGAGGGACTCTTTTATTGTGGAATTAACTTTGTGTCCAGCATAATGGCAGAATTGGCTTAGAAGTTCCCAGAGACAGGGGAAGGAACCATTAGAGGTAGTCATATAAATGAGCAGGTCATCTGCATAAAGGGAAGATTTCTATTGTTGACCACTTAGTTGTATCCCATAGATGTGGTCATCCTGTCCAATAACTTGTGCAAGGGGTTCTAGATATAATGCAAATAATGATCGGGAGAAGGGGCAGCCCTGCTGGGTATCTTGAGAAAGGGGGTATGGGGAGGAGATCTGTCCATTGATCATTACATGCACCTTTGATGCTTTGTAAAGGGATTTTAGAATATCTATAAAGGAGTTTGAGAAATAATTAAATTTAGTTAAGGCGGCAAAGAGAAAATCCCATGCAACCCGGCCAAAGGCCTTCTTGACATCTAAACTTCACAGTAGAAAAGTAGTTTTTAAACAGGTGGTATGGTGGAGGACATGTAAAGTTCTCTTTATGTTGTCTTTGGCTTGTCACGAGTGAACAAACCCTGTTTAATCTGATTGTATTAACTGTGAGAGGATGTTGTCTAAACGTTTTGCTATTATAGAGGAAAATATTTTATAATCTAGATTGAGAACTGATATCAGTCTATAAGAGACACATAAGGAGTCATCTTTGTTTATTTTAAGTATTGTTGTTCTGGTGACAAAACATCAGGTATGTGGGGGGGGTCCTGCTACTACCCATGCACACACCTTGGCATATGGAGTTACTAAGTTGTCTTGAAACATTTTATAAAACTCACTATTGTAGCTGTCAGGGCCCAGGTGTTTATTATTCTTTGAATTTTTTATTGTTGTCATGATTTCTATTATTATGACAGATCTGGTTAGATGGGCTGATTGAGTGTCTGTGAGCATGGGAGGTGGATGGATTCAAGAAATGTAGCTATCTGGGAGTCTAATGGGTTTTCCAAGGTGAATAATTGTGTATGTATAATTTTTTAATGGCGTCTAAAATACCAGTTTGCCATATCGAGGACACAGGGTCGTGAACGTGGATCTCTGTGATGTCTATTACACCATGAAGTAGAAGATAGGGCAAGAGATTCATAGATCAGGCCCCTCCCCCCAAAATTTCCCTGTTCAAGGTAACAAAGGGCCATCTCTGTTTTGGTGGTTAAGATGTCCTGAGTTAAGATGTCTTGAATTTCTTGTTGTAAGTTATTAACAATATTGGAGTGAGTAACATCTCCTTGCACATGTAAGGAGTGAGTCAGCTTAAGGGGATGTTGAAGTTGTTTCAACCATTCTTCCCTTTGTCATTTAATCCTCAAGGCCTGACTAATCAGTTTCCCTCTGAGGACTACTTTAATAGTGTTCCAGGGGGTACTGGGAGACAGGTTTGGGGTCCAATTATTGGTTAACATTTGCTGTATTTTGTCTCATCTAAAGGTCTGCATGTCTTGGGAGTTTAGCAGAGAGTTGTTTAGCCTCCACAAGGTATGTGGTTTATCGTGATCCCACTGTAATGCACGTATTAATGGAGCATGTTCTGAATGATAGATAGGGAGATCACAACTTATTAATAGATGAAGTTTTGAGAAGCGGTGAGTAATGGGTATGCTGCTTGATCTGTGCATGGAAAAAGTGCCATGCATCCTGCGAAAAATAGGTTTAACCAGCAATTTGCCTTTTTAACCCTTCCCAACTGTCAGGGTGGGCAGCAATTGGAGGTGTTAATGGGGTCATATGTCATCTTATGATCTCCTCCTATGATTAAGATACCTTTTTGATATTGCAGGATTTTGCCAAGCAGTAAATTAACTGTAGGGGTATCCATACCTGGAGGGAAATATAAGCTTGCCAGGGTAATATTTTTATCCACATATTGACCATTGGCAACAGCAAGGTGGTCTTGCAGGTTGCTATATGATATAATGAGTTTAAAAGGGGTATGTTTGGTTATCAGGATAGCAGTTCCTCTCCGCTAACCATTAGGGTAACTGGCAGGGCTTACTTTAGAATATCTAAATGTTATCAATTTGTCATGTTCCTTTGATGTTAAGTGAGTCTCTTGGAGGATAACAATGGTGGTGTAGGATTTTTTGATAGTGGATAAAAGCTTGTAGCACTTGATACGGCAGTTAAGGCCACTGGCATTGTGTGAATAGATTTTTATTTGATTTAAACTTGCAGTGGAGAAGGGTGTGAGAGTGATACTGTAAATAACTGGCAGCTGCTCTCATGCTGTCTGCCACTGGTGAGACAGGGCCAATAATTAGCCAGTGGTAGGCCATGGGGATTTGTCCATAGCAGCCGAACAGTGAGGACTGCTGTAGGTGTCATATCAAAAAGAGAGCAGAGTCCACACATCTTAACCCAAAGCCATCTAAAGTATCAAGCTGTAGTTGTAAACAGCAGTAACTCAACAATAACAAACATGATAAAACAGTAAAGAACATTGACAAAGAACATTGCACTTGTAACTGGAAAATGGTGTCCCCATCTCAAGTTGGGCAGGGGAACAATCGAGTGGTCCAGAGGACCCTGTTGGTTCAGGTTGCCAACTGCCGCAGTAATTGCTTTTTTATAGGAGCAGCTCCTATCTACTAGATCTACTATCTCTTATCTACCTTATCTCCTGTATCTATTGATGCAGCTCAGTTCACAGAGTGCAGTAATTACATTTAAACAACCGGCACTGATTGACGCCACCAGTGGTAATTCTAAAACTGTTGTTCCGGCTCTAGATCTGGACTTTACATGTCCCTTTACTTAACTTTGTTTCTCACCTACAAACTGTAATAAAAGTAAACACAAAATGTTTGGCATTTGATCTGATCTCACAAGAACACTGAAATGCTGAAGACAGAAATAATGAAATGATGTGGTGAGTGTGTGTGAGAGAGACACACTCACAACACATACTCATACATACATACATACATACATACATACAGTACATGCTTTATTAATTCCCCCTCTCCCTCTTTCTCTTCTGGACTGTGAGAGATGTTCAAGTGTGTTCTCTTCATGACAATTTAAAATAAAGCTACAAGTCTGAAAGGAAAAACATGATGCTGACGGTTGACTTCATTGAGGTCAGCATTTGATCTCCATGAATGCTAAGTGCCATGGTGGATGAGAGGAAGACAGACGGGGAAGGATTCACAAAGAAAGCCAAAAATCCCGCAGCTGCAGGAAAAAAGCCTGCATCACTGCGGAAATGCAGTTGCATGATATAAATAAAGAAATTTTGAGCAGGTGTGGAATTTCATAAAATCTCTGCAGCTACAGAAATTCAGCAGCTGCTGAAATTGCACACATGCTGAAAATCTGCAACTGCAGATCTGCAGCTGCAGAAATTGCTTAGAAGGCACAGCAGCAGCGAACTTATTTAGCTGAAAAAGTAGACTTTAACAGGGTTGCCATAGAATGAAGCTGAAAGCACCCACAAAGAGACCAGCAACCAGTCCCTCAACTGGGACCACTGCAGCACCACAGGTACCAGCAATACCATGGCACCACAGTGGCCAACTGTCACTGCTGGTCCTCCCTCCCTCCCTGGGGTGTTCCTGTTGCCTGCAGGGGTAGCACTCACTGCAGACTGGCAAGGCTCTACTGCCTGTGGAGCTCCAACATGGGCTGCACTGTGTCTGGTGGTTGTTGCCTGTTGTCATATCATGGCAATGTATGCTTTTGTTGCTATTAGAGCAGCCACTGTTATACTATCTGGGATGCTATTACCTGTGCCTCACCTCCACCTTAATTGAGTCCAATTGCTGGGGCACTACTGCAGTTTGCTGAGGGAGAGTTACACCTCATTCCACTGTGAGTAACATTTTTTCCGCTGCTGCAGAAAAATGGTTGTGAATAGCCTTTCAGGGGCTGTGCCTTAATTATCTCACATCTTATTTTCCTCAGGGACTTCCACAGCTGTACTTTTTTCCATAGTCCTTAGTGTTGTTTTCCACATCTGCAGAGGGTTTTGTGAATGGCTTCCAGTGCAAATTCCCCTTTTTTCCATAGCTATGGCAATTTTGGGGACTTAGGGAAGGTTTTGCACCTTCAGAAAGCTTTGTGAATCCAGCCCACTGTCATCATCATCACATACTACTACAGTATACTTTTTTAAAACCTCTCTCTCTCTCTCTCTCTCTCTCTCTCTCTCTCTGACTGGAAGGGACATCCATGTGTTACTCCTCTTGTAATGGCTTATGGCTACTAAAGATTTCTTACTAGTTCCAGACCATGAAAATAAACAGACATGTATATGCCAGCAGGGTGCAAACCATAAAATATAATGGGTTGCATATTAATCTGATATACAATAAGTTTGACACAGGAATCTCTGAGTCCTGGTTAAATAAAAACATAACTAATGGGGAAATTCAGCTTAGATGTTCTAGAACTTTTTGATAGTACGTACCAAATTGGGAACAAGCAGGAAGAATGTTTATTTTACATGTCAGAAAATTTGACAGTAATTAAACTGCCTCCTTGCACACCATGGGTAATGGTGATTTTTTAACACTTTATATTGTCCTGGGCAAATATAAGATATTAAAAAGCAGCCTAATTCACATTCCCTCTGATTCTGAGACCATTGACAAAGGGCATTGATAACATCTGTAAGCAATATACCAAGGAGTTGTGGATGGATTCTGATAGGGACTTCAGTTCCAACAGGATGAATAAACAGTCGGATAATTTTAGGGAAGTTTTTTCAGTCTTCTGGACTCCATAAAATAATTTTTCCCCCATTAAAGTTCCTTACAAAATAGGATGCCAGTCGACAATAGACTGGGTAGTGGTCTCCATCCTGCTAGGGTTATTGATTCAGGAATTCTGCAAGATGGTATTAATAACCGTTGCCCAGTCTGTTGTAGCCGGACCGAAAAAAAACTACCTTAATCAGCTGTAGAAATCTTAGGAAATTAAATATTTAAATGTTTAATTCTGCTTCCAATGCTACTTATTGATCATGTTTTGATAAATTGGGTGACATTGATCTGGTACTGTATATAGTCCATTTTGTAAGATCTTTAATGACAGTTGTGACCAGCTAGTTCCAAGAAAGAAAATGAGAATCACGGGTAAAAAAGAGTGAACAGATTTATTCTGAAATTGTATCACTAATGAGAGACCACAAAATAAACATATAGACGGTTAGGTGATCGTCAGTCATTGTTAAATTTTAAAAGCAGCTAGAAACAATTGTGAAGCCAAAGAAGACCCTCTCGGGGGCTGGGGCAGACGGGAAAGTGAGTACCCACTGGGTGACTGGCTACCGAGCAGACATGACAGACCATTAGGCCTATTCTGCTGGCCTTTGGTATGTTAGGCCCTGGACACACTGAGGAACTTAAAATGGTTTAAGTGCCTTAAAACGGTTTAAATCCTCCTAGCACTGTTTGCAGACAGACTAGAAGCCCCTTAAAACATTTTAACGAAAGTGTTTTTAAACCCTGCTAGATACCTAGTCTTAAAACCATTTTTAAAAACGTTTTGGAGCTAGCATGGTTTTACTTACAGGTCTGTCCAGGAGTAAAAGTGTTTTAAGATGTAATGGTTTAACTAAAACAGTTCTAGCTGCAGTGTGTCCAGGCAAGCACAGTTCTGTGTGTTAGACTTAACACAAAATAGTTACAAGGAGAATAGGTTTAACACTAGCAGTGTGGCCACACTAAACTGTTTTCAAAAATGGTTACTGAGTAGTGTGGCTGCACTGAAATGGTTTAGCTAAACTGGTTTTAAAAATGGTTTTCAAAAACAGTTCTGTAGTGTGTCCAGGGCCTTAGTATGAAAAACAGCCATAAGGACAGTAACAATGGATTATCATAAAGACAAGTAATTTTCTGCAATTTTGGAATTCCCATAATTTTTGGTATGTATTAACTAATCTCACCAATAAGAATACAAAAAGACCCCTTGGTCTTAAGGCATGAAAACACATGAGTTGGTGACCTACAAAGTGGCTAGTTTATTTAATAATTTCCAAACTTTTCCTTAGGTGGTGCTGAAGTGAGATTTAAATGACATTTTGAAACACATTTTGGTTCACCTAAAGTTTTGTTTTAGTTACTTGACTTTTGATACAACGTAAGACTACCTGGACAAAATCAGTCCCTATCCATGTGTAGGAATTGACGGTCTCATCTTTAGACTCCTAAAAAAAGTTCAGGAGCGAATAGCAACCCCTTTAATGAAATTACATAATCCCTTGCATTTCTTTGGTCATTTTCCAGGAGCTTGGAAATGAGCAACCATGTGACATCCACATAAGACTGGCCCTAAATCACTTGAAACCAACTATAGACCCATATCTTTATTAGCCCCCTATTCAAATCATGAAGCTGGATTATATTTGATCAAGTGTCTGATGTTCTGGTCTAGATTTAGTAGTTGCCCTATTGGTCCTTGCAAGAATAGATCCAGAAGCAAATGATTTGATACCTTTTAATGGACCAAAATAGATGTAACAACAAGAACAAAGTGCTCTAGCTTTTGGTCTTACTATTTGGAATCCATTAAGAAATACAAACAATTCTACATATGCAGAACAACTTTGTCATAGGACCTCTGAGAAACTGAGAAATCACAGGATTCACATGTCATATGCCAAAAAAGTTGTTCTTAACAAAGAGTTTGCTGAAATTGTTACCACTCTGGAAAGGATGTCTGGGGAACCTATTCAGGACATCTTGCGAGATACACATTAACTACCAAGGACCTTAATAAAAGCCATGCTTATGAAAATAGGAAATTGGATGCCTTCAACTACCATACTTCCTAACAACCATGAAGAACATAATGAAGTCACTGAACAACAACACAATACTGATGGACACCTTTCAGTTGTTAATTTGTCCAACCACACACTGACTACTGGAGAACTAAATGTACTTTGAAAGGGCCTCACTTACTACCCAACAAAACCACTGGATAACATACTGTTTTGTGGTGAACTGGAGGAGTACTTCCGTAGATTGAGACTTAAAGAATTCTTTCATGGCAGGGAAGAAATCACTGGTAATGAAGACAGTGCAAACAGCAATAATGTAATGGATAAGAAAAAGGAATCTGAATTTACCCCCTCAAGTGGGCGTAACAAAAAACTAGACAATTACATTAATTGTTTCCGCCAACAAGTCAGTGGTCAGATCCTTACTAGGCCAAAACAGACCCATTATAACCTTTCTTCACTGGAACGGAGCGCTATAGGGACACTGAAATCAAACCACAACATTGTCATCAAAAAAGCTGATAAAGGCTCTGCAGTGGTGATTTTAAACAGAGAAGATTATATTAATGAAGCTAATAGACAGCTAACAGATCTTACATACTACAAAGAACTAGAGAGTGACCCCACTACAAGATGTAAAGATGAACTACGTGGCTTAATTAAAACTTTTCCAGACCATGTCCGAGACAAACTAACTCACCTCATCCCTGATGAACCCAGGCCAGGGACATTCTACATGCTGCCTAAAATACATAAACCTGGCAATCCAGGGAGACCCATAGTCTCTGGTAATGGTACCTTGACTGAGGGGATCTCAGGGTTTGTAGAGACCATTTTGAAACCACTGGTTATGGAAAGAGACAGTTATATCCAGGACACTACGCACTTTTTGCATGTACTTTCTGGTTATAAGGATTTACCACCTGATACCATTTTAGTGACTATGGATATAACATACCTCTACACTAATATTCCACACACAGATGGCATTGCAGCATACCTTAAATACATACATGATAAAGGACCCGGAACAAAACATCAACCCTGGAGTGTTGGGGGAACTTATGGAATTCATTTTGACACATAACAACTTCAACTTCAATGGTAAACATTATGTTCAAACTATGGGAACAGCAATGGGCACCAAAATGGCTCCACAGTATGCTAACCTCTTTATGGCTGACTTGGAGGAGGATTTTTTAAGGCAGTATCCCCCACAAACCACTAGCTTATTTTCGTTACATTGATGATTTGTTTATCATCTGGACAGAGGGCACAGATGCACTCAAAGATTTTCATCACAAAGTTAATAATCTCCACCCTTCCATAAAGCTTACCCTGGTACTCTACCACCAAGGTTAACTTTCTGGACACCTCAGTCACCATTAAGGATGGAACCTTACATACATGTATTTACAGGAAGCCAACTGACAGACAGAGATACCTGCACAAGAAAAGTAATCACCCAAACCATACAAAAAAAATCTGTCATATACAGTCAAGCACTCCGTTGTCACCGTATTTGTTCAAATGAGGATGACAGAGATACACATTTGGCTATGTTGAAAAACACCTTTATTGAGCAGGGACACTCTTCCAGGAAAATTGACAGAATAACAGAACGGGCAACGCAAGTACCAAGACAACAACTACTTCAATATAAAGAAACGACAGCTACAGACAGAATACCCTTGGTAGTCACATATCATCCAGACCTTGAACGTCTGCATAAGATTATTAAAGATCTCCACCCAATATTTAGTGAGGATGAAACCCTTAATTGTATTTTTAAGGAACTCCCACTACTATCTTTTAAACAACCACCAAATTTATCCAGCCTAATTATTAGGAGCAAACTTTCACCGGAACAGAATACCATGTCACACAATGGCACACGACCCTGCAATCAACGCCCCTGTAAGACTTGTGGGCTCATTTCTACCTCGGACTGTGTGGTTACATCACAAAACAGACAATTCCAGGTGCATGGGAGTTATACATGCATGTCACGACATGCTGTTTATTTCATTCAGTGCAAGAGATGTCCACAAACAGGTTATGTTGGAGAGACACGCCAACAGCTCCGCACTAGGATGAATTTGCACAGACATGCTATTACAGCAAGGAAGACTGAAAAACCAGTGAGGCACCACTTCTCCCAGCCTGACCACTCAATCTCAGATATGTCAGTAATGGTCTTAAAAGGAAATCTCAAAAACACACAACAGAGACGAGCTTTTGAGATTAAACTTATTTTACATCTCAATATTGTAGCAGATGGGATGAACGTTGATCTTGGTTTTATGGGACACTACAGAAACTAACATCCACAGACCTTTTCTTCTTCAAACTGACATATTATAGGACTTCAGCATGTGTGGGATGTGGATGCGTGCGTGTATGTATGTGTGTGGTATGTGTTGTGAGGTATGTGATATAACAGATGTGGGGCTTGCTGTCACATTGAGGTAAGTCTTTATTTAGATATATGGAGTTATAATATGTTACTATTCTTACTTCACACACATAATGAATATTAATTCCTCCTTACTTTTTATCTTTGCCTGTGGGTGGGATTGATTCCATTGCACCATATTCAGATTACCTAGCCTGCTACTGTACATACAGGAGTGTTATCATATACTGTCACATATAATTTTTGTAACTCTGTACATATTTGGGTGCATGATCTCATTTGCATGGGGGTCCTGCACAGATCTTTTTACATTAGGCTAATATTGTAGTAATTTGTGGATGTGTAGGTATGTTATACCTCTGGTCTTACACACATACTTTATATTTACTTCTAGTTACCTTATCCTGGGGAGGGTGACAGGTTTATTTCATGGTAGTTCTATCCAGTATCCTTGGAAATGTTACTATGCAGATAGTAGTACGGTTAAATAGTGTCACATTTTTGCTCTGTAGGTATTAGGAGACATAAGCCCTTTTACTCAGGATTTCATGAAAAGTTGAATTCCTTTGGGGAACAATTGTAGTAACTGAAGTGAATATAGGTTCACTAGGAGAGAGTGTGTGTGTGTGTGTGTGTGTGTGTGTGTGTGTGTGTGTGTGTCTGTGTGTCTGTGTGTCTGTGGGAGAGAGAGAAAGGGGGAGAGAGAGAGGGGGAAAAAGGGGGAGAGAGACAACATCTCCTTAAAGCTATGTATTTCCCCCACCCACATTATGGTGATGTGGGGTGGGTTAGGGTGTATTGTTTGTATGAAGAGGAGGAGAGAAATTACATTTTTATCTCTTTTTCAGATTCCTTAGACACTTGTGGTACATCAAGTTGTTACATTCTCAGTGTATATTGACATCAGTACATATCAGGCTACATGGTCTTAATTCCTTCAGGTTCCTCAGCTAGAGTTTTTTGTTTGTAACTAATATTATCAATTTATATTTAAATTATCATTTATATAGTCCTGAGGTTTTTGAAATTTCTTTGGCCTTATATCTAGCTTGAGAGTACAGCTGGGTGACAGGTCCAGCTAGGTTTTACACATCACACAGTGTGCACTGATGTTTTTAAGACAACTTTACTGGTAAATTCTTGTCTATAATGCAGACATTGAAACTTCATAAGCCCTATAAAAATCTTAGTTTGTCTTTAATCTGGGTGGGGGTTGCTTTTCAGTAATCACATCCTTATACTAACTGTGACACTCATAGCTTGATTTATGAGTTATCTGCTTCAGCACTGTTATCTTATGTCAATGAAATTTATATGCAGTAGGATTCTTTGTATGTGTGTTCCACCAAGCACGTTTGACCCAGGGTTCCTTCTGGCTGAAGGCAGTATGGTACTGTTAAACTTCTCTGACATCATCTTCTGTTTTTTTTTTTTTTTTTTTAAATGAGTATTTTAAACCAATGGGGATTTTTTTCTGTTTTTCTCTGCATTATCTAGCTGTTATAAGTATTGTATTTTCTAAACAACTGCCATGAGCTTCTGAAGAAGGACTGATGTTCTGGTGAAATATGATTTATTGACTCATGCCCAGAATGGCTTTTGGCTACAACATAATACAAAAAATTGCAGGATGAGATTCACAAACCAGGTGCATCAAGCCACTGATGCACGTAAACTAGTTGCCTCAGTGTTTGTGGTTCACCAAGGCTTTCAACGTGTTAGGCCATGAGTTGATATTGTAAAACCTATTCCAAAGTCACTTTTCTGCAGATTTAGTAAACTGGGTTTGTAATTATTAAACTGGGGTAGCAAAGGACCACTATTCAGGATTTTAAATCAGAGTTTCAGATTGTTGATTGTGGAGTTTCTAAAAGCTCAATATTGGATTCTCTCCTCTTTTCTATCTTTTTTAAATAAGTTACCAACTGCATGTCCATCTGCAAAAATGATGCCGTATATGGGCCATGCAGTAATTTTTGAGTATGGAAAGAATCCTTTGGTCCTAAATTAAACTCTTCAGAAAGATTTTATTCATCTAAATAATGGTTCTCTTCCCAAAACATGATTCTTAACACTAAAAAATAACCAAAGCTGAGGGTTTGGGGAAATAAAAGGAAACAGTTAGATAATGACTTTATTATAAATGATGGAGAGGGATATACTATTGAGTGTGATGATGAATTCAAATATTTGGGAGTCATCCTCAATAGTGCCCTGCTGTTTGCCCATCATATTGACTGTCCTGTAAAAACAGTTAACAGAAAATTAAGATCTCTGCATAGAATTTGTCAGTTTGTATTACTGGAATCAAGATGACTTTTGATTAAAAGTTATTTGTTATCATTATTATACTATGGTATTCTCTATTACTCTGTTGCTGGTTCTGTGGTGCTTTCGATGATTAGAACCCTGTGTAATACAGGATCCAGGTTTATTAATGGACTACTAATAAGGACTCATCACTTTCACTTATATAGTGCTGCTGATGTGCTATCCTTTGACGACAGAGTTATATCTGAGGTTACTACGTTTTCTTAGAAGGCTGAAATGAAAAATAGTCTTTCTCAATTGGTAGCCTGTTTCCAGTGAACAGTAACCAAGACTAATTAGGATGAACTGTCATCAAAATTTCAACATTCCTTTGAAAAAGACCTCTACTGGGCAAACAACCCTTGACTAATAAGCATCTATGCTATACAATAACTTGCCTTTACCCATCAAAAATGTTTCTGCATCTAAATTATCCATTTACAACTTATTATCAAGTCAGGCACATTGTAACTGTAACTAATGGCTTATATTGTGTAAAGCACGTATGTTTATTTTCCTTTTTTACATTTGTATTTATTAATCAGAGATGACCATAGGCTCTCACTGCAAGTTCTGTATACCTCTTTCCTAATACCTCCCACCCTTCCCACCAATCTGACAAGGCCTGCTGGCTGCTCCTGCTTCTATACTGGTAGCCCTACCTCTCCCAGTAAGTTCTCCATACCTTTTCCTAATCTTCTCACCACCCCTCCCTTCAATTTGACAAGGCCTGCTGGTTGCTCCTCCATCTGTACTAGTAACCATTGTGCTATATTTCTCTACCTTCTCTCATTATCCTTATCCCACATTACTCCCCCAGCATTTGACCACCTCAACCTGTACCCACCTCTGCTGCCTCTACACTCACTCTTGTGTCTTATGATTGTCTGTTTTTACCCATGCAGTTCTTCTAATGTTTCATGATGTATTATAATGTATTATATTGTGTATCTCCTATACATTGTGTTTTTCATGTACCTTGATGTCAAACCTGTGTAAAAGAGCCTTTGGCTCAAAGGTGTTAATCTTGAATTTCAAATAAATAAAAAAAATTATATAACAAAATAATGGTTGCAAAACACAATACAGAGGGCAATCCATAAAGTCAATTTTGAATCCGGGCCCGAGTGGAACGAAGTGGCAGACTGGGAGGAGTGAGACCTGGGGAGATATTTTCCTTCTTTAAATCTGTTGAACTATACTAAGATTAGTTGCTGTGTAGGCAGAGACTCTGAAAAGTCTACATCTAGCTGGCCAGCCATAGTTCTATGTTGTATCTCCTCTTGTGAACCTCCCCCAGTGAGTGCTGTGCTTTTTCCATCATTTCTGGGGTGGTGGTGAGAGCACCACTCTTGGATTTTGGTACTTGCAGTACCTAAGCTGGTTGCCTGTGTTATCTGCATGCAAGAGCGTTGAGAGTGTTTCTTTCTACCTGACTTTCCCTGTTAGCAGTGGTGACAGCACTGCAGTAGACCAATGTTTCTCTGTGGATATGGACATTAATTTTAGTTAAATCTTATTCTGCAAAACTGACTTTTGAACTTGTCCTCTGGACTCAAAAATTGTTTGGATTCTCCTGTTTTGCTTTGTTTATCTTAATTTATTTAAATTAGGGGCTATTTTCTTTGGGGTGGTGTGTGGATTTAGATAATGTGTGAGTGTGGTTAGGGTGCTATTTTGTATTTTATATGGATGATGGATGCATGTTTAGGGTTAGGTTTTATTCTGTTATTGGTTTGGTTTTAGTGTTTTAGCTAAGGCTGTATAGCAGGGATTTTAATTAGAAATAAGTTGCTGCATGATGTGTTGGAATTATGGACCCCACCATATTACCTACACAGCATCCCTGCTGTGTGACCTCTACCCCTTTGCCAACCTCCCTCTTCCAGCTATAGCAGTGAGCAGTGAGGTGCTGTTGGGAGGTAGGCATTAGAAGGGGGTGAGCTGGTTGGCAGTGGGGCGCTGTGGGTATTGGGGAGGTGCGTAATATTAGTGTGGTCAGGAGCAGGAAGCACCCTGGGGTTAAATGAAGTCGGGAGAGAGGCCCAATTAGTTTAGTGCCCATCCCCAGGGTTCCCACCAGACCAAGTGGGCAGGTAGCTGGTGGGCCTGCCATCTCCACCAGTCCCCTTTGAGTTGTACTGTACTGTGCAATGCCAGATCGATGAGAAACAAAACCACAATTATGGCGGATTTGATCTCTTCAGTCAGTCTGGCTTGCATCACAGAAGCCTGGCTAGGGGATGATGCTGGGCCAGTTTTAGAGGCATCTGTCCCCACCAAGCATTCTGTATTGCACTGCCCAAGGAGGGAATGTGGGGGGGGGGGGTGTAGCCATCTGTTTGAGATCCAACTTTAACTTTTCCATGCACCCAGTGATTTTGACCTCATCTTTTGAATGTGTGGCAGTGCATGGGGTTCCAGGTGTGGATTGCAGGATTCTCCTTGTTTACCATCCTCCATGGTGGGGGAGGTTCTTGCAGGAGGTCTCAGATTTCATTGTCAGCAGAGTGTTGGAGTCCCCTAGATGGTTAATTCTGGGGGACTTCAGTGCTTGGGTCAAGGATGAAGCCTCATATCTAGGACATGACCTCCTCCAGTTGTTGATTTCACTGGGCCTAGCACAAGCAGTTGTTTCTGTGGCCCATCATCACGGCCATACCTTGGACTTGGTGTTCTCACTGGGGCTTGAGGTTACAAACCTCTGGACTGATTGGGTCACCTGGTCAGATCATTTCAGGGTAGAGTTCTCATTTGGGGTACCCCCAGATAGTCCTTCTCATGTTGAGATGGTCAGCTATCCCCCTTCAAGGGGATTGTCCCCAGAGGGACTTTTGGCACTGGTTAATTTGTCTGGTGTGACTGCTGCATGTGCAGTTGGCATGGGCGAGATGATGGCAGCCTATAATACGGCTGTCTCCAAAATGCTCGATGCCATCACAGCAGTCTGTATACAACCCAGAGCTTCTCGCTTGAGACACCCATGGTTTGATGGGGCTCTCAAAGCAGATGAAGATCAAGGGTTAGAAGTTGGAGCATTGCTGGCATAGGACCCGGTCTGAGTAGGCCAAACAGTTAGAGGTAAGCAACAATAGAGATGTGCACTGTATTAAATATAACACCCTAGACAAAGTAGTTCATTGTGTGCTTGTGCTACTGTAAAGCTAAAAATGTTCAATTTCTTTTTTTTTCTCTGAAGCACTAATACGCGTTAAAATAAATTTGTAATAGTTAGCCCTATTAGCATCATTTTGCATTATAGTGAATATGGTGCTAATGACTTAGTGCTAAATTAAAGTTATGCAACCATGTTTGAATTTGTATTTCTGCTAAAATTAACTCATGTGAAAATGACTAGTTTTACATTACTTCTAAAGGAAAGGGAAAGGGAACATAATATGCACAATGGGCATGTCTCTTCAAGTTTATAATTTCAAATTTCAACATTCATTTACTTTGCTAATCCTTTACCCATATTTTTGAATGGCCCATGGGATATACAGCAGTTTTTCATAAACCTTTGTGTATGGCCCTCATGTGTACACCCAGATATTTTTGTGTCAGTACCTACTTTGTTTATTTAGTCAGTTCAAATCTCTAAGTTGTAATTTGGAGATGACTTATTTTTTTAATTTAAGTGTTTTATTTTTTTAAATTGAAGAGTTTTTCCTTCTGGTCTGCCCCATCATCCACCTTTTCCATGCACTTACTCCATCTCTGTCCCCATTGGTGGGCATTCAGGTGTCTAGCATAGAACCCCTCCAGGAGCTCCTCCAGGATCAGGTTCTGGTGGAGATGGGTGCCGTGGTCAGTGGCGTGGGGCCTGCAAGGGGCAGTCCTTCACCCAACTTCAGTGAGGTGTTTTTCCTCCTGCATTTTATTCTTTTTCTCCAGACAGGTAATGTCAGGGGGGTGTGTGCCTCAAGCACACACAGCATGCTAATGCTGGGAGATGTTCCAAACTGGTTCAAACTGTGAACACTGCAAGTAGTGAGGTGCAGGGCAAATGGTTGGCATGCCCCAAAGGCAAACAATACAGTTCAGAGAAAAGCCTTGGCACTCCAGTGAAATAAATCCAACAGTATTTCTAAAGTTACATTTTAAATGCTTTAAAGCATTTAAAATTGAACTTTAGAAATACTGTTGGAGTTATGTCACTGGAGTGCCAGGGCTTTTCTCTGAACTGTAATTCTGGGAAAGTAAGCTCCCGGGTTCACTAGCAGGATCTGCAGCAGCTCTGGAAGTGCCACGTGATCATCCTATAGCCCAGCTGATACACACTTCTATCAGTAGCATGCTGTCCCATGCTGACTTAACAAAGTGTCATCTCCTGCGCTTGTACCTCAATACAAGTCACTGGCAAGGAAGTCCAACACACTTCTGTTACACCATGTTGTGCCCCAAGAGATGATATATTTTTTAAAGAATTTCTCACAGATAACATTACTGTATGTTGTTCTTCTGCGACTTCCAATGTCCAACCCTGTATAATTTTTTATAAAGGGCGTCATGCTAAATAATTCTGCGCACATGTTTTTGTACTGTATCCAGCATCACTGCATCCTCTATTGTTGCATTCAAGGGGCCTGGTTTCAATTTCCAGAAGGTCACATTATTTCTTTCTCACTTCAGTCTGTGATCTAAATTGCTTAGCAGTGACTAATACTGCACCAAAAACACTTAATTGTCATCTCAATTGTTCCTAGTTGCAGGATTCGCAATACCAGAGAATGGAAGTGTTTACAGGAAGCATCAGGACCAATCTTGTGAGCCTATAACTCAGTGGTTAAAGCACTGGGACAGTATCCCAGGAGCCTCTGTTCAATTCCTAGTAGGTTACATTATTTTTTTCTCACTGAAATTTGAGATCTAAATTGCATAGCAGTGGCTAATACTGCACCAACAACATCTAATTGTCATCTCAATTGTTCCTTGCTGCAGGATTTGTAACACCAGAGAAATGAAGTGTGTCTGGGAATAGTCACGTCCATCCATGTTAACCTTTAACTTAGTGGTTAGAGCAGTGGGATAGCATTCAAGGTGCCTGGGTTCAGTTTCCAGTGGGTCACATTATTTTATTCTCACTACTATTTTTGCACCTTCTACAGTGAGACTGGAATGCCATACAGGGCATGCAGATCAGACTATCAGTCTGATAACAGAAAGTGTAACTGGGCTGCAAGGGTCTGTTGCACTAGGGAAAACTGCAGAAGCTGAATTTTAACTCATTTTACTTTCTGTGGAGAACTACTTGCCTAAGCAGTTGACACCAGAAGTTGGTACAAAAGGAGTAGCTTCCTATGACCCCCGAGCAGTGATGGATCAGGGATTAGACTGTCACTATAGCTAGTGGCTGGGGAAGCTCTTTGTGCACCCCTGTTGATGTTTAAACTGCCTTTTTAAAGGCAGTGTACCATCATAGTCCTGCCTTTGTTTTGCTGTTGGGTGCAGCATTACTAAGGAGATGCTGAAGTAAGCACAGGGTGCTCTATATGGTGCCACATCTAGTGAGCAGGGCACAGAAAGTGTAACTGGGCTATGAGGGTCAGTTGCACTAGGGAAAATTGCAGAAGCTGAATTTTAACTCACTTTACTTTGTGTGGAGAACTACTTTCCTAAGCAGTTAATGTCAGAACTTGGGACAAAAACAAGCAGCTACCTGTGATCCCCGAGCAGCGAGGGACCAGGGATTAGACTGTTACTATAGATAGTTGCTGGAGAAGCTCTTTGTGCACCCCTGTTGATGTTTAAACTGCATTTTTATAGCCAGTGTGTACCATCACGGTCCTGTTGTTTTTTTGTTTTTTTTTGCTGTTGGGTGCAGCGTTGCTAAGGAGATGCTGTCGTAAGCACAGGGTGCTCTATACAGTGCCTTCTCTAGTAAGCGGAGGTGATGTGGGCAGAGGCCAGTGGCACTGGGAGACAATATAGCACAGTGGTTTAAGGCTCTGAGCTGCACATCAGAAGACCTGGGTTTGAATATCACAGCCCCCACTTGCATACTGTGTGACCCTAAGCAAGTCACTTAACTTCCCTGTGCTCCCAGGTCACACTTGTAAACAAGCTTTCAGCTTAGTGTGTCTCTCCTGGTTAAACAACTGGAAAAAAAGATATTCAAAAGTCCAAATAGCATGAGCAAACCGCATTAGCACCAGGCGAAGGTATAATGTATGCAAGGGGCAAACTGAGGGTGTGTGTTCATGAATACAAGCATAATGCAATATTCAGCACAATAGTGCCATACAAAGTGTGTTTGCATGACTTAGCATGACACATTGTGCATTGCAAATTACCGCCCTGGAAAAGGTAGTCTTAACTCCGGGCAAACTGATTTTGTGTGGCATTGTGGCTTTCTGCTGCTTTGTGTGACATTTGCTTGGCTTTGTGTGGCCCTACTCAATACATGTTCAGTATAGTAAACTAGACAGTGAAGACACATGCTGCACACAGCTGACACCTCCTATGATGCCATCATCCACCAATGGTCCCAGCCATGCCAGAATGTGAGTGGTGATGTGGCACCCAGTGGACACCATGGCAGTGTGTCCACACAGCACACACCTGCAGACCACCCTTTGGTGGACACCAACAGAAGCCAGAACATGCATGCAGCACTGGGAGCATGGAGGGTGTACAGGTGACCAGTCTGCACCACATACCAGGTGCTGCAACATGGCTGGGACATGCCACGCTGTGCACATGGTCCAGAGTAAGGAATACCCCAACACCTGTGTGCCTGTCCACTGGTAGGAGCCCCCCAGCCACATACCACACAGCTGTACAGACACTACAGCACACACACACCCAGCAATGTATATGTCACAGTGCAGCATCTGTGAGTTGCACAACAGCAGAACAGTAATGTCCACTGTCAGTACACACCTGCAAGATAGGGCTGTCACTGTGTACAGTGCAGCAGTCATTGCTGTCCAACACACCATAGGCAATTCTGTGTCCCACACACACCACTGGCCCCCATGTCACTGTACTGTCTGCTGTGCACTGTATAGCAGGATCTACAGTTTGACTATTTCATCCTGCACCACAACCAGTGCCTGGGCTGTGTAGTCCCCTGGAGCACATTATGCTCTGCAGTTCTGAACATATGTAGCCTGCAGCTACCACCATGAACATCCTGACTGACCTACAGGTGTAGATGTGAGACCCTGCAATAGTGCTGGGCAAACTGTATGTAAATCAGGGCATAATGAGATGCTAATCTGGATGTTTGTCCACTGACTGCCTAAATAGGCTTATTTGCATGTTAGTTTTGAATATAGCAAAGTTTTGCCCCAGGCAAACGTGATAGCTCTGGGCAAACTGCTTAGCATGATGCAAATTCTGCACAAATGAATCTGCGCCACACAAACGTTTCAAAAACATTTTAGATTTCTGCACAATGATATTTCACATACGCTGATACTTGCAGCTTTGCTAGCACACACATTGGCCACATAGTTCACTTCTACATTCCTTCAGGTCGCTGTGCACTGGGCTGCTGTTGTGATTTGCACTTCCTGGTTGCTATATTCAGAGATGTCTTATTTCCAGGATATTTTTGCACAGCACTCCCGGGCCAGTTTGCCCAGCTTCCCTAGAATGCTATATTCAGCAGGTTTAGCATCGGGGCTATCCCTTTTGAATCTAGTGGGCTATTGGTCCCGGGCTAATTTAGCATGCCAGGCAGCACTAATTTAGTGCCGGGGCAAAGTTTTGAATATAGGGCCACTAATGATTAAATATACCAGTTCATTTACTACACTAAAAAAAAAGTAACAAGTTACAAGCATGTCACTTCCAGGAGTAGGTGTGCAAGCTATTTGTTCTCTATTGCCTAATATCTTGAAACAATCCCAGGAAAAAACAACAGTGTTAATTCATGCTCAGATGAATGATTAAAATAAAACTGACGAGGAAATATTTAATGATTTAAAGAAAGTACATACATATTTAAAATGCTCTGAGTGTCAAGTAATCTTGTCAGAAATTCTGCTCGTTCCCAGAGGAAAATACAGGCTTAACAAAAAAAATAGCCAAAATCAATATCTGCCTTAGACAATGCTGCTTGTTCCAGGAATTTCAGTGTGTAAGAACTTGGGAGATATTTAATGGAAATAGGAATCTCTTTTATCGCAATGTTTTAGATCATATTAGAAATGATAGACAATTGTTAGGAAACATATTTAATAAAAACATGAATGTTTATTTAAACTAGGAAGTCAGGAAAGAGGGGACCTGGATATGCACACTGAGTACCTGATAAGTAAGGTTGTCACTCAAACTAAAAAAGATCACAGAAAAAATGACATGCCAAATAATTATACAGAAGGGGTAAACATTGTATTAATCAATGCTAGAAGTCTAAGAAACAAATTAGATGAAATGAAACACATACTGTATAAAGGACAGAGGTATCTCTTGTCTTGTCCCCATACCCAAGGGCTGCAAAATAAATGGGCAGGAGCTGAGGTCTTGCTCGACAGCTCATCCTACTCGGGCAGTGTTATGTAATGCCAGATCTATTAAAAACAAGACAGCTATTATAGCTGACCTTGTTGAAACAGTAGATCTGGCTAGCATCACCGAGACCTGGCTGGATGACAATGCAGGCCCTATATTGGCCTCTGCTGTTTTGGTTGGGTACTTGATGATACACTGCTTGAGGTTGGATCATAGGGGCAGGGGTGTTGCCATCAAATTTAGGACAGAACTGGGCTTTGTGGATGTGCCAGTGGGGTCCACCAGATCCTTCGCGTGTATCCTGGGTAAGGGTGTAGGGTGTGAGATACTCCTCATTTACCAACAACCCAGTGATGGTGGAGAATTCCTGCAGGAGATAGTGGACTTCATTGTTGACATGGCATTGGAGTCCCCCAGATGGTTGATTCTGGGGGACTCCAATGCCTAGGTTGACGATGATCTCTCACAGTTCGGTCAGAATCTCCTCCAGCTAATGACTGCACTTGGCCTTACGCAGGTAGTTACCTCCTCGACCCATATAGGGAGTCATTCACTGGATCTGGTGTTCTTCCTGGGGATAGAGATAACTGATTTAGGACTGGTACTAGTTAGCAGGTCTGACCATCACACCATAAGGCTCAGTTTCAAGGCCCCCCCTAAATGGACCTGCCCCTACAGAGATGGTCCAGTACCACCCTTTAAGGTGGTGTTACCCCAGAAGGCCTGTTGGTAGTGCTGGACCTATTGGGTATGTCGGGTGAATGCATGAGTCCAGGGGATCTTGTACTAGCCTGTAACAGAGCAGTGAGAGATGCCCTGGACAACATTGCTCCAGTTCGAGTTTGACCGTTTACTCTTTGCCTAAGAACCCCTTGGTCTGATGGTTCCTTGAAGGAGCTGAGGACAGCTGGTCGAGGGCTAGAGAGAGCACAGCAGAAGTCGGGCCTGGATGCTGACAGGCTTAGATTGACAGCCTATTATAAGGGCTATCAATCAGAAATCACCTGGAAGAAAGCAGAATTCCTGTCCAGGGAGATTTCTGCTGTACGGAATCAACCGGCTCAGCTCTTCTGGACTGTGGACAGTCTGAGCAATCCAGTCTGTCCCCAGCACAGAAGGGCATTTTCTCAGGCTAAATGTGAGGAGTCCGCTAGATTCTTTGAGGATAAGGTTGCCAGCATCTGATCTGGCATTGGCCCTAATCTCCCTATGAGGGATTGCAGAGGTCGGCGAGAGGTGCTGTATACTTGATCTGTCTGCGTGGACTTTAGCCAGCTGGAATTCACAAACCTTGTGCAGATTATCCAAACATTACGACCAACCAGCTGTAGTTTGGATCCAGGCCCTATACCCCTATTAGTGGGTTGTGTAGATGTCATCTGCCCGATCCTAGCTAAAATTGTCTGGAAATCCTTGGAGAGGGGTGTCTTTCCAGATCCCTTTAAGGAGATGGTCGTACAACCACTGCTAAAAAAATCTTTGGATCCAGACTGCCTAGCTAACTACAGGTCTGTCTCTAACCTTCCTTTTGCCGGGAAGGTTATTGAGAAGGTGGTTGTGTTGCAATTGGAAGAGCACCTTGTGACCCACAATGTCTATGATGCTCTCCAGTCTGGATTTTGTAAGAGACAGTACCGAGACTGCACTTGTTTGGGTACTGAATGACCTTCTAATAGCGAGGGATCGAAAGGAACATACCATCTTGGTTCTTCTTGATCTGTCTGCGGCATTTGACGTTGTGGACCATGGTGTGCTATTGGAGTGCCTGCGGTGTCTCTGTGGACTGTCAGGGACAGTCCTAGAATGGTTTAGATCTTTCCTCATGGGCAGGACTCAGAGAGTGATCACCGGAATTTATTCCTCTGATGCCTTCGCCCTGTCCTGTGGGGTCTTGCGGGGCTCCATATTGGCACCCATGTTGTTCGCAATGTACATGCTGCCATTAGGAGATATCATTAGGCAATACAGTTTGAGTTTTCACTGCTATGCAGATGATACTCAGCTGTATCTGTCTTTTCTACTCAAAAGGTGGATGCAATCTCTGTGTTTAACAACTGTCTCACCGAGATTAAGGACTAGATGAGCACCAGCTGGCTGAGACTGAACCCTGACAAGACTGAAATGTTGGTTGTGGATCTTAGTCACTTGGGATGGGTTTGGGGGCTGGGCAGGCATCTGGCATATGGCTTGATGGCATCCAGCTCACTACCTCTGACCAGGTTCATAACTTGGGTGTTATTTTTGATGATGACTTGACCCTGAAATCTCAGGTGTCTGCCATTGTCAGATCTTCTTTTTATCATCTGAGGAATATTGCCTGAGTGAAACATCTGGTTCTTCTGGATGATGTTCCAACATTGATCCATGCCTTCATCACCTCTCGCCTTGACTACTGTAATGCCCTCTACCTAGAGTTTCCTGGGCTTGATATCTGCCACTTGCAGCTAGCGCAGAATGTGGCAGCCAAGCTACTGACTGGTATATCTAGGACCAGCCATATTACTCCTGTGCTGTGCGGACTGCACTGGCTGCCTATTCAGTGGTGGATCACCTTTAAGGTCAGTCTTCTGACCTCTAAAGCCCTTCATGAACTGGGACCCAGCTACCTGCAAGATCTTTTGACTCCTTACCACCCCCTCCGCCCTCTCCAATTCACCAATGAGGGATTGCTAGAGATTCCCAGAGTACACTTGAAGACATCTGGTGTTCATGCTTTTTCTTCTGTGGCCCCTCCCCTGTGGAATTCTCTACCTCATCGGTTGAGAGAATGCCTGACAGTAGAGAAATTTAAGTCAGAACTTAAAATGTATTTGTTTCAGATGGCCTTCCCAGTTGATTTTAATTAACTTATATATCTGTATTTTATCATATTTATATGTGTTATGGTTTTACTTGTAAAGCACCTTGGTTTTAAGAAAGGTGCTATATAAATAAAGATTGCTTTGCTTTGCTAAAGATCACATTCAAGTATGTGCTATAACTAAGACTTGGTTCAGCAAAAATGACTGGGGCATGGAAATACAGGGATACCAACTTTTTCATAAAGAAAGAATGGACAGATGTGGTGGTGGAGTGGCACTCTATGTCTCCAATATTATTAGAGCTAATGAACTGACAACAAATTTTAAGGAAATGGAATGTGGGGAACATATTTAGATTAATCTACACTTAAAAACATGAAACTGTCAATCAGTGTTTGCTACCACTCTTCAAATCTGAGGACTGAAGAAAATGTAAAATTCTTAGATATAACTGAGAATATGGATATAGAAGGAAAATATATGCTTTTATGGGATTTCAGTTATCGTAAAATAAACTGGGGTAACCTTACAGGGACCACCTTCATGGAAAATAGGTTTATTGAATATTACAGTACAGAAAAACCTTGAGCAAATAGTATGGGAACCCACATGAGGGAATAATACATTAAATCTCATACTTACTACTTACTAATCTAGAAGATGAAATATCATCATCACCATCATCGTCATCATCATATTTTATTTGTAAAAAGGTGCTTTTCTAGAGCTCAGGGCGCCCGAACAATATCACATAATAAAACAATTTAATAACATTACAGACAAACACATTGGTACTATTTCAAAGCAGCAAATTACTCAAATACCAGTAAAAGCTTGAAGAAAAATATATATTTTCAGGTCAGCTTTAAACCCCTTGATGGTCAGACTATCTCATATCTGATGAGGTAGAGAATTCCACAGGGTGGGAGCCATAAAGGCAAAAGATTGTGTACCAGATGTTTTCAACTGTACCCTGGGAATCTCTAGCAATCCCTCGCTGGAGGATCAGAGTGCATGGGAGGGGCAGTAAGGGTGCAGAAGGTCTTTCAGATAATGGGGTCCCTGGCCATGTAGGGATTTATAGGTCAGCAATGTGACCTTGAAGGTTATCTGCCACTGTAATAGCAGCCAGTGCAATTCTCGCAGCCCAGGTGTTATGTGACTGGATCTAGGGGTTCCAGTTAACAACCTGGCCATCATGCTATCCACCAGCTGCAATTGGCAGATATCTCCCCAGGAAGCCTTAGGTAAAGGGCACTGTAGTAGTCAAGCCAGGTGGTGACAAAGGTGTGGACCAGTGTGGGAACATCTTCGGCAGGGACTTTATGTAGTATTGATGTGACTGAACCCCTTGGGGACAGTGATCACAATAAGATCAGAACAGTAATCAAATGGGATTGCATGTCATATGGGAAAGCAACCACTAAAAAAGTGTTATAATAAAGCAAAATATGATGATATGAGATTATATTTCAAATCCTGGAACTGGAAATGGACCAGGAAGATGAAGATCTAGAGTCAACATGGAACCAGATAATAAACAAAATCAATTTTTTCATTAAAACATGTATCCCTGTGTAAAGAAATATAACCTGTCAGGTAGAATACCCAAATGGTTTTCTAGAAATGTAAAAAGGAACATCATCAAAAAAGGAAAAAAGCATACAAAAAGTTGAAAAACAACCCCACTCCAGATATGCAGACAAAATGTAAATCAAAGGCTAGTAAATGCAAAAAATGATAAAAAGATCTAAGGCAGAAGCAGAGCTAAAAATGGTAAAGCTGACATTAGATAATAAAAAACAGTTTTTCAGCCATATTGGAAGTTCAAAGGGTGGACAGAAAACAACTGGATAAATATGAGATTGTGATTCTACAATAACTGATGAACAAAAAATGCCAGTAAGTTCAAGGATTACTTCTTAAGTGTAATTAAGCCAAAAGGACATTATAATATGACTGCTGACCCGAGGGTTAACTGCGAAACACAAACAATAATAATAACTGAAAAAGAAGTTTTCGAAAAATTGAAAAAGCTTAAGGTGGATAAGTCAGCTAGACCAGATGAGATCGATCCCAGATTCTTTAGAGAACTTGCTGATGTTCTAGCAGGAACCCTTACTATGTTATTTAACACCTCAATAGAAGAGGAGAAAACAATTCAGGAGTGGAGAAGGGAAAACAATTCTGGAGTGGAGAGAGGCAAATGTAACTCCCATCTTTAGGAAAGGAGACAAACAAGATGTCAGGAATTATTGCCCAATTAGCCCAATATCCATTGTTGGAAAGATAATGGAAGGACTCATGAGAGAAATAATAGAACACCACATTGTTCAAAAAGGGTTAACAGATGCTACACAGCACTGGTTTTGTTGAGGAAGATCACGCTTGACTAACCTGATGCAGTTTTTCAAACCAGTAAGCTGTACCTTGGATAAAAGATTATTGGTTGATATAGTCTATCTAGATTATGCTAAAGCTTTGATTCAGTCTCATAAAGGAAAGTCGTAGATCAACTCATTAGCCTGGAAATCCATCCAAAAATCATACAGTGGGTTGAATCATGGTTAAACAATAGATATCAAAGGGTGTGTATTTGTGACTGCCAAGTTGATTGGGGCAGACTTACCAGTGGAGTGCTACAGGAGTTTGTGCTGGGCCCAACACTGTTTAATGTGTACATTTCCACAATGCATACATCAGCAGGATCATGGCTATGTAAGTATGCTGATGATACAAAAATCGGAGCCATAATTAATAAAAGGAAAGCAGCAGCTCATTTTCAGACTGATTGGGACCATCTAGAAATCTGGGCAAGGAACCATAGACTAGAATTCAATTTAGGAAAAATTAAAAGTTATGGCTGAATACAAATTGAACAATAGAATCCTGGAATCCACCACAAATGAAAAATACTTGGGTGTTATTATTACTGATACTTTAATCTTTGATACACATGCTGGGGAGATGGTTAAAACATGTAATAAAATCCTGGGTTGCATATTTAAGCACATTAATAGTAGGGATGCAAGGGAATCCCTCCTACTATACACCTCACTGGTTAGGCCTCACTTAGAATACTGCACTCCATTTAATGTGCTTCAGAGTATAGGAAGCATCAAATTGATGGAGAAAGTACAAAGAACTATAACAAAAAGAACTGAGAATCTAAAAAAGCAGAACTTATAAGGACAGACTAAATAAAGTGGGGCTATATTCTTTACAGGACAGAAAGCTGAGAGGTGATTTATGTTATGTACATAAAGCCTTTCATAATGTAGAACTATGAGAAACTACAGGACTATATAAAACTTTAACTAGTAGAACTACCAGAACAGGTGGGTTACAACTTAGGGTAGAAAATTATGGAACAAATAAATGAGGAAGATGGTTTAGTCAGAGGGTAGTATCATATTGGAATGCCTTACTGAGATATAGTGTCTGCAGTAACACAATGGACCAATGGATCAGTTCAAAAAAGCATTAGATGCTTATATGGGCAATGAACTGGTTATGCAATACCACTCATGTGTGGTGAGTCAAAAATGGCAACTGCCAACTGACTCGTTTCCCAATCTATGAACATATGAATCTATTATAGACCGTTAATACATGCTGGGTTACATGCCTGCTCTTTTTAAAGTTGAAATACTTTTATTAATCATCTGTTTAACTTAATGATTACATTTAACAGTGTCTGAAACTACTGTATTACTCCCAACAGCTTCATTGTAGCAATGTAGACAATTACATACCATTAACTACAACTTCCATTGGCTCCATCACCTACTTTGCCTTCAACTCCCAGGACCGCGACCACCACCATTGACATTCACCCTGGATTGCCCCCAGGGCAGAGCTGCTGGGACAGTCCCCCTACATAACTCTCCGAATGGTGCCACATTGTCCGCAGGCTAGGCTTTGTGGGGCTTGGCGATGACAGGTGTCGGTGTCCATTTTTTTCCCCTTTGTGGTGGGAGGTGTGGCATGCAGTGATATAAGGGAACACCTCCCGTAACTGTTGAGCCTCAGCTGCACCAGCCCCAGTCCTGGCCTCCACTAGGAGTCAATCGTAGATCGAGTGCTTCCCCAACCTCCTCCCGGAGGAGAAGAGCAGTCTGTCAGATGCTCAATCTTCCTCCCCCCAGCTGACCCTCAGACTCCCCTAGCTCGCATCCAAACTCAGGCCGATGGCGTAGCAAGCAGTAATCCAACTGCTGTGCCAGCGGGCTGTTTTTTTTTTTTTTCCTTCAGGTAATTTAATCTCATCATATGCATTTCTTTTAATTAATTTTTATAGCACTGTTCCTAGTTTAACTGGCTATGGACTCAAGATTATAACATAATACCATCCTCATTAGTGATATGACTCTGATAAATTCTGGTATCATCAGCATATATTAGGCAATTCCCATTCATTTCAATATCATTTGCCATATATTAACAAAAAACAAGCAAAAAACAAAAAAGGATCAGTTTAGTGCCTTGTTTCAGCACTCCAGTCCAAACTACATTTCTCTAGTTTTACTTTATGATCTCATAGAAACATAGACTTTGACGGCAGATAAGGACTGCTTGGCCCACCTAGTCTGCCCATTTCCCTACCTAGAGTATAAGCTACAGATCCTATTTAACCAACAACCTATTTCTTCCTACGCGCCACAAAAATTGCCTTATATCTGTCCCATGCATTCTTGAATTCTCCCACAGTTTTAGACCCCACAACCTCCTCAGGAAGGCTGTTCCATGCGTCCACCACCCTCTCTGTGAAGAAATACTTCCTCACATTGCCTCTGAGCCGTCCCCCCTCTATCTTCAAACTGTGTCCTCTTGTTCTTGCACATCTCTTTTTCTGAAAGATGCTACCTTCTTGGACTTTGTTGATTCTACTGAGGTACTTAAATGTTTCTATCATGTCCCCCCTCTCCCTCTTTTCCTCAAGGGTATACATATTAAACTCCTTTAGTCTCTCCTCATATGGCTTCTCTTGCAGACCCTGCACCATTTTAGTTGCCCTCCTCTGAACTGCCTCCATCCTGTCTATATCCTTGAGGAGATGGGGTCTCCAGAACTGGACGCAGTACTCCAGATGGGGTCTCACCAGCTGTCTGTACAGGGGGATAACAACTTCCTGTCTTCTGCTGGAGATGTCTCTCCCTATACATCCAAGTATCCCCCCAGCCCTCTCTACCGCCTTCTCAAATTGCTTGCCGACCTTAATGTTATCTGATATGATTACCCCCAGGTCCCTTTCCATTTTTGTTGTTGTTACTACCCCACCCCCATTGTGTAATCTTCTCCAGGGTTTTTGTTTTCCAGGTGCATTACTTTGCACTTCTTTGCATTGAATCCAAGCTGCCACACTTCTGACCATTCCTCCAACCTTGCCAAGTCCCTTTTCATCCTTTCCACACCTCCTTGTGTATCAACCCTGTTGCAGATCTTTGTGTCATCTGCAAAGAGGCATACTTTTCCTTCAGTCCCTCTGCAATGTCACTTATAAAGACATTAAAAGGACTGGACCAGTACTGAACCTCACTGGTACCCACAGTAACCCCTCTTTCTTCAGAGTGGACTCCATTTACAATTACCTTCTGTGTCTTGTTCAGCCAACATTTTCCAGGCTACCACCCTGGGACCCACTCCCAGGCTGGTTAATTTGACTACTAATCTTTTGTGTGGGATTGTGTCAAATGCCTTGCTAAAGTCTAGGTAGGCCATGTCCACAGCCCCTCCCTGGTCTACTACTTTGGTCACCCAGTCAAAGAAATCAATTAGATTCATCTGACATGAACTTCCCGCTGTGAATCCATGCTGCCTTGGGTCCTGTGCCCCACTGGCCTCTAGGTACTCAACAATTCTTTCCTTCAGAAGTGATTCCATCACTTTCCCTACCACAGAGGTCAAACTGACAGGTCTGTAGTTTCCTGCCTCTGTCTTGGTCCCACTTTTGTGAAGGGGAATCACATCAGCCTTCTTCCAGTCCTCGGGTACCACACCATCCTCCCATGATTTGTTAAAAAGGGTAGTCAGTGGTGTCTCTAGTTCTCTGCTTAATTCTTTTAGAATTCTGAGCTGAATTCCATCTGGCTCCATTGCTTTGTCCACTTTCAGTTTTAGGAGTTCTTTCAGAGCCCTTTCTTCTGTGAAAGGACTGGGATCGACCCCCCCCTCTTCAAAGTGCTTCTGTTAATTGGATTAGGCACCTCCCCCACTTCCCCTTTTGTGAATACTGAGCAGAAGTATTCAATCAGTATCCCTGCTTTTTCACTGTCACTCTCTACCCACCCACCATCCATTCTATTCAGCCTCACTATCCCTCCCTTTGTCTTTCTATGCTCCCTGGTATACCTATAAAAGGTTTTATCCCCCTTCTTAACTGAGTTGGCTATCTTTTCCTCAGTTTGTGCCTTTGCTATTCTGACTACCCTCCCTGCTTCCTTCTGCCTTAACTGGTACAGTTCTCTGTCCTGCTCCTTCTGTGTTTCCTTATTCTTCCTAAATGTTATCTTTTTCTCCCTAACCTTCACCACCACTTCTTTTGAGAACCATAGTGGCCTTTTCTTTCATTTTGATTTGTTTATTTGCTTCACACAAAGGCCTGTTGCCTCTGTGATGGCAGTTTTGATATTTCCCCATTGTTGCTGCACCCCTCCTTCTAGCCTGTTTGCTAGTGCTTTTCTAAGGCACTCTCCCATCTTGCCAAAGTCAGCCCTTCTGAAGTCGAGAACCCTCACTATTATATGACTTGACTCTGTAGCTGAGTTTATTGTGAACCACACTGTTTGGTGGTCACTTGTTCCCAAATGGCTACCCACTTCTAGATCTGAGATCCTCTCACTGTCACCGTTTGAGAGTATGAGGTCTAAGATTGCTCCCTCATGAGTAGGTTCCAAAACTAGCTGTCTGAGGCATGCCACCTGAAGGGCATCAAGAATGGCCCTGCTTTTGGATGTGCCTGCAGCAAAGGTGCTCCAGTTAACATCTGGCATATTAAGGTCCCCCATCAACAGTATCTCCCCTTTCTCTGCCATCCTAAGTATGCCTTCTATCATATCCTTGTCCATTCCCTTCCCCTGACATGGGGGTCTGTACACAACCTCTGTGCAGATTGTGGTGCCATTTCTAGTCTCTAAGGTGACCCACAGTGCCTCCTCTCCTCCCTGTTTACTCTTTTGTTCAGTTGCTTTTATCCCTTCCCTTACATAGAAAGCTACTCCCCCCCTTCTGCCCTCCCTGTCTCTCCTGTAGGTTGTGTACCCTGGTATGTTAACATCCCAGTCATGGTTCTCTGTGTACCATGTTTTGGTGACTGCTACGATATCCAGGCATCCCTCTTACATCAAGGCCACCAGTTCAGGGAGCTTGTTGCCCAGACTATGGGTGTTGGTACTCTTTACCCTCCATTTCTTGATGGCCTTACCCCTTTTTGCCCCATCCCTGTCCTTATTGCGTTTGTCACTTTCTCCATTTACCCCTGTACTTCTCCCTGTTGACATCACAATGTTGGTGTCTACCTCACTTAGTACTCTGATTTTTGGGGGGGGGCTAGGATTTCCCTGATCCTTTCCAGTGCCTCCCCCCTTGGCTAGTTTGAATGCTTGCCAATGAAGTATTTAGACCTATCACCTAGGATCCTGGTTCCCCTCCTGGACAGATGCAGACCATCACACCAGTATAGGCCTGCATCCCTCCAGGTGGACCCCCAGTCCCCAATGAAGCCAAATCCCTGAGCTCTGCACCAGTTTTTCAACCACTGATTGAATCATATGGTGTGGAGCACCCTAGCCTCACCCATGCCATAGACAGGCAGCACCTCTGAGAAGGTTACCGTGTGTGCTATTTGTCTAAGGACCCCCCATCTCCACAAATGCTTCTTGCACTGCTCTGATCCCTTTCATAGCCAGGTCATTTGTTCCATGGTGGACAATGACATCCAGTTCCCTCCCCTGTGCAGCTGCTCCTGTGATCCTGAGGATTCACTCCCTGTCCCTCCAAGCCATGGCACCAGGCAGGCACCTTACCTCCCTCTCCCCTTCCTCCCCAAGTTCTACCTTCCTAATAATGGAGTCCCCCACCAGGAGTTGTTTCCTTCCCCTGTGGGGTCCCCATGCCACCTTCCTGTGGGTCTCCTTTGTGGAGGTTCCCAGCATCCTCCTTGGTCTCCACTGTGGGTGCCTCCATAGAGGAACCACACTTTTCCAGAATGGCATAGAAATTGTGGAGAGGTACAACTGGAGGGATGCACCTCTGTTCCACCACCCTCACCCTCCCTGAGCCCACTGTGGTCCAACCACTCCTCTTTCTTGGCAACCTCTGAGGCAACAGCAGTGACCCTGGTGGTCCCAGGGTGGGAGAGGAGGTCCCACAAATCCTGGCCAACTCAGCCTAGAGATGAACAACCTCCTCCCTCAGCCCAGAGAGGTGCCTGCAGATGGGACAACACTGCATCCTCCAGAAAGTCTCTCGGAAGACTGCTGCTCCACAGCCATTCCACTGCACCACTGCCATCATGTCTTTTTTCTGGCCCCCTAACTGCTGTTTGGAATACTTACTCTTTCCTCTGTTTGTTTATTTTTTTCTTTCCCTACTTACTTACTGCCTCTGTGCCCTTTTCACTCCTGATGTTCCTGTTCTGAGACAAGAAGTTCCTAGATTTCTCAGTAGTCTCCTTACTTGCTCAGAGTCAGACTTCCAGCAGCTGGCGGGGGGGGGGGGAGAGCTACGCTTGCCCTTCTAGGATGGTGAGTCTTTGGTGGCTCTGTGATCACTCACTTCCTGCTCCCAAACAGGAAGTTCCTGTTGTCAGTTAAATCCTGTGCCTATAAAAGTAGAACAGGTTTAGGGTTGGGGTGGAGGGGAGGGAAGGAGGGCAATATAGTCCCAGTAGAGAAGTTTTAGTTATACCAGTAGCTCCTTCCTCCTGGTTTTCTATCTGTTTTCTGGCAGAAGCTATCTAGGGCAGTGTTTAAATTTGGTTTCAACCTGGCTCCTTCTAGCTAAGCCACTCACCCTACTTTGCAAATCTTTCTACACTTATTTAATTTCACAGATAACAATTCCCTTCTGACACCTGTGACAAGCACCTAGATAAGTAGACAGATAACACAGATAACAGATAATAATTTACTTCAACTACCCCTGACAAACACACTAACTCTTTTTTGTTTTGTTACCCTACATTGAAGGTCCCAGTACAAGAGTTCTAGTTCTTAGTCCCAGTAGAGAAGTTTAGTTATACCAGTAGCTCCTTCCTCCTGAGCGTTCTGTCTCTTCTCTGGCAGAAGCTATCTAGGGCAGTGTTTAAATCTGGTTTCAATCTGGCCTCTTCTAGCTAAGCCACTCCCCCTACTTTGCAAATCTTTCTATACTTAGTTAATTTCACAGATAACAATTCCCTTCTGACACCTGTGACAAGCACCTAGATAAGTAGACAGATAACACAGATAACAGATAACAATTTACTTCAACTACCTCTGGCAAACACACTAACTCTTTTTTTTTTGTTACTCTAAATTGAAGGTCCCAGTACAAAAGTTCTAGTTCTTAGTCCCGGTACAGAAGTTTAGTTATGCCAGTAGCTCCTTCCTCCTGGTGTTCTGTCTGTTCTCTGTCTTCTAAAACAATTACATTTTAAAATTCATTAGTTTTGTGATCAGAATGTTTCTGTCTATGAGGTCAAATGTGTTTGAAAATGAATTAAGGTAACATCAATAGTGTTCTCCTTTTTCATTTTGATATGCAAGTCATAAAAAAATGTTTTTATTCTTTGGTAACTGGATAAAGCCAACTAGGCACATTTAACTGATAAATGTGTTGTGGAATGGTTTGTAATATTGTTATACTGCTTTATGTCCAAATTGCCATTTATTTCCTCCGTTACCTATTGGAAAACAAAATTCTTGGCTATCTTACTCACTCTAGAGGTAAGAGAAATCGGTTCCACATCAGATGCATGATCTACAACTTTGATTTTTTTAGGTATTGGGATCACTTCCATCTTTTTCCTGTCCACACTGTAATTATCTTTCCTCGTTTGTAAACTGACATTAATAACCAAGGTGAATACTGGAACTAGGGAATGTGCTCAACCATTAAGTAAGGAGCCTTGTGTATTGTTTAGGCCAACTTCTTCTGTAACATTTATATTAAAAAGTTCCTTTCAGGACTCAGCCTAGTCAAACCAGTTGTTTCAGAGACAGAGGAGGACAGAGTCAGAAACTGCTATTAGCTGAAGCTGTTGTTTTTAACAGACAGAGAGCATATAGCCATAAAAGTGCCCTGCTGGTCATATGGGATAGTTTTTAGTTTTACTTTTTATACTGGAAGGCATGTGAGCAAGTCTGCCCATTTTCACAAGCATCCAGTCAAATGACAATTAGGCACATAAGGGTATTTACAGAATGGAGCGCATAAATTAAATATACAATATGATTTACATTTAGGGCACCATTTGTCCAAAATGTGCAGTGGTATGCAAAGAGGAATGGTAGCCCTCTTGTGGTTGTGAGAGCAAGAGGTCAGAGGAGAATTAATGAGGAGGGTGTAGTGTTGGGCAGAAACAGTCTGATCTAGTAAAGAGATGGAGTTTGAGGTGGCTTTTGAATATTCCAAGGGAAGTGCATTGTATGGGGGGGGGATAGAAGGCTGCTAAAGAGCCTGGTGCCCCTGGTGGCTAGGGAGTGGAGTTCTTGGTAGTGTGGCAGAATGGCACTGTTAATGGAGTTGTGGGGGGTAGATCTGGTTGTACAAGCCCAGGAGGGACTCAGGAACTTGAATGTGATGGAGCTAAGGAGTAGTTACTGATGGATTTTAAAGAAGAAATCAGGATATTGTAGTCAAATCTATCTTCAAGAGATAGCCAGTGGGCAGCCTTGTAAAGTTTGCAGTGGTGAGTGAATCTGGGGAGGCCAGTGATAAACTTCATGATGTTGTGGTAGGAGGCTCTTAGCTTAAGGGGGGTCTTTGGCAAGGAGAGGAGGAGTATACTATGGATCTGTATTTGAGGAGTGGGAGTAACAGTCTATTTGAAACCAGTGCCCCGGTCTTGGGAATGAGGAAATGATTAACCCGGTATAACATCCCGAGCCTTTGGTGAATTTTTTTGATGAGTTGGGATATGTGGTATTTGTAGCAAAGGTGGCAGTCTAAGTAGATGCTGAGGTGTCTAAATTCAGTAACTATTTCAATAAAGTTGCCATTATTGTCAGGGAGTGAAAAGTTGAAGTCTGCGTTTTTTTTTTCCTAGCAGCAGAGAAAATCATGGATTTGTTTTGTTTAGCATTAAGAGCAAGTGCTTGAGAGGAGAATCAGGAGTGAAGTTTATGGAAATCATGCTGGAGTTTGTCAAAGAGAGTTATGGGACACCTGTCTTTGCAGAAAAGAGCAGCATCATCTGAATAAAGGATTAATTCTGTATACTTGCAGATTTCAGGGAGCGAGTTTATGGCAAGGAGAAAAAGCAAGGGACCCAGGATACACCCTTGTGGTATTCCATATTTGATGGGACAGATATCAAAGTACCAGTAGCTGAAATACCCCATGTACAGTAAAAACAGAAAGATCCCCTCTCAGGAGAGAAGACTGACACATTTGCAGAATGACCAATTCCTGCCAGTCACCAGAAGAGTGTTACATTGCCACCACACTGGCTCCTGATTTCAGATCCAGAACAGTTTTCTGAATCAACAGCTGAGGAGGGTATCACATTATTATAGTGACTCAACTTGAGTGACTCAGTTTTGAGCAACTCAGTTTGACCGCTTGTGATTTGAGCTACCTTGAAAGGGTAGTGAGCGTGGTTAGAGTGACTAGGTAGGGGGAGAAAATGGTGAAGGAGTAGGACAGCTAAAGACAGGAAGAGGAGGGTCCAGGCAGGAAGCAGAGGTATGTGGGCTGTAGTTTGGGGTGTGCTGCAGAGCTGGTGTTCTGGTGTGGTGGTGGGTGGCTGCCTGCAGAGAGGGAGGTCCAGAGTTTGGGACTTGGTAGTGGTAATATTTTTACTTGTTTTCTGTGTGGGAATTTGTGTTTTTTTTGTGTTCTGTTTTTTCCCCCTCCCTGACATGCACCCCCCCCTTCGGACTTGAGAATAGTAATATAGGGAGGCATGGGGTGAAGTCTTCCACATTGATGTGTTTATTTTCCCCTGGTCGCTGTTGCTGGGTTCGCTGGGGGGGTGTACATTGCCATTTTGCTTTTCAGCGATGTACACTCACTGTAATAGCAATCGCTTTTTTTCGATTGTTATTGTGACATGGAACCGCTGAGGAGATCCCTGTGTGCAAGCTGATGAACCAGAGTGGCACCAGATTTTAAGTAATGAAAAGGGGTTTTAGTCCTGTAACTGGTTGTTTCAGTTAAATAGATTTGAGGCATCAAAATCCTTAAACAGGACAATGCGTGAGAACAGCCCAGATAGAAGATCTTTTTGCAGCCAGTCAGGCCTTTAGGATTACAATTTGCTTAATTGTTGTTTGCTTTATTTGAACTGCTTCCATGTAATCAGCACTGCACCACCTAACCACATTTGGGCTACAAAATATGCCTTTATTGCAACTGCATAGTATTACTATTGACTTGAACAGAGACTGTGGGGTGTTTGACATTGTGCCTGTTCCCCCAATAAACTTGTTCCCTTTATATATTTTGCATTTGAAGTTCTTTGCATTATTGCTGTTATTTTATTTTCTGTGCATATTGTTTGAAGGGCCACTCAATGAGGTCCTTCATAGGGTGGGTGTGGGTTGTATTAGTTTTAGTTTCCTAGTGGGTAGTACCCAGGCAACCTGTGGATCCCACTGGGTGAAGGCATCATGCTGTTGGTTAACTTGTTTCAAGACCCCAGTGACCAGCAACAACCCAAGATCATCTGCTCTATGGTGTAAAATTTGGCTGTCCCATTTTATATCCGAGCTATGCCTGTCCTCAGAGGCAGGGATTACACACATCTCTTTCTATGATGTGTGCATTGTCAGAGCCAGATCACAGGTCAAGAAATTAAAATATGGGTTGCCTGGTACAGGGATAGTGACACCAGTCTTAACCACTCCAAACAGATAAGGACTGCTTGACCCACCCAGTATGCCCATTTTTCACCCTGCTTATATTATAGAAACACAGAATTTATTGGCTGATAAGGACTTCTTGACACTTCCAGTAATGGTAAACGCTTAAAATTACTGTTTTACTATATCATCATTTTTTAAGGGGAACAAACAGTGCAATAGTTGTGCATTGTCCTTCGAAGTCCAAAAGACCACAAAATGTCTTATTAAACAAGGTATTGTGTTTTTCTGCTGGTGTCAGCATGTGTTGAATAGTGACTGCACAAAGGAGGATCAGGAAAAAGCTGACATCCTTAAAGGGCTGGTGACACATTCAGAACTTTAGCAAAACCTAATATTTAGACACAGTCCAGCTTGTATTTCCCATTAGTGCTGTATTCCTCCTCCCCATTATTTATTACTGAGGTCATCTGTATGAAAACAGGATCTCTGCTCCTGAGGAGTTTGTCTATTCCTGCTGCTTTTTCCCTACCTGAAGTCACAGAGCACTGCTTATGATATCACAGTTACTGCCATGGCAACAGATTGTGATGTCACAACAGAGGACTATGACTGGAAGTTGGGTGTAAACTATAGAGGCAGATGGACTCTAAAAGAACTCTAAGGGATAAAGATAATACATTCATGCAAATTTCCTTTGTAATAAATAATGAGAGGAGAACTACATAAAATATAAATGGAATGCAGGCAGAATTGTACCTAATTATTATGTTTTTTAAAGTTTTCTTCGAGGCACCAGTAGCTCTTTAGCAGATACTTCTGCTCAGCCTTCAAAATGAAGGGAGATGAGGACAGGTCACCATGGAGCAGCAGGCACATGAGGGGAAGGTGAACCCAAGTCCATTTGTAGAGAAAAAAAAGTCCTGAAAGGACTTGCAAACCTGAACGTGAACAAGGGCATGGAATCAGTAGGTATACACCCAAGGGTTCCAGAGGGATCTTGCTGCACCACTGACAGCCTTATGCAACAACTCAGTGGAAACAGGAGTAGTCCCAGAGGACTGGAGGATAGCTGATGTGGTCCTGCATCATAAGCATGGCAGCAGAAAGGAGGATAGCAACTATAGGCAGGCCAGTCTCACATCAATTGGGGGGGAAGAAATTAATAGAAACCCTGTTAATGGAAAGGTTAGTGAAATATCTTGAATTATGTGGGTTGCAAGCTCAAAGGCAGCATAGACTGATGAGGGGAGGTCATGCAAGATTAATCTGATTGATCTCTGACTGAAGACCAGGGAAATAAATCAGGGAAGAGCAGTGAATGTGGCCTACTTCAACAAGGTCTTCAACACTGTGCCACATAGGAGACTGATAAAAAAACTGGACAGTCGAGGTGTGGGATCCCAAGTGGTAAACTGAGTAAAAGAAAATGGTTGATGGATAGGCAATAGAGGGTGTTGTTAAATGGTACTCACTCTAATGAGGGGAAGAGTGACCAGTGGGGTGCCACAGGTCCTGGTATTGGAACTGGTAATTTTCAACGTCTTCCAAAGTGACATAGCAAACAAGCTGGAAGGGAAGGTATGCCTTTGTGCAGATGACACCAAGATATATATAATAGGGTGGATACTCAGGAGGGGGTAGAGAGAATGAGTGGGGACTTTAGAAAACTGAGTGGTCACAGGTACTGTGTGGCAATTGGGGTTCAATGCAAAAAAGAGAAAAATCATGTACCTAGAGCATGGAAACCCAAGAGCTGATTATAAAATGGAGGGAGGTACTATTGGTCACTAAAGAGAAAAGAGACCTTGGTTTTACAATATCTGATCACCTCAAGGTCACAGGGCAGTGTGGCAAGGCAGTGACAGGGCTAGTATGATGCTGGGGTGCGTAGGAAGAGGTATCACAAGCAGGAGGAGGGAGGTAGTATTACCACTGTATAGGTCATTAGTGACACCCCAGCTATGGTACTGTGTCCAATTCTGGATGCCACAGCTCAGAAAGGACATGAGGCAGGCCACAAAAGGACAATTAAAATGGTGCATGAGGTGCACAAAAAACCCTATGTAGAGAGATGGAGGGATCTTAACATGTAAACCCTGGGGGGGAGAAATGATAGAGACTGACAGGTACCGCATTGGGTTGAACAGGGCACTGGAGGGGAGCCTGTTTCAAATGAGGAAGTGCACTAGAGCAAGAGGGCATGCAATGAAGCTGGAAAGGAGGGGGGTCATGAAGGATGTGAGGAAATACTACTTTCATTAGAACATTTCTGTCTGAAGTGCAAAAAACTACTCTAACTACAGTTTCATCTTTCACCCATAAATTATTGTCAGTGAAGAAGAAGGAACATAAAAACATCTGGGAGTGGTACTACATTAAATCTTGTTAATGTCATACAGCTAGTTAGTACGCCGTGTAAAAAAAACTTATAGTATATGCTTACTCCTTGCTGTGAATGTACATGGATCTTCATACTAATTAAACAAGCATTTGTCAATGCCGAACGTTCACTTGCAAGTATTTGCAGTGGTGTTTTGCATGTATGGTGCTTTACCCTAATGCCCTGTGCGATTGTTGGTATTTGCACAATAAATTGTCAGCATGGTCTTTTTGTTA
Organism: Neoceratodus forsteri; assembly: GCA_016271365.2. NCBI lineage: Eukaryota > Metazoa > Chordata > Ceratodontiformes > Ceratodontidae > Neoceratodus > Neoceratodus forsteri. Next base: position 64,263,869 of record CM057459.1, read on the forward strand.
CCCCCATTGTGCACTACATAGGCGGAAGCACGTTTTGGGCAGGATGTGAAAAATGACAGCTGTACTGCTCATGAGAGGTGTGGTAAATGGCAATGTTGAAAATCTGGAGTGCAAATATTGAAAATGTAAGCACGTATGAGTGTCTGCGAGAACTGCGCAACACACGCTCGTAAAACAGTCATTTTTAAGAATTTTTTCACCAAATTTTCAACATAGCCATTTTAAGACCTCTGCTCATGCACGGTGTTACTGTGATTTTCTTAATGTGTTCCATACATTGATTTCGCACACCGACTGCGCCATTGTGCGCTACATGGGCAGAAACACGTTTTGGGTGAGATGTGAAAAATGACAGCTGTACAACTCATAAGAAGGTGTGATAAAATGGCAATGTTGAAAATCTGGAGTGAAAATATTGAAAATCCGCGAACGTACGAGCCTGCGTAGGAACTGCGTAGCCTGCGCTTATAAAACAGTCATTTTAGAATTTTTGCACAATTTTAAACATGGGGTTTTAGGACCCCTTCTCATGAATGATGTCACTGTCATGGTGTTATTCAAGGCTGAAGGGTGATTTCATGCAGTGACTGCGCGGTGCCTGCGAGAATCACCCTGGGCCTGAATAACACCATGACAGTGACATCATTCGAGAAAGGGTCCCAAAACCTATGTTGAAATTTGGTGCAAAATTCAAAAAATGACTGAGATATAATAAAGTTGAACCCCACATGTAGACCATTATACAGCTTACCGGCATTTCCTCAGTTCGCGGTCAGCTTTGAAGAGTGCAGACGTGTTCCTGGTCCACCGAGATCATCGTGCGGAGTCTGGAGGTAAGTATGGGTGTGTGGGAGGCTGGGTGCGCAGTGGGTGGGTGCGGGTTGTGGGAGGGGGTTGGAGGCAGCATGGCAGGACCGCTTTTGTTTTACAGGGAAAAAACAGCGTGGGATGTTTGCCACACTGGGGTGGGCTCCCAGCGTGGCAGAAGATGTTTGAGGGGGCCGAGGAACCAATGGGTGATTGGGCACCCCCGTCGGCAAACTACGTGGGCGGGGCTGAGGAGCCGACGGGGGATTGGGCACCCCCGTTGACAAAACAAACGAACGGTTTGCCACGCTGGGGTGGGCTCCCAGCATGGCAGCAGGATGGCTTGGGGGGCCCGTGGAGCCGGCGGAGGATTGGGCTCCCCGTCGGCACAAACAACATATTGCCATGCTGGAGTGGGCTCCCAGCATGGCAGAGCTTTGCGGGCGTGGCCGTGGAGGCTTACATGACGGAGGGCGGCGGCGGCGCTCAGTATGGCAGCGGTGTTTTCCTTTGAAGCAGAGGAACACTGTCATACTGAGCTCCTGCACCCATTGGTGCAGGACCGCCATGCCTGCTCAAGGGGCAGTGGCATTGGATGGGACAGGCACACCTCCAGTGTGCTAATCTCCCAAAACATTCTTTGCATCGCAACGGCATAGACGATCAAAAGCTTTTGCACCACAGTTCAAAGGTCATGGAATGCTGCTGAACCCATCTGGGGGTACAGCAGTTTTATTTTTCAATTAGAATGCAAGCTCATACCACCTGCCATTGTACTTGTATCCACCTCCCCCCCACACACACACATATGCACACACAGTCTGGGCCCTTCCCCAAACACAGAATCTTCCACTGTTTCATCATTTAAAAAAACTGAAACCCACTATTTACTAAGTAGGTTTTCACCAGCTGGGAGAGGGTGAGTTTCTGTTTTGGGTTTTTTGTTTTTGTTTTTTTGACTTTTTTAGTTTGTTTCTTTTTTAACTGAAGAGCTCTTGGGGAGAGCATCATTTTTTAATTTTATGTTTCATACCATATGCTTTGTAAAATAACACATGGACAACCATGCACAACTCAGTTATGGTTCCATCTTGGGGTTCTGATGACATCAGGGACCTCTCGAGCTTCACTCTCGAGGTCCCTCTTATGTAATTAGAACCCGTCAGTGGATACACAGCCTTGTTGTGCATGGTTGTTTATCTATTATTCTCTAGGGGATTACTGTATAACCACTAAATGTAATGCAGATCTTGCTCATTGGTTCTCTTCTCCACCTCCAGCCTTCATTCTGGACCTATTAACTACCACAGCCTTCTTCCTAGATAAAGACATGTTGCTTAAAAATCATCAACCCTTACCAGAACCTGAGAAAAAGTTCTGATAAGGTTATTTTACAGAAAATGGCACAGGTTCTGGAAGCTTCTGAACTTATCTAAACCGTTTCAGCACTCCTATTACAAATTGCAGTTTACTGCATTGCAACTGCCCATAACCACTTCCAGGGACATGGTCGAAAGCAGGACTATGCATTTGAATCAGTTTCTCCCTGTTTATAAATAAAATTAAAATGATTGCACAGGAATAATTTCAGATACAAAAACAAAAGTGCAAACATGTCATCCAGTGGGATTATTTTGTAGTCCTTTCTTAGACCCAAAAGCCCCTGGTGCTGCTCAGTAAAACGAACAAAGAAAATATGCAGTTCATCACACTCAGATTGACACTGTCACCTGAACTGCAAGTGAATGAGGGTCATATTTGGTACAATCATTTCAAAGTGTGCTAAGGTCAATGAGATAAAATGTTCCATATTTGAGGACTCGTGCTGCAGTAGGTTTAGCTATCCTGGTGGCTAGCATTATATTATGTACATTCTGCATTGTCCCAGCACAGCAGTGGTAGTGGAGAAGGAGTGGAAGAAACACTTTTCATTACAGACATTACATTAACGAAGGCCTCCTCCCTCCCCCCAACTGATATACACTGCCAGTGCAAAGGAGTTGCAGAGTCTCGGCAGTGTATAAATATCTATTATCTTGTTAAATAGAAAGTACCAGTAATGGCTGGTACAGAAGAACATGCTGGCTAAAAAGCAGAGTAAACATCTTTAACAGCAAAACAAAGAACACAAGATCTAGGTCAGGGATGGGAATAGAAAAAAAATATATGCTTATAATATTTAAGAAGTTAGACACATCACAAAAAGTCCCTCTTCAGAGGACCGGTTAAATAATGCAGTGGCAACATGTGGTGCTACTGCCCTGTGGAGTACCAGGGTTTGTGCCTAAGCTCTGGAATCTCACATGGAGGTTGACTTGGCTGGCTGGGCCAGGCAAAATGCAAGATGGAGCCATTTGGTTACTCAAGACCACCAGATGTGTGCACATACGTTACTGGCTAACCTGTATGTGGGATTGATGTTTGATGTGAAGGCAGTTGCTCACTTGCGTTGCCAGTTGAAGTAAGGATGTACTGTAGGAGAGGAGGCTTGGGTCATCAGAGTAAGGGACTGAGGAGCAAAATGAGGACAAGTAGAAACAAGCATTTGTCAATATAGAATGTTAACCACTTCCTTTGTTGTTGTACCAGGTCCTGCTTGTACATATCTTTGCTACATATTTACCCGTGATAGACCAGATGAGATGCAGTATCTCATTTTCAGTGGTGTCCTGCTTTTACACAATTTTAGATTACATTTACCCAGGATAGGCCAGCTAAGAGACAATAGTGTAATGTAATGGCTAAGGAGATGCTTGCTATGCTGGTAATCTTGGAGCATTGCACTGGCCACCAGGAGAAGGACTGAATCCAACCCCCCTGCAGAATGTCTTCCTCCTGGGTGGGCTGGGAGTAACATATGCTGTGGCACTGCACCTGGTGTCCTGTAGTGTATGGGTCTGACAGATCTGGTGGTATGGAAGTATTGGGGTTGGAGGAATTTCTGGCTCCACCTGAGAGGGGAAAAACAATAGGGAAAATGTAATGTGGCTTTAAGTAAATGAAAACACCATGTGTTCTTTGGTTGTACTGACCTCTGTGGCCCTACTTTCTCCCTTAGCACCTCATTTTAGGTGGATCTGGCCAGACCATTGCACCGAATGGCAGAGAGGTAAGCCTCCTATAGCTTATACAAAGCCAATGATGAATCCTGGAGGAAGGTTGTGAACCCACCAGAGCCAGAGTCAGTGTTGGGTCCAAAGGAGAAACTGACTCATCCAGATAATGTGCACAGATAGAACTGGGGGAAAAAAGGGGTGGAAATCAGTCAAAGTGTGAAACACCCATAGCCATTTTAAAGTCAGAGACATAATTCTGTGCCTAACAATGCCAGAAAGTTGTATTAAAGAATAACTACCACATACTATGCACAGTGATAATGGGTGGCTTAACTTTTTAAGATGGAAGCACCACAGAAGAGCAATGGCTGATGCAGTGATGTCCCCCACATTGACACTGGGGAAATGCCACAAGCAACCCCTGATGCACACCAGCTTGAAGGCAGAATCCAGATGCACTCTGCCACACCACACACCCTGAAGGTCACCGACACAACCGGCCACAGAACAGCGCACCACGCATGGATACCACCAACAGGACCTGACATTAGGCTCTCCCCCCACCACAGCACCATGGCAGAAACCAACAGGCAGCAGACAGATTGGGCAGTGAAGAAGACCATGGTGGATGGCACGGTAGCAACGGATGGCCGGGTTAGGTGGCTTAGCATACACTTGCAGACACGGGGACACTGTTGCTGAGGGAGTCTTTGTAGTGCACCATCGGTGCACCTGTTGATGCTGTGGGGGGGCATGTAGCTGAGCTTTCACGGGCGCTGTGACCATGGTCAAGATGTGTGTGTTGATGTGGGGGGGGGTCGCTGCAGGGGTGTCATTCTGAGACTGTGCTTCCGTTAAGACGTCAACACTGTTTTCAACAAGGAATACAGCTTTTATTCAGATTCATGACACAGTAATGACAATAACATATATTACAATCATTGGGACACAGTCATCATAACCTGCCTCTGTGCTACTGTAGGCATCTTGTACGGTATATAAAGTTAAAACCGAGTGCTGAAGAAGAAATTGAGAATGCTCGCACTCAAGAGTTCTTGCCTCGCATAGATTCAAAGTTCTTCACCAAAGAGAAGAGCAGCTCCTGGGCTTTATGCCTAGAACTGATATCCCACAATCCTCTTGAAGTTAAAGAAACATGATTTACATGAGTAGTCAACTTAAAGTATTTCATATCAGTAAAGAAGCATTCAGTCAGTCTTGTGTATTTTACATTTATCTGCCCCACCATTCACATAATACTCAAGAAAGAATAAACATAAAAGTGAAACAAACCTATTTTTGTGCACTCTTTACAGGCTTTAGAAAGGGCAGATGTTAACTGCCCCATATTGTATCTTATTACAAACCTACCATCCAGCCAAGGCAAGTATGACTAGAAGAGGTATATAAACACTTTACTTATAAATGCCTAGCAGCATAAAGAGGACAGGGAAGGATTTTTAACTGCCAGGTATCTGTAGTGTTTCTGATTTCACAAATTATAGTCATGCCCCTCAAATAATCCTTATTTAAGTGCACTTGAATAAAACGTTAGCGTGACAAACTGTGTTTTCTATTGCTTTGCTGTTATGGGTAACTTTCTGTACTGTTCCTTCCATGGAACAAGTAATTTAGAGTTTTAACTCCTGTACATGTAGAGTATGTCATAGTTTGCATACAGAACTCTAAACTCTATTTGGATAGGTCAGCAACTCACGCTTTATTTATTTAAGTAGATAGGAATTACAACCCATTGAGTCATAGACTCATTTTCAAAGACTCCACATCACAAAAAAGCACAAACATTTTGATACACTGACAGAGGAAACATTAGGAGAGGGGTACATTGGAGTATCATACATGTGAGATGTACTAAGTTTGAGTCGAATTTCGAAGAAGCAGCCTAGGCGGCTCCATACAGACAGTCATGGTACATACATTCAAATGTTGCCTATACAAGTGATTAGCTAGGTTTTATTTACAATATTGATACAATGATAGATACAGTTGCTACCTCTGAAAGGTATTGTCATATTTTTTAAACAGGTCTTGAGATCTTTTAGTTAAGGTAGATGGACCTTCAACTGGCGCCTCAGCAATACTTGACAGAGAGCAGACTCAGAAAGGCATTGTCAGTGCCAGGTTGGCCCTAATGCTATGAAAGCCGTTGGAGGATGTTAGTGGGCAAAATGACAGCTATATGCGGCTAGTATATGTGATTTTAGTGCTGCCTTATAAGGACCTAGCTTGGTGATGGATGAGATAACTGGGGGGAGGGCATTGTACCATAATGGAGCTCTGTATAAGAAGGATCTTTGCGCTAGGGATGACCTGACCCTGGGTACCTTCCAGACAGATTTGGAGGCTACCTGAGTAGGAATAAGTGGGGTGGCTGAATGAAGGGAGGCAGCAACACCTATCAGAGTTAGACCAAGGTATATTTTTTTTGTAAGTAGACAGGTCTGGTATTGCAGGCGCTCCTCTAGCGAGAGAATATTGATGAGAGCACAGAGGGTGCAGGTGTACATGCATTTGTCTGCACCTGAGATGAGCCAGCAGGCTTTGTTGATGGCCAGTTGGATTTGATGAAGTGCTTAACATAGCAACATAGTAATTGACAGCAGATAAGGACCACTAGGCCCATCTAGTCTGCCCGTAATCCCTGCCTGCAACAGTGGCCGCTGACCCTTCTTGGTCATTGGCTTTCGCTTCTCCTTCCCACCACTAGGGTTACCTTATGCCCATCCTATGCATGTTTGAAACCCACCACTGTGCAGGCTCCCACCACCTCTTGGGGTAGGTTATTCCAAGCATCCATCACCCTTTCTGTGAAGAAAAACTTTCTCACATTCCCCCTTATCCTGCCCCCTTCTAATTTCACATCATGCCCCCTCATCCTTGTACAGTTCTTGTACAGAAAGATTTCACCCATCTGGACTTTGTTCAAGCCCTTAAGATACTTGAAGGTTTCAATCATGTCTCCACACTCCCACCTCTCCTCCAGTGTATACATATCGAGGGCTTTTAGTCTCTCCACATATGTCTTCTGGTTGCCCTTCTCTAGACCGCCTCCACTCTGTCCACGTCTTTGTGGAGATATGGCCTCCAGAACTGTACTCCATACTCCAGATGCTTTCTTATCAGCTTTTTGTACAGTTGCATCACCAACTCCCTTCTTCTGCTAGTGATACCCCTTCCTATGCACCCCAAAATGCCACTGACCCTCCCCACTGCATTGTTACACTGTTTGGCCACCAAGATGATTATCCCTAAATCCCTTTCTTCCCTGGTAACTGTCAACAACTCCCCCCCATCAACAAAAACTAAATAAAAATAAAATAAACAAATGTAGCTCTCCATAGAGTTCTTGCCCCCATGTGCATGATTTTGCATTTCTTGGCATTAAATTTAATTGCTACACATTGGACCATTCTTCCAGCTTTCCTAGGTCCCTCCTCATTTTCTTGACCCCCTCTGGAGTGTCTAGCCTGTTGCAGATCTTGGTGTCATCAGTAAATAGGCAAACCTTCCCCTCCAGCCCTTCTGCAATGTCTGTTATAAAGACATTAAAAAGGACTGGTCCCATGACTGATCCTTGAGGCATCCCACTGGTCACCCCCCTTCCTGGGATTGGATCCCATTTACCACCACCCTCTGCTTCCTCTCCCCCAACCAGTTTCTAATACAGTTCTTCACTTTGTGGCCCACCCTCAGGCTACCCAACTTGTAAACCAGCTGTCTGTGTGGAACAGTGTCGAAGGCCTTACTGAAATCGAGGTAGGTGATATCCACTGCTCCCCCTTGATACACCACCTTCGTCACCCAGTCAAAAAAGTCTATCAGGTTTGTTTGACATGACCTTCCTGCTGTGACTCCATGCTGCCTCGGATCCTGTGCTCCACTGGATTCCAAGTGTTCCACAATCCTTTCCTTAAGTAGCACTTCCATAATCTTGGCCACTACTGAGGTGAGGATGACTGGCCTATACTTACCTGCTTCCTCCCTGCTCCCACTTTTGTAAATAGGGACTACAAGTGCCCTCTTCCAGTCCTCTGGAACCACCCGTTTATTGAGTGACTTACTAAACAGGGCTGCCCTTGGTGCTGCTAGCTCCTTCTGAAGCTCTCTTATTATCCTGGGGTGTATACCATCCGGTCCCATTGCTTTGTCCACCCTCAGTTTTGTGAGTTCCTCTAGGACTCTCTTCTATAAATGAGCTGGTGTCGACCTCCCTCCCCCTTTGTCTCTGCTGTCCAGTTGTGGACCCTGTCCCTCCCACTCCTCAGTGAATACCGAGCAGAAGTATTCATTCAGTATAGATGCTTTATCTAGGTCCCCCTCCACACATACTCCTTCCTCCCCTCTGAGTCTTACAATTCCACCTCTGGCCTTCCTTCTTTCACTGATATACTTATAGAAAGTCTTGTCCCCTTTCTTTATCATCTGTGCTAATCTTTCTTCAGTCTTCACCTCTGAGCTCCTTACTGCCTTTCCTGCTTCCCTCTGCCTCTCTAGGTACACCACTCTATCCTCATCCCTTTGTGACTCCTTGTATTTTTTAAAAGCTTCTTTTTTGTCCTTTACGTTCCCTGCCACCTCCCTTGAGAACCATAGTGGTTTACTTCTTCTTTTTCCCTTCTTTTGCAGTGCAATGCACTGATTTGTCCCCTCCCCTATGGCTCCTTTTAGGAGTGCACACTGCTCCTCACCCCTCCTCCTGACTCCTTGCTCACTAGGGCTACTTTGACCCCCCTCACCATCCTTACAAAATCCAACTTCCTGACATCTAGAACCCTTTTCTTGTGTGGCTCATCTGTCATGCTGTCTCTATCTTGAATCACACTGTATGGTGGTCATTGGACCATAGATGACCATCTACTTGAACTTCCACAATCCTGTCCCCATTGGTCAATACAAGGTCCAGAATTGCCTTGTCCCTGGTGGGGTCTTGCACCAACTGCCTGAGCCCTGCACCCTGCAAGGCTTCTATGATGTCTTGACTCTTGCCTGAGGCTGCCGCTGGGATGGTCCAGTCCATGTCTGGCATGTTAAAATCACCCATCAGTAGTACCTCTCCCTTTTCTGCCATCTTGTGCATTCCCTCCACTATTATCCTATCTACCTCCTCCCCCTGTGCTGGAGGCCTGTAGATCACTCCTGTGTGAGTTGCTGTGCAATTGCCTGGCTCAAGGGTGACCTACAGTGCCTCAGCCTCCCCTGTCCATCCTGGAACTCTGTCAATTTAATACCTTCCCTAATGTAAAGGGCCACTCCCCACCTCCCTTTTTTCCCCTCCCTATCGCTGTTGTTCAGAGCATATCCCAGTATGTTCACCTCCTTGTCATGGATTCCACAGTACCACATCTCTGTGATTGCCTCTACATCCAGGTTTGCCTCTGCCATCAAGGCTGCCAGGTCTAGGATTTTATTTCCCAGACTGAATGCATTTGTGTACATGGCTGATCGTGTTATGCTGCCTGCCCCTCTTGTAAATATGATTTTGTCATCTTGTCCCCTCTTTGCAACTCTGTTTGTTTTCATCTGCTGCCTCCCTTCCTCCATCATACCTCCTTTGAATGCAGAAATATTTGTTAACAACTCTTCCTCTCAATCCTCCCTACCAGCTTTACTAACCGGCACTGGATCCAAACAGTGCTGGTCACAATAGCACACGCAAGGTGTGTGTGACAAAAATGGTGCCACTGCACTGCACAACCCCCTGCATTTTCCTTTCTGTCTGTGTCACCCCTTTGTTGTCAACTAGACCCTTTCTTTCTGGTACCACTAGTTCCACTTTCTTTTTATTCTTGTACTTTCCCCTTACCTCCTTTCCTCTTTTCCTTTTCCCTCTCTGTTTCTGTCCTTTACTTAGTACTTAAATTGCTAGGGATTTCACTTAAGTTGCTCTTCTGTAGTATACTATCTGAGAGACTGTATAATCTATCGGTGCTAAACCCCTTCTTGTGTAAGTGCAGGAACTTGTGACCTAATTGGAGCCTATAAAGGTGGATGCTCCCGGGATTGGTGGGATGGGGAGGGAAGGTGAAAATTAGCCTGTGGTCTAGGAGAAAAAAAAAATCAGTCTATGGGACAAACAATCAGTTCACTTGGTTTACTATGCCCCAATCCCTTCGATGGACCCCGTCACCTTGAAACATCAGAATGTAAGCAAAACATTTGTAGAATGTAAGCAAATTAGGAATAAAACACAACACAAAATATGTACCCCACCCAGAATGGCTTCTGTTGCGGTCTCTAGGTCCCCCTCTGAATTAAGGCTGCAAACCAAAAGACGCTCCTACACAGCTGCTCCATTCACTGACTGGTGAGTTACACTTGGACTGCAGCTTCGCACCTGAACAAACTAAAAATAAAGTGGAAAGTATCAAATAAAGCAATGCTTGTCTTTTGCTCTGCAGCCTGGGTAGTTGGTCCTTGCTCCAACCCATTCCCCATCCCCTGTACTTGTGAGAAAAGCTTTCAGTTTGCAAACTGTCACATGGTAAAACCTCCAAATTTCTGGTTCAATGAAAAACACCGTACAGAATGTTGTCTATGAAAAAAAAATGCAAATCAGTTTTCACATCAGTGTTACTTCAGATACAATTAGCTATGGATCAGTTGGAGGCATACATTTTAACTTTGTAAATGGAAGCATTATAAACAGTTGCTAAACAGCATACATTTCCTGTACCCTTTAAAGAGGCATTGTTAGTTTAGCGTGAACTAATAGAACATAATGCAGTTGCAATGCTTTTAAAAGGTATTATTTCTTCACATGAGAACAGCCAGACCATATCTATCTATCTATCTATCTATCTATCTATCTATCTATCTATCTATCTATCTATCTATTCATTGCAAAAAAATCCATTAATGCATCAGTTAGGGTTGTTTCCACAGTGACAAAAGTGTGGAAATGTGATGTTAGGGTTACCACCCCACCCCTACATGCCTATCCACACACCCCTAACTCCGCATTACCCCCACCTCCACCTCCCCTCACACACACACACACACACACACACACATGCAGGCAGTAAAAGACACAATCATCATCATGGTCCAGTAACTGTATGAGTTCTGCTGCCATCAGAGTGCCTTGTGGGTTCACATGCATGCTGGGTAACCATGGCAGATGGCCCACAGTAAGCATTTTTTTGTTATAAACATCAATAACAAGATTTTAGCAAATGCCTGTATTTCAGTTGTTAAGAAATGATGAAACACACAGTATGTTATCTATAGACAGCTGTATTGGAAAGAAGAGTTTGGATAACTCTAGCAACAGGCAGTGGATCTTTGCATATGTTTTTTCTGATAGAGTGAGTCAGTCCTAATAAGAAATGGTAATAATAAAAGTAATGTTTTGTAGTATACTTTATAATCAATATGTGACAGCAACAGTTGTAACATCCAAAGCTAACCATAACATGGTGCTAATGAGTATTTCCAGGAAACACAGCAGTATTATAACATGTGATTGTGCTAGTTTCTTATCTGAGCAGTATGTGAAAAGTACAATGTATGTGTCAGCTCTGTCTGTCCTGCTACCACATGCCTATGTGGTAGCAGCGATACCTGCAGTGAGCCAATCGTTAAATTATGACACATAAAAAGCAATAATTAGAAAGTTTGTGGAGACTAAATTTCACTTTATAAGAAAGATATGCCAGCAATAATGTGTCATCATACAGTGCTGGCAGTATAGAATCAATCTTACTGTATTTGTGTTTCATAGCACAGTGTTATGTGAAAGTAGTACAATGTCGTGATTATTGTGCTTACACATGTGACTGACTGATATAGTGTCTTACAATCTTGCATGTGTCTTCTGTGTGTGTGTGTGTGTGTGTGTGTGTGTGTGTGTGTGTGTGTGGGAGGAGGTGGGGGTGGAGAAATACAGAGTTAGGGGTTTGAGGATGGGGGCATGGGGATAGGGTGGTGGGGTGGTAACCCTAACATAACATTTCCACACTTTTGTCGCTGTGGAAACAACCTAACTGATGCATTAGCATTTTTTTTTTGCAATGAATTCTCCTTCTTTTTGATGAAGTGTAATATAAGTAGTAAATGATATGTGTTGGTGGAAGTGTGAGGCCCTGTGGGCCCCACACTCCCACCAAGCTGCCCATTTCTGCATAATGATATGTGTTTGTGGGAGTGTAGGCTGTCCGGTCCCTGCGCTCCCATTTACACATAAGCACCGAGCTGTACAGGTGCCCTGTAAAGCAAGGAAGCCTTGTAACATTAATTTGCCCATATCTGGGAAACTGTAGCAGCTGGTACAAAAACTGAAGTGTGGTTGTAATCATGAAAGTGACTAGTCCCCGCAACATTAAGTTGACTGAATCCATATCACACATTGTGTCCGAGTTAGGGGCAGCAAAAAGCGCTGTGAATACGAAGTCTGTGGGCATAATAGTGGTCCTTGGACATGAAAATGTGCAATTGGAATGGTAAATTGCAAATATCTCAGAAACCGTACAAGGTAGAAAAAAATTCCAGTTTCATGAGTTTCAGGACCCTACAACATAGTTCGCATTAAGGGGAACTAAGAATTTTTGTGACAAAAAGTCCATATCTCGAACCGTTTTCGAGATATGGGCCCCAAAATGCAGCACAGATGCTGCAATGTTATCCTGTGGGAAAACTGCTACACTTCAGAATGCTGTAACTTTTGACTCCTGTAATGTTTTGGAAATAAACCACGAAAAGGCACATCTGTGAGATCAGGGCTTTCCACCCTGCAAATTTCAGCCAAAAAGACCAAACTATTTTGTTGCAGGATGCTGGCATTGATTTGAAGTTATTTTGAGAATACTTTCACAAAACACTTTCACAAATCATGAAAGTTTTGCAAAATAAATCACAAAACATTCACATTTGCAAAAGTGTTTTACAAAAATATTTTTCGGAAAAAGTTTAAGAATGTATTTCTGGGGGGTTTAACCCCCCAAAAAAGATATAGCTAGCATCCTCAGGACCCGACTAGGTAAACACAACATTCAGTGTTTACCTAGATGGTCCGAATTTTAAAGGCATTTTTCTGTGTCACTAACTGTAAACAAGATGGCCAACTCATGAAAGTAAAAGTGCCATTTGTGACAGTAAAAGGAGCATCTCATGAAAATTTTATGATTTTTGTTAACTTTTCCCTCGACTATCATGGAAATATTGTTTTTTGAATAACTTTTGAATGGTTTAATATTTTTCACCAAATCTTCAAAAGGTACATTGGTGACCAAGGCTGCATCTTCCCTGAAGCTTATGGACCAAATGGATAAACTGTGCAAGCTGTGGATGCGAGCAAAGAAATGCACAAAAAGTCACGTTTTTGTGTTTTCTGGCATTCTGTAGCTCTGCAACCATACATCCAACTATAACACAACTTGCCAGATCCAGAGACCTATGGCGCTAGACCACGCATGCAAACTTTCAGGCAAATCCGTCATATGGTGGCAAAGTTATTAAGGTGCAAAATGTGAGGTTTTGCATTAAAGTGGCTACTCATCTTTAACTATAGTGGCACTACTGCACCATTATAATATATATTCTTTGCAAAAAACTACATTTAATGCATCATTTAGGGTTAAAGCACAAAAGGTCAGGAAATGAGAGCATTAAGGTTGCCCCCAACCCCATCATCCTCCACAGACTGACAGATGATGAGGTCTGCTGTTGGAGTTGAGTCCCAAATCACACCCCATTCCATGTGCAAGCAGCTGGACAAGGTACAGTAAAGGAGAATGGGATGAGATTTAGAGCCTCACAACCCCAATGACACACCCACATCGTCTGTCAGTCTGGCGGAAGGAGCTGTTGAAATGAGGTTAGAAGAAAACCTAATGCTCTAATTTCTGACTTTTTCTTTTTAACTCTAAATTCTGCATTAAATGTGATTTTTGGAAAAAATGTCCTTACTTTTTTAGAAAGCATATAACTAGTAAAAAAACATGTATTGGTGGGAGCGCGGGGCCCAAACCAAATTGCCCATTTCTGCATAATAGCATAATATAAGTAGTAAGACACATGTATTGGTGGAATAACATTATAATGTAAGCAACTTAGACAATTTTCCACTTTTTCAGCATGCTATGATTCCACAACCATATGTCCCACCGACACAAACATTGTCATTGTCGACGAACTCTGATGGATCTTTCTACATTCCAAACTTCAGGCAAATCGCACAAACGGTTCAGAAGTTATTAAATCGGAATGAATGAAATTTACAAATTTCACAGTGGCATAATGCTGCACCTGTTTAAGTTTTACACACAAAACCACTGAAAGGCACCTCTATGGCACTATGGCTACCTACCCTAGAAACTACAAGCCAATAGCAGCATGCATAATCCTATGGGAAAAATGTCAATTACATCACTCAGTATCTCCACAATAAATTAATTTTCCAGCACCTAAATAGCATAATTCACATCTCTAGGACATCCCTTCAACACCCTCCAAATTTTAACTAAAAAGATCAAACCATTCCTGAGATATGCAATATTAAAATGTTCAAACCTTTAAAAATGTCTTCCTTTGTGCGAAAATCTTCGACCATAAGTTTCAGCTGTGACCTAACAAAATCTTCTACCACTAGCGGCCATGTGGTCATGATAAAAGTATTGAAAACACCACCAAAACACACATCTGTGGCACTAGGAATTGGCACCCTGCAAATATGGGCCCAGGAGCATAATACAGTGACATACTGGTGTGACAGAGAAAGAAACAACAGGGACAATGTTATGCAGAAATGTAGCCACAGGAACGAAAATGTTGACACCTAAAAAAATCTTCGGCTGCAAGTGGCCATCTGTTCGCAATAAAGCCAGTGAAAATACCACCAAAACACACATCTGCAGCACCAGGAATGGGCACCCTGCAAATATGGGCTCAGGAGCAAAACACACCAGCATAATAAAGTGACAGAGAAAGAAACACACTGGACAATGTTGCACAGAAATCTTTCCGCAGGAACAAAAAATGTTGTCACAGCAAAAAAATGTGTTGAAACAAATTGAATATCTCTGCAACCAATTAATTTCCCAACCCATAAATGGCATAATCCTCAGCTCTAGTGCCTCCCCTCAACACCCTGAAAATCTCTAGTAAAAAGACCACACTGTTCCTGAGATAATGAGGATGTGATTGCACTCAAAAAATGTTATCACAATCATATTAAAGGTTTTCATGGCAAGAAAATGTTGTCACGATGAAAGCATCAGAAACACCACCAAAACACACATCTGTGGCACCAGGACTTGGCACTTTGCAAATATGGGCCCAGGAGCACAATACACTGGCACAATGGAGTGTTAGAGAAAGAAACACAGTGGACAATGTTGCGTAGAAATGTTGCAGCACGAGCAAATCTTTTCACAATGCATTTACATATTTTCCCATGGACTATAATGGGAGACAAAAATGCCATAACTTTTCAATGAAGCAACATTTTTTAATGAAATCTTCAAAGGGCAGCAGCATAGCCCAGAACACATGCTACCAAAACCAATCTGAAGCCACTCAAATGCATTCTTGTTGTGCACCAAAAAATGTGACTGCCATTGTTTTCTCAATGCACATATATATTTTCCCATTGACTATAATGGGAGACCACAAAATGGCATAACTTTTGAATGGAGCAAGATTTTTTCATGAAATCTTCAAAGGGCACCAGCAAAGCCTAACACCCATGCATACAACTGAATCTGAAGCCACTGAAATGCATTCTTCACTGCTGGTGGGAGCCATGCGTCAACCAACTTGCACATTTCTGCATAACATCATAATATAAGTAGTGAACCACATGTATTGGTGGGAGCATGGGGCCCCTCCCACCACATTGCTCATTACTGCAAAACAATATACTGTACATCTGCCATACCTTTTCAGGTGTCCTATACCTTATAATGGGATCTTCCTTTGCACCCAAAAATGAGTCATCATTGTTTTCACAGTGCACATATATACTTTCCCATTGACTATAACGAGCACACACTACAATTCCACAACCGTATGCCCCACCAACATGAAACATGTCATAGTCAAAGATCTCTGATCAATCTTTCTACATTCCAAATTTCAGGCAAATTGCACAAATGATTCAGAAGTTATTAAAGCGGAATGAATGAAATTTACAAATTTCGCAGTGGCATAATGCTGCACCGGTTTAAGTTTTACACACCAAACCACTGAAAGCACCTCTTTGGCACAAGGGTTATCTACCCTAAAAATTGCAAGCCAATAGCAGTATGCATAATCCTATGGGAAAAATGTCAACTATGTCACTCAATATCTCTGCAATGAATTAATTTTCCAGCACCCAAATAGCATAATTCACATCTCTCGGACATCCCCTCAACACCCTCCAAATTTCAACTAAAAAGATCAAACCGTTCCTGAGATATGCAATTTAAAAGTTTTCAAACCTTTAAAAATGTCTTCTTTCGTGAGAAAATCTTCGACCGCGCGTTTCAGGCATGACCTAACAAAATCTTTTTCCGCCTGAGGCCATGTGGTCATGATAAAAGCATTGAAAATACCACCAAAACACACATCTGCAGCACCAGGACTTGGTGCCCTGCAAATATGGGCCCAGGAGCACAATACAGTGACATAATGGAGTGACAGAGAAAGAAACACCAGGGACAATGTTGTGCAGAAATGTAGCCTCAGGAACAAAAATGTTGGCACCTAACAAAATCTTCAGCCACGAGCGGCCATCTGGTGGCAATAAAACCAGTGAAAATACCACCAAAACACACATCTATGGCACCAGGAATTGGCACCTTGCAAATATGGGCCCAGAAGCACAATACACGGGTACAATAAAGTAACAGAGAAAGAAACACACTGGACAATGTTGTGTGGAAATCTTTCCGCAAAAACAAAAAATGTTGCCACAGCAAAAGAATGTGTTCAAACACATTGAATATCTCTGCAACCAATTAATTTCCCAATACTTAAACATTATAATTCTCCTTTCTAGGACATCCCCTCAACACCCTGCAAATCTCGAGTAAAATGACCACACTGTTCCTGAGATAATGAGGCTGTGATTGCAATCAAAAAACATCACAATCATTAAAGGTTTTCATGGCAAGAAAATGTTGTCATGATGAAAACATCAGAAACACCACCAAAACTCACATCTGTGGCACCAGGACTTGACACTCTGCAAATAAGGGCCCAGGAGCACAATACACTGGCACAATGAAGTGTCAGAGAAAGAAACACCATGGACAATGTTGTGCAGAAATGTTGCAGCACGAGCAAATCTTTTCACAATGCACATATATATTTTCCCATTGACTATAATGGGAGACAAAAAATGCCATAACTTTTCAACGGAGCAATATTTTTTAACGAAATCTTCAAAGGGCAGCAGCATAGCCCAGGACCCATGCAACCAAAACCAATCTGAAGCCACTCAAATGCATTCTTGTTGTGCACCAAAAAATGTGACTGCCATTGTTTTCACAATGCACATATATATTTTCCAATTGACTATAATGAGAGACCAAAAAATGGCATAACTTTTGAACGGAGCAAGATTTTTTTCATGAAATCTTCAAACAGCAGCTCCACAGCCCATCACCCATGTATACAAAACAATCTGAAGCTACTCAGATACATTCTTGTTGTGCACCAAAATATGTGACTGCCATTGTTTTCACAATGCACATATATATGTTCCCATTGGCTATAATGGGATACAAAAAATGGCATAACTTTTGAACATAGCAAGATTTTTTCACAAAATCTTCAAAGGGCACCAGCAAAGCCCAGCACCCATACATACAACCCAGTCTGAAGCCACTTAAATACATTCTTCACTGCTGGTGGGAGCCGCGCTTCAACCAACTTGCACATTTCTGCATAACATCATAATATCAGTAGTGAACCATATATATATTGGTGGGAGCCCGGGAGCCCCACCAGCACATTGCCCATTACTGCATAATAATATACATCTGCCATACCTTTTCAGCGGTCCTGTACCTTATAATAGGATCTTCCTTCACACTCAAAAATGAGCTCACCATTGTTTTCACAATGCACATATATACTTTCCCATTAACTATAATGAACATGCGCTATGATTCCACAACCATATGTCCCACCAACATGAAAAATGTCACAGTTGAAGTTCTATGACTACTCTTTCTACATTCCAAATTTCAGGCAAATCGCACAAACGATTCAAACGTTATTAGAGCAGAACAAATGAAATTGTTTACATTTTGCAGTGGCATACTGCTGCACCTGTTTAAGTTTTACACGTCAAACCACTGAAAGGCACATCCATGGCACTAGGGCTACCTACTCTATAAATTGCATGCCAATAGCACCATGCATAATCCTATGCGAAAAACATTAACTACATTACTCAATATCTCCACAATGAATTCATTTTCCAGCACCTAAACAGCATAATTCATATCTCTAGGACATCTCCACAGCTCCCTCTATATTTCAAGTAAAAAGACAAAACCATTTAAGAGACATTTAATTTAAAAGTTTTTACACCTTTAAAAATTCTTTGACCGCGAGGCTGCAAAATAATCGGCCGTGACCGTAACCTAAGATGATTTTCAGCTGTGAGGGGACATCTAGTCATCCCAAATTTGGGCCATCTGATCTTCCCAAAGGACATCTGGTCATGAAAATCTGGCTATCTGGTCATGAAATGGCAGACTAAGCTCGCGGCCAAAAACGATCACACGGCAGAAGATTTTGCAGGCTCACGGTCGAAAATCATTAGCAAGCTGAGACCTAAGATTTTAAAAGTTTAAAACTCTAGTTTTTGACACAACTGAATGAAACCAGAGGCATGGGTCAATAGAAGAAACTCCCCTGAGCAAAACCCATCCTTCATTTACTTCAGAAGTCACCCATGGGCTGAGATATTTGATTTTTTTCTGACCATAAACTGAAAACAAAATGGTGGCCATCGCGGCTGATAAATTCCTGGTGGCTGAAGATTTAACAGTCATGAGCCTGCAAATTCTTTGACTGTGAGTGAAGAATAGATGTCCAGAACCCCATTCCTCTTTTGCAAAATAACCATATAAATTTTCCCATAGAGTTATAATGGGAACTTAAAACTTTAATAACTTTTAAATGGATTAATATTTTTTCAACAACCAAAAATTGACATGTTCCTTGAACCAAGCTCCTTTTACATGCCAAGTTTTGGATCAGCAGACTACACAGTGACTGTGCAGTGCCACGGACAAAATCCAACCCCCAAAACTGGCGAAAAGTACATTTTTGGTGCTTTGCTGCACAAAACCTGTATACCCAACCAAAACTCAACTTGGCAGATCAATAGCTCTATCATGCCACTTTGCACATGCCAAATTTTGTGCAAATCCATTAAATGGTTACAAAGTTATTAACACACAAAATTTGAGGTTTAACATTAAAGTGCCTACTCAACCCTGAATATAGGGGCGTGACTGCACCCCTATAATATCTATCTATCTATCTATCTATCTATCTATCTATCTATCTATCTATCTATCTATCTATCTATCTATCTGTCTGTCTGTTCATCAAGTAAAGTGCAGGAACTGCTATTTTTCATGTACATATTCTGTTTTATTGCCTGTCTTATTTGACAGTTTCACAGAAAATCCCTCAGATATTTTCAGACCAGCTGGTGAAATCTTGGATGAGTGCTGATTTCAGTCAAGCAAGTATTACACAATTTTACTCAAGATTCTGGCAGGATTCTGGCAGCTCAGTACACACATAATGTCTAAAATTATACATGAGAATAAAGCATTTAGAAATCAGTCTCTGCTTCCAATTTTATGACGGGAATTTTATTAATCTAATTATTCCAGTAAAACATCATGGATAAATATCTAGCAAGTTCCCTAAGCTAATCCCCAACCACTTTGTATCATCCTCCTCCCCTCAACATATACAAGTTTGTTTCCATGGTTTTCTTTCAGACCAGAATGCAGTCCCCACTGCTCCTTCCATATTTATTCTATTCATATTCAACCTCTATGTTGCCATTCCACAGTACTAACAAAATGTACACCTCTGGACTTGTACTACTCCCCAGATACGCAGTATTGATCCACAAAAATGTACAGCTTTAATCTGCCCCTCCCTTTCAGTTTTTCCACATGTCAACACACATCTTCCAATTTTCTAACTCTACCTTGCACCACATATCTAATTTCCCTTCTCTCAAACATTTGCATGGCATCTGTATTCACCCTCATTAAATCTGTGCCCCTTGAAACTTTTTTCAAAATTTGCACTCTTGCTATGCAGTCCTACCAAAATGTCCACAATCCTCCTGAAAGTAGAACTTCTACTCTTCTCTCCAACTATGTACCTATCCCAACTCATTCAATATGTGTGCCCTTCTACACACATCTCAAATATGCATTCCCATTTCACCTCCCTCCAAATAGTTGTACTCCACCCCACACAATTCCTCAAATTTGTACCCCCAATGGACTACTTCCAAATATGTAAATTTGCCAAAATGTGTACCCCTACACAATCACATCACAATATATGTACCTCCTACCCTACTCCCCTCCCCAAGATTTGCACCCATTCTACAATACCCCTCCCAAAATGCATACCATAATCCAAACATATTTCCAAACATTTTAGCCCATGCCTTCAACAGCAACATTTGAATATTATTAAAACATGCATCCCTTCTGTTGTACCCCTGTCATGTGTAACACATTTACTACTACACTCTTCCACAAATTAGTAAACATTTTATCATTAATCCAAAAAGTTGTACCTCCTCTGCACTTCTCCTCAAATCTGCACTCCATCCCAAATGTATACCTACATCCCTATCTGCCTCACAACGGTACCTTTAAAACCCCATACTTCCTACAAAATCTATACTATGTACACCTCTACTACCTAAAGATGTGCACTCTTTTACAACCCAACCCCTACATTTCTCCCATGTTTGCACCCTTCGCAAAACAGGCACCTTAGCTTCTCTGATCTGTCAAAATATTTACTCATACAACTGCACCCCTCCAAAAATCTGTACCCCTTGCTCCACACAGCTCACACATGTACCTCCACTGTATTACTCCCCAAATGTGCACACATCCCAAAATGTGTACCTCTATCTTTGCACCCTTGAAAGTTTATATCTCATAACCCATTTATCCTCCCAAAGTTTAATTTAATTTCATTTTTATTTTTTATAATTGTTAGCTGGTGAACAAAAATGCCCGTTTTGTCAAGTGACAAGTTAAAAAATGATAAACAATGAGCACAATACAATACAGACTTAAAAAACTACAATATACACAAATAACATGAATACAGATTTAACACATACATTTAAGCATTAAATACAAGTGCATTCATTCATTAGAATAAGCCATAGTTTTAATCTGGTTTTGAATGTTCTGATGGTTGTACAATTGACAATTTCTTCAGGTACTGAATTATAGAAGGTCAGTGCCCTGTATTAAACAGATTTTTGTCCAAATTGATTTTTTAAACAGTTGAATTCTAAAAAACATACTTACTCTGGAACATAGTTCCCTGTGAATTTATAGCTCTAGGGAACAGTGTCATAATGATTTGAGGTAACAGGCCAATAATTCCATTATGGAGTATGCTGCCCATCTTTACATTGCATCTGTTTTCTAATGAAAGACAACCTGATGCTTTTAACAAAGTACAGTGCTGTGTTATCCTTGTGAGATTTGCCATGAATTGAAGCACAATGTTATATGTCACTTTTGGTTTATTATTTTTATTTATTTATTGAATCTTGGATTATAACACCTTTGAGCAATACAACTCATTGACAAAGGTTCCACATCAGTAGTACAAAAACAAAACAAGGTAAACAATAGATAAGTAAATAGCAGATATCAAGAATATACTTAAAAAATTAATACATCAAAAGCAATCAAAATAGCACTGAATGTTGCTCAATATAACAGTAGAGTGGGGGATGGGAGAAACAAGAGAGAGAAGGAGAAGAGTTGAACAGCAGGTGGAGAGGGAAGGAGCAGAGTTCCAAAGGAGGTAACGGGGATAGAGAGATGAGAGGATGGGGAGGTGGAAGGAGGGAAATGGGGTGAGTGCAAAGAGAAGAGGGAGTGCTGGTGAAGTGAGGGGGAGGAAGACAAATTAATAGTATAAGGAGAAGAGGTGGTGTTTAGTCAGGAGAGGGGGCAGCCTAGCAGGCCCTGTGAAAAACCCGAGAGAGAGAGAGAGAGAGTAATATGGGTGGGAGAGAGGTAAGAGAGAGAAACATAGGGGGAAGGAGGGGAAGAAGTTGCAAAAGAGGTGGCATGAGATAAGAAAATGGGTGGAGGGTGGAAGAGGGAAAGTGAGGAGGAGCAAGGGAAGAACTTGAAGATGTGTGAGCAGAGAAGCAGGGGTGAGGGGTGGAGGGGAAAAGGCTCAAGGTAGGATCAAAATGAAGTGCCAAGAGTTGAAAGTGGCAAAAGGTATAAGTACAATGATAAAACAAGCAGAAGGCTGCTAAGGATGGCAGTCACATATACTGTTTGCTAATAGATGTTGTCAGAGTTTGTGTTCGAAAGGGCTGAAAATTCTATCACTAGTAGCTGAATATACAATCAATCCATGATCAACTACACTAAACAATAGCCTATGTGTCAGTAATCTTTGTGATTCAGGAACAAGATAAGTTCAGATTCTAAATAGAAGATCCAATCTCTCTTGGACCAGTTTAATAACATGTTTAACATAGAGTTCAAAGGAACGGTTACTATCTAATAGAATTCCTAAGTATTTAAAACTATTAACAGGTTCAATGGGTTTGTCTTTAATGAAATATGGAATTAATATGGAAATTAAATTTTCTCTTCTTTCATGACTCTGTAAAAATCATGGCCTTTGTGTGTTTTTGTGTTTAATGTGTAAAACAATCGACAGCAGACCATGATCAACAAGGTTGACAACCTTGGTGAAGTCCACAGATACCCCTGCAGCAGAGTGCCCTTTATCCAGAGAACTATGCACACAGCTTTTGAACCTCACTGAGGCCTTCTTAATTGTGTTTTGATCTAAATCCATGCTGTCAGCAGGTTAGCAAGTTACATTTTTCCAAACAATTCATGTTTTGATCAAAAATGATCCTCTCCAAAATTTTTGAAAGTGGGGTTAGGAGTGAAATTGGTATGTAGATGGAAACACATTCCTTACTGCTGAATTCATATGAAGGTTTTATGATTGATAATTTCCAAAGCTTGGGAAAAAAATACAACACAATGAGTAGTTAAAGAAAAGTGCTATTGGGAAGGATAGTTCATTGATCAACAGCTTTATAAGCCTAAACTCAGTATTATCTTGACCAATATTAGGATGCGGGTCATGTTTTAATCCATAATCCTTAACTAATTAGGGTGTAACATTTTGGAAATAAGCTTTTGGTTAATTGGTGTTACTGTTGGTTTGTAGATTGAAAATAGATTCCATGGAATTAACATGTGTCCTACATTTATCCAAATCGCCAAAATAGCTGTGAAACATTATAGCTACCACAACAGGTTCTCTAACCAACTTAGTTCCATCCAATAATGAAACAGTGTACTCCTTAGTTTCCTTTTCTAATAGGCAATTTATTGTTTGCCAGATTTTTTGTTTTTGTTTTTGTTTTTTTGAATCCTCTAACAAATTAATCTGCTAATGTAGTGCACCAGAGACCTTAGCTAGCTTAAGTCTCTTCATGAGTACCAGTACCAAATACTGCCAGCCTCACTACCACCCCTGATAGCATCCCCCACCTCCACCCCAACTGTCTCACCTGCCAACACCCCCACCCACTCCCGCAGTCCTTGTAACTTAATATAGTGACAAAAGGGAATCCAAATGTGTTTCAACTCCACAGGACCTCACCACCAGCCCCCCTTGCAGAGCAGGAAAGTGAACATATTGTTCCATTAAGGCCCTTCAAACCTATTTGAAAGCTAAGGAGTACAGACACAGGCCTACAGAGTTGTTATCCAAATATCTAACATCTGAGTGAGAGTGACTGGCAATATCCAAAGCCCTCCAATAAGATGAGGTGCTGCCTTGGGGATGCAGGACATTATGGACCAGGTGCATCATAATGAGGAGGAGAGGAGGGAGAGAGGGGATATGATAGAGACATACAAGTATCTTACAGGGAGGAACAGGGTGCAGGAAAACACTACTTTTAAGCGAAAAAGATGTTCCAGGACTAGAGGGCATGGGATGAAGTTGGAGGGAGCACGATTCAGAGGAAACATGAGAAAGAATTTCTTCACAGAACGGGTGGTGGACAAGTGGAACACCCTGCCAGAGGAAGTGGTGGGGGCTGAAACAATCACGGGATTTAAGAATGCATGGGATAGACATAAAGGAATTCTGGAGGTCAGGGGTTAGGGGCAACAGACTTCTAGGAAAACAAACTGAACTTACAAGCTCAAATGGGCAGACTGGGTGGGCCATAGGCCCTTATCTGCCGACACTGTCTATGTTTCTATGTATCTATGACATGTTTGAGTCGTACTTCCAGATGCAGAAGAGGCCTGCACATGATGCCCAAACTGCAGCCACACATGCCACCTCCACATAATACACAGTGCAATGCAAAAGGAGGCACATTCTGCACTCTAGTGCCAGCTGCAAGTTCCCCATAAAACTAGCTCTAGGATGAAGACCTAGTATGCAAATATCCACAGCCCACTACTGCACAGGCCACCATAGTGAACCAAAACATTGGTGCCCATCCATTCCTCTACACAACAAAACCATGGAACCCAAAGTGACACACATCTCCAACACAGGTATCTTGTGCCTGCTCCTGCCACAGTATTACATAATACTAGGATAGTACACACTTATGAGCTGAAGATCTACACGGAATATTATGACACTTCACAAACTTCACACTTGAAATAAAGTCTAAACTACCTATGCCTCTTCTGCCTCCCTGTGAGTTTGTCCCTCACCCAAAACCAACCAAATAATAAACTGTATCCTTAGATACATTTCTAGCAGAAAAAGCGGCAGTACACTGCCTTGGTCAGACCCCACCTAGAGTATTGTGACCAGGTTTGGTTACCTTATTGACAAGAAGCTATTGCAAGGCTTGAGGAGGTCCAACATTGGGCCACTACAGCTATAGTTGGGATGAGTAATAAGGCCTATAAGGATAGACTTATATCAGTAAACATGTACACGCTCCGTTACAGGAGACTCGGAGGGGATTTGTGGCTCCTTTTCAAAGCTACAACTGATCCAACCATTCGGAATAACCTGGGGATTATACCTAGTGATTACAGAACAAGTACTAGAAAACGTAATAAACAACTAGTTTTGGCTAAATGGAATACACTCCATAGAAAAACAGTTTCAGTAACAGAGTTATCCAACCATGGAATGATATCCCAGTAGCAGTAGTAAATTGCCCTGATATGGATTCTTTCAAATCAAGCCTAGACCTAGCCAACACAGATGACGTGAAATATTGTTTTGGGTAACACACTTGGCAAGCACCATGGACTTATTGTCCATATGTGCTTGAATCTACCTACGAAACCTATGAAACCCTTCCCCTACTCTGACCTCAGGATCTCTGACTCTGTATCAAGAAACATATCAGAGCTGATGGCCAAAAAGTGCATATAAGGTAAGACCATGTATCATGCAGCAGGAAATTAATACCCTGTGGGACCACCTTTCCCAAAAGTGTAAGGTTTTTCTTTTAAACTGTTCAGAGTATCCTTACCAAAGTAGGTCAGCTCAGATTGTAGCTTCAACAATTCCAACCAGTTGTACTATTCTTGACCATAACTTATTTATCTGCTAGGACCACTGATGTGGTAGTCTTCATTCCTGTGTACCACATTTATAGACAGGAGAAGAATAACTGTCATGGAAGTACCCTCATATAAATCCTTTTTTCACTAGATTTCTAACCCCTCCCCAAAAAAAACAGTTTGGTCTCTAATGCATGTGAAATTTTATCTGGTAAAATTTCTTTCCCTTTTCACTGCAAGTATGGCAGCATGGAAGCCAGGATTCAATGCAAAAAACTGCAAAATAATGCACCTGGGAAACAAGAACCCAGGGGAAGAATACACAATGGGTGGGAAGGTAGTAACAACAACAAAAAAGGAAAGGGACCTGGGGGTAATCATATCAGATGACCTTAAGGTTAGCAAGCAATGTGAGAAGGCAGTAGGGAGGGCTGGGGGTATACTGGGATGTATAGGGAGAGGCATCAGCAGCAGAAAACAGGAAGTTATTATCCCTCTGTACAGACAGTTGGTGAGACCCCATGTGGAGTACTGTGTCCAGTTCTGAGACCCCATCTCCACGAGACATATAGACAGGATAGAGGCAGTCAGAGGAGGGCAACTAAAATGGTGCCGGGTCTGCGTGAGATAAGCCGTATGAGGAGAGACTAAAGGAGCTTAATATGTATACCCTTGAGGAAAGAAGGGAGGGGGGGGACATGATAGAAACTTTTAAGTACCTCAGTGGAAGCAACAAAATCCAAGAGGGTAGCATCTTTCAGAAAAAAAAGACGTGCAAGAACAAGGGGACACAATTTAAAGATAGAATGAGGGCAGTTCAGGGGCAATGTGAGGAAGTATTATTTCATAGAGAGGGTAGTGGATGCATGTTACAGCCTTTCTGATGAGGTTGCGGGGTCTAAAACTGTGGGAGAATTCAAGAATGCATGGGACAGACATAAGGCAATTCTTGTGGGGGGTAGGAAGAAATAGGCTGTTGGTTAACTAGGATCTGCGGCCTATCCTGTAGGTAGGGAAATGGGCAGACTAGATGGGCCAAGCGGTCCTTATCTGCCGTCAAAGTCTATGTTCTATGTTTCTAAATCATTGTAACTAGAATATACAGAACTGTGTACCTAGCAAATAGGCTCACTCAGCAACTAGACTGTTAAACAAATTCCCTTCACAACATTGTCTTAATCATAATTGATCTCATTTTCATTAGTGACCTAAATATAAATTAACCTGTCTCAGCCTAAGCCCCAGCCTAACTCAACCTATCTCCTGCCCTACCTACTATGACTAAAACTCCACAAACCATTTACTGATTGACTGGGTTCCAGTTTCCCATCTGCCACTGTATCCTGGCAGCTGGTACTTTACCGTACATCATTAGTGATCGATACATTGCCTACTGCATTGCATAAAGACTTTAAAAGCCACTTCCAGTATAATCACAATTGGGTCCTTTCATAATTTCAGTCTAAATGCTTTCCTCTTTAATCTCCAGTGTGTTGATTGGAGCTCTGCAACCCATACATGGAATGTAGAACTGGCATTAGAATATTTCAATAGACATTTTCTCAGCACCTGTGACAAACAAATGCCCCTAAGCATATGTGGGCAAATGCTGTTCATCTCTCTTGTGTCTCCATGAAGCTTATTAGATGTTTCTGGCTGCAGGACAATGTTTGGGATAAATATAAATCCTCAGGTGATCCAGTTACCAGGATTTACTGCAACAGGTTCTGTAGCCAATGTACTAGTGCCACCAGACAGGCGATAACTTTTTTATTGTTCCTGTAAAAGACACAGTGCTACAATCAATACTAGTAAATTATGGATATTAGTCAACATCCTTCTCAACAAACAATATCTAATGAGTAAATTCACAGCCTTAAATTTAACTCATAAATCATTACCAATAGGAAAGATTTTTTTTCCATGCCCTAAACTTTCCTTTCATGGCCCAGAATCCCAATTCACTTCCTTAACTACCCTATCTCCAGTCAAGAAACTTCATAGTCACTATACTTGACCCACAGTACCTTTTCATTTCTTGCTGCTCTGAGAGTAAGACTTTCTAAGGTACTGTAATTAATAAGCCCTAATCCCAAGCAAAGGCTGTGGCCCTAATGTTTTGCCTGTTCTTTGACTTGGGACCTCTAGTGCTGTTGAAATCATAACTAAAGATAGGTGAAGTTAGCAAACTTCACTCCACAAATTAACTTGTGAATTCTGTACAGTTCACAAAGGGCAATTCATGAAATTCATGCAATTTGAGGAGCGCACTCACCACTCCAAACCACCCACGTGCAATCCCCCAATGCTTTGAAGACTTCTCTTCTTCCTCAGGGAGCACAGCACTCCTGCATCCTTTTCCAAGCCAGCCTGTCCTTGCTGTTCTGTGGCACCCCCTTCCTGATCCCATCCAATGCCAAACAGTCCCTGGTGGGTAGAGGTACCCATTCCCCCTCCTAGTCCCTATTCTAGTCAAAGCAAGGTCATGCTGTAATTCAAATCAGTAGCAGTGAGAATAGATGAGGACCACTGAGCTAGCCTTACTTAAAGAGTTATAGGATTACAATACTAGGATTTAGCCAGCTGGAACCTTCCCACCATGAAGACCCCCCCCCACACACACACACGCACAGCCACACACACACATCGCGCACACACACACACACACACACACACACACACACACCACTTAAGGAGTGGGAACTAAAGGGGCAGTAGATTATTGACCCATAAAAAATGAGATTCGCAGAGTAGAAAGGGTATGGACTGGGCTTGGCTGAGTGAGTAGGGATGCTGAAAGATATTGGGTGAGGGGGTAGGCTGTTCAGTTTCCCTAAATTGTTGGTGGGTATGTAAGTGTTGTGCAGCTATGTAAATGTACAACACTACAGTACAAGTCACATTAAACTGTTACTCCAATGAGTTTGTTTAGCATTGATTTTTACAGTTGGCAATGCATTGGCAACTCATATTACATTGTTTTCAGTGCTTAAACAGCTCAAGAAAAACATTTGTGCAATGCTTTTGCAGCTCATTTCGAATGCATCAGCAGTAAAGTCACAACACAATGTAAACCTTATTTTTAGCTCTTAAGAAACAGTTTGTGCAGGGTTTGTACTGGATCCAGCAACTCTTATGCAACTCAGTCAGAAATGCCAACTCAACTCATTGGAGGAACAGTTTAATGTGACTTGCACTGTAAATACTAAAACTGAAACTGAATCGATCTGATGCAGATAATTATTCACATTCAAAACAAATGCCACCCCCCAGGAATTTGGGATCATAGGTTAATCCCTATCTTGGCGCCATATTAATTGATTGGGGTAGGAGGATCTTCAGGCACACATGGTATTGCTTACTATGTTAACTGCTTGAGGGTCTTCAGCAACATAAGAAATCAGCTCCCAGTGCAGCACTAAAACTTTGTTTTGGGAGTGGGTGGATCATGGGTGTTTGCCAGCACAAGTGATTAGGTTTCTTATGTTGTATTTACCTGTCAGGAGGTGAGGTCCCTAGCAGCTCTGGGGTTGGGCTCTTGTACCACACTAAAACTTCTAACTTTTCAGCATTTTTATGGTCCTGGGTTGCCCTCTCAGTTGTCAGTTTTGCATTAATTGACACACAACTGAACAAAGTACTCCACCTAAGTCCTGACAGGGCCATGCAAAGTATTAATATTACTTGCCCTGCTCTGTGGGTCATCCCTCTTTTAATGCACCCCAGCATTTTACTAGCCATATTAAGGGCATCAGTGAACTGATTATTTTGCTTCAGCCCCTTGCCTATTATGACCCCAGGTCATATTGGGAATTATACTGGGTATTAAGGTAGGAAGAAGGCAGTTATCCATTGCAATCATCCCCTGCTTCTTCAGCAGAAAAATATAGATTGCTGTCCTGTAAGCGTAAAGTTATTCAATGCTTTTTTGAAGGTGTGTATCATTTTAGAATCCACCACATATGATGGCAAAACATTCCATATGCCAACAATTCTCTAACTGAAGACATTTGTTTGCATTACAGTTTAATATATTATTCTCATTAGATGGTAGTTGAATTCCCGGTATTATAATCACTCTTTTCATATGATCTTTTTAGTTAAATGAATAAAAGTGTGTCACCGTATTTTATGCATGAAGAAGAGATCATGACTAATTCTTCTCCTCTAAAGAATTAACAAATTTAAAGAACTAATCTCTTGGAATATGTTTGGTTTTGAAGTCCATGATCTAGCTAAATTGTTCTCCACTGGACATATTCTAGTCAACAGCTGTCTGTTTGATGGTAAGGGTTCCAAAAACTGACAGCATTAATCAAGGTGCAGAGGCACACACAGTATGTCTTACATCAAGGCATTGCAAGCTCTCTGGTCCTACTGCTAAAATCTTTCTCAATGCATCTTAGAAACTGGCGTGTCTTTTCTTGCTGCCTCCCCAAATGATAATGATTTTTAATATCCTTAGATTTGATTATCCTTAGGCCTTGTTCAATAGTCGCAGTTTTCAAATCAACATCTCTGCATCTCAAGAAACATCTCTGGAAGTACAGAGAGCATGGAAGCAGTCCAGAGAAGAGCAACAAAAATGATACATGCACTGCACCACAAGCCTTATGAGGGAAAATTCAAGGAACTTAACATCTATTCACTGGAAGAGAGAAGGGAGAGAGGGTATATGACAGAGACTTTCAAATACCTTAAAGGAATAAACAGGGTACAGGAGAGGAGCATATTTCAGAGAAGAAAGTGCACAAGGATAAGGGAACATAACATGAGGCTGGAGGGAGGAAGGCTTAGGGGGAATGCTAGGAAGTATTTTTTCACAGAGAGGGTGGTGGATCCATGGAACAGCCTACCAGTGGAGGTGGTGGAAGCAAAAACAGTACAGGGATTCAAAAGTGCATGGGCTAAGCATAAAGGCACCCAGCTGTACAGCAGAGTGGGGCAAAGGCAATCCAGATAAGAGTAGGGATTGCCCAAACAAGTAGGGAAATGAGCAGACTAGGTGGGCTGTATGGTCCTTATCTGCTGGCAGATTCAATGTTTCTGTGTTAAGGCAATATTTAGTTTTGCTATTATTTTGGTAAATGTATTTACTCTCCTTGAATTGCTCTGCACTTGTTCCTTTGTTGTACCTGTATGCCTCTGTAACTAATGTTGTACCTGTATACCTCTGTAACTAAATCCAGGTTGCCCCTGAAAAAGGGACCTTTGGGGCTCAGTGGGCCTACTCAGTTACCAACATTGAATAAATAAATAAATAAATAAATGTAGCACATGCATTTATCTAAGTTCAGAGTCATACAATCTACATCAGCCTAGACACTAGTGTTATTCAAGTACATCTGTGAAGACCCTGTATCAGTTTTAGTTCTAACAAGACCATCAAGTTTGGTGTCAACTGTGAACTTACTTGTCCAATCTGATGGATTTTGATTTTATCATTTACATAATCTGTGAAAGATTTTGGTTTCAAAATGGACCGCTGTTTAATGCAGGTACTTTATGTGAAATACTCTCCTTTACATGCACCAGTTTTGTGTGATCAGTTAGCTAATCCCTTATGTAGGTTATGGTTAGTGCATTAATCTTGATATCTAAATGTTTTTTAACAGGTTCATGTGAGGGACTTTTGTCAAAAGGTCTACTGAAATTCAAAATAATTAAATCCACAAACATATGTCAAAAGGTCTACTGATATTCAAAATAGTTAAATCCACAAGCATATCCTGATCTAATGCATTCCTGTAGTCTCATAAAAAGTTAGCAAGTTTGAAAACAATCCCTGTTATCTACAAAATCATGTTGACTGATGTTTTGAATCCCTAGATGCTTTATCTGCTCCTCAAGATTGCTGCTTACAAATGCTTCCATAATTGTTTCCAGATCTGAAGTCAAGCTTGTGGGGCACTAATTACTTGAGGATTTTTTATTTCCTTTTTACCACTGCAGGGGGCTGAGCCCTACAGACATATTGCTTCACTTGAGAAAAAAGTGCACTACAGACTCCCACTGAAGCACAATTTTGGAGTTGAACCATGATCCTTCCACTACTGAAATCACTTTGCTGGAGGTGATGTAAAAAAAAGAGTTATTTTCCTACATCCAGCATTCTCATGGCAGCTCAAATTACAATCAGCTAATACACTCAGTGTAAACAGCACAGGCAGCTTGTTTTAGTCTTAATGGAAACCTAAGCCCTCTTTTTACATATGTTTATCTAAACAATGGCTTGTTGACAGGGCTATAGTGCTCCAATACTTCTTAATGTATTTTGTGATGTTTTTATGTAGTTCTTCAGGCAGTAGTTTTAAATCATCATCTGAACAATCTTTGAAGCACAACTTTAAGTGAACTTTGTAGTACTATAATGAAACAAGTAAAGAGTAAGACAGAGTAACTGTGACATTAAACTGGGATTATGCTTAGCTGATACCCTACCCTATGCTGGTGCTAATTATGTACTAGTGATAGCAAGGATCCTGGAATTGAAAGCCCTGCTCTGTTTTGACTTGTCATATTGTCTCCTACATATCTACTTATGTGATATTTTTCTGTTTTTATTAAATGAAGCATTTGGCTGACATGGCAATGCTATGTATGTTTTGCTGCCTAAACAAGCATAAGTCAGTGCTAAACATGCTTGCTGTTATGCTGTCACAAGTTATAACAACAGTATCTTGAGGCTATAGGCAGGCCTTTTTTTGCCCCTATGAGCCATTATTCCATGGACTTTGGGGTCCACTGAGCTAAGGAGTATAGGCCCCTTTATTCAGAGCTGGCCATGTGCGGACTGTGGAAGTTTGTGCACAGCCTGCCTGGGGGGCAATATTGAGACAATTAGCTCACTGCAACTGGAGTGTGCAATCTGTCTAAATAAGGGGCCATGTCAGCACAGTGCTTAGTGACTATGTGCTATGCTGACACAGGCCCAGACTGAATATGGCTCACAGGAGTCCAATAGAGGTAGTGTGGATCAAATGGGATAACAGCAGGGCTTCTGTGGGCCATATTTAGCCCTAACATGCTAGTGACCCCTTTGGGCATGGAAGGTGCTATGGCCCATTTGTATGCCTATTATAGGCTCATTAACATGTGTGTATGGTTCCCCTATTCTGTAGCTGTCTTACATAGTCCTTGTAGTCTAGTGGTTCCCTCACCTCCTATTCCCCTGTCCTGTAGTTGTCTCAAATATTCCCATTGGTGTAGTGCTTCCTGTAATCCCCTGATTGACTGAATATTCCTTGTAGCCTAGTGGTTCCCCACCATCTGATCACCTGTCCTGTAGCTGTCTCAAATATCCCTGGTGTTGTAGTGGCTCATGCACCCCCAATTGACTGTCCTTTAGCTGTCTTTGAATATTCCTGATATTCTAGTGGTCTGCCCCCCATGAGGGCATCTGATCATCTGTCAACCTGCCAGCTCAGAATCCCCCCCCGCTCAAGTCACATAAACCAAAGCACAGCAATAGTGACAGCAACCTGCACAGCCCTATGCTCACTACCATGGCCAGCCACCATCTGATTGTCACTGAGTGATCATGAGTACAGTAGAAACAGGTGTTTGTACAACACTTGCAATTGCTTAGAGACTGTCAGATGGAAACCAGCTGAGGTGCAAAGCAAAGCAAATTTGTATTTAAATAGCGCGCCTTTCAAAATCAAGGCACTGTACATAATATGAACTACAATATTAAAGACAGACAGCATATACATTCTTTAAAATCAGTCAGGGAAGGTGAAGGAAAATAAATACATTTTTAACATAGATTTAAAACTACTGACAGTCAGGCATTCTCTTAACCAACGAGGTAGAGAATTCCACAGGGTTGGTGCTGCAAATGAAAAAGCACATGCTCCAGACATTTTTAAATGAACCCCGGGAATCTCTAGCAATCCCTCGTTGGTGGATCGGAGAGGACGATTGGGGTAATAGGGAGTCAGGAGATCTTTCAGGTAGTCAGGTAGTTCATGTAGGGCTTTAAAGGTAAGCAAGCCTACCTTGTAGGTGATCCATCACTGAACTGGCAGCTAGTGCAGTTCGCACAGCAAAGGCGTAATATGGCTGGTCCTATAAGCACCAGTCAGCAGCCTGGCTGCAGCATTCTGCATTAGCTGCAAGCAGCAGATATCAAACCCAGATAGCCCTAGGGTAGAGGGCTTTGCTGTAGTCAAGACAGATAGTAATGAAGGCTTGGACCAGTACTGGAAGGTTGCCCAGTGGAACCAGGTGTTTCACCCAGGTGATATTCCTCAGATGGTAAAATGAGGATTTAACCACAGCTGATACCTGAGATTTCAGGGTCAAGCCATCATCAAAAATAACACCCAGGTTACGCACCCAATCTGAGGTAGTGAGCTGGACACCATCAAGCCATAGGCCCGACAAGTACCCAGCCCCCAAACCCACCCCTGGGTGACGCGGGTCCACAAGCAACATCTCAGTCTTATCCAGATTCAGTCTCAGCCAACTCAAGCTCATCCAGTCTTTGATCTGAGAGAGGCAACTATTTAGCATAGAGATTGCATCAACGTGTCCGGGCACGAAGAACATCTGCAAAGCAGTGAAAATTTAAGCCGTATTGTCTGATGATATCTCCAATGGCAGCATATACACTGCAAACAACATAGGCGCCAATTTGGAGCACTGCAGCACTCCGCAGGACAGGGGAACAGCGTCAGAGGAGTGCATTTCAGTGACCATCCTCTGAGACCTGCCTACGAGGAATGATCAAAACCATTCAAGGACTGTACCCAACAGTCCACAAAGGAGCCAAAGGGTCTCCAACAGCATCCCATGGTCCAAAGTGTCAAAGGCTGCTGAGAGATCAAGAAGAACCAAGACAGTACGAGCCTTTCAATCTCTCACCATTAGGAGATCGTTCAACACTCGAACAAAGGCAGTCTCCATGCTATGCCTCTTCCTGAAACCAGACTGAAGAGCTTCATAGACATTGTGAGTTACAAGGTGATCATCCAGTTGCAACTCCACCACCTTCTCAATGACCTTCCCCACAAAGGGAAGGTTAGAGACAGGTCGGTACTTAGCTGGATCGACAGGATCCAAGGAGGGTTTTTTAAGGAGTGGTTGAATGACCACCTCCTTTAGGGGGTTTGAAAAGACTCTCCTCTCCAGGAATCTCCATACAATTTCAGCTGGATTTGGCAGATGACATCTACACACCCCACTACAAAGGGTGTAGGGCCCGGATCCAAACTACAACAGGTTGGGTGCAAAGTCTGGACAATCTTCACGATGTCCATGAAATCCAGTCGGCTGAAGTCCGCCTAGACAGACCTGGTGCTCACCACCTCCCATCGACCTCTGCAACCTCTCATGGAGAGAGCCAGGTCAATTCCAGACCTGATGCTGGCAACCTTATCTGCAAAGAACCGAATAGCTCATCCCACTTATTTTGTGAAAAAGCTCTTCCGGACTGGAGACAGATTGGATTGCACTACCTGTCAACAGTTCGAAAAAGTTGAGCTGCTCAGTTCTGCACAGCAGAAATCTCGCTGGACAGGAACTCTGCCTTCTTACGGGTGATTTCTGATTGATAGCCCTTATAATGTTCCATCAATCTAAGCCTGTCAGCATCCAGGCTAGACTTCTGCCATGCTCTCTCCAGCCTTCCACCAACCAAGGTGGTGAGCAGAGGGCTGTGCCAGTCATCACTATTGCTGTAGTTTGTATTATGTGACCAGGGCTGGAGGGGGGCCTGAGAGGGTGAGTTGGGAGGGAAGGAGTCTGATGCCCTTATAGGGGGGACCACTAGACCACCAGGAATATACCAGACAGCTACAAGATGGGTGATCTGGATGCTTGTATAATGTATTTTTTCAAGACACATAAGCTTACATGCAACATCTGCTGTACTGGGTTCTACAGTAGGGTCCTGCTTTTATAGTTTTACAATATATTTACACAAGATAGCCCCACTGAGTTGTGATATCTTGTTTGCAGTAGGGTTCTGTTTGACCCAGTTTTTACACTATATTTACCCAGGATAGTACAGCGGAGAGCCAATATATTTTTTCAGTGGGGTCCTTCTTTTACTCATTTTTATAATGCATTTACCCAGGATAGCCCAAGTGAGGAAATGTTTCATTTTCAGTGGGATCCAACTTTCTCTATGTACATTTCCGGGATAAAACAATATAATGGACTTACTTATTTAATTAACTTATTTAATGTGTCAAAGCAGTAGTGCATGTTTAAATGTCTTCTTTATGAAGGATTAGTAAATTAATAACCTGGCAGTAATAATTTTGTTCTCCTCTTAAAGTTGGAACTTTTTGTTCATATGAAAGATGGATCTGCAATTTTGGGAATGTCCTGCACAAATTCTGTAACCCAACAAGCGGCTAGCTGTAACTGTGTGACTGGAGGTGCTGCTGGTACTATGCAGAGTGTGAATGGGGAATAGCTGCATAGTCATGGGATGTGAGCCTATGAGGGATTAATTCTCATAACTCGGGAGTCAGGACTTGGCCAGGACTGAGTGAGTTAAATGGTCAGTGCCAAGAAAACAATATGAATTAATAACCAACCTGGCTTTATCATAAAAGGATCAGTGAGGTAAGTGTGCTGTTTTGTATTAATAATTTTGTTTGTATTGAATGGCATTATCCGATGGTGAGGGGCTGAGCTGGGCTGCATCCAGTGACTTGAGTGATCTCTCTTTCTCCCCCAGCTTGCTCCTTGCCACCATCCTCCCATGCCCCCGCTGTGATCAGGCATGGAATCTATGAAGTGAGGTCCAGATGCATCTAATGGTGGATGGCAGTTCTTCAGCATTAAAGCCTGTGCTGCATTTGGATGAGGCATTAGGTAATTTGTGTTTTTTGCCTTTGGTGTCTGGGATGACTTCTAAGTGGGTGTTTAGGCTGGGTGAGCCTACCACTGGCATTGCCCCTGCCCTTGCCATGTGACTGGGCTGTGTTCATGCCATGGGACGTGCTTGACATTAGGTCATCATCTGTTACAGTTGGCTTTGCACTCCTGCAGATTGGCTGTCATGTGAAATGTACTGGAGTGCTTGATGGTGTTGTGGGTCTAGTGTATGACATATGGGGATTTGGGAGTTGGCTGCCATGTACTGGATATGAATGGGAAACATCATCCTACTGTAGAGCAGTGACAAGTATGGTCATGCCATTGTCCGAGATCTCACACAGGTTGTGGAACCCTTGCTGCATGTCAAGTCTGTGGACTGTGATGTCACTGTATATGCTCTATATTTCATGCAGCTGTCCCTCCCTTTTCCAAGTGTCTCAGTTCAGGGTACATACAGATAAAGCATTCATGACCTGGTATTCATCTTGAGTCCATGCTGGGCCTTTAGGGACACTCCAATGAGTCCTGTGTATCAGTTCTATTCACCGGCATGGATGGTCTGTGTAAGTGTCTGCTGTGTGACAGACACATGCACCTCCAGGCTGGTGTTTCGTGTGCCCTTCTCTTTGCCTTGTTATGTTTGCTTCCACATGTGCAAATCATATATCTTGGCAGTGTGCCAGCACTTTCTGGCTTTTAAAGGTGTGTATTTTGGGACCAATGGTGTTGAGCATTGTGGAGGTTTGGCTGTCAGCAACCTTATGAAAGGAGCCTGGTGATGATGCTGTTCTGCTTGCTTATTGGCAGAAACTTCGTACATATGAGAGGATGAAGTTGCTCCTATCATGCAGTTTTCTCCCATTAGAATACAAAAAGAATGTGATCACCAGTTCCCCCCTCATGTCTGCTCCAATAATGAGCAACAAGTTCTCATTGAACCCCACCACTTTTATCTCCTCTCCTGCCTGACCTACACTTATAAAATGACCAGCAATAGGTGCCCAACTCTTCTGCTGTTATCCCACCTCCTGCCCAGCCAGGCATTTCCCCCTCCTCTACACTCCAACACCATTTGTCCCACCACAACAGTCAGACACTGGAGTGCCTACCACCTGTGACAGGTAGCATTCTGATCACAAAAATGATGCAACTCTGGAGTGCCTATCAAGCACTTGAAGAGAAGGATACCATCCCTAATCACCATCAGTCCCTCACTGATGTTTGCTGCCCCTGACCCTCCAGCCCCCCACCCCAACTCTACCTCTTCTCTCAGCACCCACTCCCACCCCCACCCTCCAACACCCTTCAGTTACCGATCTGGCCCTCCTTCTCTGATTGGTACCTTCTGCTATTTCTAACACTGCGTGGTAAGGTTATTTCAGTTAATGGCTTTTTAATGTTTTGAACTTTTACTCATAATTCTAACATTTTTAAATATTTCACATAAAATTTTCAACACAGTCTTTTTGGGACTGCACCTCATGAACAAGGTAGGAGAAATTTTTATAAGTCCCTCTGAAACATGTTTTCTCAGTTACTCTACAAAATCACATTTTGGACAGGATTTAAAAAAATATGCCTGTCTTGTTCATAAGGTGGTGGCATCAAAAGACTGTTGAAAATGTAGGGTCAAATTGTCTAAAAACAATGAAGTTATGAAGAAACACAAAATTGTTTTTTCAATGTTTACTCATAACTGCATATTTTGCAGACTTTGAATCCAAATCTTCAACATAGCCATCTTGTTACCCCACCTCATGAACATGACAAGTGTCATTTTATAAATCCCCCTCAGAAACACATCTTTGCAGTCATTCTGTGAAATCACCTTTTGGATGGGTTTGCAGAAATTCCACCTGTCTTGATCATAACATGGGGTCATTAAAAGTCAATGCTGAACATTTAGGGTGAAAATGTGAACAAACAACTAAGTTGTTAGGAAATGTTGATTTTTTCCAGTGTTTACTCATAACTTTATTGTCGTGAATTTTGGCCCCATTTAAAAATATCCCTTGTGTTACCCGCCCCCCGACCATGACATTTGTCGTTTTCAAATTCCTCCAAAACAGGCTTTTGCAGTCACTCTGCAAATCATCTTCAGATGGAACTTTTTTGAAATCCCACCTGTCTTGATAATTAAATGAGGTGATAAAAGACTGTATTGGAAATTGGTGGTCAAATGTTGGAGCCCACTACTGAAAATGAGAGATGTCCCTTTGCTGGCCTATCCTTGGTAAATACATTGTAATAATTGGTAACCCCCAAACAATATATTGCATCCCCACTGAGCTGTCCTGGGTAAATACAGTGTAAAACTAGGTACAAGTAGGACACTACTGAAAATGAAAGATTACATCTGAGCTGGCCTATCCTGGTAAATACATTGTAATAATTGGTAACCCTCCCCCCAACAATATATTGCATCTCCACTGAGCTATCCTGGGTAAATACAGTGTAAAACCAGGTACAGGTAGGACACTACTGAAAATGGAAGATTATATCTGAGCTGGACTATCCTGGTAAATACATTGTAAAATGGATAAAAGCAGGACCACGAGCTGGCCCAGAAGCACAGTGGCAGTGCTGCCACTTGCTAAGCTGGTGAGCTGCATTCTAGAATAAGCATCAGGGACTGACTGAAGAATGAAGGACTGACCTTCATGAGGCTGCTCTCCTTCCTCGGGGAAGGGAAGATGCTGTTCCAACTGCATGACTGCCAACTGCCGGAGACCAGACAGTAGCACAATTGGGAGTACCAGCAGTGGAGAGGTTGCCACCAGATGCCTGTCACACTTATAAACCATGCCACATATGCACGACTACCTCACTGACTCTGCCACCACAGGGAAGAACATCAAGTGGCAGGAGGAAAATGACAGGTGCACCCCCTGCAGGCTTTTGCACAAGAGACACAACAGGCCACCCACCACACTGTGTTTCTGTGTAAATGTTGGATAACTTGTAAGTCCTTAAGAAGGTCAGTCATGGGAATGGAGTAATACTGGCAGATGAGATCAGAACTAGAAGCACCTTTGTCAAAAACAAAAACAAAATAAAAAACAGGACACCACTGAAAACAAAATATTGTGCTTAGTTATGTTATCCTAGGTAAAAGCAGTGTAAAAATGTATAAAAGCAGGATCCCATTGAAAATAAGATGTTGTTGCTGTTCTAACTTGTAGCAGCATGCAAGCAAACATGTTTGGCCTGACAAACACTTGTTTGAATATAGGAATGACAGTGGCTTTCTTCAAATTTCCAGGCATTACACCTGACTTACATGAATTATCTAAAAGCATTTTTATTGGGTTCCAGATTTTGCTTACCACCTCTTTTAATATTCTTGGGTAAAGCTTAGCTGGTCCAGCAGAAACAGTTACATCTATACTTCTTAATTATTTACATAGTATGAGTTTATCAATGACTAGGTGAACGTTACCAATGGTGCTGCTATCTACTTGAGTGGTGATATCATTTTTCTGTATTTGCCCGTTTCTGTGTACAAGAAAGTTTAACATGGTGGACGTGAACCTGAGGTCAGTAACCTCTATACCATTATCAGTTATTGTATCAATATGACTGTTGCTTTTACTGTATTTGAATTATTTACATACCTGTAAGTCATTTTTATATTTGCTTGCACGCATGTGCAAGAAACATTATGTGGCAGCTTAGGAGAGAAGTGGGTTGTGGAGGTGCAGCACTGTGGCAGCCAATGGGGGCACTGCATTTGGGGGCTTGGCACTGGTGGACCAATGCAGGCCCAGTGTTCTGATGACACTGGTTCTGCAGAAGTGCCAGCAAGTTGAAATGTTTTTGCCACTGCAATCAGGCGCCGCCTTGTCATTGCAGCATCAGCCATTTCGCTGCAATGAGGGAGTGACCCGTCATTGCAGGGTGGTACCTTGACATCCTCATGCCCCGACCCAGTACATTTGCTGATGGGGGAGCCCACTCCTCATTGGCACACAGTAACCCATCCCCCATTTGTTGTATGCCGAGGGGGTGCCCAACCCTTGGCATCATGCACCCCCCCAACAGTCCTTCTTTGCCGACAGGGTCCCCAATCCACATCGGCTTCAGTCCCCACCCTTCCCAGTAAATTTGCTGATGGGGGAGCCCACTTCCTGTCAGCATAATGTTCCCCCACCCCAAATTTGTTGTGTGCTGATGGGGGTGCCAAATCCCCCGTCTACTATAGCCCCCCCAAAAGCACTCAGGTGGCATGCAGGGAGCTGACCCCAGCATGCCAAATGTCCCTGTTAAAAAAAAAATCCCACAATGTTTTCCATTTTTAAATTTCTTTCTTTAAACCTGTAAAACAGAAAACGGTCCCTTGTTGAGTCTGGTGGCCCCTCCCCAACCCGCACCCACACTCTGCGCACCCTGCCTCCCCACACACCCCTCCCCCATACTTACCTCTGGAGCCCAACGCAACAGTCTTTGGTGGACCAGGAACATGTCTGCACTCTTCAAAGCTGACCGTGAATTGAAGAAATGCCGGTAAGCTGTATAATGGCATAAATAGGGTTTTTTCAACTTTGGAGTATATCTCAGGAATTTTGGGGAATTTTGGCACCAAATTTTCAACATGGGGTTATTGGGACCCCTCATCATGAATTCAGCCACTGTCATGGCGTTATTTGGTCCCAAAAGGCGATTTTGAGGTTACTGCACAGAATTACCTTTTGGGACTGATTAATGAAATGATAGTGCCACTGTTCATGAGGTGAGCTCTCAAAAAGCCTATGTTGCAAGTTTGGTGAAAAAATCAAAAAAATTACTGTTTTCTGAGTGTGTGTTGAGCAGTTTCCATGCACACTGGTAACTTCGCGAATTTGTAATATTTTCTCTACAGATTTTCAAAATTGGCATTTTTCCACACCTCCTTATGAACAGTGCAGCTGTCATTTTACACATCCTGGCCAAAATGTGTTTTCACACTTCCGGTGCAGAATAGCGCGGTTGCTGTGGGAAATCAGTTTTTGGAATAGATTGAGAAAATGACAGTGATACTGTTCATGAGCAGAGGTCCTAAAATGCCTATGTTGAAAATTTGGTGACGAAAGTCAATAAAATGACAGTGTTACAAGTGTGCGTTGCACAGTTTCCACGCACCCTTGTAATTTATCAAATTTGTAATATTTTCAAGCCAGATTTTCAACACTAGCATTTTTTCACACTTCCTTATGAAAAGTACAGCTGTCATTTTTCACATCCTGGCCAAAATATGTTTTTGCACTTTTGGAGCAGAATAGCACAGTCGCTGTGGGAAATTAGTGCTTAGGATAGATTAAGATCGAGCGACTAAGAAAGGGGGCGTGAACGAGCTCAAGTGAGCTCTGTTGTGACTGCTGCAGATTTCTTTCTGAGCAGAAAAAGGCTCCAATGCAGGCAGGAGCCCAATATAAAAGGGTAGCCTGCAATGCCGGGAGAAACAGAACGAGCGAGTGAGAGACGGGGGAGTGAACGAGCTCAATGGAGCTCTGTCAGGACTTCTGCAGATTTCTTTGTGGGCAGAAAAAGGCATCAATGCAGGCAGGGGCCCAGTACAAAAGGGCAGCCTGCAGTACCAGGTCAAACAGAATGAGCGAGTGAGATAGAGGGAGTGAGCGAACCCAACAGAGCTCTGTCGGGATTGCTGTGGATTTCTTTGTGGGCAGAAAAAGGTGCAATGCAGGCAGAAGCCCAGTACAAAAAGGCAGCCTGCAGCGCTGGACAAAAAGAAGGAGTGCATGAGAGAGGAGGAGTGAGCAAGCTCAATGGAGCTCAGTCAAGACTGCTGCAGATTTCTTTGTGAGCAGAAAAACGTGCCAATGCAGGCAGGACCCCAGTACAAAAGGGCAGCCTTCAGCGCTGGGAGAAACAGAATGAGTGAGTGAATGAGTGAGTGAAGGGGAGTAAGTGAGCTCAAGAGAGCTCTGTCAGGACTGTTGCAGATTTCTTTATGGGCAGAAAAAGGCGCCAACACAGGCAGGAGCCCAGTACAAAAGGGCAGTCTGCAGCACTGGGAGAAACTGAATGAGCAAGTGAGAGAGGGGGAGGGGGAGTGAGTGAGCTCAACGGAGCTCTTTCTGGACTTTAGAGTTGCCCACCCTTCCACCCAGGGTCCTCTGTGGTCCTGTATTACAGCAGGGTCTCTGGGGTGGAGACAAAGCAATGACTGGATACTTTGAGGAGTGCTGTAATAATACAGATTTAATTGTTCTGTTTATTTCTCTAACTGAGCTAAGTACTGAGCTATACTGTCATGTTTGCTGTAATAATTCATGTTTATTTGTTCTGCTTATTTCTCTAACAGAGCTGAGTAATACTTGGAGTGCAATAGAATTTCTAACTGGGCTGATTGAAACTATATGAGAGCTGAGAACAAAAAGTATGGTAGCTGAGGGCAAAAATGAACAAGGAGACTTTAGGATTGCTACAGTAATACAGTATCTAATGGATGAGATATGAGACTGAATTACCCCAGTCAGCCAGCAGGGGGACTAGTGTGGGGGGTGGACAGGAATTTGAGTAAATAGGGGCCTAACAGTTGTAGTAGGGTACTGAATCTAGGAGTAAGAGCCCGTAACATAAGATGGTCACCAAAATTGGGCAGGTGACACATGTCAATAGGGCGGGCATCTTTGAAAGGGTGGTGGGGTGTACAGGGTATGGGTCCGCCATGATCCTGGACTGGGCTTGGAGGATGGGGGGCTATATGATCTGTGGATGACTGCCAGTTTGAGGGAGGAACTGTGGAGGTTAGGGAGGGGTCTGAGTGGCAGGGCAGATGAGTATGGTAGACATCCTGGCTGGGGGGGATAGGGGATGGCAAGGGGGAACGGAGGAAGAACAACTAAGGACTGAAACCGACCCCAGTATCAGAGGCACTAGCAGCAAAGAGAGGAGAATGGAGGGGGTGCCCGAGGTGAGGTGGGGGCTTCCTGTTATGGGAAGAACAGACCACAAGAAGTACCAGGGGAGAGAGAGCAGATGGCTGCGGGTAGGGAGTGACTAGGGGTGGGACCAGGGGTGACACGGAGGGGAACAATTAGGAGGGGGGAACTGATAGGGGGAAGAGATGTAGGAGGGGTATCGACTAGGAATAGATTCAAGCCTCTGCTATGAGAGAGAGAGGGGGAGCAGGTACATACTGAAGGGGGGTGGACAAGCGGGGCATGAGAGGGATAGTAACAGCTAGGAGAAGAGATGGAGAGGATGAAAGTATAGAAGGTAGGCTAGTAAGGAAGGAGAGGGTGGTGACTCTGGGAGAGAAGACTATGGGAAGGGGGAGGATGGGAGAGGCATCGCTATCAGGGTAGAAGGGAATGGGGGCTCTAAATCAACAACAGGGGGATAGGAGAGGGGTTGGAAATCAGCAGGGAAGGAGGGGAGATCAACATGGGAAGCCCAGTAGGAAGCAGTCAGGCTGGGAAGGGGTTCAAGGGGGATGGGAGGAATGAGGCAGAGAAAAGGGGTGAGGTGGCAGCACGGGGTACAGATACAGAAGTCACAGTGGGTGCAGCTGGCTGGGATAAGGGGCAGGGAAGATCGAATACCAGGGTGGTGGAAGGGGCATTAGAAGGGAAAGGGGCTAAGGGATGGGGGGCTACTCATCCTAGGGGATTCTATACTGAAAGGGGTGAGATGGGGCAGAAGGTGGGAATGGCACAGCTGTATTTGGGTTGAAGCTATCCCCAGGTTGACTGCAGGAGGGGCAGGGCAAGCACTGCTCAAGTGTGCATTGAGTGGGAGGAAGAAACCTCATTTACTGTTGCATGTGGGTACAAACAACATGGCGAGGGAGACTGTGGAAGTAGTGAGGGGGAGGTCTGAGTAGTTGGGCATGCAGTGTGAGGGGGTGGGAGAGTCGGTGGCATTCTCGGAGGTACTCCCGGTACCATGTGCAAGCATGGGGAGGAAGGATAGGATTG
Source organism: Neoceratodus forsteri (assembly GCA_016271365.2). Taxonomy (NCBI): domain Eukaryota; kingdom Metazoa; phylum Chordata; order Ceratodontiformes; family Ceratodontidae; genus Neoceratodus; species Neoceratodus forsteri. The sequence goes on from CM057459.1 coordinate 64,308,272, forward strand.
AGGAGTTCAATGAGGGGCTGAGGGATTGGTGCCACACAAAAAATTATGGGTTCGTGACTAAATGGGGTAGGGTCTGTGGAAATAGTGACTTGTATGCAGGGGACAGGGTACACCTGAGCAGGAAGGGGAGTATTAAAGGCAGGATTAGAGGGGTATGTCTCTACTAAGGTGGATTTAAACTAGTTGGGGGTGGCCAAAAGACTGAGGTTAGTAGAAAGGTCCGGACAGGGGGGCCTAATGAGCTCACCCCCTAGATACAGGTAAAGACAGAGGCATAGTAACCCTGGGAGGGGGCGGGCATAGTGATCTGACTGTAATACAGAAGGCACCACCACCCAGTAAGTATAAGGAGGAAAAAGGGTGCTGACTACCGGGAGGAGGGACACAGGCCAAGGAGGAGAAGAGTAAGAAGAAGGAGGGGTATGGGTGGAAGGTGGTCTCTTTCAACACAAGAAGCCTGGGAAATAAAATTGTAGAGCTTCAGGTGCTCCTTTCAGAGGGGAAGGTGGACATTGCCACAGTGACAGAGACTTGGGCCACAAAGTACCATGATTGGGGTCTGGCAATCCAGGAATACAGGTTATACAGCAGGGACCGAGGGCTGGAAGGGGGGGGTTGCACTCTGTATGAGGGAAGAGATTAAATGCATATGGGATGAGAAAGAAGAGGAGAAAACAGAAGCTCTTTGGGTGCAGCTCCTGCACTCCAAGGGCAGAAAGCTGAGCCTGGGAGTAGTGTACAGACCACCAGCCCAATCCAGGGAACTGGATGGGGAGTTGGAAGAGCAGATAAGGAGGGTGTGTAGAAGGGGAGTGTGGTGATAGTGGAAGATTTTAACCTTCCAAAGGTTGACTGGAGCACCCTGGCCACTAGCAGTACCAGGGAGCAGGTGCTCCTTGATGCATTCCTAATGGCCTTCTGACACAAATGGTAAGTGGGCCTACAAGGCTTGGTAGCACTCTAGTCCTAGTACTGGCAAAGGGAGAGGCAGTAAGGGAGATAAGGGTGGAGGACCCACTATCAGGTAGTGACCACCAAACAGTGTGGCTCATTGTCGCACTGGGCAGGGAGACAGGAGGCATGGGGACTAAGGTGGTGGACTTTATTAGGGTGGACTTTGGTGGGATGGGAGCAATACTGCAAAGGAGACTCCAGAATATAAGGCTGGGGATGGATGCTGAACAAAAGTGGGGAGTCATAAAGACTGGGCTAACAGAGGCCACAGTAGCTGGCATTAGGGCCATGAGTAAGAAGAACAGAGGCAAGAAACTATGCTGGCTGAACAAGGAAGTGCTGCAAGGGGTGAGAGCAAAGATGGCTGCATACCGGAAGTACAGGAGAACAGGGAAGGGAGAGGATAAGGAGGCTTTCAGGAGCTGGTCAAGTGAGGTTGCCAGGAGGGTGAAAACAGCTAAGGCCTCCATGCAAATAAGTTCCACACAGGGCATAAAGGGAGAGGAAAAGGACTTTTTTAGGTATGTCAAGGAAAAGAGGAAGTGCAAGGAACATATTGTGAGGATAAAGTGGGGAGGAGATTGGGAGGCAAAGGCAGAGGAGCAAGAGGAAATTCTAAATGAGTACTTCTGCTTTGTTTTCACTAAGGAGAGGGATGGCCCACTACTAGAATGGGCTGGGGGGGAGGAGGTGATGGACAAAATGATCACAGGAAGTAGGGTGCTAGAGGGGCTGAGGGCAGTAAGGCGGACAAGACAACAAGTCCTGATGCCATCCACCCCAGGGTGCTGATGGAGATGGTGAAGCTGTTGGCTGAGCCACTGGCAGATCTGTTCAACACCTCCCTGGAAAATGGGTGTGTGCCCCAGGACTGGAGGGTGACCCATGTGGTGCCCATACACAAGAGTGGGCCTAAGGAGGAGCCAGGAAATTATTGACCAGTAAGTCTCACATCCATAGTGGGTAAGCTTATGGAGGTGATACTAAAGGAGAGGTTGGTGGCATTCTTAGACAGTAATGGCCTCCAAGATAGATGGCAAGATGGTTTCATCTCAGGGAGGTCTTGTCAAACCAACCTAATAGAGTATTGTGACTGGGTGACAAGGGAGTTGGACAGGGGCCATGTGGTATGTGTCCTGTACTCGGACTTCAGTAAGCTCTTTGATACAGTGCCTCATGGGAGACTGGGGGGGGAGCTGATGGCAGTGGGGTGGGAAAAATCTGACTAAATGGATAGAGAACTGGTTACAGGGAAGGGTGCAAAGGGTGGTGGTGGGGGAGCTCTCGGCACCCAGAGCAGTGACAAGTGGTGTGCCACAGGGGTCAGTGCTGGGCCTGGTGCTATTTGGACTCTTTATCTCCGATACAGCACACTGAGTGGGGAGCAGGGTTAACCTGTTCACACATTATACCAAATTGGGGGTGCTGGTGGACGAAGAGGACAGATGGGAAAAACTGCAGGGGGACCTACTCAAACTAGAGACATGATCGGTGAAGTGGCAGCTAGGGGTCAATGCAAAGAAGTGTAAGGTGATGCACTTCAGGGCTAAGAACCTGAAGAGGGACTATTAGTTGGGGATCAGAGAGGAGGAGAAGGAACTAGGGGTGTTGGTAACTGGGAGCATGAACAACTCAGCCTACTGCATGAGAGCAGCAGTGAAGGCAAACAGGATGCTGGGGTGCATCACAAGGGGGTTCTTATCCAGACAGAGGGATCTGATCCTACCTCTCTATGGATTAGTGGTCAGACCGCACCTAGAGTATTATGTGCAATACTGGAGGCCATACCTAAGGAGAGATATAAAGTTACTGGAGGGAGTGCAAAGGAGGGCAGCAAAAATGTTAAAGGGAATGGAAGGAAAGGAATGTGGAGTTAATCTGAAGCAGCTGAACATGTACATACTGGAGAAGAGGAGGGATGGAGGGATATGACTGAAGTGTTTAAATACCTGAGGAGGTAAATAAACCTAGCACTGAGGGGGTGTTTAAACTAAGGAGTGGAAGAGAGATGAGGGGGCATGGACTAAGGTTGAAAGGGGGATGTTTCAAGAGGGAAATGAGGAGGTACTACTTCTCTGAGAGGGTGGTGTCTAGATGGAATGCACTGCCAGAGGGAGTGGTCATGTGTAGGACCATCAATAGCTTTAGGAGGAGTGGTATAAAGCAAGAGGAAGAGTCAGGGGCAGGGACTGGGACAAGCGGGGGAGGAACTGAGGGGGAGGAGGCTGGAGCAGCTGCAATCTAGGGTGCTAGCTACACACTTGGGCAGACTTACATTGACCAATTGGTGTGTTCTGCTTGCAGATTCATATGTTCATATGTTTGTATGTATGTTCATATGTAAAATCACAGTGACTTTGTTCATAAGCAGAGGTCCTAAAATGCCTATGTTGAAAATTTGGTGACAAATGTCCATAAAATGACTGTGTTACAAGCGTGCGTGATGCAGTTTCCACGCACCCTCATAACTTCATACATTTGTAGTATTTTCACTCCAGATTTTCAGCATTGGCATTTTTTTCAGACCTCCTTATGAACAGTACAGCTGTCGTTTTTCACAGCCTGCCCGAAATATGCATTTACACATCTGGTGCAGAATACCGTGGTTGCTGTGGGAAATCAATGTTTGGGACAGATTAAGAAAATCATAATGACAGTGTTCATGAGCAAAGGTCACAAAATGCCTATGTTTAAAATTTGGTAAAATAATTCCACTAAATGTGTTATGCGCATGCATTGTGCAGTTTCCACGTACACTAGGAAGTTTGAGCATTTTGAATACTTTCACTACAGATTTTCAACACTGCCATCTTTTCACACCTCCCTATGAATGGTACAGCTGTCATTCTTCACATCCTGCCCGATCTGTGTTTTCGGACATCTGGCACACAATGGCACGGTTACTGTGGAAACTCAAATTTTGGGACACATTGACAAAATCACAGTGCCACTGTTCATGAGAAGATGTCCCAAATGCTTTCATGAGGTAGGGGCCACAAAATAGCCATGTTGAAAACTTCTACTGCAGATACCAACACATGCCCGGGGCATTACAGTTTCCAACCATAACATCCCACCCTGTACAGACTGACAGGCATCATGGGTGTGCCTTTGGATTGCTGACTATAATTCTCATGCCATTCCAACCCCACCCCCCACCCTGCACCCACTGGCAGGCATCGAGCTGTGCCTTGGACTCTTTGGACCCACAGTTCACCCCATGCTATGTTGCACCGATTTCAATGTATCTCTTTATGGAGTGGAGTGACTGTAAAGCCAAACACCCCAAGGCACACCTCAACACTTGTCAGTGTCTGCAGGATAGGGTGAGGTGAAATAGCATGAACGTTATGGACCACAACCCAAACGCATGTCCCAAAGCCTGTCCGTCTCTGCAGAGTGGAGGTAGGATTGGCGTGAAGTTCAATACTTCACTGCCATTCCTATTCTGCATCTGTCTAACTCCTGCATTTCCAATGCTAGTACCAGCAAGCAAACATTCGACATAGACAAATGCTTTTTATTGCCCTTACAGTGAGTACATTTAAGTTCAGTGTTATCTCTTTTCCTCCTGACATTGTTTTTACTTAATTTAAGTGCAGATTATGTATTTGGTGGTATTTTCCTTTGTAGAATTTTTTTGTTTGTTTGTTTTATTAAACAATTTCCTTTTTTTGTTAAGATATCTATAGTAGTTATCTTCTTGGTTAGCTGAACTCTTTTTTTTTTAACCTTTGCTATGACATAATTAACAGCATAAGTTTTGTTTTCAGGCTGAGAAGGTGTTGAATTGTTTAGGTCCATTGTTTATCAGTGTTATGTACTTAAGCCAGAGCCAGAGACAAACTGTGGAAAAAGGCAAGAAAAACTAAGGACTCCATAGATTGGCTAAATTTCAGAAAAGCAAGAAATTCATGTACAACACAAATAAGATCTGCCAAAGCGGCCTATTATAGAGCTGAATTGGATGCCTCCTATAATAACCCAACCAGGCTCTGGGGAACTATAAAGGGTATCTTGGGCCAAAACTCTACTCCTGCCTTAACCTGCAAACTGCTACTAAATAACACAGAAATTACGGATAAACAAGAAATTCTAAATACCTTCAATGACCACTTCACCACAGCTGGACTAGCATTTGACTCTTCACCTGCAAATCTCCTGAGATCTTCCTTGAATCTTCAATCCACCGTGGGCCAAAGGCTACATCAACCTTCTCCTTCAACCCAATATCATTGAAAGAAGTGGAAGATCTCCTCTCCAATTTGGATACTTCAAAAAGTGCAGGTACAGACTCCTGGACCCCTAGTTCCTCAAGATTGCATCTCAAGTCTTATCTGCCCCCATCACTCATCTCTTCAATCTTTCCCTCACCACTGGATCCATTCCCTCCATTTGGAAAACAGCTCAAGTAGTTCCTTTACTCAAATCTGGTGATCCCATGGATCTCAATAATTACAGGCCCATTTCCATCCTATCAGTTCTGTCCAAGATGCTCGAGTTAGTAAACTCACAATTAAGGGTCTACCTGGATAACAATAACCTCCTAAACACAGCACAATCAGGATTTAGATCAAGGCACAGCACCATTTCAGCCCTAGCCAAAGTAACTCAACGACTGGCAGACTGCTATGGATAAGAAGAATAGTACCTGTGCTGTGTTCCTGGATTTGAGCAAAGCATTTGACACAGTGGATCATGAATCACTGATCACCTCCCTTGGTTCAATAGGATTGGATTCCCCTTCACTCAATTGGTTCAAGTGCTATCTATCAGACAGATCACAACTGGTAAAAAATGGAAACTACCTATCCACTTTAAAACCACTGCTAAGAGGTGTACCGCAAGGCTCTATTCTTGGCCCCATCCTCTTTGCCATCTATATTAATAATATTGATGCTAACCTCACTCAATCAAACATCCATCTGTTTGCTGATGATACTGTGCTATATGTTAGCAATCCTTCATTGTCTAAAGCCTGTGAACTGCTACAATCTGAATTCTCCATCCTACAACACAACTTACTGGATAAAAACTACTTCTAAATGCCAAAAACAAAAAGCTATGCTCTTTTCCTCACAAAGTTGCTCTGCCACTACCCCATCATCTACCACCCTACAACTAACCACCTTACTTGGAGAGAAGCTGGAATACGTTGATAACTTCAAATATCTTGGTGTCTGGATTGATAACAAACTTGACTTTTCTGTACATATTGAGGAGCTACTAAAGAAACTGAGACAAAGGCTTGGTTTATTTTTTAGAATAAAGCACTACCTCAACAGAGACTCCAAAAAAAGATTAATCCAGGCTTCATTCCTATCCCTTATTGACTATGCTGACTTTCTGTATGGACACTGTTCACTCCCCTCTTAAATAAACTGGACACCTATACCACAGGTCCATCAGATTCATTACCGACCTTCCTTCAGCACCCACCATTGTTCCCTTTATAAGGCAGTTAACTGGTCATCATTACAACACAGAAGAAACAGGAATGCTGCAATTTGATATTCAAAGCCTTATCAGGCAAGCTACCTACCTACATCTCGGACTGTTTTACTCAAATCACTTCTAGGCCATACAACCTAAGGATCAGCAAAATTATCATTCTTAAGGTCCCCAATGCCTGCACCCAGCTTGGGAGGGCTGCTATCAGCTACTCACTAGCAATTGTTTGGAACTCACTCCAAAACCATGAAGCTAAATAACCTCCACCCTTAATATCCTTCAAAAGATTATTCACCACCCTATTCCCAGAACTCTGCAACTGCTTCCACAAGGCCTAATTCACGGCCCTACCCACCCACCCTTTTCTGCTCGTGTTTCTATATGCTGAAAACTCCAGTTCCCAGTCCCAAGATTCACCTCAAAATGCCTGCTAGGTCCTATAATCTGCATATTAACTCTGATGTGCCAACTGCCTACTGTCCCAGATTAAAAGTGTTAATGCCTTGTACATATGTATATTGTTATATACTAGCACTTATGTCATTGTATTACTGTTTTTTGTTACCCCTGTCATTGTATTACTGTTTATGATACCCTTGTCAATGTAATAACACTTGCACTTCTTGACCTCTCAGGTCCATCTTGTAAATGAGCTATGCTCAATGATGTTCGCCTGATTAAATAAAGATTTTGATTGATTGATTGATTGATTGAAGATCTTTTCCCCAGTTTACATGTTTTGTTCTTTCCTTGTGGCCTTAAACTCAACCTTGAGGTAGTTATGACTGGTAGTTGTGCCTCATTATTTGGTATTATTCCTACCATATGTACAGCGATAGCCATTCTAAATTTCAGTTTTATGAGAGAAAAGTTTACCACATTAAGGTACTAAAATGCAGCACTTCCCCCGTATGGTAGTATTACTCAAAATACCATTGTAGCTGAAGTGTTCCCTTATTGTGCTGACTAGGCACAATAAGGTAACACTTCAGCTTATGTGTGTAGTCACAATAGCTAGTAAGTAATTTGGTAAGTGTTGGTCTCTGTGTAGATATAAAATATCTTGGTGGATTTCTCTGTAGCTGTTATCAATAGGACATTTCCAAAAGGAAAGATTAGCTTGGACTACATGTATTTATACACAATTGCACTTACACTCATAACAGTTTTTAATTACACTTCCACTCAAAAGAGTTTTGGGCTGGTACAGACTGAGATGTGTCACCTTCCTAGTAACAAATCGTATTTGAAGGTTTATTTCTGGTACATAAACAAACATTACACACTTATAACAGTTTGATAATCCTGTAATATTTCTGAGGCAGAATCGGGCTTTTGTGTGCTTAGTCTCACACAAGTAAACTCTCTCTCTTTTGGTTGTAATCATTAGCTTATCTTTCCAGGAAATAAGTGGTTTCTCTTTAGAAAAAATTCTAACACATACGCATATTCCTTTCCTAATATCTCTGTAGCTACAGCAACTTACACAATATTATACTGCAGTAACTTTATGCCCTAGTATGGAACACTTGATTCTTATAAGGCACACATTAAATTAATGATATTAGAGTCTCTGTAGATATACTCAGCCAAAATGTCTTTCTGGGCTAGAATAACATCTGCCAAGTCTCCATCTGTTTTCTCTCTCCTCCTGAGATTGGATGATCCTTGGGGAATCTGTATGCACTGTTTCTTTTCCTTTGGTACCTTGACTTGAAGTCTCTTCTTTTTCTTGGGCTTTGTGCAAAGTCAATCAAACAAAGTTAGTAAAATATCAAAGCTGTTAGGGTGGCTTCTCTTCCTTAGCAAAGACGAGAGAGGTGGCCCCTGAAACAAAGACTTCTGCAGAATTAGGTGAGTAACAGTTCTAAAATCAGAAAGTAAAATATAGAGAATAAGGGCGAGATAGCATAGCAAAGAGCAAAGGTGGTATATGATTTGCTGTTTCTTGGCTCTCTGTTTTTATGGAAAAATGTCACATAGAGCATAACATAACATCCTCCATTGGTCCAGCAATGGTGTTTGTCACTTTCTCATTGGCTCAGTTCAGTATCCAGTCAAATGTTATTGTCTAATTGGATAGTCTCTCAAGTTCCTTATTTTTGGTCCTAACTACAAGACAGCAGTTAACAACATCATGTCCTGCAGGAACTGTCTTGGGTGCTTTGCAAAATGAAATTGGGACATTACAACAGATGTCTGGGAAATTGCTAACCCGTGGTTAGCTTGTGGCCTCCTGTCTGCCACTGGTGGCTTGGTAACATGAAATTGTGATTGGTCATGAATCACTAGCAGTTGAGGTGAAGTAATTTCCATTGGTAAGTGAAATCTCTAAGTTCATCCTGTAGTTTGTTGCAGATGCTGAAAAATAATTCTTTTGATATTAGGCTTTCAGAACAGGTTTATTGGCTTGTTAGGCCAATGTATAAAAAAACTAACATGTTGCCAGGGTGCTTGGCTTTGTAGGCCTCATGGTTGTGCCTTCTTGTGGTACCTTGAATGATATTACTGTAAGGAGGAAGTGCTGTATTGCAGTACTTTAATGTGGTGAAATGATCTATGGTGAAGTGGAAGATTAGGATGGCCACCACTGTACTTCATATTTTACAGTTGTTATGGTACTCAGGCCAAGGGGCACATTGATTTTACATTTTATTTTTATTTTGTACCAAATATTTGCTATTACTAGGTTGACAGTCTTATTTTCCCTTGTTGATTCTGTCACTAATTGATCAAGTGAATTATCGGTGATAGTCTTTTTATTAAAATTTTGTTAACTGGGTGAACCCACCGAGACTGGAGTCCCTTTTTCAGGGGTGACCCGAGGTTAATCATATGGAAATTGCTGACAGTTACAAAAATATTTGCATACACAAAATAATGGTTATACAATACAGTGACAAGTTGTGAGTTACAAATTAATAAGTACTAAGGTATTTTAATCAAGGAAACTATAAAAGCCAGGTAAACTTGTAGAGAGGCTCAGATGAAAATATATCAATGATAACAATTGCAGGTGCTTAGTTCTAATAAATGAGCTTTAGGCCTTTCATAAAGCCATCTAGAGTTGAACATTCTTTTAGACTGTTTGGGAGGGTATTCCATAGGGTTGGAATGATGGTAGAAAATGACCTATCGCCTGCAGTAGTCTTAGTATGTGGAAGTAATACCTGAGATTTGTTAGCAGATCTGAAGGACCGCCTACTAGGTTTAGCTGTTAACAGATCTTTTAGGCTGATGGGGGAGTGTTGTTTAGTGGAAGCTTGTATGCTAGGCATAGAGGGTGGTAAGCTAACTTCCCTTCAAGTAGTGGCCACTTTAGTGAGTGCAGGACGTTGCAGTGGTGTTCCCTGGGTGGGGCTGCATCAGCGAAGTGACCAATTCTGTGGTAAAGCAATTTGAGCTTATGTAGTTCTGTACTCTTGAGGGAGCACAGAACTGTAGACCCATAGAGCAGGGTAGGTAGGAAGAAGGATGCAATTTGCAATGTAAAGCTGTGACTCCATAGTAAGAAAGAGAACCAGGCAGTGCAAGAGGCCTAGCTTTTATTTCAGAGATTTTTTTCACTTTATATTTATTACAAATACAACATCAAGTTAAATTTATATGTCTGACATCACATAGTAAAGAAGGAGCCATCAAATGTAACAGGTTTAGGTAATCAAAACATTTAGATTATGGATGTGGGGGAAGAGCACTAAAGTTTGTATAAAAGTCCTTAGACCAAGATGGCCACACCCTACAAGATATAGGGGTTTTCCCAAGAAATAATAAAGTTATATACCAAACATAGTATAACATTCAACATAGTACTGTTGCTATAACCCCTCACCAAATATATTTGCACCAAACATGACGTAGTGTTAAATCCAAGCGCTCCCCCTGGTGGACCAGCCCATACAATGTCATCAAAAGTCCCTAACAACCACAAACTCGCCTAAAGCTGTCCAAGAAATAAAAAGAAATGTTATTATATATTCCCCAAACTGTGGGCAGTATAGAACATAGTGATTCTTGGCAACACTATGAGTCCCCATTGTAAAACAGAGACTGTAAATAGAAGTGGCGAATACTTAGAGATCTCCATGAAGTCAGGTTTCAGGCTCCTCATCGTCTGAGCTACAGTTCCCTGTAACAATTCCCTGAGCTACATCAAATTACTTCTATATAAGCACAACTCTTTTCCCAGCCTCAGCTGGGTCAGTGAACTGATACATCTTGCCGCCATAAAAGATGCAGAGTCTGGTTGGCATCAGAAGAGAATGGGATACACTAAGGCTCTTCAATCAAGCCTGAACCCCAATGAACTTCTTCTTGCATGTCAGGGTGGTGAATGATAGGTCCGGGAACAAATGCACAGTCTTACCCTCAAAATTCAGATTTTCAGCTACCTGAGCAGTCTGTAGCACCTGTTCTCAGCAAGCGACCCCGTCTGTAACAATCAGAATTGTTCTAGGCAGGTCCCGCTGGGCTTCTGCTGATCTGGGAGCAATCTGTTATGCCTTCAGGAAGTGAAGAGCAAAGTCCTGATTTAGATGGAGCACCCATGGTAGTCATTCTGGTAAAGCCAGTAAGAGGTCAGGATCATTGTGGCCTTCTGGGAAGCCAACTATACTGAAGTTAGAGGCATCCTGGGCATTCTCAAGTGCCTCCAACCAATAGCACAGTTGGGAATGTTCTTGCACTATCTTTGAGGTGGTCAGTAAGGCTTGTGAAGCTTGTGCCTTCACTGTAGTGGCTGACTTTGACACTACCTTGATTTTTAGATCTTGTTTTCTGATCCTCTATAAAATCGTCTCCATTTTGGAATCAATGGTCTGCATTGATAACTGCAAGACCTTCCAGGGGGGCTCAGCTGCATTAGCATCTGTTGCAAGGACTGCGGCCTGCTGATCTGTCTGGTTCAAAGTTTTGGCACTGCTATGTCCACCTTTTTGTGTTCTGCCCATAGTATCAACACACACCAAACTGCTCCTGATGATTCTGGCTATCTACAGCTAGTAGTTGCAAAGGGCTAAAATATGATTTAAAAGTGAAAATAAATGGAAATTATCCACCAAAAGCAGAAGCCGAGGGAAACAAGTTTGCTCTGTAGGTGTGCTCTCTGGTGCCCCCTGATTCACAATTTTAGTTAAGTGGTTGATATGAACTTTGAATTTGCAGTCTTGGTCAAGATATATTCTTAGGTACTTAATAGATTCAACTACCTTGATGTTAAACCTGCTTAAAAGTGTAGGGGTGAAGATATACGCTCTATTAGGACCAGTGTTTTTGGGGCCGAAGAGGATAGCTTTTGATTTGTTGGCATTTACTACCAGTTTGCTGGTATGGAACAATGACTCTAAAGACTGTAAGTTCCTTCCCTGTGTGGTTTGACTGTATGTCACTATGATAGTAGCTTGGAATTTCTTCTTAAATGTTGAAGTTGTCTTATTCTGTGCCAGGTCTATGCCAGGGTAGTTAAAGTCACCAATTACCACATCTCCCAGATCCAAGGCAAACCTGATATTTTCTTCTAGATTCTGACTGTCTGTATAATAACAATGTGGAGGTCTATAGCATAACCCATGTATCTGTTTGCCATAGATATCACAGATTCTGAGCACAATACATTCTGTTTTACCATTAACTTTTTTCAAATATCACTTAATTCCATACAAGAAAGCTAATTTTTTATGCACATCATCCAACCACCACATTTATTTATTTCTGTTTCTCAAATATATAATTGCTTTCCTCAAATGCCATGGTCATTTCTCCATGATTCTGTTTTGCCAATTACCTCAGTGTTGTTACTGTTTTTTAATCAGTATTCGTGCCACCTTGTCTGCTGCAACTGCTTCTATCTGACCAGTCCTGCCCCCACCCCAGCCCCATCACCCAGCTTTTCCAGGACTTACCTTTCCCTCTGGGGTTGTCTGATTGCCAATGTCAGGCCTGTGGTGAATTGGGCTTCTTCCTGCAGGCAGGTGTGCTTTCCACATTTTTTGTATGATGTGCATACTCCACCTCCACAGCGATGATCCCAGTGTCCTGTATATTGGTCGCTTCCCTGTGTGAGCTTTCACTGCAAGACCACTCAGATTGCACCAGCTGGCAGACAAGCAGTGGGATACGTTCAGCCCTCTCCATAAGGTAGGAGAGCTGTCCTAGGGATACTCAATCCTCCCTCTCCCCCTCCCCCAGTCAGCCCCCAGGTGGTGGTGCTCCTTTCCTAAACCAGGGTTGAAGGTGCAGCAGGAGGTGAGAAAACCAGTGCCTCAGTCCTCCATGCCACTGAGCTGCTATAGTGTTATCATTGTTGGGAATAGCTGCATAATCATGAAGTAAGTATTTATTTCAGCTTCTGGCATTCAAGCAAATATTTTTGATATATTTTGTTTGTACTCTGACCTTTTCATTTCTAGTAACTGCACCCAGAGTGGTTAAATAGTCCTTCATTTGATTTATGTTTTTATCAGCCCACAAAATGTATTCATGGCAATGGTCAATTTCTACCCAAGCCCCTTCCCCTTTTAGTTTAAAGATGATGATGCATTAGTTAGCAGTCTTTGGCCCAGGATTCTGTTTTTTTTTTTTGCTGTTGCCATTGTTGTTTAGATGTAGACCATCCCAGTTGTAGCAATTGTCCCTGCTTTAGAAACAGACCCTATGTCAGAGGAATGCAAAGCCCAGTCCTTCATCCAGTGTCTTAACCATTTGTTCAATTTGTATGCCAAATTGTGTATTCATTCTTTCATTGGCACAGGCAGTATCACTGTTAAGGTTATATCCTCTTTGTTTAAGTCCAATTCCCTATGTGCTGAGACCATTCCAAACTTCTGCTATGAAAGAGTAATTCCTTTGTTTCACTCCTTAAAAATACCTTAATTTTACCCTTAATTCTTCATTGACAGTTGTTATCCGTTAGGGTATTAATTAAGGTGTCTTCTTCCTTAATTCAGCTTAATTCACCCTTAATAAGAGAACACAGATTAATGACGTTTTACTCTCTTAATATTACTGATTAATGATTCTTATTTTTATACTTAATGTTAACCTCTGTGTATCTTAAATTAAATATATTTTTGTGTTCAATTTTACACTTAATCTTAATCCCTTAATATTTAAATATAGCTTAGTGCTTAATTTTACACCTACTCTCAATCCTTTAATATCTAAAATTAAATATATTTAAGTAATTAATTTTACATGTAATCATAATCCTGACATCACTAAAAATGAATATGTTTTACTACTTAGTTTTATACTTAATTTAGTTTTGCAAAATCCTTGATTTCTAGTTAATTTTGAATCTTAAAAAATCCTTAAGTTTATTCTTTATTTAGCAATGCATCTTTTCAAGGATAAATTAGCAGCCTTAAACTTCGCATTTTCTTAATTTTGCTTTGCATGGAGTGTACAAATTAGGGATTCCACCCCTTAATCCCTAAAATTAAATATGCTTTAGCAGGGTTTTAAATAATTGGTTAGCAGCTTTTTTCCTGGGACAATTGTAACTGTATGGAAAGTATTTATATAGGTTTTCTAGAAGTGTTATGTATGTTAAACACAATGAGGCAAGTGCTATGCATTTTTACAATGTTTTAGCACTTTTATGAGCAAAACGCTAATCAATTTTTAGAGTTAAATAAAACCCTGTTTAGTACTTAATTTTAGTGATGTGCATGGATCAAATAATATTTTGTAAATACTTCGAATATTAGGCTTTCCAAATATTTGGTTGGACCACCTGAATAGGCCACTGTTATTTTCTTTCTATATTAATATATGTTGGTATCTTAATGGTCACCTCTCTTGACCTTCGACACATATATTTAGCCAAAATTATACATGTAAGTTTCTATTGATTTTACTTTTAACATTTTAATATAGTTTGATAAGAAAATGTTTTGTGATTTAAACCAAAATAATAAATATATGATAAAATAAAATGCCTTAATATACATGTTTTGTATTCCACATGAATGTCTTTTGCCCATTCTGCCCTGTTTGTCACCCCATATACTGTATATATGCTTGATAATTTAAAGAAATGCAGCTCCTTTTTAAAAAAAATCTCTTTATTGTTTAACAAAACAGTAGAAAGTAGTTTCATGTGGTACATTAAGACATGATGACTTGTGGTATCTGTAACTAGGACAGTTGTATGCCCCTGTAAGATTAGGGGGTACATATCTAAAGGTATGCCACTGGTTGCATTGCATAACTTTCTTTCTGGTCTCTCAGAAAAAACTCTCAAGCCACCAATCACTAATAGAATTGTTAGACTTTCACATCAGTCTCCATTCTGCCAGTTTTTATTCCATCATGGGCTCATGCCCAAACCTGGGTTGCCAGTGTATTTGGCTGCCCCACATGCTTCAGTGCAATGGAGCCACTAAAGGCATTTATGAAATTTAAAGGAAGTAGTCAGCTTAAGTTCAAACCTGCAGCCAGAAAGAAACCTACAAATGTACTGTATATTTCATCATGAATAGTAATTTTGAAACACACAAAAAAGAAAATTAATATCAAAACAATTTTAATCCTTTCAATCCTGGTCACAATAAGGTTACAGTATGACTGGGCAGGAGCCAAATGTTACATCTCAAATACCACAAATAATGTGCTTCCCAAATATTCAGCACCAATTCCCAAATAGCCCACTATTTGGTATTATCCGTAGTCAGGTCCCTGGCCCCTACCCATGCCAGTAATTTGTTTTCCCATTCACTGTTTTGCCCAGAACTTCCATCCCTCACTCTCATAGCTCCCAAACAACCTCACCACTCCTACTAAAGCATACTATAAATAAAAATGTGCACCCAGCAAAAATGTTCATTCTTGCCTCCATACTACTGTGCAGTCACCCTCCCACTAGCTTGATCCTCCATTTACAAAAAATACATAACTATCTTCTGTCCCCAAAACCCCATTCATGATTTTTGGAGGTCCAAGGAAATATAGCCATTGAGTACAGTCATTCCCACTTCTGCAGTGCGCCCTGCCTGCTCCTCATAGTAGCACCGAATGAATGGAGCATGTAAGCAGGTGTTCCATTAGGAGGCAGCTGTGGGATTGTAGCATCTTTAGTGATGCTAGGCAGCCTGGTCGATCAGGCTGACTAGTGTCATTAATGACCCATAAAATGTACACCCTAATGTATGTCATTTGTTTCAGTGCGTGTGATTACAGCTGGCTTCTGTCCTGCTTGTTTCAGATATCTTGCATCATCCCTTGTACTGTATATCCTTGTATTTGCACTTCCTGTTCAACTTGACATTCTGGCATATCTGTTTGCAATATAGCAAAGTGTTGACTCACCAACAACAAATATTAGTTGTTTGAGCAGTGTGTCCTGATCAATGGGTTCGTGCTTTTCTCTCTGAGGGTGCAGGGCACTGTCTAATTGATCATTTATTTCTGCTGCAAAATTAATTATTGGTGTGAATCTGCTGTTGTTAGGTAACTTACAAACAACTGCCCTCCTGCCTCTTATGTTGCTTTTATTTTACCAAGCACCAATCATCAGCTGAATTATTATCAGTTTGTCTATATCTCTAAGTCCTGCTCAATCCTATGGTTGTCTCACAGTCTGGTCCAACCTGAACTATATTCTGTCCTGTTTTAATAGTTGTATTATTCATGCTTATTCTAGACAGTGTTCAATATATATATTTTTGAGATCCCTAATTGATTTTATATGTTGGTCTTTTTCTCTTCCACTGTAGCAAGAAGAACACTACACAATGTTGAGGCCCTACCTCAACTTTTCCTTCCCAAGTATAGCACTTTGCATTTGGCTATGTTGAATAAGAAAATCCAGGACTTAGACTGTGACCACATACTCTGCTTGTTTAGGTCTTCAGTAAGTTTATCCCAGTCACCAAGAGAATCCACCACCTTGGCCAGTTTAGTATAATCTGTAAATTTAATCAGCTGGAATACCAGATTTCCAGATCACTGATGGTAGTGTTGAGCTACAGTAGCCCCAGCACTGACTTCTAAGTGATGCCACAGAGTACCCCTCTCCACTTGTAGTATATCCACAAAAACTTTCTGCTTCCAGCCCCCTAAGCCAGTTTGCAATCAACCCCAGTGTGTGCCTCATGGTATACCACACTGCTGCAGTTTTCCCAGAAGCTTCTAATATACCACAATGTCAAAAGCCTTGCTCAGGTCCTGCTAGACTACATCTAGTGCCCTGATCCTATTCATCTACCTGGTCACTCTGAGGCTGCATGCACTCCCCCCCCTCATTAAGCCACATTGAGGGAGGCAAGATCCTTGGCCTCAAAATTATGTACTTGATAATGGATTCCAGTACTTTCCCAGCATAGACATATTGCTGTCAGTCATGTAATTGCCCAGTTCTGATCTTAGGCCACTTTCCAGTTCACTGGAATGATATAGGTACAGACAGAGTCATGGAGGATAACAGCAAGGAACCCTTTCCTTGTTCTTTTAGCTCCACTATGATCCTGGAGGTTTATCCCATCTACCCCTTGAGGCTTATCTGTCTTGATCCTCACCAGGTAGTCAGCTACCAGGGTAGAAGGAATGTCTGCAGTCTGCATTGTGGCTACTCCAGATACCAAGGGCCCTGACAATTATCACACTCTCTCACCAGTTGAACACCAAAGCATTTATTCAGCATCTCAGCCATCACCAGGTGCTCCCTCGTAGGTTCATTCCACCACCTCTCCCCCCATTTTCTGAGGCCGAATGCCCTCCTTCATCTTCCCACTTCCAGTTCTGTACTGCTAAAAGTATTTTGTGCAGTCACCAGCTTAAACTACTATCTTGGCTTCCAGCCCCTCTGTTGCCAACTAAAGCAGAAGCAACACTGCAAAATTACTTCAACATTTTGGGCTAATGAAACATTTCAATATTACATGCTTCATAAATATCAAAGGTTTATGAATACAGGCTTATGGGTGGTATTTATTTTGGACACAGATCTGTAGTGAATAACTATGTTCCTTACAGAATGACCTGGATACAGAAATCAAGAGAGACATATAGAGTAGGAGGAGACACTGGTATTGAAAAAGGCTTCACAAAAGAAATACTTGGTTACCTGATGATAAATGATAAACAACACCACTTACAAAATGGGGGGATGCAGATTCAGATCTTGTGACCTGTAGTCCCAGCACACATGCCCTTGGTCTCTGAGGAGGAAGGGTGAAGTATAACTGTTTCTTGGTGTCCCAGGGGGAGGGAGCCAAGATTGACTGGCTGTTTGGTTGTTTGAGTTACTATACCAAGAATAAAGTTTTGGTGACACGTTCCCTTTTTCAGCCATGTCTTGTATAACTAAAACTTTCAATATAATAATGGACCAAGGTACAAAAATAACAAAACACAATATTTTTAAGTTGTGTAATTAAAGAGAAAGATATAATTTTTGAATGTTTAAAACTACAATTTAGCTTTAAGAAAATTTCCACTGTTAGTCACACAAAGTTCTGTATCCACACCATTCAATAATGAAGTGCCAGTGACTGCGAATTTTTTTTTCAAAGATTAGTTTTAAATAAGAATGTTTTAACACTAATCTGGGAAGAAGAACATTTTCTGAAGACAGGTCAATGACTATTAGAGTACCACAGGTTAAACACTAGGTCTAAAACTGTTCAATATGTACAGCATAGCTGTGGCATATGTAAGAGTATTTGGGGAAATTTAAGTCTACTGTGAGATGATACAGAACTGTGAGAGGGTTGACAGTGAAGAAGGAATTAACAACATGAGACAGGATGCAAGAAGACTGGAGCAATGATTCAGTATTTGTCTGATCAAATTCAATGTCAGAAAGTGAAAGATGATGCATATCGTGTTGAAGAATCCTGGAACAGTTTACTATATTGATGGCACACCAATAGAGAGCAAAGAGGAGAGCTACGTGGGGGTGATTATATGAAATAACCTAAAAATATCTTCTCAGTGCAATAAGGCATACTAGAGAGCTAACAAGAGGCTGGGGTGCATATGGAGAATGATTACTAGAAAGAGGAGGGAGAAGAATGCTTGCATGGCCAGCCTCTCTGAGAGAAAGACTATGCCCGAGGGTTGGGGAAATCTGCCTCCCTTGTGACTGTTTTGCTTCACTTGTGTTGGCGTGAGTATTTGTTATAAACTGCTTTTATTAAATGCTGCAAGTCTGCTTGTCATTGTGTTCCTTGCACAGTTCATCACCATCCAAGAACCCTGGTGTGAGCTTATCTCACATAACATATTGGTGACTGTGGGGAAATGGTTTTGACTGGCAAAGAATAACACTCATTTTGCTTTGCAATTTGAGTTCTGGGATGTACTTTTCCCCAGGGACAAAATAAGTAGATATGTAACTGCAAGTTGCAGGGACTCCAGCAAAAGTGCATGAATGGCTGCTCAACCTTTGTTGGGCCCTAGCAGCTTCGGGACTCCTTGTGGACAGACAGCTGTTTTTTGCTTTGTTGTGAGAATCCCTACCAGGAGCTCACATAAGCCAATTTGTCTGTGTGTATTTAAATGTTGTGGATGCATATTCAGCAGTAAAGCCACAGAATGGTTTAAGGTTTCCCCTTGAGGCAGTATAGTGCAGAGGGTTAAGGATCTGAGCTGCAGATCTGGAGACCTGGGTTTGAATCCCACAGCCACCCAGGTGCATACTGTGTGATCCTGAGCAAGTCACTTAACTTTCTTGTGTTCCCAGGTCACATCTGGAAACAAGCTTCCGCTTAGTGTGCTACTCCTGGTCAAATGATGTTCCCTTTCCCCTTTCATTTTAAGACATATCAGAAATCTGCACAGAGTAAAGGTTAGATGTCTCAAATTACCTTACCTCCCATGGAGGGTGGGTTGACTTTGCTTCAGCTGCTAAGTCAGATGTTACTCCTGTACAGACTATCTGTACACAGTACTCAGAGACTCAACAAATGGTAAAAATCAATCACTGATTTTCATGCTGCCCTGTATGCATGGGTAGCCCTTCATACTGATTGTTGTTCATGGAAAGGTTACCATTACCTCTGCAGGTGGAGACCAAGGAGGATGCTGGGAACCATCACAAAGGAGACCCACAGGAGGGTGGCATGGGACCCCACAGGGGAAGGAAACAACTCCTGGTGGGGGACTCAATAATTGGGGGTAGAAATGGGGGATGAAGGGGAGAGGGAGGTAGGGTGCCTTCCTGGCGCCATGGCTTGGAGGGACAGGAAGTGAATCCTCAGGATCGTAGGAGGAGCTGCACAAGGGAGGGAGCCGGATGTCATTGTTCTCCTAGGGACAAATGACCTGGCTAGGAATGGGATCAGAGCAGTGCAAGAGGAGTTTGTAGAGTTGGGAGGGCCTAGACAAGTAGCACATATGGTAACCTTCTCAGAGGTGCTGCCTGTCTATGGCAAGGGAGATTAGGCACGCCCACCAGGAATTCAATGAGTAGTTGAAAACTGGTGTGAGCCTAGGGTTTTGGCTTCATTGGGGACTGAGGGCCACCTGGAGGATGCAGACCTATACTGGTGCGATGGTCTGCATCTGTCCAGGGGGAACCAGGATCCTAGGTGAGATGTTTAAATGCTTCATTGGCAAGCATTTAAACTAGCCAAGGGGGAGGCACTGAAAAGGAGCAGGAAAATCCGAGCCTCCCCCCACAAAACATGGTGATTAGTGAGGTAAACACCAAGGTACAGAAGTTATTAGGGAGCAGAACAGATTTAAATGTAAAAAAAGGCAAAGGCAGTATGGACAGAAATGGGGCTAAAAGGGTAAGGCTATCAAAACGTGGAGGGTGATGAGTACCAATGCCCATAGTCTGTGTAACAAGCTCCCTGCACTAGTGGCCTTGATGGAAGAGGGTTGCCTGGATATTATGGCAGTCACAGAAACATGGTACACAGAGAACCATGACTGGGATGTCAACATACCAGGATAAACAATCTACAGGAGGGACAGGGAGGGTAAAGAGGAGGAGGAGGAGTAGCTCTCATGTAAAGGAAGGGATCAAAGCAACAGAATTAAAGAGTAAACAGGAGCAGATGAGGCACTTTGGGTCACCCTGTGAGACAGGAAATGGCACCACAATCCGCATGGGGTTTGTATACAGACCCCCATCTCAGGGGAGGAATAGACAAGGAAATGATAGAAGGCTTTCTTAGAATGGCAGAAAAAGGGAGATATTGTTGATGGGGACCTGAATATGCCAGATGTTAACTGGAGCACCTTTGCTGCAGGCACATCCAAGAGCAGGGTCATTCTTGATGCCCTACAGGGGGCATGCCTCAGACAACTAGTATTGGAACCCACTCGGGAGGGAGCAATCTTAGACCTGGTACTTTCAAATGGGGATGGAGAAAGAATCTCAGATTTAGAAGTGGGTAGCCATCTGGGAACAAGCAACCACCAAACAGTGTGGTTCACAATAAACACAGTCATACAATCAAGCCATACAAAAGCAAGAGTACTATACTTTAAGAGAGCTGACTTTGGGAAAATGAGAGAGTGCCTCAGAAAAGCATTAGCAAACAGGCAAGAAGGAGGGGTGGAGGAACAATAGGGAGTGATCAACACAACCATCACAGAGGCAACAAGCCTTTGTGTAAAGCAAATCAATAAAACACAACGAAGGAAAAAACCGCTATGGTTCACAAAAGAGGTGGCAGGGAAGGTTAAGGAGAAAAGGACAGCATTCAGGAAATATAAGGAAACACAGAAGGAGCAGGACAGAGAACTTATCAGTTAAAGCAGAAAGAGGCTGGGAAGGCAGTCAGGATAGCAAAGGCCCAAACCGAGGAAAGGATAGCCAATTCTGTTAAGAAGGGGATAAGACCTTTATAGGTACATTAGGGAGCGAAGAAAGACCAAAGGAGGGAAGGAGGGATACTGAAGTTTAATAAAGGGGAGGAAATGTGGGCAGAGGGTGACAGTGAAAAAGTAGGGATACTGAATGAATATTTCTGCTCAGTATTCACAAAGGAAGAGGAGGGGGAGTTACCTAAACCAAACAAGAGAAACACTCTGAAATCGGGGGTCGACACCAGTCCATTTACAGAAGAAAGGGTTCTGAAAGAACTAATAAAATTGAAGGTGGACAAAGCAATGGGGCCTGATGGGATTCACCCAAGAATTCTAAAAGAACTAAGGGTAGAACTAGTGACACCGCTTAACTACTTCTTTAACAAATCATGGGAGGATGGGTGGTACCCGAGGAATGGAGGAGGGCAGATGTGATTCCTCTTCACAAAAGTGGGAGCAGGACAGAGGCAGGAAACTACAGACCAGTTAGTTTGACCTCAGTGGTAGGGAAAATGATGGAATCACTTCTGAAGGAAAGAATTGTTGAGTACCTAGAGGCCAGTGGGGCACAGGACCCAAGGCAGCATGGATTCACGATGGGAAGGTCGTGTCAGATGAATCTAATAGATTTCTTTGACTGGGTGACCAAAGTAGTAGACCCGGGAGGGGCTGTGGACATGGCCTACCTAGATTTTAGCAAGGCATTTGATACAGTCCCATACAAAAGATTAATACAGAAGATAGCCAGCCTTGGAGTGGGTCCCAAGGTGGTAGCCTGGATAAAAAATTGGCTAGACAACAGGACGCAAAGGGTAGTAGTAAATGGAGTACACAGTGAAGAAAGGAGGGTTACTAGTGGGGTACTGCAGGGTTCACTACTAGGACCGGTCCTTTTTATTGTCTTTATAAGTGACATTGCAGAGGGACTGGAAGGAAAAGTATGTCTCTTTGCAGACAACGCAAAGATCTGCAACAGGGTCGATACAGAAGGTGGGGTGGAAAGGATGCAAAGGGACTTGGCAAAGTTGGAGGAATGGTTAAATGTACTGCAGCTTAGATTCAATGCAAAGAAGTGAAAAGTAATGCACCTGGGAAACAAAAACCCAGGGGAAGAGTACACAGTGGGGGATGAGATACTAATGACAACAAAAATGGAAAGGGACCTGGGGGTAGTCATATCAGATGACCTTAAGGTTGGCAAACTATGTGAGAAGGCAGTAAGGAGGATCTGGCGGGATACTGGGATGCATAGGGAGAGGCATCACCAGTAGAAAACAGGAAGTTGTTATCCCTCTGTACAGACAGTTGGTGAGACCCCATCTGGAGTACTGTGTGCAGTTCTGAAGACTCTATCTCCACAAGGACACAGATAGAATGGAGGCTGTCCAGAGGACAGCAATTCAAATGCACCAGAAGATACATGAAGAGAGATTAAAGGAGCTTAATATGTATACCCTCGAGGAGAGAAGGGAGAGAGGGGACATGATTGAAACTTTCAAGTACCTCAAGGGAATCAACAAAGTCCAAGAGGGTAGCACCTTTCAGAAAAAGAGATGTATAAGAACAAGGGGGCACAATTTGAAGATAGAGGGGGGACGGCCCAGAGGCATTGTGAGCAAGTATTTTTTCATGGAGAGGGTTGTGGATACATGGAATAGCCTTCTTGAGGAGGTAGTGGAGTCACAAACAGTGGGGGAATTCAAGAATGCATGGGATAGACATAAGGCAGTTCTAGTGGTGGGTAGGAGGAAGTAGGCTGTTGGTTAACTAGGATCTGCAGCTTATCCATTAGGTTGGGAAATGGGCAGACTAGGTGGGCCAAGTGGTTCTTATCTGCCATCAAATTCTATGTTTCTATGAAGAAGGGCAGACACTCCCCATATCCCAAGCATGATTTTGGTGTAAGGACTCAGTCGCAGGAGCAAGTGAGGTTTCTGCCTGTTATAACAGTGAGGCTTACTCTTCAGTAATAGCACCACTGCTGTGGCATGGACAAACAGAGGTCTCAGTGCAAGAGACAATAAATGCACAGGAAAATGATAGTTCTAATAATCATGTACTATGAGATAAAGGTCATGGATGAAAAGCAGAGTAACCTATAGCTGGAAGTCTAGATTGGTATACAAATCCTAGTTGCTGGGGCTGATGTGGTTCATTAGAAGGCAACAGTACTGAGCCAGATCCCCTGCAAGTTAGAAATGGAAACAAGCACAGACTATGAAAATAAAGTGAAGCCAGCCAGGTTATAATGCAGTAACTTGCAGCAAATGACATGTAATAAAATACTGGGTGACAAAAGGGCTCAATTGTTATTCAGTTACACTATCCCCTGCAGCATACTGCAGCATTTTGTAGTAATACTGCAAGGTACTGTGTTGCATCCTGGCTGATGCTGCATTAAGTGGAATTTGAGAATTAGTGGACTCCAAGCAGTTGGGTGTTAGTAGCTGAAATCATGGGATAAGCTTGATGCAGGTGCTACTGTAGTCAGCATGAGAGAGAGAGAGAGAGAGAGAGAGAGGGGGAGAGAGAAAGAGAGAGAGAGAGAGAGAAAAACCAAAAAGAGAGTGGAAAGAAAGTGTGTATGGCACCAAAAGCAAAATATCACCTGAAGTCAAGAGCAATCACAAGCTGGGAGCAGAATCAGCATGAAATGCTGAATTGTGCATCTGAGGTATGGAATTTGTATGTGCATATCAGAACAGTTGCATCTGAAGCACATAGAGAAGATGCCATTCAGGTACAGCAGTGGTAGGAGCAGGCACAGCCCTGTGGTGGAGGTGCTGGCCCAATTAGCAAATACGTGGAAAAAAACAGAGGAAGTGAAGCTTGGCTGATGAGTGAAGTGATAGGAGAATGGTACAGGGGATAGTACTAAAAGAACAACACAACCAAAGCAGTGTATAGGACTTACACACAAGGCAGAGAATACAGTATAATAGAAGGGGAGAGCGAACCACGACAAAAGAGCAGGGGATTCAGGTAAAATGTCTAGGTCCAGAGCATTGTAGATGAGGTAGCTGCAGAGTTAACACAGGTCAGACTGTCGGATAGCAGCACTGTGTAATTAGTCTTCTCTTTCTTGGGGATTTCTGTGAAAGTGTGTTACTGGGTTTGTGAATTTTGGAGGGGAAAGATGGAGGCAGTAGCTTTCAGGGGAAGGATGAAGTCACAGCTACAGTGCTATGAAGAAAGAGCTACATAGGTGTAACAGTGGGAGTTTGCATTTATTAACTTTTTGCTGACTACATTTCTAGTGAAGTTCACTTCACCAATTTAAAGCAACGGTGCTACAGTAGGAGTCTGAAATGTGCCCAGAACTGTAAATCATGGAGGAGGGGAAGAAGGAGGAGGCAGGGACTTGAGTCCGGACAGGGGCTCCTTTCCTTTTGTATCCTGAAATGTACTGCTTGACTGTCCCTGTAGTTGCTCCCTGGGGCATGTTGCTTACATCCCTTACTGGAAATAAGAGAGACCATACCTGTTCAAATTCTCCAGTGGTTCCCTCTCCAGCCTCCTTCTTTTGGCTTCTCTGGTCACCAGCATCCTCTCCTCCTCTCTTGGTCTCACTTGTTGAATACCTAGACCTGTGCCAAGCACCATATCCTAAGTTCATTGATTTATGTCCTCTATATATCCTGACAAAATCACTGTCTCCCTACTGGTCTGGTGCAATCCATTTCTACTATAGAGCTCTCAACAATACCAGAAGCTGCCCCAGTTCCTTAGGTGTATCTGTCTTTACTGCACCATGAAGAGAGTCAAGTGTTTGCTGTTCTGATCTGCCTCAGTTCTCCTTGCATGCTTGCAGAACTGGAAGTTTCTCACTCATGATCATCTTCCTTCTTCTGTGTTTTGCTTTCTCTGTGATGCCCATAACACTGTTTGGGACCCAGTGTGGATCTGTCCTCATATAATTAGTCCCAACATGGATAACTATAATCATACTGTCCCCTACTGCTCCCAAAAGCTGATCCACATTTTCCTGGGAGTCAAATACTCTGTCTCCCAGGATGAATTTGACTGATATGTTCTCCTAGAACTGCATGCAGTCTGTTGTCCATACCTCCCACTATGAAATCTCGCACCATGATCACCCGATACTGCCATCTTACTTCTCTCTGGACAGGAGACTCTAGTCCTGCTGTATTCTGGAGTGTGCTGCTTGACTCCCCTTGGAGTAATTGCGTGTTGCTCCCTGAGGTACATTGTTCACATTCTTCAAGTGGCTCTGACCAAATATGGTATATCTGTTTAAGGTCTCAAGGGGTTCACTCTCAAGCCTTCTCCTTTTGGTTCCTCTGGTCAGCAGTATCTCCTCTCTTGGTATCATTGTTTAAACACTAAACATGTTGATCTTTTCCCAGTCAACTGGTGCAGTCTGGATAACCCCCACTGGTGTTGTGAGTGCCCCTAGTGTTCCATCCATCTCTGCTATCATTTGCCATAATATGGTGCTCACTGAGTTATTTCATCAGGTTACCTATCTGTATTAAATAAAAGACATAAAGATACTTTCTAGGATTTAACAGGGTGGATATGAGTACGGTTTTCAAATTACAAAGTCATACAAACACAGAGGTCCCAAATTAAAATTGGGGGTGGTAGGGGCAGGCAGTGTAGCATAGTGGTTAAGAGCACTGAGCTGTAAACTTGGAGAACTGAGTTCGAGTCCCATAGCTACCACTTGCATATTGAGTGACCATGAGCAAGTAACTTAACTTCCCTGTGCTCCCAGGATGCTCCTGGAAACAAGCTTCAGCATAGTGTGTCTATCCTGGCCAGAAACTGTAAAATTAAAATAAATAAACATGTGGTGGGGATGGTTTTATAAAGGATGTATGGAAGTTCTTTACTGAAAAGGTGATGAATATGGAATAGCTCACTGGAGGAGGTAGTGAATGCTAAATTTACCTCAAGTTTAAAGAACAAATTGAACAAGTATAGTGAGGTCTGCAGGAACAAAGGTGATTTCCAGTGTGCTGAAAATCACTCACAGAGCTTGTCATACTGTGCACAAATTTAGGACAGAATTGATTAGATGGAGGAACATCCACAACTGTCATTAACTTTCTATGTCTCTATGTATTTTGATATTTCACTCCGTTTTTTTTTTCCAACGCCCTATATCCTGACTGGCTAAATCAATGCAAATATCACACAGTATTCACATAGGTACTGAATGCCCTGCTGCTAGATGCTGGGGTTTGAGCATGGGAGGGAAAGTATGTTTTTTTTTAATTAAATAAAAAAATATCACAGAGTTGCCTTACTCCATTTCATAATAGTGGTAAGGTGCCTCTTGGGGAATGGTATGCCATGCTGTAATCCCACCCTCATAGTGAACTGCATGCAACATAGACTCATGGTGCATGGGGGTGGGTTTCGGTCACTGTAACACCCTTACCTCACTGTGTCTTGCCTTAATTTCTAGAAAACACTGGAGTTCTTGAACTATTTGAAAAGTTTTCCACAGGACCAGAACCCAGAACTTCAAAAGGCCAGAAAACCCTATAGTGCAATATTTTCACATCACTAATAGAGATGGGAATTCTTTGATAATAAAAAGGAAGAATGCCAAAAGAAAAATGTTATTACCTAATTTTCCATATCAGAACTAAATAATCTTTAGAGCTGCTGACATCTCTGGAAAAACTATGAAAAATTAAACATTATAGATGCGATGCAGCTAATATTTCACACATTTTCTTCATTTATCTTCCACTTCTTCTTCATTCTTAAGGGCACTTTAATGAAAACTGGAACTTTGGCCTGCAGACTCATCTGCTCCTGCAACTTATTCCCCAGCTGAGGTCCTAATCACACAGTTCTTTTCATGGAAGCAGACATGTCATAAGCAATACATGTATGACTTCAACTGGTGAATAACAAGAAGGAGCAGATGAAATTCAAGAAAACACAATACTGTTTTCATGCAAATTCCCTCAGTAATACAACATTTATTTATTTATTTGCTTTTGTTAACCAGGTAAGCACACTAGACAGCAACGTGCCTATTTTCAGGAGCGACCCGGGAGAGTTACAGGGTATCCACAGAGACAAACAAGTTTGAATACAGAAGTTACAGGAAATCCATAGAGACAGGCAAGTTCAAAGTACAGGAGCTACATGCTCCAACAGTTGGGTTACACACAGGAGCCACATGCTCCAACAGGTTGGTAAATACAGTAGGGTTAACATACAGGAGCAATATGCTCTGCTGTAGGGTTATACAGAGGTAACAACAAATAATTAGCTTAGGAATATCAAGGACATGGTAGGTACATCCAACAGAGGGTTGTGAGTAATTACAGCGAGAACAGCATCAAATGGGAGAGAAGTAGTAGAGTAGTAAGGTAAGTAGAGGCCCGGAAGGTAGGTACTGGCATGGGAGAGTGAGAGATGATGCCGCTCCAACTGGAGCAGTAAGTGCCTGAAGAGGGTAGACAGCAGCAGAGATAAATCACTGGGATAGGCTATGCGCTGAGGGGGCAGGAGGGTATTTAACACAGGCAGGTGGATGAGGTTTTTAGAAAGTCCCACAAGGAGGATTTTGAAGCAGAGGTGGGAGGGGAAGGCCTGAACGTGAGCTGGGAGGGAGTTCCACAGTTTTGGTGCGTGGACGGTGAAGGCCCGATCGCCTGTGAGGGTGCGGGTCTTGGGGACCCAATGGACCTTTGCTGTGCAGGACCTAAGGTTGTGGACAGGGGAGGTATGATTTAGTGGGAGAGCGAGCGAGACAGGAATATCCATTCTGACTACATTGTCAATGAAGTTGCCAAGGGTGTAGGTCCAGAACTTCTCAGGGGGTAGCCATTGCAGACGAGAGTAAAGCTCACAATGGTGTGTGTGAGGCGGGGCCGGGAGGTGCAAGCGACAGGTGTTGTGTATGTGGTGTCCCATTTGGTGAGGCTGGAGGACGGGACAGGGGCAATGGCAATGTGCCCATTGGAGAGTGTGGGGAGGAGAATCCCCTTAGCTATGGCAAGCCGAGCTGCTGGGGTGAGGCAGTCTTTAGCCCTATAGGCTAGGCCCAGCTTGGCATTAGTAGCCTTACAGATGGTCCGTATGTGCGTGGTGAGATCCAGTTGGGGATCAAGAGTGACCCCCAGGTATTTTGCAGAGTCAGCGTTCGGAAGGAGGGAGTTTTCAGATCCATGGATATTTAGGGGGAGCGTGCAGGAGGAGGTTTTGGCTACGGAG
Organism: Neoceratodus forsteri; assembly: GCA_016271365.2. Lineage (NCBI taxonomy): Eukaryota > Metazoa > Chordata > Ceratodontiformes > Ceratodontidae > Neoceratodus > Neoceratodus forsteri. The sequence continues at coordinate 64,336,640 of CM057459.1, forward strand.
CCAAAGAGCATGGTCTGCATTTTCTTAAGGTTCACTGTGAGTTTGTGTCCCTCTAGCCAGTTCCTGATAAGGGCAAAATCAGAGTTGAGCTGAGAGTTGACTGCGGCGATGTTCTGAGAGCTGGCTAGGATGACTAGGTCATTGGCTTAGAATGTTAGAAGCCCGTTGGAAGTGACAGAGGGTAGCTCATTTATCAACAGGAGAACAGGATTGGTCGAGGACGGATCTTGGGGCACCCGCTGTTCACTGGGGAGAGGGTGAGAGGTTCGATTGAAGGAGGTGTGTGCTGCCTGCCCTCAAGGTAGCTGGCGAACCAGTCGAGGGCATGGAGGGAAAAACCATGGGACTGCAAGGCAGACAGGAGGAGGGGGTGGTTTACCCGGTCGAAGGCCTTCGATAGATCAATGAAGATGGCCCTAGTCAATTTGCCTTGATCAGTTGCGGACCGGATCTGGGAGGTGACAACTGCAAGGGCAGTTGATGTACTGTGCCCTTTATGGAAACCGTGCTGGGCTTGGGACAGCACAGCATGTTCCTGGAGATAGCGGGCTAATTGCGAGGCAACCGCCTTTTCGAGGAGCTTACTGGCAGCACATAGAATAGCAATGGCCCGATAGTTGTTTATGTCCTTCGGGTCGCCATGTTTGAAAACAGGGACGACCTTGGCAACCTTCCACAGGTCAGTGAGGACCCCTGAGATGAGAGAGGCATTGAAAATGTGGGCTAGCGGATGAGCGAGGAGAGGAGCCCCCAGGCTGAGAAGCTTCAGCTCTAGGCCATCGTGGCCAGCTCCCATGTGGTGGGAGAGGCCGGCAAGGAGTTTCTGGGTCTTACCAATAGTGACTCTTTTGAGGTAGAAGGGGGGGTGTGTAGGGGGAGGCACCCCCAGCAGTTTAGGGTGAGGGCGGAGAGAGAGGGGAGCAGAGGGTGGCTGGTCAGTGAACAAACGGTTAAGTGATGTGGCGATGGTTAGGGGGTTATTGCAGTTGGTCCCCCCTATAAGCATATCAGAGGGCTGTACCTTGGCCGACCCTCCGACCAGGTTTTTCACATTAGTCCAAAAACGCCGGGGGTTGTTTGCTGAGGCGAGAAGGGCAGTTCTGCAGAACTCGTCTTTTGCAGCACGTATAGCTCGCTTGCAGGAGTTTCTCAGCTGGCGGTAGTCCAGGAGGTCAGCGTTATTGCGAGAGATCCTGTATCTCACCCAGCTTTTGTCACGCAGTTTCATGAGTGACAGCAGGTCACTGTGGAGCCACTTTGTGGCTGTGCCCCGGACTCTCCTCTTGGAGAAGCGGGCGTGCCTGTTTTGCAGTGGGATGAATACTGCAATGAAATGGTGTAGGGCAGCAACAGGGTCACTGGTAGAGGTGATCCTAGACCAGTCAGCCATCCAAAGGTCATTGAGGTAAAGGCGGGTCGAGAACTTAGAATAGTCCCTCATCTGGAGCACTCGACTAGGGACTTTGGGAGAGGTAGAACCCCAGATGCAGTAGGTAGGGGAGTGGTCAGAGATGGAATCGGGGAGTAGCCCTGAGTGGATGATGCTTTCAGGTCAGTTGCTCATCACCCAGTCAATGAGCATCCCCGGGTTACCGAGGCGAGAGGGCCAAGTGAGTTTGGTGATGACCTGACTGAGTGCGAGGCCAGAGAGCAGCTCGAACTGCTTATGGTTGGGCCCCAGCCAGTTGAGGTTTAGGTCCCCAAGAATGAGGAGCTCATTGGGGCTGACTCTCTCCCTAAGCTGCTCCAGCAAGGAGGAGAGCCCCAGTATGCCACCCTTCGGAGGGTTATAGGTGCAGATGATATGCACTTTTTTAGTGTTGCCGAGGAGGAGGAGGGTATGGAGGAACTCACAGGGTGGGGGGGTAAGAGGAGAGTGAGCAACTAAGGACACGTTTAGGTGCTCCTTATAGTAGAGGAGTATACCCTCCCATGCTTTTTTCCTGCCCTATCCCGTCACACGAGGCTATAACCCACGATGGAGCAGGTCGAGTCAGGGGTGCATGGCTTGAGCCAGGTTTCGGGGATGCCCAGGATGTCAGGTTTATAGAGGGTAACCCAGGCTATAAGTTCAGCAAAATTCTGGAGGATGCTGCAGATGTTAAGGTGCACAATTTTTAGCCCTTTGACCGCATACCAGGCAAGGGGGAGAGCGGCGGGGGGGAGCAGCAGGGGCCTGGGCGGAGAGGCGATCTGGGTGGCCAACGGAGAGGTCAGGCTGGGCACGGGGGACCATGACACAGGGTTGGGCATGGCCAGGTGGCGAGAGCAGTAGGGGAGATGGGTTCAAGAGTTGGGGAGGACCCGGGCAGGAGACAGGCCGATGTGGGGGGGGGGGTTGGTGAAAATGGATGAGGATAGGAGCTAGCAGTGACGAACAGGAGATGACTGCATTGACTAGTAGAGAGAAAAGAAAAGGAAAAATGCCCCTGGTGGCAGGATAGTATATCCTGCAAATGGGAAACTAGGCTGATGGGATAAAACACGCACGTGACGTCCACTATAAGAGGGAGTGCCGACTATGGGTGGTGGCGGGGGAGGTGGGGCAGCCGGCACAGCCGGCGGAGCCAGTCATTTCACAAGGAGCAGCAGCAAGGACCACACCATGAGTAGACAGGCAAGAATACGGGACAAGAATCTGGCCAAGTGAGTTTTACCTGCTGTGCGACACTCGGTTCCAGGGACCAGCTCTGGGGTGGTGAGGGAGGGCCCGCGAGGCTGCCCTCTCGACCACGACTCGCTCATTTCTTCTGATGGAGGTATCTATGGAGAAAGAATGAACAGAGGTGAGTATATATGCTTATGGAGGAGGGGGAATTTACTGGGGGCAGCAGCTGGTGCAGCGGTAGGAGAGTGCATTATACTTTGAGGAGCAGAAACAGGGTTTTACAAGCACCAGAGATTCAGAACAGTTCATGCACAGCACCAGTTGACCGCAGCTTCACGGCACGGCCACAATGGCAACGCTCAAAATGCACAGCCACCTCAGGGACACCACAAGGCAACATTCAGTGTGGTAACAAACACAAAGCAAGCAAGCAATAAACATCATACAGTGAACCAAGCAAAGCAATAACTTTTGTAAAGTGAAGTAGGGGCTTGGAAAGCACAGAATGAATAGCTCCTCTGCAACCTCTGTTTCCAGCTGGGTTCGAGGGAGGCACTGTAGAAGAATTCAGGGCAAATGCGGATGCAAAACAGATGCAGATCATGCGGGGCACATATAGCAACCAGTACAAATTCAAGGGGTTATTAAGGGGGCTGCACAAGATGGCAGGGCCACGAGGAGCTTGGTAAATGCGGAGTAGTCAGCCCTTTAAATAAAGGCAACAGAGAGAATCAGCCCTGCACCACGGTTTCTATGACCAAAATTGGGAGAGCAAAAACAGTCTGCATACATGGGCCATATTAAAGTCCATTTGAATTAAAAGTCCAAGTTTCTCATTAAGGTCCTTGAGTTAGAAGACCTCAGTCGTTTCACAAGGAGCAGCAGCAACTACTGCAGCAAGTCAGGAGCCCACAGCGAGCAACCTGGCAACCACACCACGAGTAGACAGGCAAGAATACGGCAAATAAAATCGGGCCAAGTGAGTTTTACCTGCAATGCGACACACTCGGTTCCAGGGACCAGCTTGGGTGGGGGTTAGGGAGGGCCCACGCAGGCTGCCCTCGCGACCAAGACCTCGTCGTTTCTTCCGATGGAGTTATCTGCTGTGCGACACTCGGTTCCAGGGACCAGCTTCAGGGGGTATGAAATATAAGTTAAACTGCATAATTATCTTTTGAATGTTTTTCAGTACTGCCAGATGCTCTGTAAGAAGAAGCAGACACAATCCCACCTTCTAATCCTCTGTTTATACTTTATTTTTGCTCGTATTTATTAGGCTTGCACATGTGTGGAGCAAAGATGAAATCTAAGGCTCTAATACTCCAATTAGAATGGCATGCGAGATTGCATCACTTCAGATCAATTTACCATTAACTTGCCCACGCCTACCCCTTCTCCTTCTCCTTCTCCTTCTTCTTCTCCTGACCACCCAGCACCATTGAGGGAACCCACCGACTGAGCCATGGTCTACCTATTCCTTCCATCCCTTCCTGGAGGCTCTGACTCATTTGACTGTTGCACTGACCCATAAGGTTTATACTAGCAAGGGTAATGTGCAAGAGACAGAGTGACAGGCACGGCAATAACATTTGGCTTATAGGTCATTAGATCTTGGACCCTTGTCTCCAGGATTCCCCACCTGTCAGACTGCAAAGCCGAATCAGCATTGTTTCATAATAGGCCTTGCATCTGTCAAGCCCCCGGTGACATAGTCTGAAAACAGAATAATGGGGCCAACTCACGCAGCTATCAGGGACTCCTTACATGGAGCCCACATCACTGAGTGCAAGTTCAAGTAGGTTTGGAATGTGTTAGGCACCAGCCCAGTTTTAATCACAGATATGCCATTAGTAAATCTCTAAGAAGTCCTGCAGTGAGCAAAACGGCCCTTGAAACGTACCATATTTTCATTTGAGAGGTTATTTGTGCCCTCATCTCTTGGTAAAGTGCAGTAGTGAATGGGGCCAGCAAGGGTGGCTGTCATTGGTAGTCCCTCAGAAACCTGCTCAAACATGCACATGTTCATGCAGGCAGGGCACTCTTCAGATATTGCCTGTTTTCAGGGAGACTTGTTTGTCATCTCAAGTCTTAATTAATAGGAACAACATATATAGTAGGCTACTCTATCTCCACCTGTGAGGGAATTGTACTCCATTATAAGGTCTAATACAGCAGTGGAAGGGGCTGATACAGCTAGCCAGCAGGAGCAATCACCACTGAAGCCTGCACGGATGTGTGCATGTTTGTGCAGGCAGACTCCCCTTTTGATTTATCTGACCCTCATATGCTTGTTCTCTGTTACAACGAGGTTTCCATGGGTTTATCGAGTAACGGGTTAACCACTACTGGAAGCTTAATTCAGTTTCCCCGGGACAGTCACTGTAACCCTATAACCCTCCCTACTGATCCAGGTAAACTCCCAGGCAAACAGCACTGGTAATTGCAGAGAAGTGCTTCCCCTGTGTTTTTGATAACAAAGAGACTCAGGAATAGAAGCCTATTCCAACAATCTCCACTTACTCTTAGAAACTCTTTAGAAATATCTTAATGTGCCTCCAGAAAGTATATAATTATCTAGCTTTCTTTTAAATTCAATCTTAGCTTTACTGATAATAATATCAAGAGGTAGACACTTCTAGGCTTTTACTATTCTGGATGTAAAAAAGAAATTTTTTTATCAGACCTAAATTGCCTTCCATTAATTTGGAGCGGGTGCCCACGGGTGTCCATACTACCTGTTTTATAATCAATATCCAATTCTACCATTAACGTAGGGTCCTGCATGATGTTGTACATGAGCAAAATGTTGGAAATCTGCCCACATCCTTCCCCTTTTTAAATCAGGGGACCCATGCGACCTTAACAATTACAGGCCCATGTCCATGTTGCCCATCCTTTCCAAAATCTTCGAAAAATTGGTCTATAACCAATTCAAATTTCATATTGAAACCTTTTCACTATTTAACCCAGCTCAGTCAGGCTTCCTAGCAAATCATAGCACTATTACAGCTCTGGCGAAAGTAACAAATGATTGGTTCACCACTGCCGATGCTAAGCTGGCAACTGGTACAGTTTTTTGGACCTTAGCAAAGCATTTGATACTGTTGATCACAACCTTCTAGTCTCTTGCCTGTCCTGCTTAGGAGCTACTCTGACCACTGCTGAGTGGTTCATTATCTACCTATCTGGGAGAACATGGAAAGTAAAAGCTGATGGCCTGTTCTCTGCTCCTCTGCCTGTTGTCAGAGGAGTTCCAAAGGGCTCCATTCTGGGCCCAATCCTGTTCTCTTTGTACATAAACAACCCTGACTTCCATATAACGAGCTCCAAACTGCACTTCTTTGTGGACGATACTGTTTTGTATATTTCTGGATCCACGGTATCGCAGGTCATGAATGTATTACAAACTGACTTTGCTCAGCTTGAAAATAATTTGGTAAAAGCCAAGCTGCTCCTTGATGCTGAAAAAATGAAAGCCATGATTCTCAATTGTTGTACTTCCCCTGGTTGCCCCCCCCCCGACCAACTAAATGATTTTATAGTTACTGCACAAGCTGAATCGTTGTAAGTAGTTTCTAAATTCAAATACCTGGGTATCTTGTTAGATAATAAGCTCTCATTTAATGACCACATTGATGAGCTCTCCAGGAGGCTTAAAGCAAGATTAGGATTCTGTTTTCGAAATAAGTCTTTATTCCCCCTTGAGATACCCACTAGGCTTATTCAGGCCACTTTCCTTCCTCTACTTGATTACGATGACCTGATATATAATACAGCCTCAACTTCCAGTCTAAGCAAGCTGGACATCCTTTATCATCGTGCGTTATGCTTCATTACCAACTGCCCCTACCGTACTCACCACTGTGACTTGTATGCAGCTGTTGGTTGGACATCTCTTGCCACTAGACATCTGCTCCATGGTGGCCTTTAGACCCTCAAGTTGTTCTTGCAGACATTACCATGCTACCTAACATCACTAATCAGCATTTCCAGCAGTCCATATTCCCTTAGGAAAGCTGACTTTGCCCTACTCAAGATACTTAGGACTCATACCACCTTTGGCAAACATGCCATTTCTTATACCCTCCCATTCATGTGGAATCAGCTCCAATCACTACTAAAATTAACTAGCATTGTATCTGTCAACTTCTTTAGAGTTCTAATTGCATCGAAAATAAAATACAGTTGCAACTGTCATTAAGACTCCTTTATGCCTATGTCTGTTCCTTTCTATTGTTTCCTGTTGGCACTTGTCATACTGAGACCCTTAACCCCTAGTTTACTTTATCTCTTGATAACCTACTCTCTCCATCCTGCCCATACTTTTTATTGTTTCCCTCTCCCGTTTCTTTACATTCTGATTAAATATTGCTTTATACAGTAACAAAGTGTTTAACTGCACCTGATATTGTCTGTCCTGTACTTTTACACATAACTGTAACCTTGTATTTTTGAATCTTGCCACAAATTACCATATTAGTGCACTGTATGCATTTCTGTATATTTGTTTATCAATATGACATTTTTGTATAATGTGCCATTGTATGTGTATGACCTTCAGGACCTCCTTGTGAATGAGCTTGCTCAATGGAGTTTTCCTGCAATAAATTGAAACTTGAAACTTGAATCACAGACCACATTATAACTACAAAGGCCATGCTGTGTCAGGATGTTGTGGCCATGCTAGGATCTCATACTAGGATTCATACTAGGAAATGTCAGGAGCTAGAAGGCGAATGCCCATGACTGCTGCATTCAAAGTTTTTAGAAATATCTTAATGTGCCTCCAGAAAGTATATAATTATCTAGCTTTCTTTTAAATTCAATCTTAGTTTTACTGCTAATAATATCAAGAGGTAGACAGTTCCAGTCATTTACTATTCTGGATGTAAAAAAGTATTTTTTTTTATTAGACCTAAATTTCCATCCATTAATTTGGAGCGGGTGCCCACGGGTGTCCATATTACCTATTTTACAATCAATATCCAATTCTTCCATTAACATAGGATCCTACATGATGTCGTACATGAGCAAAATATCACCCCAATGTATATTGTTTCCAGCGACATCAAGTTGAGAAATGACATGCATTCTTCATATGTCATGTTTGTATGTCCATTTATAATTTTAGCGAACTTTCTTTGCACCCTTTATGGTATTCCTTTCAGCTTTGTTATATGGGTTCCATACTGGTGAGGCATACTCAAGATGGGGCCTAACATATGCTCAACATAATGGAGCTAGTACCTCGCTATCTCTAGACATAATATTCCTCTTTATTGTCCAGATTATTTTATTGGTTTTTAGTGAAGCATTAGAAGATTGTTTAGAAAAGCTAAGGTCACTGGTTATTAATATTCCTAAGTCCCTTTCATTTGCCCCCTCTGTTATAAGTGTTCCATTCATTGTGTAATTATGCTCTTGCTTGCCCCGATCTAAATGAGGAAGTTTGCACTTACTCATATTTAATTGCATTTGCCACTTTGTTACCCAGTTCATTATTTCATCTAAGTCATGTTGTAATTGCTCAGTATCTGATGGTGTCTTATAGGGCCTGCCTGTTTTAATGTCATCAGCGTATTTGATGACCCATGAATTAAGTTTTGTTGTTAGACCTAGTATGAAGATCTGAAAAAGAATGGGGCCTAGTACTGATCCCTGAGGTACCCAACTAGCAACCTCATCCTGCTCGAACACATAATCATTGACCATTACCCTCTGATGCCTGCCACACAGCTATTCCATAATCCATTTAACTAAACATGGGTTACTATTAAGGCTTTCGAGTTTGTTGATTATTGCTCAGTGAGGGGTGAGATCAAATGCTTTGGCAAAATCTACGCATATAATATCACAAGGGATGTTTTTATCTAATGTTCGTCTGATTTTGTCATAAAAACAGAGAACGTTTGAAGTACAGCTTCTCCCTTTTTAAAACTGTGTTGTACAACATCCGAGTTGTTTAGTGATAAATTTAAAAGGTCTTTAATTATAGTCTCTAACAGCTTGCCAACAATGCTTGTGAGGCTTATAGGCCAAATGCTGGTACCACATGCATATTTTCCAGTCAGTTGGTACCACACCTGAGCTGATTGACACTTCAGAAATAATTTTTGATGGCAGGGTAATCAAGTCTGAAATAGCTTGCATTAGTTTTGCTGAAATGTTGTCCGGACCTGGTGAAGAATTTGGTGTATGTTTTTTATCTTCTCTTGTATGTCACATTTTGGAATACTGATTCTATTGTTTGAAGGGAGAGAGGTTGTCATGAAAGGTTTTGCCTCTTTTTTAAATACCTCATAAAAGTATTTATTGAGATGGTGAGCCATCTTGGAATTATCATTTACACTCTCATTATTAATGACAAGTGGACCAACTTTGCTTAGAGGTTTTTTTAGAGAATTAATACAGGAATACAATACTTCGAGATTTTCCTTATTAGCCCTTTTTGCAATATTGAGTTTGAATGTCCTTTTAGCTTTTTAATGGTTATTTTGCATTTCTTTTGAGTTTTTTTGTAGGCTGCATATGCATCACTTGTTTTGTATAAACATAAGTTTTTATGTAGTCTTTTTCTTGCTACGTAATCTTTTATTTTCTTATCTAGCCATTTAGGTTTCTTTGAATAAGTAAGCATTTTTTTTAATCTTAGGGATATGTTGCATTGCCAGTTTCTTAAGAGTGTGTTTTATTACCTGCCACATCTCTTCAGCATTTTTTTCTTTAAGAACACTATTCCAACTTATATTTTGTAAGGCTTTTCAGATTTCTGTAATATTGGCTTTATTATACAAAAATATTTCAGTACACCTCAGAAATGGGAAAAAACATTTTTTATCTTGTATCTTATTGCATTGTGATCACTAGTTCCAAGTGGTGTGACAATAGTACAACCTTCTATGTAGATTTCTTCTGTTGTTAGCACCAATTCCAGAATATTATTACCTTTAGTTGGCTCCTTTATATGTTGTGTCAAGTTATTGCTGTGACACTCCTCAAGCAGTAACTTGCTAGCTGTAGTACTTGCAGTATTAGCTTCCCATTTGATATCATTCATATTAAAATCACCCATGATTATGGTTTCTCCAATTCCCTAGCTTTTAATATTTCCTCCATCAAAAAGGTGGTAGTCTCATTGGTGCAATCAGGGAGACAATATATAGTTCCGATAATAATTGATGGCAGAATACTGTACCTCCACTAAACTTCACCCACACAGATTCTGTTTTGTGTTGTATTTTTATTTTGTTAGAGATGTTAGTTGACATAATTTTGTTTATTATATAAATATCAACTCCTCTACCCTTCCAATTTGTCCCCTTATGTTTTTGCAATGTGCATCCTTCAAGATTTTTTCCCCAATCATCCAAGTCATCCCTCCACTAAGTTTCTGTGATGGCTATGATATCAGTTGTAGCATTATTTAATATTTTTTTATTTATTAAACTTTATTGAAGATAAAGATTACAACCATACTGACCAGACATATAATACATGAACAAAGCCAGAGTATGTATTATTTATTATTGTCCTTAATTTGTTCAGTTTTCCATTCATACTTTGAGCATTTAAGTACAGAACGGATAGATGATATTTTCTAGCTGTATGAGGCCTTGACATAAATTTAGCCTTTCCCTGAATATTTTTAATGTTAGAGGTGTTATCCATTCAATTTGTTGCTAGATTCCCCTTCCCCATCTTTAGTAGTTTAAAGTCACACCATTGATTTTATTATTTATACAATTTGCTAGAACTTTAGTCTCGTTCAGGTTTAAATGGAACCCATTTTTAGCACAGAATTCACTTTTGTTATGAAAGGTGTCCCATATATTTATATTCAGTCCTTTCCCTTACACATTTATTCTGTACTCTTATGTTAATCCATTCTATTGTATGGTTCTTTTCAGGATGACCTTTAAGAATAGGGAGGATACAGGAGATTATATCCCTTTCCCTTTATTTTTGATATAAAGTGTTGTTTCCATAATTTCATCGGTGATGTCCTTTTCATGAGCCTTACCAATGTTATGTATACCTGCATGTATTATTACAGTTTGACCATCTCCATTAGTACTCATTACATTAGGCAAAATTACTCAAACATCTTTTATTTTAGTGCCGGGTAGGCAATTGACCTCTCTGTTAATTTTATCATCTCCACAAATTGTGGTGTCACATCTCTTTAGTAAAGAGTCACCTATGGCCAGGGTGTTTTTTGTATTGTGATCTTGTTCCATTACTTGTTGTTCATTAACCAGAACATCGTACCTATTACTGAGTGGTAACTCAGTGTTACAGAATGCCCTTCTATCTCTTTCTTGGGGATTGCTCTTGACCTTATGCCAAACTTTCTCATCTTGATTACTCCCACTAGTACTTGGGATTGGGGAACCATTTTCTGTCACTAGTACTTGATTACTAGATGGGTTTCATTTTCTCCTATCTTTCAGAGAAGAATTTATTGACTGCATATTTTTCAATTCCATGCCCTTTACTTTTTCTCTCAGCGTGTTAAGCTCTTTTAACATATACCTCATTTCCACGCATTTTGAGCAAATAAAACCATCAGCTTTTTTATCTCCTACATTGGTTGTGTACATAAAACAGCTTATACATTTAATTATAGTATTCTTATTACACAAAACTGTAAGAAAGTCATCAGAGGGATTGTATTCAGGTTCCATTGTGTTTGTAATCATTTACTCATTCCAGATTTTTTTAAGTCTTGGGTTTAAGCTTCCAGTGGGGGGGTTACTGTCCTACTCTTACATATAGCTGTGGACAGGTTCAAACTTTAGTGACCCTATGTATATTATGCAGTAAAACTTTTACTTATGACTGGCTAGACATTTGTTCTTCCTTCCCCTCCTTCCCCCCAGACATGCCTGACATGTGCAAATGGGTGTGTCTTGGCGCGCATGTCAGTACACAGTGACAGGTGAGCCCCACTCGACTCACTTCACTAGCAGAGGGGTGACTATTTAAGGTTACTGTGACCCAGAAGTTCTCCTGGTGGTCACGGTACACCTTATGCACAAATTAACACAAGATTTTACTAAAATTTGCATGCTTAACCCTGTGTAGGTCTTACAAAATACAGCAGAATGGGCTACAAGCCCACAGATGTGGTTAAAACTAAGTTCATTGTTTTGTAGTTCATTGTTGACCTAAGTGGTACAGCCAAAGTCTGGTGGAATGCAATGAGTGGAACACCCCCCCCCAACCCAGCCAACCTCCAGAGATGACTCACAGAGCCGGGCCTGATGGTGCTTGCACACTGAAACAGTCCTTAGTGTTATGGCAGTGACCGACATGACACTAGGGGAATATCACCTTCCCCAGTTCACTAATATCACTCTTCACCATCCAATGAAGTCAGAGCAGAGTCACTGTGGGAATAAAAGCAGACACTTCCACACACCCTCTGGTGTTATTGCATTCAACATTATCTCACCCAAACATTTCAGACACAGCTGGAGTGCATCTGCCCTTGGCCGGTCTTCTGGTACTTAGAGCCCCGTGAAATTCTTTTTATTTTTTATAATTCTTTTTTTTGTTTTTCTGGAATTTCTTATTTCTTTTTATTCACTGAAAATGTAGTTTTAATTCTTATCACATTTGCATTTATAAAATACCTCAAAATGACCTTATACACACTTGAAATCACATTCCTAGAAAACTACATTGTATTATGCAGCATTATGCTGTGGTCTTAAAAGGTTTCTGAATCAGACAATTCCACAGCTGCGTCCTTGTGGACTGCCTGTGTGGTAACAATGGAGCCTAAACAACAACTGATACAAGCATTTATTTAGTTTTTGCCAAAAAACAAACATTTTGTTTTAACTTTTTTCATGTGTTTGCTTTTGTTTTGTTTCTTTTTATACCTTAAATGTGTTATTTAAGAAAAACACTGGTCTCTACTTATGGATAAGAAGGCTGGGGTAGGGAGGATCTCACATACACCATTGGGGGGGCAGGGGCTACTTCTGGTAGGCTCACTCCACTGTACAGGGTACAGTCTTTGAACCATTTCCCTACCATACCTACAGCCTAGACACACACTCTCTATGTGCATTATCATGCCAGCACATTGCTTATCCACCTATAACAGGATGAACAACTGGCATTAAGAATAGCAGTTAACCCTCACATGGCTTTTACTGACACACCATTTCCACTCAGCTCTGCAGGCTTATGAAGCTTGTCTAAGGCATGAACTCCTTGTCTGGTTGGATGGCCATTAAGACTGACTCTTCCTCTTCCCCCCAATACCTGCCTCACAAACCCCCCATTATCACACTTCTATGTCTTGGAGCAAGCCTGCCCCAGCTCACGGTATGGTAGGATGCACTGCCCTGGGTGCTTCCTGACAGTCTCATCTCTGGGCATACACTTGCATACCACATCAGCAGCAGCACAATGGACAGAGGGCTTCTGCCTTAGGGGCCTCCACCCCTGCACAGGATAAGCTTCTTTGCCCCAAAAGTGTGTTACAGCTACCTTTATAACTTTAAGGTGCATGGTATAGTTTGGTTAAGGATATGCTATTGCTTACCACTTTTCATCTCATTATGCGTGTTTAATATCAATAACAGATATGCTCGCTCAAATAGCTTGTGTATTACTTGTTACCTGCATTTTCTTATGAATGCTCATTGCCAAATCTCCTTCCTTGACCACTACATAAAGACATTGCTGAGGGCTTGGGTACACCTCACCTCTGACTGGGCAATACATACAGTAAAAGTATTACCCCCTTACTCCTTTGGCATACCTCACAGTAGAGGGTTGCCCACTTAAATGTATTTCCTGGAACATTATGGGTGTAAACTCCCCCATCAAATGCAGGAAGATCTTGGACCACCTTAGACAGGAGGGGGTGGATATAGCCTATCAACTGGAGGCCCACCTTTCTGAAGCCAAGGCTGTGAAACTCAAGACAGGCTGGGTTTCTCAAGTCTTTGGCAGCTCATACAAGTTGCGGGGCAGGGGAGTAGCTATTCTGGTCCACAAATCAATTCATTTTCAAGCAAAAGAGACCCCCCCCAATAAAGAAGGAAGGTATATTATTGTCACGGGCCATCATCATGGACAGGAGGTAACTTTTTGCAGTGTTTATGGTAACAACTCCATAGAGGCTGGTTTCTTTGAAGACATGGCACAGTTATTGGCAACAAGCACAGTCATGGATGATTTTCTGGACAGAAACAAAGCCCCAGCTGGTCCCACACTGCCATTGTCCAATGTTCTGCCAGACCTGGAGGCTGAACTGGGTTTTGTAGACATATGGCACTTGGCACACCCTAGTGGATGGGATTACTCTTTCTACTCGACTCCACATGATTCATTCTCCAGGCTGGATCTGTGGCTCATTCCGAAAGTGCTGGCATATAGCATAGCGGTGGCTTCCATTAGAGTAATCCTTAATTCGGCTTACGCTCTGATCTTCTTTATGTGGCTCTTTCTGAACACACATGCACATACCCAGAAACTGTGGCACTTTAATGCCTCCATGTTGAAGGGCGAATCCTTCTGCAAAACACTAGTCCAAGAAATACAGTTATTCTTTGATATGAACCATGCTGGGGACACATCTGTGGCAGTCAGATGGGACACCTTGAAAGCTTAGATATGCAGATGCTGCATCAGCTGTGCCTCTCATACTAAATGGGCCAGGCATAAAGACCTGGTGGAGATGCCTGCCACACTGAAACAAATTGAGAGCAGATACAGGGCAGATCCAGTCAAGGAGAAAGGTCTTCTTCCCGACATAATTGGCACTAGATATAAGCCCAATATGTATCTGCACCAGAAAGTAGAGTTTTCTCTCTTCTACACAAGACAGCTCTTCCTGGAGGCTGGGGAAAAGCCAGATCACATTTTATCATACCAGCTCAGGAAACAACAAGAATGGTTGTGAATGGTGGGCAATAAGTTGCATCACAGTGAAATCAAGACAGACCCCAAGGGGGTCAATGATGAGTTCAGAGACTTTTACCAGGCCCTGTACAAACAAGAGGTCCCGCCCAATGAGCAACACCTTACCCAGTTCCTTGAGCCACTGTGCCTACAGAAACTCAGTCAAGAGATGAGAGACTTCATGGAGGCTCCCATCATGGAGGATGAGATAAAACAAACCCCCTTGAACTATGCCGAGGTTAAAAGCCCTGGGACAGATGGCCTACCCATGGAATTCCTCTACCACATCAGGAAGCTAGTACTGAAGCCTCTCATAGGGGCTCTAGTAGAAGCTACATAAGAGGGTCGACTGCCTCCCTCTATGTAGACAGTGGTCATTACTCTGATTCCTAAGGAGGGTGAGGACCCCCTAGCCTGTGGTAGTTACAGACCTATTTCCCTCATGACAGTGGATGGTAAAGCCTTTGTGAAGGTCTTGGCCACCTGGCTTAAAGAGGCCATAGCTACATTTATAGACTCAGACAAGGCTAGCTTTGTCCCACAGAGGAAGGCCACAGACAACACTAGAAGACTCCCAAATCTGATCTGGCAAGTAACATCCTCTCATCAAGGGGCGGTGCTCCTCTCGCTTGCTGCAGAGAAAGCATTCAACAGGGTGCAATAGCCTTATCTGTTTTGGGTCCTCAAGCACTTTGGCCTAGGAGACAACAATATAGAATGCATTCACACCCTATACAATGGGGCCTCAGCCTCAGTCACTACAAATAGTACAACATCCACCCCTTTTCTGTTAGGTAGAGTCACTCATCAGGGCTGCCCTTTTTCATCCCTGCTTTTAGTCTAGCATTGGAACCCCTACTACAGGCTATAAGGCTAGATACCTCTATACAGGGAATACACATGGGGGAGGTCCATAAAGCCTTATCATTTGAGGATGACATCATGCTAGTGCTGTCAAAGCCAGAGCAATCAGTCCCAGCAGTGCTTGATCTATTGGCCAAATATATTAAACTGGCCGGTTACAACGGAAATGTATCCAAGTCCCTCATCCTGCCTTCACAAGATAATATCACCACACTACCACACTTTCCTTTGGGCCTCCAACCAGCTCAACAGAGCCTGAAATATCTAGGGGTACAATTCACATGGAACATTGCATCGCTAGGGCCACTCAACATCTGTCAGATACAGAAGAACCTGGTCAAGAACTTGGACAGGATGGAACAGACTGCACTTCTCACACTGGGAAAAGGTGCATGCATATAAAATGATGTCAGCCCCATGGGTACAATACTTGCTGGACAACCTCCCCATCTGGATCAGCCTGGATATAATATGTGCCACACAAACAAATGTTAGCCTTCATTTGGGATATGTGACCCAAATGGATCAGCCACCATAAGCTAATTAGACCTCAAGAACAAGGAGACTGGAAACTACCTGACTTCCTTCTGAAACATGAAGTGCACCTGCTGGTACAGATGGCACATACGGTACCCACAACAAGCAATGACATGCCCCCTAAATGGGCCAGATTTGAGGCTCATGTCTTAGGGGCAGGGATGCATGAGGCTACCATGTTCCTGAAACTTCCAGTGGTGCTGGCTACTCACCCCACACTTACTCCCACTAAGGCCACCTGGTTAAAACATAGCAAGACATCCAAGTGGGAGCCAACAAAATCATCCCTACTTCCCTTGGGGCAGAAGCCACTCATCCAGATTGGTAAAGAGTTCCCCCACTGGTGAAGCTGGCTTCATGAAGACTTGCATAGTTTGTACCAGATCATGAACTCAGGCACAGGGTACCTAAAAACTTTCTGACAACTTCAGACCAAATTTGGCCTATCCACAATGCAGCACTGGCAATATCTTCAACTGTGACATGCCCTGATTGCTCTTTTGGGACCACATTATTGATTGGAGTATAAGCAGCCCATGGATGCTTTGGTATGGTATAAAGAATCCACACCACCTTCTGCTGGGGACATATATAAGGGGCTGTTGGGCCTCCAGCTGGACCCTACAAACACACTCCATCAAAAATGGAACACAGAGCTACACAGAAGCATTGCCCCTCAAGACTTGGTGGCATTGTGGCAGAAAAGTCAGCTTGCTGCAAGAGATGCAAGGAGCAGGTTCACACAATTCAAGATAGTGCATCAATGGCACAAGACCCCTCAGCAACTGCATAGCTGGGGACTGGTAGCCTCTGTCAAGTGTTGGAGGTGCACACAGATGCAAGGAACTGTCACCCACTTGTTATGGGACTGACTGCATGTTTTGGCACAAAGCTCAGAGGATCCTCAGGGACATACTAGGTAGCTTGATCACGCTGATACCCTAGTAATGCTAGGCTTGCCCTCAAAGGAAGAAGGCTGGTGTGCCCTCTTGAAGGAGAGGTGCAGATGGATCCTAGGGGCTTTGATAACCACCAAACATGTTTTGCTAAGCCACTGGCGGACCCCTCTGGCTCCTGACATTATAGAGTGGTTGAAAGAACTGGGGAAAATGGGGACTTATGAGAGAGTGACCTACAATGTCTCTGGTAAAATGGGTCAGTACCAAGAGATATGGGGCCTCTACCTCTCATACCAGTACTGCAGAATACCTGAAGGGCACCATATTCCTCACTATCTGCCTCAGGGAAACTGCATGGGTTGCTCACCCTTGAATTAGCAGTTCACTCATTATGTCAGTCCCTTACCACATGGATGCCGACAGTCCCCACTAACCCCTCCACCCTTGATCCCCGATGGTTACATCCCTGCATCACCCCAATGAAGACACATGCAACTATGAAGCAGATCCAGGAGACAACCTGCTGGTAAGATGGGGGCTCTGTGTCCTTTTCCTTCAGCAACAGTGGTTTTTATGTATTAAGCAAAGATGCAGGTATCACTTATGGGCACATACATTATGAATATCTATTATATCAACTTTAGTTGATTTGTTAGTTGGTGACTCACAGTTAGTGTGGTTTGGTGTCACTCATAAATGATATTTATTTATTCAGTTATTAATTTATTTTAAGATTTAAGACTGCAAAATATAACTGTTTAAGTCAATCAGGGCTTTATGGAGTCAGCACCTCTGTTCCTACACCCACCTTATTAATCTGATTAATTGATGTAATTTTTCTATGGTTATGTAATGGACTTGTTACAATACTGTATTTAAGCTAAAGTCTGTTAATTCATGGGAGAAATCCTGCCTAGGAATGAAACTGTTGATACATTAGTTTAATACTGCATTATTGTATTTTAAAGGAGAAATCAATACACTTTTACTTATAAAAAAAAAAACTACCACTAACTGTTTTATTAATCTGAGGCTACCCAAAAAGAATGAAAATTAATCTGAGAAAGTTGCTTCACCAAATATAGCAGCTCAGGACAAGTGTCAGTGAAAGAGCTGTAATTATAGCTAACAGTTATGTTGGGAGTTAGTGGTATACGCTTATCTAAATATTGCTACAGCAGTAACCTTGTCACATCTTTGATTAAAAGGGCAGCTCATTCTATTGTATCTTTCGTAACACTAAACATTGATCACATCCTATTTCCAGGTATCAAAGAGAGGCTAAGTCAGTAAATTGACAGTTCCATTACTGACCTAAAGTGGCACATATTGGACATGACTATGAGGGAAAACCTCAGCAGCTAGATTTACTTGTGCATCAGTCAATGTCAGTACTGGAAATAAAGACTCTTTTTTTGTCTTTTCATGTCAGTCTGCTTTCAAAAGTTATCATCCACTAAAAATATAGTTCTCAGAATTAAAAAGAAAAAAAAAACAGCCAAAAATATACTTTTCAAAATAAAAAAACAGCTACTAGTAAGGAAATAAAATAACATTCGACCTAGGTATATTTTTCTTTAAGAAATGGATTCAAAAATAATCTTAAAATGCTTAGGGATCCCTAGTGTGAAAAGACTGTATGCGTATTGTACCACATACCCACTAACCTGGGTAGCAGAGTGGGAGGGGGTACCTATATAAATGATTACATGTTTGCATAGCATACAGTACTTATCCTTGGAACAACGTATCAGTTGGGGGATGAGGATATATCATATACCAAGCAGGAAAGGGACCTTTGGATTGTCATCTGTGATGACCTCAAGGTAGGGAAACAGTGCGACAAGGTGGCAGGTAAAGCAAATAGGATGTTGGGATGCATAGGCAGGAGCATCACCAGCAGGAAAAGGGAGGTCATAATTCCACTATACGAGACACAAGGGAGACCCCACCTGGAGTACAGTGTCTAGTTCTGGTGACCTTACCTACGTGAGGACATAGACAGGGTGGAGAAGGTTCAGAAGACAGCAACAAAGATGGTACAGGGATTGCATCACAAGACCTATGGGGACAGGCTGAAGGACTTGAATATGTACTCCCTGGAGGAGAGGAGTGAGAGAGGGGATATGATAGAGACATACTGTACAAGTACCTTATGTGGAGGAACAGGGTGCAGAAAAACACTATTTTCCAGTGAAAAAGATGTTCCAAGACTGGAGGGCATGGAATGAAGTTGGAGGAAGGGCGAGTCAGAAGAAACCTGAGGAAGAATTTCTTCACAGAAAGGGTGGTGGACAACTGGAACATGCTGCCTAAGGAAGTGGTGGGGTCTGAAACAACCACAGGATTTCAGAATGCATGGGATAGACATAAGGGAATCCTGGTGGTCAGGGATAAGGGGCAACAGACTTCTAGACAAACTTAGAGTGATCTTATGAGCTCAAATGGGGAGACTGGGTGGGCCATAGGCCCTTATCTGCCGACAGTATCTATATGTCTATGAATGGACCTGATGGACTGACCTTAAATCACTGTGTTATTACAGAAAGTTATAAACTTAAATTAAACCCTTTAGAATGCATTTTTATAAATATGCTTGTTTGGTATTAGCAGAAACCAGACACTCCATTGCAACAAGATGTGACTGTATGGCAAAGCTCAGTAGTTTACAGAGAACTTATAATAGAAAATAAATAAATAATTTGCTAAAACTTTTCTGCTTTATTGCAACATGAAGTCAATATTTTCTGGCAGGACTGGGGCGTGCTCTTGGAAATCAGTGCCTCTCGGCATTGTCTGCAAAAATTAAAACCCTTCATTCTCTAGGGACCTGCCACATTTAGTAAAAACTTTGAGGAGTTGTAAATCTCATTAGAGTAAAGCTGTGGCAAGAGTGCCTGCTCTGCTGTTGTATAGCATAGGACATGTCTGCTTTATTAAAGCTGCTGATTAATGACAACTGTGTTTGCTAGGCCTGACAGGTTTCCATTAAACTGATAAGGCTCCATCCTGCATTCATAAAATATGACAAGGTAGTCTGCTCTTGAAGGCCAAATCACCAAATTTGGCATTATTTATATAACTGTAATTTTATGTCTATGTTTAGGGCACCACAGAGTTCGAACTGGCAGACCACCTTCAGGTCAAATGGTTTTCTAGGGATGGAACAGAAGGCGATGTCTGCTGTATGACTGTAAACATATTGGACAGAAGCAACTGACAGCATCTCCAAGGAAATTACAGTTTAAAAGAGAGGGGGAGAGGGCCCAGGAGACAGCATACAAAAGAAGCCATTGCTGACCAGTGCTCAGGTGAAATTAAATTGGAAATCTTTCCTGACTCATTAACATAACAAAAGCCCTAACATTTTAAAAAAAAAAGCCTTTCTTTTAAAATGAATTAGGAAAAAAAAAAACATTTTGATCTGGACATACTTGTATTTGAGAAATATACAAATGGACATCTGCGATGTTTCTTTTTCTAAATTGAAGGTGTCAAATATTTTTTTTAACTCAGAGTTTATTACATGGCTCAGCTGCTCTAGCTGGAACTGAGCAGGAGAGTTTACGCTTCTCTTGATGCATATCAAGATCAGGCTGAAAAGCTGGTCCTCAGTGGATCCCTGGCAAAAGTATGAAATACTATAGGCCAGATATTCAGATCCTTAGTACCTCACAAAATGACTTAATGCCACACAAACTAATGTTTCCGTGGGGCTTCATACATTTGAAGTAACAGTTTTTGAAGCACAAACTCAGTTGTGTGGTGGCACAAAGCTGGGACTGCACACTTGCAAATGATTGGAAGGCTGCATACGGTACATTAAGCCGTATTCCAAGTATTGTGCTGGCATTCATGCTAGATTTGCATTGCAGAAATTAGCTCATTTGGAAGGATTTTTTTTGTAAATATCTTTTTATTAACAAAGACATTTTTGCACATATAATTCATACTTTTCTGGGAAGGAGATATCAGATGGCTCTATATTAATAGGAATGAATGGTATTAACAGACAGCACAGGGTGACCTATAGTACACCTCCCAGCACATCATTGGGGGTGTCACCACAGCATAACCATACATTCCCATTCCCAGTAACTCAAGATGGTGATATATTTAGGTATCGAGACAACATTCCAGTACTCCTGTAGCATCTCGGTGGGGGGGAGGGGGAGGACACCAACTCTGCCAGAGCTCCTGCTTTTCATCATTGTGAAGCGGCACCCCGGACCACACAACCATCATATGAGTCCACACAGCCCTCACAGAATTTGCCAGTTGACCCCTCCCATCCATGACAGGGTGGGCCACTAGCTCCTCCACACATAGGTCCAATGAGCTATTTATGGGACAAAGGTAGGCTCATGCTGCATGACAAATGTGACCCATGCAGTCTACCTGGAAGTGAAGACCTCTGTTTTGTTATTTAGACTAAACATATTTTTTCCATTTTATAAATATTGTTTACTGTGGCTCTCCACTGATCCAAATGTACTTGTTGTGGGGTCACCAACTCCTGGTGATACATTTTTTAGCTGCTACCAGCATGATCCCAAGTAAATCCTTATCATGCCTGTCCTTCAGCCCCTTGGGTAGATATGTAATAGATATACTCCAGATTGGGGTTAACTGTACTGGAGTATGGAAAACATTGGTAATAGTGGCTACCAGCTCCCAGAGAAAGGCTCTGAGCTCCAGACAGGACCACATTATGTGTGTAATGTGAATGGATCACAGGTGCAACACCACACACCCTCCAACATGCATCATCCCCACTTCTGGCATACTTCAGACTTTAAACAAGCTTTATACAGTTGTATAAATTATAATTTTTTGTGTTTCTGATTTTAGGGTTATATGCATTCCAGTTTTTTGCAGCTTTGTACTGTACATGAAAGATTTTTGCCCTTTAAAAGTTTTAAATAATGGTATTTATAAAGTTTTAGTCTCATCAGAATGCAAAGATGATGTTTTCTTTTTGATACAACAATGCCTAACAAAGGGACCAGTTCACCTTTATTCAGGGCTTTATATTATATACCATGCAGTTTAAAAGGAGCATGTCCCTGTAGTCTAAAGGCAGACAGTTCAATTTATTGTAAAAATTCTAATGATGTTCTCTGTGTTTTGCCCAGGATAAATCTTCAGACATTATTGTACATTAATTCTTTTAGCCCTTACCTTATTCAATACCACCCCATACTACACTCTCATAATCTACCGAGGGCAGTACATACGCTTGGGACAAATCTTGTAGGTATCATCAGTCAGTAGGTCTTTTATTTCATATAAAGCTCCTAGTTTCTTATGCAACTGTGCACAGGCATGCCCTGTGTGACTTTTATATTTCAGATGTGAATCTAATGTTACACCAAGATATCTACAATTACTCACTGCTTCAGAATTGCTTTCTCTGTCACTGTTACCTTCAAGTTTATCAGCATTTATACATCAGTTCTGTGCAGTACGAAATATCAGAGACTTTGTTCTCTTTTTGTTCTTCAATAATTTATTTTGAATGAACCATTCCAGCATGTTTCCAAAATCTGTATTTAGATTTTCCTTTAACCCTTAAACATCTTTATTTCCTGTATATAGCACAGCATCACCAGCTTAATGAATAGTTTTTACTATGCTGCAAATTTCAGGTAAGTCACTGATGAGCAATAAAAACAACTGGAGTCCAAGTATGGACCCCTGTGGGACTCCACGACTAATGGTTCTTGACTCAGGCAAAACTCCATTAAAACTGACCATTTGTTTTCTGTTCTCGAAATAACTTGAAATTCATTTCATTACTGGCTCACCCATGCACCTTGAATAGGAACTGGTCTAATTTGCATGGGGACATTTGAATATAACATACTTGCGCAACAGTACTAACTTGTTTGTGATGTGCTAACTCACACTTCACACTTGGGTTGCCTCTTCCCTATCTGGTGTCATTACCTTCGTTGGTGAGCAGGGTGTTGTGATTTATTTTATTTATTTTATTTATTAGATCATCGGTTTACAGACCTGATTTGCAGAAACATGCTAGTGCCTTGCTTTGCACTTCACTCTGGGTGTACATTCATTCATGTCTTGTGCAATCAGTGTGTTGCGCACGTGTGCAGATGTACCATCTTTTGCACATTGTGCACAACAGTGCTAGCAGAAGAGACTTTGCATGGCTCTAACCTTGACCATTTAATATGGAGCCCTGTAAGTACTAATAACATACAGTTACTGATTAGCCACTGAATGTAATTATTTGAAAACAACTATCTTATTGCATCTTTTTGTTCCACTTAGAAACATACATTCTAATGGCAGATAAGGATCGCTTCACCCAACCGGTCTTCTCAATTTCCCTACCTACAGTGTCACTGCAGACCTCACTTGATCTTGAGCTCTTCCCCATTTCTTTTCCACTAGTGTTGTGCAAAACTGGAAAATTTCAACCAGCAAAATATTTTGTGGAATTTGTGCATTTTGCAAAATATTTCACCTGGCAAAATTTCGCATTTCGCCTGGGAAGGCAGGCAACATTTGTCTCTTGAGCTGGCAAAATTTGATGGTTATGGGTGAAATTTCACCACCTACATGTGAAATTCCTCAATTTTGCCAATGGCCACCAAACTTTAAGAAAAAAAATCCCTACCCTGTCCCCATTTTCAAGTGGCCCCACCCCATGGCTGATCACCAGCAGAATTCAAGAACCCCCCCAGTCACCCCTGGCCCCCAGCCCCCAATCTTTGAAAAAACACAATCCCCTTCCCTGTTTCTGGTGTTGAGTGGACCCCCCAGGCCAATCACTGGCCTAATTAAAGCAAAACCCTTCCACCCACCCCGTCAATCACAGTTATTTTCCCCTCCTCCCCAGTCATGACCCTGGTTCCAATCTTCAAAATAAAAAAAAGGAACCCCCTTCCCTGTCCCTGGTGTCTAGTGGACCCCTCACTCCCCCACCCTGTCTTAAGTCAGAGCTCAACCCACTTCCCCAGTACCCTGACTGAGCCACTGGCATGGCCCTCCACTCATCTCTATGATTGGCAGCCTATCTGAGAGTTCAATGAATGAGTGTGTGCTTTGTACAAGCATGCGCTCATTCATTGAGCACTCAGATGGGCTGCCAGCCATGAGGGTGAGTGGAGGGCTGTGCCAGTGGCCCAAACAGGGTACTGAGGGGGAGGGGGCTCTGACTTAAGATAGGGTGGGGGGTCCACTAGACACCAGGAAGAGAGGGATTGCTTTTTTATTTTTGAAGAGGGAACCAGGGTCATGGCTGGGGAGAGGGAAATAACTGGGATTGATTGTGGGGTGGGAGGGTTCTTTACCTCAATTCAGCCAGTGATCGGTGTGGGGCCACTAGACATCAGGGACAGGGAGGAGATTGCTCTTTTCAAAGATTGGGGCCGGGGCCCAGGGTTGACTTGGAGAGGAGTTCTTGATTTTGGCCAGTAATCAGTCGGGGGGACACTAGACACCAGGGATGGGAGGGATTTTTTTTTAAGATTGGGGCAGGGAATAACGCTGAGTAACTGGGGGGTTCTTGAATTCAGCCAGTGATCAGCTGAGGTGGGGGGGACTACTAGACACCAAGGAAGGAGAAAATAAAATATAAATGATGGGGCATGTGCGGGCAAAATTGCAGGTGAAATTTTGCAATTTTATCGCAATTGCGCGAAATATTTCATCGGGTGAAATTGCTGATTTCACAGCAATTTTGCCAGCGAAATAAAATTTCACAAGATCTCTAATTTCCACTAAGATTCTCTTATGCCTATTCCATGCATTCTTGAACCCCCTACCACTGTTTTGCCCCCATCTCCACTGGAAGACTGTTGCAGGCATCCACCACTATTTCTGTGAAGAAGTATTTCCTCGCATCTTCCTTGAATTTACCCTACTCTCAGCTTCATTGCATGCCCCTTTGTTGTAGAGCATCCTGAAAAATACTTCCCTCCTGCATCTTATTTACTCCCATGAAGTATTTAAAGGTCTGTATCATATCTCTCCTCCCTCGTTTCTTCCAGGGTATTCATGCAGAAGTCCTTTAGTCGCTCTTCACAAGGCTTCTAATGCAAACCTTGCACCATTTTAATTGCCCTCCTATAGAAAGCTTTCACTCTGTTTATGCCCTTCTGGAGATGTGGTCTCCAGAACTGGACACGGTACTGTAGGTGGGGTTTGAACAGCGATCAATACAGAGGGAACACCACCCCACTTCTTCTGCTGGTGATACCCCTCCCTTTGAATCCCAGCATCCAACTGGCCCTCCCACCTACCTTGTTGCACTGCCAGGCCACCTTTAGGGAATCAGATATGATTACCCCAGGTCCCTTTCATGTTTGGTGGTCGTCACTTCCACCTATCTCAATTTGTACTCCACCTCTGCGTTTCTGTACCCTAAGTGCATCATTTTGCACTGTTTTGCATTTAAAGCCAGCTGCCCTATCCTTGTCCACTCTTTGAGTTCTCTCAGGTCTCTGAACATTCTTTCCACCCACTCCCATGGAATGCCCACTTTATTGAAGATGTTGGTGTCATCTGTAAAGAAGCAGACTTTCTCTCCAGCTTCTCTGCAATGTCACTTATAAGGACATTAAATAGGACCAGTCACATCAATGATCCCTGAGGCATCGTGCTGGACATCTCCCTTCTCTGGAGTGAACTCCATTTACCACCATCATCTGTCACCTATTCCTTAGCCAGTTTTCTACCCAGTTTACCACCTTTCGACCCACCCGTAAGCTGCCCAGCTTCCTTATGAGTTTCCTGTGTGGAACACAGCATTGAGAGCCTTACTGACATCTAGATAAGCCGTGTCCACCTCTCCACCTAGATCTAATTCCTTGTCGCACAGTCAAAGTAGTATATTGGATTCAAGATATTCCACAATCCTTTCCTTCAGCAGTAACTCCATTCACTTTCCCACTACCAATGTCAGGCTGACTGGCCTATAGTTGCCAGCAACCTACCTGCTACCACTTTTGTAAAGTGGGACTACATCTGCCCTCCTACAGTCTTCCAGAACCACTCCTGTTTCCAGTAAGCTGTTAAATAGGACTGTCAGAGGTGCAGCCAGTACCCTCTCTGAGCTCCCTCAATACACTTGGATGCACCCCTTACTTTGTTCACTTTCAGATTTGCAAGTCCTTTCAGAAAGGACTCTGTTCTCTGAAAAAGGACTAGTGGGCACTTATTATCCATAAAGTTTCTGATTGGATAGCCAGAATCCAAATGCATTACTGTTGAATAAAATTTACTCTCTGGCTGGCATATTGAAACTATAAGCAGGAAACTAGTTGATAAATAATAAAAAATGAAACAGCAGCAGCTCAAGTTGTCTTAGTTAATATAGCCTGTTAGTTACAAGAGCAGAGCTGTGGCCCTGGTTCAAATCCCAATGCGTCCAATTTCATATCATAGGAGCCATTTGAAAAACATTTGAAGAGATTCTTGTCTCTGGGAAAACATTTTAAAACATAATATGCAGCCACAATTCAGCTTTGAACTAAAATATTTTATAAATGAATCTTCCCTCATTCATTTTATCTGAAGGTGTTTCCATGAAAACAGGATATATGTGCCTCAGACTTCCTCAGCTCCTTCTGGTTTTCCCTACACTGGAGTTATAATCAACTACTTAAGACATTATAATCCTTTCCACAGCAGCAGATTGTGATGTCACAAACAGAGAATTATGACTTTAGTGGAGGAAAAAAATCAGGAGGGAATGAAGTCTAAGAGATGCAAACCCATCTTTTATACAAATCCCACAGTAACAAAAATTTGGGGAGAAAAACACAGAAAGTTAAATATATGCTAAACTTTGCTTGAGTATCATATTTTTGAAAAGCTTTCCCACTGTCTTTAACCATCCTGCCCATAACATTCTGTCTCTCTCTCTTTCTCTTGCTCGCTCACTTTAACCTTCCTGTGCTTTCTTTAACCTCCCTCAAATTCAATTATTAATGTACCCCAATGCCTGCTACCCTATTTATGGTTTGTAAAACACTTTGGGATGCAGTGTACTGTATATGACAGCTGGTAAATATACAGTATACTGGTTGGGTGGCTATGCATAACCAGTTTGTGCTGCCACTGAGGGATTCTGATTACATCAGACCTCGAGAGTGAAGATGGAGTGGTCTGATATAACCTTAGGTGGCAGCACAGGCTGATTGGGCATATGGTTGCCTAATTAATATTTTTTTACAGTATGGCCCCGATATTCAGAGTTGTGCCTGACAATGGCACAAGTGGGTGCTCAGCGCAACTGTGTTACACTGAGCAAAATCAGGGATATAATCAAAGGAGATGAGCAATGGCGCATACCCTCTGAATATACCAGGTAATGTGCACTGCGCTAATAAAATGCACTGGTGCATCCCCCCCAGACAGGGCTGAATACCTGGAATGGGAACTGTGCCAGCACAACAGAATTACACTGTGTGCAGCATCCCAATATTCAGCCAGCAGTAAGCAAATGGGGCCATAATGTATGCAAGGTGCAACTGGGGCCATATGCATGCATTATGCAGGGCAGGCCAGCAACTTGCACCTGGTGCCCTGCACAGCATGCGTTCCCCCCAGATGATGACTAGTGGTAACCCCCCCTTCCCATAGCAACGATCACTGGATAATGAACATTATCCAGTCCCTGGTAGTCTAGTGGTACGCCCCCACTCTCTCTGTAGCTGCAGATGCCAACAGTGAATGGATTAACAGCCCTGGCAGTCCAGTGGTACCCTCTCCCTCATGATGCTCCGATCGCCGGTGCTTATATGTCTGAACCCTTTCTGGTAGTCTAGTGGCACCCTTCTCCTCACCCATAGCTGTGCTGCCAATAAATTAATGTGTACTAGTCCCTGGTAATCTAGTGGTAACCCCCACCCTGCCTATATCCCCTATCACCAATATGAGTAATGGACATATCTCCCTGGTGGTCCAGAGGCACAACCCACCCACACAGGACCCCCCACCCACCCAGTACACCCCCATCATTGGCGGGCAGCTGCATTCCTGCCGGCTTACTGCCCTACTGCCAGCTTAATGACAGTGTACAGTAGCAGCTGTAAGCCCACTGGTTCACACTGTGGACCAATGGGCTTGCAGTACATAATATAAATGTCTCAGTCACAAATATGTGACTGAATGACTTCATTCACATATTTTTGATGGACAATTACTGTGTGCACTGCAGGCCCATTGGTCCACAGTGTGGACCGATGGACTTATAGTTGCTACAGTACGCTGTCATTTGGTGGGCAGCTGGGTGGTAAGTGGGTGGGAATGCAGCTCCCTGCCAATAATGGGGGCCTGTGCTGGGTGGGCATGGGTCCTGTGTGGGTTGGAGTGCCACTAGACCCCCAGGGAGATATGTTCATAACTCATACTGGTGATCGGGGATATGGGCGGAGGGGTTATCACCAGACTACCAGGGAATAGTACACATTACTTTACAGGTGGCACAGCTACAGGTGGGAAGGGGGTGCCACTAGACTGCCAAGGAGGGTTTAGACATATCTGTACCGGTGATCAGAGCATCGGGAGGGAAGGGGTACCACTAGACTACCAGGGCTGTTAATCCATTCACTGTTGGTGATCACAGCTACAGGGAGGGTGGGAGGTACCACTGGACTACCAGGGACTGGATAATGTTCCTTTTCTGGTTATTGGCACCACAGGGAGGGAGGGAGTATCACTAGATCACCAGGGACCATATGGGTGCTTGTGGACAGTGTTCTGGGTAGGTGGGTGGCCACCCACAGCTGGTGACTGCTGTGTTGTGCCATGTAGTACAGCAGCTCACCTGTGGGTGGCCACCATTTGAGACATTTATTTCAGGCTCAACTGTGGGCATTGGTATGCAGTGCATCCCAGGGTTGTGCCAGCATATGCGCCACACATCCCAGGCTGAATATTGGGATGTGCTGCATGTGCATGAGCACACCCCCTGGAGATGAGCTGCATACATTATCTTTGCACCCTGTTGCATCGGGACTTGTGTTGTGCAAGTCCCTCTTTCTAATATTGCACCAGGGCCCATTTCTGGGGTTGAGCTGGCACAACTCAGTTGTGCCAGGTGCAACCCCTTTGAATATCTGGGCCCATATTTGTAACGAAAGTGTTTTTGTTAAAAAACCAAAAACTGGTCTCACAATGCTCAGTGGCAACAGTGAATGTGCTGATGGTTTCAGTTCAGGACTTCAGTGGATTATTGTGTACACAGTGCAGAACAACAAGTGCCACAAAGATTTCTGATCAGCTGAAATGTTGTTGCACCACAGAAGGGTACAGCAATGTTCCAATGGCCTTTGAATTGGGGTACAACAACATTTCAGCTGAGAAGGAAATCCATACAGAAGAAGGGCCAACTATGCACTATAAAGTCTTATTCCCTTCCTTCACTGAATGAAACATTAGATGGCTAGTCATTCAAAAGCTTTAGGATCAATTGTTGATCCACTACATGATATGAGTCTTGTCTGGGAGAATACATTGATATGTAGTAGAACTTCAGAAACGAGATGACATGGTTAGGAACTGTGGGTAAAAAAATAAAAGCTTTAAGGCTTCGAAGTTTTGCTGAAGGTTATCCCCCCCCCTCAACTCCTCTGCTCACAAATATACAAAAGTCAGCAGTAAAGAAAAAATACTATATGTGAGTCCTAATTAAAAAAAAAAGCTTTAGTAATAGTAATGTCATTTGCAAAACTGATACTTTAACATTTTGTTTTTTATCAAAATGTATATCAAGTGGCAGAATTACTATTCAGTATCTGTAATATCCAGCTAAAGTGGAAGTCAAAGCAAACTTGTTGTTATTATTGTCAGAAACGGTTAATCAGCAATGGGTAATAAAGATTAAAGACACACATGCATCCTTCAGGTGTATCTATCTATCTTTTATTTCACACTTTTTGTTTCATACTCAAATTATGTATAAACAATTATCCCAGCAAGTGCTGCAGCACCCTTTGCCAAACCAGACTGACATGGCTTAACTTACGTTCTGAGCTCTGGTAGAAAGCAGGCAAACTTGCAATGTCTATTGATTTGGGATTTGAAACTGCAATCATCACTGTCTACATTTTGTTTTAAAATATGTGAACCTTAAAGAATAGGTGAAAGAAGGAGGAGGAGGATGCCTAGCAGTGCAGGCAGCTGCACTGTCAGTCAAAGGCCCCCTTCCCCACAATACACAATGGTACACTGTGGTGAAAATGCCAGTACCCTAACTCCTCAGTGCTCTCCTTTTGCTGTCAGTGGTTGAGAATAGGATGGCAGGCTTACTGTCAGGGCTGTTGTCCCTGCTGCTACTGCCAACAATTTCTGGGTGGGGGTTGGGGGTCTGGTTATGCTCAGTTAATAGATCATGCTTCAGAGGCAGAAACTGAAACCTCCTTTGTCTACAAGTGCCATAAGGCTCCTCTAACTATTAACAAGAGAAACACATGCTATATGTCCCTTTCCTCTGCCCCTTGTCCTGCATGCTGTCCAGTTTAATTCCAGTTTTTGCTCTGGCTATGCCCCCCCCAGTCTTTCTTACTCCCTAGCTGTCTGCAGGACTGAGTCTGATCCTCACCCCCCCATTCCATTTGCTGGCCAGCCTGCTCCAGCTTCAAGACTGACCCTGCCTTTTTCTGTCCTGCTTGCAGATTAGTTGTCTACAGGTCCAGACTGCGTTCATTCTAGCAGCCGCCACCTCATCCATCATTATGGAATGACTAACTAATAAAGCCATCAAAGGACAACATAGGACAAAATTAAAAAAACAATAGTTCTGCTTTTTTGGTTGTTGTTGTTGCTGCATGTGTTGATTCTTCTGGGAACTTGGTACAAGCTAGTTCAGCTCACACAGACAGATTTTTAGGCAAATAGGTCTGCAGACCGGAAAGGGCACCACAAATTTGCACAGGGGTTGTGTACAGACCCCCATGTCAGGGGGAGGAAATGGACAAGGATATGATAGAAGGCATTCTTAGAATGGCAGAGAAAGGGGAGATACTATTGATGGGAGACCTGAATATGCCAGATGTTAACTGGAGCACATTTGCTGCAGCCACATCCAAGAGCAGGGCCATTCTTGATGCCCTACAGGTGGCAGGCATTAGACAGCTAGTTTCAGAACCCACTCGTGAGGGAGCAATCTTAGACCTCGTACTCTCAAACGGGGGCAGTGAGAGGATCTCAGATCTAGAAGTGGGTTGCCATCTGGGACAAGTGACCATCAAACAGTGTGGTTCACGTTAAACTCAGCTACAGAGTCAAGCCATACAAAAGTGAGGGTAATGGACTTTAGGAGAGCTGACTTTGGCAAGATGGGAGAGTGCCTCAGAAAAGCACTAGCAAACAGGCTAGAAGGAGGTGTGGAGCAACAATGGGGAATCATCAAAACTGCCATCACAGAGGCAAAAAGCCTTTGTGTGAAGCAAATAAACAAATCAAAATGAAAGAAAAAGCCACTGTGGTTCTCAAAAGAGGTGGCTGTGAAAGTCAGGAAGAAAAAGATAGCATTCTGGAAGTATAAGGAAACACAGAAGGAGCAGGACAGAGAGCTGTACCAGTTAAGGCAGAAGGAAGCAGGAGGGAAGTCAGAATAGCAAAGGCCCAAACTGAGGAAAAGATAGCCAACTCAGTTAGAAGGGGATAAAACCTTTTATAGGTACATCAGCGTGAGAAAGACAAAGGAGGGATAGTGAGGCTGAATAGAATGAGCAGTGGGTGGGCAGAGGGGCAGTGAAAAGCAGGGATACTGAGCGAATATTTTCTGCTCAGTATTCACAAGAAAGGAGGAAGTGCCTAATCCAATTAACAGAAGCACTCTTGATAGGGGGGTTGATCCCAGTCCTTTCACAGAAGAAAGGGTTCTGCAAGAACTCCTAAAACTGAAGGTGGACAAAGCAATGGGTCCTGATGGAATTCACCCCAGAATTCTAAAAGAATTAAGGGAGAAACTAGTGAAACAACTGGCTACTCTTTTTAATAAATCATGGGAGTATGGTGTGGTACCCGAGGACTGGAGGAAGGCGGATGTGATTCCCCTTCACAAAAGTGGGACCAAGACAGAGGCAGAAAACTACAGACCTGTCAGCCTGACCTCTGTGGTAGGGAAAGTGATGGAGTCACTTCTGAAGGAAAGAATAGTTGAGTACCTAGAGGCCAGTGGAGCACAGGACCCAAGGCAGCATGGATTCACAGCGGGAAGGTCATGTCAGATGAATCTAATAGATTTCTTTGACTGGGTGACCAAAGTAGTAGACCAGGGAGGGGCTGTGGACATGGCCTACCTAGACTTTAGCAAGGCATTTGACACAGTCCCACACAAAAGATTAATAGTCAAATTAACCAGCCTGGGAGTGGGTCCCAGGGTGGTAGCCTGGGTAGAACATTGGCTGCACAACAGGACACCGAAGGTAATTGTAAATGGAGCCCACTCTGAAGAAAGAGAGGTTACTAGTGGGGTACCGCAGGGTTCAGTATTGGGTCCAGTCCTTTTTAATGTCTTCATCAGTGACATTGCAGAGGGACTGGAAGGAAAAGTATGCCTTTTTGCAGATGACACAAAGATCTGCAACAGGGTTGATACACAAGGAGGCGTGGAAAGGATGAAAAGGGACTTGGCAAGGTTGGAGGAATGGTCAGAAGTATGGCAGCTAGGATTCAATGCAAAGAAGTGCAAATAATGCACCTGGGAAACAAGAACCCAGGGAAGAATACACAATGGGTGGGGAGGTAGTAACAACAACAAAAAGGAAAGGGACAGGGGTAATCATATCAGATGACCTTAAAGTTAGCAAGCAATGGGAGAAGGCAGTAGGGAGGCTGGGGTATACTGGGATGTATAGGGAGAGGCATCAGCAGCAGAAAACAGGAAGTTGTTATCCCTCTGTACAGACAGTTGGTGAGACCCCATCTGGAGTACTGTGTCCAGTTCTGGAGACCCCATCTCCGCAAGGACATAGACAGGATAGAGGTAGTCCAGAGGAGGGCTACTAAAATGGTGCAGGGTCTGCAAGAGAAGCCGTATGAGGAGAGACTAAAGGAGCTTAATATGTATACCCTTGAGGAAAGAAGTGAGAGGGGGGACATGATAGAAACTTTTAAGTACCTCAGTGGAATCAACAAAGTCCAAGAGGGTAGCATCTTTCAGAAAAAGAGACTTGCAAGAACAAGGGGACACAATTTCAAGATAGAAGGAGGGCGGTTCAGGGGCAATGTGAGGAAGTATTATTTCACAGAGAGGGTAGTGGATGCATGGAACAGCCTTCCTGAGGTGGTTGTGAGGTCTAAAACAGTGGGAGAATTCAAGAATGCATGGGACAGACATAAGGCAATTCTTGTGGGGGGTAGGAAGAAATAGGCTGTTGGTTAACTAGGATCTACGGCCTATCCTGTAGGTAGGGAAATGGGCAGACTAGATGGGCCAAGCGGTCCTTATCTGCCGTCAAAGTCTATGTTTCTATGTTTCTATGTTTAAGAGGTGCCACAGGTCCCATAACCACCAGCATCAGCAGTCCCACACTGAACCCACCCTAACAAGTACTTTATTACAAAAGAAAATGTATTGCACACAAAGAATAACTAGTTTATGGAACTACTTACCAGCTGACATAATAGCCAGTAGTATTCTAATGTCCTACAAAAACAAACTGGGCATCTTCATGGATGAGGGAACTTAAAAGACTATTGTTCATATATCTGAGGTAGTGATATTACAGGTGTGCATGCCTTCTACACTCTCCAAATCCAAGTGTGATTCCAAGTATGGTGCTCTTATGTATGTTTATCAGCCTACATGTTGAACTAGATACAGTAGCACTGGAAAGTCTTTTCATCTTTTTTCCCCTGATGTCAGCATGCTTTTATTTCTCATAAAGAGAAACAGAGACAAACAGACAGTCTTTACTAAGTGTGTACAGTAGTAAGTATCTATAACATCGTTTTTTTAACAATAATAGCCAAGTGACAATTCTCCAAGGGAGTGCCCCCACCCTCCATGTATCATGTAAACATTTCTGTTAGTAGTTTAAATTAACCAGATACTAATTTAATCTGCTGAACTATACTGAGGTAGGTGGTACCCATTTTGACATTCAGGTATCTACTACAGTACTCATGAACTGATGGATATGTAAGAAACAGCACATGGCAGGGTCTGGCTTGTGCTTTATATTCCACAGATAAGGGTGTTGGAACAAAGAGGCAAAGCCGAATGACTACAGTCACCTATATTTGTTGTATGTAACGCACAACCCAGAAACGTTGGCGTGTGTAGTTGGACTTATAAAATACTGTAGGTATTGCTATTTACAAGTAAAAGGTTACAAAAAAGTGGAAAAAGCAGAGTCAGCGATCTGAAACATAAAATGTTTTCCCTGTTGCTGTGCATATGGTGCCTTCAAACAGTGTAATAGGTGAAGTGATTTAGTAGAGTAATTAGGATGGGGTCCTTGAAACAGTAATAGGTGAAGTGATTTAATGGTGTAATTGGGATGGAGGTCCTTGAAACAGTACCAAACTAATGGGTTGTGCTAAATGTATCACAGTTTTCCTCCAATTAGCTTGCAGGATTTTCCCAACACATTTTATAACATGGTTCGCCAACCATCCCAATGTAATCTATAGGCAAAAATCTAAATAGTGTTACCACAACTATATAGTATTTTGCTAGTGTGCCCCTGGCAATGCTGCTTCCCAAAATAAGTTTGTTCCCCATAAAGTGGGAAGATCAGCAGTTGAAACGTCTTCTAGCTGTTGTTAAGCCATGTTTGGTTCACCAGTCAGTTTGGATAGCTGACACTCGCGTAACTGCCATTTATGTACACCCACACAAAAGGCTCCATAAAACATTTCTTCTGCTTTCACTGCCTTGTCACTCTCAGGTATAAATTAGACTTCAAAATCAGTAGAAATAACAAACCTGAAGGGTATTAGCCATTAAGATGAACAGGCACATGGAATCACTGTTTTATTCAATTACAGACTCGACAGTAGCACACGTACATTAGTACAAAGAGTAACCACAGGTGTGAACCTTGAAAAGAGACCCTGTTTTGATATATTTTATAGAAAAAGCAAAAATATATAGTTGTACATTTGATCTTTTTACCTGTGCACACCTACAAAGCTGCTACCCACAGACTTGAATGCATAAACAGCAATTATTGCAGTTGTACCAAAAGATAGAATGTTAGTGAAACAAAAGAAAAGCTTCATTTTCAGTATCTCTCTTGCAATTATACAGTTTACAAAGGGACTATTATACCAGTGTAGTAGCCTGTGATCACACTACTTCCAGTAAAGGCACTATCTTAAAATATTGCCATATCTCATTGCTGTTGCCGTATTAAGTTCTGATTTTGTGCCATTAACATGGTAAGGAAACCTATATTGCTAAATTATGGAGGTTAGGAATATTGTGCTAGATTCACAAAGCCATAAAGCTGGAAATACCAAACATATATTGCTTATCTCCTGCGTATAAGGACAATTTCACTCGGGATGAGTGTGGTCTGTCCTGATTTCAGGGTTAGTGCAAACTACTGCAATACAGATTGTGATGCCCATGTACAGTCTGTACCAGACTGTCAACCCCATTTAAATACCTGCCATGCCCCCTGCATTCAGGAAAATGGTATTCAGGAGTGCCTGGGTCACTTGCCACAAATATTGTAGTTAAGTCAGGGAATGTTCTCTCATGACTATCGAAAGGAAATTCAGACTCAGAGCAACTATACCCCATAGCTGACACATACAGATACTTGGACTCTACTTTGCAGGGTACACAGGGCAGCATAGATGAGGCAGCCGATGGCATGTGTTAAGGAATGTAGCAGGAGATTTATGTCCAACATCCAGGCTGGACTGGCCATTTCCATACAGGAGGTATGCATGGTCATCCCACTACCCCAGTTTACATGTCTGCAGCACCATGTCACATCATCAGAAAGGGACCCGCATGGCAACCAATGAGCTCATGGGTATTCATGAGCAGGCTACCCACCCAATGCACAGTCTTCCTACTGCAGCATGCTACAATTTGGGACAGATGCCTACATACCACAGTAGAAGAGCAATGGAAGTAGTATCAGCGTTACCAAAAGGAGCAGAACAGGGGTTTGTGAATCCAGCCCAGTGTCACTAAATACAAATGGTGCCGCTTCTAACACAGAGTCTCTGCCAAGTACTTGACAACTGATAGAGTACTGTATTTTGAAGTGCTTTACAGTCTATGGTTTATAATGGTTGTGTATGGAGATTGATACCTTTAAAAATCCTGTTGAGCGAGGTCTAGCCTTCCAGCTACCATATACAGCAAGAGTACACTCTCATGGTTTATTAGGTCATCATATACCTCAGGTATATGAAAAAAAACATTGCTGTACACAGCTCCTGTTACAATGGAGCCAGCCATGATGCAGCACAGTAACTTGCAGTAAATGACATGTCACACAATACTGCAGTACAAAAGGACTTAATTGCCATTGAATTGCACTGTTCACTGCAGCATACTGCAGCATTTTGTGATATACTGCAGCATTACTGTGTTCCTGGCTGGCAATGCTGTACATTACTTTATAAAATGCAGCACATTCGCACCTACTGTACAGATGCCTTGGATGCACTACACCACCCCAGGAGTCACTTCAATTAGTATAACCTGAAGTATGTTACTTTGCGTAGATAACGGATCTTCTGTGTTGTATATTAACTGCCTCACACTGGATAAAGAATGCATTGTTTTCCATTCTGCTGATGCCTAGGCAAAAAACCTTTTGCTAAACTATTTCAATAATGGCCATTTTAGGGCAAGTAAAAGCCAGATACTGTAGAAAACAATATCTTGGTACAAGTGGTGGCTACTGTAAATTTGGGTTAGCAAACAAAATCCTGTGCAACCCACCTCATTATTGTCCAAGGAATATCAAGATCATGTATGATTGTCTACTTTCTTACTTCCATTCTTTATTCTTAACATGATTCGAAAAGGAGCTGTTAGTTTCATGAATCAGCTAAAAGATGAGTAAGCCTAACCATTATGGAAAAGCTGCTCCTCGTAAGCTTGGGCACTTTATGATTCACAAATTGTAGTCAGAAAAAAAATTAGAACTCCTGGGAATTAAACCCCCCAGGTTCCCAGAACACCACCCTAGTGGTCTAACCACTGAGCAATAGCCTACATGGTTGGATCAGGGGTTCTCAGACACACTATGTTTCTCTGGTTCTACATATCCTGCAACTAGAAATAATCAAGATGACAACTGCATTTTTTTCCTGGTGCAGTATTAGCCACTGCTAAGCAATTTAAGTCACAAACTGTAGTGAGAAAGAAATAATGTGACCTAGTGGGAATTGAACCCAGGCCCCCCGGAATACTGTCCCAGTGCTCTAATCACTGAGTTACAGGCTCGCATGGTTAGACCTGGACTTCCAGGACACACTTCCTTTCTCTGGTACTCTATACCGTGCAACTAGGAATAGTCAAGATAGCAATTAGATGTTTTGTGGTGCAGTATTAGCCACTGCTAAGCAATTTAAATCATGAATTGTATTGAGAAAGAAATAATGTGACCTAATGAGAATTGAACCCAGCCCCAGAATACAGTCCCGGAGCTGTAAACACTGAACTACAAAAATCATCTGTCATCTTGATTATACCTAGTTAGATAGTATACAGTACCACAGACAGGAAATGTGTCCAGAAACCCCAGGTCCAACCATGTGAGCCTGTAGTTCAGTAATTAGAGCACTGGAATGGTATTCCAGGGCCTGGGTTCAATTTCCACTAGGTCACGTTATTTCCTTCTCACTTCAATTTGTGATTTAAATTCCTTAGCAGTGGCTAATACTGCACAAAAAAAATCTAATTGTACTTTATGATTTAAATGTGTATTTTATCACTTTTCAAATAATAGAGTAAGCAATGGCCTATGAAGAGAAGTCAGTCATATTGATCAGGCTTATTCACATTTCATCTTATTTAAAAATTAAAAACTTTATTTTAAATCATTGTAAGAAGAAAGAGTGCAAAATTGAAAGCAGAATAACATCATTTGGTTTGCATTTTGCATAGCATGAAGAAGAGTTCATTGAATTGCAGTATGTCTTTTAAGTCATAAGGACTTAGGCCGAGGTTCTTCTCTTGGAAATAATAACCTGTTGGAATGCTGAAGGACCCAAGACATAGCCAAGAACTGAAACCGAGGTCCTTATTGCTATTATAAACTTCCCATCAAAGAACATCTTTCTCTTTTGGCAATAAAAACTACTTTTAAAGAATAAAGATGTTTGTATCCATGATAGCAGAATTTTATTTATACCAGAGGACAAAGGCAGGGAAAATGTGTTTCCATGGAAGCAGAGTTCTGTTTACACTGGAAGTCTTTCATTTAGATGAGGTGTGCCATTGTCAGATATTATGAAATGGATAGAACAACTCTAGAAACCTGATTGGCTAACAACCTTGTAACCCTGTGCCAGTAGCTCAGTACAACAGTGCTGGAAGTACAATCACCTGTCCTGCTGGCCTTACATTCCCCTTAACCCTCTACTTCATCTGCCTGACTCAGATGCCCACACCTAACATGCATATCCTGGCATCCTTTTTAACATAGAGCTAAGCAACTTTAATGCAGCAGCAAAATGATCTTTGTTTTATTGTAATCAAATTATGCCCCATCTGGTCAATCTTAATATGACTGTTGCTGTTCCTGCTTTTGCTGTTTTGATTTCTGATACCACCAGTGTTAAAATCCTCCAAGACTCATCACACTGCCACTAACTACAGCTATCCTCCTCTTATACCTTTTTCTATCGAATACTGTTGGAGAGTTCTACCTCCTACAAATGTAGAAATTATAGTTCCACCTCCTAAGCATTTCCAGTGAAACCCCAGGGCCTCACTTTGACTGCCACTGATTACACCTGACTCCATACATTAATCACAGTTCCTAACATAGCTGAAAACCACTATACATAAGTGCCATAAATGTTAGGCTCTCCACTGACGTTACTAGCTGCCCTTACAGCTCACCTTATTTCAGTAACAGAAAACATACCTGCTTACAGTATATGCAGTATTGGTGAACACTACTGAAAAAAGTGAACTGTACCAATGGGACTTATTTCAATAAATGGCAAAAACAAATTTTGCTTTAAAACCAAATCCAGGGCATTGCAGAGTCTGAATTGTGCTGAGATAGCAACACTTCATGGGTAGTGAAAGCACTCAGCCTTTGGCCCATGCTTCAACCCACCCTAGGCTTGCCATTATCCCAGCACAATGTGCACCCTGTCATGCCTCATTGCTTAACTTGTCAAAAGCCATGTGACATTTCAAACCAATGAAGTTACATGATTTTCATATACTATTTTATAAAGAAAGATAAGAACCTATTTACACAATGCTTTTAGCCATGCGGAACATCCCATGGGCTTATAATTATTGATGTTGACCACCCACCAGTAATACCCCAGCAAAATGTAGGAATCAATAAAAATGTGATCAAAACTAAGTGTTTGAACGAGAGCTAAGCATGCTTTACTCTGAATTACTGTAAATGTGAGGGAATATTTTTGGAGAAAATGCATTGTTGAGGGGTAGCAGTGTATAATTCTGGAATGGTGTTCAGGTGTCAATATAGGGAGAAAAGGTAAGCTATAAATTAAAGTAATGAAGCAGATAACCTTGGGAGGGACAAGGGTTGCAAATTTCAGGAGAGGTTAGGATCATTCATTTAATGAAAGGCACTAAGTCCACATTATGAGAGGGGCACACATTTTGGGAGGGATGCACATTTTTAGAGGGATAAGGGGTGCGCATGCTAGGAAAGGTGAGGATGAAAGTTTCATAAAGAGTGAGGAACACATTTTGAAAGAGTCAAGAGGAACATATGTTGGGTGATGGGAGAGAAAGGCAAAAGCAAAACAAAGTGTCCAAGGGAAATCCTGTTGCTTTAAAGAGTCTCGATGTCTGGAGCTTGGTTGCCACGATATAAAGTACTATGTAACAAATGTCAATATGCAACCGCTCAGGTCACTATCATACACCAGAGTCCATATCATAGCTTAAATCCTTTTTATTTATTTTCATGACAGTCCTGCCCCAACGTTTCACTGCCTTGTGGCTTCTTCTGGGGAACTGTTGAATAAATAAATATGTTTTTTACATTTCAAATGACATACATATGTAAAACTTTGTAGTGTATTTCCATGTTTACATTATTTAAATTGATTATTCACACTGTGAGGTTTCAAGGTTACTATTAGTGATAGTTGTATAATGTACTAAATAAATTGCCATTTATTACATATATATTTAACTAGCCCAACTGAAAGTAACATGTACCAAAAGGCTACCTACTTTTTTCTGCTTTAACTTTTCCCACTTCTACCACCTGTGTATTTCCTTTTACTCTCAAATCTACAATCAGTGTCAAAATACAAACGCTTTTCTTGAAACTTGTTATATGGTTGGCGCTTTATATGCAGTGCTCATTGTTAACTTACATATTGCCAGGTTAGTACATACTAAGTTTCGAATAAAATATCCTTAGTACCTTATTTGTTTTTTTATGTGAGCACAAACACTCCTTTCATTAATTCAGGCTTGCCATAAACTGCTATGTCTAAAACATAAAACATATATTGGAGTTAAGAGACACTATATATATATATATATATATATATATATATATATCTCCAAACAAATGTCTTAGTGAGTACTTCAACAGTAACATAATACCCCCAGAAATATTTATGGGGTATGCACAGCACCCCAAAGTTACCTCCCAACTTCACCATAGTGTCAAAGTCTCAATTTAAATCCAATAATCATCACAAATACACTAAATGTGCATCTCCTCTTGGGACTACAACCATACCAAGTTTCAAACAAATTTGACATAAACTGACTGAGTTATGCCCAACAAAACCCCAAAATGAGTAGTTGGTGGAAGTTGGGTGGTGGCATTCATGTTGCCAAATTATTATCTGTCTCATCTGTGGCATCCATGTATGTGGGTGCTGGGGTAGGTGGCAACAAGAGGATCTGTCTGAGAGGCAGCAAAATCACTGGCTCAGGAACAGTGGTCAAGAAGCAGGTTGCTGATGTTCTCTTGACTATTAGTGGTGTGGTGGCACTGAGCCTGATCTGAATAATAGGTCCCCAGTTTGGCTATATGGACCTGTGGACACACAGCTGGTAACTCCTTTCTTTGCAATATGGTAAACTGGGCACAGGTAATTGGGGTAGGATTTAACTCTGGCTGGGGCAAAATTGTACTAATCCCAATTGCTGTGGTAACAACCCCCTGGGTATTTGCCAATATGTCACTCTGGCTGTGAACATTGTAACAAGATCACAGACCAGGTCAGAAATTGTTACACTTGCTCCTGGCTGAGATTGATGAGTGGATACAGCCAGTGGTAGCTGTACCACAGGGCATGGGGGTGGCACAGGGTCTTCAGGCTGCGGAGAGCAGGGGACAGAGGAGTACTGAGCTTGAGAGTTTTGTGTAACAGTAGCTTCAGTTTAACCCAGCTTTGCCTTGGTGTACCCCAAGGAGAAGTTACAGGTGAAGTTGCAAGGTAAAGTTACCAATGATGAGTTTCCTATTTAATAGAATATCTTCACAACATTATTCATGGAGGTGAATGTGGCAACTTTGCTTTAACTTGGCCTGTGAATTAAAACTTTGCAACATCTCTAATAATGCATTACTGGCAGCATGATATTACACTTCTACCCCCCCCCGGGTGATGTCCTTTATCATATGGGAGATGTAGAAAATGGATGCAACAGT
Organism: Neoceratodus forsteri; assembly: GCA_016271365.2. NCBI lineage: Eukaryota > Metazoa > Chordata > Ceratodontiformes > Ceratodontidae > Neoceratodus > Neoceratodus forsteri. Next base: position 64,378,267 of record CM057459.1, read on the forward strand.
TACAGCTATGACCAATATCTCATTTTACTAGGGCTACTGAAAATCCACATACCCAGTTTATGAACCCTCCTTTTTAAAGGTAAGAATGTTTCTCAAAGACTCTAGGACTATTCCATTTTCTTCTTTAATAGTGCCAGGGGATGAACTGTGTTGTGACAACTGGCAAACTCACAATTAAAATAATATTCTATAAAATGTCTGCTATGCACAGTTGAACAGATCTGCTAGATTTAAAAATAATAGCTACCACAGAGTATAGAAAAACGCAGTTCTTCAAGATGGCCAGTAAAACAATAATCTTCACTGACTCTCCTCTCAAAATGTAGGTACTCTTCTCCTGTCATCTTATTATTTCCCTTCTTCTGATGGTTGCTCCTGCTCTACCCCTCCCCCACAATCTCAACAGGCATGTCTGCTTTAGAAAATGGGTTGAAAACATCCTCAAACCTAATTGGTTGACAGCAGTCAGAAGGTATAGATTTATCAGGTAATGGAGCACTCTAAAATAAAAGCTGGCACCGTTCCTATATAAAGATTATTTGATAGATACATAAAACATGTTCTTTAAATGTTTTAAAATACCTTTTTTTAATTGTTTGGTACTGCAAAATCTTATTTTCTAAGCACAATAAGAACCTTCATTGTGCTGGGTGTTGGGGGATAGCTGTACTTCCAGGGACTGGACACTTCCAGGGACCTCCACCTGCAGTGTCAGGCCTCACTACTCCCTGGACATGTAGATATCCTCCAACACCCCACACCCTGTCAGTTCTTATCACTTACTTCTCTGTTCACCTCCTCAACCTCTGCAACAGCCTGCCCACTCACTTTGTCCTAGCCCACTCATATCTCCCCATCAATCCACTCTTCAGGGTACACTTTGCCTCTTTCCTGTTCCTGTTATTATACCCCTACTCTCTCTCTTATCCCCCCTCCCAAAATGAAGTTCTGGTGTTTTTATACTGCCCCATTGTAGCTATTTTCACAATTCATTCTAACCACGAAGTTTGAATTTTGCACAGTATCAGTTTTCAGTTTTTCCCAGCTACAGTATATTTTATTCTCCACATTATCTTCTGTTCTATATTGAATCATATTTCTCCAATGTATCTATTGGCACAGATTTTCACCAGTCACTATATATTGTATCTTGCTTAAAATGTTATATCCATCAAATGCCAATATTGTGCTTCTTTTATTTCAGTTTTACTTCTTTACCTGCACTGTCCTTTGTACCACCACCCAGGTTGTATCTACAAATGATCCTGGGCTCTGCATGCCTTTCCCAGTAAATAATTTTGTGAAATAAATATACAGGTAGTCCAATAATCAGTATATTTTATGTGCTTATTCCATACAATTTAATTAAATGGCCACTATTACAACAGATAGCCACTAGTATTCCTGATCTGAGATGGGCAAATTGGGAAAATGTGGTTGTCAAAATTTGTAAAGTTCTGACTTTTGAAGCTTTTGCTAAGTGATGTGACCATTTTCTATGTGAACTCACCAAGACTTGCTCTCAAAGATTAAATGGGAAAAAGTGTGATTTCATGTGAAAAACTTTGCAAAAATGGCAGTTTGAAATTGGCGATACCAATGGCAATGTCACAAAGTGGGAACATTTTGCCATTTCATTGGAACTTCTCCAGCAAAATAAAACATCCCGACTCTATTCTTGATCAATTGAATACTTGGTCACCAAACTCTGAAACATAGAAAATGTCAGCAGAATGGGACCAGCGGTCCATAGAGTCTGCCCAAGCATGGTATCCTGGGACCTATTGCATACCAGTACCCTGTCCCCAAGATGCCCAGTCTAGTATTGCCCCACATGTGTTTAAAACTGGATACTGTCTTAGCTGCCACCACCTTGGATGGCAGTCTGTTCCAAGGTTCCACCACTCTCTCAGAGAAGTAATACTTTCTGATATCCCTCCTGAACCTTCCCCCTTTTAATTTCCACTTGTGGCCCCTTGTTGTAGGATTGATTTTCCTGTTAAAAAGTGCCATGTGCACCGGCCCGGTGGTGCTGAGGGTTGAGGCGCTGGACGCCACACCTCGCGTCACACCAGCGACCCAGGTTCAGGAACGAGCCCGAGGTGCTGGGGGTCGGCGGGGAGGGAGTAGGATTGAGCATCCGTAGGACAGCTCTCCTCTCCCTGGGGTGGGGATCCAGGGGCATCCTGGCACAGGAGAGACCCCTGGTGGAGACCAGAGGTACTTCAGCTGCTGGGAGCAGAAGCGTAGCCAGAGGCAGATGCCTGGCCAGAACGTGGGTGGATGCGCGCACGCTCATGGCCATTGGTGTCAGTGCATGCCTGCGGCTTAGGGTGAAAAAAGTGGAAAAGGAGGGCACTGGTTGCTGCGGCATGAGGGCCGTCTCCGCGAGACTCTCCCGGTAATGGGTGTAATGGCACATACTGGATCCGGACAGGGTGGGTTGAGCTCCAGAGGGAGTGCTACCCACCCCCCCGCCATGGGGGGTACACAGCAGGGGGTAGTCACGGGGCCTAATTAGGTGGCCGGGGGGAGTTCAAGGGGATGGCGGCCAGACAGACCTGCGGGTGATGCCAGGACATGGCAGGTAAGCAGATCAGTGGCCCTGGGGAAAAAAAAAAAAAATAGAAACAAAAAGTGCCATGTGCGGTACTTTGTTAACATCTCTAAGGAACTTGAAAGTTTCAATCATATTCCCACTTTCCCTCCTAGTCTCCAGTGAGTACATGTCCAAAGCCCTAAGCCTATCCTCATCGGTGATTCCATGAATCATTTTTGTTGCCCTCCTCTGGACCACCTGTAATCTGTAAGTGTCCTTTCTAAGGTGAAGCCTCCAAAACAGGACACAGTACTCCATGTGTGGCCTCACCATGGCTGGTAGAGTGGCAGTATCACTTCCCTGTTCCTACTACTGTAGAATTGATAAGTGTCACATTCATTCAATTTAGCAGTTCATGGATATGGTGCATGTTGGCATTTGAAAAAGAAACAGAGCACTGCTAACTGTCTGCTCATTTTCACAGCTACATAATCTGCTATACAAAATTTCTATCTGAACAAATGAATTATCACTGTCAAGCCATTCTGCCTCTCCCACATTCTTCAGTGCATAGGTGTAAAGGTTAACTGACACCCATTAGCAGCTAATCAAGTTAAGCCCTTCTGTCCAGATCTAAATCACTGGAATAATAGCAGATCAGACCAGCTCTACTGTAGGTCACAGTCCATAAAATAAAAGTTGATCTATGAATGTCTTCTGCTAAATCCAAGCAGGCAGAGTGGCTGGTGACTGCCTATAATTCATTACAGAAGTGCAGGGAGAACTGCATCTGTGGCTTTGAACTATCGGGGATTGCCACAGCACACACTGACTGCTTAAATGGGGTAAGGGCAAGCAGTGTACTGTACGTTTGTTTAACAAGTTAAAAAAATATATATATAAAAAAGTGACTGCATAACACACTGAATACTGTTATCTTTTTTTAGGTGAGAGAGGTACAAGATGAACAGATTGAATGATGACTGGGTCCGAGAGTTAAGTTTGTGCTCTATGGCCCTGATGTGTTGTAATTGGGCATTCGCTGCCTGTCTACTGTGTCTGTGTCTACCCGGAGTAGGGCTGAAAAGCATACAGTATTGTACTGACTGTATTTTTATTGTTTCTTTATTTTTGTGCTTCGATAAAGACTGCTGTAATATATATTTGCTGTTCAATTACTTTAACAGTTCTAAGGGAGGTGCGAACATAGCAAGAATTTTTTAACAGCTGTTTTTTTCAATTCTACAGTATCTATCTCCCTACTAATATATCCCAGTACCCTGCTGTTTCTGCTGTAAGCCTTATTGCTCTGACTCTGCTGTTTGAGGTCATCTCCAATAATGACCCCCAGATCCCCTTCTTCAGCAGAGGAGCTAAATTGGATCCCATTTAGCCAGTATTCTGTCTTAGGGCTGACCCTATCCAGGTGCATCAATTTGCACTTCTTTGCATTGCATTTCAACTGCCATATATGTGTCCATCTTTCGACTTCTTAGGGTCCTCCTATACTGTAGCTCTCTGATTCCCTTCATAGTGTCCACTCTTCTGCTGAGTTTCATGCCATCATCAAAAATGAGTTTCTTTCACGGATGGTGATCAGATCACACCACTGTCATTGCATTGTGGGAGGCCCAGATAACTGAAGAGAGCCTACTACAACTATTAACCATGGTGTGAGGTGAAACATTGGAAGGGTTTCATAGCATTGATATCAATGCATGTTTCACAATCATCAATCAGGCAAAGGAGGGGCACTCTGTGAGAAAAGGCTAAACAAAGAACATATTATCATACCACTGAGAAAAAAAGTGGAACACTGACAGTAGGATCATGTTCATAAAGTTTGTGCTTACTGAGCAACAAGGATTTGTATGAATTTCTATTTAAAATCTCTGTGTATGGTGCAGAAGAGCACTTTCTCTGTGCTGATCATAAAGCTTCTGTCAGGAAAATATATGATAGCCCTCCCAATGTAGAATGGCTGTATGGGTATCATATAGAATACACTGTTCTCTATAGTGGGCTAGTGACTCACTCACCACAATAATTCACATTATTTTATAAAAAGCTTATTCCAGCAAATTAATGACATGGCCCTGATATAAGCAAACATTTTCAGTTATCATTGCTTCTTCAGCCTGATCAGGAATATATAGAAACATAGAAGTTGATGGCAGATAAGGGCTGCAAGGCCCATCCAGTCTGCCCATTTCTTTTTCTACCTTATAAATGTGCCATCGTCCTTTGCTGACAGTGACCTACCTATTCATACTCATCTGTATTGCTCCGTTATGCCTATCACATGCCTGTTTGAAGCCCTGCACTGTATTCATAGCCACCGCTTCCTGAGGTAGGCCGTTCCATGCATCCACCACCCTTTCCGTGAAAAAGAACTTCTTCACATTACTCCTTACTCGGCCTGCCTGTAATCTCATGCTGTGTCCTCTTGTCCTGCTATTTTTCTTATATTGAAACATGTTAGACTCTTTCACCTTGTTAATGTCCTTAGGTGTTTGAATGTTTCGATCATATCACCTCTCTCCCTCCTTTGCTCTAGAGTATACATATTGAGCTCTGTTAATCTGTTCTCATATGTCTTCTGATGCAGTCCCTGCACCATTTTGGTTGCCCTTCTCTGGACTGCCTCAATTTGGTTAATGTCCTTGTGAAGGTGTGGCCTCCAGTACTGCACGCAGTACTTCAGATGGGGCTTATCCAGTGTCTTGTAAAGAGGGATTATTACCTCCCTCTTATGACTTGTGATACCCCTACTAATACATCCTAACATCCCCCTAGCCTTACCTACTGCTTTAGAAGTCTGCTTGGATGATTTCAGGTCATCGATGATGATGATGATGCCCAAGTCTTTTCTTCCTTTGTGACTGCCAAAAACTCCCCTCCCAGCCTACAGGTGGCTTCAGGGTTTCTCTTCCCTATGTGCACGATCTTGCACTTCTTTGCATTAAATCCCAGTTGCCACTCTTCCGACCATTTTGCTAGTTTATCCAGATCTCTTCTCATTCTGCCCACCCCATCTGGATCATCTACTCTGTTGCAGATCTTGGTGTCACCTGCAAACAGATAAGCCCTACCCTCTAGTCCATCTGCAATGTCACTGATGAAAATATTGAAGAGGACTGGCCCCAGGACTGATCCCTGAGGTACCCCACTTGTAACTTGAAACTCTTCTGACTGCATACCATTTACCACCACTCTCTGTTTTCTGCCCGTCAACCAATTTGCCACCCAGTTGACCAACTTCTGACCCAACCGAGCCTACCGAGCTTGTTTATCAATCTTCTATGTGGAACAGTGTCTAAAGCTTTACTGAAGTCAAGGTAGGCAACATCAACTGCTCCCCCTTGGTCCTCCACTCTGGTTACCCAGTCAAAGAAATCTAGAAGATTAGTTTGACAGGACCTTCCTTTTGTAAACCCATGCTGTCTTGGATCCTGTGCCCCTATGGATTCCAGGTGTTACACTATCCTTTCCTTAAGGAGCGCCTCCATAATCTTGCCCACTACTGATGTAAGACTGACTGGTCTGTAATTCCCTGACTCCTCCCTGCTACCACTCTTATGGAGTGGGATCACATGAGCCCTTCTCCAGTCTTCTGGGACCTCTCCAGTGCTCAGAAACTCACTAAACAGTTCTGCTAATGGCTCTGCTAGTTCCACCCTTAGCTCCTTTAGTACCCTGGGATGTATGCCATCAGGTCCCATTGCCTTGTCCACCCTGAGTTTAGTGAGCTCTTGTAGGACCCTTTCTTTTGTGAAGGGAGTAGTGCTCACCTCCTTCCCCCCCTGTGTCCATGGCGCTGAGTTGTGGGCCCTGCCCTACCTTCTCTTCAGTAAATACTGAGCAAAAGTATCTATTTAGGATAGATGCTTTTACAGAGTCCTCCTCCTCACATGCCTTTTCTCCTTTGAGCTTAAATACCCCCCGGACTTTCTCCTTTCACTAATGTATCTATAGAAATTCTTGTCACCTTCTTTTACTGTTTGTGCTAGTGTTTCCTCAGTTTGGGACTTTGCCTGCCCTACTGCCTTTCCTGCTTTCCTTAGGGCAGTTTGATATGTCTCCCTATCTTCATCCCGCTGTGTTCCCTTATATTTCCTGAAGGCCAGCCTTTTGGCTCTGACCTTTTCTGCTACTGTGTTTGAGAACCAAAGTGTTTTCCTTCTTCTTTTACACTTCCTTTTGTGTCTAAGTATTACATCCTTAATGCTTGCCCACTTTGCCTGTACCCCCTCACCTGTGTTTCATTTTGCCAGGGCTATCTTAACTCTGTTAGCCATCTTATCAAATTCAGCTCCTCTGAAGTGCCATATTTTTGCTTTGGAATGGGATGATTTAGTTGTAGTGGCCAAATTGAACCATACCATGTGATGATCACTGGCCCCATGTGACCTTCTACCTGGAGATCTGTGATCCCTTCCCTGTTAGTCAGTACTAGATCTAGGATAGCCCTGTCTCTTGTGGGTTGTTGTACCAGTTGTTTGAGGCCCTCTCCCTGCAGGGAATCCACCATGTGTCTAGTTCTGGCAGATGTTCCTGCTGGTATTGACCAATCTGTATCTGGCATGTTGAAGTCTCCCATTATCAGAACCTCCCCTTTAGCTGTCATGTTTTGTATATCTTCTAACAGTAATGTGTCTATGTCCTCTCCCTGGTCTGGGGGCCTGTAGACAACCCCAGTTCTTATGGCTGTCCCATTTCCTGGTTTCAGGGTGACCCACAGTTCTTCTGGCTCCTTATGTGTATTTTGCATTGTGATTGGTTGGCATCCCATGGCACTCCAGACATTACCTCATGGGTTACAGCCCACCTGATAGGCTAATGATGCACATGACCCAGATCAGATTTCCAGTATATCCAGGTCCCAGGAACCCCTTCTCTCCAGCTGTAATTTGTGCATCTGATTAGGCAAGAAGCATCCAGAGAACCCCTGTCTGCTCCTTACAATTCTAAGGTAGGAACTGCACTGTTATTTCTCTTACAAGAGCTCCCATGCTTATGCTTTAAATTATTTCAAAAATTGCAGTACTGTGTTTTGTTGTCCCATGGCCTATTACTGGTTTGTTTCAGGCAGCGTGCCTTCTGTGCAGGATCCGCGCGGTCCTGTGGGCTCATCCTGCAGGCCCGAGCCCTTAATCCACACTGCGAGTCGCCTCGTGCCCCCCGCGACTCCGCAGCTCTGCAGCACTGCTGTGGCTTGGCCATGTTCAGCCCAGGCCCACATCAGCAGCACCGCGAGTCACCTCTTTCCCCCACGACTCCGCAGTTATAACAACCCCAGGCACACCAGGCCTGACCCGCAAGTCGCCTCTTTCCCCCGCAACTCCACGGTGACTTCAAACCCCCCCCGCTCTCTGGGCCTAAAGACAACCCTTGAGTCGCCTCTTTCCCAGCGGCTCGCGGTCAGCCCAGAGCCCGCTGCGTGGCCCTCTACAAACCGTGAGTCGCCTCTTGCCCGTGACTCCACGGAGTTACTCCCAACCTCCCCTTGGAACCTTACCGTGAGTCGCCTCTTCTCCCCGCGACTCCGAGGCTCTAACCCCCCCGAGTCACGCCGGGCCTAATACCGCGAGTCGCCTCTTCACCCCGTGACTCCGCGGTTGCCCCAAACCACCACCCCCCCTCCCTCTCCTCGTGCCCAATCGAAGGCTCAGTGCCTCCCAGCCACAGAGGTGAGCTCCGTCGGGCCTCCTTTCCACTGGCGCGTCCGCTCCTCGACTAAGAGGAGCACTCGGACGTGCACCACACCCTTCACCTCCTCCTTCAGCCTACGGCCTACCAGTCGCGGCCTCCAGGAACCTCGAGGCCTAACAAAACATAGCCTAGCCACGTGGGCCTACAAAACAGATTGGGCACAGTCTCCCTTCCCCCGGAGCCACTCAGGAGCAGCGGCCTTGGCTTTTCCACTTCCCCCCCATGCCCTCACGGGCCCAAGCACGCAACCTGGAAGGGGGAAGGCCCAAATGCAGGGCAACACCCTGCCCCATAAGGGAGCTCCCCATCTCTGGTAGGCATACTGCAGTGGTATGACTAAAGCTGCCGCTGGGAATCAAGGTTCTAGGTTTGATTCCCAGCAAGGTCTGGAGGTGCAGCAGCCCATATAGAGGGGGCAGACAGTGTTGATCAGCTTGCGCAGTGTCAGTATTGTAGCCAATGAAGTTATCTGAGGTGGGCTTTTGTTAATTAAAAACTTGACCCAATACCTTGTTTTGCCAGCTTGGGTCGACATGGCAATCTTGATAGTCTCCACGGAGACTGACCAGTGCGCCACTTTTACAGGCGGGCTTCAGGACAGGGGCCCACACCTCAGAAGCTGGGTCTGTTCCACAGTTCCCACCTCTGTAGGCATTAGGGGCTCTAAAAAAAAAAAAAAAACCTCAGTCCACTCGGGTCCCTCCCATAGCGACCCAAGGAGGACACCGCAGAGTCCATGCTAGGGTACCTCACATAGTGACCCTAGCAGGCTCTAGCGTAACTATCCCCTCCCTCGGTGGCCGCAGTCCCCTCCCACAGCGGACCCAGGTCTACATGGGCTAACAACCTTCTGAGAGGGGATAGTCAGGTAAGGATATAAGAACAGGGGGCCTAGGGGACAGCTTCCGAAGTCTCTTTCCTCGCTCAGACCTTCTCTTTATCTTTCAGATGGTCAAAGCGAAGAAATGTACCGCGTGCAACACCTCCCTCCTCCCGCAAACCCCAGGCCCTCTCTGCACAGCCTGCCTCTTGGACGATGACCTGTCTTCAATGGATAGAACCACGACTCCTTCCCTCCCAGGCCCCAGCACTTCAACCTGGGTGGATCCGGGCCCCCTTTTGATACAGAACCAACAAGCGGCGGTCGCCATGATGGAGAGTCAACAGAACTTCATGCTGAAGTTCATGGAGAAGCTGGAGGTGCTTACCCAAAACAGACCTCGGCCACCCAGCACAGAGCTCATCCACCAGAGAGACCTTCCAGAGGACCCACCAGCCCCAGAGGACCCTCTTCCCAGCATTCCCATGGATGACAATCAGGAAGATAGGGACAAAGAGGAGGAATTCGAGGACGAGGAGGAGGAGCATGGCTTGGAGTCCGACATGGAGGACACTGACCAGCAGGCAGCTCCCTCGCTGACATCAAAACTGTGTGCGTTCGACACAATTCCTGGCCTTATGAAGGCAATCAAGGCCACCATGGGCCTATCCACAGATGAACAAGAAGTGGAGAAGACGGAATCGAAGCTGGACCCAATGATCCAGCTAAGGACCACCACACTGGAGACCTTCCCAGTCTACCCGGCCATTGAGGAACTGATCCACATGGAATGGCAATCAACAGACCCAGGCAGAATGCCAAACCGACGGAACTTACACAAAATGTATCCGGTCCAAGGCGACAAATCAGACGCCTGGTGCAAGGCGCCCTCTATCGATCCACAGGTGGTGGCCTTGAGTAAGAAGACGGTGCTACCATGTGGCACCATAGCCCTCAAGGACCCCACAGACAAAAGAATCGAGGACATGTTAAAAAAGACCTTCGAAATTGAGGGCACCATGGCCAAGGCGATGACGGCAGCCATCTATACCTCTCACGCCCAGATACGGTGGCTGGAGGAACTTCAGGAACAGGTGAGTCCAAAGTCCAGGGAGGCTGAACTGTTAGACTGCACCCTCGATGCAGCCAAATACCTGGTGGACATGGCAGTGGACTCCCTACGCCTCCAGGCCAGAGCGGCTGCAATCACAAGTCGGGCCCGATGAGCTCTATGGCTCAAGCTCTGGGAGCCTGATTCAGAATCCAAGACTCTTTTACAGAACTTACCCTTAAGGGGACTCATGTTTTCTGGGAGGTCTCCAGAATTACTTAAAACAGAAAGAAGAGGGTAGGGACCTCCTAAGAAACAGCTCAAGACCCTCACACCTACCTTCCGCTAGACGGAGGTTTTGCCCCGGGCCCCGGACCCAAACTCGTAGGGATTCCTACCCCCAGAACCACTCCTTTCAGGGTAGAGAATCACCATCCTACCCCCACACGCACGCCCTCAGCAGCTACAGGTCTTCCTCCTTCCGACCCCGGGGACAAAAGTCCGGAGGTCGAGGAAGGGGATTCAGAGGTAAACCATGACTCCGACTCACCGAGCCCCCACCACCAAAACCCGTACCCCCCTGTCGGACAGCTGCTAACCCTATTCGCTCACCGCTGGGTGTCCACCACGTCGGACAGGTGGGTCCGGGACGTGGTCTCGAAGGGGTACACCATAGAGTTGTACCATCCTTCGGTCCCCCCTCACTTCGTCTCGTCCCCGATCTCCAGACAAAGAGCCTTTCCTCACCAGGTACAGGGTATTCTGGCCGATCTCATCCAAAACAGGGCCATTCAACCAGTTCCGGTCCAGGAGCAGGGGGAAGGCATGTACTCCATCTTCTTCCTGGTTCCCAAGAAATCGGGGGAACTAAGGCCCATCCTGGACCTCAAGCACCTGAACCATTACGTGATCACACGTCGGTTCAAAATGGAGACTGTTCGATCCACCCTACAGGACATCAGGGTAGGCGACTTCCTGACATCCATCGATCTCAAGGACGCCTACCTACACATCCCCATCGTCAAGAGTCACAGAAGATTCCTCTGTTTTCACATCCTGGGACACCACTTCCAATACCGGGCGCTCCCGTTCGGCCTGTCATCAGCCCCCAGAGTCTTCACCAAGGTATCCATCACCCTGGTAGCCAGACTCAGGGAGCGGGGGCTAGACATAGTGCCGTATCTAGATGATTGGCTCATACGTGCTCGATCCGAGGGTCAGGCGCGTGCTCACACAGAGCTCACATTGCGAGCACTCGAGGACCACGGCTAGGTGGTAAACAGGGAGAAGAGCCACCTGCGCCCAACCCAACAGATCAAACACCTTGGAGCTATCATCAACTCAGCAGAGGGTTGGGCCAAGCCGGCACCGGCACGGATCCACAGCCTCCGCAGCCTGGCCGCACAGTTAAGGTCACATCCACACACCACGGTGCAGAAGGTGGTGAGACTCCTGGGATGCATGTCCTCCTGCATCGACCTCATCCCCTGGGCCAGGTGGCACATGCGTCCACTCCAGAACTACATTCTGGTGCGCGGAGCGCCCAACGAGTGCAACCTGCGCTGCACGGTCCGGTTACCCGCAGAAGTAAGATCATCTCTGGACTGGTGGTCACCCCGGGGAATCTGACAAGGGGGGGTCCCCTGGAGGCACCGCACCCAATCCCCATCGAGACGGATGTGAGTCTATCCGGCTGGGAAGCCTGTCTGGGGGACGAATCAGCACAGGGCCCCTGGTCCCTGGCGGAGTCACAGCTCTCAATCAATATCCTGGAAATGAGAGCGGTGTTCAACGCCCTGAGGGCATTCTGACACATCATCCAAGGAAAGTCGGTCCTGATCAAGTCTGACAACCGCGTGACAGGGGCTTACATCGCAAAGCAGGGGGGTACTAGGAGCAGGGCCATGTCACGAGAGACCGCAAAGGTGATGAACTGGGCACAAACGCACCTATCACACCTGGGGGCAGTACACCTAGTGGGAAAACTGAATGTAAGGGCGGATTGGCTCAGCCGACAGCAGATCCACCCCGGAGAATGGCGCCTACACCCGGATCTGTTCCAGGTGATCCAGGAGACATGGGGTCCAGTGTCAATGGACCTAATGGCATCAAGGGACAACGCCCAGGTGAACCACTATTTCTCCCGGTTCAGAGACGCGCTCTCCCAAGGCACGGACGCCCTCTCCCAGGTATGGTCTCGGGACTACGCGTATGTCTTCCCTCCGATTCCTCTCATCCCACAGGTTCTGAAAAAAATCCGAACATCCAGGACCTACGTCATCTTGGTGGCCCCATACTGGCCCCGCAGAGCCTGGTTCGCGGCAATCTCAGAGATGTCCCGAGCCAGCCTCTGGATCCCGTCCCATCCAGACATGCTGACACAGGGCCCCATATTACACCCATCCCCCCGAACCCTAAAGCTCATGGCCTGGCTCCTGAGAGGGAACGACTAACCACTACCGGGTATCACGAGTCAGTCATAGGCACGCTCCTACGGTCTCGACGAGCCTCCACTACTTCCACCTACGAGAGACAATGGGCCATCTTCACACAGTGGTGCCGCCAACGAGGCTCAACACCGGAACAAGCAAACCTCCCCACTATCTTGCTGTTCCTACAGCAGGGGGTAGATAAGGGACTGACACCTTCCTCCCTAAGGGTGCAATTAGCGGCCATCGGAGCGGCCAGAGGCCTAGTCAAAGGGCCGGGGCCCATCCAGATGCCGTCCACTTCTTACGGGTGGTGGACCTCATGCAGCCCAGGACCAGACCCACCGTTGCACCATGGGACCTACCACTAGTCCTGGACTCCCTAAGAATGGCACCATACGAACCACTCACAGACTCAGATCTGTTCTGGGCAGGACTGAAGACTGCCTTCCTGGTGGCCATCTGTTCGGCCAGATGGATAGGGGAGCTCGGCGCCCTGTCTTGTGCTCCACCCTACACCATCTTCACCCCCGAAGGGGTGAGGCTCCGGACGGTACCGGCTTTCCAGCCGAAGGTTCCGACGAGGTTCCACAGAGAACAACCCATAGATCTTCCCACCCTGCCTCGCGTAGCCCCTCCGGCCGAAGGCGGCGCCCCCGACCCACTAGACATGGGTTTGGCTCTTTCTCTCTACCTGACCAGAACTCAGGCCATCCGTAAGACGGAGAGACTCTTCATCATCGCGAAAGGCCAGAGACAGGGGCTCGGAGTGTCCAAAGCAACCATCGCAGGGTGGATCAGAAGGGTCGTTCGCCACGCCTACACGGCGAAGCGATTGACACCACCCCAGGGAATTAGAGCTCACTCCACCAGAGCGGTATCCACATCCTGGGTGGAGAGAGCATCAGTGTCATCCGAGGACATCTGCAGGGCAGCTACCTGGAGTTCCTTACATACCTTCGCCAGGCACTACAGACTGGAACACCTCCAGGACTTCAGACCAGCCTTCGCAGCCCATGTCCTGGCAGCAGCCCCATCTCCCAGAACCCCCGATCCTTCCGAATCCCACCCAGAGGTCTAGACTGCTTCTTATCTCCCATGAGGTAATGTCTGGAGTGCCATGGGATGCCAACCAATCACAATGGGTGTTTACTCACCTGGTAAAGGTGATTGTGTTGGTTGGCATCCATGGCACTCAAGACTCCCCCTCAGGAATGATCGGGCGTCCAACCACTAAGATCAGGAGGTGCCACACCAGCACGTCAGGGTTCAATTCCTCTGCTAACAATCAGTCGAACCACGGTTCGAGGTGAGTGTTACATAATAAGGAATAAACTCAGGCCTCTGGCCATTGCTATTGTCACCATGTCGAAGCAGACCTCATCCTTCTAGTCTCTATTGTATGTATTGTTTCTCTTACTAACATCCTTCCTTTCAGCTAGGGAAAATTCAAACTGGAGAGCAGGGGTTCCTGGGACCTGGATATACTGGAAATCTGATCTGGGTCATGTGCATCATTAGCCTATCAGGTGGGCTGTAACCCATGAGGTAATGTCTGGAGTGCCATGGATGCCAACCAACACAATCACCTTTACCAGGTGAGTAAACACCCATTTCTGTTGCTTTGATATTTTCATTGACATACAGGGCCACTCCACCCCCCCCCCCCTTTTTGTACCTCGGTCTCTTCTGAACAGTACATAGCCAGGTACTGAAGTCTCCCAAGTGTGGTCACTGGTAAACCACGTCTCATTAATTGCAACTATGTTTATAATCACCCACATTATAGGTATCTGCAGTAAAGCTTTTTTATTTTTACTAAATCTTGTATTTCCTCTTATTACAACATAATTTCAGGAACAAGTGATAGCATTATTCATCGCTCATTTTACATCCACTTTTATAATAGAGAACCTTGGCTGCTTGGTGTAACTAAAGGGACTACAATTCGTGACTCAACAAGGTGCTGGGCTCTGCAACTTTTAACAGTTTGTGTGCATGTTTATTTTGTTGAATTCCCCTAGAAAATCAAAGAAAACACAACTAAAAATTCCCCAATCTCTCTTGTCTGTCACTGCTCTTGTTAGTGGCCAGGTGATTCTGTACTGTGAAAGACTCTGCAGCTCACAAATACAGGGATAGCTTAGTACAGGAATTACAAACCAAATACCTAGTAAGGCAGGCTGTGGCATATCTAAAGAGACTGTTAACTGGATTTTATTCACTTTAAAGGTGTGTTCTTAACATTTGTGTTCATGCTGAACTGATATTGAGTTGACATCATTTCCAGTTCGATTGGTGCAAGGAAAGATGCCAGAGCAAGTGTCAGTCCTCAAGGGGCTGCGATTTTTGACTCAGCCAGGAGCTGGACTCTGCAACTTTTAAAAATCTGTGTGTGTGTGTGTGTGTGTGTGTGTGTATGTGTGTGTATTTTGTTGAATCTTCAGGGAAAATAAAAAAAATGAAACATTCCCTCACCTCTCTTGTTTGTCTCTACTCTAAGGCCCTGGACACACTGGGGAACTTAAAATGGTTTAAGTGCCTTAAAATTGGTTAAATCCCCCCAGCACTGTTTGCAGATCGACTACAAGCCCCTTAAAATGTTTTAACAAAAGTGTTTCAAATACTGCTAAATACCTAGTCTTAAAACCATGTTTAAAAATGTTTTGGAGCTAGCATGGTTTTACTCACAGGTCTGTCCTGGAGTAAAAGTGTTTTAAACTGTAATGGTTTAACTAAAATGGTTCTAGCTGCAGTATGTCCAGGCAAGCACAGTTCTATGTGTTGGACTTAACACAAAATAGTTACAAGGAGAACAGGTTTAACACTAGCAGCGGCCACACTAAGCTGTTATCAAGAAAGGATTACTGAGTAGTGTGGCTGCACTGAAATGATTTAGCTAAACTGGTTTTAAAAAACTGTTTTCAAAAACAGTTCTATAGTGTGTACAGGGCCTTAGTGGCCAGGTCAATTCAGGAATGGTGATGGACTCTGCAGTTTACATGTCAGGATGTAGCTCTGTATAGAGGCTACAAAACTTAAACCTAGCAAGGCAAGCTGTGGAATACCAAAGGGACTGTTTACAGTTAATGTTCTCCATTTTTAAGGCTTATTCTTTGTTAATAATATTTTTATTGAAATAAAAGGTAAAACCAGTTAAACATTTGTACATTTACAGAAAACAATTCTTAACAAGCAGATTCTGAAAGGTTAAAACACATTCCAGTATCCATGAACATTATGATGAGTAACATATTCTGACTTAAAGGCTTAAACAAAATTCACCTAAGCATCTGTAATCTTATTGATAAGTATTTCTTATGTTAATAAGGTTTATTTTTTTAAAATTTAAAGGACCAATCACAAAAATAATATGAATTAAGCAGTTCATAAACATATGTAAGGATAATAGGTATAACAAATAAAAAGATACTTCTATGCAAAAAAACAAGAGAGTTCTTGTTCCATAACATATTTAACAGTAGTCATATATAATAAATTAAGACTTATTCTTAACATTTTTGCTTACGCCAAACTGAAAGCACGTTGACATCACTTCCGGTCAGATTGGTACAACAACAGATGCTAGAGTGAAGGTCAAGAAGCATAGAGTGCAGGAAATGTGCAGGCAGAGCAAAGAACACCTGTCAGCATCCGTCAGCATTCAGCAGGGTTGCCAGTGGTAATAGAGGTAGAAGCCTGCATCAGGCTAAAACAGATAAAGAAGCAGGCTTTATCAACTTAGCAAGTGGGGAACTTTAGATTTGTTGAATAATTAGCCTCCAACCAACATGAGATTTTGAGGCATTCACATATGAACAATGCAAAGAAAATAAAGGAACTAAAACTAAAAATAATGGAACTGGAAATTGAATTAGGAAAACAAAAAAGCCTGAACGTATTATATACCATGTGCATTAACAGTCTCATTAATGGAATAAACATCATCTAGGTAAAAAAACAGGATGACAATGTTATACAAGCTGACTCAGGTCAAAACACTAAAAAGAGGCTAAGGGAGGAAGGGAAAGATAATATTGATGATGAGACATTAGTAAGTAATAGCAAAAGAACTAAAAAAGAGAGAAGGATTATGTATTTTGAAGCTGAATTCTCTAATAGGTTTGAACCCCTTTTTCAGATTGAATCTGAGACATTAGGGAATTAATTCAGGGAGGCAGACCCCCTCCCAATTGAGCCCACCCCTGTTAACTGTCACAGATCTACAGTATATGACAGACGTTTGTTCTTGGAGCCTCTATAACTAAGTTGGCTAATAAACACATTTGCAATCCAGATAAACAGAACAGAACCTGTAGCAGTTTCTCCAGTGCAAACATCTTAGAAATTGAAAGAATGTAACATGCCATCTTAAAATATGCAGGTAGCAACCCACTGGTTATCTTGAATGTAGGCACAAACAACATAAGAAAACATGACATTGAAGAAGCTAAAAAAAGAGTTCATTAAACTAGGAGATTCTCTGGAGAAAAGGAGATGTAAGATTGTCTTTTCAGAAATATTACCAGTCCCATGTGCTAGCTGGAGGAAACAGCATACTATCAAAAAGGTTAACAACTGGCTAAGAAAATGGACACTTCAGAAGGGTTTCATGTACCTAACCCATTGGAAACATTTCAAAGATGATTACAGCCTTTATAGTAGGGACGGAATACATCTGAGCAAAAGAAGCAGTTGGTACTAGGGGAAAAATTGAAAAAGTTATTACACAGACTTCAAACCCGCAGAAAATGGAGCTCAGGATGACAATATTACATGAAATAATACTACTACTAGATATGGAAAATGGGTAAACATCAGATCCGAAGGTTGCAAAATGCTATTAGCAAACTCGTGGAGCTTAAATATAATTAAAAAGACAGAACTGTAACTGATCATGATAATGGACAATGTTGATCTAGCAGCAGTAGCTGAAACATGGTGGGATGAAACCAATGACTGGTCATGGGACATAAAAAGGTACAATCTATCCAACAAATATAGACTAGGGAAAAAAAGAGGAGGAGTCTGCATGTCTAGGGAAGATTTGAGAGGCATGAGCTAAAATAATTAGCAACCTGAATATTGACATATAATGCATATGGATACAGATGCAAACAATTAAAGGCAAAAAGTTAATAGTATGTGCCTGTTAGAGGTCACCATCTGGTGACTACCTAAAGCATCTGAACTGGGGGTGGGTTTGTACTGGGAGATTTTAACCACCCAGGTATTAACTGGGAAGAACTATGCAGCACAAATACCGTTGGAACTGAATTCATTGGCACTACATTTTTTACAAGACTTAGAACAAAAAGTAGGAAACCCAGTAAGGAGGGAAAGCATCCTCAACTTGGTCATCATCACAAATGTATACATAGAAATATCAAATATATCAATCATGGGGACTCTATGAACTAGTGACCATAAATACAGTGCACTTTTATGTTTCTACTAGGTTACTCAGAAACAGTGGTACAAGTGAGACAATAAACTATCTAAAAGCTAAATTTAAACAAATAAATGCAAACATAGGAGCCTGGGACTGAAAACAGGAACTAGCAGGAAAATTAGTTGAGGATAGCTGAAATTAAATCAAAACAATAAGCTTATGTATTTTTAAAATAAACATGTCCCTATAAGGAGGAAATATAATGGAAAGAGTAAAATACCACTATGGTTGACAAATCTAATCAGAAAGCAAATAAAAAATGGCCAGTGACAGCTCTTGTGACCACAAGGAGAAGGACCAGTGGTGGCTTTCTCGGCTGCAGGGAGCAGGCTAGCAGTGATGGCATTTTTGGCCATAAATCAGCAGGGAGCAGACCACAGGTGGTGGCATTTTTGGCTGCAGTGAGGATCCAGTGAAGCAAGCAGCGGCTTGCATGACAGAACAAAGGGGACTGGCGGCATCTCACAGAGGGCTCAAGTGGCAACCAATCCAGCCACAAGGGAAAAGTTGGAAAAGCGCCAATTGGCAAAGAGGGTCTGTGCACCAATTCAGGACAGAGGCATGAAAAACAAAAGCCATACAGGTTTTAAAAGGCATCCCTGGATAAACAGAGCAGGCCAGTGGTGGCTCTCATGGCTGCAAGGAGAAGGACCAGTGGTGGCTTTCTCAGCTGCAGGGAGCGGGCCAGCAGCTGCAGAATTTTCAGTCATAAATCAGCAGGGGGTGGAACAGAGGTGGCAGCATTTTTGTCCGCTGTGAGGATCCAGCAAAGTGAGCCATGGCTTGCATGGCCGAACAGAGGGGGACCAGCAGCATCTCACAAAGGGCTCCAGCGGCAACCAATCCAGCCACAAGGGAAAGGTTGGAAAAGTGTTACTTGCCAGAGAGGGCCTGTGTACCAATCTAGGACAGGGGTGTGAAAAACAAAAGCCATACAGTCTTTAAAAGGCAGTCCTGGATAAACAGAGCAGACCAACAGCAACTGTTATGGCCACAAGGAGAAGGACCAGTGGTGGCTTTCTCGGCTGCAGGGAGTGGGCCAGCAACAGTGGCATTTTCGGCCATAAATCAGCAGGGAGTGGACCAGAGCAGGTGGCATTTTTGGCTGCAGTGAGGATCCAGTGAAGCGAGCAGCAGCGGCTGAAGAGAAGTGGGTCAGCGGCATCTCACAGAGGGTACTTTGTCCCACTCACCCATTCCGGCCCCGACCTCTATTAAATGTCCATGGAGGGCAGGGATAACACCAGGAAAGGTCTAATTGGTTGGCAGCAAGGACCACACAAGTATGTATTGAAGGGCTGTGCACTTGAACTAAAAACTGTTGAGGTGCTAAATAAGTCCACTCAAGTCAGCAGAAAAAGGGCTGATCACTGCAACTAAAGACTGGAGGTGGAGGAAGGAGCTGAGTACTTGAACTAAAAGCTGGACAAAGGGGGAGGAGATCTGTATGTTTACCAGTCGCCTTGATACATTTAAGGTGCCTTGAGTTGAGTACTTGAACTAAAAGCTGGGTGGGGGGGATCTGTATGGTTAACAGTCGCCTTGATACATTTAAGGTGCCTTGCTTCTAGGGCTATACTGAAGTGGCAGGTTCTGTTATGATGGCCTGTCACATAGTTGCTGAAGAGGTGAATTTGGATTGTATTGAAATATTTATGATTTGCTTATATTGAAAGTGCTATGTTAGCCAGCAATCTGGATCAACAAGGGAGCAGTTACTGCTTGTTCAAGGGGGCTCTTGTAGGACCAGAATATAAGGCACCTAGTTAGTGCAAACTGGCTCACTAAGGAAGCAGTACTGCCTGTTCAAGGGGGATCTTGCCTATCACCTAATGGGGGGAAGTACTGCTTATTTGAGGCGGCTCTTCTAGGACCTGAATATAAGGCACCTAGTTACCGCAAACTGGCTTACTAAGGGGGCAGCGCTGCCTGTTCGAGGGGGATGTTGACTATCACCTGGGGGGGGCAGAACTGCTTATTTGAGGGGGATCTTGCTTATCACCTAGTTGCTGAAGGGGTGATTTTTGCTTATATCGAAGCAGTCATTTATATTTGCCTGCAATCTGACTAACTAGGGGGTGTCATCGAGGCACAGGTCAGAAAGCATAGGAAAACCAGGAGCAGTTGTAAAATTTGCAACAAGAGTTTTATTATTAACAACAGTAAAATAAAAAAAAAATGTTCAGAATAACTATTTACAATGGCAGAAGAAACACAGAAAGCAAACAGAGTCTTTCTGAGGTTTTTCTTCTCAATTTCCAATCACAGTCTCTCAGTCTCTTTCTCTCTCTTTTGCAAAACATTGCAGCTTCCTTTAATAAGTCTGTGCAGGAGCTCGTTAAGAAAATAGCATGCTTATCACACAGTGTTCATGTAAGTTTCCAATGTTCTTGTCAGTTTCAGCTGGCGCAACAAAAAGAATATTGTGAGCCAGAACTGACCTCTTACTTACATCTTCTGCAAAAGGCTTAAAAATTGCATCTCAGGTTAACCCCTTGAGTTCCAAATAGCTTTGCAATTATTTCAACAGTATAACTATATACAGTTTTAGCTTTGCAATCATTTCAACAGTTTATATACAATTTTAAACAAAGGGATCCCAATATCAATTACATTTCCACAAAATAATTCACACATATTTTTATACCAGCAAATATGCGGGGGGTGGGATGACAGAACAGCAAGTGAGGGTAGAGAGATAACGAGAGGTAGAGAATTGCAAGACCATCAGGGTGATCAAGTCCTAGGTCTCACAAAAAATCTGGTTGCACAACCAGACAGAGAAGAGACAGAAAAGGAGAGCATAGAATAGATCCTTGCATTTAAACTCCTTCTCCATAACAACTGGGACAGGGCCATATTCAACCCTGTCACATACCCCCTCCTTAAGAGGGAACCTGCTTTACAAAAACAGGTTTCCAAAACATTCTAGTAATTCTCATCTAATATAAGCAAGTAACCTTTACAGTTTTGTGCATCTGCAGTATCCTTTTATCCATAACAACAATACAGCAAATAGTGAAGTTTAAACTCACACATTTGTTTTTTCAGCCTTCAGGATTCTCAAATCCATCTTCATATCTAGACAGAAAATTTGCATTGATATTTTCTTTCCCAGATTTGTGCATCACTTTAAATTTAAATGGCTGCAGTGCCAGGCACAGTACTACAGTGTGTTTCTAGAATGTTTATCCTTCATTTGCATAAGCCAACAGAGAGGATTGTGATCTTTTACAAGTACAAAGTCAGCTCCTGGTAAGTAAAACTTAAGGTACTCCATGGCCCACTTTGCTGCAAGGCATTCCTTTTCAATGGTGGAGTACCCTTTCTCTCTGTTATGCAACTTCCTACTTATGTACAGAATAGGATGTTTTTTTCCCATCTACATGATGACTCAAGACTGCACATAGGCCCACCTCTGATGCATCAGTCTGTAACAAAAACTGCTTCTCAAAGTCTGGGCTTCTTAAAACAGGGGCTGAACATAATGCAGCCTTAATGGCCCAAAAAGCCTCATCACATTCTGGGGTCCACTTCATATTATTTGGGAACTGTTTCTTTGTGAGTTCAGTGAGGGGAGTAGCTAACTCAGCAAAGCTGGGAACAAATCTCTGATAATAACCAGCCAGCCCTAAAAATGATCTGACATGTTTCTTGGTTTTGGGGACAGCACTGTTAGCTACTGCTTCTATCATGGAAACCTCTGGCTTGACTTCTCCATTTCCCAAAACATAGCCCAACTATCTGGTTTCCTGCATGCCCAATGCACACTTGGTAGGATTAACTGTCAGACTTGCCTTTTTGATTGATTGGATAACTGCTCGTAGGTGTTCCAGGTGGCTTTTCCAGTCCAGACTGTACACCACAACATCATCCAGATATGCAGCATAATAACCAGTGTGAGGGGACATAATTACATCCATGAGCCGCTGGAATGTACAGGGTGCACCATGCAAACCAAACAGTACGGTGGTGAACCGATAGAATCCTATAGGAGTGGCAAATGCAGTTTTATCTCTGGATTCTTTAGCTAGGGGGATTTGCCAGTAACCCTTGGTGAGATCAAGGGTAGTGATATATTTGGCACTTCCTAGTCTGTCCACCAAATCATCTATTCTGGGCATAGTATAACTGCCAAATTCTGACACTTGGTTAAGTTTCCGAAAATCAAGACAGATTCTTACACCCCCTTCATTTTTGTGTTCAATCACCATTGATGATGACCAAGCACTTCTTGACTCTTCTATGATACCCAATTTTTTCATTTTTTGTATTTCCTTAACCATGACAGCTCTTAACCACTCTGGTAAACTTTTGTCTAATAGGACCAGCATTCCTTGTCATATTACATGATCGACCCCATTTGCTCAACCTAGTACTATGGTTAAAGTACTGTTAAATGTCTTTAGCAAGTTACAAATTTCTGCAGTTTGTTTGGCGGTTAAGGAAACATGCAGCTTTACAGCATCAGCAGTTACAGTTTGTTCCAGTCTATCATAAGCTACATCAATATCTTTCCTCACCGGAAGAACTCAGAGGGTGGTGTCCGGGATTTATTCTTCAGACCCAATCCCTCTGTCTTGTGGGGTTCCTCAGGGATTGGTGTTGTCCCCCATGTTGTTCGCAGTGTATATGCTACCCCTTGGAGACACTGTAAGGAGGTATGGGTCGAGGTTTCACTGCTGTGCTGATGATACCCAGCTATACCTTTGTTTTGCACCTGACCAGAATGGAGCTCTCTCAGTCTTTAATAACTGCCTGATGGAAATCCAGACATGGATGGATTTGAGTTGGTTGAAGTTGAACTCAGAAAAGACTGAAGTGCTGGTCGTGGACCCAGGACGCCGAATAGAGGGGTTGGGGATAGGTTCACCCTCGGCACTATTCCTTGGGGATTTACTACTCCTGGCCTCTGAACAGGTGCATAACCTGGAGTAATCTTTGATGAGAGTCTGACTCTTCATTCATAGGTGTCAGCCATCTTCAAGACCTCTTTTTACCATCTGAGGAATATCGTCAGGATTAGGCACCTTGTTCTGTCTGGCAACTTTCCTATGTTGGTTCATGCCTTTGTGTCCTCCCACTTGATTTATTGCAACTTCCTGTATCTAGGGCTTTCTGGGTTAGAAATCTGACATTTGCAGCTAGTGCAGAATGCAGCAGCTTGGCTCCTGACAGGAATCTCTCAGTTCTGTCAATATTTCTCTGGTGCTGTGCAGTCTGCACTGGCTGCCACTATCATGGCAGATCACCTTTAAAGTCAGTCTTTTGACTTACTAAGCCTTACATGGACAGGGCCCTGACTATCTGAAAGAGCTTCTGGTTCCCTACTGCCCCAGGTGATTGCTCCACTCAGCTGATGAGGGGTTGGTAGAGATTCCGAGA
Source organism: Neoceratodus forsteri (assembly GCA_016271365.2). Lineage (NCBI taxonomy): Eukaryota > Metazoa > Chordata > Ceratodontiformes > Ceratodontidae > Neoceratodus > Neoceratodus forsteri. The sequence goes on from CM057459.1 coordinate 64,401,655, forward strand.
GTGTGCTTGAAATCTTCTGGGGCCCGGGCATTTATGCATGTGGCCCCTTCTCTTTGGAATCTCTACCCGACCAGTTACGTGAGTGCGTGACTGTGGAGGGATTTAAACAAGCTTTAAAAACTGATCTTTGGCACCAAGCATTTGGTGACTGAGTGGTTGATTTTATTTTAATTTTATAAATGTGTTCAGATGATTGTGTATTAACTAAATTGCTGTAATTTGTGTAATATGTTGTTTGTTTTTAAACCTGTTCAGCACCTTGGTTTTGGAAAGGCGCCATAAAAATAAAGTTTTATTATTTATTTATTATTGATATCTTCTTTATCAGTTTCTGGTAAAACTAGCATAACAGCTTTTGGTATTTTTTCAACCCATTTCTTGAGGAGGTTAGCATGGTATATCTTAGTAGTATTTTTCCTATCAGGGATCTCAATCTCATAGTTAACTGTGCCAGTACATTTAAGCACTTTATAAGGCCCTTGCCACTTCATTAACTGTTTAGTTTCTGTAGTGGTTAACAGTAGCAAGACCTTTTCACCTGGCTCATTTTTTTTCTTTTACCCAATGGTCATAATACACTTTCTGCTGGTTTTGGGCCTCTTCCTGATAACTGTGGGTGATTTCAACACATTTTGCCAGCTTCTTTCATAGGGCACACATAAAAGATGTAATAGATTGTTTCTGATGGGGGTTTTCTTCCCACATTTCTTTTCTTAGATCTAGTGGTCCTCTAGGTTGTCTACCATACAGCATTTCAAATGGCTGAAAACCTGTTGATGCCTGTGGCACTTCTCTGAAAACAAAAAGCTGGTAAGGTAAGTATTGGTCCCATCTTTCCCTTCCCCTTTTACAAACCTTTTAACATGCGTTTTAGAGTTTGATTTAAATGCTCAACAAAACTGTCTGTCTGACAATGATAAGGGGAGGTTCTTATGGCAGTGATACCTAGTAGTCGGTACAGCTCCTTCAGTAATGCAGCACCAAAATGACTGCCCTGATCAGTAATAATCTCTTTTGGTATGCTCACCCTGCTGAAAAGTTTAACAAACTCTGCTGCCACTTTTAGGGCTGTGACAGTGTGCATAGGTACAGCTTCTAGGTATTGAGTAGCATAGTCACATACTACCAAAATGAATCAATTTTCCTTTTTATTTTTATCTAAGGGGACAACCTCATCCATTGCAATTCTCTCAAAAGGAACATCTATCAAGGGTAGGGGCACCAGGGGCACCTTGTCTTTTTTAGTCACTGAGGCTACTTTCTGACACTCAGCACAAAAATTGCAATAGGTAGCAACATATTCATGAATTCCAGGCCAGCAAAATTGGTACAGAAATCTGGCACGGGTGTGATCCCTCCCTGAGTGACCAGCCATAGGACTATCATGTGCTATCTGTAACAACTCAGATCTATACTTTTGTGGTACAGCCAATTGTTCTATCTGGTCCTGTATCTGAGGTTTAACCCAAACTCTGTACAGTAGCCAATTACATTTTTTAAACTTCGGTATACCCAGTTTTGGTTTCACCCCCAGCTACTTAAAATAATCCTGGAGAGAAACATTGTTAGCATGGTTCTGAAAGAAAATCACAATCAGGGATCAATTTAGTTTCAGCATTTTCATATGTTAAACCCTTATGTCCATCAGTCTTTTGTTGCCACTGTTTCTTCAGGCATCATCTTTCTTTCCTACACTTCCGGATCTTAGAGCTGTGCTCAAACAACTCTGAATCAAAATCAGCGAAAGGAAAAGAGTTCCTACCATCTGAGATTTTCTTTGCCTGAGCTCTTGTCACCACAGCTGTTGAAACATCAGGATTTACTCCCTCTTTGATTAACTCAGTAGATCCTGGAAAGTCATTACCAAAAATCACAGGTATAGGTAACTTAGGTACTACCCCCACTTTCCTTTGGTGCGATACCCCATTAATGGTTAAAGTCACTTGGCTGGTGGGATAGTATCACGTGTCCTTGTGGATGCAGATGACACCATTACCTGGTCCTTTCTGACATTGTTTTCCAAGCACTTCAATATGTACTAGGGTCTGTCTGCTTCCCAAATCTATCTGTCACTTCACAGTCTTATCTCCCACCTTCACATCTGTTAAGTACTTGCCCCAATTTGCTAAGGACAAATCTGCTCAAGTGTCACTCTTCTTACTATGGCAATTTCTTGCAATATGACATGGCTTATTACAGTTATAGTAAATAAAGTCTTTGGGCACAGATTTGTAACCCCCACCAGAGTTCTTATCAGACTTGGAGTTTAAATGGGAAAACGCATGTCTTGGCTGTTACCTCACTGCTGTGGTGACTGTCTGTCCATTTGTTAGTCTTTGGCCAAAGTAACAGCCTTTTCCCCACTTTCGGGTCAGTGTTCTTTCATCCAAAGCTGCACATCTGAAGGCAGGATGTTGATGAATTGCTACATTGCAAATGTGTCGATGGTCTGTGGGACTGTTTTGCCCTCTGGTTGGAGCCATTTTATCAGGAGTTCTCTGAATCAGGTGAAGGCTTCTTGAGGATTGTTGACTAAGTTGTTCTTCAGAGATCAAAATCTCTGCCTGTAGGTCTCTCCTGAGATGTCATACCTTTTCAAGATTTCACTTTTCACCAGGTCATAGTTGTTTTTGACTGTGCAGTCTCCATATTGCTATAAGCAAGTTGGGCTTTCCCTATCAGATAATGTACCAGTCTGATTGCCCATTGCTGCTTTGGCCAGTGACATGCTGTGGCAACCCTTTCAAAAGTTGTCAGGTATGTTTTGATATCATCAGTGGGACACAACTTTGTAAGTTTAATGTATTTCAAGTTGCCTGTGTCAAGTTGCTTGTCTGGATCTGTACCAGATCCTCTGCCTTTGATAGCCTGCAAGGCATCCAGACACCACTGCTCCTGTTGCTGCATATGTTCTGTCCTCTGTTTCTCCATCTCTTTTTGTTGCATAGCCCACCACTTAAAAAAGGCAGTCAGGCTTTCAGGGTCTGTCACTGCCTGTTCTTTTTCCATAACTGGTACAAACTGTACAGTCTCAACTTGGACTTCTGTCTCTGCTAGTTTGGCTGCCATTCTCCTGGTAACCACTCCTGGGCTTGCTGCTACAGAATCCATACCTTTCTTCTATGCTTCCCTGGTACCAGGTCTAGTACCCATGCACAAAACTCATGGCTTAGAGTATGCATGGTGTAAATCCCACTTAGGCACAGGTCAGGAAGCATAGGAAAACCAGGAGCAGTTGTAAAATTTGCAACAAGAGTTTTATTATTAATAACAGTAAAATAAAAAAAATCAGAATAACTGTTTACAGTGGCAGAAGAAACATAGAAAACAGAGTCCTTCTGAGGTTTTTCTTCTCTATTTCCAATCTCAGTCTCTCAGTCTCTGTCTCTCTCTTTTGCAAAATATTGCAGCTCCTTTTTATAAGTATGTGCAGGAGCTCGTTAAGAAAATAGCATGATTCTCACTCAGTGTTCTTGTAAGTTTTCAATGTTCGTGTCAGTTTCAGCAGGTGCAGCAAAAAGAATATTGTGACCCAGAACTGACCTCTTGTTTACATCTTCTACAAAAGGCTTAAAAATTGCATCCAGGTTAACCCATTGAGTTCCAAATAGCTTTGTAATCATTCCAACAGTATAACTATATACAGTTTTAAACAAAGAGATCCCAGTATCAATTACATTTCCACAAAATGATTTATATATATTTTTATATCAGCAGATATGCAAGGGGGGAGAAAAGACAGAACAGCAAGTGAGGGTAGAGAGATAGTGAAAGGCAACAAATTGCAAGACTGTCAGGGTAATCAAGTCCTAGTTCTCAAGAGAAAATTTGGTTCCACAACCAGACAGAGAAGAGACAGAAAAGAAGAGAATAGAACAGAACCTTGCATTTAAACTCCTTTTCCATAACAACTGGGAGATGGCCATATTCAACCCTGTCACAGGGGGCAGTTACTGCTCGTTTGAGGGGGCTCTTGACAAAGAAGGAAAAATGTGGAGTGCTAGAGGGGAAAAGACTTTGACCGGGGGCGGGAATCATAGTGGATGGGGCTGGTGGGGGTCAGGACATTAGCAGCAGGTGCCACCTTTGAGGGGGAGAAGTGTTGATAATCAAAATTACAATTACCAAGTATGGAAAGGAAGAAAGCGATACAATAGGGGAGAATAGTTGGCTATAATGGTTGTGTGGGTGTGGTTTTCATGAGCACTCTGTGGAAGCTAGGGGGATGCCCTATTTGCCAAAAACTAAGGTTGATGGAGGCTGAGCTAGCGAGGTTGAGGAGGGATCTTGAGAGGTGGGACAGCAAGGGGAGTGGATGGAGGATAAGTGGAGTGACCAAAAGGGGGAAGGGGAATAGGATGGGGGAAGTGGACTAGGGGGTCCAGAGCAGGGACAGGGGAACCCGGAGCCAGAAGAAGATAAAGAGGCTATAGACAGAAGGGAACTGTACTTTACAGGAGCTATACAGTGGAGTCAAACAGTTACTGGTCTCTGACTGGGTTGAGGGACAAGGAAGGAAGGAGGAGAAGGGGAGCAGAGGGAACTGGAAGGTCAAGCCAGGGAGGGGAAAATTGAGAGGGGTGCACGGGAAGGGAAAGCAAGGGGAAGGACTAGCATAGGCAGCACACAAACAGGAGGTAGGGTCACAGGGTAAGAAGAATATACAACATGAGAGAGGGCTGAGGAGCTTGGAAAAGGGTAGGGCTTCGGGGGGGGGCAGGAACTAAGATCCAGAGCCAGGACTCAGACTGGGAGGTTAGTCCAAAGGAGACAGGGAGGGTAGCCAGTAGCAAGGGGGGGGAATGAGGAGAATGTGGCTGGGGATATCAAATTGAAGAGAACAAAGTGCAAGGAAAGGCATCTGCACTGAAAGCTGGGGGTATGACTGAGCAGGTCAATGGAGAAGGGGCCAATACAAGAGCAGAAAGGTCTGTGGCAGTGGTTGTTTACAGGGATTCAATCATTAAGGGAACTCAGTGACAGACGAGGAAGGTAGCTTTCAAGGGGAGTCAGTTTTTTGCAGTCCAGGAATGGAGGCTAGAAGGGCACACCCCAGGATAAAAGACTGTGTCAATTTAGTGGGTGGTAAGCCACACCTAATAGTGCATCTAGGCACAAATAATTTGATGGGGGAAGGGGTGGAGGTGGTTCAAATGAGCTTCAGGGAGCTGGAGGAGGGCTGTAAGGGATTGGTCAGCTCCCTGGCCTTCTCGGAAGTCCTGCCAGTGCATTGCGCTAGCACAGCCAGGCAACTCAGAGTAAAAGAATTTAACCTCTGGCTAAGGCAGTGGTATGGGGAGGAGAGTTTCAGATGTCTGGGAGACTGGTGGAATATATGGGTGGATGAGCACCTGTACGCAAGGGACAGGCTACATATAAGTGATGTGGGGGCTAGGTTGCTACGAGCAAAACTGCAGGGGTATATTGATGAGAGCTGGGGGTTGACTAGAATTTAAACTAGATGGAGGGAGAGTGGCACGAGGGGGAAGTGGATCCTCAGCCTAGTGGGGACAACCCAACCTGCACTCTCCAATGCGAGGGACAGCATGAGGAAAGGGCATGATAAGGCGGGGGGATGGACAGGAATTCTTGCCAATGCCAAGAGCCTAGGGAATAAAATGGCAGACTTGGAAGCAGTGGTGGGGGTGGATGACGCGGACCTGATTGTAGTAACGGAAACATGGTGGATGGAGGGCCACAGCTGGGAGGTTGAATTACAGGGGTACAATCTTTTTAGTAGGGATAGGCAGGGTAAAAAAGGGGGAGCATAGCACTGTATGTACGGGAAGGGTTAATTGTCTTGGAGGGTAGGGAGGGGAAGGGATCTGTTGAAATACTTTGGGTTACATTGAGTAAGGGGGTGATAAGGATGGGGGTGGTCTACGGACCACCACATCAGGGCAAGGAAATGGATTGGAAATTGGCTAGGGATATACAAGAAAAGGCCAAGATAGGGGAAATCCTAGTGGTGGGGGACCTTAACCTACCCGATGTAGATGGGTAAATTCCATCAGCTACAACAGAAAAGAGTAGGGGATTACTGGAATCCCTGCAGGATGCTCTACTAAGCCAGCTAGTTAAAGAACCTACTGGGGGGAGGCTACACTAGATGTCCTTTTAACAAACGGAGACAGAGTGGGAGAGGTTGAAGTTGGGGATAACTTGAGATGCAGTGATCACCAGATGGTCAGGTTCTCCATCCAGGCAGGGGTAGAAACAGGCAGGTCAACCACCAGGGTGCTCAACTTCAGGAGGGCAAATTTTTATAAGATGAGGGGCATCTTAAAGAGGGAGCATGCAGGGATCCAAGTGGTACAGGAGGTAGAGCAGCTGTGGGAGGCAATAAAGGGAGGAATTCTCAAGGCCATGGAGCAATGCATCTGGAGAATCAGCAAACGCAAAAGGGGAAGAAAACCCTGTGGTTCACAGCAGGGGTTAGGGAGGCTGTCAAGTAGAAGGGAAAGGCCTTTGAGGCCTACAAAATGTGGCAGGGGCTAGGGGAAAGGGAGGCTTATACAGATAAGCTCAGGGAAGTGGGAAGAACAATTAGGGAGGCAAAGGCAACCATGGAGGAGAAAATAGCTAGGGAGGTGAAAAGGGGAGACAAAAGATTCTATAGGTATGTGAGTGATAAGAGGAAAAACAGACAGGGGATACTGACTTAAGGGGAAGGGGTAAAATAGCTGTAGGAGATGAAGAGAAGACAGTCCTCCTAAATGAATACTTCACATCTGTGTTCACGACTGAAAAGGAAGGAAAGGGCCTGTATTGAGTAAAATGGGGAAGGAGGGCAAGGAGGTGGACACAAGTCCCTTCACAGTGGCAAGGGTGTTGGAGGAGATGGGGAAAATAAAAATGGACAAGGCCATGGGACCTGACCAAGTACACCCAAGGGTGATTAGGGAGCTAAGGGTGGATCTGGCAGGACCTCTAGCCAGGTTGTTTAATCTCTCCCTGGATTCAGGGAGGGTCCCAGAAGACTGGAAAAAGGCAGAGGTAGTATCACTATGCAAGGGAGAGAGAAAGGATGAGCCTGGCAACTACCACCCAGTCAGTCTCACTTTGGCTGTAGAAAAACTGATGGAAATCATCATAAAAGAGATACTGGTAGGGTGCCTAAGGGGGGGGGGTAGTCTGATGGATGGCAACCAACATAGATTTACAGGTGGTAGGTCTTGTCAGACCAACATGATAGAATTCTTTGATGGGGTTACAGAAGCTTTTGATCGGGGGGTGGATTTCAGGAAGGTGTTCGATTCCATCCCCCCATAAGGGGTTGGTAAGCAAGTTGTGCAGTCTGGGTGTGGGAGCTAGGCTTACAAAGTGGGTGGAGGATTAGCTAGGTGGGAAGACCCAGAGTGTGTTGGTTAATGGGAAGCACTCCAGGGAACTGTGGGTGTTCAGTGGGGTACCACTGGGGTCAATGTTGGGGCCCATACTGTTTAATGCATACGTGGGGGACCTATCGGTTGGTCTAAATGAGAAGGTGTGTTTGTTCGTGGATGACACAAAGATATGTAACAGGCTGGACACTCCAGGGGGATGGAGAAGTGGAGGCAGGATCAGACCTGGCTGGAGGAGAGGGCAGAAAAGTGGCAATTGCAGTTTAATAGAAAAACATGCAAAATAATGCACATAGTGCAGAATAACCCAAGGGCCACCTACCACCTCGGGGGGGGGGGTAACACTGCAGGTCACAGAACAGGAAAAGGAAAGGACCTGGGGATTTTGATCACAGACACATTAAAGGTTAGAAATCAGTGTGAACGAGCAGCTGGGAAAGCAACAAGGGTGTTGGCATGCATTGGGAGGGGCTTCAATAGTAGGAGCAAGGAGGTGATCATGCCACTATACAAAACACTGGTCAGACCACAGCTGGACTATAGAGTTCAATTCTGGAGTCCCCATTTTCAGGGTGACAAGGATAGGCTGGAGAGGATACAGAGAAGGGTGACCAAGATGATCCATGGGATGCAGGGGAGGCCATATGGGGAGGGGCTAGGGGAGCTCAGTCTCTATACGCTGGAGATGAGGCAGGATGGGGGGACATGGTGTAAACCTTCAAATACATGAAGGATATATATAAGGTTAAGGGCAATAGCATCTTTAGATGGAGTGAAAATAAAACCACCAGAGGTCATGCATTTACGCTTGAGGGAGCAGACTTAAGGGGAATGTGAGGTGGTGCTACTTCTCAGAGAGGGTTGTACAACTATGGAACAGGCTGCCTGAGTGGGTGGTGAAGGCGGAGGTGGATATAGTGGAGAAATTCAAAAAAGCATGGGATAGCTTTATGGGACTAGGAAGGGGAAGGGGCTGGTGGGAGATAAAAGAGTATTGGGGGGCTATCTGGCAGACTCAATGGGCCGTAATGTCCGTTTCTGCCAGCACGGTTCTATGATTCTTAAAAATCTACATGAAAGTTTGGAAAAAGTCTACTGAAACAAATAAATAACAGAGACACTGTCAGCCTGTTTTGTGCCATACTATTTCTAGTTGAAAATCCATTTTTTATGATTGTTTACCTTCTCTAAAATTCATTGATGTACCTCTTTTCTTAGTAGAACTGAAATGCATGCTAGTGGTGTACTTATACCCAACCTCATTTTGCTTCAATGTCTTGCCTTGCCTCTATTGATTACTTAATGAACAACAGGAACACCCGCAAACATAGCAGCCACTCATGATGCAGTAGTGTCCTCCCCTACTACTGCACCGGGAGTGGCTGGACTGTGCTGGTGGTGTTCCTAAGTTCAGGAAAGATTCAGCGGGAGTTGATAAAGGAACAAAAACAAATACATTTTGGTGTGGTAACACCAGCATGGTGAGCAGTCCATTTTTCACTTTTAAAAAGAAAAAAGAAATCAGAATCAAACTACTAACTACATCAGCACATTCCACAGAATGTAAACAATTATAAAATGTGTTTTTTAAACTAGGGACAATTTTCAGGCCTAAAGGGGAGCTGACAGCGTCCCTTTAAAATACAAATCTGAACTAAAAATAACTAAGGAACTAGTTAAGAATGAAAGGAAGATTCTAGCACTAAAAATTGCCCACATAAAGCATAATCAAAACTAATTGTTCTCATACATAAACAGGTGTAGTGGAACAGATAGATCTATAGGACCATTAAAGAAGAATGCGACAGTAACTAGTCAGCCAAAATTAGTAGTGGACACTTTCATTTCAGATTTTACTTCAGTCTATAATAACAAAGATATACATTAAGCTACAGTTAATTTACTGGGAGGAAGAGATGCGAATTTTATGGACTGTGAAGTCACGACAGTTCTAGAAATAGTTAGAACAAATTACTCACCAGGCCCAGATGGGTTAACACCTGAAGTTAATTAATAAAACAATGCATACATTACTAGGGTCATCAACACTATATAACAAATGACATGCACAGGAAATAGTACCCCATAGACTGGAAGACAGCAACTATAGAAACATAGAAACATAGAATTTGATGGCAGAAAAGGACTGCTTGGCCCACCTAGTCTGCCCATTTCCCTACCTAACGGATAAGCTGCAGATCCTAGTTAACCAACAGCCTACTTCCTCCTACTCCCACCCCCTAGAATTGCCTTATGTCTGTCCCATGCATTCTTGAATTTCACCACTGTTTTTGAATCTACAACCTCCTCAGGAAGGCCATTCCATGCATCTACAACCCTCTCTGTGAAGAGATACTTCCTCTGAGTCGTCCTCCCTCTGCCTTCAAATTGTGTCCTCTTGTTCTTGCACATCTCTTTTTCTGAAAGATGCTACCCTCTTGGACTTTGTTGATTCCCTTGAGGTATTCGAAAGTTTCTATCATGTTCCCCCTCTCCCTCCTTTCCTCGAGGCTATACATCTTAAACTCCTTTAGTCTTTCTTCATATGTCTTCTGGTACAGACCCTGCACCATTTTAGTTGCCCTCCTCTGGACAGCCTCGCTGTCTATGTCTTTGTGGAGATGGGGTCTCCAGAACTGTACACAGTACTCCAGATGTGGTCTTACCAACTGTCTGTACAGCGGGCTAACAACTTTCTGTTTTCTACTGGTGATGCCTCTCCCTGTGCATCCCAGTATTCCCCCAGCCCTCCTTACTACCTTCTCACATTGCTGGCCCACCTTTAGGTCATCTGATATGACTACCCCCAGGTCCCATTCCATTTTTGTTATTGTCAGTATTTCAACCCCCATTGTGTACTCTTCCCCTGGGTTTTTGTTTCCCAGGTGCATTACTTTGCACTTCTTTGTATTGAATCTAAGCTGCCATACATTTGATAATTCCTTCAACCTTGCCAAGTCCCTTTTCATCCATTCCACCCCACCTTGCATATCAACCCTGTTGCAGATCTTTGTGTCATCTGCAAAGAGACATACTTTCCCTTCCAGTCCCTCTACAATGTCACTTATAAAGACATTAAAAAGGACCAGCCCCAGTACTAACCCCTGCGGCACCTGAAGTAGTAACCCCCCTTTCTTCACTGTGGACTCCATTTACTATTACCCACTGTGTCCTGTTGTCCAGCCAGTGTTTTACCCAGGCTACCACCCTGGGACCCACTCCCAGGCTGGCCACTTTGTTTATTACTCTTTTGTGCGGGTCTGTGTCAAATGCCTTGCTAAAGTCTAGGTAGGCCATGTCTACAGCCCCTCCCTGGTCTACTACTTCAGTCATCCAGTCAAAGAAATCAATAAAACTTGTCTGACATGACCTTCCTGCTGTGAATCCATACTGCTTTGGGTCCTGTTCCCTGCTGGCCTCTAGGTAGTCAACAATTCTTTCCTTCAGAAGTGATTCCATCATTTTTCCTACCACTGAGGTCAAACTGACAGGTCTGTAGTTTTCTGCCTCTGTCCTGTTCTCATTTTTGTGAAGGGGAATCACATCCGCCCTCCTCCAGTCCTCAGGTACCATGTCATCCTCCCTTTATTTATTAAAAAGGGTAGTCAGCGGTGTTACTAGTTATTCCCTTACTTGTTTTAGAATAAAATTGCTATCTATAAAAAGGGACCCAAACAATCAGTCATCGACTACAGATCTATCAGTCCAAAAGCAATTCTTGGAAAAATCATGAAAAATCACTGAAGGAAAGAACAGACAAGGAAATAAAGGAAAGGAAACTAGAGGATAAAACACAGCATGTTTTTCTGGCTAGGAGATTATAAGCAACTAATTTAATCTCGTTCTATAACAAAGTAAGCAATGGCCTAGATAACAATAACCCGTTGGAGATTTATCTTTTTGAACTTCAATGAAGCCTTCGATAAAGTACCACACATCAAACTAATAAACAAAATTAGGAATATGAGATTTGGTAAAAGACTAGTTATATGGGTAAATTCATGGTTGGCCAAAGAAACACAACAATTTAGGATTAAAGATGTAATTTCAGAAGAGGGCAGGGTGACAAGCTGTGTACCACAAGGGTCTGTGTTGGGACCAGCACTTTTTGAAATATACATTGGGAATATGCTCAGATATGTTGATAATAACTTAATTAAATTTGCAGATGACACTAAATTGTATGGAGAAATTATCACTGAAGGAAAATACCTCTCACTGCTGAATGATCTAGAGAGAACTGAACTATGGGCTATAACCTAATATTCTTCAGGTGAAGCTACCTCTGGCTGGAAGCTGCAACACTGGACTTAGGATTTCCCAAGAAAGTGAGTTGTGCTCACAACAGAGGGAGGTGAACCTTACAATTTACAATTGTCTTTGATTTGAAGCAGATTCCTTAGGAAAGTTAATTTTCTTTGGGTGGAGGATACTTCTAACTGAAGGGTGAAATAAGGAACTCAGAATTATCAGAAAAGGCAGCCTTTCAATCAACAGAGGGAGGTGGACGTTGCTTTTCTTTTGTTACAGTTGTTAAGATTTTCAGTGCAGGAAGAGTTTAAACCCACAGGGACTGAATACTGTTTAGTGTGTCTGCCCTTGTACATAGCTGACGTGTTTTGGGGCTGACTGCTTTCAGAGCACAAATCACCAGGCTGTTTTGGGGCTGGGGAGATTTACCTGTGTCTGACTTGGATGTTTGGATTTTTCCATGTTTGATTAACAGGGTATTTTCTCTGTCAAATTGTCATGTAGGGCATCTTGCTGACAGGAAGGCACTCATCGCAGTGGTAGGTCAGACCTTTTAGCTGATTGTTTCATGAGGGCACAGTTTAGGCCCAGACCCTTCCCACCCCTCACCCACCCACCCCTGGAAATAGTTCCTTTATACCTGGGGTTCTGACATCATTTCCTCAAGAGGGCAAGGTGCATATCACTGTCATATCCTCTCTAGCACACTGCACTGACAATATAAGCATACATATTATATAATATATATATTTCTATATAACAAACCAATCACACACACAACAAAAAAAAATAAACTAAACAAGGTAGATAGACATGTGGGAAGTAGTGCAATGTAATGGCTATAGGGCAGCAGTCTTCCGGGAGTCTTTCTGGAGTCTGAGATGCTGCCCTGTTTGCAGACAGCTCTCTGCCCTGAGGGAGGAAGTTGCCCATCTTCAGGCCGCACTGGACAGTAGTAAGGGAACCTCCCCCATCCAGGGAGCACCAGAGCCACCACCACTACCTCAGAGGTTGTGAAGAAAGCACAGCAGTTGGACCACAGTGGGCTCAGGGAGGGTAAGGGTGGTGGAACAGAGGTACACCCAGTCAGTTGTTCCATTCCACAATCCATACACCATTCTGGGAGAGCATAGTTCCCCTATGGATGCACCCGAAGAGGAGAATAAGGAGGTTGCAGACATCTGTCAGAAGGGAGGCCCTCAGGAAGGAGGCAGAGGGCACCACAGGGAAAGAAAGCAGCTCCTGGTGGGGGACTCAATTATTTGGGGGATAGAACTGGGGGGAGCAGGGAAAACTGAAGTAAGGTGCCTGCCTGGTGCCATGGCTTGGAGGGACAGGAGCGCATCCTTAGGATCTCGAGAACAGTTGCACGGGGGTCTGAGCTGGACATCATTGTCCACCTAGGGACAAATGACTTGGCTCATCATGAGATTAGAGCAGTGCAGAAGGACTTTGTAGAGTTGGGGAGGGGCCTAAGACAAGTAACACACACAGTATCCTTCTCAGAGGTGCTGCCTGTCAGTGGCATGGGTGAGGTGGGGGTACTTTGCACCATGCAGTTTAATGAATGGTTGAAAAAATGGTGTGGAGCACAGGGGTTTGACTTCACTGGGGACTGGGGTTCGACCTGGAGGGACACCAGCCTATACTGGCAGGATGGTCTGCATCTGTCCAGGAAGGGAACAAGTCTTTTGGGCAATCGGTTTAAATGCTTCATTGGCAAGCTTTTAAACTAGTCAAGGGGGGAGGCACTGATAAGCAGCAGGAAAATCCCAGTCTCCCCCTACAAAACAGGGTACTAAATGAGAAAAAGACCAAGGTAGAAAGGTCAGTGGGAGATGCTGCTACAGAGGGTAAAGGGTAAAGCCATCAAAAAATGGAGAGCAATGAGTACCAATGCCCATAGTCTGGGTAGCAAGCTTCCTGAATTAGTGGTCTTGATGGAGGAGGAACATCTGGATATCATGGCAGTTACAGAAACATGGTACACACAGAACCATGACTGGGATGTAAACATACCAGGACACACCATGTACAGGAGGGACAGGGAGGGTAAAAGAGGAGGATGATTAGCTCTCTACATAAGGGAAGGAATCAAAATAACAGAACAAAAGGGTAAACAGGGAAGAGAAGAAGCACTGTGGGTCAATTTGGAGGCAGACAATGGCACCACAATCCGCACAGGGGTTGTATACAGACCCCCTTTCAGGGGGAGGAAATGGACAACGAAATGATAGAAAGTATACTTAGAATGGCAGCTAAAGGGGAGATATTGCTGATGGGTGATCTGAATGTGCCAGATGTTAACTGGAGTGCAGTTGCAGCAGCCACTTCTAAGAGTGGGGTTATTCTAGATGCCCTACAGGGGGCATGCCTTAGACAACTAGTATTGGAACCCACTCAAGAGGGAGCAATCTTAGACCTGGTTCTCTCAAATGGAGATGGAGAGAGGATTACATATGTAGAAGTGGGTAGCCATCTGGGAACTAGCGACCATCGAACAGTATGGTTCACAATAAACACAGCAATAGAGTCAAGCCATACAAAGGCAAAAGTACTGGACTTCAGAAGGGCTGACTTTGCCAAAATGGGTGAGTGCCTAAGGAATGCACTAGCAAATGGACAGGAAGGAGGGGTGGAAGAACAATGGAGAATAATAAAAACTGCCATCACAGAGGTAACAAGCCTTTGTGTGAAGCAAATAAACAAAACAAAATGATGTAAGAAACCACTATGGTTCTCAAAGTTGGTGGCAGTGAAGGTTCAAGAGAAAAAGAAAGCATTCAGAAAGTACAAGGAATCACAGAAGGAGCAGGACAGAGAATTGTATCAATTAAAGCAAAAGGAAGCTGGGAAGGCAGTCAGAACAGCAAAGGCCCGAACCAAGGAAAAGATAGCCAACTCAGTTAAGAAGGGGGATAAAACCTTTGTTAGGTACATCAGGGAGCGAAGGAAGACTAAAAGAGGGACAGTGAGGCTTAATAAAGGGGGGGGTGGGGCAGAGGGTGACGGTGAAAAGGCAGAGATACTAAACAAATATTTTTGCTCAGTATTTACAAATGAAGAGGGGGAGGTACCTAAAACAAACAATAGAAACACTCTGGATACAGAGTTGATACCAGCCCATTTACAGAAGAAAGGGTTCTGAAAGAACTCTTAAAACTGAAGGTAGACAAAGCAATGATGGGATTCATCCCAGAATTCTAAAAGAACTAAGGGTAGAACTAGTGACACCACTGACTACCCCCTTTAACAAATCATGGGAGGATGGGGTGGTACCTGAGGACTGGAGGAGGGTAGATGTGATTCCCCTTCACAAAAGTGGGAGCGGGAAGGAGCAGGAAACTACAGACCTGTTAGTTTAACCTCAGTGATAGGGAAAATGATGGAATCACTTCTGAAGGAAAGAACTGTCGAGTACCTAGAGGCCAGAGGGCACAGGACCCAAGGCAGCATGGATTCTGCAGGGAAGGTCATGCCAGATGAATCTAATAGATTTCTTTGACTGGGTGACCAAAGTAGTAGATCAGGGAGGGGCTGTGGGACATGGCCTACCTAGACTTTACAGGCATTTGACTCAGTCCCACACAAAAGATTAATATACAAGTTAGCCAGCCTGGGAGTGGGTCCCAAGATGATAGCCTGGGTAAAGAATTGACTGGACAATAGGACACAGAGGGCAATAGTAAATGGAGTCCTCTCTGAAGAAAGGGGGGGGTTACTAGTGGGGGTACCACAGGGTTCAGTATTAGGACCGGTCCTCTTTAATGTCTTTATAAGCGACATTGCAGAGGGACTGGAAGGAAAAGTATGTCTCTTTGCAGATGACACAAAGATCTGCAACAGAGTTGATGCACAAGGTGGGGTGGAAAGGATGAGAAGGGACTTGGCAAGGTTAGAGGAATGGTCAAATGTATGGTAGCTTAGATTCAATGTTAAGAAGTGCAAGGTAATGCACCTGGGAAACAAAAACCCAGGAGAAGAGTACACAATGGGAAGTGAGATACTAACAACAGCAAAAATTGAAAGGGACCTGGGGGTGGTCATATCAGATGACTTCAAGGTGGGCAAGCAATGTGAGAGGGCAGTAAGGAGGGCTGGGGGGGGATACTGGGATGCATAGGGAGAGGCATCACCAGTAGAAAACAGGAAGTTGTTATCCCTCTGCACAGACAGCTGGTGAGACCCCATCTGGAGTACTGTGTGCAGTTCTGGAGACCCAATCTCCACAAGGACATAGACAAGATGGAAGCTGTCCAGAGGAAGGCAACTAAAATGGTGCAGGGTCTGCACCGGAAGACATATGAGAGAGAGACTAAAGGAGCATATGTACAGCCTCGAGGAAAGGAGGAGAGGGGGACTTGATAGAAACTTCAAGTACCTCCAGGGAATCGACAAAGTCCAAGAGGGTAGCATCTTTCAAAAAGAGGTGTGCAAGAACAACGGGCACAATTTGAAGACAGGGGCGGCTCAGAGGTAATGTAAGAGTATTTTTTCAGAGAGGGTTGTGGATGCATAGAATGGCCTTCCGGAGGAGGTTGTGGAGTCAAAAACAGTGGTTGAATTCAAGCATGCATGGGACAGTCATAAGGCAATTCTAGGGGGTTGGGGTAGAAAGAAGTAGTCTGCTGGTTAACTAGGATCTGCAGCTTATCCATTAGGTAGAGAAATGGGCAGACTGGGTGGGCCAAGCAGTCCTTATCTGCCATCAAATTCTATGTTTCTATGACAAATAAAATGTTATTCAACATACAGAAATGTGTGGTACTTCATCTTGGGTGAAATAATCCACTAAAAGAGTACGAATGAAATAATTCAATACTCAAGCAAGTAACTACAGAAAGGGATCTGGGGTTTATAATTAGTAATAACCCAGCACCTGAAATGCATTGTAAGAAAGTAACACAAACCACAAATAGAATTATAGATTGTATTACAAAAAAATTGTATCTCAAACTGTACAGAGTATAACACCACTCTATAGAACCTTTGTCTGACCCTATCTAGATAATGTGTCCCTTTTTGGAGTCCATACTTGAAACAAGATATTGAAATATTGTAGAGTATCCAGAAGAAAACTACCAAACTGACACCTAGTTTAAAAACATGTTGCATAATCATAGGCTGTAGGATTTACATTTGTTTTCTCTGAAGAAAAGGAGACAAAAGGGGATACGAATTGTAACTTTATAGGATACTCGAAACATATAATTTGATGGCAGATAGTGACTGATTGGCCCACCCAGTCTGCCTACCTACACTATTACTGCAGACTGTGCCTGATCTACAGCTCTTTCTCCCTAATCCCTTCCTTTCCACTGTGATTCCCTTGTGCTTAACCAATGCATCCACTACAACCCCACTACTGTTTTTGCCCTCACTACCTTTGCTGGAAGGCTGTTCCAGGAATCCATCACTCTTTCTGTGAAGAAGTACTTCCTCATATCTCTTCTAAATCTACCCCTTCCAATTTCAAAGCATGTACCCATGTTCTTGAGTGCCTTTTCTTCTGAAAAAAAATGCTTCCACCCTGTGCCTTATTTACCCCATGAGGAATTTAAAGGTTTCTATCTTATCCCCCTCTTCTTCCTCTGTTCCAGGGAATACATATTGAGGTCCTTTAGTCTCTCCTGATAGGGCTTTTGATGCAGACCCTGCAGTATTTTAGTTGCCCTCCTCTGCACTGCCTCCACTCTGTCTATGTCCTTCTAGACATGTGATCTCTACAACTGGATATAGTACTTTAGTTGGGGGTCTTACTAGCAATCTATAAAGAGGCAACACCACCTCACCCTTTCTGCTGGTTATACCCCTCCCTATGCACCCCAGCATCCCACCAGTCCTCCCTACTGCCTTGTCACACTGCCTGACCACCTTTAGGTCATCCAATATGATTACTCCCATGTCTCTTTCTTGTTTGGTGATCTTCAATACCACTCCACTTATTTTTCACTCAACCTCTGGGTTTCTGTGCCCTAAGTACATTATTTTGCACTTTTTTTGCATTGAAACCCAGCTGCCATACTCTTGACCACTTCTCTAGTTTTCTCAGGTCTATGCTCATCCTTTCCATACACACCCTCTTGAGTGTCCTACTCACGGCACCTTTTGGAGTCATCTGCAGAGGCAGACCTTACCTTCCAGCTCATCTGCAATGTCATTTATAAAGACATTAAAGAGAACTGGTCCCAGCACTGATCTCTGAGGCACCCAGCTGGTTGCCTTCCATTCCTGTGAATGAACTTCTTTTACCACCTCCCTCTGCTGTCTATACCCAAACCAATTTCTTTTCCAGTGTACCACCTTTGGATCCACTTCTAAGCTACCCTGCTTGCCTACTAATTTCCTATGTGGAATACTGTCAAAAGTCTTACTGAAACAGCCAACATCACTAGAAAAAATCTTCCTGGGCATCACTGGTAGGTTAAATTTGGATCAGTATGTGACTACGGCTACTAGAGGAGATCATATACTTGACCGAGTGCTCAGTAACCTTGAGGGACAAAATAGAAACTGTAGGACTGATATACCTTTTGGAGAAAGCAATCACAACACCGTATTCCTGGAGATACACAAAATAGGTTATATGGTGACAGAATCCACTAAAATCAAGTGTTTCAATAGGGCAAATTTGGGGGGAATGAGGGAAGCCCTAGAATGTTGGGATTGGAGGACAGAGTTTAAAGGAAGGGAGCTAAATGAGGTGTGGAACATCTTTAAACACAAAATAATCCCATCTTTCAGACAACGTTGTACCAGAAAAGACTAAATACAATAAATATTCGAAGGTTCCTATATGGTTTAATAAGGAAATCAAACAAAAGATTAAAAAGACACATTAAGGCTTCTATATGGGCTAAACAGTATGCCAACCAATCAGCTTGGGAATCTTACAAGAGGTCAGTTAAGCACTGCAAAACAGCTGTGCACAAAGAAAAGAGATGCCATGAGCTACATCTTACAACAGAGGTGAAAGATAACTATAAATCCTTTTATAGCTATATCAATACTGAGAGGAATGTGACTTCACAGGTAGTCAAGGTGGTCAAGGTATACATCCGTATATACAGCTGGTAGTACACAAACTGATGTAAAGAAAACAGTGGAGCTTTTGAATAGATATTTTGGAACAGTGCATAGTACAAAAGATGCCACACCAGTAGTAAACAGGAATTTTGGGGAAGCTCCTAAAATAACTGCCAGCGAGAAGGACATTATTAAAAGACTAAGACAGTTGAAAGCCAATGAGGTACCGGGCCCAGATGGTATGTGTCCTGGGATACTTAAGGAATTGTCAGAGGTTCTGGCAGGGCCCATTACAAAAATCTATCAAGCTTCCCTAGATAGTGGAGCTGTAGCTGAGGACTGGAGAAAAGTTGCAGTAACTCCAATTTATAAAAAAGGTTGCAAAACAGAATATAAGAATTGTAGGCCTATTAGCTTAACCTATGTACTATGCAAGATCCTGGAAAATATCATTGAGGGAGAAACTGAAAACCACACTGTAACCAACAATATGGTTTACCAATCTCAACATGGCTTTGTCCAGGAGCAGTCCTGTCAAACAAACCTGCTAACCTTCTTCGATAGATGAGCAGGGCACTTTGACCAGAGAAACCTGGTGGATGGGGTTTATCTGGACCTAAGTAAGGCATTCAATAAAGTCCCTCATAGAGACCTAGTGAAGAGCTTAAATGACATTGGACTAAACCCTAGGTTAATATCATGGATTGATTACTGGCTAACAGACAGAACTCAGTGGGTGATACTGAGAGGTGTTGCATCCAGGTGGGCAGCAGTGACTAGTGGGGTTCCACAGGGATCAGTCCTGGGACCATGCTTATTCAACATCTATATAACTACACTAAAGGGAAATGAGGAAGTGTGGCTAACCAAGTTTTCCGACAACACCAAGCTGGGTTCAGTTGTTAGCAACAAGAAAGAGATAGAAAACCTACAGCATGACTTACTAAGTATTGAGCAGTGGGGACACAAAAACAGGCTTGAATTTAATATTGAGAAAGGTGCTATAATGCATTTTGGTGCAAGTAACAGCAGAGCAGGATATGTTTTTGGAGGAAAAATCTTGAAAATCACCTCTGAGATGAATGATCTGGGAATTATAGTTTCCAATGATATGAAGAACAAGAAACACTGTGACCAGGCACAAGGAAAGCTTACAGGACATGGTGTTGTATTAAAAAGCATATGACTAGTAGAGATAGTGGGGTGATACTGCCACTTTATAGTGCACTGATTAGACCACATTTTGATTTCTGTGCACAAGTCTGGGCTCCAACAACCAAACAATATATCCATAAAGTGCAAGGTGTACAGCACAGAGCAGCTAAATCAATAACAGGTATGAGAGGTCTGGGCTATGCAGATAGGCTGAACAGTTTAAACTTGCACACTCTGGAATACCAGAGAATGAGAGGGGATCTGTGCCTAGTTTTCTGAGCCTTTAGTAATAATGATCTCTGGGATAGTGTGGGCCTAGAATTAAAACAATGTCAATATTCTACGGGACCCCAAGTGCTCCAGCACAAAAGGTGTGTTAATCATACGATAAAAGAGCAACCTGGTTCTCTGAGAGAGTGGTTTCTGTGTGGAATAGGCTACCCCTTGAGATAGTAGGTTGTAGAACAATAAATGAGTTTAAAATAAAGCTAGACAATTACAGCATTGAGAATAAAATAACTGGGTATGTCTTTTGAAGTATGTCAAGCATTTATGGAAAAATTGTCCAACTGGCTCATAACTAACCTATGAACCTATGAAATCTAGGAAGGCCACGTTCATGTGTTCCCCCTGATCTAAATCCTTTGTCACTCAGTCAAATGAATCTATCAGATTTGCTTGACATGACCTCCCCTCCGTGAAACCATGCTGCTTCAGGTCTTGTAACCCACTGAATTCAATATATTCCACAATCCTTTCGTTCAGCAATGATTCCAGGAACTTTCCCACCACCAATGTCAGGCTGACTGGCTTATAGTACGAGTCACATTAAACTGTTCCTCCAATGAGTTGTTTTAGCATTTCTGACTGAGTTGCATAAGGGTTGCTGGATCCAATAGAAAGCCCTGCACAAAATGTTTCTAAAGAGTTAAAACTTAGTTTTGCATTGCATTGTGACTGGACTGCTGATGCAATCCAAATGAGTTGCAAAAACATTTTACAAACATTGCTTTTGAGCTGGTTAAGCATTGAAAAGTAATGCAATATGAGTTGCCAGTGCATTGCCAACTGTAGAAAACAGTGCAAAATCAACTCATTGGTGGAACAGTTTAATGCGACTTGTACTGTATAATTGGCAGTCTCCTCTCTGCTACCACTTTTGTGTAGTGGGACTACATCTGAATTCCTCCAGAATAACTCCTGTTTCCAGTCAGTTGTTAAATAAAACTGTCAGAGGTGCAGCCAGTTTTTCGCTGAGCTCCCTCAATATTGTATGCACCCCATCTGGCCCCATTGATTTGTCCACCTTCAGATTAACAAATCCCTTCAGGACTCTCTCCTCCGCAAAAGGACTAGTGCCCCCCCCACCCCCACAAGGCTTCTGTTACTTTTTTTGTGGCCCCTTTCCTTCTCCTTCCTCTGTAAACATTGAACAAAAGTGTTCAGGATATTTGCCTTTTCCTGGTCCCCTTCTGCACAGTCTCCCCTTCCCTTTTTAGCCTTGCAATCCTACCCATGGTCTTCTTCTTCTTTTCACTTACACACCTTAAAATGTATTGTCCCCTTTCATTACCTCCTGGACTATTTTCTCTTCAATTTGTGCCTTTGCATTCCATACTGCTTTCATTACTTTCCTCTGTGTCCCCTGATACCCTATTCAATGTATTTATTTCACCAGGAAAAAGCTCTGGCGAGCAAACTCATTCACAAGGAGGTTCTGGTAGGACAGAAATAGAGATAAAACATTATACACTGAAAAGGAGTAGCATAAAAATACAGATAACTAATATATGATTTAAATCCACAATAGAAATACAGTGGAGAATACACAATCATATAAGATTAACAATATTTCAAAACAAAAGTTAAGTACTGCAAGTAAAGTTTTGCTCACTTGTTTAATGCTTAGGTTTTTTGCCTTTACTAAGCTCCCTTTTATCTTTGCCCACTGTTTCACCAGCCCACCAAGCCATCCCCATGCCAGGTTATCCCTCAGGCATTTACCCATCTTTGTAAAATCTGCCCTCCTGAAGTTTTGGACCCTCGCCCTTGCAAGGTCCAATTACTAGAAAACACAGTGCTCATAACAGAAAGTAGAACTGAACACAGTGAGAGAGATGTAATCCGCAGATCTCACAAAAAAAACAACAGATTAAATTAGGAAAGGTAAATACAAATTTGCTAAATGAATTTTTCACGGTAAGGGAATGAAATGTTTTATTTTTTAATTTTTTTTACAGTTTTTGACCAGGAAAGACACACAAAGCTGAGTCTTGTTTCCAGGTGCATCCTGGGAGCAGAGGGAAGTTAAGTGACTTGCTTACAGTCACACAGTATACAAGTGGTGGCTGTGGGATTCAAACCCAGGTCTCCAGGTTTGCAGCTCAGTGCTTTTATCCACTACACTATTCTGCTTCCCAAATGTGCTATTCAGTGAATTGGTCAAGATATCATCATTTACAAAGTTTTTAAAATGATCTTGATAGGCACTTAGTGAATAACAAGTCCTTGGAAATATACACTCACAAGGTGTGGGAGATGGACTAGATGGGCAGAAGGCTACTTCTGTCTTATAAACCAAATAAACAGTTATGAAACCAAATATATGTGAATTTATTTTATCTCTTTGTTGTTGTTGTTTCTAAATTATGCAATATCTGCCATGCAGAAACATGTTGCTTTACAGGAAGAGTGCTAATCCATGGTTCCCAACCAAGATCTCTCTCTAATGATGCGCTAATCAGTCCTGAGTACTGTAGCACCATTAAGTTGCAGCTGAGTAGTTAAAAGACGGGGTCTTCTTGTCTGTCAGACCTGGGTTAAACAAAAGACAACCTGCTGTGACTGAAGCTAGCCCCCACAAATGAAGACTGGCAGCAAAGAAAAGCAACTACAGTGATGAAGCAATTAACCAATTTAAATGTGAATGACTGTTATGGAGAACCAGCCTTGTGCAGATTTAAGGAAAACAATTTGATAATTGTCTCCAGAGAGTTCCAAGGGAAGGGCCTTATAACAAACCTACTAACTTCTCAGATAAGTAAGGGAGCATGCACAGAATGAGGCAAGGAAAGCCCATTGCATCATGAGAGCTCTCAGTATGCGCTTTGAACCAGTGAACAGAAAGGCATCACTTATTTTTCCCTTCCCAGTACTGGACAGACAAAACTTAGATGGCTGTATGTCATAAAGGAGGACCAGTTCTTTGTTGTGTGACCAGACAAGAATTGTTGCTGTGTGCAAGGACAATGAGAGCGTAGGATAGTCTTAGAAAATTCAAGTAACTTTAGTTAGTGTTTATTTCCAGTTTTGTATTTACACCTGTTTGCTTTGGATTTCCTATTGTGTTTTTAAGTCCCCAGAAGTTTACTGTATATCTTAAAGGTTTTCTGAAAATATTAAATAATTTATAGTTCATATATAGCGGTATCTGCACTGTTTCATTAAGTACAGGTAATCAGTTTTCTAGGCTATTTCTGCCTCACAGACAGCACTATCAACATAAACAATAAACCTGTCCTGATACAGAGGAGGTTAGGTATACTGGATGTGAGAATGGGGTTTCCTTTTTCCTCAGGAGGCCTCACATGGGATGAGCAGGAAGCTGTGGTGGGCTGCAAAGGGAATAGCCCTGAATAAGACATGACAAAGTTGGTCACAGCATGAATAAGTAAGCAACCCAGTCCACCATATCACCTAAGACATCTTGGGCAGTGTTGCTACACTGGATTTTTAAATGTATGAGCTAGATTCACCTAGGCATCAGTGCCTCTCAGAGCTCAGTAAAACAGTATGATCTGGGTGCCACACTTTTACATGAGAGAAATAGAAGGGTAGACAGGATAGAATAAATTATACAATGGCAAGAAATAATGCTTGCCTCTGATTGGTCAGTCTGGGACTGGACCCGTGATGTTATCCCAGTACAGCATCACAGGTCTAGTCCCAGAGCACAGCCTCATTGTATTAATTTGTCACTTCTGCTTTGTCTCATCTTCTTTTCAGAAACAAAGATATAATGCCACACTAAACATTTACTAAAAACATTTTTTTGCATTTTGTTATTTTGTATAACAACGAGCCATTGTATAATGGCAATAATGCACTCCAGGGTGTGTGTCGTGCTGGGATAACCTCACTTCTGGGGGGGAGGGTCATTGAATGCACTCAGCCTGTGGCCTTGTGCACAACCACCCCAGGCATGAGGTTATCCCAGCACAACACACAGCTTATCATGCATTATTACTTAAGTCAACAAGGAGCTGAAGAAAGTAATAAAGAGTACGGACAGTATAGAAGGTGAAACAGAGCACAGGTAAATGAGAGGTGAAAACAAAAGAAAAAAAGAATGTTTTTGCTTGTGCTACCTGCTCTGGACATGAAATTCTTAATGAAATGGATTACCCACACCAGCAGGAAAGACAGCATTCTTGAAATTGGCTTGCTTACATAGGCTGTGACAGACCTGCAAGAGAGTTCTAGGGACTTAACATGCACAGTAGATTTTTGCACCTCTTGACAATCACTGGACAGCAAGGGTTGGACACAAAAATCAGGAATTGAGAGAATATTTTCAATACACATGTTTCTGGTAGGGAGACAAGGAAAGGGGCTGGGGAAATTCGAGGCCCAGTATGCCAGCCCTATTTCTTAAGCCAGCATACTTACACATAACTAGTCAGGGAGGGAGTGTAGGGGCACTTATATAAGTCCCCTTCAGTGAATTTAGTAAATGAAACTGTGGAATGAATGGAACTAGTGAGGGCATAATTATGGTCACTGGTGTTCCAATAAACTAGATGTCTGCAGGAACACAGCTAGATAGTCTAACTTGCATGTTTGCACATGGCTTACAGACTTATCCCCTAGCACTGTGCACTAATTGAGCTAATTGTTTCCCACATACAAATGATTTTGATAAAACTAAGTCACAGTTATTTAAACCATTTTATGTTCTTTCATCACAAAAGGCTAGAAAATGACATTAATGAAGCACTGTCAAACCTTTCTTATATCTAGCTAAAAATCCACATTTCATAATTACTTACCTTCTCTAAACTTCATCAGTATTGCTGTTTTGTTTATCTGCTTGCTTTCATAGTAGAACAGAAATGCATGCAAGCAATGCAATTATACCCAACCTTGTTTTGTTCAAAATCCTTGATCTACTCTTATTGCATACTTCCTGAACATTAGGAACACCCAACATAGCACAGCCACTCATGATGCAATAGTCTCTTCTCCCACTTCATCATGAGTGACTAGACTGTGCTGGGTATGTTCCCTAGTCTAGGAAAAATACAGTGGGATTTAACCCAGGAATACAAACAAACCTTTTTTGTGTGTGTGGTAACACCAATTACGGTGTGCCATCTGTTTTTCACTTTTATAATAACAAATGGAACCAGAACCAAACTATCAGCTATAACAGTCAATATCAAATGTGGTCTTTAAACTAGAGACACTTTGAGGCCTAAGGGGGTTGACAGTGTCCCTTTAATGGTAGATAGCAATGAAGTTATCTACCAAATAACATTTGTTATAAATTAGAATGGCTTGCATTTAGTGTAACTAAGAAAAGCTGGTGTACCTTTGTATATTCCAACCCTTTGAATATTGAGCCCAGTATTTATGCTTTTCTTCTCTATGCACTAACTCTTTTAATAATACATATGGATTTAGTACTACAGTGCTATACGTGCAATAGCATTGGCATTGTAGCTACACTAGTATACTGTATCAGGCCTTAAAACTCAGATTCACAGTACTGCATCAGACAAGGAGGAGGACGCCCTCCCGCTCCAAATGTATAGGTAGTTTCATGAATAGCAAACATAGTGACACTGTGCAACTTTATGAACAGATATTCACAGCAACTGTGACAGTCCAATAGACATTTTTGAATATGAAACCATGCATCTTAATTTCTGACAGATTATCTAGGAGGATAAAAAGCTAGTCCCCTGAAGCTTATTTTATTTTGACACCAGTCAGTAGCATTTTTGTCACCAAAAGAGTGCCTAAATATGCCTCTGTGACAGTAAATGTCCTGTTGTGCTAGACAGCCCAGGGCTAATTTTAGGATAGAAATGAAGCAAGAAAGGCCCAGCTGTATATGTGTGTGTGTGTGAATGGTACAATTATTTTGTAAATGAAAGTTTAAATACTGTAAGATGTACAGTTTCATGGAGATCTCTATAAACAAACTTGTACACACAGGTGTTTTCTGTGATAAGGTGAGTTAGCATTTATCTGGGCACTTGCAGACAACTGTTAACATAGTCATGAGTTAAGCTTTTAATCCTTGTTATTATAAAATGAATATATTTATTTTAACAAACATCAACAGTGCACATTATTGTAATCCACACCATTCAATACTATTCCCTTCAGCAACTCATAACATGATACACCATAATGCATGTGTTGCTGTAGAAGAAGGCACCTGTGCAAGAATTTATAGCCTTCTTCTAGCTGTTTACATACTACATAAGTATTTTCTATAGATGGTCTGACTTTAAGAAATGTTTGCTGCAGTTTTATGCCAGAGTGGTTTAAAAAGGCTGAGAAGCAAAACCACATTTATTTGTTAAGGTATTACTTGCCATGAAGTTCCACTACCTCATTTATTAGAGGTGGGCTCAGGGGAATAACTAGAACTATAGTATGTAAACTCTAAAACAGAAACTAACGAATGCAGCATCTGTGAATTAAGGATTTAACCTGCTTAGATTTCAGTGCATTGTCTACAAATGCAATCTACACACATGGAAAGGCCGAAAATAAAAGACAGCAAGAATCAATAATAGCTTGTAGTTAAAAAAGGGGCTTATGGACTGTAGTTACATAGAAATTGAAAGCACAATGAATAATAAGTGCTACTTTGTTCTATTTGTCATACCAGGTTAAAATTTCCTCCAGACCAATCATTTGGCAAGGCAGCTAACAATGACAAGAATGACACAGGGTTACTGTGTGACCTCCCAACAGGGGACAGATGGTTTTAGGAACGTGCACAAAAGCGCAAAATGGTACTTGTTAAAGGGGGTATGTTTCAGAAAAAAAAAGATGGCAATCACTTTGACAAGCTAGGGCTGCAAAGGCTGGCTGCCACAGTACACGTTAACTGCAGCCTGGGCTTTAGGCCAAGCTGCTCTTCAGTTGATATTGTTACTCTTTAATCCCTTGTATCGGTCTGGAATATCTTCATGCCCAGAAAAAAAAGGTCCAGTTAAAGTGAATTCTAAAATAACTAGCATAAAAAAATGCTTCAGAAGAATAATAGTGATGCATGTATGCATATGTGTGTGTGTGTGTGTGTGTGTAGTATGTGCCTATGTATTTAAGAATATGACAAAAATGATGCCCCTGTTTGAAGCACATACTGTAGCTGGCTGAGTCTCAATTCTCTCGATTGAAATTTGTTTTAAATCTGCTACCTACCAATGTGTATCAGACACAGGGTGGGTGAGGCAGATTTTCCAAGGGTGTGCAAGCCTACACACTCCAGATACTGTACATGTTTGGAAAATCCAACTTGTAGCAGTTTTATGCTTTTTTTGGTAGCCCGTCAAGATAGCGACCCCCAAATGCTGAGGAGTAAAAATGGCACCAAATCATGGCCTGTGCCATATCGGTGACTGATGGTTCCCTCCTCCCCAAGGTCCCCCCCCCCCAAGAGCTGGTATGTTAAGTAAGGGGGGTGTGAATATGGCACGCACTGTGATTTTGTACCATTTTCACTCCTCACTGTTTGGAACTCGCCATCTTGACATGGAACCTTTTTTTTTTTAATAGTTGAAGCCCATTAACTGTTTCAGAGTTTTCTTTCAGGATGGGGTTGAAGTTTAAAAGGTACTGATGGTTGAAAGTTGGGGCCAAAAGTTGTTGTTTTTTTTTTTGCATATAATTTCTTGTTAATGTATTTTCCACTCTCTCATTCCATCAAAGTAGAAGAAAAAGGCAATATGAAAAAGAACAAGGAAAGAGAAAGAAAAATGAAAGAGATTTTTAAAGATAAGAGGTCAATTTAGTCCACTGCATAGTGAAGCTCTACAGGTTTTGATACAGTATTTACAAATGATAAGTTACTGCAGTGCTTTATGTCACAGCTAACTTTCTTTACATATTTCAAGCCTTTATATTGTAATATAATCTTTGTGTATTCTTCATTTTAATTTTAAGTATAAGACTTTAATATCCAAAGAAAAAAGAACAATATACAGTGGAGTCAGCCATGATGAAGAGCAGTAACTTGCAGTAGTGACATGTCACAAAATCTTGCATGACAAAAAGGCTTAATTGCAATTGACTTACAATGGCCCCCACAATAAACTGCAGCATTCTGTGATATTCTGCAGCATTTCTGCATTGCATCCTGGCTGTCACATCTATCTAGATTAAGTGGTGGTCTACAATTATGTACAGTAGTAATGGGAGTCATACTCAACAAGGGGCTGAAGCATGACACAGCAGTGAAGAACTGCTGTCAAGAGGGCCAGAAGAACACTGGGGTGAATTAAAAGGGCAGAGATCTGCAAGGCAGTGGAAGCAATCCTGTTACTTTACAATGCCCTGGTCAGGTACCATATGGAATACTGTACAGATTTGGGGCTTCTCTATACAACAAATTCTTGCCAGAGCCAGTACAGCTGCACAGTCCATGGTCATGGAGGAACATGGCACAGTCTGCCATGTCCAAGATGGTCACCAGAGTTCCCTATGGCATCTTAGACATGGCAGACTCTTCTGCTGGTGTTCAGTCTGCATGCACGAGTCACCGCGCATGTGCAGAGAACTCTGGTGGCCATCTTGAACAAGGGGGACAGTGCCATGTTCCATTGGTGACTGGCAGACAAAATAGTGCAGTGGACGCACAGTGATTGCCGGTTGCCTCCACTATTTATAAGTCCATTCAGTATCTGGTAGGCTCCTTTTTCTCTACTGTGCTCACAAGATGTCTACAGGGCTACGCCCACTGCACCTGTAAGAATGGCATAGAGGTGGTTCAGACTGTGCAGCACAAGACCACCAAAATGATCAGGGGATTGGGGTACATGATCTATAAGGAGAGGGTGGTAGCCCATAGTACAGTATGCTCTCCATGATGAACAGCAGGCTGAAAAGGGTTATGGTAATGATCTGCTGCATTTTGAACTATACTGGCAAGATTTAACAGGCAGAGACATTTGACGTGCTATCCTTCAGCAATGGGAGACACTTAAAGGAGCCATAGCAAAGTTAACAAGGCTCTGTGTAAAGCAAGTCAACAAAGCAAAAAGAAGGAAAAAAACACTATGGTTTTCTAAAGAGGTGTCAGGAAAGGTTAAGGAAAAGAAACAAGCATTCAGAAAGTACAACAAAACACAGAAGGAGGAAAGCATGGAACTGTATCAGGCAAAGCAGAAGGAAGTGGGGAAAGCAGTCAGGAGTGCAAAGGCACAAATTGAAGAGTAAATAGCACAATCAGTGAAAGAAAGACATAAAAACCTTCTTCAGGCATATTAGGTAGAGGAAAAAGATCAATGGAGGAATTGTGAGGCTAAATAAAGAGTGGGGATGTGCGGAGGAGGATATAGAAAAAGCAGAAATTCTAAATGAATGCTTTTGCTCAATATTTACAGTACAAAAGAAGGGGAAGGGGAGGGACCAAAATTAGATGGTAGAAACACACATGAGGAGAGGTGGACACCAGTCCATTCACAGAGGAGAGAGTCCAAAAAGAACTCTCGAAAGTAGAAGCAGACATGGCAATGGGTCCAGATGGGATGCATCCCAGAATACTGAAAGAACTCAAAGAGGTAATAGGGGCACCATTGACAGCGCTTTTCAACAAATCAGTGGAGGAAGGAGTGGTACCTAAGGACTGAAGAAGGGCAAATATGGTACCACTGCACAAAAGTGGGATCATGGTGGATGCTGGGAATTACAGACCAGTCAGTTTGACCTTTGTGGTGGGAAAAATAATGGAATCACTTCTAAAAGAAAGGACTGTAGTATATCTTGAGGCCAACAGGGCATAGGACCCAAGACAACATGGATTCATAGCTCATACCTCTTGTCAAACAAATATGATAGATTTCTTTGTCCATGTAACCAGAGCGATTGACCAAGGGGAGGTCTGTGGACATGGTCTACCTAGATTTTAGGAAGGCATTCGACACCATGCCAAACAGGAGGCTATTAAACAAGTTGGGCAGCCTAGGAGTGGCCCCAAAGTAATAAATTGGGTCAGAAATTGGCTGAGCGGCAGGACACAGAGGGTGGTTGTTAATGGAGTTCAATCCTTGGACAGGAGGGTGACCAGCTGGGTGCCACAGGGCTCAGTGCTGGGGCCGGTTCTCCTCAATTTCTTCATTAGCGACATTGTAGAGGTGCTGGAGGTAAAAGTATGCCTCTTCTCAGACAACACCAAAATCTGCAATAGGGTGGACACTCCAGAGAGGGTGGAAAAAATGAAGAGAGACCTAGGCAAGTTGGAGGAGTGGTCAAGAGTGTGGCAGCTTAAATTTAATATAAAAAAGTGCAATGTCATGCATTTGGGATGCAGGAATCCTGGAGAAGAATACAAGATGTTGGGGGGGGGGGGAGATACTAACAACATAAAAACTCCAAAACTTGAAAGAGACCTGGGGGTAATTAAAATGAATGATCTGAAAGTAGCAAAGCAGTGTGAGAAT
Organism: Neoceratodus forsteri; assembly: GCA_016271365.2. Classification (NCBI taxonomy): domain Eukaryota; kingdom Metazoa; phylum Chordata; order Ceratodontiformes; family Ceratodontidae; genus Neoceratodus; species Neoceratodus forsteri. The sequence goes on from CM057459.1 coordinate 64,432,109, forward strand.
GCAGTGGGGATGCTGGGGTGCTTAGGGAGAGGCATCAACAGTAGAAAACAGGAGGTGGTGATGCCACCGAATAAACAATCGTTAAGGCAACATCTGGAATACTGTGTTCCGTTCTGGAGACCACATCTCTGGAAGGACATAGACAGAATGGAAGCAGTACAGAGAAGGGTAATGAAAATGGTGAAAGAAATGCACCAGAAAACATATAAGGAAAGACTGAAAGACCTAGAACGTATACCCTTGAGGAAGGGGGGGGCGGGTGGTATATGATAGAGATATTCAAGTACCTCAAGGGGATAAAAAAGGTCCAGGAGGGGAGCATCTTTCAGAAAGAGAAGTGCAAGAACAATGAGTCACAGCATGAGGCTGGGGTGGGGGAGAAGACTCAAGGAAAACTTGTGGAAGTATTTTTTTCACAATCTCCCTGCAGAGCTGGTAAGTTCAGGGATAATGTTATAGGTACACCTATGGAACAGCCTATTAACAGAGACAGTGGACATAAAGACAGCACTTGCTTTCAAAGTAAGCCTAGACAAATTTCATCTTACAAAGGGAATTACAGGGGTATATGGGACTTGTGGGCTGCACAGATGCCTGGAACCCACTGACTCTCCCAGCTACAAGATTCCGGTCCTAGCACAATGGGCTGAGAAGCTCTGGACCACAGCAACCCACGCCTGCACCTCGGCACCGGCTTGCCCTGTGGGCTGGCATCACCAGCTGTCACACAGATGCCTGGAACCTGCCCGCCTCTCCCAGCTACAAGGTATGGAGCAAAGCGGCACTGAGAGCCACCGATACCATTGGCTAAACCCTGCGTCAGACTTTCAGTCACCATTGGCTGCGTCTGTGCTACAGTACAGGACTTGAATACTCACAGAATGAGGCACAGCCATGTCTCCTCACTGTATGGAGGAGCTTCCTAGCTTCTTCCACCTACTACTATTTTGAGCTAATAGCTGTGTTAGAAATTAACTTCTGAATCCTGAGCCCCACCATCAGGCTAGCTGACTCGGACAATTGAAATGTTTTTTTTTTTCTAAAACTGCCTGTACTGCATTTTAATTAATAACTCTGCTACAGACTAAGCGAAGGGAAATAATTTTTCCTGCATAGAAACATAGAAACATAGAAACATAGAAGTTGACGGCAGATAAGGACCGCAAGGCCCATCCAGTCTGCCCATTTCTTTTTCTACCTTATAAATGTGCCATCGGCCTTTGCTCTGTCAGTGACCTATCTATTCATAGTCATTTGTATTGCTCCCTTATGCCTATCCCATGCCTGTTTGAAGCCCTGCACTGTATTCATAGCCACCACTTCTTGTGTGGTAAGCCATTCCATGCATCTACCACCCTTTCTGTGAAAAGAATTTCCTCACATTCCCCTTAATCGGCCTCCCTCTAATCTCATGCTGTGTCCTCTTGTCCTGCTATTTTCTTATATTTAAACATGTTAGACTCTTTCACCTTGTTTATGCCCTTAGGTGTTTAAATGTCTCGATCATATCACCTCTCTCCCTCCTTTGCTCAAGGGTATACATATTGAGCTCCGTTAATCTGTCCTCATATGTCTTCTGATGCAGTCCCTGCACCATTTTGGTTGCCCTTCTCTGGACTGCCTCAATTTGGTTAATGTCCTTGTGAAGGTGTGGCCTCCAATACTGCACGCAGTACTCCAGATGGGGCCTAACCAATGTCTTGTACAGAGGGATTATTACCTCCCTCTTACGACTTGTGATACCCCTACTAATACATCTAACACCCCCTAGCCTTACCTGCTTTAGAGGTCTGCTTGGATGAGTTTAGGTCATCAGTGATGATGATGCCCAAGTCTCTTTCTTCCTTTGTGACTGCTAGCAACTCCCTCCCAGCCTATAAGTGGCTTCAGGGTTTCTCTTCCCTATGTGCATGATTTTGCACTTCTTTGCATTAAATCCAGTTGCCACTCTTCTGACCATTCTGCTAGTTTATCCAGATCTCTTCTCATTCTGCCCACCCCATCTGGATCATCTACTCTGTTGCAGATCTTGGTGTCATCTGCAAACAGACAAGCCTTACCCTCTAGTCCATCTGAGGGTCACTAATGAAGATGTTGAATAGGACTGGCCCCAGGACTGATCCCTGAGGTACCCCATTTGTGACTTGCATCTCTTCTGACTGTATACCATTTACCACCACTCTCTGTTTTCTGCCAGTCAACCAGTTTGCCACCCAGTTGACCAACTTCTGACCCACCCGAGCCTACCTAGCTTATTTATCAATCTTCTATGTGGAACAGTGTCAAAAGCTTTGCTGAAGTCAAGGTAGGCGACATCAACTGCTCCCCTTGGTCCACCACTCTGGTTACCCAGTCAAAGAAATCTATGAGATTAGTTTGACAGGACCTTCCTTTGTAAACCCATGCTGTCTTGGATCCTGTGCCCTATGGATTCCAGGTGTTGCACTATCCTTTCCTTAAGGAGTGCATAATCTTGCCCACTACTGAGGTAAGACTGACCGGTCTATGGTTCCCGCCTCCTCCTGCTACCACTCTTGTGGAGTGGGATCACATGAGCCCTTCTCCAGTCTTCTGGGACCTCTCCTGTGCTCAGAGACTCACTAAACAATTCTGCTAAAGGCTCTGCTAGTTCCTCCTTTAGCTCCTTAAGTACCCTGGGATGTATGCCATCAGGTCATTGCCTTATCCACCTGAGCTTAGCCAGCTCTTGTAGGACCCTTTCTTTTTGTGAGAAGGGAGTAGTGCTCACCTCCCTCCCGCTGTGTCCCATGATGCTGAGCTGTGGGCCTGCCCTACCTTCTCTTCAGTAAATACTGAGCAAAAGTATCTATTTAGGATAGATGCCTTTACAGGGTCCTCCTCCTCATGCTCCTTTTCTCCATTAAGCTTAGCAATACCCCTCTGGACTTTCTCCTTTCACTAATGTATCTATAGAAAGTCTTGTCACCTTCTTTACTGTCCGTGCTAGTGTTTCCTCAGTTTGGGACTTTGCCTGCCTTACTGCCTTACCTGCTTCCCTTAGGGCAGTTTGGTATGCCTCCCTATCTTCATCCGCTGTGTTCCTTATATTTTTCTGAAGGCCAGCCTTTTGGCTCTGACCTTGTCTGCTACTGTATTTGAGAACCAAAGTGGTTTCTTCTTCTTTTACACTTCCTTTTCTGTCTAACACAATGGGATGTTGCTTCAAGTATTGTATCCTTAATGCTTGCCCACTTTGCCTTACCTCCTCACCTGTGTTTTCTTTTGCCAGGGCTAGCTTAACCTGTTGGCCATCTTATCAAAGTCAGCTCCTCTGAAGTCCCATATTTTTGCCTTGGAATGGGATGATTTAGATGTAGTAGCCAAATTGAACCATACCATGTGATGGTCACTGGCCCCAGGTGACCTTCTACCTGGAGATCTGTGATCCCTTCTTTGTTAGTCAGTACTAGATCTAGGATAGCCCTGTCTCTTGTGGGTTGCTGTACCAGTTGTTTGAGGCCCTCCCCTGCAGGAATCCACTATGTGTCTAGTTCTGGCCGATGTTCCTGCTGGTATTGACCAATCTGTATCTGGCATGTTGAAGTCTCCCATTATCAGAACCTCCCTTTAGCTGTCATGTTTGTATATCTTCTAACAGTAATGTGTCTATGTCCTCCCTCTGGTCTGGGGGCCTGTAGACAACCCCAGTTCTTATGGCTGTCCCATTTCCTGTTTCAGGGTGACCCAGTTCTTCTGGCTCATTATGTGTATTCTGAATTTCTGTAGCTTTGATATTTTCATTAACATACAGGGCCACTCCTCCCCTTTTGCACCTCGGTCTCTTCCTGAACAATACACAGCCAGGTACTGAAGTCTCCCAAGTGTGGTTACTGGTAAACCACGTCTCACTAATTGCTACTATGTCCAGTTTAGCCTCTGACATTATTGCCTGCAGGTCTGGGATCTTATTTCCCAGGCTGTGAGCATTGTGTACATGATTTTCCATTGGCCAGATTTTGGTGTGTTAGTTGTTGGGTGAAGTTGGCATTACCCTGTGCATCGTATGGGGAGACAAACCTTTTCTTACCTGGTGATGCAAATGAGCCAGCAAACACGCTGAATTCCTGTTTGACCACTAGCTGAGGGGAGGGTGTTCTTTCCATTCGACGTGGGGTGCTGCCCTCTCCCCATTGCTAGTTTAAATATTCTGCAAAGACGTCAAACTTCTGCCCCAATGCACTGACTCCCTCCTTAGTCAGATGCAGTCCATCAAATTTAAAGAACTTTCGCTCCCAGAACTGTTGCCAGTTCCTACAAATCTGTGTCCTTTTTTCTGGCACCAGTCCTTGAGCCCGTGTTTGTCCCCTATCTCCCTTCTCTGACCTTCCGTCCATCTGCTCCCTTCTCCCAGACTGGCAGGATCTCAGAGAAGGAGATGCCAGACGAAATAGATGATGGTTGTCACCCAGCCTGGTCAGGTGTTCTTGGTCTCACAACTGACCCGGCTGGCGAGATCATTAGTCCCTATGTGTACTAGGACATCAATGTTTTCTCCTGCTTTGTGAACAATTTGTAATCGGTCAGTGTCTCTCCATGCTTGATGTACCTGGGAGACATCTGACCATCACCCTGCTGGAGATGGGTATCAACTCCCCGAATCATAGAGTCTCCTATGATCGAAGTTTTTGGATTTCCTTTGTGCTTGTTTAGTTTTGGTTCCTGATTTGGGTGAGTATTGTGCCAGCTCCTGTGCCTGAGTGTCCTGCTCTGCAGTGTCTTCTGCCTCTTTATTTGATTTCAGAGATAGAGGCAGATACCTGTTATTAGTGTTTATATGGTTTTGGAGGTAATGTGTTGAAGCAAGAGATGATGGGGCACCATGGTTGCTCCTCCTAACACCTGCCAACCTCCTGGACCAACTACCTCTGCAGTCGAGGTTTTTCTGTTGGATGCTGGGAAATGGCGGGTGGTTCTTATAATGTATTTCTCTTCAATATGAAATTTGAGGCGTGCAATCTCTGCCCATGCTGCCCGGAGCTGAGACCTAAGATCTCCAAAGGCCCAGCATGTAGGACAGTGTCCTAAATCCTGTAAGACTGTCCTTCTGAAAATTGTTCCACAGTACCTGCAGTTAATGAAATCCATTACAAATAAGTTGCTGGGTTTGTAACCTAGTCAGAGTAATTAGAAGGAAAAAAAAATGCAAGTAATGGTTTAATTGTGCTTGTTTAACTTGTTATAACAAGTTAAATTACTAGTGCCTTATAATGAGATCACCTTGTGGAGGCCCCACTGATCCGCCCCTTCCTGCTCTGTCACAGGAAATGTCACAACTGTGGTACCCTATAAAGGAGTGGGTAGGGTGGTTGGGGATGGGGTGGGTGGCTGGGCCCTTTCCCTGCCTAAAAGAAGAACCACGGACGAAAGAACAAGGAGGTAAGAGCAGAAACAATCAGTCAACAACAAATGCAGTAACCCTGAAAGCTTATCCTAATGTTAGATAAAACTGTAAAACCTGTAAAAGCACCACCTGTAATAATTTCCAGAAGATATACCCTGTAAAAACACTTTGCTCCAGAGAAAAATAAAGCAGTAACAGAAGATATACCTTGCAAAAGTCAATTTGAATCAGAAGATTACAGCAGTAATCTGTTAGCACCTGTAGGCACACCTTGTAATAATGCAGAAGAAGGTATACCAGCAACAACAATTTGAATCAGAGAAAAAATAAAGCAATGAAATGTTAACAACAAACAGTAGCAATCCCTGTGAGTAAAAAATAAAAACACCACCACACAGTAAATCTGCTTAGCCAAACTAAGTCTTAATCCTTCTCCCTTGCTCTGGTAAGTTTCTCTACTCTGCCTTTCAAGCAGTCTTAGAAGGAAAGAGCTCAGGTGAAGCTAGGTGCCTTGGCCAGCAAACCAAGTCTTCTTCTCACTTACCTATTTTTCTCATGGGCTCAGGCTAGCCAGGGGACTTTAGGGATCAGAAATGTTTTGAACTACTTTTACTGCCCCTGAATTGCTATCTCTTGCCTTAGACTAAGCAAGGGGAAATAATTATACTGCATTAACTCACTTTGATTTCTCATGGGCTCAGGCTAGCTAGAGGACTTGGGGAACTGTAATGTTTTAAACTGTTTGTACTGCAACTGTATTGCTATCTCTGCCTCAGGCCAAGATAGGGATAATAAATTCACTGCATTTAGTTACTTATTATTTCTCTTGGGCTCAGGTTAGATAGGAGAATTAATTTCCCTAGTATGAATTGTCTTCCCACCCACAGGAAAAGCAGCCACTGGGTTTCACAGCCAAAGGCGAATTACCCCTTCCATTGTCCTACATCCGATTGGTTTTGGACTTGGCTCCTTACACCCCAGACAGGCTAGTCCCCTTGCTGCCCCCCCAGCCTTCCTAATCTTACTAATCCCCGCACCTCTGCCCACAAGCCCCAAGGTCTTTTGGTTCTAAATACTGCCACTCTGAAATTCGAACTAGCTACCCTATCCCTTCTCCCTCCCCTCTCTCCACAGATTCCAGTCCTAGTACAATGGGCTGAGAAAACCTGGACCGCAGCAACCCATACCCGCACCTCGGCGCTGGTTTGCCATGCTGGCTGGAATCACCGGCTGCTGCACAGATGCCTGGAACCCACCTGCCTCTCCCAGCTACAAGGTATGGAATAAAGTGGCACTGAAAGCTGCTGATACCATTGGCTAAACCCTACACCAGACTTTCAGTCACCATTGGCTGAGTCTTTGCTGCAGTACTGGTCTTGAATACTTACAGAGCGAGGCACAGCCATGTCTCCTCACTGTAAGGAGGAGCTTCCTAGCTTGTTCCACTTACTACTATTTTGAGCTAATAATATTTCCCGCCCACCTGCCCCAACCCCGGCTGCTATTAAATAGACATTGGCCCCACCCACTGACCAATCACATCAGAGCAGACTGCACCAGAGTTATAATCAGGCTAAAAAAGCCGCAGGAACAGATTAATCACTCCTGAATAGTTGGAGCCTCAGAGTACCAGAATCTAACACATGTTTAGGGGACTCTTTTTCCTCCTTTTGCTACTGGTCCCACTGGTAGGCATAAGCCTAACCAAACAAGGACCTGACCAGGAACTCCCCACAAATATATCATTCCAGGTACAGGAGTGGTAATTAAAATCCAGAATGGCCACAGGGTGAGGGGGGGCTGCATAACCTCCCTCAAGCCCTACCCACACTCATGGAGGAAAAAGTCTATTCCTACCCCATTGCAGCACTCTTGGGTAGTTGACTTGTCCACACAAGCTAAACTACTCTTTAACAACAAGGGTCTAGGCACCTAAAAGCCAGAAGGATACCCTGGATGCGTCTTAGTTGCAAGCTCATACTCTTCCTCTTGTTGCTATTGGGTAATGTCCACCTAAACCCTGGGCCACCCACCACAATACACACCAAGTAAAAGTGCACCTCACCTCCAGGACCACTCCCCTGCAGCCCACGATAAAAGGAGCACTGAGAATCATCTCACTTAATATAAACAGCCTCCTGCCTAAGCTCCCGCAGATCTAAGCCTGGGTGGAACAGCAAAAACCTGATATTATTGCCCTCACTGAGACCTGGCTCTCCCCTAAACATGCTGACACCTCCATATCAATGGAGGGATACAACTCTTTCTGCCAAGATAGGCTCTCCAAACGAGGCGGCAGCTGCCTAGTCTATGTCCACAATGACATCAAAATACAGATGCTGGACTGCAGCCTGCACATAAGTGAGGCTCCAGTTCTCCACCTCAAACTCACCATTAGGCAGCAAAACAAGGTGCTACTGCTCACTATGGTCTACATACCCCCAGTGAAGCAGGCTGCAGGGCTCAAACATATTGAAGACAATCAGCAGCAGCTGGGAAAAAGTGGGAGCATGTAATTTTTGGGGATTTCAATGTTAACTGCCACTCAAAAAATGAGACCGCAGCAAGAGACCTGATAGCAGGCCTTTACCTTACGCAGATGATCACCCTTCTCACAAGGCAAAACTACAAAACAGGAGCTAGTACACTCTTTGACTGGCTACTCTGCTCCAATCCTGAACACATATCGGATGTCATGATCCTTTACCAAAGATCCTTTGAGCACTGAGCTCTTAGCTGGATTAATGGACTCAACAAAAACATCTCCTCTCTGCAAAAGCTAGGCACATTAAAAGCCAACCTTCACCTCCACCTTGCTGTCCCTAGCTCCTGCGACTGTCTCTCATAATCTGATCTCCCTCCTAGCACTTCTACTCCTACCCCCTCTCTCCCTCATCTTACAGCCTACCTTCCTGTTTTTGCCCCCTACCCCCACAAGCACTTTTTTGAGGCCTGATAAATGCCCACGGCTGCACTGCTCTTTTTGTGTCCATTCCAAGTGTCAGCTACCTCTATCTACCCTGCCCCCTCTGGTACCCACTGTCCATAAATGTGATGTATTTCAGCTGCTTAAAAATGTCTGTACACCATTTCTGCATTGTTACTCATCTCTATGTAATGTTTGTATTGTACCTCAATTGACGTGGAACCTTTGTAAAACAGCCTTGGCTCAAAGGTACTTGTAATCCTAGACTCTAAATAAATAAAAAAAATGATTTTGCCTAATAGCCTCCGTGACTACTCACCAGTCATGTGCACTTGGACAAATAGATTCACTAAGTGCCCACCTAAGGTCACGACTAATCGGGTGTTGAGTCTGGGGCTTTTAAATGCCTTTAAATACCACCTGACCCTGACTGACTGATCCCCTCTGGACCATGCAACTGATGGCAACCTCGCCCTAGCGTTCTTCTGCAACTCCTTCACCCATGCATGTGACACCTTCACCCCCCTTAAAACCAAAAAAGTCAAAGGGACCCACACCCCCTGGCTCAGTACCCCACTCCTTGAACAAATGCATGTAAGAGATAACCTATGGCACAAGGCTAAGGCCACAGGAAAGCTGCAGGATGTATTTGCATATAAAGCAGCTAGAAACTCTTGTACTGGGCTCATTCGCACTGCTAAAGCAAGCTATTTCAAGGATCTCCTAAACAAAAGCTGGGGGTCCTCAAAGGGGCTTTGGAACACACTGAAATACCTAACAGGAAGGGCTACCAGGGCCTCACCTAACCTCATTGCCAACGAGTTCATTGCTACATTCTCAGATCTCTCAGGAGTGCTTCCTAGAGAGTTCCTAAACCCACAAAGTAGCCAGCAGCACAGCACTACTGCACCTTCCTCCACAAGGGGTGGTCTGCCGCCTTTCTACTTCAGGCAAGTCTCAAGGTCTGAGACCATTAAGTATGTAAAGAGGGTCGGTGGCACCCATGTAGAGTGCTGATTATTGAGCACTGCTCTTTTGAGTGACTCAATAATAGCGCTCTACAAGAGAGTGAGTGGTGCAATACATCGCTCTATCCTGTTTAGCGAGTATAGCAAGGAGCTGTACTCACTACTGCAGGATATAGGATCCTGTGTGGCCAATTCCCACCAAGTTGCTTGCATAGCAGAGTGGTGTACACCACCGCTTGTGATGCGAGCAGACCCGGGTTCAGGTCTGGCTATGGGTAGAATCATTTTTTTTGCCACAGAATCCAGTAACTTGCCCAGTGGTCTGCACCCCCCTGGAAGTTGATTATTTAAGTTTGGGGAATGTGGGTGGTTTGCCCCCCATTAAGGAGGTGCAGGGGGCACAGTCCCCTGCATAAAAAATGTTTTTTGTGTGCTTTAGTAAAGTATTGTAGCGACTGTCGCTATTTGCAATGGTCAGTACAATATCCGTTGCCCTTTTGACTATGGGCTCATATTTGCTCACTTTATGTGATAGGCGGTCTTTCAGACTTGCCTTTATCACATAAAACCAGAGGGGCCTAGGTAAGACCAGAATGGGGAGTGACCAGATTGATATGAAGCTGATCGCCCTAACGCTTGATGAGTTAGCAGCCCCAATTACAAAGGTATTTAATGCCTCGCTAAGATCAGGCATGTTCCCTGATGAGTGGAAAGCCGTGCTGGTTACCCCATTTTTCAAATCAGGTGATAAAACACACACCGTCAACTATAGGACAAGCTCAATCCTCCTGCTCCTCTCCAAAGCACGCGAGAGAATAGTCTCTGACCAGCTCATGGAGTTCCTCGACAGACACAAATTACTCTGCAACCATCAGCATGGATTTTGCAAAAAGCATTCTACCTTCACCGCACTGGTGGATTACACCACCCAGCCTTATGACGCCCTTGACCAAGGGATGGTGGTGGGGTCAGTTTTCATTGACCTCACAAAAGCATTCGACTCAGTTAACCACCAGCTACTACTAAACGCACTGCTCTCAATGGGATTGGCCCCCAAAACAGTCTCCTGGTTCTGCAGCTACCTATCACAAAGAACCCAATGAGTTAGAATTGGCAACAAACTCTCTGACCCTAAGGTGGTGGCCCTTGGAGTACCTCAAGGTTCCATCTTTGGCCCACTCCTATTCAGCCTGTTCATTAACCACCTCCCCGAAGCCTGCATGACAAATATTGTCCCATATGTGGATGATGTTGTTATATCTGTCTCAGGTAGGGACCACTCAGCCATCACTAAAGGCTTACTCAATAGCTTCCACCAACTCAAAACCTGGTGCTTTCAACACAAATTGCTACTAAACCACAAAAAAACCAAAAGCATGCTGTTCACAGTCTCACAGAACCAAAGGAGTTTCAGCCCACTTCGAATTTAGAACCTTAAAAGAGACACCCTAGAACAAGTCTCTTCTTTTAAATATCTGGGTGTCCACCTAGATGACACTCCCAGTTTCTCCCACCACATTGATCATGTTGTCAAAACTGTTAACATGGAACTGGGAATCCTCCATAGGAACAAGCACTCGAAGACTTCTGCTGCCCTCAAAATAGCCACAGGCTGCACAGTCTTCTCCATTGACTATGGCCTACCAATATACATTGCAGGGTCAGACACTGTCCTAAACAGGATAGAAACCCTCATTAACAGGGCCTGTCATCTGGCACTTGGGGCTGACCACTTGACAGACACCTGTGTCCTCTACTCTGAGACTGGCTGACTTCCATTGTACTTAAGAGCCCAATACAAAACCTGTCTGATAGTAAAAAAAGCCCAACTTGGACTCATGTCAGAGTCCCAATGCAGTCTTTTCAAGAGGGCTGTGCAAACCAAACAAATCAGAAGCACATCAAAAGGTGGACTCCAAGTCCCCTTCAAGCGCACCTCACTGGCCCAGAAATCCATCACCTTTAAGGGTCTTAAATGGTTCAATGAACTATCTAACATTCTGACCGGAGGCACTAAGCTGAGCCATTTCAAAAAAGGGCTATGGTCCCACCTAAATCATGCCTCATTCTGCAACTGCTCCAGCTAAATGCTCTACAGATCCTCTTTTTTTCCCCTGGTATTTTTCTGCCACCCCTGCTTTTTCACACAAACCCTTCCTAATTGCGTCCCCTCCCCACTCCGCCTTACCCCTCCTCCTTTCTCCTACCCACTACCCAACTATTTGTTGCTTACCCCTTCCTCTTCCATCTCTCAGCCTATCAGCTCATTGAAAAGCTAATATGCTATTTTCTACTATGGTTATCCCAACCCTGCTGCCAATGAACAAATGCACTTTGTTTTTGCCTACACCTATACTAACATAAGAATCATGTTTAAGCTGTACCTGTAACCATCTAACCTTGAACCTTTTGTGACATTGTATTTGTTCTCATGATGCTTACCCTGTAACCTGTACTGTATTGTATTGTTTTGTCCTTGACTTGGAACCTTTGAAAATGAGTCTCTGACTCAAAGGTATTAATCCTAATCTAAATAAATAAATAAAATACTAAAAGTACCTTTTTTGAGTACTTGAGTCACACTCTGCACCCCCGACACTTGGGTACTTGGTATTCAATACTTAGTATTTGGGCACAAAATAAAATAAAAATATCTGTAGCACTCCCCAGGTGTCCAGGTTTAGCCTCTGGACCATTCCTCATTCACTTTAGTCATTTCCTGTCATCCACCTACTTCCTCATCCTCCCACATGTTTCTAAATAAAAAGTCAGCTCCTGGCTGCCAGTTTGAGAAGAACAGACAAGTCTTTTCCGTTAACCACCTCCCTAACCTACCCCCTTCACCCTTAGCATAGTGCTTCCATCTGGGACAGTTCTTGAAATACAGTACACTTCTTGCATGTAGGAATGCTCCCCAAAGAAACTATGATGTAGGGGATTTAAGAGAATGAGGACCATACCTCTAGTTCAGCTGTCACATTTATCACTGCCTGCATAACCATTAATGAAAGACACCTCAGCCTTGCAAAAGGTGTAATTGATTTTACTGCACTTCCACTTCAGGTATAGTTCATTTCTACACTGGTGTGGCTCAGGCAGGTTTAACTTGAAAATGTTGGCTATACACAAGGCTACTTCAGAGTTTCAGATGCTCTCTTTGCTCACAGAGGTTCCAGCTAAGACAGTGTATCAGCCATATACAGGGATATATGTTGGGGGTACATGAGCCTTAATGTAGAGATCTATGTGGGGGTGTACATAGGCTTTAATGTAGGGAAATATCTGGGGGGTACAGGGGCCTTAATATAGGGATACATGTGGAGGTACATAGGCCTTAATATAGGGGTATATGTGGGGGGTACATGGGGCATTAATGCAGGGGGTACATAGGGCTTAATGTAGGGATATATGAGGGGGTACAGAGGCGGAAATCTAGGGGATACATAGGCCTTAATGTAGGGATACATGTGGGAGGTACAGGGGCCTTAATATAGGGATATATGTGGAGGGTACATAGGCCTTAATGTAGCGATATATGTGGTAGTACAAGAGCAGTAATGTAGGGGGTACACAGGCCTTAATGTACTGATATATATAGGGGGTACAGAGGTGGAAATGTAGGGGATACATAGGCCTTAATGTAGGGATATATGTGGCAGGTACATGGGCCTTAATATAGGGATATATGTGGGCAGTACATAGGCCTTAATGTAGGGATATATGTGGGGATACAGGGGTGGTAATGTGGGGGGGACATAGGCATTAATGTAGGGATATATGTGGGGGATACACAGCCTACGTACCACCGCAGTCAGGCTGCTGACATGGCTCCATTAGCCAGTTAGCTGACACAGGCTTCCTACTGGAAGCCTGGTATCTGGTTCAGTTCCACTGCCTGTCCCTTCACTGAGCTTCACACATTGCAGGGACAGCTGGAGGCTGCGGATGCTGTCCCTCATGGAGTAGTGGGGTGGGGGGAGGGGCATAGCTGTATGGGATAGCAATGTAAAAATTACATATGTGCCAGCCCATGTGTGGATATAGTCCTAAAAGTTTAAAGAAATGTTTTGGTTTCCAGAATCAAATTCACAGAGGACAGAAGCAGAACTCAGTCACACATTTCCCTAGATTTTGATTTCCAGAATTGCTTCTGATGACATTTCCATTACAACAGGGTCTTTCTCCCTTAGACTCTAGTTGTCCACATTGGTTATTCCAGCCAAGACATCATAGGGTAGGGTTTTCAATGACCCTCTGATCGCGTGTGATCACTTGAGTCATGATTTTAGCAAAATTGCACTACTTGCATCAAAATGATCATGCTGCTTGTTGCAAGTGCTACAAGTCGAACTCAGAAAGTGGTGCATGTGTCAAAATAATTACCCATGTGTCCATTTATTTTTAACAAAAGGAAGATAAACTGGCGCAAACATACCATATGAAGAGAGGCTGAGAGAGTTGATCATGTACCCCTTAGAGAAGAGAAGAGACTGAGGGATATGACTGAGACCTTTAAGTATGTAAAGGGGATAAACAAGGCAGGCACTAAGGGGATACTCAGGCTGAAGAGAGGGAAGGACATGAGAAGGTATGGCCTTAGATTGGAGGGGGGAAGATTTAGGATGGAAATGAGGAGACACTTTTTCACAGAGAGGGTCATGGCAGAATGGAATGCTCTATTAGAGGAGGTGGTAGCCTGTAAGACAGTGGGTAGTTTCAAAAGGAGATGGGACAAGGTGAGGGTGGGGGGTAATTGGGAAGGGGAAGGGAGGCAGGGCAGCTGCAAGGTGAGGGTGCTAGCTGCACACTCGAGCAGACTTGATAGACCAAGTGGCCTGTTTGCGCTGGCAAATTCATATGTTCATATGTATTACATAGTTGGCACGGGGGGTTGGAGGCTACTGGGTTGAGCAAAGGACCATTGGACTGCCAGAGATATTTGCACATATACTTATGTGATACAGCATGATGAGGATAAAGTGAGGGAGAGCAGTACCACTGGACTACCAGGAATATTTGGTGCAGTACAACTGAAATTAGTTGAGAAAGGGGGTACAATGAGCACCAGGGCTATTTTTACAATTCGAATAGGAATCAGGAGGGAAGGGGCACCACTAGCACCAGGGACATTTTCTACATCGCAACAGGGAGTGAATGAGGGAGGGTAAGGATTTCAGTGTGTTTGATAGGCACCAGTGCCGTGGGGGGGAGGGGGGTGCACTACTGTGCTCAGTGAGATGAGTAGGGTTTTGTAAACATTAAACAGAGCTACAATGGCATCATTTTAGTGCTTCCCAAAAATTTAAATACCACTGCACCTTGTATACTTAAGGTTAACCTCATCTTCATAGGTGTAGTGGTGCATGCAGCTTGACCATGCTAACCACTTAGTGACTTGCAAAGTGTACTTTTTAATATAACAGCGACTGTGCTAACAGAATGTCAGCTGTGCCACATCCCATTAGTGTGATGGTGAGCCTGTTAGTGCTACACTGATGCTCTGAATATAGGGCCCAAATTGTCTTCAAATAAAATGTTTTGTGGAATGTTCTGAGATTTGTGTTCTGACAATGCCAACTGTAGTTAATTTGCAGGAACACTTTCTATGCAAGTTAAGAAAAGTGTGTGTGGGTGGGTGGATGGGGGATAATTTTCATCCCTAGTAAGCTTATGTTCCCTACCCCTTTGCCCTCTCCCAGTCTATTACTCAGTAGCCCTTCATTCTTCTTTTTTTTAATACTGGCCACTCCATGGGACACTCATCACAGCAAACTCAACAGACAACTAGACTCAACCTCACTGACTGATTGGAGGTACCTACACCTACTACAGCTTACTCACAAATCTGTAGCTGGAGCTGCTCACCTTATCTGTGTAACCTATTTGAAAGGAAGACCCTTCACTCTGGGCTAATGATTGCAGCTGGCCATGAGCTTTTAATCCCAGCAGCAAAGACCTGTTTTGGTTGGCAGTCATTTTCTTTTCCAATATCCTTGGCCTGAAATCATTGGCCAATCAGATGACATCCCAGAAGAGGCATTTACATCTCTATATCACTACAGGCACCAAGCAAGTGCTCTACTTAACTGCTGCTGAACTGATGCACATAATTTTGACACTATTTCTCCAGTTTCAAAATATTCATATGCCCTGGATGTAGAGGTTTATTTATTGAAATAGTCTGTATGTATAGACCTTTCTTGGTGCTGCTTAGTCATCTACCCCAGGGGTCATAATCCTAAATGGTGTGCACTGCAATGACTCGAACACCATAGCTAATGCTTTAAACTGAATGTTCTCGGATCTGCCCCAATACGTCTCATCCTTCAATTCACCTCTTTCAGTCTCTCAACCTTTCTGCTCACCTCAGCCAGCTACATCCTGCTCTGCCTATTGCAAACAGACAGCTACCCCCCCTTTTTATTTTAAGGCAATCTCAAGGTATGAGGTCCTAAGACTACTACAGATCATATCCAACAACACCAGCCCTGGCTCGGATACCTTAGAACCATGCCTCCTGAAACTAGCAGCACCTTGGATTGCCTCACCATTGGCTTAAATTTTCACACTGTCTCTCTCTGTCTCTCAGCACTGTCCCAGACCTTTGGAAAATTTGCTCGAGTTACACTTGTCTTTAAAAAGGGAGACCCGAAGGAAATTACCAACTACAGGCCCATAGCCATCCTCTCGGTGTTAAGCAAAATACTGGAGAAGCTTGTTGCAAACCAAACCCTTGATTATCTCACAAAGAACAACCTTCTCTCTGACACTCAGTATGGTTTCAGAAAAGGTCACAGTACCTCAGCTGCTCTCCTCAAATTCACCACTAATACGCTTTCCAATATGGATGTATGTATGCTCACAGGAGCAGTGTTCATAGATCTTACTAAGGCTTTTGATCTTGTTGATCATCCCCTGCTTCTCTCCACTCTTCATAGAATTAATTTCTCACCCACAGTGGTTGACTGGTATAAAGGCTATCTGTCAAACAGAACTCAAGTTGTTAAATTCAACTCCTCTCTCTCTGATGAGACTAATGTTAACATTTGAGTACCCCAGGGCTCTATTCTGGGACCCCTTCTGTTTTTTGCTTTACATAAACAATATAGATGATGCCCTTCTCTCTTGCTCAGCCAGTCTCTACACTGATGATCTCATCCTCTACTCAAGCACAAACAATGTCAGCACAATAAACACATTCCTCTCCTTGGACTTCAAGAATGTGCAAATATGGCTGAATAAAAACAAGCTTGTACTCAATACAAAGAAAACCCAAGCCATGCTATGTGGTACTGCCCCCAAACTCAGGGCTTGCAAGCAGTCCCTTATGGTGCATGACTATGTGGGTCTCACATACAGTGTGTCGTCGCATCCTTTAAATACCTGAGAGTCCTCCTTGATCAATCCCTTGATTTCAACTTGCACATTCAGTCCACCTGCAAAACAGTGAATGCTAAATTAAGAGTTGCCTACAAGACAAGTCACATGTTAACACCATCTGCCAAGTCAGCCATTTCCAAAGGTATCATTCTTCCTGCCCTGACATATGGTGTTTCCACCTTTGCTAATGCACATAAAACTGCTCTTCATAAATGGGATGTTACATACAATAATATATGTCTCTATGCCTCCTCTTCCCATCGCCTCAAGCACCACTGCCACCTGTACAGTGACTTAGGCTGGCTCTCCCCATCAGCCTGCCGACAATACTCCTTAGGCTCCCTGATAGATCTGATAATTCAAAATCAAACCCTCTCCTTTCTCGTGGCACTACTTGTACCCCAGACACCTGCCTATGGTCTACGCTCGGTAAACAAGTCTCTGCTTAATGTACCCAGGTGTCTCACAGTAAAAGGCTCTGGAGCCTTTATCACACTGCCCCTACCATCTGAAACTCCCTCCCTATAGCTCTTCAGCATGCCAGCTCCAATTCTGTCTTTAAAAAGGAACTTCGTCGCCATCTATCCCTGGATTCCTGCACTTCCGTTGACCCCACTTAACCTCACTTTCTACCTCCATGTCCTCATAAATCACAGTCCACCACCCCACTCCTCTATCTCTCTCTGTCTCTCTCTCTCCCACACACTGCTTCCTTCCCCATCTCTTCTAGTTAACTCTTGCCTCCAATACTATACATCTTGGTTAATGTATCTGCCGCTAAAATCTTATCTTGTCCACTCTGTTACTCCTCTCTCCCTTCTAAATCATTTTCTTCGCTTACCACACTATAGTACTTTCACTAAGCTATGTATCTCAGACTAAATGTATCTTTATCTGACTGCAAGCTCTGCACTTTATGCTCTCTCAGTGTAATTAGTTTTACCTTATGTTACATTGCTTGGTTGTATGTATTGTCTCTAGGACTGTCTGATCTGACCCATATGTAATTTACCTGTACTAATGCAATGTATGTGTCTCTCAATTTCATATGTACTCTCCCAGGTCATGCCTGAAAATAGGCATTTTTTGGCTAGTGCACCTACTATACCCGGTTAACAAACACTAAATAAAATATATTTGCTATTTTACTGCAACCTTTGTGCTGTAGCTGCATTAGTTATAGCTGCCATTGTAAATGAGCTTGGCTCAATTACTGATTCATTCTGAATAAATAATAATAATAGTAGTAATAAGAAGAAGAATTATATATATGTATATATAGAGAGAGAAAGAGAGAGAATCTTTGCAAAAAACGTCATTAATGCACTAGTTAGGGTTAAAGCGACAGAAGAAGGGAAATGTGGTGTTAAGGTTTCCTAACACCCCACCCCCACTCACCAGGCAGCAACAGGAAAAAACATTACAGTTTCATCTCTCCTGAGTCTTTGCTAATTAGGTTAATCAGGCATGAGGAGTGCCTAGAGGTTGTCAGCCTTAAGGCTCACCCCATTTGATCACAAAAGAAGCAGAGATGTGTAGAGTATATGAGAATGGGGTGAGGGTTAGGGCTGAAAACCTCAAGGCACGTCGCAGAAGAGGTGAGACTGTTATGGTTTTCCTGTTGCTGCCTGGTTGGTGGGGCTGGGGTGTTAGACTTTGCAGCAAACAAATGGGTTGTTTTTGCTACTATTAGGTACCAAATTGAAAAAATAAACATTTGTACAACAGACCATAGGTGAGAATCAAACCTTACAGATAAATGATTTGTTTTAGCCACTGAAGCATTCTACATGAAAATAAATAATTAATTTTAAAGTTAGGTGTGCCATCAACACTACTTATCTTCACTTTAGATTGGTCACAAAGGAGCTCTTGATGGATGGGAGAGCAGCTTGCAGAATGCCTCTGCCACCCTCAAAACAGAGCTATGAACCCAAACAGGAAACAAACCTTCTTTAAAAGAACTATTGTGAAAGCTCTACAGTTTAAAATACACTATATAAACTGGCTACACAATTGCCATTCTCAGAATATCGTCACTTGGGAGGAGCAGGCCTTTCATAACACATTTGTGTTTCTGCCACTCATGAGTTATGGCCCTGCCCCCCACTCATGACAACAAATGGAAAATTCTGAGTCTGATAATTTATGTATCCCAGACCATTTTTATTTGTATTTGGGTACATCATAACTCAATTATTTTGCACTTGTGTATGTCATTCTTGATTGACGAGCTCAACTAACCAGTCTCCTGCTAAGTCTTTTTTTCTAACAGCCAATCAACACACTATTATAAACATAAAAAAGAGATAGCCACCATCTTGTTTCTCACATCCAGCTTCCATTGCACTTTCCATATTTTCTTTAGTATTTAAAAAAAAAATCATTAAAAAAATTCTTCTATTGCTCTTCCCTCGTTGTTTATTTTATTTTCTCTTTATCAATACTGACCCATAACTGGTCTCATATCCCATTAAAGGTATACCTCTGATGATGAGTGGCAGCTTATACTCACCCATTTTACTTAACAATAGTGCAGGATTTGTACCGCCAGACCTGGCAAAACACCAGCCCTGGTAACTCCTGCCACCCCCTCTCTCAAATCCACAGACATCTTCAAAATGTTATAAAAAGTACATGTCCATGTTCAAACTACAAAAGCTCCCTCGCTGAATTGTTGCACATAGACAAATAAAAGTTGCAGCAAATGCCTCTCACTACTAGTTCATCAGGAGTCATAACTGCAAATAATTGCATTCAGTAAATATTTTTCCATGAAGGCTGTCAAAAAGAAAACTGAAGGTAGAATACAAGCAGGAGTAGAGATAGGAGTACACAGCTCTGCAAGCCAGTCATGATTGGCAAATGCTTTCCACCAAGACTGCAAAACAAATACAACATTCAGATAAAGAAAAACAAGCCCGCATCATCAAGAAGTCTGATTCCAGTAATTAAACAAGGCATGGAATATGTAACACGGGGGGGGGGTGTGCAGAGCTCTGCAAACCCTGCAATATGATAAAGCAGTACATTTCACTTAAAGCACACACATCAGTAGGACCCACAGCATATAAGCTGCATAAACCAAACATGCAATGGCCTAACTGAAAATAAACACTTTCCTTTTCTGAGGAAGCAGGACTTTTATAACTCACTTGTGACTTTGACACTCATGAGTTATAGTCCCACCCACTTGTTTATGGAAATAAATAGACAGACAGATAGATAACAATGGGAAAATAAATGTCTGCCATATCTGACCAGTATATCTGAGATGTTTCATCTTTGACACCTTGCTGCTCAAATTAGAAGTCTAGCTGGTCAACAACTGCCCAGTTGTGGCAGAATGTTGTGGGGGAAGGGGTTAGAAAATATGGAAATAAAGAGAATGAAACAAAGAAGAAAATCATAATTTCAGGTATCATCATAAAGAGCAGATTTAAATCAAGTTGGTAATGCTGTGTGATTTGCATCAAATAAAGTGAAGTTAATAAAATGTAGTAGGTAACCTCTAGTATACTGTATGACTAATCCACCATTTTGAAGAAAAAAATGTTCAGCTAAAGAACTACTTTTGGTTTGATTCCAGTTACTATCTGAGGTCTCCTGTTGCATTTGTTTTGAAGCCATAGTCACATTACAGGAGGTAGTGTAAGTTGTTTGTACACTGTTATTCTGATGTTGTGAGATCTGGCTAATGAAGTAACCACTATGCATGCCAGCTCCTTGACCAATATTTAAAGAAAGCCCACTGATACCATCTATTGCTTAACTCATAAACTCTTAGTATTATAGTGGATTTGTTACATTTGCATGGAAGGCAAAATTAACAGCAATAGGAGTATGATGGGTTATAAAATAATTTTTTAAATCAGATAATAACTTGTATTTTTTCATTACCCTAAATTTCCATAAACCCAATCAATAAGTTGGAGGCAATCATAAACCCATAAAAGTACAGATAATAACATTTTCCTTGGATGTTTATATTTTTGCATCCACTACCTGTGGTAGATAAATGTTCAATCACTAAAACACTTGAACATGAATGAAAGCAAGTTCAAGTGGTTAATGTTTTTATCATAGATGTTTAATTCAGTGGGAATGTTCACTTTTAGAAGCAAATACGTACTGCAAAAGGGAATTGTGAATGCCAAAATCTAAACTACATCCTCACTTTCACATTGGGCTTTTGATTTCTGTTTAATATCTACACAAGTAAAAGACTGCAGCTATTCAGCTGCTAAGAAACTTAAGAAACAAATACCCTTGAAAAATATATTTTGCTGGGAATTAGAACCTCAAAATTATCTGTCATTCTGTAGCCACAAGTAGCAAACCATCCCAGCGGCTTGTAAACAAACCCACAGGCTATGCTCACATTAAACCTACAGCTGTGCCATCGCAAATTAAAATCAATTGAAATCTATTTAGCTTGGATAAAGAGTCTCCCTCCCTGCTGCTGTTCATCCACTGTGCCAACAGCTCCCAGTGATGAAACAGGTGCTTGTAAATTAATTAGCCTGATGAAACACACCTTAAAATGAATTTCCCAGAACACCCTGGCAACCAGCCATCTTGGTCCCAGGGGCTGATCAGTGTTCTGTAAATATTGAGATTTGATAAAGTAAATGCTGCTCTCACAGCAGATGGTTTGAAATACTCTGTTGACATTGCCTGAGATTAGTTGGATATGAAGACTTTACTTTTTCAGGGACCTCCTCCGGGAACCACTGGAGGACTTGATCCCCCCTCTCCAGTTATTTACCTTCTAATTGAAAATCCTTATTCCCAGATGGAGCATATTGCTGCTGCTTCAGGCATCTAGCTTTGCTCTGCTTGGCTGTTGATACATGGGTAATTGCTTTCAGTAACGTGGGTTAAATGTGACATTTAGTGCTTAATAAAAATTACTGAGGCTAAAGCCGTTTATCATTTTTACACCTTGGGCTGTCATTCCCACTGAAGCACTCAATTCATTTGTTTTCCAGCTAAAGGGTTGTCAGCTTTATTTTAAAACAATTCTCTCTCCTTAAAACTTGTAGCTTGCTGATATTCATTGCTGAAAGGATACAATCCACATACATTTCTATAGCATATATAGCATTAGCAAGACAAAGTAAGCCACTAATGTATTGTTATAAAGTATAATTACTGTTCAACGAAAGTACTGAAAAAGCCTTTTTAAGTACCAAGCAAAAAACGAATACTATAAAGGTCAAACAAGTGAACATTATAACATTCATATAATCTATAAAGACATATATTTTCCCAGTCATAAAGCAACTTGGATTTAAATAATTTGCCCTGCTAGCATTAGGAAACCTCTTTCCAGCTGAGCAGAAGAAAATAACCATAAAAGCTTAAACTTTTTTCCACCTCATTAATGTAATTGTTTACTTATCCTAAATAGTTTGTTTCTCATTGTGTTGTTCCATCAAAATGTATATTGCAATTTGAAAGGAAAATGTGAGTTTAAGTAATCTGCTCACATCATCATAACAATAGTTTATATTGTTAATACTGTACTTTACTTTGATATGCAGCATTTTCCTGCCAAAGCTTTATCTCTGTATTAAACTCCTGTTTTGTGGTGGGAACCAAAACATGAATACTGTGCCCCTCCTATCTAAAGAAAGTATGACAGCCGCCACAGCTTACTTGACTGACTTTAACTAACTCTGCATTTTTAGTACCTGCTGGACAGATATAGTGCAAAAGAAGATAAAAAAACCTCAGTAAAGTGGAGATTTAACTGCAAAGAAATGTGAAAAGTTAGAACTAAAATGGTATTTCTAGAACTTCTAATACCTATCACCTAATCTTCCAGAAAAAAAATACAGCACTACAATGGGTATATTAATTAAGTCACTTTTCTACTCAAAGGATGCCCTCACAATAAAGATGCAAACAGTAGAATGATAAAAGATGCTTTGTAGTCATTTTCTTCTGCAACTGTAACTATCCTTTAACTTGGATATTTATTTAAAGGTTCAGAAACACAATATCTCAAGAGTGCCTGCCTGCATAATTTTAATGAAGCCTCAAATCTCTGATTTTGAATCTCAGATGATTCCTTAAAACTTTGTTGTTTGCAGTTTCCAGCACATATTTCAGAAGACATGAACATGACCAATTCTTTGTGCCATCTTCTTCACTGAAAAAAATAACATTCATTGAGATCTACAAAGGCATATGGAAAATGTGCTCAGGTAAGCTTTGAATGTTACTATAAGTTGTTATTGTACTTCTAAATTAATTCTAACAGATCTTTAGATTCCATATAATTTATAACTCCTTATAAATGCATAACAGCTTGCAATGTATTGTTTAGATTAGCTTTATTATATTACATAGTGTATTGTAAATCATAGCAGCATTTTAGTCAATAGGGATTGTTTATTTCTAAACCATCCAGACTCTTATAACAATAACAGGGTTTTTCATGCAAACAGCTCTAAAAGTTTAAAGTTCAAAGTTCAGTGGGACTACTCCATGTCCCACACAGGAGGTTTACCTTTTTTCTAAGTAAAATACAAGCCCCATTTAAAAACAAAATAGGAATCTTTAATATAATTTATTACATGTTTTTTTACGTATACTGTAGTCCCAGCATTTCTTATGGTTATCAATACTTTCTCAGGTCCCTAGTGTTCCAAAACATATCAGATTTGCTTTGAAGTTTCTCCAACAAAGAACTCATGAAGACATTTTTATAACTATAAGATATTTTGGAACTGTATATATAAACATATATTTCCCTTTAAGTAAAATGTTTAAAAAAGATAACAGAACATATAAAAAAATTTCTTTTTTTTTTTCACTCATCTGCACCTAAGTATTACTCAAGACAGGTCCTCCCTTACCTGTAACATTGTATATATTTTTAAAATGATATAACATCAATACAGTTCTTATCTACTGTGTCATATACTGTAGGTATGCAGACAGAAATGCAGAGGACCCACAAGAAAGACAGAAGGACATTTAAACCTTACAATTGCCTTGTATGTCGTGATGCTCTATAGCATGAGCAGTGTCCTACGTTTTCAGTTCATTCTAAGAAAACCCTGTGTCACTGAACACTGTGTGAGCTTTTATTTATTTGTTTGACAAATGTGCTTAAGAATAGCCACATCAGGCACAACACTTACTATAGTTTATGTATAGTTCCTGGGGCAGAGAGCAACAATACAGTACATATTACTGTGCATCTACAGTACTATACAGTCACTCACATACAATCAAGAACTGGAGGCACAAATATAGTCATGTAGATGCACATTATTTAATAAGCCATTTTTTCATCATAGTTTGAAAAGCATTAGGCTCTCTTTTGTGCCATAAGGTTTCTGGGAGTGCATTCCAAGATTAAGGATTTGCATAACATTTTGCTTTTCTGCCAACTGCTTTCTTAATGAATGGAAGTTTGTATAGTATAAAGACTTACTGTGAGACCTTCAAACTAAAGACAATTTCAAAACAGTCAAAAAAGAATAAATTCTAAAACATGAGTTGATGCTCCACTATTGATGCATTTTAAAAGTAAGATTCTGTACTGTACTGTGTACAAATGAATTTCCCTTCTGGTTGAAGGTGATAGCATTCCCAGATCACCAAATAACATTCACTGGTGAATATATAAATCAGCCTTCAGGAAAAATGTGTAAAGTTTCATAAGCAGAAGGTCTAGGTTTACCAGGTAAGTACAATTTGTTATACCAGATTCATGTATGTAATCACTGGTAGGCAATATAAACTGGTCTGATCAATGAGTTACATGGATAGCTGCTAAACTTCTCTATACATGCTCTGGCAGATACCTGCAGTAGGTTATCCAGGTTATATCTGTCTCTGACCAGATTTTTATTTTTCATAGCTGCGATCATTATCCATACATGGGTTTCATTATCTCTTCTATTATAATGTATGGTTAAGCCTAATAATTCACAAATACACAGATGTTCAGAATTCATAATTCACACTTTAGAACATTGTAGTTTCAAAACATTCTAAAATTTAAATTACAACCCATGGTCTTAATCAAGCCATCTCAAGCCAACCTGTGTTTTTCTCATGTTCAGAGAAATTGCCTCTTTTCTGGGCTCACATCATGAACATTGCTGCAGGCTCTCAAGGCAACAATAAAATTGCAACATTATGGTTTTCACTACAAACAAGAACTAGGCAGTGTATGACACCAGCCAGACACATACAGTATCATAAAAATAACTTAAAACCAAGCAGCACACTGCACTTTCACTGAAAACCAGTGCTGCTGATGTATGAAAGTGACTGAATGTGGACCAGATTTTGTGCACATTTTAAGTGCTGCACTGCAACTTCCACTAAAAAGCAGAGCAGAACTGCCACTGTAGAAGATGCAAGGGTCAATTAACCATATATCGTATCAAATGAAATGTCAGCAACATTTTAAATAACAATTGAGCAATTCAGTTTTTGTTTTTCTGGTGAACAAACCACTTGAGCTTTGCTGTCATGGTTTTTAAAGTCACCAGAACTCCAGGATTTTAGTAATTCACAGCAGCCCATCATTGATTCTATTATTCCATGCCAAATCCAGTGCCCAGCTCTTATTGTCCACATTAACCTATCTATCAAAAAACTGTGAAACCAAGGGGCATCTGGAATGTCCCATTGCTTATACAAGCATCTCTTCTGATTAATAAAGTAGTTCAGTATGCAAAGTGTGAAACAATTTTGCTTCATAAAAGGTCAAGAACAAATATGGGAATGGTATTGATAAAGACCCATCACCTAACTGTGCATTAAAATAGCAGTGCAATGAAAAATGTGTTAGAAAAACTGGTTTCGGCTACATTTAATAAAAATATTAGCACGCCTGTCAAATCTACTTTTCTAGGTACCCCCTATGAAGTGCACTATGAGTTTATTTTTTTATTTTCTCAATCTTAACTTTCGCCCAGTCTACAATGTGATTTTTAAGACAAATGTGGTTACCATCATTTTTTTTTCTTGTGAGAAAAAATAAAATAAAATAAAACATTTATAAAGCACTAAGAACCTGGTGGAACTAGAATTTTTTACCACCAGAAAAAACTGTAAGAAGCATGGATTCTTTTACAGTGAAAAAGTTAGTGTCAGATGTTTTGTCCAATTTTGTTGCACTGCTGCTTTTAAATACTTGCACTGCATAGTCAGGTCTCTGATCTGCTTTTTATTTCCCCTGAAACCTGTTTTGCACACCAAATCCATTTTATAAGCACAACAATATTCTTCAGAGTGTGCAGAAAAGCATCTGTGATGCACTTCCCAGTGTTTGTGAGGACAGCCTCATCCTTGTGCCTCACACCACCACTGGGGCATATATCACAAATGTTTTCATGTGCACCCTGTCATGTATTATTGCTTGCTTAAGCCACATTTCTGATTATTCAGTTTGATGACAGAATCTGCCAGGAAGTAAAATGTGAACCAGTTTTCAAGTCATACACCTAGACTGTATAATTTATTCACTTAGTTCAACTTGAATCCATTAACTGTAAAAATATCAAAGGGGCTTATAGTTTTGGAGACCTTGGAAACTTATAA
The DNA here is from genome assembly GCA_016271365.2 of Neoceratodus forsteri. NCBI lineage: Eukaryota > Metazoa > Chordata > Ceratodontiformes > Ceratodontidae > Neoceratodus > Neoceratodus forsteri. The sequence continues at coordinate 64,458,318 of CM057459.1, forward strand.
CACATAGCTTTTTTCTTATAACAAACTTAATTGTATCCAGTTTTTTATATTGAATTAAATTTGATACGCACCTTATTTGCTAAATAAGCTTAACTCAGCAGTTTCTAATAAATACAGTAGATGTTCAAAAGAAATTGGTACGTTATGTCAGATATTCATGTGATAGGTATACTTTTTTCTGGAGCAAGATATTTGTTCTATTAACACTATTCTGAATCTTTACCTTGTACCAGAAAAGAAACTGCCTATTTGATTTTTCATCAACACATACTTTACTGGTTGGTATTAAAAGTAAAATTGTCATTAATTAATGCAAATAGATGCAATGCCTGAAAGTGGAAGGATATAGAATCCCCCAACTTTGAGATTTATGGAAAAATCTGTTTATTTCCTGCATGATAATGGAAAAAAAACTATTATTCCATCAAGCATATTGAACTGTACTGGAAAATATGGGCTCCTCTGCAAAACGCAATCAACAGGGGTCTTATATAAAAAAAGATGGTTACACATATGGGGACTGCTAGCTATTTTCTATATATTAATTTATTACCTTTTCCATGTTTTATTATCATATCTTTATTAATTTAATTTCTGTATCTAATGGGATGTTTTTATGCCTCTAAATAAAAAATAAAAATAGACTTGTTTTCTTCATTAAGCATCAATCTTTTATTTTTGGGAGGTTCAAGATGGTTGCCTGCTATGTGACTACAAAATTATCTGCTCCTTAACAAAGCCCAGAAAATGCTGAATGAGAGAAAAAGACTAAGGCCCATATTAATGAATATTACCACCATTGTTAGCATCACTTTACTTAGCCTTTACTAACCCAGTTCAGCATCTCACATGTTGCTCAATGGGATATTGCTCAGTGGCAGATTCCTTAATGGCAAACTGCTGGATGGGGTTAGTAAAAACAAAGTCAATTTGTCTTAGTTCTGGAAATAATGTTCATAACTAAAGGCCTATAATCTCTAATATTAAAAAAAGAAGAAATATATGTGTTCTTCTTGGGGTTAATGGATTGTTATGCTAATGCTAAACCAGCACAACCTGCACATGCTTTGCATGCAGATACTCCAGCTGTGGAGAGGGTCTGCTGTGCCTCAGATCAGTGCTGCCACTTCAGGTACCAAACTCTAACTGCTGCTAAATCTACTGAGCTGCTTGCTGCAATATCTAAAGAGATGAATAAGGGACAGAAATTTTCCAGAACATCCAAAATTGTATATGCAACTCAGGTAAATGTTGATATACATCAGTTTGTATTCTGTAAAAAGTTGTTGAAAAATTAGATGCTGTGAATGATAAATAGGAAAAGATAAAGAAATGCTTGCAGATGGTGGCAAAGAGCTAGGGCTTAAAATGAGGCTGCTGCTTACAGTAATGCTTCAGTAAATGAAACTGCAATTGCTTTTTGTGTCTGTATGATGCAGTATACAGAAACCTTTGCAAATGCAATAATGTACAGAAATCTAAGGGGTTTAGTTATACCAGAAGATTTATACAGTGGTTCTGAATTATTTTGTGTGTGACATTACTCTATTAGTCCTACCCCTTACTCTATGCTGCCCAACTCTTTCAGGCCTTCCATGAGCTGGATCCTGCAGCCCATTTGACTGACACACAGTTGCCAGAGACTTCCACCTGTCTCGTCCAGGTCATCTGCCACTCTCCCTATGACTCTGGCAAAACCTTGATAGAGGGCTTTTCAAGAAGCAGCATATCAAATTTAGTGGGACAGTAACTGATGAAGAAATGCCAGTGCACACTAATGGCTGGAGATGTGGAAGGATGCCTTAAGGCAATTTGATGTGCAAATTGGGCCAACTTCCCTGTTCATCCCACACACAGTCCCATTGCAGGCATGCTAAAATATCTTCAGGGGATACTGGCAGCACATCACCAACTGTGTCATGAGTCAAACTACTGCCAGGCTGCCTCCAGGAAGCACTGCTGAGCAATGCAGCCCTGTCCTCTCACCCTGAGAAAGAATATCCAATGGATTCATTGAGTTGTCACTGCGGGCCCCCTTTTCTGGTGTTGTGGGTATGTTCAAAATCTGATTGACCTAAGAAGAGACATATTGGAAACTGTCTTATGATTCCCAAAAGAGAATATTTCTGCCATTTTCATGGTGTACCATATCCTTAGTAAGTCTGCAAAAAAGATTCTGTTCAATGTTTAACTCTTGATCATTCCAGACTCAGGCATTTTTTCCACCTAGGGACAAGCCCCTTACCTATCCCTCAATCTTTGCTGGGCTTCTTCAAGCCTGACAATTCTGGATTGTAGGACCCTCCACCTTGCACATCAGGCAATGGGTGCTTAACGTTCCAGTTCCTATATCAGAAACTTTTCATCTGTCATTCCCTGACAATCTCTCCTATCTTTCTTTAACCTACAGCATGGTGATCATATGACTGCTGCATTTTGTTACTTTTTTAAAACTGCTATGCTGTTTCTCAAGATAGGCATTGTGTTTATGTGCTTATAACTCATGCTGTAATATTGTTTGTATTTTGTTGAAACTAAATAAAAATTATTAATTGCAAAAAAGTAACAACAAAAGAATTTCAGTTGTGGAAAATACAACTGGTGGTATTTCAGGGAGTAGAAACACAAATTCTCTAAGTCCAATATCTGGGAAAAACTATCAAGAAATGTGAAGCTGTAAGAGCTGCTACTATTTTATTTAATCTGGTATTTGAAACACAGCAGTGCACCATTATTAAAGAAATCTTACTTAGAGGGGCCTAGAACACAAATTTCATGGTTACACATCTTTCCTGAAGTCTTCCCAGTGACACATGCTCTCTGCTGAAGCTTCTAATATTTAAAGCTGAAACCTCCAAAACAGAAGCCCCATTTATCTTTGTTTCCATAGAAAGAATGATTAGTTTACAAGAGAATGTTTATATTGTTTAATTTAGAATGATTGCCTGTTTTTCTGACAAGAAACATGAAACAAACAAAAGGCACAGAAAACTTACAGAATCATATTAGATAAGTAATGACCCAAATAGTTTTGCAGAATGAATCTACACTGAATTGAAATGACTTTAGTGTTCTATATTAAGTTAATGTCTATCAGTTTCTCAGGATTCCACTTTTAACTAACCAAACTACTGAGACTTTATGGAACTAAAATATCAAAAGTAAACTGATAACCTGAATGACGTTCAAATAATGCTTTCGATGGAAAATAATGTATTGTCACTCTAAATTTACAGGTGACTGTGATTTATTTTTAATCTTTATATTGGGCCAGTAAATTCTAGATTGTACAGTTACCATAAGTACTGTAGTTATATATATTGAAAGATTCCAGCACTCACTACCTCTGATTTCAATCAGGATACCATAAAAATAACTTTTATATTTAAAGCATTTATTTCTCTACAAGACAGCCACACATCCCCCGCTCTCTTGTAAAAAAATAAATGCTTTAAATATAAAAGATTTTTTTCATGAAGGCATCCTGATTGAAATCAGAGGTGGTGAGTGCTAGAATCCTCTGATATATGTATTAGTTTTTCTTATGAGCACCACCAACCCAAGTGCGTATCTCCTTGTGAACACAACTACTTTAGTTATTTGGGAAAATATGAGGCAGAATACTAATGTTATTACACACTAGGATCTCCATCCCATCAGTTTAGAACTAACTCCAGCGCAATCTAAAAAAGACTCTAGGCTAATATTAAAGTATTCTTATCCTTTGATTTAGGAATAAATTGTTTTATTGCTACAAATACTGTATATGTGCCGCAAATTTTTGAAACAATTTTTGTTCATGATTTTTAGTAAAAAAGTATCAGTTTGTTGGTAAATAACCTGCCTGGAATGATTTTGAAACCTAACTGCAGAGTGTCTTGTAAACCCTTATGTGTTACACTGACCCCATTATCCACAAAAAGATGCCTTACAAGTTGTGATGTGAAACACAGACAGAAATCATTAATATAAAGTATAAGGAGTAGTAGAGTTTTAATGTATTAAGTTTAAAACATTTTTTTAGTATACAACAAAACTTTTTAAAACAGAATATCTAGTCACAATTAAGCTAATGTTTCATCAGTAATCCCTATCTTTCCCTAAAATTCTTTATTGCAAACAGTATGTACATGATGTTATAGCTGGATGTCAGTTTCAAGAATTCCAAGAAGTGCAAAATAATGCACCTGGGAAGAGGGAACTCTGAGGCGAGCTACAGAATGGAGGAGGAGTTGCTGATGATCACCAAGGAAGAAAGGGACCTGGAGGTTATCATTTCTGATTACCTAAAGGTGCCTAAGCCAAGAATAAAGGCTGCATGGAGGGCCAGTGGTATGCTGGGGTGCATAGGCAGAGGTATTACTAGCAGGTGGGAGGTGGTGATGCCATTGTACAAAACACTAGTGAGGCCTCACCTAGAGTACTGTGTGCAATTCTGGAGGCCGCATCTTTGTAAGGACATTGACAGGGTGGAGGTGGTCCAAAGAAGGGTGACTAAGATGGTACAGGGCTTGCACCAGAAAACATATGAGGAGAGACTGAAGGACCTCAATATGTACTCAATGGGGGAGAGGAGGGATTGGGGGGGACATGATAGAAATATTCAAGTACCTTAAGGACATTAACAAGGTGCAGGGGGGAGACATCTTCCAATATAAAAGATGTACAAGAACGAGGGAGCATGATATGAAATTGGAAGGTGGCAGGGTAAGAGGAAATGTGAGGATTTTTTTCTTCACAGAGAGGGTGGTGGACATGTGGAATAAACTGCCACAGTAGGTGGGGGGCTGATCATGTTGGAGGGTTTTAAACATGCATGGGTCAGGTATAAGGGTATCTTAGAGGTGGGAAGGAGGAGTGGATAGCCTATGACCAGGTGGAGTCAGAGGCCACAAACAAGTGTAGGGCTTTCAGGTAGATTGGATGGGCCTGGCAGTCATTATCTGCTGACAATTTCTATGTTTCTATGTTTTGCAAGTACCTTCTAAAATTATAATAAGCATCATTTAAGGGACATAAGCAACAGAGGGTTTTCTATACCAAGAATGTGCATAAAATATGGTACATACACTAAACTACTGGGTCTCCAAGGCATAGAACCAACTTGCCTCTACTGCTTCATTCCTTAATAATGTAAGGTCTTTTGAACACCAGCTCCAAGAAGACACATGCTTTGTTTGTTAATGTTTTTAAATGAGTTTACTGTTGTATGTCCACCATTTTTCTGATATTGTTATTGTCTGATTTAGTTCATGTATTGTTAAGTTTGATAGTTGTTTGCACTGGAACTGCTATCTGAACACAGGACAACCTTGTAAATAGGGCATTGGAGTCTTATTTGAGTTTCATCCTATATAAAAATAAAGATACTACTACTACAACAAAACAGGATCATTGTGCCTCAGATATCATTTAACCCTTCTGATTTTCTCTCTGCTCAATTCATAAATAATGGCTTGTGACATCATAATCTGCTGCTGTGCAAATAATCGTGATCTCACAAACTGAGATTGTGGGGGATAATCTCTGAGGCATTCCACATTCATGACATCATGAGTTGTGTACACATGATAGGTTGCTTGATGCACATGTGACTTGAAGAAAGTTCATCTCCTACCTGGGGGGGGGTCTGCTCTCCTATGGTCAGTTCTTAATGTGCATCAAAACAGGTTGCAGCACATCCTAGAGCTCCAGTGTGCTTCTTGTAAGGAACCAACAACGTTTATTATAAACAACAACTTCATTACTAAGGTAAGAAGTCACCTGGCTACGCCATTTATTAATATCCTACAACAAAGATCAAGCAAGACCACAAGAGCATGTTTCTACAGATATGCAACTGTTTAAAATTGCAAAACTGGCAGTCTTAGAGATGTTAGCACTGCAGCTTCTACTAGCGTCGGTTGTCTAGGAAAATGTTAGCTGAGAAATTGCCAGCACAGTATTCAAATTATGAACATTATCGCATTGTGTAAGTATAGAGATTATTAGCTACCTGAACACCCCTGCTAGCAGTGCCAGGAGCTAAAATAATGTCTGACTCACATAACTGAACACAGAATCTATGCAATGATTTACAGGAGGTAATATAATAAATAATCAACCTGGTTCCCCTGCCAGCGGTTCCTGAGTTGTATTAATCACCAAAAAGAATCTGGTGACCCTGCTAGCCTTACTAACTTGTGAAAAGATACTCTCAAACTCACCCAGAAAAGTTTTCTTGCACTGGAAAATGCTTAAAATGCCTGAGCTGGATTCAGACATTACTGGAATTCAGTGGCATTAAATAAAAGCACCCGCGACTACTTTATGCTATTTTCTACCCAAAAACAATCCCACAGAGAAAAGGAAGCTCCATGGACCAAAATGGAGTCACCCAAATGTTATTTTATGGCCCCAGTTTATCAAACAACTCCAGGCAGCATGACCATCCTCCCTACTTCTTCCTAGTTTCCAAATCTCCTGCTACATGACAGCTGCAAGCTGACTGTCTCTCAACTCTCGCGAGATTTCAGCCACCATCTTACATGAGGATAAACAAACAAGATTTGACTAAACCAAACATATCTTGCAATGGAGAATGGAGCTAGCAATTGCTACAACTTCTCAAGCCTAAGTCCCCTGACTTTTAACACTGACCATGAGAGAAAACTGAAGAAACATGTTTCAAAGAACAAAAAATGCTTCTGTCCCAAACTGTGTCCTATTACACAAACAGCAATGCAGATGTTTCCTCATGCAGCTTACCACAGCCAACACAAGGATTAGCTAAGGCATCCTGCCCACCTCCCCTCCTTAAAGGCACATGCCTACATTATCCCAGAGATAACCAAGGCATACAAAGGGGGCCAAAAATGATACACAGCACTGTACTACATTGGGTCAACATACAAGGAGGTTTGATTAAAATAACTATTTTGGAAATAGTGAACTTTAATAGTCATTTCTTTCACTGATATTCAGTTTTTTTCTCTCTTAAAGGCACAATCACATATTAATTAAGGAGCTGCTATTTTGTACTGTGTGTGACAAAAGTAATGCATACCAATGTGAATGCATGACTTAGCTCTATTAAGTTAATAAAAAAGGGATTGAACAAGATAATTTATCACATTTTTGAAATTTAAAGGATGCTACATTTAAAGGAGCTAACAGAGCCATGTAAAAAGGTTTTCCAGGAAATTGGAAAATCACTATGGTCAAGTCTAAAAATGTTTAGAGAACTGCTTTTAAAGGCAGGGGTCTACTAAGTGAACTGTTAGGTATTCCTTTCTTAGCAATACCGCTTACAATACATAGAGTTTGGTTATATAACCATATTTCTATGTACAAGTTATAATGTTGTGTGGAGCCTTGCCTTGGAAATCTATGGTATATTTACTGTATATCTGTGTAAAACATTTTGAGCACCAGAAGTAGTACTGATATTGTTTGAACTATATATATATATATATATATATATATATATATATTATGGGCCAGATATTCAAAAGGGTTGCACCATGCACAATAGGGTTGCGCTAGTGCATGTCCGAAAATGTGCCATTCTGCGATATTCAGTGGGAGGCAGTTGTGTCACCGAAAACATGCTGAGCAACAGCGCAATGCAAATGAAGGCATGCGCAACCGAAGGGGGTGGAACCATGCATAAAGAGCGCAATGCGATATTGAAAGGCTTGCGCAATGTGCAACAGCGGATCAGCAGGAAGGTGCACCATGGTGGAAATGAGCCAAAATAAAAAGGCTCAAGGAAGAGGTGCAAGAACGCTACAGGGAAGCCACATGAGGCAGGGAGAGAGACAAGGCAAGAGGGACAAAGAGGGCAGGCCACGGAGATCTGAGGACAAAACAGGGGCAAGGGAAGGTGTGTGGGGCCACAGACTGCAGAGGCCAGTAGGTGTACCCGGTGCAGTGGAGGTAGCAGTCAGGACAGCGGGGGTAACAGAGCAACAACAGCCAGGGGGGGAACACAAGCCAGGGACATGGACAGTGCCAGCTTCCACATGGAAGCTGTAATGAGGGGGGTGAGAAGGCATGCTGCAGGGGGACGTGGCCGTGTAAGGGCCCGTTGGCGGTATGCCCCCAACAGGCAGTACCGTGCCCACATCAGCTTTGAGCTGTACATGGATGTTGAGATTGTGGGCTGGTACCACCTGAACAGGGCAATACTGAGGCGGCTCTGTGAGCTGTGCAGTGATGTGATGCAGGCACCCTCATGACGGAGTCACGCTCTGTCAGTGGAGACAAAGGTAACAGCCTGCATGTGCCTGCTCGCCATGGGTACCTTCCAGAGGCCAACAGGGGACACCACAGGCATAACACAGTTGGCCACATCATGCATCCTCACCCAGTTCCTCAGCGCACTGCTGCCACATGCTGTGGAGTACATCCATTTCCCCAGCAATGTGGCAGGCGTACAGCAAACATGCAGGAGTTCCACAGGGTGGCACGTATGCCTGGCATGCTAGGGTGATAGACTGCACCCATGTGGCTACGCATGCGCCACCTGGCCCGATGGGGCCGCATGCGAGACAGGGAGGGTTCACCAGTGTCAACTGCCAGGTGGTGTGTGATGCCAGTGGGTGCATCATCAATGTCTGTGCCACACACCTGGCGGAGACATGATGCCTTCATATGGTACCAATCTGCACTGTGCCATCGATTCGAGTGGGGACATCCTCACAGGACATCTAGTGGGTGAGTATGCATAGTAGGAGTGGCAAAGTTGGGGCAAGGGTGGAAAAGCACAGGTGCCATGGTAGTGGCACACAGGGCTATGGGCAATATGGACCTGAAAATGATACTTAACTACACTATCTCTACACAGGTGACAGCGGATACCCACTCCGTCCCTGGCTGCTCACACCCTACCGGCGCCCCACGACCCCATCGCAGCAATGCTATAATGAGGCACATGCCGCCACCGCATAACATCACCGGCGGGTGTTTGGGATGTAAAACACGCTTCAATGCCTAGACACCTCCGGCGGTGCCCTACAGTACAACCCCTCAAAGGTCTGTGGGATATTCCTGGCCTGTTGTATCCTGCACAACATGGCCAAAGACTGTCGAGATAGCCGTACAGGTCGAGGAGGGGGACAGCGATGGGGACACCGGTGACGTCGGTGATGATGGGGGGTGAGCAGCCCCCCCATGGACGGTGGGACCCCTGACTGATCCGGCAGGCCCAGCTGCACTGGGACACCATCACGGAGGAGCATTTCACACGACACAGGTGGGGCCATGTGCAACCAACACTGTCTAGGTGCAACCCACAGGCACACAGGTTAACACACCAGGGGTGCATGATGGCAAGGGGAGTGGAAGGATCAAGGCACACAAACACACCATCAGGGAGGGGTGAATAGTTACATGCTATATGGACACACACACACACACACCTGGCACAAATCGTACATGGGCAGGTGCACAGCAGAGTAGGAACAGACATGTGAAACACACAGATCCACAGACCACCCCCACCACCTGTACTGTCCAAGTACGTGTGTCAGATGCTGGGCACCCTTGCACCTTGGTGTACAGTACAATGCAGGCATCATCATGCACACGCACCTGTGGACAGCAGTCGGGTGGGTGTGCAGGTGGTCTGTGTGGTGGCGTGTTGGGCAGGGCACCCACCAGTGCACTGCCCACCATGACACACATTGCACACAGGGCAGCACCAGACAGGGCCCTCACTGGGAGACAGGTCAGTCAGGTGGCACTGTGCCATGGCCACCTCAGATGCGTAGGCAGCCCCGCCATGACCCAGCAGCACTGGCAGGCTGAGCAAGAGCCACATGGGGTGGCACCAATGTACCACCAGGGGTCCCACTGCATGAGCGTGACCTTGTTCGCACAGGGGTCTGCAGCATGCCAAACATACCTGCACCAGGGGTGCTCGGGATGCCCACAGCGGAACCCGGCATCGACGGGCTGGGTGTCGCACGACACTGGGAATGGGGATTGGAGAGCGTACTGCGTGGGGTGCATGGTACAGGGGCACCTGACTGTGTGCCCAATGTGGCCACGACAGCGACCAATGCCTGGGTCTGCCTGTCAATGGCGGTGGTCACATCCATCCACATCTGGACCATCTTTGCATGGATCATGTCATTGTCCCTGCTGTGCCACTCCACAGCCACACACAGTGCCTCCACGGACGTTGCAACCCGCATCTGCTGCTGTACTGATGCCTGCAGCAGGCGGGTGTGCTCGTCTAATGGGTAGTCTGCCACTTCAGCAACCTGTCCCCCAGGGTATGGAAGGGCCTGATGCTCAGCACCCCTTGAGGGTGGGCACTGTTCACCAGGACAAGGTTTGGGCAAGTCAACAGGCAGTGTGCATGTGCCACCGCTGAACCATGTACCCCCAGACCCGGTGGGTGACTGCTGCTGCTGCCCCTCCAACTGCTGTGCCCCAGGGACCAGTCATTCCACTGCTGTGTCCACAACAGTGCCAGAGACCTGCACTGCCACCAGTGCTGCCCCATTGGTGCTGCCAGGCACTGCCTGGGACTGTGCTGAAGTGCTGGCACACACGTTGGAACCAGCTAGGTCCAGGGGCATGTGCTGTCCTGCTGTGTGTCCACAATGAGACACACACGTGTCACTGCCCATTGCGGTCCTTGCATCATCAATGGTGCAGGTTCGTGCAACAGCCACAGTCACAGCGTGCTGGCATGCTTGCATGCCAGACTGCTGTGACACGTGATGAGCACCCTCCACACCTGACTCACCGACATCGGAGATGGCAGCCAGGCGTGCACACTGGTGCAATGTATGCTGGCTGGCAGCAGAGGTGGATGGACCCTCCTCCAACTCTTGCTGGATGTCCACACTGCATGGTCCCACCACCACTGTCCCCTGCAGACACACAGAATCTGTAACAGAAAGTGAGAACATGTTAGTGCATGGGATCAACCCCCCACCACCACCATGTCATACCATGCAGTGATGGGCTTCCACCTGTCTGGAAGCCACCTCCTGGAATGCCCTCAATTGCACTGTGCTGCATGGATGCAGCCAGATGGTCCTCCGCCGGGGTCAGCTGCGCCACCTCTGGCTGGCCCCCACCTGTGGCAGCGCATGCCACCCTGACAGCTGCCACCTTCTCTTTCACCGTCTCCTGTCAGTCCCAATCTTTTCTTACATTTCCTGCATGGAGGCTGGTGGCTTCCATGTAGGTTCTGACATGGCTACCCCTCCCATGCAGCAGCACGGCCTGAGGGTGCCCGCTGTCCACTAAGTAGTGGCTCCTCATCCAGGTAGGCCTGGAAGAGTGCCTCTGTCTTGGACTTCGTGAAGTTTGGCCTCCTCCTTTGCCCACCATCATCATCCTCACCCAGTCCTTGCTCGGCCATGTCGGTCTGAATGGGTGGAAGTGGACACCCGTCACTGTGCAGTATACAGCATTATCCCATGACCATTGCCCAGAACATCACACAGCATGCAACTCACCTCTCACCTGCAGTAACCGACTCTGGCCACCGCAGATCACTGTCGCACATTTATAGCACAATGCATGCAAATTAGTAGTGGAGCAACTTAAATGAGATGCAAATCGTGCCAATGCACCTTGAATGGCTGATCATATGATTTGCATATGCGGCTGAATATCGCTGTTAAGCTGCGCCTTTCTGCATTTATTGCTGAGCTGAGCCAGTGGCACAGTTCTGTGACTGCGTAGTACACCGCATTGCGCATGCCCAGGTAGCTGACGCAGGCGTCTGCTGCACTGATGACGTGCTGTGCACGATCAGCAATACAGGACATGGCCAGTATTGTGCCAGTGGTGCTACAGCACTGGGCACCACATGGCGCTGTGGCACACCTGCGCAATAGTACACTGTGGCACTGGCACACAGGTGACCGATCACGCTGGACGTGTAGACGTCCGATGGTGCTGTGCATGGCCTTGTGCCACAGACCCATGACCTTGTGCACAACCTTTTCCCCCTGGCTCTGTACGTCTGGCATGTCTATGGCTCTATCACTCTGTTCGGTAACAGCGCCATGTGGACCGATGGCGCTATACAAACAGCGTGATAGGGACTGATGGAGTTGTATTGCACAACATTTCCATGTGGGGTTACCGCGCTGTGGAGCGCCATATTGCCTACTATACAACTGCAGTGATGGCATGCAGGAGAGCTCCACAGTGGAGTGTGGTGGGTTGGCAAACCTGGTGGCTGTGGTGGAGCCACACCATGGGTCACTGTTTGAGGAGAACCTCTGTAAGCCCGCGCACCCATGTGTGGCAGCAGGTGGCGACAAATCTGGAGCAGGCCACTGGGCGGCGGAGGACTCCAGAGCAGTGCAGGCACCGGTATGGTGACCTCCGCAGGAGGGAGCGGGAACTGCTGGAGCGCCTCAGGTCACGTGCCAGGAGGGGCATTGTGCCTAGGCCAGGTGGGTGTGCTGTCTATGCACCTGTATTGTCCGCATGGGTGACACTGTGTAATGTGACCTGTGCATGGGGGTGGGTTGGGCCATGGTTTGCTGTGAAGGTGTTTGCAGGTGTGTGCTGTATGGGTCTGGTTGTGTGGGCAGGCACACTCAATGGGGCAAGCGGCTGTCTGCTTTGGGATCTCACTGATGTGTTTCTCTTCATTTGTCTCCCACAGGTGTGGAGAAGCGGAGGCGGGCCCGGGCTGAGGCATGGAATGGTGGTGCAGGGGTGGCTGGCAGAGGTGGCATAGGTGGTGGGCCACAGCAGCAGCAGCAGCAGCGGCTTGATGAGGGTGAGTGTCATTACATCATGGATGCTATTGCATGCTGGCGGGGGGGGCATGGCCACCATCCATGGACAACACTACCATGCACGCAACATGTGACAGTCATCACTGTCCAGTGGCACTGCATGTCTGTGTGTGCATCACTAGTGGTCCATGCATGCACCGGGCACATGGCTGTGGCACTAGCATCCCACCACGTAGCCACATCACTGGACAGCCTTGGTTGTGTTGTGATGGACATGGGCGGTGTGTGTGTGTGTGTGTGCAGTGGTACACATGGCTGTTGCTGCCTGGTTGGGCATGTCTTGTGCACAGTCACTGTGGGTGGGTGCAGTCCATCACAGGAGCAGGGCACTTGACTGTATGCCATGCTTGATGGGTGGGATTCAGGGATGTGGACAGTCACAGCCATTGACTCTGATCCCTTGTCCTAGGTATCCAGATCCTGCAATGGATGGAGTGCACACTGCAGTGGCTGACACAGGTGGCCATTGACTCTCTCGCCATCCTATTGGACCTTCAGCGGCATGGAGTGCGGCGCAGGAGGAGGTCCCGGGCCCAGCACCAGGAGGGCAGGCTGGCAGGCAGTAGCTGCCCATCACCTCACCCCACCTTCCCTCTCCCGGTTGTTCACCCCTGTCCCTTACCCACCCCTACCTTATACCCATACCCCCAACCCTGCTTTGTATATATATATATATGTACATAGTTGTATTTGTTGTTCTTCTTAGTCTTGTTTATTACATTTATATATTTTGATATGAATACTGTGGTGGTCTCTGATTTGCAGCTGGCTATAGGTGCTCAGTTGCAGTGGTGTGCATGGCATCTGGGGTGGTATGGTCATGGGTATGTGTGTGCGTGTGTGTGGGGTGGTGTCTCTGGTGTGGGTGTAGCTTTCAGTCGGTATTGCTGTGTGCTGCCACCCACTGCTGGGTGCTCATGGTGGATTTGGCTTGTATAGTTCTGTGGTACACGAGGTTGCAGTGTGCCGGAGGGAGGCGTGGGGATTCCTGCAGTGCTGGTCACTGCTCATGGGTGGTGTCTTGGGGTCACAGTGCAGGGTGTGCTGTGCACGAGGGGGCTGCTGTACACTGGGGTGGTCTGCCCCCTTTGTGTGGCAGTCTCAGCTTGCCAGTGGGTGTGCTGCGGTAACACGGCCGGGATGTGCTTTGTTTGCTTGTCCCCATGGTCCGGTGGCTATTCCGTCCCTCCCCCAGTTATGCTGTGCTTGGGGTGTGGGGGTACATTGTTGGTTCTGCAGTGTGTCCCTGTGCCCATCTGTGGCATGGGTGGTGGGCCCCTGCCTACCTCCCTGGTTGTGCAGTTCCATTGCTTTGCTGCTGGGGGTCTCTCTGCTTGCGCTATGGTGCCTCTGGACTGCTCAGCTGGGCTGCCTTTGTTGCGCTATGGCGTATCATCTCTGCTCAGCTTCCCCTTCCTGGTTGCGCTATAGCGCAGGTTGTGCGATATTCAGACGTTGGTTGGTTGTGCAATTTGGCTTGCTCCATGTTTGAATATCGCGTCTATTGCGCATGTGCGCAATTGACTTGTGCTTGCTCCTGCTGTTGCGCACTTTTTGGGCGCAGTTTGAATATCCAGCCCTATATGTATATTACATTATTCTAAGGTATCACACACTGAACCTTGATAGCAATCCAATTAAATAAGTAGTTTTAATTCTAACAGGATATACTGAAATTTAGTAGGCATTTCACTCAGAAAATGCAACTGTTCACTCTCCGTGTCACTAATAAAATTATGACATCATGTTAAAAAAGTATGTCAAGGATAGAGCTGCCTTAATTGATGCATGCACACATCAGTACTAACATTCCTGTTACTGCAGCCAAGTACATTAAAGTGTGTACTGGCCATGAAAGCACTGCTACAGTACTTTATTTATTGAATTTTGTTGACTGGGTAGGCCAATTGAGATTAAAAGTCCATGGACTGCATGTATGGAAACATAAAATGATAAAAACACGAAGTCAATAAGCAACACAAGCTGTAGCAACAACAAGATATAAACATAGGATCACATGGTTAGACAACTTTGACTCGTATTGAACTCAGAATATAACTAGGAACAAACTTATAGACAAGTCATAGGATATTAGGACATGCAGTAGTATAGCATGTTCATATGGATCAGCAAAAACAAGTTAGAGGAATGCAAATACTGACCAAGTAGGAACAATTCAGGGAATGCAAGCACATAGATTATGCTCAAGGAGAAATGACTTGAGCCCTTTTTTGAATCCACCAAGGCAGGAACAAACTTGGAGTGCTACCAGAAGGACATTCCACTTTGAAGGGGCACAGAAAGCAAGGGTTCTTTTGCCTGCACATGACCTTGTTTCCGGTATCTCAAGTAGGGTACTACTACTACATGAGCTAAGTGTTCTCCTAAGAGGTTTTATTTTCAATGCATCACTAAGGCTAGGGGTAAACATTTGACTAAGTTTGGGTGCTAAGCAGAGGAGGAAGTAGTTGAATCTCCCTTCAAAGGACAGCAAATTTAAGGATCAGACAACATCACAATGGTACAGCCTTGGTGGGGCACTGTCAGCAAACTGATCAATTTTGTTGTACAGAACCATTATCTTATTTACTTCAGAGCACTGTAAGGTCTGCAAAATTGGGGCACCATACATTAAGGCTGGGAGCAGTGTGCTGTTGGCAATAGTTAATAGTGAATCATTAGTCAGATAATTTCTCAGATGATAAAGTAACAGCATTTTCTGGTGCAGGGACTTTGATGTAAGATCAACGTGGTTCTTCCAGGAAACTTCTTGGTCCATATGCACTCCAAGATACTAAACTGAGTACACCACCTCAGTTGGAATAGCAGTGGATGTGGCAATTGATAACAAATGTTGTCTAGCAATAACAAGATTCCTGGAACTGAAAAGGACGGTGTGTGGGTGTGTGTGTGTGTGTGTTTAGAACTAGCTTGTTACTAGTGAGCTATTTGTATAGTTCCCATAAATCACTAGCAAGTTGACTGCTGTTCTGAGCAACTCCATGAGAGCATCTGTATAAGTAAGCCTTAATGAATGAGACAGGAGGTCATTTCCCATATTAATACATGGTTGGGGGGGGGGGTGGGTACCCAAGGCCATAGGCTGAGAGCTTCCCACCACCCAACCATGCATTAAGGCCTGGGAAATGACCTCCTGTTGAGGTCATTAAGGCACTTGCTACATGGAATTATACAATGGGATTACTGTCATATACTGGTGTTTCTCATGGAAAAATAATGAAATCACAACAATCATGTATAGTAGAGAACTTGATGTTTTAGAAGAAATGCTTCACTTCTGTGCCTTTCATAATTCCCAATGTGCACGTTGCACAGGCCACATGCATTAATGTAGTGTCTATCAATTTATTACAACTACTAAGTTTGGATTATGTAGGAAAATGCATACTGATTCAACTTCAAAAATTCCTACTTGCAGAGACCACTTTCATTCTTTTCAGTTCTATTCCTATCTAACATTCATTTATGTTGGTAATGCATTCTGGGAAAAATGTCTAATGTGCATACGTTCTTGCACCCTATTCTTAACACAGTGCCACCTATAGGTTGGATTGCAACTTTCACTGAGGTGCGATCCTGATTTTCTTGCTTTAAAAGATAGCACAGTATTCTTAACACAGTACCACCTATAGGTCGGATTGCTACTTTCACTGAGTTGTGATCCTTATTTTCTTGCTTTAACAGATAGCACAGTATTCCTGACACAGTGCCACCTATAGGTCGGATTGAGACTTTCACTGAGGTGCAATCCTGATTTTCTTGCTTTGAAAGATAGCAGGTCATATCTAGGGAATTAATGCATGGTTGGGTGTGTGTCAGCTGATGTGTTTTGACCAATTAAATTACTTGATTTCAGTGTTGCCATTACTGCCATGTTACAATATGATATAATTTGCATGATATAGCACGTTAGCACCACCACAATTATAGGGCATGTCATTAATAAACATGGAAAACAGCAAAGGGCCCAGAATGGAGCCTTGGGGAACACCATCTGTTATGGGCCTTTGCAGTGGCTGTACACCTTTCCACTTAACCTGTTAAGATCTATTTGCCAGGTAATGGAAGAACCACTGCAGGACTGATTAACAAGACCCAGCAGTTTTAGCTTAACTAACAGGTGGTTGTGATTCACCAAATCAAAGACTTCAGTGAGGTCTATAAATATAGCACATGTTGACAGCCTTTTGTTGAATATACAAACATATGAAATTCGCCAGCAGAAAAAGGCCTTAAGGTCTACCAAGCCTGCTCAGTTGTTCAGAAAGCAGCCCTTATTTTGTAGCTGCCCCTCCCTCCCTTGCCCCCCTCCCTTGACCCTCCCTCTTAATCTGTCCCATCCCCTCTTGAAGCCCCCCACTGTTCTACTGGATACCACTTCCTCTGGCAGCACGTTCCACCTGGCCACCACCCTCTCCATAAAAAAGTGTATTCTCATCTCCCTCCTGAAACTTCTGCCCTCCAGTCTCCTATCATGGTCTTGGCTCCAAGTATGCCCATGGCTCCAAGTATATCATTTGACCTTGTGAACAATGCAGTGCTTGTACCATGATATTTTCTGAAGCCATGCTGCCTGTCTGTCAGCAGTTGGTGCTGTTCCAGATTCTCCTGTAACTGATTGTAAACTAGCCTTTCATGAATCTTGGACAGAGAACTAAGCAAAGATATGGGATGGTAGTTTTCCACAGGTTCTCTGGGACTCCCACTCCAATTCACCAGAACAACAAGAGCCACTTTCCAGCTCTTAGGAACTTTCCCTTCAATTAGTGATTTGTTAAACATCACAACAGGAGATGCAATAATAGGGGCAGATATATTTAGGAGCTTTGGCTTAGGTATGTCATACCCAGCTGAGCCTTCAGCCTTTAATCACTTTAATATGGGCAGTACCTCTTTTCTTTTTATCATTCAGAGATGGAACTCTAGATATTGGCACTCAGTCATTGACTAATCAGGGGAGTGAGAAGGAGGCCCATGAGTGGGTGGTCTTAACCTGTCTAGATCCATAAGAAAGTTACTGAAGGCATTGGCAGTAGCCACTTTGCATGTTACCCAATGTTATTAGCAGACAGTATTATACTGGAAACCATAGAAGTAGGCATATGCACACTTAGAGAGAAACAGACATACATGTATACAAATAAAGGTGGAAGTTATATAAAATGCTAGATGGGATAAGAAGAAAAAAGACTTTGCTGCATATGAGCAGGCTGTAGTTCTATGTCTGGTGAAACCATGGTAATCATTTTAGAATTGCCCACAGCTGGAAACATATGATTGACAAGGGTCTAAATTGAATATAACATAATAAAAATAGTTATCCAAAGGTTAGACAGAGCCTTCAGTGCATTAGTTTTAGCTACATAGTTAAGGACTGCATTTACATTTTCCGATCAAAAACTTCCAAAAGTATGGCCACTAATTTTCCCCTGTATGTGTGATAGGTTCAAAAGGACACCTGTACAATCTTAGGGCTGTAAATACTGTGGAATTGAATCACCTTCAGTTTCACCTTATAGTGATCATGAGCATTTGATTCCTCTGCTCCTTGTGTGTCCTTTCACATGGCAAGGGGAAATATTTGTCCTGTTGGTACCCTGTAGCCTGACCTTCGATCTAGATTGCTTACTCAGAATTCAGTTCCGAATGACAAGTGTTCTTTCAAGCAAAATCTACATAATCTGCTGTCAAAGACTGTCAAACAAATGATTGACTTCTCTCACCCCATTTCAGTAAAATGATCAAAACACTAGAAAAAAAATCTTCTCTGTGATGAAAAAAATTATGGTAGAAAGATGAAACATTCACAGTGTACAATGCTCATTTTTAACAAAAAGTGCAACAAACTATTTCTAAAATAAATGAAAAGGAAATGAAAATGTGACATTTCACATATGCTGTAGCCTTTCATTAGCATGTAACTAAATCCCTATTGCAAATTCATTATAAAAGCAAACTATTTAACTACTTAATACGGTGTTTACTGTTTCAAATACAAAAATATGTACATAGAAACATCCTGATGCATTGTTTTAATCATTTTATTAATTGTCCCTTTGGTTACCCCTGTCCTGCCCCAATGTAAAAAAGTATAGTTATTTTGAAGAATACTCTCTTATCAAAACATACTGTGCAACTGCACCTACTGAAAGTTATATGATAGAACCTAGTGAATATACTAAATTAAAAAAGAAACAATTGATTGTAAACATTCTATCAAAATAAAAACTCCTAATGCAGCTATTCAAATATGACTCTATCAATGTATATGGGCTTTAGACATATACCCCATGAGGCCCATTCGGTGTCTTTCTTGTAGAAAGAATACTTCAGTTTCAGAAGTAAATGCAAGTTATTTATTTGCTGCTCATTACAAGCATTAGAGCTTTTTTTATTTGAGAATAGTTATTCATATAAAGGTAATATGGTATTTGTTCCTGTCTGCAATAAACACCAATGTTATAACAACTGCAACGACTCTGTGCCTGTATTAGCATATTTTGGCTGAGGTATTGTTTTATGGTGACCTGTATAATGAGTGTCACATTAGCAACACAACAAATCAAACGTTTGTTAATTTCCCCCGCTTTCTCACACAGCTGCTAGTGTTATCATGTCACCAGATTTTAATTAATATGATAAGTAACACTTGCAAGACAACAGTCTGTTTGGGTGTTTTTAAGGTAGAAGGAACAATATTCTGGAAGTATAAGCTCATTAAAGTTTAGAACAACATTCTGAAATTTAAACTGATTTTAAAATGTCTCAATTTTAAGTTGTTTAGAAATGAATCAGTATGTATTGTTTCATTCTTGTTCTTTAGTGCTGGGTTTTGTTTGTGCGTGTGCGTGTTTGTGTGTGTGTGTGTACAGTATATCAGTATATGCATATACCATATACAGCACCCACAAAGTACTAAAATTATTGTATTCATGTCTTTCATGCTTGAATATGAATAACAAATATTTGACTGTTTTAAATGAAAAATACAGCACTGATTTGCAGATAATAGTATTTCCACAACACAATAATTCTATTACAAATCAAAAGTGCCACCTATTTGCCAAAGACAGAAATACACTACAGGGAATAATCACAAATCCAAGTACTAGATTACTAGCTACATATACTGTATGTATAGAACTTCAGATCAGTTTAGCAGACATGTGAATTAATTCCTCCTGAATCTCTAGCTTATGTAACAAAGAAGACATTACATTTATGGGACAAAGTCTGGCAGTTGTCAGACTCAGACCCACCAATGACTATTGAACTGAAGGCTAGTCTTTCTCATGTCTAATAGAGGGGTAGATGACACAAGCGTCACTTGGAAACAGACTGAATTTTCAGATTCAATTTACATCTAAACAAAGCTAACATGAGAAAATGTCAACTTTATGGCTGAAGTATTTTTCAGCTTTATTTATGTGTGTTAGGTGTGTGTGTGTCCTGGACTCTGGATCATTCACCTCATTACAATTTGCCTGACAAATGGCTTCTGGACAATTTGCCCCTGGTATTTGTTTTGCATGCTCTACTAGCCCCTGTTATTATGTACTAAAGATATGATTAAAGCTTTTTTTTGTTTACCGTTAAACAATTTATTTTCCCAGGTTAGACCATTTAAAATGCTACATCTCATGTTCAACAGGGTTCTGTATCAACACTTATTGGCAGTTGGTTGGACTGGAGCACTTAGAGGTAGGGTGACTTGCCCTATCTCAAACTGAGTGAGTATATGGCTCAGGTGGTGTTTAAACCTGTAATCTCCTGGTTTCCAAGATGATCCTGTTAGCAAAAACATCATATAGTTCTTCATATTCACATCCAGTTAAGCACCATGCACAGTACCTACCCAATTAACCACTACCACTTAAGTAGCAACCCACAAAAAAAGTCTAATACAACATTTACACCTGATCAACACACTATGAAGCTAATTGTAACAACCACCTTATTAACATATTCAACTACCACTATAAACACCTCCCAACCCCCAACAATACAACCCTTAAAAATCAGCAACAATATACCAAACCAACCTAGCTTTTCCTCAATGCCAAGAAAATGATCTCCATGGCCATTGGCTCCTAGCAGATGGTCACCAAGCTCACCAATTTTGCCTCCTTTCTTTACCCTTGATGGCATTACAATTAAGGATGTCTCCTCAATGCATGTGGATGTCATCCACCATAAGATCCACCCTAAACGTTATATTTTCTATAGGAATCAAGCAAGTATCCTGCTTCCTGACCACTGTGAGATCTTCTCAAAGATGATCCTCCTCATCTTTGACTACAGTGCCACTCCCAAGTCCACCCTTGCCAGACTTGACCCCTCCTCTTTCATTCCTTCTGTCATTTTGCCCTGGACTCTCCCTTTTACATGTAACACTGATTCCTATTCTCCTCCCTCTCCCTTCCCTCTCTTCATACCACGTGCCTCCCCCACTGTGCCTCCTTCATATCCACATTTTTTTTTTGCTCTATTTGTAGCCCCCCAGCCTGGAACTCTCTCAGGCCACTACACTCACCAACTTTTTCTACCGCCCACAGTGTTCCTCCAGTCATTTTAAAGTTCATTACAGTTCCTCGGGTCGGGGAGGACAACCCGGGGAGACCATGGGGGCAGTGGCAGGGGAAACCAGCATTGGGTGTGTGGCAGTGGCACTGGCAGGGCCATTGCCTATCCAGGGCTGAGGGGATGTTTCTTTTAGTGAACCCAAGATTCCCCCCTGCATGGGCATGTCTGACACTGGTGCATGACAACCCTGCCTATGTCAGCCATGCTCTTACATGCAGCCTGGTGGGTTGCCCACCTAACTAAAAGTAACCCTCTATGCCTATCAAATGCATTCTTAAATCCTGTAATTGTTTCTGCCTCCACCACCTCTGCTGGCAGGCTGTTCCATTTGTCCATCACCCTCTCCATGAAGAAATGAAGAAGTACTTTCTCACGTTTCCTCCGAGCCACCCTCCAACTTCATATTCCTTGAGCACATTTTTCTTTGGAAAATAGTATTTTCCTGCACCTTGTTCTTCCCTGTGAGGTATTTAAATGTTTCAATCATATCCGCTCTTTCCCTCCTTCCAGAGAGTACATATTTAGTTCCTTTAGCCTATCTTTGTAGGGTTTTAGATATAGACCATGCACCATTTTGGTTGCCCTCTTTTGAACGCCTCCATGGCCTCCAAAACTGGACACAGTTTTCCAGGTGTATCCTCATCAATGTTCTGTATGATGGAATTATTACCTCCCTTAGTCTGCTGTTGATTTCATTGCCTATGCACCCCAGCATCTTGTTAGCCCTGTCCACTGCCTTATTGCATTGCCTTCCTACCTTGAGGTCTCTTCCCTGCTTAGAGCATCCTGACTCCTCCCCCCAGGTGATATGTTGCCCCTGGGTTTTTGTGCCCCATGTGCATTATCTTGCACTTTTTTATGTTGAAGCCCAGCTGCCAATACCTTAACCAATCCTTCAGCTTCTTTAGATACCCCCTCATTCTATCCACTCTCCCTGGCATATCCTCCCTCTTGCAGAGCTTACTGTCATCTGTGAACAGGCATATTTTCCCTTCTAAACCCTCTACAATACGAACATATGAACATACAAAGAAGCCAGCAGGAGAAGGCCATTTGGTCTATCAAGTCTGCTCGTATTGCTGGGTCCACAGCTTGAGCTACTGTCCCTGCCCTCCCTCCCCACTTCTCCCACCCTCCCTACCCATGATCCTTACCTTCCCCTATGCCTATCCTGGCCTCTCTTAAAGCTGCCCACTGTCTTCAATGAGATGACCTGTTCTGACAGTGCATTCCAAGTGTCCACCACCCTCTCTCTGAAGAAGTGCTTCCTGACCTGAAGACATTGAAAAGTACCAGGCCCAGCACTTACCCCTGTGATACCCCACTGGCCATTCTGCCCTCCGCACAGTGAATGCCATTAACCACCACCCTCTGTGTCCTATTATCCAGCCAGATCTCCACTCACTTCACTATAGTATTCCCCAGCCCCATGTTCTCCAGCTTGCTTAACAGCCTTCTATGTAGAAAGGTGTCAAAGGACTTACTAAAATCCAGGTAGACCACATCTGCTGCCACCCCCTTGATCCACCTCCTTGGCTACCCAGTCGAAGAACTCAATGAGGTTAGTCTGGCATGATCTCACTCCAGTGAAACCATGCTGCCTTGGGTCTTGCAGACTATTGGCAACTAGATGATCCACTATCCTTTCGTTTAGTAGTGTTTCCATGATCTTTCCCACTACTGAGGACAAACTGACTGGCCTATCATTCCCTGCCTCATCCTTGTTTCCACTTTTGTATAGAGGGACTACATGAACCCTCCTCCAGTCCTTGGGTACCTCCTCTGTTTCCAATGACAGGTTGAACAGGGGAGTCAAAGATTCCACCAACACTTGTCTTAGTTCCCTCAGTATCCTGGGGTGTACCCCATCTAGTCTCATTGCTTTAGCAACTCTTATTACTGCCAGTTCCCTGAGGACCTTTTCATTCAAAAATGGACCTGTATCTATCTCTTTACCCTTCATGCCCTTATCCCATATTGCTGGCCCATTCCCTGCCTCTTCCTCTTTGAAAACTGAACAAAAGTATGTGTTTAGTATATTTACTTTTTGGTGGTCATCTTTCCTCCTATTCCTAGTGTTTTATGCAGTTTAAAGACATTTTTGGGGTATCTATTTGTTCACCCACTTAATATTTCTAATAGCTGTTACCAGCTCAGCATGTCTTTCCTCGTAAAACTTTTGGAATAAATTAAATAAAAAATCAGTAAACAAACAAATAAAATCTGTAGTTTAAAAATCTCATTACAAGGCAAACCCTCTCTCTTGCCTCAGTCACAGAACAGCCATGTTGATGCTCCAGCTCTGTCTTCCACAGGCAAGCTGCTGTCTCCATGATGCTATCACTAATGCTTAGCCACTGAAAACCACAATGCCGCAAGGCCAAAGTGCTCCTGACTGCTAATTCCCTGCCACTCCTGAACACCACTCTCAATGACACACTTCTTCCACCCACACACCACTGTTGAGTGCTGATGCCATGACTCTCTCCAGTGCCATCCTCAACATGAACGAATGGATGGACTGTTATTGCCATGCCTCCTTTTATTGGCAGACTTTCTACTATTGGAAATACTAAGCAGATGAACAGACACACCAAAAATGTCTCTAAACTGCATAAAAACACTAGGACAAACCATGCAAAGGCAAAACCCAGAAACTTCAAATGCAACCCAGACTAAAAAAATACCTTCCAGACATATTATGCAATATAAATGACAAGATACCATAAGTGTGCTGTAGAGCAAATATAACATCTCTGGGGCCTAATGAGGTTAAAAAAATTATAAACTAATTAGGCTCCCATGATGGTTTATTTGCACATATATATTTATTTATAAGTTTTTGGAAGACCTTTGAGCATGAGCTCTTTTACAAAGGTTCCACATCATGGTGGACAAACACCAGTTCAGTAGTTACAGATATCAGAACAAATTCAGTCACAAAGGTTCCACATCGTGGTGGACAAATAATACAAAACACCAGCACAGTAGTTTACAGATTTCAGAACACATACAGTAGTTACAGATTGCAGAACAAATACAGTTATTACTGGGTTCAACAATTAGGCAGAATAAAGAGTAGCATGAGATTTATTTGCAAGTAGTGGGAAACAGATCTAACGTAGGATGAAATTTGGTTATGTCTAGGAAGAATCTAGGGGTGAATCAGCCCTAGCAACCTCAAGAGGTCAATTTATAGACTATGGTTGGAAAGGTGGAGGGGGGGTGGAAGGGAGCTATACTCAGAGCCTGAAAAGGAGGACTAGTAGCTTACTAGTGCTCCTGGCAGGGCTAGGTTCAAGGCAAATTTTCTCAGTGTCAGTGTTGGGTTTTAATGGCAAAGACATAGACAGGATGGAGGCTGTCCAGAGGAGGGCAACTAAAATGGTGCAGGGTCTGCACCGGAAGACATATGAAGAGAAACTTAAGGAGCTGAATATGTATAGCCTCGAGGAAAGGAGGGAGAGGGGGGGACATGATAGAAACTTTCAAGTACCTCAAGGGAATCAACAAAGTCCAAGAGGGTAGCATCTTTCAAAAAAAGAGGTGTGCAAGAACAAGGGGGCACCATTTGAAGATAGAAGGAGGGAGGCTCAGAGGTAATTTAAGGAAGTATTTTTTCACAGAGAGGGTTGTGGATGCATGGAACGGCCTTCCGGAGGAGGTTGTGGAGTCAAAAACAGTGGTAGAATTCAAGCATGGATGGGACAGTCATAAGGCAATTCTAGGGGGTTGGGGTAGAAAGAAGTAGGCTGCTGGTTAACTAGGATCTGCATCTTATCCATTAGGTAGGGAAATGGGTAGACTGGGTGGGCCAAGCGGTCCTTATCTGCCATCAAAATCTATATTTCTATGTTTCTATGTGTGGGTTAGTCTTTCACGTTTGGCCTGAAGAACATGTGCATAGTGAGCTAGCCTGTAGGTGCTGTTTGAGGCCTGTTTTGAACTGTGGCAGGCTGTGTGTTTGTAGTTTCTGCAGGAGTTCATTTAGCCAGAGGGGGGCTCAGTAGGAGAAAGTATGCTTTTCAAGTGAGGTTCGCCGGAATGGGATGGACAGTGCTCCATTCTTCTTCCCTCTGGTGATATGGGACGAGAGAGAGGCCTCGAGCAGGTTTTCTATGCAGGGTGGTGTTTTTCCGAGGAGTGCCTTTTTACCCAGTAGACAGGTTTGGTATTTGAGCCTGTCTTTTAGGTTAAGCCAGTTAGTGCTCTCATATAGGGTGTAAGTGTGAGTATATTGGTCTATGCACAGGGTCAGACGGCATGCCTTATTTAATGCAATTTGGACCCTGTTGAGTGCAGTGTCAGTGGCAGCTCCATAGACCACAAGCCCGTAGTCTATTGTGGGGAGTATTGAGCTGGAGACTAAGATTCAGAGTGCTTCCGGAGTGAGGGATTTCTTATGTCTGTACAGGACCCCGATCTTTGTATTTACTGATCTGACAAGGGGAGTCAATATGGTTCGTATACATGACAGAGTCATCAATGGTGACCCCATGGTACTTAAATGATTGTACCTGCTCAATCTGCTCACCAGCGTTATTGGTAATAACGAGGGGGGGGAGTCTGAGTTTATTGTAATGGCTGGAATGGAGCATGACCTTGGTTTTCTTGTAGTTCAGTAGCAGTCTTTTCCTACAGAACCAGTCCTCGAGTTTGTTAAAGGAGGTCTGTAGTTCTGTTTGTAATACTGCCTGGGAGGTGCCACTACACAGCATCGTCCACATACAGGATGAGATTGATGTCACAGGCCATGGGCAGTTCATTAACAAAGAGGCTGAAAAGCAAGGGACCAAGGATTGATCCCTGAGGAACTCCTAGGAGTACCTCTCTGGAGCTGGATAATGTCTGCCCGATTTTGACTCGCTGACTCCTTTGTGATAGGTAATCACTGAACCAATTTGGGGCATTTGATGCCACTCCCAGTCTTTGGAGCTGGGATATCAGTAGAGGGTGGTTGACGGTATTGAAGGTTTTGGTGAGGTTGATGAAGATGGACCCCACCAATTTACCTTCATCTAGGGCCTTGTGTGCATAATCAGTGTATGCAAGCAATGCAGTGATGGTACTGTGTTTTTGCCGGAAGCCATGTTGGTTTGGGCAGAGCAGATTGTACTTGTTTAGGTATTCTGTGAGTTGGTTTGCCACAATTTTCTCCAGCGCTTTGGAAAGAGGGGAGAGGATAGATATTGGCCTGTAGTTAGATACCAGTGCCTTGTCTCCATTCTTATGCACTGGAGTTACCAGGGCTTGTTTCCAGACTTCTGAGAATTGAGCTAGGGCCAGGGATTTGTTAAATATCATTGTAATGGGTTTAATCAGAACATCAAGTGTCAGAGATAGTATCTTCATGTCTATCCCAGCACTCCCCAACCTAGTTTTTCCTAGGACTTTCCTGACCATTTTTAGGGCCTCCTTTTCCATCACCTTCTTAAAGTAGAAAGCTGGGTGGTTTGTAGTGTTATGGTTGGCGCAATCTTGGTCATCCACCGGCAGAAGGTAGTCTGGGGGTAGTACTGGGGACAGGTCAGTGAAGGCCTGGTTAAAGGCATCGGCAATGACTAGAGGATCTGTGGAGGGTTCGTTGTTGATATTGAGTGTTGTAGGACTAAGCTTCTGGCCTTTGCCAAGGGTGTTCTTGAGATTATCCCAAAACCTCTTTCCATCTCCCCAAGCATTGTTGAGCTGGGTCTTATGGAAGTTGGCCTTAGCCAGCCAGACCAGTTTAGTGCGCTGATTTCTAGCTGTTTTGTAAAGTTGTAGGTCGTGCTTACAGCCAGAATTTAAGGCTTTGGCCCAGAGGCAATCCTTTTCTTTTAGGAGAGAGAGAGAGAGAGAGGAGCTTTCCTTCCAGCCAGCCATTTTCCACTCCTCAAATTTTCCGTTTAGTGCGTGGGGCATGGATATCACAGA
Organism: Neoceratodus forsteri; assembly: GCA_016271365.2. NCBI lineage: Eukaryota > Metazoa > Chordata > Ceratodontiformes > Ceratodontidae > Neoceratodus > Neoceratodus forsteri. Next base: position 64,485,596 of record CM057459.1, read on the forward strand.
TGGAGTTGAAACCCTCCGTGAAAAAGCTGAGTGCCTGGGCCAGAGTGGGTGCCTTGTGTATAGGGGACCAGTTGAAAGCAGACAGTGCTGATTTGAGGAAACCTAGTTTGCCTTTTCGCAGGACCCTGCTCTCGATGAGACGTGGTGGGATTTTGGCAATTTTACTGTTCCAGAGAAAGGAGATCGGTGAGTGGTCGCTCAGTACGTCCGGGAGAACTCTGAGTTCAGAGAAACTGGATGGTGTGCTGACCAGAACCCAATCAAGTAGGGTGCTAGTGCCAGCCTTGTAGTTCTGTCTGGTGGGGTGAGTTACGAGTTGGGTGAGATTGTGGGAGGCGATTAGGTCTTTGGCGGCTGTTGCCTCTTTACAGAGCCAGTTAATATTAAAGTCGCTCATCAAGATGAGATCTGAGCTCTTTTTCAGGCTGCTTATTTCTTGCATAACCATTGGAAGGCTATCCTTGGCTTTTTTTGGAGGCAGGTAGGTTGTGGCAATGGTAATTGTCTTGCCATTTAGGCCGGATTGAGTTTTTACCACTAATAGCTCGTAGTCCTCTGCAACTTTGGAGATGGGGAGGACGGAGCAGCTTAGCATGTCTCTGACGTACACGAGGCAGCTGCCGCCTTTCTTGCCTATTCTAGCTAGTCTAAAAATGTGGAATCCTTCAGTGGATACCTCACCATCGTTGATCTTTTTTGAAAGCCAGGTTTCCATAAGGCAGAGTATGTCTGGGGTGTGAATGGTCACCCAAGCCTGGAACTGGTCAAAATTTGCAGTTAGGCTGCAGATGTTTAGCGATGCTATCTTTAGGCCAGCCACAGAGCATGTGTCCCTGCTCCTCAGGGTTGCAGGCCCTGGATTTAGGTGAACATTTCCTGAGAGTAGCAGTAGCATGAGGGTAATCTTTCTGGTGTATAGGGTGACATTTATTTTTACTTGTGACCGTCTCTTGCACTTTAGATGGGAGGTGTGTCTAGGCACATGCATTACATGGGAGGAATGTTAACTATTACGGTTAATGGAGGGAAGACTAGCTTAGTGGTGACTGTGAATGGGAGGTGAGGGGGAATGGGGGGCCTGGTATTACCGGAGGTGGTCATGGCCATGTTCATGCTTTTGGACCAGGATGCGCCCAAAGAGGTTTCAGAGTGTGGAGTTTGGGGACCGAATTTGTAAGTGGTGCCAGCAATGCCAAGGGAGGTAGAGAGGAGTAGGAGTGGTATTATGTGGTTTTGCCCCATATTAGATATTTTGGTGTGGCAGTCCTGCTTTAATCTATTCACTGGTAAAAGGAGGTGATTTACTTTGTTGCTTTATTTTAGGTTCAGACTGTTGGGGGGGTAGGGAGAGAGGGAGGGAGGGATCTGCAGTTGACAGTGGGTACTATGGGAGAGCTTGAGAGAAATGAGGCAATAGTTTTTTTTTGTTTCATTTGTGCAGGGGATTGGGTGAGGCTGGGTGTGCTGTGTCCAACAGTATTTGTATTCCAAAAGAGGAGAGGCGAGAGTGTATTTAAAGGAGGCCTGGGAGGGGTGGGGGCGGGAGAAAAATCACCCAGTTATCAGAACAAGAGAATTGCAGAGCTGGCAGCTGTCCGTGGCGCACTCAATGGTGTAGGTGCAGAGGCTGTGAGACCCAATCACGGGCCACTTGCAGCGATACTGCACCAATCAGAGGAGCCACTAGGTATGGAGCTCCACTGGGCTTGGCACTCCTACCTCAGCTGGATCCAAAATAATTCCATGGAGACGGCAGTGTTCCTTGCTTGGTAGCGAAAGTGGCGGCCGCTGAGCACCGCTTACGGTAGTGCTGGGAATGCACCAGGATCCCTAGTGGGGCCAAAATCACCACATACACCACACCTACCTATCAATTATTTTATATATTACAAAACCTGTGTTAATGCCCAGTTAGGGATTATTATTAAATCAAAAAGTAAGGAAATGCTATGTTAGGGTTTTTGAGCACTAACTCCACCCAAACACCCACCCTCCCACCCTTCCACTACTTCTGCAGACCCCTTTAATGCCAAGCACAAACCAGGTTTAATACGCATTTTTTAAACATCATACTTAATATAGTATGAGAAATATAATTGATCCCTGTGATGAACACTGCATTCATATGTTGTGAGATGCAAGGCCACAGGATACACTGGGGCAATGTGTGTAATGGTGTAGTTGCCACTTCTGAAGCAGGTCACTTATAATGCAGCTGCACCATCTCACACATCACAGTTGGCCAGTAGTGGGCTTCAGACATGGCCCTGAGGGCACCACATGAAGCTGCTGCATTATCTCACACATTGCCTGGACTTGAAGTGTGTTTTGCAAATGACTTTGTAGGCCATTCACAATGAACCAAGTGCATAATCATATACATTGAACCAAACCTGTAGTATGCTTCACTAATGGCCCTGTAGGTCACTTGTGAAGCATCTGCACAGTCAAACACATTGCTGCAGGCCTGTGTAGCATAAATTACCAATGGTCTTGAGGCCACTTACAAAATAACCCAGTGTCACACGCATGCCCCGGTCTGTATCCTGTGACCTAGTGTCATACAAAATAAGAGTGTAGTGTACATCTTGGGGTGTAACTATATTACTCATACTGTGTTACTTATTTATGATGTCAAAACATATTTATTAAACCTGAGTTGTGTTTAAGCATTCAGTTTGGTGAGGTTCACAATAATGGTAGATGGTGGGTGGACAGAGATAAAGAAAAACAAAACTAACATCACTTTCCCTTATTTTTTTGCTTTAATAATAAACTTTAACTTCTGTATTAATGTTTTTTGCAATGAATGTTCCATTTTTTTTTAAAAGATAGCCATACTAACTTGCTTTGCATATGGCACTAGGCAAATCAGATGCCCTGTCTAGAAACATAGAAACATTGAAGTTGACTGCAGATAAGGACCGCAAGGCCCATCCAGTCTGCACATTTCTTTTTCTACCTTATAAATGTGCCATCAGCCTTTGCTCAGTCAATGGCCTATCTATTCATACTCATCTGTATTACTCCCTTATGCCTATCCCATGCCTGTTTGAAGCCCTGCACTGTATTCATATCCACCACTTCCTGAGGTAGGCTGTTCAATGCATCCACTACCCTTTCTGTGAAAAAGAACTTCCTCACATTACCCCTTAATTGGCCTCACTCTAATCTCATGCTGTGCCCTCATGTCCTGCTATTTTTCTTATATTGAAAAATGTTAGACTCTTTCACCTTGTTACTGCCATTAAGGTGTTTGAATGTTTCAAGCATGTCACCTCTCTCCCTCCTTTGCTCTAGGGTATACATATTGAGCTCCGTTAATCTGTTCTCATATCTTTTCTGATGCAGTCCCTGCACCATTTTGGTTGCCCTTCTCTGGACTGCCTCAATTTGGTTAATGTCCTTGTGAAGGTGTGGCCTCCAGTACTGCATGCAGTACTCCAGATGGGGCCTAACCAGTGTCTTGTAAAGAGGGATTATTACCTCCCTCTTCCGACTTGTGATATACCTACTAATATACCCTAACATCTCTCTAACCTTGCCTACTGCTTCAGTGGTCTGCTTGGATGAATTCAGGTCATCATTGATGATGATACCCAAGTCTCTTTCTTCCCTTGTGACTGCCAGAAACTCCCCTCCCAGCCTATAGGTGGCTTCAGTGTTTCTCTTCCCTATGTGCATGATCTTGCACTTCTTTGCATTAAACCCCAGTTGCCACTCTTCCAACCATTCTGCTAGTTTATCCAGATCTCTTCTCATTTTGCCCACCCATCTGGATCATCTACTCTGTTGCAGATCTTGGTGTCATCTGCAAACAGACAAACCTTACTGTCCAGTCCATCTGCAATGGCATTGATGAAGATATTAAAGAGGACTGGTCCCAGGACTGATCCCTGAGGTACCCCACTTGTGACTTGCATCTCTTCTGACTGCATACCATTTACCACACTCTCTGTTTTCTGCCCATCAACCAGTTTTCCACCCAGCTGACCAACTTCTGACCCACCCTAAGCCTACCCAGTTTATTAATCAATCTTCTATGTGGAACAGTATCAAAAGCTTTGCTGGAGTCAAGGTAGGTGACATCAACTGCTCCCCCTTGGTCCACCACTCTGGTTACCCAGTCAAAGAAATCTATGAGATTAGTTTGACAGGACCTTCCTTTTGTAAACCCATGTTGTCTTGGATCCTGTGCTCCCATGGATTCCAGGTGTTGAACTATCCTTTCCTTAAGGAGTGTCTCCATGAAGGAAAGGAAAATGGGGACAGCCATCCGCACAGGTGTGGTCTATAGACCACCAGCCCAGGAGGAAGAAACAGATAGGGAGCTGATGCTAGCCATCCAAAGGATGGCAGACAGGGGTGAGGTAGTACTGGTTGGAGACTTCAATATTCCAGACGTGGACTGGAGCATCCCAGCAGCAGCATCAACCAGGAGCAGATTTATCCTGGACTCCCTTCAGGGTGCCTTCCTCAAGCAACTGGTCATGGAACCAACTCGGCAGAAGGCAATACTGGACCTTGTGCTCACAAACAGGGACAGTGTGATGGGGGTAACAGTGGGGGAGCACCTGGAAAACAGTGACCACCAGTCATTGCGGTTTGAAATCACAGAAAGAGCAGAACCAAACCACACAAAAACACGTATCCTGGATTTTAGGGGGGCAGACTTTGGGAAAATGGGGAGATACTTGAAAGAGGCATTAAGGGGAATGGGACAGGAATCAGGGGTTGAGGAACAGTGGGCAGTATTTAAAACGGGATTACAAGAACAACAGAATTATGCATTAAGCAGGTTAGCAAGAGGAAAAGGAAGAGGAGACCATTATGGTTTTCCAAAGAGGTAGCAAAGAAAGTGAAAGCCAAAAAGACTGCATTCAGGCAATACAAAAGACACAGGCAGAAGGGGATAGGGAGAAGTACCAGGAGAAGCAAAGGGAGGCAGGGAGGTCAGTAAGGGAAGCCAAAGCTCAGACAGAAGAACACATTGCAAAATCAGTGGGTAGAGGGGACAAAACCTTTACAGGTACATAAGTGAAAAAAGAAAGACAAAGGGAGGGATAGTGAGACTGAAGGGGGAGGATGGGGGCCGCGTGGAGGATGACAACAGTAAAGCTGACATTTTGAACAGGTATTTCTGCTCAGTCTTTACTGAGGAAGAAGAGGGTAATGGGTCTGAAGGGACTACAAGGGCTGAGAATGGTGCAGAAATGGACACAAGTCCCTTTACAAGAGAAAGGGTCCTGAAGGAACTGGAAGTAATAAGAATTGATAAAGCAATGGGGCCAGATGGGGTGCACCCCAGGGTCCTTAAAGAACTAAGAGAGGTGGTGGCTGAACCTCTGGCTATCCTGTTTAGCCGATCACTGGAAACAGGGGAGGTACCCAAAGACTGGAGGACAGCAGATGTAGTCCCTATACAAAAGTGGGAACAAAGAGGAAGCAGGGAACTACAGACCAGCCAGCCCCACCTCGGGTAGTGGGGAAGATCATGGAAGCACTACTGAAGGAGAGATTGGTGGAACATCTGGTTGTCAATGGACCACAGGACCCAAGGCAGCATGGTTTCACCAGGGAGGTCATGTCAGACCAACCTCGTTGAATTTTTGACTGGGTGACTAGGAGGTGGATCAGAGGAGGGCAGTGGACATGGCCCATCTGGACTTCAGCAAGGCCTTTGACACTGTGCCACATAGAAGACTATTACACAAACTGAGGAATATGGGTGTGGGCAGGACAGTAGTGTGGTGGGTAGGTAACTGGCTGGGTGGCAGGACACAGAGGGTGGTGGTAAATGGCTGTCACTCCACAGAGGAAGAGTGACCAGTGGGGTACCACAGGGATCAGTGCTGGACTGGTCCTATTCAACATCTTCATCAGTGACATTGCACAGGACCCTAAAGGCAGAATTTCACTGTTCACTGATGACACAAAGCTCTGTAACAGAGTAGACACACCAGAGGTGTAGACAGAATGATAAGGGACCTGCAGAAACTTGAAGAATGGTCAGGGTTTGGCAGTTGAAATTCAATGCAAAGAAGTGCAAGATAATGCATATGGGACACAAAAACCCTGGCACAATATATCAGTTGGGGGTGAGGATATAGCATGCACCAAGCAGGAAAGGGATCTTGGGGTTGTCATCTCTGATGACCTCAAGGTAGGAAACAGTGTGACAAGGCAGCAGGTAAAGCAAATAGGATGCTGGGAGGTATAGGCAGGGGCATCACCAGCAGGAAAAGGGAGGTCATAATTCCGCCATACAAGACACTAGTGAGGCCCCACCTGGAGTACAGTGTACAGTTCTGGAGACCATACCTACGTAAGGACATAGACAGGGTAGAGAAGGTTCAGAGGAGGGCAACAAAGATGGTGCATGGATTGCATCACAAGTCCTATGAAGACAGGTTGAAGGAACTGAACATGTACTCCTGGAGGAGAGGAGGGAGAGAGGATATGATAGAGACATACAAGTATCTTACAGGGAGGAACAGGGTGCAGAAAACACTATTTTAAGCAAAAAGATGTTCCAGGACTAGAGGGCATGGGATGAAGTTGGAGGAGGAGGCGATTCAGAGGAAACATGAGAAGAATTTCTTCACAGAACGGGTGGTGGACAAGTGAAACACCCTGCCAGAGGAAGTGGTGGGGGCTGAAACAATCACGGGATTTAAGAATGCATGGGATAGACATAAAGGAATTCTGGAGGTCAGGGGTAAGGGGCAACAGACTTCTAGGAAAACAAACTGAACTTACAAGCTCAAATGGGCAGACTGGGTGGGCCATAGGCCCTTATCTGCCGACACTGTCTATGTATCTATGTATCTATGTATCTATGTAATCTTTCCCACTACTGAGGTAAAACTGACTGGTCTGTAGTTCCCTGCCTCCTCCCTGCTGCCACTCTTGTGGAGCGGGATCACATGAGCCCTTCTCCAGTCTTCTGAGACCTCTCCTGTGCTCAGAGACTCACTTAACAGTTCTGATAATGGCTCTGCTAGTTCCACCCTTAGCTCCATTAGTACCCTGGGTTGTATGCCATCAGGTCCCATTGCCTTGTCCACCCTGAGCTTATCGAGCTCTTGTAGGACCCTTTCTTTGGTGAAGGGACTAGTGCTCAACTCCCTCCCCTGTGTCCATGGAACTGAGCTGTGGGCCCTGCCCTACCATCTCTTCAATAAATACTGAGAAGAAGTATCTGTTTAGGACAGATGATTGTACATGGTCCTCCTCCTCACTCACACCCTTATCTCCTTTGATCTCAGCAATGCTCCCTCTGGACTTTCTCCATTCACTAATGTATCTATTGAAAGTCTTGTCACCTTCTTTTACTGTCTGTGCTAGTGTTTCCTCATTTTGGGCCTTTGCCTGCCTTACTGCCTTCCCTGCTTCCATGACACAGATCTCTTAGCTTGCTTTGCATATGGCCTGCAGGTGTCCCACTGTGCCCAGCCCCCAAACCAGTTATTGGTAGCCTGCTTTGTACATGGCCCTGCAAGACACAAGCAAAGAAGAAGAACAATCAGGCATGGCTCTGCAGACTATATGCAAAGCATGTGCCATGTAGGGCATGGCTTAGAACCTATAGTTTGCTTAATGTATGGGTCCTGTGGGCCATACACAAAGCAGTTAAGCAATCATGCATGACCCTAAACCTGTAGCTTTCTTTGCATGTAGTGCTTGCTGGCCATTCACAAAGCAGGTGCCCCATTGGGAATGGTCGTGGTCCTGTAGCTTGCATTGTGTATGGCCCTGCAGGCCATATGCAAAGCAGCTGAACAATCGGTTATGGTCCCCTGACCTGTAACTTGCCTAGAGATATGGCTCTGCAGCCCATGCACATAGCAGGACCCCATCAAACATGGCCCCAGCCCTATAAATTGCTTTGCATACAGTCATGTGGGCTTTATGCAGAGTAAGTGCTCCATTGGCACAGACCCAGACCTGTAGCTTCCTCTGTGCATGGCTCTGCCAGCCATATGCAAAACCGCTGAACAATCCGGTATGGCCCAAGGCCTGTAGATTGCTTTGCATATGGCCTTGCAGATCATACTCAAAGCAGGTGCCCTGTTAGGCATGGCCCCAGACCTGTAGCTTGTTTTGCACATGTCCCTGTGGGCCATATGCAAAGCAACTGTCCCGTAAGGCAGAGCCCCAGACTTTGTGCATGGCCCAGCAAATCCATCCATATTTTCTCACTTTTGTAACCAAGCCTCAAAAAAGCAGAAAAATGAAAACATGCCTTGTTTTTGTGACACTCAACAACCCATTTTCAGTGATTTTTATAAATTTTTTTTCCAAAAGCCAACTTTTGAAAAAACACACTTACATCCTACTTTGCTGACCACACAAACTTCATACTTAAAGGGAGACTGACAATAGTGATTAGACTTCAAAATATCTCTAGTTTCAAAAACACATGCTATGATTGGTCACATTCTGTAGAGATTGCTGATGTAGCTTGTAGTTTGATTCTGATTCCATTTTTCTTTTTAAAGGTAAAAATAGACTGCCCACCATATTGGTGTTACTACACAAAACATGTTTGTTTACAGTCCTTGATCCACTCCCATTGCATCTTTTCTGGACTAAGGACCCCCACACACACACACACTCTAACCACTCATGATGCAGTGGGAGGAAAATACATGATTGTATCATGTGTAGCCACACTATTTGGGGTTGTTTCTAATGCTCAGGAAGTATGCACTAAGAGTAGACCAATGATTTAAAACAAGACAAGGTTCAGTATAATTAGACCATTAGTATACATTTCAGTTCAACAAAGAAAAGAAGCAGGTAAAACAACCATCAACATCAATATTTTTAGAGATGGTAAACAATCATAAAATGTGGGGTTTCAGCTAGAAATGATACGAAGCAAAAAGGGTTGACCGTGCCCCTTCAAGATCCAAGTTGTTTTTTTATGATGTGCAAAATTTTTCCTTTTTTTACCTGCTTTTGTTACCAGTATATTAAATTATTTTCAAAAGATGCTTGTTAACTATATATTATTAGTATTATTTTTTTTTTCAAAATATGTTTGTTAATCATTGTTGCTTCTAAAACGATAGCTCCAGTTCATGTAAATTGAATTCTGGTTAACAGAAACCAATAACTATAAAATGGCTAAAATTTGAAAAGTGAATCTTTCGTCCCCAGTGTGTGTTATCACAACCCATGCAATGAATCTGATTCTGAAACCAGGAGCCCACCCTGAAGTCAGGGACATTGCAACTAAAAAAAGCAATACTGATCCTGACAGCCCATTCTTAATGGTATGCTGCTGCTGCCTTAACCTCCCCCCAACCTGTTACTGGTACACCATCCCTGGTGCTGATGAAGACCCCCCTAGATTACAACTGGAAATAGCCTACTCTTACTGCCTTGGCCCTCTGCAGTCTGAATAAAATAACTGCACTCTTGATGATAAAATAGGCAAGATTTGTCTATTGCATTGTTGCAATCCACTATGGTGTAATGAAATATTAATTTTGTCCACATAGTTGCAATTACAGTTATTTAGATGGTGGCCAGTCAAGGAGGGGAGAGTAGAGTTATTGCCTGGCTGTTGTTTGTTGGGCAGGGCGAGAGAAGGGGGTGGGTGCCACTACCTGCCAAAAAGTAATAGGCTGAGGTTGGCAGAGGAAGGACTGTCACTAGATACCAGGGATACTTGGATTGGGGCATGGTAGAAATGCCTGGATTGAGATTTTGAGGATTTGGGTTGAGGGTGACAATGGATGTCAGAGACGCTTGGACTGTGACAGGGTGTGGAAGGGGGGGCACTTAATGCCAGAGATTGATTAGATGTGGGAAAGGTGTGGATGGTGGTGCCACTGAAGGCCAAGGATGCTTGAACAGGGATAGTGTGTGGGATGGGAGATGCCACTGGACACCAATGACTTCTTGGTATGGAAATAGGCATGATGCAAGGAGTATTACTGTACCCAAGGGAACTGCTTGACATTAAACTATCGACAATCCAAGGCTGACATTGTCAAAACAAAGTAGTGTGCATCCAGTATTAACTGTCCTTTAAAAGAAAATCAGGAAATTTATTTAAAAAAACTGCATTTAAAATCAATTAGTACTAAAGCACAAGGCCTCAAAAGTAGTACAATGCCATGTTAGAAATATAGAAACATAGATGATGAGGGCAGAAAAAGATTGATGGCCATCTAGTCTGTTCATATTACCAAATCATACCTCAGGACTTATTGTCTCTGTGGGGTCTACACTTAACCTATTACTCCTTTTGTTCTGCATGTTTCGCCTTCCCTCATCCTGCTGAGTAACTACTATACCCACTGGGGTGTCACACAGATGAGGCACACTGATGAGTCCTGGTAGGACGAAACATGTGTATGTGTCTTCTGTTAGCACCCTTTGCAGACTGTGTGAGAGACCTTTTGGTCCCATGCAGTTCTGCTTAAAGTTGAACCAGCATAATATACTGTGGTGATTTGCATATCCAGCCCATGGTGCTTTGCATTATGGGGGTATGTGTGATTTTGTATTTATTTTCTACTATACTCTTAGCTCTAGCTGAGGTATGTTTGAAGCCGTTTATGGTTAGGACATACACTACCCCTGCCGGAAGACCATTCTATGGGTCAACCACTCTTTCTGTAAAATAATACTTCCTCACATCCTTTTAAACCTTCCCCCCATTAACCTTTATTGACCCTGTGTACTAGCTTCTCTGTTTCTGGTAAATACAGTAGCTCTTTACAGTTCACCTTGTTAATTCCTTTCAGAAACTTGAAAGTCTTAATAGTATACCCCCTTATGGTTTTGAGTGAATACGTGTTTAGTGTCTTCAGCTGATTCTCATAGGATTTGCCTTCGTGACCCTACATTATCTTGTTCACCCTGCTCTGTACCATCTCTAGCCTGTCTCTGTCCTTTTTTAGGTGGGTACTCCAGAACTAGGCACAGTACTTAAGGTGTGGCCTCACCAGTGGCCCATACAGAGGTAACAGTACTAGTGCTGTGCGGAATGCAGAATTCCACTGGCAGAATTAGCACAGAATGGCCATTCTGCCGGCAGAATTTCCATTGGAATTTCACTGGTTCTTCAGTGGAATGCAGCCTACTGTTATTCCATGGAAAAGCATTCTTCTGCAGAGAATTATTCCCCAAATATTTCTGTGGAAAATATCAAGATCCGTGGAATAATATTCCATGGAACAGCATTTCTTCCACAGAAAATCATTCTGCAACTATTTTCTACTGCGGAATTTCACCATTCCATTTGTGACAAAATTCAGATTTCAAATTTCATTCCGCTGGAATTTGAAAATTCCACACAGCACTAAACAGTACTACTTGCTTCCTACTGTCAGACCCCCTCTCGATGCGTCCTAGCATACTGTTAGCCTTGCTAAAGGCCTTGTTATATTGGCTAGTTTGTTTCAGGGAGTCACTGTGAAAGACTCCTAGGATTTCTATCCAGCTTAACTTCTCCAATCCAATACTTTGGTCTGGGTTTTTCTACCCTAACTGCATCACTTTTTGGCATAGAATTTTAGATGCCAAACTCTGAAAAATTTTTTCAGCCTCTGCAGTTCTCTCTGTACTTCCCTTATCCACTCCTCATTATTATCCCTGTCACTGAGCTTGGCGTCATCCATGAGGAGACCCATTCCACCCAGAATTCCCTCTTCTATGTCGCTGATGAAGGACTGAGCCCAAAACAGAACCCTGTAGTACCCCAATGGTGACCTCCCTCCCTCTCCCCTGATCTGACCCCATTCACCACCACTTTCTGTTGCCTCCCCTCCAACCAACTCTGTACCCATCTTACTGTTTACTTAGTTGTACCTAGATCCTCCATCTTTTTCAGCAGCCTTCTTTGAGGCACTGAGTAGAATGCCTTTCTGAAGTTGAACTAGAATGAGTCTACTGCTTGCCCCTTATCAACTTCCATGGCTACCCAGACAAACAATACTGTCAGGTTGGTCTGACAAAATCTCCCTGCCACCGACCCATGCTGTTTATTATCCTGGAGGCTGCTTTATTCCAGGCATTATGTTAGGTCCTCTTTGACTAGCTTCTCCTTCAGTTACCTACCATTGAAGTAAGGCTGATGGGCCAATAGGTCTGCAACTGCTCCATGTTCCCTCCCTTGTGCAGCAGAACTACATCTGCCATCCTCCAGTCCTTTGGTACTACTCCTTGCTGCACAGAACTATTGTATAGCCCCACCAGGGGATCAGCTAGTATTGTTGCCAGTTCCCATAGTGTCCTCCAATGCATCCCATCTCGCCCCAGAGCCTTGCTTATCTTTCAAAATCTCCCACTAGTAAATTTCTGTAGCCTCATCTCTGGGACTTTTCTATCAGCAGCCTTTATGCCACTCTTTAGCAAGAGCCTGCCATTCTCCCTAGTGTACAGTGAGCAGAAGTAGTTGTCTAGCACAGCTGCATTCTGCCCATCCTCCTCTATTACACTGCCCCCCCAATAGCCTGACAATTCCCCATCCCTTCTTTCTTTTTTCTTTCTTCCTTATGTATCTAAAAAACTGTTTAACCCCCCTTTTGACCCCTTCCACAATGCTTGTTTCTGTTTCTGCCTTTTCAATCCTCACTGCCGTCTTGGTCTCTCTAGTTTTCTCCAGGCATTCATCCCATTCTTTATTCCCCTTTTTTCTGTGTGCCTAATGAAGGCCTTTTTTGGCTGGTTGATTGAATAATTGAATTGTTTGACTTATATCTTGAGAAGAGTTTCATTCCTGGAGGTACCCAGGAACATAATTAATTTATGCTGATGAAGGACTGAGCCCAAAACAGAACCCTGTAGTACCCACTGGTGACCTCCTCCCTCCCTCCCTCTCCACTGATCTGACCCCATTCACCCACCACTTTTTGATGCCTCACCTCCAACAACTCTGTACCCATCTTACTGTGTACTTAGTTGTACCTAGATCCTCCATCTTTTTCAGCAGCCTTCTTTGAGGCACTGAGTAGAATGCCTTTCTGAAGTTGAACTAGAGTGAGTCTACTGCTTGCCCTTATCGACTTCCATGGCCACCAAGACAAACAATACTGTCAGGTTGGTCTGACAAGATCTCCCTACCGCAGATCCATGCTGCTTATTATCCTGGATCCTGTTTTATTCCAGGCATTCTGTTAGGTCCTCTTTGACTAGTGTCTCCTTCAGTTACCTACCATTGAAGTAAGATTGATGGGCCAATAGGTCTGCAGCTGCTCCATGTTCCCTCCCTTGTGCAGCAGAACTACAGCTGCCATCCTCCAGTCCTTTGGTACTACTCCTTTCTGCATAGAGCTATTGTATAGCCCCACCAGGGGATCAGCTAGTATTGTTGCCAGTTCCCATAGTGTCCTCCAATGCATCCTATCTGGCCCCAGAGCCTTGCTTACCTTTCAAAATCTCCCACTAGTAAATTTCTGTAGCCTCCTCTCTGGGACTCTTCTATCAGCAGCCTTTATGCCACTCTTTAGCAAGAGCCTGCCATTCTCCCTAGTGTACAATGAGCAGAAGTAGTTGCCTAGCACAGCTGCATTCTGCCCATCCTTCTCTATTACCCTGTCTCTCCCCTAATAGCCTGACAATTCCCCATCCCTTCTTTCTTTTTTCCTTATGTGTCTAAAAAAACTGTTTAACCCCCCCTTTTGACCCCTTCTACAATGCTTGGTTCTGTTTCTGCCTTTGCAATCCTCACTGCCGTCTTGGTCTCTCTAGTTTTCTCCAGGCATTCATTCCATTCTTTATTCCCCTTTTTTCTGTGTGCCTAATGAAGGCCTTTTTTGGCTGGTTGATTGAATAATTGAATTGTTTGACTTATATCTTGAGAAGAGTTCCACTCTTGGAGGTACCCAGGAACATAATTAATTTATGTAAAGGAACAATAGAAAGGAGCCCGAAAAGAGAGGTGCTGCAAGAGGAGGGGAAGGTGGTGTGAGCAAAGAAACTGAACTTCTCAATGAGGCTTGAAGAAGCCTGTTGACTGTATATAGGAAGGAGGGTGTTCCTTGTTTCTCCCCCATGGAACCACAAGCTTAGGCTTTTCCTTGAATGGGTGTAAACAACCTGTGTGGAGTCATGCTTGTGCAACACTGTTGAAGTCAGAAGGCTAGTTGAATGACTGATTTATTTGACTGTTATATGTAGCTGCTTAGGCCATCTGCACACTCTGTCTCCTGTGAGACTACCACCCTGTCAGGGTAACATGAAGGCAAATGAGTCCTGTTGAGGAGAGTTACACCCCTAGTGGTACTGTGGTAACATAACTCTTTTAAAGTAAATTTCATAACATTTTGTTTTAAGTATTTGGGCTTCATAGCTCTTTACCTTAGGGCACTGGTAGCTCATTTGTGTAAAACATTTTATTTTTCAGCAAGTAGTTTTCAGGAAGGAAGGGATCATAAATACAATTGAAGCCATGGCCAGCTGATCCCCTCCACTTCCTGGTCCACCAGTTCTGCCCCCATGCATAGACGTTTTGTGAGATCGAAGCAGGGAGAGTGCAGGAGTGCGCCATATACAAGTGAATGATGGGAAGTTTTCAGAGCTGTTTTATGTTACTTAAAGCAACCTTTGATATAAATGAAAGCCACCACTCAACTAATAGGACCCCTATTAGTTAAGCGGTGGCTTTCATTCATATCAAGAGTTGCTATATTTAACATAAAACAACTCTGAAACTGTACCCCCATTCTTTTGTATGTGGCGTGTCCCCATGCTCTCCCCACTTAGACATCACAAAATGTCTGAGTGCAGAGGTGGAACTGGCAGACCAGGAAGTGGAAGGAATCAACTGGCTATGGCTTCAGTTCTATTTACAATCCCTTTCTTCCTGAAAACAACTTGTTGAAAAATTAAACTTTTTACAAAAATGAGCTACCACTGCCCTAAGGTAATCAACTATGAAGCCCACATGGAAATTTTTTAAATTAACTTTAAGCTAAATATACCTCAGGAAGGAGCCAAAAAAATGCAAAGCACGAGCTGCAAACACAGACAAAGTGGAGAAATAACATAGATGATAGCTGGTGATGATTTATTGCAGAAATTGCAATGACTTCCAGAAGGAGAGAGGGAATTTTAGCATACCGGGTCATAATGTTGCATGCTTAATAGCGTATGATATTATGGCTAAACCAGTACAGCACTGCACTAGTGAGCGAATGGTGTGATACCACATATACTGCTGTACATGGTATTGCACCATTCCCACTTTTCCAGGCAGAGGATAAGATCTCTGCTGGGAGTGGGTTCCACCAACCAGCTGCTGTGGCTCAATGGACTGAGCCACAGCAACAGGGAACCCATGCAGTGCTTCTGGGACCGGGTTTGATTCCTGGTCCCAGAACTTTTATTTTTTCGATCTTTGTGTGCTCCCCTACCTGACCCCCCCCCAGAGTTGAGAATCTATATTGGGGGGATTTGGGGGCACAGACCCCTGTAAGGGTGGGTGTAGGGGCCGAGCCCCCCACAGAAAAGAAAGATATGCCTCATGGCAAGAATTGCGTTGTGTCTGCAGCATGATTGTGCCATGCGGCATAGTGTTGTGCATGGTATTGACCCCGTGCCGAATTTCAGGACTGCTGAATAAAAGTAATCCATCATCCAGCCCAACTCACAGTGGAACTCCTACAACTAAGGTAAATGCAAATTAAATATAAAAAACACATTCTGACTTTTGCCATTCTGGTGAGAAAAACAGCCCTGTGGAGGAAATCTATGGGGATCCATGACCTTGGTCACCATTACTCTTGGCATGGGTACTTATTATGACAGCTCATCTTGCAAAATTGGAATTCTAACTCATGGTAAAAATTTTTGGAGGGATAACTCTTGCGCTATCCCTCTAACATGATAATGCATTGGGAAGACAGCTAGTTAGCAGCTATAGGATGTTTCCACATGAAGAAGTCCCCTCCAAAAAATGTGGAATGAGGAAAGTAGTGACTACTGAAAGGCTAGCACGCAGACTCAAGACTGTGGGGAGGCCTAACCTTGAATAGAAACTAATGTAAGGGTCTACAGTATGAGACTAGGTGGATCTTAGATAGCTGCAGTAATAATAGCTTTCTGAGGTGCTACTGACATGGTTTGCACAGTCAAGGGAAACCACGTAGGTTTAGAGCCCTACCTTCTGGCAGACAAAGTCTGCAATACCACACCATGAGGTATCCCAAATTGTGGAACTGCATGGCTAAAGCTTCCCCCAGAGTGTTGGACCTTACCATCTAATATGACTACCAAGATTTGCTACAGTAGGCAAGTGACCTACAGGAAAGAACCACCACCCATGATGAGGGTCTCACTCACAAGATGTAGGACTCAAGAGGAGCAAGTGAACCTGTCTACCCACAGAACAACCCTGAGGGCAGGATTCTGGGAATATGACAATGGACAAAGGAATGCATTCATAGAAATGTTTGTCATGGATGCAGAAATGGACTGACTGAATGAATGACGAATGCTGAAGGAATGATTGACAAATTGAACTGGGCTGAGTGAGGACTGGTGAAAGATGACTGGCATGATAGAAATGGACTAAATGAGGATTCCTGAAAAGAATGATTGAAATGATTGAGAATGAATTGAATGACAAGGTACTGAAAACATGAACTCCTAGCAAAGGTCAAAACCATAGGTAGCACTCAACCATAAGCAGGAAAGCAGGAAGCTGCAATAAAACCATGACCGTGGTGAAGTTACTGAAACATACTGACTGAGTTAGGCTGACTGAAATGATTGACTGAGTATGAGTGGTGGCAGGTGTCTGGCTTGAGCCAGGTAAAATAAATTAAATAAATGCAGTGGAACAAAAGTGAAAAGTTGACAATTGACCTGGTATGGACAGCAGATAAAACAGACTGAGAAACCACAAGCAAAATACAGCAGAACGGCATAGGTAAGACATAGAAATGAGTCAGCACACTGAAAAAATCACTAAAGTTGAATGCAGGCATTAAATGAGAACATGGGTGTAGTATGTCTGCCCTAGAGAAAAGCAGGAAGTACAATGCTACAGCCAGGGAAGGCAGAAATGCAATACAATAAGCTAGAGTCATTGAAAACACATACCAAACAGAAGCTGAAGGTATACAAAATGTAGCAGCAAGCATAAAGAGAATAGGGCTCAGAACCCAGCAAAGCCTGTGACTGCAGTGAAGAGTCAACACTTCTGAATAAGGCTAGAGGAAGCTGGTTTATATAGCATAAGAAAGGAGGGTATCTGGTTACTCCCACCCATCAAACCACAAGCTTAGCTTTCTCAGTATAGTATGCATGTGGTAGTAGTGGAGAGCACATCAGAGGAAAAGGACCTGGGGACATTAATAATGGAGAATATAAAGACATCAACACAGTGTAGCAGGGCTATGGATCAGACAAATTGGATGCTGAACTGCATGGAAAGAGGGATCATTAGCAGAGAGAAGTACACAATACTTCCCCTGTATAGATTCCCTGGTTCACCCTGACTTGGAGTACTATGTGCAGTTTTGGAGCCCACACTTGAGAAATGACTGGTGGAGGTTAGAGGCATGCAGGGACAAGCCACCAAAATGATAAGGGGGCAACAGGGTATTGTGGGCCCTACAAGAAACACTTGAGGAACTCAGGAAGTACACACTAGAGAACAGGAGAAAGAGGGTGACATGACTGAGATCAAATACCTCCAAGGAATAAACAAGATGAAGAGCAGCAAGCTGTTCAAAATAAGTGGTAGCATGGGTATCAGGATTAACTCCATGAAACTGGTGGGAGGGAGGTTCTAGAAGGATGCTAGGAAAGTACTGTTTTTCAGAATGAGTGGTGATGGAAGGGAACAAACTCCTGGAAGGGTCATTGCGGCTGAAACTGTGGGAGTGTTCAAAAGGGGATGGGACAGGCACATGGGATGGGACATGGGAGGGGACTAAGAAGAGGTTAACTACTAAGGACTGACAGGGGCACAGTCCCAAATTTAGGCAGGCTTGGACTGACTGAACAATAGGCCTTTATTTGCTGTCATCAACAGGCAAGAAATCTTTAATAATTTCTTGGCCATGTACACATGATCCAGAGGCAGGTCCAAATCCCCTTTATAAACCAGGCAGACAGCATTTCTTCTGGAGTCTGGTTCCCCATGCACTTGAAGAAGGTCCGAGAACTGTCTTGGTTTGTCAGGGTGCTGGTCAGGTTGTAAAGGGGGCAGTGGTGGGGATGGGAAGAACCCAGTAGGGACTGTAGAACTCTGTCCCAACAACAACAAAAGATCATCCATGTCCTGTCCCTCTGTCACCAAAGGGGCATTGCTCAGCACAGGTGGGTTCTCCTCAGGGAGCAAGGATGCAACAGTCATGGTCCATGGCGTGGTCAGCTGAAGAAGTGAGACAGCCTGACCAGAGTCAGGCAGATCCCATCTAAGAGGTCCCTGCAATACCTGGGAGCAGTTCTGTAGGTTCTCAGGTGACTAGTAAAAAGAAAGAACAGGTGTATCAAGAAGACAAGCTAGCAGGGGGTCATTCAGGACCCCGCCAGTGGAGACAGGAGCAGCAGCCTGATAGCGCCTCACCACCAGGTTTGACATATTCGGGACCCAGGATCCTGCCATGGTAGGGCACAAACCAATAGCTGCAAGACCCCCCTCTCTGGAGTCCAGGGCTCAGCAAGTATCAAATCCCCCTGTTCCGTAGTATGCAGGGGCATGCTTGGGCCCACCAATGCAGATAGTACCCCAACCATGGGAGCTGGTACAGTACAAGTAGGCAAAGTACATCCCATTGAGAGTGCAGGCAAATGGGCACCATGCTCCACTTAGCCCACCGATGGGGAGTCAAGGGGAAAATGTACAG
Source organism: Neoceratodus forsteri (assembly GCA_016271365.2). Classification (NCBI taxonomy): domain Eukaryota; kingdom Metazoa; phylum Chordata; order Ceratodontiformes; family Ceratodontidae; genus Neoceratodus; species Neoceratodus forsteri. The sequence goes on from CM057459.1 coordinate 64,504,414, forward strand.
GAGGTACCACAGTCAGCCGTTATGGGACCAGCAATGGCAACCCCACTTCCCCGGCTTCAGTTCCAACAGAGCCTAGCGACGAAGAGGGTATCACAATCACAGAACCAGGTACTGCAGTCAATGATGGCTGACTTGTCGACGGCTGACTCATCGATGGTGATTCTAACAAACAAGTGCCATGCTTCACATTCACTAGTGGTGCAGAAGCAAATAAAAGTACCTGAGACTGAAACCACATTTCCTCTGCCCAAAGTTGGACCATTAGCATGTCCTTCCATCATTGATGCTACAAACGTAGCTCCCATTCTGTCAACTGCTGCACAGCCCCATTCGGGGCATCCATCCTTTCTGTGGAACTACTGGTAACTGTCTGTCAACAAAATCGGGTAGGCAACTCCTCCATCTTGTACCACCACAAAATCCATGACCGGGGTCTGGGCAAAAACCCCAGCCACCTGCAAGAGTGTAGCTGCTGTTCCTCCATCTATGGCAGCCCCCATCTTTGATCCATCGACGAGGGGTCCTCCTACTGACAAGAGTAGGAGAACTTTTTTATTAATCATCAAATCAAATATTTATAAGCATGTTTATAGCACAGCATAATAAAAGAAATACAAAAACAAAAGAAAACTAACAAACATCTCGGTCATATCTCCCAAAATACATAAACTCAAGAATAAAAATCAAAAACAGAATATCTCCCCTTTCACCCCCACCAAAAAATAAATAGTTTATTATCCCACAATCAAATTATACATAAACATATAATTATTGTATCAATGATAAAACCTTATAGAATTTCAGTAATCATCATTACCACTTAAATGCATCCCAGCGGGTATGCCACAGTTGTCTATTCACTTGCTTATATTCAGCAAGTTTGACATCCTGCAATTCCTTCTGAAGAATATGAATTAATTCTACCTGTATAATATACTGTTGCTGAAATACTAATCTACAGCAGACTTGCCAGATTCAATATACTGGGCTTGCCATCAGCGCTCTCAGAGAGCTAACATTGTATTGAGACCAACCTGATGGAAACAACCCCTTGAATAATATAGCAGGAGACAAATAGAAAATTAGCAGAACACCATTGTTCAGATAATTCTTTCCAAAATTCTGTTATATATGGACAAAGAAAATATAAATGATACATAGTTTCCAGTTCTATATTATAATCATCCCTAGGACAATAACACTCTGTCATTTCTTTATGTTTTTGATTACCTTTGACATTAATCCTGCCATGGACCCCCAGCCATACAACATCCCACATTTTTGGTGAAATTCTAGGCCGAGTAAGGAGTGCTCCAACTGCTTTTTGTTCTTGATCTTGCAAATGTAAAAATGGTTGTTCTGAGAATTAGTTCCCCAAAATCATTTTATATGAAAGTTTCTTAAGAGTAGCCAATAAAGACTGGGAGATATTCCATTTTTAATATTATTAAAACAATCGGTCCACAGCAAATTTAATTTCTGAACTCTCCTATTTTTGTTGTGAAATGCCATCCCCTGCCATTCCTGCACACCTTTCCTCAAGGAGGGAGTGGCCCAGTTAATCCACTGGGCCAGATAATTACACAAAATAGGTAATAAATTAGCTTAGAAAAAAATGCTCCAGAAAAATGTTGCGGGATTCAACATTCCCACTCCTCTTTTTTTCTAGATAGGTAATAGATCTCTTTATAGGATTTAATTGACTCCCCCAGAGACATGAAAAGAAACAATGATGCAGCCTGGTTTCCAACTGCTTGGCGACAGGATAAGCATAACTTACAAAATGAAAAAGTGGTACCAAAAATATTTTCATAAGGTAAACCCATTTCATTTTGCCCATGTGCCACTTATTCCAACGAGCCACCATCTGCTGTCCTTTCCCAATCTGGAAAGGCCAATTATGCCAAGGCGTCTCCCCCTGACCAAAAAAAAACACCCAAAATTTTACAGGATTCTAAAGTAAGTTTAATATCCCCAACTGACTCTGGGGGGCTAGAATTATCTTGTATAAGGATACATTGACTTTTCTTAGTATTAATCTCTGACCCCGAAATTGCAGATAATGTCTTAACAAGGTCACTAGCCACTTTACCCGATACTTTATTGGCCACAGTAAGAACGAAATCATCTGCATAAGCAATGCATTTGACCGGGGTTTCTGTTGCAAACTGTACCCGAACAATATTGGGGGATGAATAAATAATATTAATCATAGGATCCACCATCAATATGTATAATAACAGGTTTAAAGGGCATCCCTGTCTCACCCCTTTATTAATCTTACACTTTCGTCCCAACCATTTATTGTCATAAGGCCTGACAAAAGCATCCTGATAACACAATTGTATCCAGACAATCAACTGCTGTGGAAACCCATAAGTCTGTAAACATTGCCACAAAAATACATGAGAGACCGTATCAAAGGCCTTAGACTGATTCAAGTTTTTTAGAAACCCATCCCAGTTCCCTGAGCCCCTTTTTCCATGATTTCCCTGAGTAAAAACAGGGCACTGCAATTTTCCTCTCAGGAACTGCACAAAACTGAGAGTGATGGATTATGGAGTGCTGGATTATGAAGTGCAATACCTTTGAAAGTCTAATACTGAATATTTTTGCAAAAATTTTAAAGTCAGTGTTTAATAAAGTAATCTGCCTCCAATTCTGTAAATCGGTTTTAACACCTTTTTTTATATAAAAGTATAAGTAATCCCTAAAACAGTTATTCATTCAATCTTACTTCAATCATAAAGGCTTGAAAAATGTGTACTAGTTCTAGTGGAATTAACTCCAATAGGGTGTGATAAAGTTCACCCATTAATCCATCAGACCCCGGTGCTATCCCTTTCTTTAATGATCCTATAACAGCTGATAATTCTGATACTGTTACTGGAGCTAAGAGCTGTGCAGACTGTTCAGCACTAAGTGTGGGAACATTAGCAGCTTGCAGCATCTAATCAAAATAGGCAGAAGGTGAGAATGAACGTGCCTGCTGTTCTCTTATTTGCCTTTCCATCCCTTCTAATATATCCTTATTATTAAGTTACCTGCCCTATCTTGGATACCTGACATCTTTTGCTTATGAACTCTTGTACAACAACCATCCAAAGGAGTTGTCTGGTAATTGGATCCTTGAGTCCCAAAATGTTATTCCACTTCTAAATATTTTTGCCTGTTATATTGCATGTGGAACATTTCTTGTTTAATTAAATCAATCTGTTCCCTGAAATCCCCCCTCTGTTCTGACTGTTTAGAGACCAATTCGTGGAACTGTTTTCTCAACTGAAAGTATTTCTTTCTCTGAGACATACCCTTTTGAGCCATCAAAGCTTGAAAAAAAAACACTATAAATTATTTTGTGTCCACCCACCAGTCCAAAGAGGACTCATATTGAAATGCAACCGAATGCCTATCCTCCAGCAAATTGATCAGTTCTTGTCAAACTGCAAGCTCTTCAAAAAGACAAGCATTCATTCTCCATAGTCCCTGACCTCCCACCCTAGGTGGAGTAGTAGAGATACTAATAAATCCCTATTAAGGCATGATCTGACATCTCAATAGAGACCGTCTCTGAGAATGAAAGGGAAATAATACTAGAAATCAACCAGAAATCTATGCGTGTAGACAACTGGCCTTTAAAAAATGTATGTCTAGGCTTATGTGTCACTGAGGTCTGTGCATCTCTCTAGCAGCAAGCGCCTTAGTGGAGCTATAAGGTCTTCCAGCGGTGCACTCAGCCAGCTCCACGGCTGCCGCTCACCAAAAACCACAAGCTCCAGCCACCCTCCTGGCTCTCCTCCTCTGATAAAGCAGCACGGAGCAACTGCCTGAGCGGTGCTACGAGGTCTTCCAGTGGTGCACTCGGCTAGCTCCACAGCCACTGCCCGCCAAAGGCTGCAAGCTCCAGCCGCCCTCCTAGCTCTCCTCCTTGGATAAAGCAGCAAGGTATGGTCACTCCTGCCTTCACAGCATTTGATTGGTGTAGCAATTCTTAGGCGAACCCTGATTGGTCTGCCTGCTTTCTGGACTCTATAGTGATTGGTGCGCCTTTCCCTATTGCTGTAACATAGCTGTTTCAACTGATTTCTATCTCTTCTACTCAAGGGTTTTCTCTGCCTAAACTTTCCTGCAAAAGCTGCTGTAATACTGCATTTAATCTCTGCAAATTGTGTACTGTCTCAGTCAGATAGTAGATTTTGCCTGCATTTAAATTTGGAACTGTGTCTGCTGCTTTATAGCGATAGACTGCCTGTTTTAAATGAATGTGCTCCTCACTAATGTAATGTGCTATCTCCTACAGCCTTTGCCTAATTTTCTGCTGATTTCAGTGTGTGCTAATCCTCTGCTCCTTGTTTCTCTCCCAATCCACTCTCTCAGCTCTCTCTATTTTTTTCTTTGACTCTACATCGCAGACTGCTCTGTGACCTGTAACCCTACCCCACATTGCCTCCTCTCACCTTGACTGGTATCCACCATCCTTTCAGCCCATTGTCTCTGTCTAACCCCTCCCTGCTATCCTGATCTGTGGCTTTTTGTATAATTTCTCTTACACCCCCAACCCCATTGACTGTCTGCTGGCTTTCACCCCTACCTCCTGCTGACAGTCTGCTGCCTGATGTCCACCCCTTTGTCCTGAACTGCTATATTTATCTTGTATCCCTCTCTCCCTCTCTCTCCAGGAGCAAGAGCCTGAGTGGTGCTACAAGGTCTTTCGGGCAGTGCACTGGGCCAGATCCACGGCTGCCGCCCGCCAAAAGCTGCAAGTTCCAGCCACCTTCCTGGCTCTCTTCCTCAGATAAAGCAGCATGGTACGGTCATGCCTGCCTTCACAGCATCTGATTGGTGCAGCGTTTCTTAGGTGAGCCCTGATTGGTCTGCCTGCTTTCTGGACTCTATAGTGATTGGTGCACCTTTCCCTATTGCTATAACATAGCTGTTTTGACTGATTTCTATCTCATCTACTCAAGGATTTTTCTCCCTCCCCTCTACCCCCTCCCAGGCCTCCTTTAAATACACTGTCACTCCGCCTCCCTTGCTTTATCTCACATCGGATTGGCTGTCCTGTGCCTTTGTCTCACTCTATCCCTGACCAATATCACTGTATGACCTAGATATCTTACCTTGATGTACTTCAGCTCAATCCTGCTAATTATAGCTCTCTCTCTAAATCTCGGACTACCTATTCTTGACTTGCCCTCTAGCCCCATTTCACATTATTTTTGATTACTACCTTTCCAAGCTTCATTAGAGGTATTTGAACCTCACCGTTTCTGTCACTCCTGCAGTTCTGACCACTGCCCTTGCTAAATATTATATTTACCTAATCCTGGGTGTCTTTAAGCCATATTAGGCATAAAGTAGGTAACTGGCTGGGCGGCAGGACACAGAGGGTGGTGGTAAATGGCTGTCACTCCACAGAGGGAAGAGTGACCAGTGGGGTACCACAGGGATCAGTGCAGGGACTGGTCCTATTCAACATCTTCATCAGTGACATTGCGCAGGACCTAGAAGGTAGAATTTCACTGTTCGTTGATGACACAAAGCTCTGTAACAGGGTAGACACACCAGAGGGTGTAGACAGAATGAGAAGGGACCTGCAGAAACTTGAAGAATGGTCAGGGTTTGGCAGTTGAAATTTAATGCAAAGAAGTGCAAGATAAATGCATATGGGGCACAAAACCCTGGCACAATATATCAGTTGGGGGGTGAAGATATAGCATACATCAAGCAGGAAAGGGATCTTGGGGTTATCATCTCTGATGACCTCAAGGTAGGGAAACAGTGTGACAAGGCAGCAGGTAAAGCAAATAGGATGCTGGGATGCATAGGCAGGGGCATCACCAGCAGGAAAAGGGAGGTCATAATTCCACTATACAAGACACTAGTGAGGCCCCACCTGGATGAACAGTGTACAGTTCTGGAGACCTTACCTACGTAAGGACATAGACAGGGTAGAAAAGGTTCAGAGGAGGGCAACAAAGATGGTACATGGATTGCATCACAAGTCCTATGAGGACAGATTGAAGGAACTGAATGTGTACTCCCTGGAGGAGAGGAGGGAGAGAGGGGATATGATAGAGGCATACAAGTATCTTACAGGGAGGAACAGGGTGCAGGAATACACTATTTTCTAAGCAGAAAAGATGTTCCAGGACTAGAGGGCATGGGATGAAGTTGGAGAGAGGATGATTCAGAGGAAACGTGAGAAAGAATTTCTTCACAGAACGGGTGGTGGACAAGTGGAACACCCTGCCAGAGGAAGTGGCAGGAGCTGAAACAATCACAGGATTTAAGAATGCATGGGATAGACATAAAGGAATTCTGGAGGTCAGGGGTAAGGGGCAACAGACTTCTAGGAAAACATAAACTGAACTTACAAGCTCAAATGGGCAGACTGGGTGGGCCATAGGCCCTTATCTGTCGACACTGTCTATGTATCTATGTAAAGTCTGTCGTAGTTGTGGTTTGATTATCCCATTTCTTTCTCTACTTGTGCCTGCTTGGTTTTAATCTATTTGGCATCTAAATCCCAAATCCTGTCCAGTATGAAATCATATTTGCTGCTGTCCCTCCTTATGACCTCAATGGCATAGATCCACCTATGTGTGCTTACGCTACCTCGAGTCCCCTCGACTATCCCAGAATTCCAGCCCCATGATTTATTATTCTCGAACCTCCTACTGATGCCTCCTCAAAATTGTGACCCTGCTCTGATGCTGTTAAATAAGACCTCGATCCAACTGGGTGCCTATGCCCTAAAAAACTGCCACCTCCCTATTTGTACTCCATGGCCCTTCCAGCAGCGCAAACTATGGTATCTACTGCTGCTGGCCCTACTGCTCTCCTCAGGTGACGTTCACTCTAATCCAGGGCTTGTTAACAACTCATCCAACCCCTTTACCAGTGTCAAAGGTCTCACTGTGGTACACCATAATATTAGAAGCCTTGTGCATAATTTAGCTGAATTGGAGGCTTGGGCAGCTCTCCACCATCCTGACATCATCTGTCTCACTGAAACCTGACTCAAATCGTCCACCTCTGACTCACTATGCTCCCTTCCACCTTACAACCTGTTGAGACTGGATAGATCTGCCCGTAAAAGAGGTGGTGGCATGGCTGTCTGTTTTAAAGACCACCTCCCTCTCTCAGGCATTTGCTCATCTCCTCTAACCCACTGTGAAGTACTTCATGTTTTCCTTTCTCTCAGCTCCAAAAAATTACATATTGTTTGTGCCTATAACTCTCCTCAGGAGGCCAAACCGGTCTTTATGAATTATTGGAACAGACCTCTCTTTGTTCTGGGAGAAATGAGGTCCTGATACTCAGGGACATCAACATAAAATGGCTAGGCAACTCTCAACCCGCATCCCTGACCAGGCTCCAAAGTTTCAACTTGCACCAGCTGATTGGTGATCCTACCAGAACTGCCCTGTGAACTAACTCCAGGACTCTGCTGGACTGGATAATGTCAAACCATACTGCAAATATAATCTCCACTGGAGTACTACCTGATGCCATTACAGATCACTACCCCACTTTTTGCATATGGGGTTAGAGTAGGCCACCTTCCTCCAATCCATGTTTTATTACCTTCCGAAACTACTCTCATCTAAACCCACTGGCTTTCCTAACTGACGTTAATGCTATTGACTGGGCCCCTCTTTTCAAATCTAGTGATGTCCAGACAGCTCTAAACCTATTTCTCACTCACTTTCTTGTACTCCAGGATAAACACTGACCCCTTGCAACCCGTACAGTTAAAAATCGTCATACTCGCTGCCTAAAATCTGACCTACTCTCCAAACTCTGGCAGCAGGACAAAAGCTGGCTACATTATAGAAACTCTGGGTTACCTTCTGACCTAAATACCTATAGTGCATTGAAAAATTCATGTCAGAAGGATATTAAAAGGGCTAAAAGTGCCTACTGTAAGGAGCTATTAACAAACTCCTGTGGGGACTTTAAAACGTTCTGGTCCCACATAAAGTCCTTTCTGGGTACTAACCAGGCCTCTACTCCTAATGAGATGCTACTAAATGGCATACACTGTAACGACCCCTATACCATGCAGACTTCTTCAATACTCAATTCTCTGATCTTACTAAATACACTTCTTCCTTCCCTGTCGTATTTAACTTTACCTCCCCTCCTATTGACACGGCACCTAATTTCTTTTTCAAGGCAGTCTCTTACTGCGATGTCTTAAGATTGCTCAATAATATCTCGGAGTACACTGCTACCGGGTCTGATGACCTTGAACCTAAGCTCCTAAAACTTGCTGCCCCCCACATAGCTGCTCCTCTAGCCAAGATTTCTACTCTCTCTCTCTCTCTCTCCCTCTGCCAAAACTACATCCCAGATATTTGGAAGACAGATAGAATTACCCCGGTTTTCAAAAAAGGTGACCATAAAGATCCTTCCAACTATAGGCCAATTGCCATCCTGCCAGTTCTTAGTAAACTTCTTGAGAAACTTGTTGCCACTCAAGCCACACACTTTCTCCTGCAATTTGACCTTCTTACAACTGCCCAACATGGATTCCGTAAAGGTCACAGTACCACTACTGCAATTCTCAAGTTACATCTAATGCTCTACTGGCCATGGACTCTAGATTCCTCACTGGGGCCATTTTCATTGACATGACTAAAGCGTTTGATTTAGTCGACCACCCCATCCTCCTAACAACTCTTAAATCTTTAGGCTTTTCACCTAATGTTGTCAGGTGGTTTGGCAGCTAATTAGCTGACAGGACTCAGACAGTTAAATTTAACTCAACTTTCTCAGGCAAAGCTTCCATTAATATTGGAGTGCCGCAAGGGTCCATCTTAGGTCCCCTGCTCTTTTCTTTTTTTGTTTTATTTATTATGCTTTTTTTCTCCACTACCTGTGACCTGGAACCTCAGCATGGTCATGGACCCCGACCTCCACCTCCACATTAGACCCTACCACTCGGATACCCCCTGACTTGCCCCCAGGGTGGGGTGCAGCACTGACCCCCTTAACAGCAAAGCATGATGGGACTAGGTCCAAGGGTTGGTCCTGGAGGCTGATGAAGGCCAGGACAGGCTTAATCTAGGGCCGCAGGCAGGAAGTGTTTTTAGATGCTGTATGTGGAGGTCAGGAATGTGCAATGATGTCCAGAGTCCATCCCACCCCTCTGATTGCATTCAGATGTCGGTTGCTGCAGTACCTCTGGCCTCCACCAGGGGTCCATCAAGCACCGGACGTACACCCTGCCCTCCCCCCGGAGAAAGAGAGCTGTCTCTAGGATGCTCAATCCTTCTCCCTCCCCAGTCAGCCCTCCGATGACACGGGTCCTTTCCCGAACCTGGGTAGCCAGCGTCTCAAGTGGAAATCCAACCACTGCGCTAACGGGCCGGCATCTCTTTTCTATATTTATAAACAATATCACCTCCAACCTTGCTCACACACACTCCTTGCTATATGCAGATGATATCGTCCTGTACACCAGTGCGAAGAATATAGTTGACATCAACATTCAACTCTCCCAGGACCTCCAAGTCATTCAACAATGGCTGCTGACAAATAAGCTTATCCTGAAGGAAGGAAAGACTCAAGCCATGCTATTTGATTCCAATACTAAACTCAAAATCTCCCAATCTAAATTCAGTGTCTTCTCTGCAAATGGCTCATCTGTTGGGGTAGTAGAATCGTTTAAATATCTTGGTATCACCCTTGACCCGACTCTTAACTTCGATCTCCATATTCAGTAGAATTGCAAATTGGTAAACATGAAACTTGGCATTGCCTACCGGACTAGCTATGTGCTCACACTATCTGCTAGGCTTGCTATAGCTCGTGGCATACTACTACCATGTCTCAACTACGGTGTTGCAACCTATGCCGCTGCCGGTAAATCGAGTAATCTAAAATGGGATGTTACCTATAATAACATCTGTCACTATGCATCCTCCTCACCATGGTTGAAACACCATTGTCTCCTCTACTCTGATCTTAGTTGGCTCTCCCCTTCTGCATTCAGATCTTATGCGTATGGGTCGCTCATAGATAACGTTATCAGATCTCAAATCCCAAAGCCACTAGCAGGACTATTTCTAAATCACTCATCCAGCTATGATCATCGCTCTGCTGATAATGCCCCTGTCCTCATCCCCAGATACCGAATGTCCAAAGGTGCTAGTGATTTTGCCTGTCATGCCCCCCATTTCTGGAACTCCCTTCCTCTAAGTATTCACACAGTATCATCCCATGCCTCCTTTAAAAAATTACTTCGACTCTATCTCGTAGACTCCAGCTGTTGCTCCTGTTTCAATCCATCCTAGCCTTCGTTTCCTCTCCTTATGTCTCCTGAACCTATACCACTTCATAGTTTACTGACCCATACCAACGCAGAGCTCTTTCTTCATAACACCTGCTTCCTGCCTTCTTATTACCTAGGGACTTTTATCTCTCACTGGGTTCCCATCTTTCTATCTTACCCTCCCCTATCTATTATATTTCCTTTTTCAACCTTAATCTCTACTGATTTGTCCTATATTGTCTACTATGATGCTTCCATCACCTAGTTATAATCCTCCTTGAATTCCATGGTATTGTTAGCACTTATGACCTAATCAAACTGTTTTTTGCTTTATAGTAATTTTTACTCTCCTTACTTTTGTTTTTATTTTGTCTTTGTTTAAGTATATTACTAAGCCTGTTTTTAAACTCCAGCCTGTTCTAACTCCTACGCTTGTATATTGTGAATTTATATATTATAACCTGCTATCTGATTGTTTCTGTTTTGTACCCTCCTTGGTCATGCCTGAAAATGATCATTGCTATGGCTAATGCACCTACCCAGTCATCAAAAACTAAATAAAATCCCTTAGACCAGATTGTTTAATTAAGTTACATAGAAATGCAGTATCACTATAAGTTTTAACTTTCTTCACCCGGGTATCAGACTCCAACAAACTGGTATTAAAATTGCCTCCCAATAAAACTTGTTTATTTGTGCACAAATAGGGTTGCACAATTTTCAAAAGATCTACCCTAAGGGCTTTTGTTTGAGGAGAGTACATGTTGATCAGACTGTAAGTGTGACCTTCAAACCCCACATCCAATATTAAAGCCCTCCCAGGAAAAACATCAATTAATTTGTGTACAGAAATTCCTGGGTTAGTAAAGCAGACTCACAGTCCGCTACACACATCATCTCCTATGGACCAATGGGAAGCACTCATATACCAGACAGCATGTGCCTGCCTGCCTGATGTCCCCAGTAGTCTGGAGCCATGTTTCCTGTAAAAAGAAAACATCATACTGCATTTATTGTAATACTGCAAATGTAATATCCCTTTTTACTTAAGATTTAATACTATTTACATTAAGGCTAGCCAGCCTTAAAAGTGTTGTCTGACTATGTTTGAGGAAGTCCTGTTTTTCTTGAGCTAGCTCTGGTTATTTTATTATGCTTTCCCAAAGGTCTCTGGGCTGCAGGTTGCACCAAACATTCTTTAGGAAGTTCACTTTAGAGGAGTGAGAAGAAGTGTCAGAGTCTGCTTTTTCCATTTGTTCACTCCAGCTTTGGAGAACATCATAGTTATTACTAACTGGTATATGACCCTTTGGTAAGGGTGGTTTGTTCTTTCAGCCTTCACCTTTTGTCCCTTTAGTTACCAACTGATAACCATCTGTTGTCACATTTGTCTGTACCGAATCTTGTGGAAGTAAAGGGTTGGGGTGGGGGGAGGCATACTATTCTTTTGATCAGAAAGTACTTCTTGAGGCAGTTCAATGTGGGTTATAGTATCCTCTGGTATAGGAGGATCTTTCTGAGGATGAGGACCTGTTGCAGTCGTATTAGGTCTGTCCTCATGTACGTCACAGAATGGTGTACTCGGGGGTTGGGAACAAGAAGACCCCTCTATTCTATAGGCTTTCTTTGCTTTGTGTAAATAATACTCCTGTTCCAAAGATTCTTCAGAATTATGGGCTGCCCATGGGCAAGAGTAGAAGTAGTGCTCATCATCTCCACACAGATTACACACCGGTAGGACTGTACACAGGTTTGCCATATGACCGAGTTCCCCACACTGAAAACATCTGACTTGGTTCCATTCTGAATTTAACTGTGCCAAGGAACCACACTTACAGCAGTTTATCAGCTGACCTTGATAAAACAATATGCCCCGATCTCTCCCCAGAAAAAAGGAAGTTGGAAGATGTCTGATAGCCTCCTCAGTGTGCTTTAGTTGAACTCTAAAAGTCCAGCCCCCTGTCCAAAGCCCATGATCATCTGTAATTGGGTTTGGATGTCCTTGAATGTCACAATGCTTCTCAAGCCAGAAAATAATGTCATTAATGCTGACACCCTCATTCCAGAACAGAACTGTTACAGTTTTAACCGAAGGTTTGGTAATTGGAATAGCATAGAAATCTTGCCACACAGGGGTGTCTTTTACAGTATAATAACATTTCCAAAATTTGTCCAAAAGTGCTGCTGAACAGAAACTGACATCATGATTGCTATCTCCTGGAGAATGTATGAATGCATACACCTCTGCAGGAGTGAAATTCATTGAATCATTTAGCAATGTTTTCCCCACATAGAGACAGTCTGGTATTTTGCTCAATCCCCCTTTAAAACGGAGTCATATCACGAGTCTCTGTTTTGTTGCCTCAGCCGGTTGTTTAAATAAACTTCTATAGCTGGTTTTTTTCTTTGTTTTGACTGTCCTCTTGCTCCAGGAGTGCCCCCCCCCTTACCTGCTGTACTAGATGGACAGGTAAGCCAGGTATTACCTGGTCTCTTTGTGTCCTCAAGGCTTCCTCCTCCAAACTCGCAATGTCATTCTGCAGGGTGTCCGATTATTGAGCTACTGTCTCTTCCTGCTGCTGCACCGTGCTGCTCCTCTTAGTGCCTGGTGCAGTTCCAATCCTAGTGGCCGCACCCTTAGAGTGCACAGCTGCCACAGCTGTCTTCACTGAACTTTCTATTTGCAAGGTCTCAGGGGCATGAACAAGGCCCCCTTTCATAACAATAGTGTTTCTTTTCCACTTAGAAGATACTGAAATGGGGATCATTGGGTCCAGAATCCACTGGCTATGTAAGAACAATCAGCCCACCCATTTCAATGCCGAGTCTGGTGTCCATTCCATGGAGGATGAGAACTTGCATGTGGAAGTTGGTTAATTCATTTCCACCAATGCCGCCTCTGCTTCTGGACCATCTGTGCCTTGACCAGGATCACCAACCAGCTGCAAGGTAACCCATTTGCCTGATAACGTTTTTGGGTTAACTGCAGAGCGTTTTCTCTTTCTTTCTTCATCAAGCCTGTTTTTATTAGCATAAAATTATTTTTACGCATCAGCCATTATATCCAGCAGTTGTTTCTTTTTACAGTCCAACTCAAGTTTCAGTCTTAATTCGTCCAATGCCATATCCGTATTAACATCCATACCATCCAGAGCAACCTGTGCCCCTCCTAGAACAGGGTCATCTACTGGTTCCATTTCTTCCACAGAAACCATTTCTTCTTCAGAATCCATATCATCTTCAGTTTCTTTGCTCATAATATCTGGTTCCCCTTGCAGCATGGCAGAAATACCTCCTGCCTCCTCAGCCATTTGTCCTGGACTGAAATCCTCCATTCTCCTCCAACAGAGAGACAGCTCCTCCCATGAAAGAGTAGGGGAATTTTTTATTGGAATAAAAAAAAGTCTCAGGAAGGAAAAACAAAAGGATAAATTATACAGAAAACATATTACAAAATCAAAATATGAAAACCCCTAAAAGGTAAAAAAGCAACACACATTTCCCCAAAACATTACACCCTATATTCACACATGTGCCCTATTTATATAAATGATACAATACCTTCTTCACAATCAGTTAATATTTCTCCATAATTTCTGAAATTGGCCATGTTCAAACCTTTCCCTTTCATTCTGTTTTACTCATAAAATAGCAGATTCTATCTGCTTAATGGCTATAGAATTTGGTATAATTTTATGCTGCAAAGAAAACTGACAGTGCATTTGCCACATATAATATTTTATGCTAGCAAAAATTATATTTAATGTACTTGCATCATATCTTTGCAAGAACCCAATATAATCCCCTAAGACTAAACTTTCATATGACACATGACTGGTAGGAGATCCTTTCCATTTTCCCATGATAGCAACCCAAAACTGAGCTGTCACTCCACATTGAAAAAAGAAATGTTCCTGCTTTTCTTCCAGACCCACACACTCTGATCTGATACATACTCTTTCTACTATGGACTTATGTTTTAAATTGCCCTTGATCCTCAATTTGCCATGACAACTTAATCATGTTTTGTCCCACATTTCTATGGGCACCATCTTGTCATTCAATAATTTACATACAAGTTGTAATTTTGATGGGAGACATCTTGGAAAATCTACCCTCACAACGCAGTTGGTACCCATTATTTCTGTATAAATAGCTTTGTGATTTAAAGTTTGTAATCTATCCTTATGCACCTTCCAAATTCTCAGTTCTTTTACAGCTGAAATGGCAAAATCAGGTATATCCAGGGTCTTTGATATTTTTGATGCATCCCCCTCCCAATGATAGAAAAACTGTTGAAATAAAACTTGTGTCCATTTTTCCCAGGGATGTAAAGATTCTCCCTGTTTAATCTTAAAAAAAGCATTATAAAAAAAAGAGTAAAAGAAAGCAATCAGGTTAATCATCCACAAACCACACTGCCTACCCTGTAAGTAGGTAAAATCTCTATTCACAGGGTTAAGTCTGCTTCCCCAAACCATCTGAAAAAAATGCTTAACAATCTGGTTTCCAAACCCAAGGGAATTGGGTATACTGCATTGATATGTAAAAAGAGGGGAAGCAAGAATTTTTAATAATTAGAATTCTTTTCTTTTTAGAAAAAGGAAATGATTTCTACTGCTGGATGTTTTGTTCCCATTTCTGTATGGCTAACTCCCAATTAAGGGTGGCTAAATCCCCCATCCCAAACTGCACACCTATTATTATTATGTCCTCTATATATTGTGTATCACTATTTTGCCCAAGCTTAATCCCAGTACTTTTCCTAAGATTCACTCTTGCACCTGTTATGTTTGAATATAATTCTAATTTCTTTATGGCTTGTGCTCCTGATTCTAGGTTTTTAATAATGAGGCAGAGATCATCTGCGTATGCTGCAATTTTTTGTGGGGAAAGTGACAAAGACAGGATTATTCCTTGTATGCTCTGATCATAATATATAGCTCTTATCAAAGGGTCTAATGTGAAAGTGTACAAAAGGGGGATTAAAGGGTACCCCTGACAGACCCCTTTGTGTAAAATTACCACATCGCCCATCACCCCATTTACTGTAGGTCTTATTATTGCATCAGTATATAGGAGTTTTATCCCATTTATAATTGCCAAGGGAAAACTATAGTTCTCTAAAACTTGAAATAAAAACCCATGTGCCACATTATCTAAAGTTTTAGTTTGGTCCACTGTCAGTAAGAAACCTTGTATTTTGTTCTGCCTGCTGAATTCACACAACTCCCTCAATAATCTTAAATTCTGCTGAATCGATCTATTTGGGATTGAATATGTCTGTACTGGGTGAACAAGGTCCCCTGCCACAGACTGTATCCTTTTGCATAAAATTGTAGATAAAATTTGTAGTCGGTGTTCAGGAGGCTTATAGGTCTCCAATTCTGAATATCACAGAGATCCCCAGTTTTGGACAAAAAAATAACCAATGCTTCAGTGAAATTTGCACATACCCTCCCATCGAAGATCAGTTCATTATAAACATTTGGTAATATGTCACTTAAATCATCCTTTAAATGTTTATAGAACTCATTCATGAGTCCATCTAATCCAGGGGGAACCCACATTTTAAGTTAGAGATTGCTGAATAGACTTCCTCTTTAGTAATTTTCCCTTCTAAAAGCGTAGCTTTTCCTGTGTCTAGTTTAGGTACTGGAAAACTAGAAAAAATCTTCCCACTGAGTTTGAGCCTGAAAAGGCATGCCAAAAAATGTTTTAAATGATCCTGAATGACTTGTGACATCCCTGGCACTGACACTTTCTTATTTCCCCTATTATCGTTAAAACACACCATAAGTTTTGCCGCCACTCTTTTTTTGCATGCAAAGAAAGGATCTTTAAAGGGTTGTTTTTCTGTCCCAAACTTCATTACAGCCTGTAGTGATCTTCCCTTTATCATATTAAAATTTACACATTTGTTTTTTTATTTCATCTATCTACACTTTTAACCTAGAATCAGCTCTGTTTGGGTTTGAAAGTAAGGAATATAATTGATTCCTGTGGTGCAAATACTGTAAATGATCTGCTGTGCTTTTTCTCTTTCCTTGTTTGATAAAGAAATCCCTGAAAGCTGTTTTTGTGTCAGACCACAAAGAGCCCCACTCATCATAGAGGTCAGCCACTGATTTCCTGAACAAGCGAGCATCTTGAAGCCCTTTTTTAATTGCCTCATCATTTAATAAGGTTGAATTTAGTTTCCAGCGTTTATCTACCATGAGAAAACTTGGTGGCACATTTTTAAAGCCAGTATCACATTTTAAAATCCTATGGTCCGAAAACTCGCAAGGAGTAACTACGCATTGAGTTGGAATAACATTTTTTGTTAAAAAAACATAGTCTATACGTGAGCAATAAATATTTCTTTGGTATGTATAGCCAGGATTTTTATGAAGATGTTTATATGCGTCTTTACAATCTGCCACATTAATTGTACTAGCTAAGGCATGAGAATCAAAATGACTTTCTGTTGGATGTTATTTTTTTATTTTAATATCTAAGGTGCAGGTCTTACCTCCTGCCCAAATGACTTGTTTTGATGTAAAGAGCCAAGGTTTAATTTGGTTGAAGATATCTATCCTTGCGGTTTTTACTTGTGGTACATAGGTATTTATTAAATGGAGCTGAAAACCCTTAAAAATATAGTCAAGCAGTAATACCCTTCCTGGAACAATGCCCAAGAGCCTGTGAACTATTACCTCTGGGTGATTAAGTAGAATCCCCAACCCATCTGCCACATCAGGACAAAAGGCCCAAAAAGAATAGCCTGTTATCCATGCTCTCTTAGCTTGATTAATGTCCTGGAGTGTACTGAATCTTGTGTCTTACAGAAAAATAATGTCTGATTTTAAATGCTGGCAAAAAGTCAAGGCAGCTATTCTTTTCTTAAAGTTTTTAATACTGCATGTATTCAAAGAGGCAATGTTAATCGAGGACATGAGTGCAGAGTTTAAGTTTTCTCTTTATCTTTTCTCCTTTTTTTTTCCATTTTTCCTCCCTGTCTTCTGCAGCTGCTTCCTCCTCATATTCCATCTCAGAGACCATTTCAGATCTAGTGGAGAGATCAGATTTGGAATCACCCTCCTGTTCTTCCAAAACTTGAAAAGTATTTGATGTAGTACTTGGGGTGCTAGAAGGGGTCTGTCTCCTAGATGCTCTTGTTACTCTTTTAGAGCAGGGGGGTCTGAAAATCTGTCATGGAAGCAGACAGCCCTGGTTTAGCCTTGAAATCTTTCACTGGCTGGGGGGGCCCATAATCTGGGGTTAGGAGAACTCTGCCTATCATCAATCTGATCCATGTTGTGTTGCCCAGGCCCCATGTCTGGTTGTGCAGTGTTCATGCATGTCGTGTTTTTTTTTCCTGCATGTTATGTGTTCCCTCCTCTGCGTCCTCAGCCCTCTGGGTCATGGCCCTCTGATTTTCAGCCCTCTGATCCTTCCTGTTCTGTCAGTCTAAATCTTTCTTGGGCTTTATGAATTAGATCTTCCTTCTGAAATCCCCCAGGCCTATTCTGTCCAGCCCACGGACATTGGTGAAATGCGTGTCCAACTTCCTCACATAGGTCACACTTAAAAGTGTTTCTGCAAACTGCACTGTTGTGGTCAAATTCATTACATAGGGCACACTTTACTGTGTCACACACACTACTTAAATGTCTAGGGCTGCCACATTTGTAACAAGCTCTGGGCTGCCCAGGATAAAAGCATACCCCCCTATCTTTACCCCCAAAAAAGCTGTTCTGAATATGTTGCACATCATTTCCCACCATTTTCAATTACATTTTAAATCTCCAACCTCCAGTCCAAATCCCTTCTGAGTCAATAATTGGCTCTGGTGGACCCAAAACTTCGCACTTTTTCTCCAGCCAGAAAAGAATATCACCCACATTGACCCCCTCATTTCTAAACATAATATTAAGAGTTTTAAAAAGGGGTTTCATGATGGGAATATCCCAGAAGGGGGTCTATAAAGGCTGGTATTTGCAAGTCTCATATTTCTTTCAGAACCTGTCCAAACCCACAAAGGATTTAAAGCTCACATCAAAAGTATCTTCACCCCTTATGTTAATCAGTGCATAAATGTCAGAAGCTTGAAACTGCATCGAGTCTTTTAGTAATCTTCTGGCCACATAAGTTCTACTTGGTTGTTCTTCTAGCCCATCTCTATATCGTAGCTGCACAACATTTCACCTTGGGGCTTGGTCTAATTTGTTATGGTGAAATAAATCAGAAAACCAGGGCCCAGTTTTCTCAAAACCCATATATTGGGGATGGTGGAGTGGAAACATCAGAAGTCTGACCTTCCAACTCAGTTCTATCAGGCAAAGGAGTATTTTCTCCCATAGACCACTCGGCAGTTTGAGGAGGAAAAAAAAACCTGACCTGTTTGCGAATAAGATGTAGAAGCCCTCAGGTCATCCTATTGCATAGTATTAGCAAGAGAAAAGGACATTCATTTATCTTCCAGAATCCACTGTTGTTTCTCATTCTGTATCCACCCTGCTTGTGATAGAGCAGATTCCTTTGACCAAGTCACATCAGGGAAGGCTGTCTGGGTTGTTTGAAGTTTCTACATAGTCTCTGTATGACTCACCGGGTGTGTCTTTGAAGACCCGGCTTCCTCATTCCTGTGCAGCTCAGCTGTTGCTGTGTCACTTGAAGTTTGACAGGCCTCACCCGCCTCCATCAAAGACTCCTCTATAGTGCCTGTTAAACCTTGGCAATCCACTGAACTCGCATCATGAGTTCGAATCCCAGCCGCATCCATTGAAATAGAACTTGAAGAAATTCTCCCCGCTACATGGACATTACCATGCATATCTCCTAGGGTCTCTTCAGGTTCGACTCTGCTCTTGCTGTGCTCACAAGGCTGCTGCTTCAAAGACACATCCTGTACCTCTGAGCTCCACTGCTTCAAAGACACATCCTCTACCTCCGAGCTCCACACACCATCTGCCATTCTCACTCAGAACAGCATGGTCCCCCTACAGATGAGTAAGGGAATTTCCCCGGTGTCCCAGTCAGATTTCCCCCATTCAATAAAAATACCACCAACAGCTTAATCTGGTTCAATTTCAATTGGTCACTATCTGTATCTCTTCCCTTTTCTGGGACAAGGCTGAAAATAATCAGAATTCTCTAGCCCTCCTTTCCCAGTCAACAAAAACTAACTAAACTAACATATTTCTTCTCAGATAGCCACAATGTAGCTTTACTGAGTGGCTCTGTCCAGCCGCACTCAACATGCTGCCGTCAGAACTTTGCACTGAGTCATGTGAGCAGTTCAAAGCAGAAAAGTTGTTGTAGTATTGTTGTGATATCACAACGATACTGCAACTTTCTGTGACCTTTGAACTGTCATGCAACAGCTTTTAGAAAGCCACCAAATTCCTTACACAATAAGCCCTAACCACATACTATAATTGTGTTGTATTACAGTACAACATTTAATAGAAAAATATATACTAATTAGGAACAATTTATTATGTTTTATAAATTATAACTCAAGTTTTTACTCATTATCTAAGCAGATATTATGGCAAAAAGTAAATGGTTAAGTTACAGAATGAAAAATTACTGAATATTATAAAACTTTATTCTAACAACTGGATTCAAATACATTTTGATTAATAGAGAAGTCTTACAGGGGAAATTCAAGGAAAACAGGGGTAAAGCAAGGGTGCAGTCTTGTGTCAATGTTATTTAACTTGTACATTAATGAGATTATCACATGCCTTACTTGCTACAAACATTATTTCTTTAGAAGTGTCCTACATTGGTGTACACTGATGACCTGGTTCTACTCACATTGACCCCCAAGGGGATTTCAAGATCAATTAGACAGTTTATCTAATTAATCCACTTATCTTAAGTTGACTATAAATACTTTAAAGAGCAATGCTCTTATAGGATATACAGATAGAATTAATAAATACTTACATGGTTTATTGATAACTCTGTGTTAGAGGTTGTCAAAATATATACTTATGTCTGACATTCACTATTAAGTTAAATTGGAAACCCAATTTAGAAATTATTAAAATCAAATTAAATCAATACCATAACACAGTAATCTGTTTTAACAGGAAATATGGTGGAAATATGGATTGGGTTCCCATGCTGGCTCGTTCTAGCAAAGGCATCCATCAGGCATTACATGCTACTGAAATATGGGGTTATATTAAATTGGAGGGATTTGTGGCTCTGTTCTACAAACAGCTTTGTGTCTCCCATTGGAGTACTAAGTTTTGCTCTTACAACACAGCTTGGACAACATAGTGTAGCATCAAGGGCCCCAAATTCATGGGTATGCACCTTCTTGCTACCTACTACCACTTGCCTGAGGCACATGTCTGTTGGCATTTCCAGACCCATGGATTTGGGTGCTTGAAATAAAAGTATGGTCAGCTATGCTCTCTCTCTCTCTCTCTCTCTCTTTCTATCTCACTGCCGTGCATTGGACTAGCACTAAAAGAGTGCAGAATGATATGTGTCTGTCATTGTTTGCCCCATAGAATGCCATAGTTTGTGTAGATGGAGCAGGAGCCATAAGAACTGACACTCATAAGGTTATGTAGGGGAATCTCTTACTGTTTAAAACCTAAATGAAAATGTGAACAGATGTGTTTCTTTGCTGCCATTACAAAGATTGACTTGTTCTATTTATTCCCTTGAGTGTTCACTCATCTTTCTTTATGTGAGGAAGGGGCTGCCTTTCTGGCAGTATTATTCGAAGACTATCACTGTGCTCGTGCTCTTATTTATTCAGACAGTGGCCAGATGAAGCTGAGAGAGAATGGTTACCACAGTTGCCATCCCTGTTTTGTATCTGACAGTGCACCCAAGGGAGGGGGGGAGGTGTTGTGATACTGAGTGGGTTGGGGAAAGCAGGTATTTCATGTTGATCTAGGTAGCAATGAGGGGGAAGAAGGGAAGTTGTTGGGTGCTAAGTGGGCTTCTTGAAGGGCAGAATGTTAATTGTATGTATAACTTGGGCAGCATGGGGCAGAAGAGGGACATGGGCTGTTATGTGGGTTGGAGGAAAGGCTGTAGTTTTTATTACTTGAGCCACTGGGGAGGCAGAGTGGGGTATACATGTTACAAGAGTGGGGGAAGAATTTAACATTTTTTTATTCTTTTATACCAGTAACTGCTCTTCTTGTAGACACTTTTGTCTGTGAAATACTACCAAAAAGGAGTTGGCATTTCAGCAAGAGCCACTTCCAGTGTTTTTCTTTCAGGCAGACTTCACCATTCAAAAAAGGTAAACTTCACAATATTTTTAAACTTTGTTATGACAGGGCATGGCTTAGCAATGAAGGAGAGTGGACACATCTCAGACCTGCTCCAGAGAAAGTTTCACTTTATTAGTATTTTTTAATTTCCTAAATCAATTTAAACTACTTTCGCATAGCCTCAGTCACTTAGCAACACCTTTTGGAAAGACAATATAGGCAAATACTGGAATTCAGTGCTGGCAGGGGACTTCTTTCATCTGAAACGGTACAGCAGAGAGACGTTCAACCACCACAGCACAAGGCAGATTTGGAGCTGTTGGCTACGGGCACTGGGGCTGAGGAAGTCACATTACAAACTGTAAATTTTATGGTAAGTCAGTTGGTTAAAACAGTGCAAGATTTGATTAACTGTTTGACACCCTAACGCCCAGAGTGACAAGTCTGGAGACCCGGGTGGACAAGATGGAGCAAACAATACAGCAGGTCAAGGCCTTTCATCAGAAGCAGCAGGATGCCACTTTGGAACTTGTCACTGAAAACAGCCTGCTAAGGCAGCACTTGGCGAGACTGGAAATTCAGGCCCGTGAACACAACCTCCGGATAGTGGGGTTAACTGAAGAGGCTGAAGGAGACAGTGCCTTAGATTTTGCCTGCACCTTCCTCCCACAAATCTTTGGACTCACAGCAGAGGATTGGGGTTTTGCCTTTGAAAAAACTTACTGACTGACACCCAGGAGAGCCCCAGCAATTCCTCCCTCCCAGGTACCTTTATGGTTGTTTGTACTGGCATGGGAGATCGAGACAGAGCACTGACTCTTGGAAGAAGGCTGTGATCCTTAAAATATGGAGATGCCACATTATCTATCTTTCCTGATCTTGCCTTCAGTACATGGGTCTGACAGAAAGCATTTGATAAAGTCTGGGGCTTGCTCCATTAGTGTAAAGCTCAGCATCAACTACTATTGCTGGCAAAGCTTCGGGTTGCCTGGCAGGGGCACATTTATCTTTATAAAGACCCAAACAATGCCTACATGCTTGCACAAAAAATTGAACAGGAACTGACTACTGCAGATGGTGAAGAATCAGATAGCATGGACTGAGACCTATCTTTCTAACTTGTTTCGCTACAGACATACCCAGCTAAACTATATGTAAGCTCACCCCCTACTGTTACTTGTTATCAAATTGTGACTTTGCTTCCTGCTGACTTTGGGGGTGTTTTTGTGTTCCATGGCCACGTTATGGCTCCATTTTGTTTTACTGGGTAATGGTGAGTTATATCTATGGCTCATACCTTTTATGTTACCACGTCACACAGGAGACTGAAAATGGCAATTCCTACCACCGTCTCTCTTCTCTTGGATTACAAAATAGCTACAATGGGACTAAGTATAAGCATCTCAGTGCTCCTGCTATTGCTGACTTGTTGTTCAGACTCTCACTGAGAACTCTTTACTGATTATCTCCATAAACTATTCTCCTTCGCACAAATCAATTTATAATCTATAATCTAGTGGCAGTTCTATAGAAAAGGGAGTGACCTCCTCATTACAGTATGCGACAACAATGTATATTTCTGACCATATAATGGCAAAAAAAATGCTTAGAACGGTGATGTTATCACAATATAACATCACTGTGAAGTCTACACAGATAACCCTGTCTTACCACCACCCAAAAAAAAAACACTTAATATCTTCCATTTGATATGGCACAAGCTTAGATTCATATAAAAACCTTATTTACTAATATTGTGGGGACAAAACTATTGGTCATGGCTAAAACATTTCATAGCTAGGCAGAGAACAAGTGTCAGAACATGTCCTTTATAGTGTGGGAGCATTTCTTTTATAGTATTAGTTTTACAGTTTTATTTTTAATGAGGAAACACATCACATGTGAGTGCACCGCATTATGGGTATGCAAATATCTAATTGCCTGGTATCGCATAACACACTACAGTGATACCTGACAATTGATTATTTGCATATCCATGATGCATGACGCGTGTTTCCTGAAAATAAATTAATTAAAAAATAAAACTGTACAACTGATACTATAAAATAGATGTCCCTACACATAAAAGTGATGTTCCAACACTTGTTCTCTGCCTAACAATGAAATGTTTTAGCCATCTATGTGTGCTCATTTTTGTCCCCACAATATTAATAAATAAGAGCCATTATATAATAGCAATAATGTGCTCTAGGGTGTGTGTTGTGTAGGAATAACTTCACTTCTCATGTAACCAACTGAGGTGTAAGGTTATCATGGTATAATGCACACTCTGCTGTGCATTATTATATGAGTTAGTTATGCTGCACAAATTGTTTGACTTGGTTTTGGTCTTTCTAATGTTTTAATCTCTCTTGAAAGAATATGTTTTAAAAGTTGATACAGCTGCTAGTGTTTAAGCTACATGACAGACACTGTGAGACTTGGTCCTGAATGGAGAAATGGAATTTGTGTATCTTCTGATGTATATTATGTCTCTGTAGAGCTCTCAAGTTGTATGTGGTTATCAAACAGTTTAGTATTTCAGACCTATAGGTTATTCTCCTCATGTGTATCATATGAGAAGGGATATAAATTCTCCTTGGTAAGTGGATTGATTTAAGTATTGTTAACCTTCGGGGCATTTTGCATGTAATGTTATGTTACATTGCTTAAACTGGAAAAATAAAGTTTAAAAAAAACTTTATCACAAATATTCAAAACAACTATGTATGTCACTCATACCCAGTGCCAGCTAATAAAGTAAATTGAATGACTGAACATTAATAGTGGTGATATTTTTTATCTACACTGCCAATGCATAAATACATAAATAGTTCTGTGGAGACAATGACCTCGATTCTCAAAGCCCTGAGATTGACATGATGTGCCTATGTCAAACATATATTGTGCAAGTGACACCTTGGCCCAGACATTCAAAAGGGTTGTGCCATGCACAACAGGGATGCGCCAGCGCAAGTCAGAAAATGTGCAATTCTGCGATATTCAGTGGAAGGCAGATGCACCCCCCCAAATCACAATGCGCAAGAGTGCAATGATAATGAATGCATGTGCAACTGAAGGGAGAGGAACAATGCATAAATGGCGCAGTCCAATATTCAACAACATGCACCATGCGCAATAGGGGAGCAAGCGGAAGTTGCGTGATAGCGGAAATGAGCCAAACTAAAAAGGAACAAGAGAGAGGCGCAAGAACGCTACAGGGAAGGCACATGTTGCTGAACCGTAGGCAGCCACACAGGCACCAAACACTGGGAGCAGGGCAGGACAGAGACAGAGCACCTGGAACCCCCAGGAACAAGGAAGGTGTGGGGAGCCTCTGCCACAGTGCAGTCCAAAAGGGTGAAGTGCCACACAGCACTGAGGCCACTATAGGGAGGTGTTCCCGGTGCAGGGGAAATAGCAGCAAGGACAGCAGAGGGAACACAGAAACAGCTGCCGAGGGGGTAACACAAGCCAGGGACATGGCCAGTGCCACCATCCAGATGGAGGCAGTTATGAGGGGAGTGAGAAAGCAGGCAGCAGGGGGCATGGCCATGGAAGGGCCCGTCGGTGGTATGCCCCCAACAGGCAGTACCGAGCCTGCACCAGCTTCGAGCTGTACACTGATACTGAGATTGTGGGCTGGTACCACCTGAACTGGGTGATTCTGAGGCAGCTCTGTGAGCTGTGCAGTGATGTGATGCAGACACCCACACGACGAAGCCATGCTCTGTCAGTGGAGACCAAAGTGACAGCTTGCATATGCCCGCTCGCCATGGGTACGTTCCAGAGACCAACAGGGGACATGACAGGCATAACCCAGTCAGCCACATCACGCCTTCTCACCCAATTCCTCAGTGCACTGCTGCCACATGCTGCGGAGTACATCCATTTTCCCCAGCACACCGGCGGAGCACACAGCAAACATACAGGAGTTCCACTGGGTAGCACGTATGCCTGGTGTGCTCAGGGCAATAGACTGCACCTGTGTGGCCATCCGCACACTACTTGGCCCTGAAGGGGCTGCATACATGAATCGGAAGGGGTATGCAATCATCAACTGCCAGGTGGTGTGCGATGCCAGGGGGCGCATAATCAATGTCTGTGCCACGCACCCTGGGGGAGCACATGATGCCTTCATCTGGCACCAGTCCACACTGTTCCACAGGTTCGAGAGTGGGGACATCCCCACTGGCCACCTAGTGGGTGAGTATGCAAAGCACGCAGAAAGACATGGAGCTTGGGAGGGGGCATAGTCTGAGGTGACATGGGTATTGGCCTAGATGGCCCAAGGTAGGGCAATGCTGATCAGCAAACTAACGTGCACCTTCTACACACAGGTGACAGTGGATACCCACTCCATCCCTGGCTGATCACACCATATCGGCAGCCCGCGACCCCATCGCAGCAACGCTACAATGAGGCACATGCCACCACACGCAATGTCATCGAGCGGGTGTTCAGGATGCTGAAGGCTCATTTCCATTGCCTGGACACGTCTGGTGGTGCCCTACAGTACAACCCCCTCAAAGGCCTGTGGGCTATTCCTGGCCTGTTGCATCCTGCGATGGTGGGATAGCCGTACAGGTCGAAGAGGGGGACAGCGATGAGGACACTGGTGAAGATGGTGATGGGCAGCCCCCCCTTGGTCGAAGGGACCCCCGACTGATCCGGATGGCACAGCTGCACTGGGACACCATCACAGAGGAGCACTTCAACCAACCCAGGTAAGTCATGTGGCCATGTGCAATGACCAGTGGCAAAGGCACAACCCAGAAACATGCATGGATAAACCCCTGGGGCGCATGTCGTTAAGGGAATTGGCCAAGCATGGAACTGCACACACTGTCAGGGATGGGCAAGGTCTAACATGGCACACAGTCACACACACACACACCTCACAAGACATGCACAAAGGGGTGGAAGCACGCTGACCCCAACCGCCACCCCTAGCCACACACATGTCCACAGACCACCACGCCCAGTGCCTGTCATTGTGCGTGTGTCAGATGCAGGGCACCATTGCACAGTGGTGGACAGCACAATGCAGGCATCATCATGCACATGCCACAATGGACAGCAGCCAGGAGGGTGTACAGATGGAACATGTGTGTGCGTGCAGGGCCGGGTACCCCACCCGTGCATTGCACGTTGAACAACACAATGCACACAGGGCCACATCAGACAGTAGCCATGCTGGGAGACAGGTCAGTCATGCGCCACAGTGCCACAGCCACCACGGATGCATGGGCGGCCCCGCTGAGACCTGTTAGCAGTGACAGGCTGACCAATGACCTCATGGGGTGGCACCGATGGTCCTCCAGGGGCTCCACTGCATGAACACGACTGTGCTCGCACAGGGGTCTGCAGCACACCGAACATGCCTGCGCCAGGCATGCTCGGGATGCCCACAGCTGAACTCGGTGTCAACAAGGAGGGTGTCGTACGATGCCGGGAATGGGGGTGGACATTGCATTGTGCGGTGTCTGTGATGCATGGGCAAATAACTGTGTGCCCATTGTGGCCATGACAGCTGAGATTGCCTGTGTCTGCCTGTCAATGGCAGCAGTCACATCCTCCCGCATCCGGTCCATCCCTGCCAGGATCAGAGCGGTGTCTTTGCTGGCGCCACTCCTCTGCCTGGCACAGAGCCACACTGAGTGCATCCACCACCGTCACAAGCCGCACCTGCTGATCGACTGATGCTTGGAGTATGCGGGTGTGCTCATCTAAGAGGTCATCTGCCTGATTGGCATGCTGTCCCTCATGGTTTTCGTGGCCCTCATGGTCAGCACCCCTTGAGGGTGGATGCTGCACACCAGGGCCAGGCCTGGACATGTCCACAGGTGGTGCACTGATGCTGCCCCCTGACACTGTACCCCCATGGCCATTGGCCGACTGCTGACACTGCCCCTCCTGCTGCCACTCTCCAGGGCTCAATGGTGCCACTGCAGTGGCTGCAACAGCTCCACTGTCCTGGACACACACCAGTGCTGCCCCACTGGTGCAGACAGGCACAGGCTTGGACTGTGATGTCATGCAGGCCTCCACGGTGGCACCACTCACGACCATGCCAGTGATGTCACCTGCTGTGTGGCCATCCTGTGGCCCACAAGTATCACTGTCCATGAAGTTAGCTCCATCATCATAAGTGACGAATCCGGCACCAGCCTGAGTCTCAGCATGCTGGCATCCATGGACGCTGGCACGCTGGGACATGGGCAGGGCTTCCTCCGCACCTGCTCCATCAACAACAATCTGGACATCCAGGTGGGCCCACTGTCACCCTGACCCTCGTAGACCTGTGGAGGTGGATGGGCCCTCCTCTATCTCCATGCTACCACCCTCAGTGGACAAGCCCACCACTGCTGACCCATGTAGATGCTCACGAGCTGTAAGGGAAAACAGTAGCATTAATGTATCTGCTCTACCCTGTCCCCCCCATTGACAGACCAGGACCTACCATGCAGTGACAGGCTACCACCCGTCTGGAATCCACCACCCGGAACACCCTCGATGGCACAATGCTGCATGCTGCCAGCAACCCGCTCTTCATGTGGGGTCAGGCGTTGCATGTCCGGCTGTTCCTCACTGGTCGCAGACCATGCTGTCCTGATGGCAGCCACCTTCTCCTTAATCCTCTGCCTGTCTGTGCCCATCTTCTTTTTGCACTCCTGCATGGACCGCTGGTGGCTGCCATGCAGGTTGATGGCATGTGCCACCTCTTTCCATGCAGCAGCACAGGCCTGTGGTGTTCCCCGGCATCTGCTAAGCAGCGGCTCCTGGTCGAGGTAGACCTCAAATAGGGCATCTGTTTCTGCCTTGGTGAAGTTAGGCTTCCACTTCCACCCACGTCTCTGTTCCTCTTCCTCCACCTCACGATCGGTCATTATTTATCTTGTGAGAATGACAGGTGTTACCTGTGACTGTACAGTCCCATGCATGTCCCACACACCACAGTCCACACTCCCAAACAGCATGCAACTCACAATAGACTGCAGTAACTGACTATGGCCAATGTAGCATTTTTATAGCGCAACGCATGCAAATGAGACGATGCGCATTTTTAAGTGGATGCAAATGCAGTGTCTGCACCATTGAATGGCTGGTTAGCTGATTTGCATATGCAGGCTGAATATCGCACTGTTGCACTTTGCACAATTGTGTTGAACGTGCTCAGGCAAGGGCGCTTTTCTGTGACATGTGCAGTACACACCGAACTGCGCATGCCCACGGTGATGACGCAGACACCTGCCATGCTGCTGATGTGCTGTGTGTGGGAGGCAATGCAGGGCACAGCTACCATTGTGCCAGTGGCACTACTGCGCTGTTCACATATATGGCGCTGTGGTACTGGGGTGCCGTAGGCGCACTGGGGCTACGGCGTGGTAGGCCGCTACAGGAGGTGGCACACAGGCACCCAATTGCACCGCATGCATTGAGTTCCAATTGCGCTGTGGCTGTCCATGCATGACAGACCCTTGACCCTGTGCCCGACCTTTGCCCCCTAGGTGCCATGTGTCCGCATGGGTGCACCACTATCGCACTGTTCGGTGACAGCACGACAGGGAATGGCAGCACTGTACCGTGCAGCATCTGCACGTGGCGGACCGTGCTGCCAAGCACCATTTTGACTCCAACAAGCTGTTGAGATGGCATGGAGAAGGGTTGCTATGTGGAGCCAGGTTGAGTTGGCCAATTTGGTGGCCATTGTAGAGCCCTATGCTGGGGCACTTTATGGTGATACACCCCTGGACAGGGCCAGGAGTGCAGTATGGGAGGAGGTGGCAGTGGCGCTGGAGGAGGCCATGGGAATTGGGTGCTTGGCTCAGCAGTGTTGCCACCGGTATGGGGACCCCCAGCACAGGGACCTGGAAATGCTTGACCACCTGCGGAGACATGCTGGGAGGGGCACAGTGCCATGGCCAGGTAGGTGCCCCATCCATACACTGTTAACGTCCATACGGGTATCACGGTTTCATGTGTCTGGCACATGGGGGGGCCATCCAGTGTTGGCTGTGTTGGTGGTATCGAGATGGGGGGTGGATGGTTGTGGCTGTGTGGGATTGCACACACATGGGGGCAGGAGGACTTTGCAACCAGATTGTACTGATGTTCCTCTCTCCATGTTTGCACCTTAGGCCCAGAGGAGCACCGGCGGGCAAGAGAGAGGAGTCGCCGCCAGGAGGACCAGCAGGCCGGGAGGGATGAAGGTCCACAGAGGTGCAGGGACCAGCCTGATGATGGTGAGTGCCTTACATCCATGATTACTATTGCATGCTGTGTTACAGGCCAGGCAGCGGGGCATGGCCACCATCCATTGACACCACTGTCATGCACGCAACTTGTTACAGTCAGCACTGTCCAGTGGCACCATATGTCTGGTAGTGCATCAACGGTGGTCCATGCATGCACCGGGTACATGGCTATGCCACTACCTTCACACCGCTTAGCCATGTCACTGTACGGCCACGGTGGTGCTGTGCAGGACATGGGCGGTGGGTGTGTGCAGTGGTCTGCATGGCTGTGGGTGCCTGGGTAGGCAGGTCTTGTGGACGCAGTCACTGTGGGTGGTCACACACCATCACAGGGGTGTAGCACATGGCTGTATGTCATGCACAATGGGTGGGCTGCAGGGGGCTGGACAGTCACACGTATTGACTCTGCTCCCTTGTCCTAGGTGGACAGTGACTACTGGCCATAGAAAGGGGAATGCAGGAGTTACTGCAGCTGGCAAGGGCATCCCTGGAGATCCTCCAGAGAATGGACTGGCATGGGGTCAGGAGGCGGAGGACACATCGGCGCCACATGACTGAAGAGCGGGACGGACGATAGGCCCTCGATGCCCCTGGAAAAACCTTACCCCCCTGGACCCACCCTCACACCCCTTCTTCCATCTCCTATATGTTCACCTCTGCCCCTTACCAGCCCCCACCTGGTATGTGGCCCTTCCCCCCATTGTAAATAGTTGTAAATAGTTTTGTTGCTTACTTCTTTGTAATACATTTGTTTTGTTATGACAGCTGTGGTGGTCTCTGATTTGCAGTGGGCTACAGGTGCTCAGCTGCAGTGGTGTGCATGGTGTCAGGGGTGGTGCAAGCATGGGCGTGTGTGTGTGTGTCCGGAAGGGAACAGCCTATGGTGTGGGCGGGGGGATCAGTCACTGTCTGTGGTTTGTGTGTTGTTCTCTGTGCACTGGATGCCTGTGTGAAGTGGTCCACGGTGCATGCACTGTGTGCATGGCACCCCTGTCAGACCATGAATGGCCTGTGCAGCTGACACCCTTTCATGTCTGTGATATGCATGGTCTGCTGGCATGTCAGTGGTGGCTGTCCATGCTGGACAACCACTGTACCCGGCACAATGCCAGGTTGCCTCCCATCACCGGTATGGTGCACGTCTGCCTCCAGTGGCACTGTGGCCTCCACTGTTGTTGTCCCTCTCCATGCTGGTGCTTGTGTCTGTTGCAGGGGATGTGCTTTACTGTCTGTCACTTGTGCTCTGGCCGCATGCTGGTGGCATACAGCTTCATGGTGCCTGCGCAGGGTGGCTGGCACACCTGTGCCATGTAGGGGTGCTGGCCATGTTTACACAGCTGCTGTGGCCACACACCAGTGGCTTGGTTGACCCGCTACTGTGTCCCTGTGTTGGTGTGCCCTTGGGTATGGGTGGGTGTTTGTCCATGCACTGTGTTGCATCCTGTGTGGTGCATGCTTCATGCAACACTGTGTGTGTCGGTGCTAGCTGTTGTGGCCAGTGCTGGGATGGGATGTGTCCTTGGGAGGGTGTACAGGGTGCTGTACCGCTGGTGGTGAGGTCCAAGGCATGCCCTGTCGCATGTGGGGTACCTCGTGTGCCGACGCATGGTCGGTCTCTCAGGTGTACCTCGGGGGGATGTGCAGGGTAGCACTGTGTATGCAGTTGTTGCATCGCTGTCTGCTGCCGACCACTGCAGGGTGCACATGATGGGGCTGCCTTGCATGGCTCCATGGTGCACAGGGTTGTATTGTCACAGTGGGGTTGGTGGCATGCATGGGGTGTCCTGCACTGTTGAGCGCTACTCCTGGGCAGGGTCTATGGGGATCATGGTGCAGGGTGTGCTCTGCATTGGTGGGATGGTGTGGCATGGGGTGGTCGGCCCTCCTTGTGTGCCAGTCACAGCTTGCCAGGGTGTGTGCTGGGGCACCATACCCCGGCTGTGGGTTGGCTGCTGGTATCCATGGGCCAGTGGTTATTGCATCTCTCCACCGGTTGTGCAGTGCATTGGGTGTAGGGGGTGATGTCTGTTCTGCTGTGTGCTCCTCTGCCCATCTGTGGCATGAGTGGTGGGCCCCTGCATCCTGTCCCCGCACATCCCTGGTTGTGCTGTTGCATTGCTGCCCTGCTCCACGGGGCGTCCCTGGTTGCGCTATGGCGCATCTGGACTACTCCACTGAGCATCCCTTGTTGCACTATGGCGCATCTGAAATGCTGAACTGCACATCCCTGGTTGCGCTGTGGCACAGGTGGCACGATATTCAGTCATGTGCCACAGGCGCATCTTGGCCTGCGCAGTTTTTGAATATCACGCTTCTTGCGCATGGGTGCAGTGGACTTGCACTTGCTCCTGCTGTTGCGCACTTTTTGGGTGCAGTTTTAATATCCAGGCCCTTGTGTCAAAAAATGCCCCCTAAGCTTTTCACAAAAGCAGCCTGCATCAAATGCAGCCTGAATCTGCCAGTGGGGACATACACCAGCCTTGCACTACAAAACAGGCTGTGGCATGGTGCTAGGAGGCTTGCGGCAGACTCAGGCTGCCATATCCCCAAAAGTGGGATTCACAAAATTCTCCCAGAGGGAGAATTTCTAGGTACCATTACACCTGCCAGGGCTGGTCTAAGGGTACTTAGATATATCCCTCTGGGAGAGTGTGGCACTATGCGACAATGTGCTGCATTCCCCCCTCCCAAACCATGATCCCCCATTATCAGAAATTAAATGACCTGGTGATCTAGCTGTCCCCTTCCTGATTGCTGATGTCCTCCAATTTGGGTATTTTACAAAATCCCCTGCTGATGTAGCGGCCCCCCTCCCTGATCCCCAATGTCCCCCAATTCATGTAAGTTTCAAAATCCCCTGCTGATGTAGCGGCCCCCCTCCCCAATCCCTGATGTCCCCAAATTCATGTAATTTACTAAATCCCTTCCTGATGTAGTGGCTCCCCTTCCTGATTACCAATTCAGGTACTTTACAAAATCCCCTGCTGATGTAGTGGCCCCCCAATCCTCAATGTCCCTTAAAATAAGGCAACGAAAAAAAATGGTGGTCTAGTGGACCCCCCTTCCTGATCCCCAACGTCCCTGAATAAATGTTAGTTACAAAATCCCCTGATGGTCCAGTTGATCCCCATCCCAGCTGATAGTATCCCACCACCCCACTTGCCCATCCCCAAATCCAGCCAGCAACTGGCACAGTCCATCACTCACCACCACAGCCAGCCACCGATTGAGCTCTCAATGAGTGCTATACTATATTCAGTACATGCCCATTAATTGACAGCTGTGTCAATCAAGCATGTACTGAGTACAGTACAGTGCTCATTGAGAGCTCAGTCAGTGGCTGGCCATGGTGGTGAGCATTGGGCTGTGCTAGTTACTAACTGGGTTTGGGGATCAGGGCAGCAGAGTGGTGGGACACTGCCAGCCAGAAGGGGGGGTCCACTGGACCACTAGGGGATTTTGTACCTAACATTTATTCAAGACATCTGGAATCAAGGGGTAGTCCACTGGACCACCAGTTTTTTTTATTACCTTATTTCCATGGACATCGGGGATCAGAGAGGGGGGCCACTACATCAGTAGGTGAATTTGTAAAGTACGTGAATTGGGGGACATTGGGGATTGGGGAAGGGCAGCCACTATATCAGCAGGGGATTTTGAAAAGTATATGAATTGTGGGACATCGGGGATTGGGGAGAGGGGCCGCTAGCCACCACTGACTAGACAGAGTGGTGCAAAGCCACCACACAGCTTGCAGCACACTCTCAGGATGTGCCATCTGTTTGGTGCTTTGCCAGGGTTGCCACAAGCTGCAGGACTTTGCCGCTGGGACCCTGCCTAATACAGAATCAGGCAGAGGGTTCCTGGTGCACCAGGCTTTGATGAAAGGTACCATTGGCAGCAGCTTGCATCCATCTAAGGGCTCTTTGAGAATCAAGCCCAATATTTTTAACATGTCAGTCCTTATCCTGATCAGTGATATCATGGCAGCGGATATCTCCTGATTTTTGCCTTGCAGAAGCATAAGTTACACTTTGATGTTAAATAAAGCATTACGAATCTTTACATGGTTTTGCAAATATGTTTCTGCAACACATATAAATAATGTTTGCCCATTTAAATCAACATCTTACAAACTGATTTGCTGAATCCACTTTAATTATGTTTCTAGTGCATAATGTCAGGGGCTGGATGTATGTAATATAAATATACTGTAAGGGGTACAGTTGAAAACATTGAATTTTAACAGGTACACATTTTACAGGGAGATTTGTTCTGGGGTGAATTTCCCAGAGGTGAATGATCCACGAGCCATGTACATGTCTGTGTCTTCTGTTATCAGCTTTTGCAGATTGTGTAAGAGGCCGTTTGGCATCATACACGTCTCTTAAAACAGAAACAACCAAAATTTCATGGTGATTTGCATATACTTCCCATGACGGTTTATTGGGTATGTGTGATTTTTGCATTTCCTCTAGAGTTATGTATAGCTGTAGCTATACCTGTAAACATACTGTACAGTAACTGTACCAATTTTTCAGCTTCTAGATTCAAAGCTTTAATACCATTTTCTCTAGAAATATATCCTGTACATTACGGTTTTAGTTATATACAGTTGGACACTTTATTTTAAAATGTATTTTTGATACAGTATCATAATTTCATACAAATGTCTGTACTCTAATCCTACATTAGAAATTGAAACAACATTCTCTGTTTGTGGAAGTCCATCACTAGTGCTTGATTGAAGGCATGGTCCTCAATTCTAAGAAGACCAAATTAATGATTTTCTCCAGCCCTCAAAAAGTCCCCGTTTCTGGTCTCAGCCTTCTCAACAACTAAGGTAATCTTATTGAACAGGTGACAGAATTCAGATACCTTGGTCTCCACCATGACCTCCACCTCTCCTTCAACCTGCATGTAAATAACCTTATAAAGAAGACACATAATAGGCTTGGTCTTCTGTACAGGATCAGAAAGTTCCTGCTTCCCACCTCCAGACTGCACCTTGCTACATCTCTACTCTTGCCCCTCATCAACTACGGTTTCATCGGATTCTCCCCTCCAACATTCTCGGATCTTTACTCTAAACTAAGAATCACTTACAACAGTATAGCATGATTCGTCACTGGTCTCCACTGGAAAACTCACAACTGCATCCTTTATTCCTCCCTCAGCTGGCCCACCCTCAAAGGGAGGTTCCACCTCAAAACACTCTCTTTCCTTCATAAAATCAACCTCAAACTGCTGCCACCTAGCATCAACTCCCTTTTCCCATGCTCAGCCCCCGGGTGGTTGACCAGAGGTTCCACCACCATGGTCTTTGACACCCCTTTCTACCAGACCAAACAGGCTCAGAACTCAATTTCATACACTGGGACTAAGTTGTACAACAGGTTACCCCATGAAATCCAGGCCTGTAAGACCATCCACTCCTTCAACTCCTCCCTCAAGGCCTACCTCCTTAATACAGCCAGCTGCAGTTGTCCCACCCGGTCTCCTCGTTAAACCTAGCCTGGCTCCTGAGTCCACCAAAGATTTCCATAATGCTACCTTTTCCTATAGACTTGCACTATCCCCACACTTCTGCACATAATCTTCTCCCCTTTTGTCCAGTCTTAACATTATTGTGTATTTTCCATTGTATGTTGTATTATATCACTACCCTTTGAATTTAATCTCTGTATTTGCTGTACTTTTTGAATTTTATTTTTACCTTCTTGTATGTTTACCTTCTTGTTTGAATTTTATTTTTACCTTCTTCTTGTATTCCTACACTGGACGTTTGTGAAAATGGGCATTTTTGCTCACATACTTTCCAGTATATAAATAAAAATTGAATTTGAATTGAATTGAATTGAATTTTTGTCTGATTTTCTAAATCACTTATGCTGTACTGTATATAGGCACAGATGTGACAGCCAGGATGCAACGCAGAAATGCTGCAGAATATCACAGAATGCTGCAGTTTACTGCAGAGGCCATTGCAAGTCAATAGCAATTAAGTCCTTTTGTCATGCAGGATTTTGTGACGTCATTACTGCAAGTTACTGCGTTTCATTGTGGTTAACTCCACTGTAACAGTTAATGGTTACTTCATTTTGGAGGCTGCCTTGATATCCCACTAGTAATGTACTGTGATACCATGTGTGTGACTCAGGCTGGGGCAAGAGTCAAGGTATCTGGGGTCATGCATAGAGATGTTGTGAAGTTTTACTTCACCAGTTAAGTTCTGGCAAAGCTGCAAAATTCACCTTCATGAGTAACTTTGTGAATTACCCACTTCACCACTTTGCCACTTCACATTGCGTTTTCATTGGGAAATGCTGCTTTTTGAGGTGAAGTCAGATGAAGTTAAGGTGTAGTTGCAACTTCATCTTAACTTCACCTGGAATAATGCTACTTTGTCTGCCAGAAACTTTGTGAATTTGGCATTTCATACTTCACGAATACAGCAAACTTTGCAAATTTTTTTTGTCAAATAAAGTCTGCCAACTTTGCACATCTCTAGTCATGCACCAACAGGTTCAAAGGGGCTGCCTACAGCTACCCTTCCTGTAAAGAGAGGGAGATATACATCCCCACTTCTTAATCCTGTAGCAACATCTTCAATATGCTCACATGGAAGTACTATTCTGTATCCATAAGAAACCTCTACAGTGCAGTGTTGCCACAGCAGAAGGTGAAAAATTAACAATGGAAAACTGGTCACTTGTATTAGTAAAGAAGTAAGTAAGTAAAATGTATTTAGTTAGGAGCCCAATCCCAGGGGTTCTTGGCACCGTACTGTAGTAGATAGTTAGGATAGACAAGATAATAAAATCACAATTTAATATTAATCAACAAATAATCATGTAAAATATTAAATGCATCAGGCACTGTTTAAAGTGCGTCTGCAGGATAAGCAAGATTAAAGAGGTGGGTCTTTAGGCCCCTCCTAAACACTTCCACCGTAGGGGCCTCTCTCAAGGATCTTGGAAGTGAGTTCCAGAGGACTGGGCTGGCCACCCCAAATGAGCGATCACCCAAGGATTTCAGCCCAGTCCTTGGAACTGCCAGGAGGTCCTGGGTGGAGGAACAGAGGGAGCAAGCCAGGATGGTAGGAGTAAGGAGGTCTGACAGGTAGCCAGGGCCCAATCCATATAGGGCCTTATAAGTGAGCAAGCCTACCTTGAAGAGAACCTGCCACCTGACCGGCAGCCAGTCCAGACCCTGCAGGACCATGGTCACATGACATGACCTTGATAGTCCTGTCAGCAGCCTGGCCACTGCATTCTGCTCTAGCTGCAGCCAGCGGAGGTTCCCTCCACTGACTCTGAGGTATAGAGCATTACAGTAGTCGAGTCTTGATGTCATAAAAGCATGCCCCAGTGATGGCAGATCCTCAGGAGGAATTAGGGGTTTAATCTGGGGGATGATCCTCAGGTGGTAAAAGCTGCTTTTGATGACAGCCAACACCTGAGTCTCAAATGTCAGCCTGTAATTGAAGACCACACCCAGATTTCTCACTCTAGAGGATGCCATCAATGGTGTCTACCCCAGGTCAAACCTATTGTCATCCCAGAGGCATCCCCATCACACCCACAGCCAAGCTCAATCATTAGAACCTCAGTATTGTCCAGGTTAAGTCTCTAAAGTTCATCCAGTCATGGATCTCAGCAAGGCATTTGTTCAGCACTTCAACAGCACTACTTGTCCCTGGTGAAAAAGACATGTACAGCCGAGTATCATCTGCAAGCAGTGAAAACTCAGACTGTACTGTCTGATGATCCTCTCCAAAGGCAGCATGTACACTGAGAACAGCATTGGTGATAGGCTTGAGCCCTGAGTAACTCCACAGGACAGAGGCAGAGGGGGGGAGGAAGCAATCCAGTAACATAATGTGGTCCACAGTATCAAATACTGATGACGGATCTAGGAGAATGAGAATTGACCGTTCTCCTTGATCTCTTGCCATGAGGACGTCATTATGCACCAGGACTAGTGCTGTCTCTGTGCTATGCCTTGCCCTAAACCCAGAATGGAATGGCTTGTAGATGTCATAGGTTTCCTGGTGTTCCTCAAGCTGCAGAGTCACTATCTTCTCAAGAACTTTCCCTACAAATGGGAGGTTGGAGATTGGTCTATAATTTGCTAGTACGTTGGGGTCAAGAGATACTTTTTTCAGAAGGGGCTTCACCAGCTCCTCCTTCAAGGCATAGGGGAAGACCCCTTCCAAAAGTGAACACCTGATTATCCCAGCGAACACTAGACCAATGACCTCAATGCATCCCACTAGGAGATGCATCAGGCCAGGGGCCAGTTCACAGTAAGTGGGCCGCAGCTTCGAAATCACCTTGGTGACCTCAGCCACCCTCATTGGTCAAAACTCTGCCCAGACAATGGGAGTGCCCCTGCTCCACCCAGACCCCACCCTACAGGTCTGGTTCAAACCAACTGGTGAGATCCCAGTCCTAATATAGGATACCCTGTCAGAGAAGAACAGAGCTAACTCTTCACAAAGTGCTACTGAAAAAGCTTTGTTTGGCTGTAGACAGACAGGATGGAGAAGCCTGTCCACAGTCTGAAAGAGCTGAACTGGTCTATTCCTCTCTGCTGCAATCTCCCTGGACAGGAACTCTGCCTATTTACAGTCGATTTCCCTTTGATAGTCACCATAGAGATTTCTCAAAGTCAGTCTATCCTCCTGTAGCCAGGTCCTATGCCAGCAACACTCCAACCTCTGACCCATGGTCTTCATTGCCCTGAAAGCCCCATCAAACCATGGCTCCATGACACAAGTGAAACTGTACAGTGGTTGTGAGGGCAGGAATGTCAACAGTTGAAGCCTTATAGGGAACAGGGTAGTATGAGGTGATAAAAACCTTCATGGGGAAAAAGTTAGTAAAAGCACCTCTCCAAAGCACAAGGTGTACAGGGATGGATTTTCAAAGATTTTCAGTATGGTTTTGCCTTATAGTTGTGGAACTTGAAACATGACTGTTAGACCACAGAAAAGGTGGTCTTACTTCTCGTTGCAAGTGCCAAAAGATGCATTTCAAAAATTATGTATCACTCCCTGTGATGACGCATGTGTCAATATGATGTATAATTTGTTTGCTCTAAAGTGTTGTAAATGCATGAGAATGTTGGAAAATATCCCACAAACATTCTCCTGCAATTAAGAGATGTAGTTGTGGCAGTATAACTGCCACAATTGCTGCATCCCAACACTATCAAAATCCAGACCTCAGTATCTAAAAAAACATTAGCAAAGCAATGTACAGTACAACAATACATTATAAAAGCTGCATAAAAGCTTATACAGGCAGCATTTTAAATTGTTTGTAACAATCTTAAGGGAGGAAGCACTACGATTTACCAAAAGAAGAGCATTCCAGTGCATAGGAGTGGCTACCAAAATAAAAAAAAAGTCCAGTCAATGCAAATCTTAGTGAAAGTCCATCTTCCAGCCAGTGCAGATCACAGAGCATCAGAGTAATATAATTAATGTCCTCATGGACATGTGAAGGCTGGCAGCTGAATTCCAATCTGACTACCAACGATAAACCAGACTGTTTGATAAGCCACATAGATCACAGAACAGTAGTCCAGGCATAAAGTGACAAAGGCTTGTATAAGGTTGATAAGGTCAGCATGGTGTATCAAAGGGTGTATCGTGACAAGTTGCTAAGACAGTAAAGATACTCTCGACAACTGCCAATACCTGGTTCACTAGGGAGAATGAGTAATCAAGAACACCCAGAGTATATAGCTCTCCAGCTGTCTTTAAGAATAGTCTGTAAAAGACAGGGAACTCTGAAGTTTTACCTTTTTCCTCCATACCACAACCATATGCTACAAGCAAATATACTGTAGAAACATAAAAATTGGTAAAAGAAGTGAGCCAATTGGTCTATCCAGTCTGCCCGTATCCTTGCCTAACCTATGAGACCGAGACCACTAGTGGTCAGTCGTCTTCTACCTTCTCTTTTATCCCCTCCCCCATTGCCTCCCATAATGTGTCTAGACCACCTATGCTTGAACCCTACCTGTGATTTTGTACAGACCACCTCACTGGGTGAGTTGATCCACCTGTCCACCATCATTTATGTAAAAAAGTGCTTCCAAACATCCTTCTTAAACTTCCCATCCCCCCCACCAGCTTTTTCACATTACCACTATTATTTGTCTTTGCACTGAAGGTGGACAGTGCACTGCTGTCCACTTTGTTTATCTCCAGTAGAAACTTGAATGTTTCTTTCAGGTCCCTCCTCTCCTTCCTGGTGTCTTGTGAGTACATCTTAAGGTCTGTCAGCCTTTCTGTGTGGGATCTACAGCAGAGGATGCAATATAGGGTCTTACAGTAAATGATACATCACAAAAAATTGCCTGCCAAAAAGGACTTCGTTGCCATTGAATTGAACTGTAGCCTACAGCATACTGCAGCATTTTGCAGAAATATTGCAAGATACTGCATTGCGCACTGGCTGCCTCTGCCATACACTGCTCCCCTGAATCATGGACCAACCCTGTTCTATCCCTATCCTTCTTCTGTTGAGGATTCCAGAACTGCATGCAATACTCTCAGTGGGGTCTCGACACGTATCTGTGCAGAGGCAGAATCACCTCCTAGCACCTGCTACTGATTCCCTGCCATTGATCTGAACATTCTTACATTCTATTGACTTTGCCTACTGACTCAGTACATTGAACAGACTGTTTTAGGTTATCAGGGGCCCAAATTCAAAGCCCTGCCTGGTAGGCAATGTGATTGCATGCCATTTGCCCTGGGTTTGCACCCATGTGCAATATTCAAAGGGGTCAGAAGCGCATGCTAACAGGATAGTGCATGCAAGGATTGGTGCAGAAATGGAGGGTCGGGAACATGAATATGGAAGCAGTGCAATATTCAACACATTAGCGCTGTGCAAAAGGCAAAACACCTTACGCAGAATATATATCACCAAAAAAAGGCTGACTTGCTGTGGGCAAACCTCGCGGCTGGCATAGACTCTGCAGCCAACAACCAAGTTGACAGTTGGGGGGGGCACACCTGCTCCCTGGTGTCCAGTGGAACTCCCTACCCTCTGAGCCCCATCCCCGTAAAAACACAAGCATTCCCTGGTGTCAAGTGGCACCCCTGTCCTCCAATTGCTAGCACCATTACATAAAAATCATTCTGTCATCTAGTGGCACACCCTGTCTGCTTATACCCACCTCCGTTAAGTAAAACTCATTCTCTGGCATCTAGTAGCACCCCAACCTCTGAGCTCCATCCCCATTAGAAACACAACCATCCCTGGCATCTAGTGCCACCCCCATCATATGATCACTGTCCCTGTTAGAAATGCATAATTCCCTGATGTCTAGTGGTACCCCCAACCTCCGATTATCATCCCTGTACACTTGTAATATTCCCCATCATCTAGTGGACTCCCTCAACCACTGACCCCATACAAGCATAAGTGGTCCCTGGCATCTACAGCTCCCCTGCACTGCTGGCACCCAGCAAAGCACCCTGCCACCCCCCTTACTGCTTTCACTGGAGCTGTGGATCCAACATGATTAACGATGCAGTGAAATTTAATTTCACTAGCAAAACTCTGGTGAAATCGTGAATTTCACCACGTGGAATATTTTGCAGAATTTATGCATTCCGCGAAATATTTTGCCGGTGCGAAATATGGAATTTTCCCCACAAAATGTGGAATTTTGCTGGCAAAATGCAGAATTTCACCAGAGAGTGGTGACATTCTGATGTTTGCAGGAAAAATTCTGTATTTTGGGAGTATAATTCTGCATTTCACTAGTGGAATTTTGCATTTCACATGCAAAATATTTCTCAAAATGTGTGAATTTCGCAAAATATTTAATGTAACGAAATTTGCGGATTTCGCCCATCTCTAAACAAGATAGCTTGCACAGCACTCCTCTCACCACCTTGGCTGGCCACCATATGGATTGACAGTGAGCATGCATCCTCTGTATTTTAAAGGGAGCACGCACAGTGTTAGACCAACTTTGACACTGTTAGACAGTATGCGCTCTCCCTTTACAGTACAGAGGACCTGAGCTCCCTGTTAGTCCATCCAGCAGCTGGCCAAGGTGTTGACAAGAGGCCTATGCTGGTCACCATATTGGATCCAAGGCACCAGTGATAGCGGTATGGGGGTGGCAGGGTGGCTTGCTCCATGCCAGTGGTGCTGCCAGCTGCTAGATGTCAGGGATCACTTACGCTTGTACGGGGACATGGATTGGTGGGTGGGGGGGTGACACTAGATGCCAGGGAATATTACAAGTTTACGGGGACAGTGATCAGAGGTTAGGGGTGCCACTAGATGCCAAGGAATGATGTGTTTATAATGGGGACTGGGATCAAAGGTTAAGGGGTGCAACTAGACACCAGGGAATGAGTTTTACTTAACAGGGATGGAGATTGGAGGGTGGTGAGTGCCACTGGACACCAGGGAATGATTTTTTCTTAACAAGGATGATGATCAGAGGGCAGGTGGTCACTGGACACCAGGGAATGGGTACTGCTGTACAGGGGCAGGTGACTGGAGTGAGGGGACCGGTCACAGAGGCTCAAACCTGCTGCCACTTCCCATACAAATGAGCCCATAATGGGCATGCATATGACCTCTTAGCACCTTGCATGCCCTATGGGCTCATTTGCATGGTGCTGGCTGAATTCTGTACTGGGCACTCCCGGTACTAACAGGTCTGAGGGAGTTCAGTTTTGTGCACTTCAGTATGGCTGCATACAGCACAGACCAATGTCAGGGCAGTGCCACTTGACTTTGCACTGCCCTGACATGGCCTCTACTAAGTCAGATAGTGCCAGTGCACTATCCAACTGAATATAGCATTCTCAGAGTCATGGGCAAGGTCAAGTGCAACACAAACCTTTGTGCTCTGTTTTTGCCCATATTCCAATATTGGGCCCCAGATATAACAACCACCAGGTCCCTCTTCTTCGTCTGCTCCACTCTCACCCCATCCTGTTTTCCCTTCTTAGGTTCTTTGCACTTCTTCACATTGAACCTTAACTGCCATACCTAGGACCATCTCTCCAAGTTCTTCAAAGCCTCCTTCATCACCCCCTTCATTAGCCTTTATCTTTCCTAACTAACCACCCTCCCGCACAGTTTTGTGTCATCTGCAAAGAGGCGAGTATTGTCCTGGACATCTTCACCTATGTCACAAATGAAGATATTGAAAAGCACAGAGGACTAAGCCCCTGGCTCTGACACCCCTCTAAGGACTACCCTCACCTCTCAGATTCTCCACTGAGCACCACACATTGTGTCCCACCCAGACAGTTCTCAACCTAAGTAGCTAGTTTCTCCCCTACACCCAGGTCAGGCAGCTT
The DNA here is from genome assembly GCA_016271365.2 of Neoceratodus forsteri. Lineage (NCBI taxonomy): Eukaryota > Metazoa > Chordata > Ceratodontiformes > Ceratodontidae > Neoceratodus > Neoceratodus forsteri. The sequence goes on from CM057459.1 coordinate 64,547,539, forward strand.
GCTCACTAGCGTTTTGTGCAGGATGGAGATGAAAGAAAATATGGGAAACAGTGCAACACAGACTATTCTGAGGATGCAAGGAAAGGGCAGCTAGCCCCTGCACACAGATAAAGAATGTAGAATCCTACACTTTGGGTCACTGTGATGAAAACATCAGTAGCCAAGCTGTATAGCCAAAGGAAAATCCTTTATTAAAACACTACTTGAGACAAGTAAGGAGGATTGCAGTTTCCCCAGTGCTTCGGCCAAGCAACTGGTCTTTGTCAGGGGCGTGTCCACTCCAGAAATTCCATTCCCTGAAGAAGCACATTCATTAAAGATACAGTAGATCTTTATACACAGAGGAATCTGTGAAATATCATGAACCTATTTAAGTCAATTTAAACATATTAAATCACCAATGAGTACAATAACTAACTTTTAATAAAAAAAATAAATCTCATCAGATTAGGGGTAAGGAAAGTGTACAGTGGACTGGGGAAGGGGTTGTGAGATTGAAGTTAGGGCTACATTGAAGCAATGTCTCTGGAATTAAATATCATAGATTCCAAATAGTTGAAACAGGTATTTTTAATACATTTTTGGACAAGTTCCTGCACTGTATGAGTGCCCTTTAAATTCTTCATGAGTGAAGAAGTGGTGGGATTAGAACTTGAGGATGAGCTCAAATTCCAGGTGAGACCTACAAGGGAAAACAAAGAAACAAAACAGATAACACAAGACATCAAAGACAAAGACAAAATGACACAGGTGACTGTAAATGAGTCACCGCGAAGAGATTAAGAAAACTTCTGAAGGCAAGTAACTAGATTTTTTGGGTTCTTTAAATGGGGGAATAGTCTACTTCTTCATTCAAACCCTGGGGTGGGACAGTGTTGAAGGACACTGTCTACTGTGTTTCATTTTGCAATAGTCTGTTGACCCTGTCCAAACCTCTTTCTAGTAGGTTTACAGATTCCAAGGCACTAAATTTAAGACCTGATGGGTCAGAGTTATGTTATTGAGCAAAGTGTGCACACTTCTATCACTACCATTGATGATGGCCATGATATATTCTTGTATACATTTCTGCCTGCATAATGTTTAGGACAGGTGCACCAGGCAATGTAACCACAAGTCTTGTGATATATGAAATGAGATGTTTAATCTCCACCCTTCTGTTATTGTGAGGGTATGTGTACGTGTCCCCCTCTTTAGCATATTTGCATACATTGCAGTTCCCACACCTGTGGAAGCCTAGTGGTTTAGGAGGTAACCAGTTGGGTATGTTAGAAACCTTAGTAAGTCTGAAGTGACTTGAAGTGAGTAAAGTTCCCAAATGTTTGACTTTCTAATGGAGAACCCTGGGTTTGTCACCTATTTCGCTTTTCAGAATTTGGTGTGTATGCACAATATGTCAAGGACGATGTATGATGTTGCCCATTTTGCCTGCTATATTATTGTATTTAGTGGAGAAAGTAACAATGTTTGGGTTAGAGGTACCTCTGACTTTAGGTGTTAAAAGTGTTTTTCTATCCATATTATTTGCTTTATTGAAATAGTTTGTAATAGATCATCATGATATCCCCTATTCTTAAATCGATCTGCCATTTCTTTGGCTTGGAATATGAAATCTGTCTCCTTAGAGCAATTTCTTTTCAATCTAATTTATTGGCTGACTGGAACTGATTCTATCAGTTCATGTGGATGTGCACTTTCTGCACGTAATGTAGTGTTCGCTGTACTTGGTTTTCTGTATCCAGTGGTCTGAACTATTTGCTCTGGATGTGATATTAGTTCTACACCCAGACAGGTGATAGGTGATAGGTTTTTTGTTAAAATGGTGAGTAAACCTCAGGCTGGGGCTGGTATTGTTAATGTAATCCATGAACTGATCAATTTCAGTTTCAGTACCTTGCCAAATGCAAAGAATGTCATCAATAATGCGGTATTAGTGTACCACTTTATTGAAGAATGAATTTTTATTTATGTCGAAAACATACTGTTCCTCCCATCTATCCATAAATAAAGTACATTTGCATATGATGGGGCCTTGGAGGTGACCATCGCTGTCCCACATTTTTGCCTGAAAAAGGAGTTACTGAACACATTATAGTTGTTCAAGAACCTTATTTATCCCCATGCTGTATTTAAAGGTCTTTATCATATCCCCCCTCCCTCTTCTGTTCCAGGGTGTACATATTGAAATCCTTTAGTCTCTCCTCATAGGGCTTTTGATACAGACCCTGCAACATTTTAAGTCGCATTCCTCTGGACCGCCTACGCTCTGTCTATGTCCTTCCTGAGATGTGGTTTCCAGAACTGGACACAGTACTCTAGGTGGGTTCTTACCAACAATCTATACACAGGCAACACCACCGCCCTCTTTCTGATGGTGATACCCCTCCTATGCTCCCCAGCCTCCCACTTGACTTCCATATTGCCTTGTCACAGTGCTTTGTCACCTTTAGGTGATCTGATATGATTTTCCCCAGGTCTCTTTCCTGCTTTGTGGTTGTCAATACCACTCCACCCATTTTGTACCCTGCCCCTTGATTTCTGTGCCAAAAATGCATTATTTTGCACTGGTTCATATTGAAACCCAGCTGCCATATCCTTGACTTCTCCTTTAGTTTTCTCAGGTCTTTACTCATCCTCCCCCCTCCCCCCCCGGACAGTCTACCCTATTGCAAATTTTGGTGTCATTCCCAAAGAGGCAGATCTTCTTTTCCAGCTTCTCTGCAATGTCACTTATAAAGACATTAAAAGGACCAGTCCCAGCACTGATCCCTGAGACATACTGCTGATCACCCTCCATTTCTTGGAGTGAACTTCATTTACCACCAATCACTGTTGCCTATCCCCAAGCCAATTTATTATCCCTTAACCAATTTCTGATCCATTTTTCCACCTTTGGACCCACTTCTAAGCTACCCTAATGGTGTTAAAAGCCTTAATGAAATCTAGGTAGGTCACATCCACTGCTCCACTCTGATCTGGTCACCCAGTCAAAGAAATCTATCAGATTCATTTGACATGACCTGCCCTCTGTGAACCCACAGTGCTACAGGTCTTGTAATCCAGTGGATTCAATATATTCCACAATCCTTTGGATTCAAGATACTCCACAATCCTTTCCTTCAGCAGTGATTCCATTAACTTTCCCACTACCAATGTCAGACTGACTGGCCTATAATTGCAAGCCTTCTCTCTGCTACCACTTTTTTCTAGTGGGACTACATCTGCCCTCCTCCAGTCCTCCGGAACCACTCCTGTTTTCAGTGAGCTGTTAAATAGAATTGTCAGAGGTGCTGCTAGTATTTCCCTGAGCTCCCTCAAAACCTTTGGATGCACCCCATCTGGCCCCATTGCTTTGTCCACCTTCAGATTAGCAAGTCCCTTCAGGGAAAGCCAGACCACACCTTTAAATGCTGTCCCCAGCAGCATATTCAGTACATGGCAAACAAAATCCTTGTTCTTTCTTGAAATATTTCACAAGTGATATCACATTAAAAATACATTGTATACTAATGACATAATTGTTCTTACTCCTGCTGTATCTCTACTTGAGGCTGCAAGGCTTCTGCAGTCTGGCTTTGCAATGCTTCAGTCATGTCTGAATAAAAATAAGGTTGCCTTGACCATCAGGAAAAAAAACTCAGGATTAGTTTGAATTTCTTCTAGTTTGGTTAAGGATTGTCCATCCAAATTAGGCATCATTGCCTTGGAAAAGAGGAGCCACCGGATTGTTTGATATCTTTTATTGTACCAACACACGTCTTGTACAAAGATGGTATAATACACAAGCTGTAAGGGTCCCACAGGTCCCTTCTTCGGGTGAATAGCAATTTCCTTGGAAAAACAATCACAAATGTCTCCAAATATAAATACTTGGGGGTCTGAGTTGATCTCTTACATAGGGATCATATGGACTACCCCATAAACAAAATGTCCTGTAGACTTGGTGCACTCAGGTGATATAAGCATCACCTAAACAAACATTCAAGCAGAAAGTGTGTTGTTTTTGTTTATTTTGTTAACAAGGTAAGTCCACTGAGTCAACAAATGTTATACATTGCCGAATTTGGTTTCATAAGATGTGTTACGTCGGTTAATTTCATGTGCTTTTGACAATTATAGAAGTGGTCTGGGGGTATAAATGTGACATATTTGACTAATTTTTCTGTTAAAAGTTTGAGATTATACACTTTATAAAATTTGCTTTTCTTCTTTATAACCCACCATTGTACATAAGTTCTATTACTGATTGACATTACCCTACTATGTGTAATAGTTATATTCAGTGTTTAAGTTGTATGCTGCCACCTTTTTCAGTCTGGATCCTGTTTGAATATGTGGTTGTACCTGGATTTAAAAAATTCAATAACATATTTTTATGGGAAAAATAGGGAAGTCCTTTGGAACACAAAGATCCCATTTTCAGGGATGACCCAGACTTCAAAAGAAGTACAGATAGAAGAATACAACTGATAAATTCAGCATGCAAATTCAGTAGACAAAAAAAAAACACTAACTTGCATATTTGTAAGACATGAATAGCTCATAACAGGATTGAAACACAGCACCACATTTCAGCAATATTTATTCCCCAAACATATGCAAGTGTATTTATTCATCAACAAGTACAGTTATGGAGGAACTTACCGTAACAGTAGATCTGTAAGAGAGGTTCCTTCAGTAGGTCATCACATATAGGACTGGCGCCACCTGATGTCAGACCGCACAGCAGACTTTTCTAGCAATACCTGACAGGGGACCCCCCACCTGACGTCATGTGACTGACATCAGTGTGACTGTATATAGTGGGCGGTCCACATGCCCACCCTCCTGTTCTCCCACTGGAGCCAGGAAGAGGCCATACAGCAGGAGTGAACAGGAATTGGAGTTCCTGTAAAACACAAAATGAGGGGAAGGAGGGAGGGAAAAATATGACCTACTGAAGGAACCTCTCTCGAAGATCTATTGTTACGGTAAGTTCCTACGTAACTGTACTATCTTACTTCGAGAGGGTTCCTTCAGTAGGTCATCACATATAGGACAGAGTCCCAAACAGTCCCTTCAGAGAGAGACTGAGAGAAACTAGGGAGGAGGAAGCTAGCTCCAACAGAACAACTGAGGTCCAGCATGGACCCAGTCTAGGAAAAAAGGCCTTGCAGGACGGATAATCCAAAGCCGGCCCTCCACCTAGAAGCAATGTCCAGACTGTAGTGTTTGGTAAAGGTGTGGACAGAACTCCAAGTAGCGGCAGCACAGATGTCTGCTGTGGAAATTTTCCAAAGGAAGGCCACAGAGGCAGCCATGCCCCTAGTAGAATGACCTCTGATGGAACCCGGAAGAGGCTTATCGTACTTCTGGTAACAGTACCGGATGCAATTTCCCAACCATTTGGAAAGGCCCTGCTTAGAAACCGGTTTGCTCCTCAACCTGGGGGCAAAGGAAAAGAATAACTGATCACAAGAGCAGAGCTCTTTAGTCTAGTGAGTATAGCACCAGAGGATCTGATGGACATCCATCGTGTGAAGGAGTGCCTCACCCTTGTTGGAAGGGGAAGGGTAGTAAACTGGAAGCTCCACTGATTGGTTCAGTATGGATTCCGACACCATCTTGGGAAGAAACCTCGGATGCATCCTAAGGACTGCCTTGTCCCTATGGAAAATCAAGTAGGGATCCTTGCAGACTAGAGCATGAAGCTCCAAAATCCTTCAGGTCAAGGTGATAGCCACCAGAAAAAGCGCCTTCCAGGAAAGGAAGCGCAGATCACAGCTCATGGCTGGTTCGAAAGGAGGAAGGGTGAGCTTTTCCAGGATGAAGTTTAAGTCCCAAGGTGGGCTGCAGATGGGGGGTTTCCGATGGAGGATGCCTTTCAGAAAGGTCTTTGAGACCTCCAACTGAGCCATGGGTTTACCATCCACTAGCTTGTGGTATGTGGAAATGGCCGAGATATGGACCTTCAAAGAAGAATAGAATAGACCAGAGTCTGATAAATGAAGGAGGTATTCCATGACTTGAGGGGCTGAACAGGAGAAAGGGTCCCAACCCTGAGTGGAAGTGCAGATCGAAAACTGCTTCCACTTCATAGCATAAGTGGAATGGGTGGATGGTTTCCTGGCCTCAATGAGGACCTGAGTCACTCTAGAGGAGACCCCAAAGCGAGATATCGCTATGTCTGAAGGAACCACGCATGAAGACGCAGGGTCCTGAGCCCCAGATGAACCAGCCTGCCCTGATTCTGAGTCAGGAGGTTGTGAGTCAGTGGAAGTGGAACTGGTGGTTCCCTGGAGAGCTGCTGTAACAGTGGGAACCAAATTTGTCTTGGCCAGAGAGGAGCAATAAGGATCATTCTTGCTCCCTTGGCTTGAAGTTTGAAGAGAACTCTCTGTAGAATGGGAAAAGGAAGGAAAGCATACAAAACTTTGACTGTCCATGATAGAGATAATGCGGCATTCCAGAAAGCACTGCATTCTGAAACTAGCAAGCAAAACTTGGGAAGTTTTGCATTGGATTGGGAGATGAAGAGGTCGATTTCCGGATGCCCCCAATTCTGGAAGATGGAGTCCACCACTTCCTGATGCAATTCCCACTTGTGGGCGAGGGTTTGAGTTCTGCTGAGACTGTGCACCAGGACATTTAGAATGCCTGAAACATGCACGGCCACCAGGACCAGAAGGTGCTGGACTGCCCAGTTCCACACCCAGGTCACTTTCCTGCAAAGAGAGTACGATCGGTTTCCTCCTTGTTTGTTGATGTACCAAACTACTAACATGTTGTCCATTTAGATCAGCAGTGTTCCCTTGGGTAGCAGGGTCTGAAAAGCCTGTAAGGCATATAGGACAGCCCTGAGCTCCATAGAAGTCTCCAGGCCTGTCCAAAGGCATTGAGCTTGATGATCCCCCAGATGGGCTACCCACCCCATATTCAAGGCATCCATGGTGAGGGTAGCTGATGGTGCAGGGTTTCAGAATGGAAGTCCCAGGGAAAGATTGTGGGAATCCTCCCACCACTGTAAATCCCTTTGGACCACTGAAGAGACCAAGACCAGATGGTCCAGGTTGTCTATAAGCTGATCCCACTGCAACCTTAATGACCACTGAGTGATTCACATGTGCAGCCTTGCTAGGGGAATGGTCGTGATGGAAGCTGCCATCAGTCCCAAAAGACGAAGGCCCTCCTGGGCAGGAATGGTCCTGAGAGAGGCTAGTTTGCGAGCCTGGCTGATTAAGGTCTCCACCTTGTCTGGAGGAAGGAAGACTCTGCACTGGACTGTATCCAGAATGGCTCCAATGAACTGTAGTCTCTGGGATGGAACTAGAGATGACTTGGGGACGTTGACCGTTATCCCCAGTTGGTTGAAGAGGTCCAGTGTGAAAGCCAGAGTTTCCAATAAAAGATCCCTGGATGGAGCTGAGATCAGCCAGTCATCCAGGTAAGGGAACACACTGCAAAACCCCTGCAGTGTAGAAATGCCGCCACCACTGCCAGGCACTTGGTAAAAACCCAAGGTGCCAAACACAAACCAAAGGGGAGTGCCTGGAACTGGAAATGCTCTACTTGGAAACAAAACTGCAGGAAACAGAGGTGGCTGGGGAAGATAGGGATGTGCAGGTAGGCATCCTGCATGTCCAGGGTGCAGAGCCAATGATTCTCCTACAGGAGAGGAAGAAGGCTCTGGAGCGTCAGCATGTGGAATTTCTTGTACTCTACATACTGACTGAGTTGAATCAAGTCGAGAATGGTTCTGAAGTCCCCGGTCTTTTTTGTAACCAGGAAGAAATGGGAGTAAAACCCTTTTCCCCTTTGCCTGAAGGGAACTGGCTCGATTGCTTCTTTGAGCAAGAGCGCATTGACCTCCTCGCGAATGAGGAGGGCCTGGTCCCTGGAATAAGAGGACCTCCGCGGAGGAGTATCTGGAGGGATCTCCAGAAACTCAATGGTGTGTCCGATGGATGCTAATTGCAGGACCCACTCATCTGAAGTGATCGCCCTCCACTCCTGCATGTGGCAGGCAAACCTTCCCCCCACCTGCTCCCCATCGCAAGACTGAGGGTGCAGTGGGGTCGGAGAGTCAAGAAGTGGCGGGATTCCTACCCAGGGTGAAGACCTCCTTGATTCAACCTGGCCCTGTCTCCGATCATTCACTGGTGTTATGCAAATTGGCATTCCTTAATTTACCTAATAGGGAAACCAGAAGGAAACTCAATGAACAACTTCTTAAAGATGCTAAGTATTGCAAGCTCATAAGGGAGCAAATTGAGTTCTTTTTTTTATCCAACCCTTTAGACAGTACAAAGCCGGATATTTTATGGGGGGCTTTCAAGGCTTACATGAGAGGGATCCTCATTAGTATGGTGGTGAGTAGGAAAAGGGCACAGGAGAAAGAACTATTATCATTATCGTCCCAAATTTGGTAGCTTGAAATTAATATTTCGGCCAGTGCAGCCGATGAAGATAAGAGGAAGCTCCTAGTGTTGAAAGACAGATATCTAGAGTTACTTTGGGAAAAAGCAGAACTAACTATTATTCGTACAAGGGCTAGTTATACTGATCAGGGAGAGAAGGCGGGGTGCCTATTGGCATTGCGTATTAAGCAACAAGAATCTGTGAGATTCATCCCTTCAATTCAGGCAGTGGCAGACGGGTTTCTAAAAGTAGTTCCTACAGAGATAGTACAAGAATTTGCCCTATATTACGAAATATTGTATAGTGACATGGAGTATCCTCCCTGTCCTGGGAGTACGGAGAATTATCTGAGGGATTCCCATCTGCCCTCACTTTCAGAGCAACACAAGGGTTTTTTGGTTACCCCTATATCATAGGAGGAAATTGATGAGGTTATCAGAGGATTACCCATACACAAAGTCTCAGGCCCTGCTGGATTCTCCTCCCTATTTTACAAAGTTTTTCGGGATCTTTTACTACCAGTACTTTATCGCCTATTTCAATATATTTTAACCGGGGCAGAGGCAGACCCTCACCTTTTGGAGGCCTTGATTGTTCTTTTCCCTAAACCAGATAAAGACCCTGAACTTGTTCAAAGCTACTGACCTATATCCCTTCTAAACCAAGATATTAAAATTCTTTTGAAGATACTAGCCAATAGGTTAACTGTAGTTCTCCCTGAGCTAATAGGTATGAACCAGGAAGGATTTATGAAAGGGCGCTCATCATCTGACCATTTGCGTACCCTATTTCATGTCTTCTCAGCTACCAGGGATGCTGAGTTTCCCGCAGGGCTGGTTTCCCTGGATGCTGAGAAGGCATTTGATCATGTGAATTGGAATTTTTTGTTCTGAGTTCTGGAAGCTTTCCAATTCCCCTCTGTATTTATATCCTGGATTGCTACATTATATAAAACCCCTACAGCAAGGATTTCTGGGAACGGGGCCTTCTCCAAACCTTTTCCACTCCATTTAGGGACCAGACAGGGTTGCCCCTTATTTCCTCTGTTATTTAATTTATATCTGGAACATCTCATCCAAAATATTCTCAATAATGCCTCTATACAAGGCATTTGGGTTGAGCGTCATGAAATTAAGGTTACTGCATATGCGGATGACTTGCTGATACACTTATCCCACCCGGTATCTTCTGTACCGGCTCTGTTGAGTGAAATAGTAAGATTTAGTGACCTGTCCAATTACAAATTGAATGAGAGTAAATCCTCAATTTTTCCATTAAATTATAAAATATTCAAAAATGACATTAGCCCTTAGGTTTATGTTGGACTCCCAGGTCATTTAAATACTTGGGCATTAAACTATCCTGTAACCCCCTAACATGGTTTAAGGAAAATCTTGAATCTTTCTCATAGCTGATAATTCACAATCTTGATAGGTGGTCCAAACTTCCCATTTCACTATGGGGTCAGATCAACATAGTTAAGATGAATATATTCCCTAGAATTTTTACCCTTTATCTCTTCTCAATACTTTTATCCCACTACTCTGGTTTAAATAGTTACATGGCATATTTACTAGATTTATTTGGGCCGATAAGTATCCTCGATTGGCCTATTATAAATTGGCAGCTCCAAAATTTGAGGGGGGTTTGCGGATTCCCCATCTGGCTATATATTATTGGGCCAGTCATTTAGCAAAATGTTTGAGATGGGTATCTCCCGGCCCGGAAAAAGAACAGCCAGCTTGGCTTAGGATTGAATTGGATGTAATTAGGTCCAAGAATCTGAACCCCCTAACCTTATTCTATCTTAAAATCTCCTGGGTGTGTATGGTTGAGGAATGCCCTATAGTAGTTACCTCATTAAAGGTATATGCATAATTATGTTCATTTCTGCACTATACCCCTCAGCTGGACTTGGCCCAGTCTATCTGGAATTCCGCATCTTTCACTATTAACAAGAAGCAGATTCCCCGTAAATGGTTGTCCCAATTAGGGGATGGGAAACTACTCTCCTTCGTGGATGAAGAGGGGCAATGGTTGTCAGCAGGAGATATTGTTAGGAAATGTCTTGTCCTGGCTCCATCTCACTTCAAAGTTATACAGTTAAGGCATTTACTTACAATAGTTTTTGGTAATACCCCCCCCCCAGACTGTCACAGCCCTGATACCTGAGGTTTCTTCACTTCTTGGATCTTCAGGTGTTATATCTAAATTATATCAGGTTTTGTTCTATAAAAGATATGGGGATTCTTTTGGACCCATGAGATTCTGGAACTCTATCCTTCCTCAGTACCATCTGGATTGGCAATCCCTGTGGAGATCCTGTCATAAATATGTTTCTCAAGACAGATTGTGTCTCATGCAATATCATATATTACATAACATGTATTGCACCCCGGAAAAATTAAAGAAATGGGGTCTCTTGAACTCCAATATATGTACTAAGTGTTTGCGGGAAGAAGGAACACTTCTTCACATGTTCTGGTCCTGCCCTAAAATTTCCCTTTCATGGGACTCAGTCAAGACTTCCCTGGATCCTTTACTGGGCCTTCAGGAGTATTTTACTCCTGATATTTGCCTTTTAGGGGATCTGTCTTCTATCAGAGTTAAAGTAAGAAAGTTTCAAATTTCTATGATTGCCTTATCTGTCAAGAAGCTTGTTTTACATCATTGGAAAGATAAGTCCACCCCAACCTTTCAAGAATGGGTGAATGAAATTCTTGCCAATATTTATACAGAAGAAGCGATTGCCAGTCTTCACAATAGGTTGGCAGCATATAGCAAAATATGGAATCCCCTTCACTCTCTAATTTTAGTGGCTCAGTCTTAATCATGTCACAGTCTAAAATGCCCTGCAGGTTCTCAGGTAAAGAGCTTAGTACTTAGGGGATACATGGATTTGTTACTGCTGTAAGGGGAGGGACGGAAGGGTTGGGCAGTTATGTCTTTATAAGTGGCTATATTTACATCTCATTCTCATTGTAACTGCCTTTTATTGTGGAAAATGTATTAATAAAGTTTGAATTAAAAAAAAGAAGTGGCAGGACGCTCGGGACGAGGTCCCCTTGAATGTTGCCGATTCTTGGAAGCGGGGGAGTAGAGGTACCCTTGGCCTTACGCTTACCTTGGTGTCTCACCTGAGTGTTCTTCTGCTGCCTCCCGGTCCTTTTCCGAAAGGGCTGCTGCTGTTGTTGTGCCCGATCAGTACATGGACCTAACGGATTTAAGGGCCACACCTTTGTCTTGTAAATCCGTTATGGTGTCCTTGGTATCTCCTCCAAAAAGGACTGAGCCCCTGAAGGGGGCCTCCTGAATCACTGACTGAATTTAGTTGGTGAGCCCGAGAGAAGAAGCCAGGAATGCTGCCTAAGGGCAACAGCAGTTGCCACGGTACAGGCCACTAAATCGATGGAGTCGTAGGTGGCTCGAAGAGGATGCCTACAGGAGATCTTGAAGAGGCAGAGATCCTTGGCAAGTTTCTCCTTAAGGTGTGATGGATCCATAGACTGGACCCTCGCCTCCAACCTGGCCATAGTCTGTTTTTGGTGAGATACCATGTGGGCCATGTAACTAAGGGAGCGAAGGGCGCACGTGGCTGACGAGTAGACCTTCTTCCCGAACTGGTCCATCAGCCTTGAGTCTTTGTCTGGAGGTGTAGTGCTCGTGTGCTTGGGAGCTGTGGAGCAGTCATGAGCAGCCGAGATGACCACAGAGCCTGCCTTAGGATGAGCCTTTAAAAAAGGTATGTCTGTTGGCACCCGGTAGAGCCTGTCTGCCCTCTTGGGGACAGCCGGGATCGAATGAGGCATCTGCCAGACGGTAGTGGTGAGGTCTTGGTGAGGACCCATCCATGGGAAACCAGAATAGATGGCAGAGACTCTAAATCAAGATGTTCCATGAGTCTTTGCCACATAGGATCCTGGTCCTCCAACTCCCAGTCGAAATGATCTCTTAAGGTCCTCAAGAGGTCAGAAAAGGAAGGATCCTCCAGAGGGGATTTGGGGGAGGTTCTTCCTTTCATGTCCTCAGGGTCCTCCATAGGTTCCTTCTCAGATAAGTCCTCCCTTCCCTTGGAACTGTCTTCCGCCTCCTCAACAGGATGACGATGGAAATCCCGCAAAGAAACATCCTGTTGAGTCTTCCCCGAGATGTGGACAGTTGAAACAGAACTGCTCGGGGAAGGGGATCTAGGAAGCTGCTGCTGTGGGAGTCTGGCTTCTAGATCAGTAACCAGCTCTGACCTGGTCCCCTGCCACCAAGACTGAATTATGGTCTTGAAATCCGGGGCCACCGGAGGAGGGGAAGCAGGGGCCAGTTGAGGTTGGGGAGAGGAGAGGGGCGACCGGAGGGGGATAATACCCCTGGAAACCCATATAAGGGGAATATGGGTTTTATCCACGGTGAAACTTCCCAAAATGGCTCCAATCAGGAGTGGAACCCACGGGTAGGGATCCCCAGGATACCCAAAGGGGTAATGGGGGACAGTTCAGGGTCTAAAATAGGTTCCCAATGATGGATCAGGCATCAGGGGAACCCACATCGGACCCGCCATTGTGTAGATGGGAGAAGGGTCCAGCGTCGGGACAGCCCACATCGGAGGGACCGATGTCCGCACCAGCGCAGCCCGATCCGGCACTGGAAGAGGGTCCGGCATCAGAAGGACCGGTGTCAGAACCAGACGAGGGAGCTCTGGAGTCAGGGTCAGGTCCGGCATCGGGGCCAGATGCAAGGGCCTGTCAGCTGGTCCCAGCTGAGGGACTGTTGTCAGGATCACTGGCATCGTGGGAGGTGCCGGCGTCCTGCCAGAAGGTGGAGGGGCCTCCACAAGAAGGCCAGATGGCCGTGAAGGAGCCTCCTGATCTGGGACCCCCATGGGGGAATGTGGAGAAGTACCCACTATGTTGAGAGGCTCAATGGGGTCTCCGAGACTATCACCAGAATCGTCCGAGGAAGAGTGTGAGGACACAGGTGCAGTAGTAGAAGGAAGAGGGGCTTTTTCCCTTTGGTCCCACTGGACATCAGATGAGGCGCTGTTAGGTCCCGATGGGGGAACCAGGCCCGAGCAGTTGTCAGAAACGGCCGTCTTAGCAAGCAAAGTCGGGCGGTCAGGGGAGGAGCCCCTGGCCAGCTTATCGACCGTGGCCGGGTGACTGCCCCCAGCCGGGGGAGTTGACTTAGTGGCTGCCACGCAGTCTCCGGAGGAGCCGGGGGCCGACTTACTGGCAGAAGCGGAGCAGTCCCTGGAGGAGCCAGCGGCTGACTTACCCACTGGAGTCTTGTTCGACTTACCATCTGTCTTTGTCGGTGGTAATTGGGCCTTGCTTGTGGATGGCCTGGCGTCGTCCACGGAGCGAGCCCGCTCCCTAGTCTTCTCCTTGTGCTTTTTTGGAGGGGAGGATTTTTCGGACAAATCCCTAAGGCGCTCCATCTTTTTCTCCAAGGAGGCCAGATGAGATTTAAGAAGGTGGACCTCCAATGCCTGCTGTCTCCATTTTTTAGTGGCCTGGTTGAATGACTGGCACTCAGGGCAGGAGGGAGATAGGATGGTTTGGACCTAGGCAGAGAACGCACTTCTGGTGACCGTCTTTGTGTGGGATCTGCGTGCCACAAGCTAAGCACTTTTTCTTCAGAGAAGACATCAAGGTTGTTGAAGAATTATTAAAGAGAATTGCGAGGGAAAAATCCGACACGAAAGAACTTTCTCGACGATCTCTACTGGAAGTCTGCGATGCATCTGACATGAGGCAACAGCGGGAAAGAACTGGATGGCGGGGGTGGGGACCGCCCACTATATGCAGTCATGCTGACGTTGGTCACGTGACATCAGGTGGGCGGTTCCCCATCAGGTATTGGCAGAAAAGTCTGCCGTACGGCCCAACGCCAGGTGGCGCCAGTCCTATATGTGATGACCTACTGAAGGAACCCTCTCGAAGTAAGATCCTTAAGTAAGCTGGTTTTAAAGAATGTCAACTGCAGCCTTGCTTTAAAAATGTATTAAACTGTTCCAAGTATTTGGACCATAATGGCAAAACACAAAAAGTCCCATGGCTGTTTTTATTTCAGGATGAGCTAAGGTAGTTTAACTGCTTGACCTTAGTAGCTATGGATTTTCATTAATTTGAAGTAAAGGCAAGAAGTTCAAATACAAGCCACACAGACAACTACAATGGTACTTCTCAAAGCTTTATTTTTTTTTATTTCCTTTTAAGCAAACCTCAAAACATTCTAGTCCAACATTTTGCCCATTTGGGCTTCCTCAGGGACTTAGGGCATATTTAGAATTTAAAAATATTTATAATTATATTATACATATACATTTATTCAAATATTTATCCTGACATTTTATATATAAACGAGTTCTAAACTAGTCTGTAAACATGTACCATCTCCTCACTCTAAACAGTGCTTCTTTTCCTGATATCTCATATGTACTTTCAACTGGTTCTTGCACTATCTGAAAAAATAAATTCAGCACCTAGCAAAGGCTGAACAATTTAGACGAGGTGAAATGCTCAACACTAGGCTGTTTTGATTGCTAGAGATGGAGGGGATCAGTGACTGGTGCTCTTCAGTAACAAACCCTCCCTCCCTCCCCAGATATAAAAGGACTGAGTGTCTGTAGATGGCACATGTAGGGTGAACCTTGTCATCTGGTAAAATGCTGCCCTACTGAATGGTGGGTGCAAAATGTTAGCAATAACACATGATGGGATGTTGTTTATGCTCTGATACACTTATTCCTAGGGGTGTAGTGAGGCATGAGACTGCAGGCTGAGTGCCTTACTGCCCCTTAGAAGTGTGTTTATCAGCACATAAATCACACCCTGGAGTGTGTTATTGCACTTATAAAATAGGTACATGTTGAGAAATATTATAAGTTTTTAAAACAATTAGAAATATATTAAAAGGTGTTCTTATTTGAAGCAAAACAGTCACTCTGCTCCACCCACTGTCTGTTTGTTGTGACTGTGTTTTCTCTCACATGTGCATCTTTCTTTAATTGACGCCCTGTTTTATCTCTCACTCACTTTCCAGACTGATTATTTATTTTGACATTGTGTTCTCTCATACCTGCCTCTCCCTTTTATTCAAAGAACAATGGTGGTGGGCTGCTAGGCTGCCAGCAAGACCAAGATTTCCTTGTGGTCATAGAAATATAAAATCTGACTACAGATAAGGACTGCTTGACCCACCCAGTCTTCCATTTTTCCTTACCTATAGTATCACTGCAGACCCTAATCAATCTCCAGCTCTTTTTCCCTCCCTCACTTCCTTTCCACTAAGATGCCCTTATCCCTATCCCATACATTCTTAAACCCCACCACTGTTTTCACCCCCACCACCTTAGCTGGTAGGCTGCTCCAGGAATCCACCACTCTTTCTGTGTAGAAACACTTCCTCACATCTCTCCTGATTCTACCCCCTCCCAAGCTTCCTAGCATGTCCCTTTGTTCTTTTTTCTGAAAAATATTCTCTCCTGCACCTTATTTACCACCGTGAGGTAAATAAAGATCTCTACTATATCCCACCCTTCCAGGGTTTACATATTGAGGTACTTTAGTCTCTCCTAATAGGGCTTTTATTGTAGACCCTGCACCATTTTAGTTGCTCTCCTCTGGACCACCTCCACCCTGTCTATGTCCTTTTGGAGATGTGGTCCTTGAGGTGGGGTCTTATCAGTGCTCTACACAGGGACACCACCTCCCTTGTTCTACTGGTGATACCCCTTCCTATGCATCCCAGCATACCACTAGCCCTCCCAATTGCCTGGTCACACTGCCTAGCCACCATTAGATCATCCAATATGATTACCCCATGTTTCTTTTCTGCTTGGTTGTCATCAATACCACTCCACCCATTTTGAACTCTGCCACAGGGTTTTTGTGCCCTAAGTGCATTATTTTGCACTTTTTTTACATTGAAACCCAGCTGCCATACCCTTGACCACTCTGCGTTCTCAGGTCTCTGCTCATCATTTACACCCCTCCCTCCTAGGAGAGTCCACCCTGTTGCAGATCTTTGTGTCATCTGCAAAGAGGCAGACCTTTTCTTCCAGCTTCTCTGGAATGGCACTTATAAAGACATTACAGAGGACTGGTCCCAGCACTGATCCATGAGGTACTCTGCTGGTCAACCTCCCTTTGTCAAGTGAACTCTGTTTACCACCACCCTTTGCTGCCGATCCCTTAACCAATTTCCTACCCAGTTTACCACCTTTGGTCCCACTCCTAAGTAACCCAGCTTGCTTACTAGTCTTCTATAGGGAAAGATGTTGAAGGCCTTACTGAAATCTAGGTAGGCCATGTACACTGCTCCAGCCTGATTTAATTTCTTGGTCATCCAGACAAAGAAATGTATCAGATTCATTTGTCTTCACCCCCTCTGTCCCTCCCCATGTGAATCCATGCTGTCTCGGGTCTTGTAACCCACTGGATTCAAGATATTCTGCAATTCTTTCTTCAGCAGTGTTTCCATTTATATTCCCACCTCCTATGTCAGGCTGACTGACCTATAATTGCCAGCCTCCTCCCTGCAACCACTTTTGTGAAGTGGGACTACATCTGCCCTCATCCAGTACCCTGGTACCACTCCTGTTTCCAGTTAGCTGTTAAATAGGACTGTCAGAAGTGCAGTCAATACCTAATTGAACTCCCTCAACACCCTTGGATGCATCCCATCTGGCTCCATTGCATTGATCACTTTCAGATTAGTGAGTCCCTTCAGGAGTCTCTCCTCTGAAAACGGCCTAGTGCCAATCTCCCCACCTTCAGAGCTCCCTGTTACTTTTTTTTGTGGTCCCTTCCCTTCCCCTTTCTCTGTAAACACCAAGCAGAAGTATTTGTTCCAAGATGTCTGCCTTTTCCTGGTCCCCTATACAGACCCCCTTCCCCTTTAATGTCACAATCCCTCCCTTGGTCTTCCTCTTTTCGCTTACAAACTTAAAAATGTCCTGTCTGCTTTTGTTACTGCCTGGGCTATTCTCTCTTCAGTTTGCACATTCATGCTCTTTATTGCTTTTGCTGCTTCCCTCTGTTTCCCTGATACTCCTTCCTCTGTGTCTCCATGTACCTTCTCAATGCAACCCTTTTAGCCTTTACATTTTCTGCCACCTCTTTTAAGAATCATAATGGTCTTATCCTCTTGCTTTTGCTTCCTTGCTTTACGCAGAAGTTTGTTGCCTTCACTATGTCCACTTTTAGCTTTGCCCACGGTTCCTCCACTCCCCCAGTAACCCCCACCCCCTATCAGGTCATCCCTTCCCCCTCACTCATCTTTATGAAATCTGCCCTCCCAAAGTCCAGGACCCTTGCCTATCTGTGGTTTGATTCATTTCTACATTCATTACTTTACCCATGTGGCACAATCCTCTGCTTCCAACAACAGAATCATTGCTGTGGCAACAGGCTATGTTGTCAGAAGCAGAAGGCTATGACCTCACAGGTGTCATAAGCAACATAAAATAAAGTCTCAAGACCCTTATTAATGAAAATGTCTTCAGTAATGAATGAAACGTCCCAAAATTTAAATTTTGTGGGAATTTTGTGTAACACTTCTGCTGGTACCAAGCATGATTGATTTTTTTTGGTTACTGCACCTTTCATGCACAAAATCTATTGATAGAAATAGAGCAGTATTTGTGCCGGCAGCATGCTTCCATCTGCAGCTGCGTCTTCTATGAACCTGCTAGCAGTCTCACTGTCTGCCACTTATGGAGAGCAAGAGACCGCCACCAAGACAGGTAAAGACTGCAGGTCTAGGAAACATAAGGCTGTTTACTTTTGCAACATATGCATTCTGTTTTGTTTTTTTCTTAATAGCCTTCTTTTTGTGTGGTTCTGGTGGTTTGAGAGTGCAGCAGACTGGGAAGTGCTGGTGAAAACAGGTTGTGAGTACTGGATTACGAGTGGTGTTCTTCTGCAGGTTGGGCTCAAGGGGTCGGGATGGAAAAATATTGTGCAGACTATGTTGTGTGGACTGGAGGGAAGAAGGCAAAGAGAAAGACAACGGGTGTTTGAAGTGCTTATGGTTTCCCTATTAGCACTCTGCATTTTCACTGTTCATGCCAGCTGGGGACTTTGGACTGGGAGGGATGAATGAGGTGCCAGGGCACAAGAATATCCTGGGTGAGTGGGTTACTGATAGTGGCTCTTGATTTTTAGTGTGGTATATCCAAAATAAATGGCATAGCTGGGAAATGCTGCCAGCCAATCCAGTTGCTTTACTGCCTCTAACCATTTTATAATTAAGCAATAAGGCACGACAGAGTGTGGCATGTCATGGTATATCATCATACCTCAGGTGGTTGGGCATGAGGCTGCAGGCCGAGTGTGTCCAACGACCTGAGAAGTGACGATATCCCATGATATACCACACCCTGGGGTGCATTATTGCTATTATGAACTGGTTTAAACATTTTTTAAAGTAAAAAAAAAAAGAAGAAAAATTTAAAAATGTTTTTAAAATGTGTGTTGGGGGCCAGCCCGGTGGCACTGAGGGTTGAGGAGCTGGACGCCACACCTCATGCCACATCGGCGACCCGGGTTCGGGAATGGACTCGGGCCACCAGAGGCTGGCTAGGGGAGAGGGAGGATTGAGTGTCCGATGACTGCTCTCCTCTCTCTGGGGTGGGTAGTGGGGCTAGCATCACCCTGTAGCGGTGACTGGTGGAGGCCAGCCACACTACAAGTGGCGTGCAATAGTAAGGGGAGAGTGTGGTGGGCATCAGCACTACGTGCGCGGACGCCCTTGCACGTCCGGCTCTCCACTGCGGAGAAAATGTGGAAAATATGGAGGGCAATCTTCATGGCTGATGGCCACGCCTTGCACCCCCAGAGAGACCCAAGAGGGGCGCGTGCCCGGTGGGTGCGAGAGCAATAATGGCCGGCCCTCTGGGAGAGCGGGTTCGTGTGGCCCGCACGCACGACCGGGTCCGGGGGTACAGGGCCAGCGGCCGGAGATCATGTAGGGCCACTCTGCCGAGGAGAATAAACAATAGTATGATTAAAAAAAAAATGTGTGTTGGGGGTATTGGAGGAATACCTTTAAATAAAATAGTTCCTGGATGGCTGTGGGCAGCAGGTGGCACTGTTGTTGGCTGTGATAGAGGAAGTGAAGGTCTTGTGACTCGGCGCCCCCTCCTTCCCATTCTAGGTTTGTTTTTGTTCTTTTTTGATATTGTACACTGTGGTTTATTTTTTATTTTTATTATTTTTGTTCTGGGTGAAAGTATGTTGAATTGGATGCTGAGGACTGGTAAGCTGAGAGAGAAGTTGGGGAGCCAATGATGTGTGCACTGCTAGGCACGTTTAGTGAAGAAGCCATTCAGTATGGTTTATTGTTTAAATGTGTTAGAAAAAAATAGAGTTTTGGTGTGATTTGTTTGGGACTGTTACTCTTAGGGTACTATTAGAATAGTTACCGATCTGTGGGACAAGACTGCCAGTTTTTTCTATGGCCCTGTACACATTACAAGTGAAGATTTGTACCGTTTTAAATAACGGTTTCAAAATGTTTTAAAACTCACCACAGCTGCCCGTCCACATTTTTTTTCACCGAGTTTGAACTCGGTTGTAACACGGGTGACTCCTGTCCACATCAGCAGCGAATAACGTTTTCAAACTCGGTAATCCAGCCCAACTGTAGCACGCTTATGTTGTGGCATTCAACCCAGGATGCATCTTATTACTCCTAGCCTGCATTTCGGCAATATTGAAAACAAACAACGCGAACTGCCGTTCAGGAAGTGTTTGTGACTGCAGTGTGTGTTTGCTCATTAGTGCATCAGTAGTGGGTGCTAATTTGTGCTACAGCATTGTAACTGGCCAAAACCTGCTGAATGTTAAATTGTGACAGCCTGTCCCAGCAAGCAGGTCACCCTGTCACATGATCCACATCAAGTATCACCTTGGTGATCAGTTGTTTAGACATGGAGTTCTGCAGAGGGGACATATGTAGTCTGATTTTATGCTTGCTGGCAGCTCATCAGGCTCTGTCAGTACTTGCTCTCAAGAGGAGAACTTCTGAGATGAGGCAGAGATCATTGCTTAGCACAGCACATTCCAGAATGAGACAGCAGCACATTATCAAATCTCTAGCTGTCATGCAGAGTATTCTGACTGCTGGGTATGTCTCGAATTCCCTACATAGGCGTGTATGGTGTGTGGATCGTTCCTCATCTTGGTGGAATGATGTTGTGTTGACCCACTGGGATGATGAACAGTGGATATCTAACTTCCGTCTCAGTAAAGGGACATTCACATTGCTATGTGATGAGCTGTCACCTTACATTGCACATAGCAATACAAGATTTCGGCAAGCAGTGTCAGTTAGTAAGCATGTTGGGATCACCCTGTGGCGGCTAGCAACAAATGTTGAGTACCGTACACTCGGACATCTGTTTGGGGTTGGACGCTTCACCATGGGTGAGATCATAAATGAAGTGTGTCATGCCATCGTACAAGTCCTCCTACCCAAAGTGATTGTCATTCAAAACCTAGATGAAATAATGGCAGGTTTTGATAAAGAATGAGTTTTTCCCCAATGCGTCGGTGCTGTTGATGGCACTCATTTTCCCATTTTATGCCCACCTGGTAATGCAACAGAATACTACAACCGGAAGTGCTACTATTCTGTGGTGATGCAGGTGGTTGTTGATTACCGTTACAGATTCATTGACATAAATGTTGGTTGGCCTGGTAAAGTTCATGATGCTAGAGTACTTAAAAACAGCAACCTGTATTGTAGAGGGCAACGTGGGGATCTTTTTCCAAACAGTGATCGGGGAATAAATGGTGTGATGGTGCCTGCTTTGATTCTGGGTGATCCTTCATATCCCCTCCTACCATGGCTTATGAAGCCATATGCTGATTATACAGACCCCGATAAGAGGAACTTTAATTACAGGCTGAGTAAGACACGTATGGTTGTTGAATGCGCCTTTGGAAGACTAAAAGGCAGATGGCGTTGTCTGCTAAAAAGAAGAAGCGAGTTCAGCCTGGAGAACATTCCATATATTATTGCTGCATACTGCGTGCTGCACAATATATGTGAGAGTAAGGGGGAGTTGTTCGACTCTGGGTGGTTGGCTGACACAGATGGTGGTGTTGTTCCACAACCCGACATTGAACATCGTCAGGCATATGATGCAACAGTTGCATCTCAAACAAGACAGGCAGTCTTGATCCGTGATGCCCTGTGTGCTTATTTTGTTACAATGCCACATGTGCAGTAACATATTGCTGAGGTGGATAATGTCATGTTTAGTCACACTATAGTAAATGCAGCAAGTTAATAAGCGCAGTGCACCAGTAGTGACCTTGCTGATGTTGTGTCACACAGCCAATATTTGTAATATATGTTCATAATGCAGTTCTGATATATATGCAGTACAAAGTACGAAGCAGTTTGTATCATTAAAAATATTTACTTTTTTATTGGCAAACAAACATTGTTACTGTCCTATATGAAATGCTATTGTCCCATGAAAGGGAACAACAGTAATTCAGTGAGAAGTTGTATTTCTGCAAATAACAGATTAAAAACCTGTTATGAACTGTTTGCATTTAAAAAAATGTTCTTTAATGTACTGTTCAATTAAAAAACCTGGCAGTAACAACACAAAGGAACAGCAGTACCGAACATACATTTGTGTACGTAACATTTAATTATTTCAACAATAGTGAACATTTTTATATTATGAAATTGATTTGTAACAATTCTTAGCAGTTTGGATGTTATGTGACAGCATTAAAGTTTGTTGCAAGTTTTCTATCTTTAAACTGTTTATTAAATTATGAACTGCTGTACTGATCATAACTGTGCCTTTGACAACAGCAGCACAAACAAATATTGATGCATTTCATCTTAACAAGTGTAAGACATGTTTATTGGCCATAACAAACAGTGGCACATGTGAAATGACAAGTGGTGCTGTAACCTATTTGAATTCAGCCAGGTGAACCTGGTAAGGGGTGAGGAAAAACACTGTCATGTCCGTGAAACAGCAAACAGAAATATTACCACATGTGTACATGAGGAACACACAACACGGATCTGCTCATCAGTTGCACACACCATCTTTGCTGTTTTATGGAACATAACAGTTAAGATGTCACAGACTTGTCCATGTGAAATCATCAGAATTCAGTTGTTCACTGTATGACTGCACGAGTAATGTTTGGTCTACATTCATCAGTAGCAGTATGTTGTGAAACAGTACGGCCCACATAAGCAACATTTTCATGAGTGGGAGTCATATTATTGTTGACAGGTTGACTATCCTGCATGACATTCGGTTGCTGATACAATACTCCTCTACTGTTAAAAGGATGGGCAGCAGAAGTATTTCCCGAGGTCATTACAGTGAAAGGGGGTGGTGACTGCATGGCGTTGGCATGGACCGTGGCAGCTGCAACTTGCATCTGCATTGGTCAATGTGCAACCAAAGGTGCAAACATTGCCACAATGCTATGGAACAATGATGCAGTATGTTCCATCTCCTGTGTTCTTAGCTGTTCCTCCATCTCTCTATCTTCCCTAGCCCTTTCTCTCTCTTGTTGCAACAGCTGATTGTGCTGCTCAATCAACATTTTACGTGTTGGTTCAAACACGGACTCAACTATCTCATGTATTTTTGTCAGTCTCTTTTTCTTTCGTAGATTGAAAAGAGGCTCAGTGCTGCAGGTTCTCTTCCTAGTTGACACAGCTGATGGTGGTGCTGCATGGCTGCATCCCGGTTCTTCTTCTTCTAATGCATCTAGGGTATCATCAGATGGGTCATGGATGGTAGTAGAAGACTCTTCCACTGATGAGTCCTGGCAACCCTCATGGTCTACAAAACAAATCACATTTGGTAATGTTAATATGTCTGATGACAGCTGTATGGTAAGTGCCAGGCGATGCAGTTCCATGTGGAGATGCTTTCTGTGCACTTCACCTCCCCCCCCCAGCACCACTGTCACCAGACACAGCGGCAATATATGTTATGGCATTATGTCATTAAAGGCAGTATGTGCAGGTATGGAGAATACTTTGTGCAGACAAAGCAATGCACAGCATCATGTTTGCTGATTCCACCACCGTGACACTACATTACACAGACACGTCTGTGACTGCAGGGTGTGGGTGGAGGGACTACAGTGCTCATGAATAATGGGTTACATGTGTGACAGCACATTGCATGTACCTGACTGCAGGGGTTCTGGCTCTGGGTACTCTTCTTCAATAGGTGGACATGGTGGCTCAACAGACGCTCCCTCAAGGACAAATGCAGGGTTTGAGGTTGGTCGAGTACCAAGAATTCTGTCCAGTTCATCAAAAAATGGGCAGATGATATCCTCTTGCCACCAGATCGCCTGTTGTTGTCTTTCACTTTATGGTATCTCACTTTAAGCTGCTTTATCTTTTCCCTGCATAGCTTTGCAGACCTTTCTATGCCTTTCTCTAATAGGAAGTCTGCAATTTTCTGATAAATCTTGGTGTTTCTGCGATAGTTGGCCAACTCTTCCTGAACCCACTCCTGGGACCAGTACTCAGTTAGGAGTTTAGTGGCCTCCTCTGTCCAGCTTGCAGAACGGTCAGTCATTCTACCACAGTCACGCTATAATCACCTGGAAGGGCACTATATGGGGAAGCACTAGCACTAATTGACTATTGAATAAGTATTCACCACACAGGCTGAGTGTATCTGGTTTACTGTACTAAATACTGGTAAGTGATGCAGACAATTTGTCTGTCAACCTCCACGAGCACTTTAATTTCCCGCCGCTAGACGCTCTGTTGGATGGCAACGCTCTACAGCCTCACTGCAGCTGCACTATGGGATTGCTTGCTAGGAACTACTGGAGGACCAAAGCTCTCAGCATGGCACCCGGAATAGAGTGAGAATCTCACGCCTGTCCACACCACAAGGTAACACGCTTTCCTCCTTTAAAACGTTTTTGAAAATGGACTTGAGACTAGCTTGCAGCAGGGTTTAAGCACGATTTCTTAACACGCTTTGAAACCGTGCTTAAATGTGGACGAGGGCCATGTTTGCGCGACTTAAAATGTTTTAAGCACCTTAAAACATTTTAAATGGCCTGATGTGTACAGGGCCTATGTGGTCGGCACGTGGCTTTCTTTTTGTTGGGGCGAGGGTTTGCAGTTAGAACCAAGATGATAAGAACATGAGGGTGTCTGGTTTGTCTTTTTTTTCCCAGAGAAAAACATTTACTTGTCCATTGCTGCCACTCACATGCTGTTGCCAGGATGTTGGCACAGTGCTTTTTTGAAAGTACAAGTGGCAGTGACTGACGAGCTGATGCTAGCAAGCATAATTTCAGTGCGGCTGTTTTATTGTGAGGAGGCTGATCGCTGGAGGCTTTTTGAAGCTGTGATGATGTAGCCCGATATGATCATGGCTTCAAATACCTCTCGGCCAATCAGCTTCCTCAATTTATTTTTATCCAGTTCATAATAAGCATTACTATAGCCAAAACTTGCACTGAGATTAAATGGCAAAGTAATAGGAAATAACTAATAATGGTATACTGGAAGTTTTTACAGTAGCATGCATTGAATATATATATATATATATATATATATATATATATATATACATATTATATAAAGAAATACAAAATCACACATTCCCCACAATGCAAGCATCATGGGCTGCATATACAAATCACCAAAGAATATTATGCTGGTTCAACTTTAAGCAGAAATGCATGGTGCCAAAAGGCCTCTCACATAGAGAGGCCTTCGGCACCATGCATTTCTGCAAAGTTGAACCATACAATATTACTGTGGTGATTTGCATATGCAGCCCATGATGCTTTGCATTGTGGGGGGCATGTGTGATTTTGTATTTCTTTGAACCTTGGCTTCCCGGCTAAATGCCCTTTGGGGTAACCATTGCCTCAGTGCTTGCGCACAGAAGTTCTTTGTCTTTTAAATTGTTTTTTGTTTTAATTGGGTTCACCACAACATAACCCAGATAGACCATCTTAGGGTAGCTGGTTCATTCCTCTGGGGTGTCAAACAGATGAGGTATATTGATGAGTTCTGGTAGGATGAAACACGTGTCTATGTCTTTTGTTGGCACCCTTTGCAAACTGTGTGAGAGGCCTTTCAGCACCATGCATTTCAGCTTAAAGTTGAGCCAGCATAATATTCTGTGGTGATTTGCATATGCAGCCCATGATGCTTTGCATTGTGGGGGCATGTGTGATTTTGTATTTCTTTGAAGCTTGGCTTCCCGGCCAAATGCCCTTTGGGGTAACCATTGCCTCAGTTCTTGCGCACAGATGTTCTTTGTCTTTTAAATTGTTTTTTTTATTTTAATTGGGTTCACCACAACATAACCTAGTTAGATCATCTTAGGGTAGCTGGTTCATTCCACTGGGGTGTCAGACAGATGAGGCATACTGATGAGTCCTGGTAGGATGAAACACATGTCTATGTCTTTTGTTGGCACCCTTTGCAAACTGTGTGAGAGGCCCTTTGGCACCATGCATTTCTGCTTAAAGTTGAACCAGCATAATATTCTGTAGTGATTTGTATATGCAGCCCATGATGCTTTGCATTGTGGGGGTATGTGTGATTTTGAATTTCTTTAAAACTTGGCTTCCTGGCCAAATGCCCTTTGGGGTAACCATTGCCCCAGTGCTTGCGCATGGAGGTTCTTTGTCTTATATATTATATATATAGCATAAACAAGTTTCTAAGTATTAGTTTAAAATCATGAACACTATACCTATATAGGTTCTAATGATTTAGCACTTTTGTAAACAGGATGACAGCAATTCACTTTAAAATGGATAAAGAAACAGGCTTTTGGCTGAGATAATCTATATAAGCCACATTTTGCTTGTTAAAGTGGGTCAGAGAACTGGGAAGTTCGTTTATGTATGATCATTGAAAATTACCATTTTTGTTGTATGTGTGACTAGCATTTGAACTTCTTGGCTTTTATGGATTGCACTGCTCACTAGCCCCAACCTATTTCATAGAAAAACTTTTACATCAGCAATGTGGAGTACCCATTTGCATTCTGGTATTTTGTAATTAATTTGAAGAAACTCATATAGACAACTAGGAAGTTTAGTCAATAAGATTTTCTAAATCATATTGCACAACTCGTAATCCAGTTTTGCCTCAACAGGCTTGGTGTAAAATGTACAATAATGTTTCAAGGCTACAGCCATAAAACAAAATTTGCTACTCTATTCAGTTCTACCCTCTTCTTCAAAAATAATGTTTTTGTACTCAGTCATATTAAAAAGCCTTGATAATTTACCAAAGGCAAAAGAAGATCATGTGCAATCCTTTCCCTTGTTTTTCCATCCAAACAATGTTTTACCCTATAAAGCATCCCAAATTTGATATTAGCAACCTTCAATACTTTATTTATAGGTTTGTCAAAAGTCAAATTAGGGTCAACTTAGATTCCAAGATACTTGAACTTATAACTTATTGAAGGTAGTTCCTACATTAGACTTTAACTTGAAGTTACCCATATTAACTTTACATTTTGCCATTATTTCAAACATAACTATTCTTTTTCAAATGAAGTACTAGCTGCTTATCTTTAAGCCAGTATTGTGATTTTATGAAGGCATTCCCAAGACTTTAATTTACCAGCTGTATGTTTTGAAGCTATTATAGTCCGAAGAGAGTCCAGCCCAGCCAACCTCGGAAAAAAACAAACACTTTATTCAGGGAGTAGCTCTATCCCAGTCAAGACAATTAAGTATTCAAAAGCAGATTGTAAAATGCAGGCCCACTCACCCGATATTTTATAATTATGATATAATTAGTCTAGCAGCCAGTTTTCAAAATAAAACCAGTAAATCCTGAATTTTGAAGAAACTGTAAAACTGTTATTATTAACATCGTATTTGTAGAGTTTGGGTATTAGTTTCCAGTTTTTGTAAATTGCTGAAATAAATTTGAATAAAGTGAATCTAAATGCCCATAAATGAATCCTAAATATGAGGACAAGCAGCCCAGAGGCTCCCAGCTGTCCAGCCGAGGGTGACTTGGCCAGTGGGCAGATGGCACTTTCCCAGCCACCACCAGAGACCACAAGCCCGGATTCCCAGCAAGCAAGTTGAGGACAAGCAGTCCAGAGGCTCCCAGCTCTCCAGCCAAGGGAGACTCAGCCAGTGAGCAGACAGCACTTTCCCAGCTGGTGAACGAGACCACAAGCCCAGATCGCCAGCAAGCAAGCTGAGGACAAGCAGCCCAGAGGCTCCCAGCTCTCCAGCTGAGGGAGACTCGGCCAGCGGGCAGACGGCACTTTCCCAGCCGCCGCCCGAGACTGCAAGCCCAGATCCCCAGCAAGAAAGGTATGGCTAAAGCTGCTAACCTATAGAAAGCAAACTCTCTTTTGCCCTGGCTTCTGATTGGTTCCTGCAGTGTTCTCCTTTATGCTTATTGAAAGTGTGCTAAAAGACTGCTTTTTCCTGTAAAATCTACAATGAAAGTCTGTAATCCTTGATTTTATACTGATGTTCAGTCTCGTTTACAAGTATTTGAATGTTGAGGGTTGGAAATTAAGTGATTACAGCCTTGTCCTGATCTTGTGTGCTTTGGCCAGATTTTAGGAGCCAAAGCATTACACAAACTTTTGTTTTGCAAATTCGGGACCCCCGCTGGTTCAGCCAGCCTTTGTCTATGGACAGCTTTTAAATTTTACCTCTCCTTTCTCTCCTCAGCTGAGGACAAGCAGCCCAGAGGCTGCCAACTCTCCAGCCGAGGGAGACTTGGCCAGCGGGTGGACGGCACTTTCCCAGCCACCGCCCGAGACCACAAGCCCGGATCCCCAGCAAGCAAGGTACAGCTAAAGCCGCTAACCTATCGGAAAGCGAGTACTCTTTGGCCTGGCTTCTGATTGGATCCTACAGTGTTCTCCTTTATGCTCCTTGAAAGTGTGCTAAAAGACTGCTTTTTCCTATAAAATCTATACTGAATGTCTGTAATCCTTGATTTTATACTGATGTTAAGTTTCTTTTACAAGTATTTGAATGTTGAGGGTTGGAGTGATTACAGTCCTGTCCTGATCTTGTGTGCTTCGGCCAGACTTTAGGCATCAAAGCAATACATAAACTTTCGTTTTGCAAATTCGGGACCCCCGCTGGTTCAGTTGGCCTTTGTCTATGGCCAGCTTTTAAATTTGACTTCTCCTTTCTCTCCTCAGCTGAGGACAAGAAGCCCAGAGGCTCCCAGTTCTCCAGCTGAGGGAGACTCGGCCAGCGGGCGGACGGCACTTTCCCAGCCACCACCTGAGATGCAAGCCTGAATTCCCAGCAAGCAAGCCACTAATTTTTCACCCACCCGCCCATCCCCCACCCCTCCTATTATTAAATACACCCTTGTCCCGCCCTTTTTCTGAGGAATGCCCCTTGCGTTCACTGCCACCTTATCCTGACAAATCCCTGCTCCTCCCCCCAGTTCTGATTATTACTTTTCCACTAGTTCTGAATATCAGTTTTCCACAAGTGCTGATACTGCTAATCTTTCTCTGAGACAGGAGATCTCTTCTTCTGCCGAACTCTGGAACCCCCAGCGGGCCGCCTGTCTAAGGTTTATACCTGACAGTGTATTAGGTTTCTACCTGACAGGATCTTTTTGTTACCAAAAGTCCCTGGTATTCCCAGCAACTGAGTGCTGCTGTAAACCTAATCACACAGGGAATCTCTACACTCCTCATATTGTTTATCCTTTCCCTCATACCAGGGATGCTCTATGGGCCCAAACTCCCTCCACAATTTGGCGGTCATGGGCTCACTCCTGAATGCCTACTGCTAAATAAGTCTAGCTACAGATATCTTTGTGTGATTCTGCTTTCTCATCTTCTAGCTCACCACCAGGGTACTCCATGGGGTGGTACCTGCATTGAACAGTCCTTTTGAGCTATCCCTCCTTAGCACCTCTGCACCTGTCTTTCCCTGCAATTCTCTGCCAGAGTACTGGTCTCCCTAGCTTTGGGTCAGTACACCACTAAGGGAAAAGTCTGGCATTCAGTTATTGGCAAACCACAGAGGTGAACCATGGCTAAAATACTCAGACTAACTATTGCTGCCCTTTCCAGGATACTCGTACCTCTTCTACTGTGCTCTGGTAACATTGGGCTGAATCCTGGTCCTCCTGCAGCCCTGTCATCTCCCTCCGATACTGCAAATTTGAAAGGAATGAGCTTCTGGCATGTTAATGTCTGCAGTCTCATGGAAAGGTTTGCCATGATCCAAGCATGGATTAGCCATATCTCGACAGATGTATTGGTGGTCTCTGAAGCATGGCTTAGGCCTACTACCCATGATAGTGAGATCAACATCCCTTCTTACACTCTCTTCAGAGCAGATAGATTGACTAGAGGAGGAGGTGTGGCAATTTATGTCAAGGATAAAAATACTCCACATCCTGCCTTGACTCAGCTACTGTCAAAAACAAATTTGAATGTTTGACCATTAAGATTGAGCTAGACAATTCCCTTGTGCTCCGCATAATAAGTTGTTATAGACCACCTTCAGCTGGGCTGCAGCTCCTAAATTATCTTGGATCTTTACTTGAGAAAGGTAACCTTGAAACAATTATTTTAGGGGACTTCAACCTTAACTGGCTATCTAAGATTTCGACTCCACTGAATACCTTCTGTGACTCTCATGGGATGACACAAATAATTAGTGAGCCTACACACCCGAACAAAATGAATCTGAATAATAGTACACTGTTAGATGTCATACTAGTTAATAAGCCCACCTATTCTCTCATTCTGGACCCTTTTTATCTGATGTCAGCGACCATTGTTTCATTGCTGGTATTAGATCAGTTCATAACACAGTACCATCAGCTAAATGCCAGGAAAAAGGACACAAATTTGTAGGGAACTGGCAACAGTTTTGGGAGAGAAAGTTCTTTAAATTTGATGGACTGCATCTGACTAAGGAGGGAGTCAGTGCATTGGGGCAGAAGTTTGATGTCTTTGCAGAATATTTAAACTAGCGAATGGGGAAAGGGGTGCAGCACCCCATATTTTGAATGGGAAGAACACCCCTCCCCCCTCAGCTAGTGGTCAAACATTAGTTCAGCATGTTTGCAGTTCATTTGCATCACCAGGTAAGGAAAAAGGTCCAGCTCACCATATGGCACACAGGGGAAATGCCATACCTCACCCCACAGCTCACACACTGAAATCTGGCCAATGGAAAATCATGTACACAAATGCTTGCAGTCTGGGAAACAAGATCCCAGACCTGCAGGCAATAATGACAGAGGCTAAACTGGACATAGTAGCAATTAACGAGTCATGGTTTTCCAGTAACCACACTTGTGAGACTTCAGTACCTGGCTATGTACTGTTCAGAAGAGACCAAGGTGCAACAAGGGGGGTGGAGCAGTCCTGTATGTCAATGAAAATATCAAAGCTACAGAAATTCTGAATACACATATGGAGCCAGAAGAACTGTGGGTCACCCTGGAAACAGGAAATGGGACAGCCATAAGAACTGAGGTTGTCTACAGGCTTCCAGACCGGGGGAAGACATAGACACATTACAGTTAGAAGATATACAAAACATAACAGCTAAAGGGGAGGTTCTGATAATGGGAAACTTCAACATGCCAGACACAGATTGGTCAATACCAGCAGGAACATCTGCCAGAACTAAACACATAGTGGATTCCCTGCAAGGGGAAGGCCTCAAACAACTGGTACAGCAATCCACAAGAGACAGGGCTATCCTAGATCTAGTACTGACTAACAGGAAAGGATCACAAATCTCCAGGTAGAAGGTCACCTGGGGCCAGTGACCATCACATGGTATAGTTCAGTTTGGCCACTACAACTAAATCATCCCATTCCAATGCAAAAATATGGGACTTCAGAGGAGCAGACTTTGATAAGATGGCCAACAGAGTTAAGCTAGCCCTGGCAAAAAGAAATACAGGTGAGGGGGTACAGGCAAAGTGGGCAATCATTAAGGATGCAATACTTGAAGCAATATCCCATTGTGTTAGAGAGAAAAGGAAGTGCAAAAGAAGAAGGAAACCACTTTGGTTCTCAAAAACAGTAGCAGGAAAGGTCAGAGCCAAAAGGCTGGCCTTCAGGAAATGTAAGGGAACATAGCGGGATGAAGATAGGGAGGCATACCAAACTTCCCTAAGGGAAGCAGGAAGGCAGTAAGGCAGGCAAAGGCCAAACCAAGGAAACACTAGCACAGACAGTAAAAGAAGGTGACAAGACTTTCTAGAGATACATTAGTGAAAGAAGAAGGTCCAGAGGGGATATTGCTAAGATCAAAGGAGATAAGGGGGCATGTGAGGAGGAGGAGGACCCTGTAAAAGCATCTATCCTAAATAGATACTTCTGCTCTGTATTTACTAAAGAGAAGATAGGGCAGGGACCACAGCTCAGCACCATGGACACAGGGGGAGGGAGGTGAGCACTAGTCCCTTCACAAAAGAAAGGGTCCTATAAGAGCTAGATAAGCTCAGGGTGGACAAGGAAATTAGACCTGATGGTATACATCCAGGGTACTAAAGGTACTAAGGGTGGAACTAGCAGAGCCATTATCAGAACTGTTTTTTTTTCACATTCTTTTTCCCCTTCGATCACGGTGCCCTGGATCCTCTGTCAAGCAGCCTGTCCTTTCCTGCCCAGCCTGAAGCCTCCCCAGTCTGCACCTCTTCTCTTTTCCCCCTCCCCGAAGCCAGTACCCCCAGTTTAACCTGCTCGGGGTGGGTCGCTCTCTCCTCTTTGGGCACACTTACAAGTCAGATACTGGCTTGGGTAGGGCTGGGGAACGGAGGACCTGGAAGGTCAGTCGGGGTAGGCCTGATGAGGGGCATGGTGGACCAGTGCCATCACCTGCCCTGAATACCGTTGTTTTTCCCGTGTTCTTGTGAGCCCACCCACTCTCCCTCCCTGCATGGTGCCCATCGAAGCACTGGCACATGGCAACCCTACCGGCATCGTCCATGCTGAATACATGCATGTCTGGCTGTTGTAGTGCCTCCAGTCTCCACCGCAGGTCACCACCACACTTGGACAACCCTCCCATGCTACCTGGGGAGGAGAGCACCACATGGGCACTCATCCTCAACCCTCCCCCGGCCGACACCCAGTGACCCGAGTACACTCTCGAACCCAGGACGCCGGCGTGATGTGAGGTGTGGCGTCCAGTGCCTCAACCCTCAGTGCCACTGGGCTGGCTATCAGAACTGTTTAGTGAGTCTCTGCACACAGAACAGGTTCCAGAAGACTGGAGAAGGGCTCATGTGATCCCGCTCCACAAGAGTGGTAGCAGGGAGGAGGCAGGGAACTACAGACCAGTCAGTCTTACCTCAGTAGTGGGCAAGATTATGGAGGCACTCCTTAAGGAAAGGATAGTGCAACACCTGGAATCCATAGGAGCACAGGATCCAAGACAGCATGGGTTTACAAAAGGAAAGTCCTGTCAAACTAATCTCATAGATTTCTTTGACTGGGTAACCAGAGTGGTGGACCAAGGGGGAGCAGTTGATGTCGCCTACCTTGACTTCAGCAAAGCTTTTGATACTGTTCCACATAGAAGATTGATTAATAAGCTGGGCAGACTCGGGGTGGGTGAGAAGTTGGCCAACTGGGTGGCAAACTGGTTGACGGGAAGAAAACAGAGAGTGGTGGTAAACGGTATACAGTCAGAAGAGATGCAAGTTACAGGTGCGGTACCTCAGGGATCAGTCCTGGGGCCAGTCCTCTTCAATATCTTCATCAGTGACATTGCAGATGGACTGGAGGTAGGTTTGTCTGTTTGCAGATGACACCAGGATCTGCAACAGAGTAGATGATCCAGATGGGATGGGCAGAATGAGAAGAGATCTGGATAAACTAGCAAAATGGTCGGAAGAGTGGCAACGGGGTTTAATGCAAAGAAGTGCAAGATCATGCACATAGGGAAGAGAAACCCTGAAGTCACCTATAGGCTGGGAGAGGAGTTTCTGGCAGTCACAAGGGAAGAAAGAGACTTGGGCACCATCATCAACGATGACCTGAAATCATCCAAGAAGACCACTAAAGCAGTAGGTAAGGCTAGGGGGATGTTAGGGTGTATGGGTGTATTAGTAGGGGTATCACAAGTCGTAAGAGGGAGGTAATAATCCCTCTTTACAAGACACTGGTTAGGCCCCATCTGGAGTACTGCGTGCAGTACTGAAGGCCACACCTTCACAAGGACATTAACCAAATTGAGGCAGTCTTTTTTTTTAGTTGTTTAACCAGGATTAGCACACTAAGCTGAAAGCTTTTTTACAGGCGCGACCTGGGAGCACAAGGGAGTTAAGTGACTTGCTCAGGGTCACACAGTATGTAAGTGGAAGCTGTGGGATTCAAACACAGGTCTGGTCTGGTCTGCTGGATGTCACCAGATTTGCAGCTCAGAGCCTTAAACCACTGCACTATACTGCCTCCCCTACAGATAGGCTATTGACAGAGCAAAGGCAGATGGCACATTTATAAGGCAGAAAAAGAAATGGGCAGACTGGATGGGCCTTGTGGTCCTTATCTGCCATTGACTTCTATGTTTCTATGTTTTTATGTTTAAATTTAACACAAGGAGGTCACGGAAGAACTTTGACCAGTTTGCATACATCAATGACCTGAAACATTCTTTACTCTGGCAAGACTTCTTCTTAGAAGTGATTCTGAAACAGAAGATGGGGGGCGCTGAATGAATATATCTGCAGACAGCCTTTATCTATTTCCAAATATTCTTTTTAATTTTAAATATGGCAAACCTCAATGTTTCACCTAATATATAGGCTTTTTCAAGAGATGCCTTTCTGAATAAATACATAAATATACATGATTAAGAACACTGTCCACAACCAAACACAATTTCAACATTAAATATTAAATATTAGACAATCACTGGTGCTACTTACTTGAAATAATTCATAAATATCTAAGATTTTTGTATTCAATATATAGATTCTCAAAATAGGCAATTCTGCAAAATCTGAAATATAATACAACAGTCTCAATTGACTCATATACTATCATAAGATATTCATATCAGAAATAGGGGAACCCAACACCAAACATCAAGCAAAGTGAGCCAAATACAAAATGTGACCATTTTGTTATACCTGCATCTCCCGATGTGTAACACATCTAAAATTTATGTGCTTCTAATATTCTGTCTCTTTCTTTAGTACATTTTGTTTTATATTCTCACAGGTTCATAGCTAAAATCAAACAAAGAAATCATTTTGTAATCAACAACACCATGTAAAACAATTTCATGTCTAATTCTTGTTTTACATTCTCATGTCTTGTCATTATATAGCTATCACATTATTATTTCCATCAGATAGAACAATTAAGACGAGCTACCATGTATTCAAGCTGTAAACTTTTCTTTGATCTTGTCACTATCAGCTGCCATATTCTATGCTTATTTCTCACTGTTACAGTCTGAAGAGAAGCCAAAATAAAACATTTCATGATAAATCCTCCACCACACAAGTATTACTAGATGCTAGCATAAACTTTAAATCATCTTTGTTCACTGTCAATTTCTGTGTTAAAGTCCCCTCATTTAACTCAAGGAGTACACTCGGTAATAGAGCCCTTACCGAACGGATGCTGTTAAACATTATCACAGGCTTTAAATTTCTCATAGCATCAGTCTATACTGCCAATATTTGTATTTTATCACTCTCATTTATATCAAGGATAACATTAGAGAAGGAGCTTTTAATGTTCTTACCCTGTTAATACAGTCCTTCATTCTGCATGAGACGCCAACTTGGTTTCCTCGTGGATATGTGTGAGCTGTCGCTTTCTTAGCCTTAAAGGTGCTCTATTCTCTATGTCATCTACTTTTATTTAAAGCTACAGGTCCAAATGTATACATATATAGGAAAGAGACTGCCTGTAATACCATCTTACATGCCCATAGCTTCCTTGTGGAACGCTTGGTAGAGAGCATTCCGTTTTCACAGTTTTTGCGTATACGCAGAAACTGTGGAGATGAACAACATTTTGAAGGGGAACTCATGGCAGCATCTGACAGATTTAAAGAACATGGATATAGTAAGAAAAACTTTCATCAAGCAATGGGACGTATACAGAACATTACACAGGCAGAGGCACTAGAGGGAAATAGGGAAAGGCAGATGGGCAGACCAGTAGTTTTTAGCATCAAACATAATCACAAAATGAGGGAAATAAGACAGGTTATAAAACATTGGTCCATCCTGAGAGATTTCCCTATGGAAAATAGCATTTTTCAAATACCACCCAGGATAGCAGAAAGGAAGGTTGCAACCTTAAAAAATTGGTTAGTGCACACAGACCATGCACAAGGAAAAACTGACGAGAATAAACAGTTGCTCCTGGGACCTTTACATCCAGGTATGGTACCATACAGAAAATGTTCTGTCTGTGGTCATACCAGTAAGAAACAGTAGTACAAACATCCATATACTAATAAGGAGTATGATATCAATCAATTTACCACTTGTGACACGGCAGGGGTTATTTACATCCTGCAGTGTCTGTGTGATAAAATCTATATTGGAAAAATCATCAGACCACTTAAACAATGTATTCAGGAACACAAATCAAACATTCAAAATAAAAAATCTACCCCAGTAGTAGATCATTTTTTAGAAGCAGGACACACAGGGGCGTCCTTAAGATTCTGGGAATTAGAAGCCTTTAGTCCGCCTAATGGTGGGGGAGGACTTTAACAAAATAGAAGAAAGAATAGAAACTAGATGGATTTTTGAAATGAGAGTATTGGAATCGAGGACTGGCTTGAATAAAGACATTAATTGAAATTGTTGTCATATATAGACAGATTATTCAAATCCTAGGAATGGGGATCTCATGCATGAAAATGAGAAATGTTTGTAAGAGAATGCTGACAATTAGGGACAACAGTGAGACTGAGATGCAACAGTCTAAGACATCTGAATTTCATTTGTTAAAAATTTGGAGCTAACTTTGAGATCCTTGTTTGACATTTAAGGGATCTTTAGTATAGAGAGTTACATTGTGGGACTTTCACGAAGCCTGTTTTCAAATAGGAGCCTATCATTTTAATTGATAAAATGCTTGTATGTATCCTATAGGGGCAGATAGTTCTCATATGAACATGAGGTTAGATTATTTGAGAAGCTTGTTAATACAATTATGGCAATAGCTGAAAAAGGTATAGCCCATCAGGGACAACGTATAAATTGAGATGTTACTCGCATTAAGAGATATTGGATACACAGGAACCCTACCAGAGTTAAGGAACTACTATTTTTAATTTTACTTTTGTTTCTCTGGTCCCTGTCTGATCCAATTATTCATCTTTATTAGAGGGTAACAAATTTTGTATACCATTAATGGATCATACCCAAAGTTTGTTCAAATTAAAAACATTTTTCTAAGTAAAAAATGGAACGCAATTTGAACAAGCATTACACATGGGAGATGTAATATATTCCCTCTTTTAAAAAAATGCCTATGTTTAAATCTGAGTTCCTATTTATATAAGGAGAGGGCATAAAGACAAACTTAAATACATTATGAACATTTGGACCTGTAGCTTTAAATAAAAGTAGATGACTTAGAGAATAGTGCACCTTTAAGGCCAAGAAAGCGACGGCTCACACATATCCACGAGGAAACCAAGTTGGCGTCTTATGCAGAATGAAGGACTGTATCAACAGGGTAAGAACATTAAAAGCTCCTTCTCTAACGTTATCCTTGATATAAATGAGAGTGATAAAATACAAATATTGGCAGTATAGACTGATGCTATGAGAAATGTAAAGCCTGTGCTAATGTTTAACAGCATCTGTTCGGTAAGGGCTCGACTACCGAGTGTACTCCTTGAGTTAAATGAGGGGACTTTAACACAGAAATTGACAGTGAACAAAGATGATTTAAAGTTTATGCTAGCGTCTAGTAATACTTGTGTGGTGGAGGATTTATCATGAAATGTTTTATTTTGGCTCCTCTTCAGACTGTAACAGTGAGAAATAAGCATAGAATCTGGCAGCTAATAGTGACAAGATCAAAGAAAATTTTACAGCTTGAATACATGGTAGCACTTTTTAATTGTTCTATCTGATGGAAATAACAATGTGATAGCTATACAATGACAAGACATGAGAATGTAAAATAAGAATTAGACATGAAATTGTTTTACATAGTGTTGTTGATTACAAAATGATTTATTTGTTTGATTTTAGCTATGAAACTGTGAGAATATAAAACAAAATGTATGAAAGAAAGAAACAGAATATTAGAAGCACAAACATTTTAGATGTGTTACACATCAGGAGATACAGGTATAATAACATGGTTACATTTTGTATTTGGCGCACTTTGCTTGGTGTTTGGTGTTGGGTTCCCCTATTTCTGATATGAATATCTTATGATAGTATGTGAGTCAGCTGAGACCGTTGTTATTATATTTCATATTTTGCAGAATTGCCTATTTTGAGAATCTATATATTGAATACAGAAATCTTAGATATTTATGAATTATTTCAAGTAAGTAGCACCAGTGATTGTCTAATCTTTAATATTTAATGTTGAAATTGTGTTTGGTTGTGGACAGTGTTCTTAATTATGTATATTTATGTATTTATTTAGAAAGGCATCTCTTGAAAAAGCCTATATATTTGGTTAAACGTTGAGGTTTGTCATATTTAAAAATTAAAAGAATATTTTGAAACAGATAAAGACTGTCTGCAGATATATGCATTCAGCACCCCCCACCTTCTGCTTCAGAATCACTTCTACTATAATCAGACATCGGGAGTGGCAGCTCTGAAACAAGTGAAGATTGTTCATTTCCTGTGATTCCCTTTTCCCTTTCTTCCCCCTTTACATAAAGACTTCTTAGCCAACACAGTAAATTTAGCATATAATATACTTCATGAAATTCTGGTTGGGGCACTAAACAGACATGCCCCGGTGGTAACAATTCGTGTAAGGTACAAAGCTTGTGGTTGGTTTTCGGCTGAACAGAAGGCTGCATTGCTAGCAAGAGACAAACTCTGGAAAAAGGCTTGCAGAACCAAGTTGGATGCAGACTGGTGCCAGTTCAGGAAGGCACAGAACTTATGTACAAAAATGATCAGAGAAGCGAAGGCTGCTTTCTGTTGTAATGAACTGGACTCTGCCACAAAATCCCCCTCTAAATTCTGGAGTACTATTAAGGAAATGTTGTGGCACACATCTGGCAACTCCCTACCTACAAAAAATCATCTCAGGGAATGCAACCACATGTGAGAAAAAGGGGATCCTTGACTCCTTTAACAATCATTTTGCTATGGCTGGTCTTGTGTTTGATAACTCTCCTGCATACTTGGCACGCTCTCAATTAGCAGTACAAGATGATGACTCTGAGGTCCACGCTCCTGATTTCTCCTTCCAACATGTATCTCTGAAAGAGTTCGAAGACCTCCTACTTCAGCCGGATTCGAAGAAAAGTGCTGGTGCTAATTCACTAGATCCCTACTTCATTAAGATTACATATCATGTTCTAGCTGTGTCAATCACTCACCTTTTTAATCTCTATTTGTCGCAAGGGCTTATTCCCTCAATATGGGACATTGCACATATCATTCCTTTATTGAAGTCAGAAGACCCTTGTGATCTGAACAATTACAGACCAATATCTCTCTTACTAGTTCTATCAAAACTTATAGAAAAAACAGTGAGTACCCAGCTCAGGAATTATCTAGAATTGAAAAACCTGTGAAATCCCTTGCAATCTGGTTTCAGAACAAGACACAGTACTATTTTGGCACTTGCAAAAGTGACCAATGATTGGTACCGTGATCTGGATAGTAAAAAATTCATCTGTGCTATATTCTTAGACCTACGCAAGGCTTCAGGAAGGGGGTTTCAAAACTGTTTATCTTGTGAGCATCTTCAGAAGGGTTGATATAACTGTATAATTGATTTTCCTTTGTGGCTAACTGGACTGTCTAGTAGAATTCTGTGACAATCTGCATCAATATATTTTGCAATATTTGCTGGTGGTGGCTGTGTGCTTTAAAATAGCAAAGGCTGCAGTTTGTAATTGGATGCCAGACATAGCCTGAGGTGGGGGAAATTGTCTTCACAAGTCAGGGAGACCTGCATCACAGCCAATTGTTCTAGCTTGAACATTTCAGCATTGATCAATTACTATAAACTACTGGTGTGATCCTGTTTCAGACAGAAGTCCATCTTCTTCCAAGTCATGTAACTGGGTGTGCTTTGAAACAACTGAGAAGCTGCATGGGATATACTATATTGGACTAGATATCTGCAACAAATCTTTCTCTCTCTCTTGCTTACATCTGAGGGAAGTTTTCCTTACTTTTACATTGGTATTGCTTTGTGTTTAATTATTTTAGTTTTTAATTCAGGAAGGGGGTTTCAAAACTGCTTATCTTGTGAGCATCTTCAGAAGGGTTGGAATAACTGCATATTTGATTTTCCTTTGTGGCTAACAAATCACCAGGCTGTTTTGGGGCTGGGGAGGTTTACCTGTGTCTGACTTGGATGTCTGGATTTTTCTCTGTTTGATTAGCAGGGTATTTTCTCTGTCAAATTGTTGTGTAGGGCATCTTGCTGACAGGAAGGCACTCATCGCAGTGATGGGTCAGAGCTTTTAGCTGATTGTTTTGTGAGGGCACAGTTTAGGCTCAACCCCTTCCCACCTCTCATCCCACCCACCCCTGGAAATAGTTCCTGTATACCTGGGGTTCTGACATCATTTCCTCAAGAGCGCAAGGTGCATACCACTGTCATATCCTCTCTAGCACACTGCACTGACAATATAAGCATACACATTGTATAATATATATATTTCTATATAACAAACCAATCACACACATCCGCGCGCACACACACACACACACACAAACAAACAAACAAAAAAAAAGTAGATAAACATGTGGGGAGTAGTGCAATGTAATGGCTGTGGGGCAGCAGTCTTCCAGGAGTCTTTCTGGAGGCTGAGATGCACCCTATTTGCAGACAACTCTCTGCCCTGAGGGTGGAAGTTGCCCTTCTTCAGGCCACACTGGACAGTAGTAAGGGAACCTTCCCCAGACCACACTGGACAGTAGGAAGGAACCTCCCATCCAGGAGCACTAGAGCCACCACCACTACCTCAGAGGTTGCGAAGAAAGCACAGCAGTTGGACCACAGTGGCTCAGGAGGGTGAGGATGGTGGAACAGAGGCACACCCAGTCAGTTGTTCTACTCACAACCATACACCATTCTTGGGAGCATAGCTCCCATGGATGCACCCACAGAGGAGACTGATGACAACTGTCACAAGGGAGGCCCACAGGAAGGAGGCAGAGGACACCACAGGAAAGGAAGCAGCTCCTGGTGGGGACTCAATTATTAGGGGATAGAACTGGGGGAGCAGGAAAACTGAAGTAAGGTGCCTGCCTGGTACCATGGCTTGAGGGACAAGTGCATCTTCAGGATCATGAGAACAGCTGCAGGAGTCTGAGCTGGATGTCATTGTCCACCTAGGGACAAATGACTTGGCTCATCATGAGATTAGAGCAGTGCAGGAGGACTTTGTAGAGTTGGGGAGGTGCCTAAGACAAGTAGCACACACAGTATCCTTCTCAGAGGTGCTGCCTGTCAATGGCATGGGGAGGCGAGGGTAATTTGCACCATGCAGTTTAATGAATGGTTGAAAAAATGGTGTGGAGCACAAAGGTTTGGCTTCATTGGACTGGGGTTCCACCTGGGAGGACACCAGCCTATACTGGCAGGATGGTCTGCATCTGTCCAGGAAGGAACAAGTCTTTTGAGCAATTGATTTAAATGCTTCATTGGCAAGCTTTTAAACTAGTCAAAGGAGGCACTGATAAGCAGCAGGAAAATCCCAGCCTCTCCCTACAAAACAGGGTACTAAATGAGAAAAAGACCGAGGTAGAAAGGTCAGTGGGGGATGTTGCAACAGAAGGTAAAGCCATCAAAAAATGGAGAGCAATGAGTACCAATGCCCGTAGTCTGGGTAACAAGCTTCCTGAATTAGTGGCCTTGATGGAGGAGGAACATCTGGATATCATGGCAGTCACAGAAACATGGTACACACATAACCATGACTGGGATGTAAACATACCAGGTTACACTATCTACAGGAGGGAAGGGAGGGTAAAAGAGAGGAGGAGTAGCTCTTTACATAGGGAAGGAATAAAGCAACAGAACAAAAGGGTAAACAGGGAGGAGAAGAAGCACTGTGGGTAAATTTGGAGACCGGAATGGCACCACAATCCGCACAGGGGTTGTATACAGACCCCCTTCTCAGGGGGAGGAAATGGACAAGGAAATGATAGAAAGTATACTTAGAATGGCAGAAAAAGGGGAGATATTGCTGATGGTGATCTGAATATGCCAAATGTTAACTGGAGTGCAGTTGCAGCAGCCACTTCGAAGAGTGGGGTTATTCTAGATGCCCTACAGGGGGCATGCCTTAGACAACTAGTATTGGAGCACATTCGAGAGTGAGCAATCTTAGACCTGGTTCTCTCAAATGGAGATGGAGAGAGGATCACAGATGTAGAAGTGGGTAGCCATCTGGGAACTAGCAGCCATCGAACAGTATGGTTCACAATAAACACAGCAATAGAGTCAAGCCATACAAAGACAAAAGTACTGGACTTCAGAAGGGCTGACTTTGCCAAAATGGGTGAGTGCCTAAGGAATGCACTAGCCAATGGGCAGGAAGGAGGGGTGGAAGAACAATGGGCAATAATAAAAACTGCCATCACAGAGGTAACAAGCCTTTGTGTGAAGCAAATAAACAAAACAAAATGATGTAAGAAACCACTATGGTTCTCAAAGGAAGTGGCAGTGAAGGTTCAAGAGAAAAAAGCATTCAGGAAGTACAAGGAATCGCAGAAGGAGCAGGACAGAGAACTGTATCAGTTAAAGCAAAGGAAGCTGGGAAGGCAGTCAGAACAGCAAAGGCCCAAACCGAGGAAAAGATAGCCAACTCAGTTAAGAAGGGGGATAAAACCCTTTATAGGTACATCAGGGAGCGAAGGAAGACCAAGGGAGGGATAGTGAGGCTTAATAAAGGGTAGGAAGGGTGGGCAGAGGAAGACTGTGAAAAGGCAGAGATACTAAACAAATATTTTTGCTCAGTATTTACAAATGAAGAGGGGGAGGTACCTAAAACAAACAGTAGAAACACTCTGGATACAGAAGTTGATACCAGCCCATTTACAGAAGAAAGGGTTATGAAAGAACTCTTAAAACTGAAGGTGGACAAAGCAATGGGGCCTGATGGGATTCATCCCAGAATTCTAAAAGAACTAAGGGTAGAACTAGTGACACCACTGACTACCCTCTTTAACAAATCATGGGAGGATGGGGTGGTACCGAGAACTGGAGGAGAGCAGATGTGATTCCTTCACAAAAGTGGGAGCAAGGCAGAAGCAGGAAACTACAGACCTGTTAGTTTAACCTCAGTGATAGGGAAAATGTTGGAATCACTTCTGAAGGAAAGAATTGTCGAGTATCTAGAGGCCAGAGGGGCACAGGACCCAAGGCAGCATGGATTCACAGCGGGAAGGTCATGCCAGACAAATCTGATAGATTTCTTTGACTGGGTGACCAAAGTAGTAGATCAGGGAGGGGCTGTGGAGATGGCCTACCTAGACTTTAGCAAGGCATTTGACACAGTCCCACACAAAAGATTAATATACAAGTTAGCCAGCCTGGGAGTGGGTCCCAAGATGACAGCCTGGGTA
Source organism: Neoceratodus forsteri (assembly GCA_016271365.2). Taxonomy (NCBI): domain Eukaryota; kingdom Metazoa; phylum Chordata; order Ceratodontiformes; family Ceratodontidae; genus Neoceratodus; species Neoceratodus forsteri. The sequence goes on from CM057459.1 coordinate 64,590,682, forward strand.
AAGAATTGGCTGGAGAATAGGACACAGAGAGTAATAGTAAATGGAGTCCACGCTGAAGAAAGGGGGGTTACTAGTGGGGTACCGCAGGGTTCAGTATTAGGACTGGTCCTCTTCAATGTCTTTATAAGCAACATTGCAGAGGGACTGGAAGGAAAAGTATGTCTCTTTGCAGATGACACAAAGATCTGCAACAGAGTTGATGCACAAGGTGGGGTGGAAAGGATGAGAAGGGACTTGACAAGGTTAGAGGAATGGTCAAATGTATGGCAGCTTAGATTCAATGCTAAGAATTGCAAGGTAATGCACCTGGGAAACAAAAACCCAGGGAAGAGTACGAATGGGGGTGAGATACTAACAACAACAAAATGGAAAGGGACCTGGGGTAGTCATATTAGATGACCTAAAGGTGGGCAAGCAATGTGAGAGGGCAGCAGGAGGGCTGGGGGATACTGGGATGCATAGGGAGAGGCATCACCAGTAGAAAACAGGAAGTTATTATGCCTCTGTACAGACAGCTGGTCAGACCCCATCTGGAGTACTCGTGGCAGTTCTGGAGACCCAATCTCCGCAAAGACATAGACAGGATGGAAGCTGTCCAGAGGAGGGCAACTAAAATGGTGCAGAGTCTGCACCGGAAGACATATGAAGAGAGACTTACAGAGCTTAATATGTATAGCCTCGAGGAAAGGAGGGAGAGGGGGGACATGATAGAAACTTTCAAGTACCTCAAGGGAATCAACAAAGTCCAAGAGGGTAGCATCTTTCAAAAAAAGAGGTGTGCAAGAACAAGGGGGCAGAATTTGAAGATAGAGGGGGGGCGGATCAGAGGTAACTTGAGGAAGTATTTTTTCACAGAGAGGGTTGTGGATACATGGAACGGCCTTCCGGGGGAGGTTGTGGAGTCAAAAACAGTGGTGGAATTCAAGCATGCATGGGACAGTCATAAGGCAATTCTAGGGCATGGGGGAAGGAAGAAGTAGGCTGCTGGTTAACTAGGATCTGCAGCTTATCCATTAGGTAGGGAAATGGGCAGACTGGGTGGGCCAAGCGGTCCTTATCTGCCGTCAAATTCTGTGTTTTGATACTGTGGATCACAGCCTGCTTCTCTCATCATTGAGGAGCATAGGTCTGGACACAGTATCACTACATTGGTTCATCAATTACCTCTCAGGATGGTTCCAGCAGATAAATCTCTCCAGAGGGGAGTGCCACAGGGGTCAATTCTTGTCCTCCTACTATTTGCTATCTATAGTAATGTTATCGATGATAGCATATCCAAGGCAAATATACACCTGTTCACAGACTACATGGTTCTGTACCTTAGTCGTCTGACTCCTGAAGCCACCTGTGCAGACCTCCAGGAGGAATGCAACCATCTTCAGAATCAGCTTCTCTTCAAAAAACTCCTGTTAAACACCAAAAAAACAAAAGCAATGCTTTTCTCGCCCTGCAGTCATGCTGTGAACCTGGTTAGTACTGGAGCCTTACCTCAGATCACTACAATCCTCGGAGAAAACCTGGAGCCTGTCACAAAATTCAAATACCTGGGAGTGTGGCTGGACCAAAATCTTTCATTTTCAGAGCATACTGAGGACTTGCTTTAGAAACTAAGGCAGAGGCTGGGCCTCTTCTTTAGGATTAACCGGGTCTTGACTACAGATGCTAAAAAGTGCCTGGTCCAATCAACATTCCTATCACTGGTTGACTATGCAGACTTCTTATACAGTCAGTGCCCAAAAGTTTCCCTTGTTAAACTGGACATGCTTTCTCACATAGCTATCAGATTTATAACAGGCCTTCCTCTTTCTACCCACCACTGCTTGCTGTATGCTGCCCTAGAGTGGTCCTCCCTTATGTTTAGAAGAAAGAGAAATGTGGCGTTTTGAACTCTTACAGCTGTCACAAAAAAGCTTCCCCAATATATCTTTGACTGTCTCTCACTAAGCACACCAGGAACTTATGCCTTAAGAAGTGCCTCATTTTTCACACTTTGTAGTCCCAAGGTCTCTTCCCGCTTTGGTAGAGCAGCATTTGGCTTTGTACTGCCAACCTTATGGAATAAATTGCAAAAATCTCTGAAACTGAGTGTACCCATCATCTTGGATTCCTTCAAGACCTTATTTGCTTGAACTGTGAGGGAACACAGTAACTGTTTCCCTCGCTCCATAACCGATGCCGAGTCCTAGGCTTCCAGTTCTCAGCTGCCTTCAGTGCAGACTAGAGTACTGCTGGCCCGATGGATCCATCCCATGTTGTGAGCAAACCCTTTAATTTCTCTCTGCCCAATTAGGTTGCAACTGCACGCCAGCTACCTGTATTCTGACTTAGGCCCTCTACCTCCCTCCCATATGCTCTCTTGTACCCACCATACCCTCCCAGCACCCCACTCTCACTATTTCCTTCTGTTTTACTCTGCTGCTGCATTGAGCACCTACCTTGCATTATTTGTTCATATGATGTACTGCCACTGTTGTACATAAATCTATTGTGTCCTGGTGTTAACCAGGCCCATCCTATAAATGAGTTCTGTATTTATTTGTTGCCTTAATGATGTACTGTCACTGGTGTATGTAGCTCTATTTTGACCGGCCTTAACCAGGTCCATCTTGTAAATGAGTTTTGCTCAACAATGTTCATCTGGATAAATAAAGATTTTGATTGATTAATTGAAATACAAGTAAAACACAACATCTAAAATCAATTTGTCATGCCTTATGTCCATTACTCATGTCTAATAGCATCTTAACTAATTATGTTCTTTATTGCTCTCACTTTTCTTCCATTTGCTCAGAAATTACATGACAATTTCATTGTAATAATTGATTTGTATACACTAAGTTTGTTGGCCAAGAATGTATTCCTATAAACAAATCTCATTCCTGAAGGCATACACTGTACACTTGAAAGAGAAACAACAAATTGCAAAACAATGAGTTAATTTCTGGGCTGAATAGAAAGAGTGAGAAAATTTACTTTTGAATAATAATGACATCCATGGAAATGCAAACATCCTTTTTAGCCAAAAAATGACCCACAAAAGTTTTATTACAAGATGCTATTATCGTAATAAGGTCCATCCTGAGCACAAATTAAACTAAAAATTCTAATGCAGCAAATATATTATTGTTTGAGATAACATTTTAATGAAGACTTACAAACATATCTATCATCATGCAACTTTTCACTATAGCATGTATTCTTAATTCAGAGGCAAATTTAACTTGTTTACTCAGAGCTATCATTATCAGTGTCATAATCTGATTCCAAATTACCATTTTCATAACTGATACTGTCTTCATCTATTTCATGCATATTGTCACTTGTTTGGGTGTTCTTCACACTCACAACTTGGTGTGCATATTAGTTCTATCATCACACACCTGCACTTCCTTGAGGAGCATTTAGACTTTGTGCGATGGCAGGTGGTAAGTTCTACCAAGTCTTTTGGACCTGATTCTTGTGTCATTATTTGAGACTCAAGACTATTCTCTGCCTGTGCCCAGCCACACCCATCAAGTGACACAATAAATGGCTTAGCCACTAGTGTTGCTTTCCAAATAGCACACTGATAATTAGCTCTCTTTGGGCCAGATATTCAAAACTTTGCCCCAGGACTAAATTAACACTACCCGGTGGGCAAACTTAGCCCAGAGCACAAAACAAGCTATATTCAAAAGGAATAGCCCGGGGCAAACAGTTTCTGAATATAGCATGGGAATGAGGCTGGGCAAACTAGGCTGGGAGTGCAGGGCAAACATAGCCCTGGAATAAGACAGCTCTGAATACAGCAACCAGGAAGTGCAAACCACAACAGCAACACAGTGCACAGCGACGTGAAGGTAGGTAGAGATCAACTATGTGGCCAATGTATGTGCCAGCAAATGTGTGGACCCAGTACAGCTGCAGGTAGCAGCACATATGAAAGTACAGTGTTCAAAACTGTATAATATTCCCCAAACTGTTTTCGCAGTGTTAACATGTTTGTGCAGGTTTAGCGCAGGGCTAAACCGTTAACCCGGCGCAAACATGTTTGCCCAGCGCTAGACTTTGCCATATTCAAAAGTGACATGCAAATGAGCCTACTTAGGTAGTCTCTGGGCAGACATCCAGATTAACATCTCATTATGCCTTGATTTGCAGGCAGTTTGCCCAGCGTTATTGCAGGGTCCCACATCTCCATCTGTAGGTCAGTCTGGAAATACAGGGGCTGGCCAGGTCCGACCGCAGTTTCACCTGTAGGTTAGTCTGGCAGTGCATGACGATAGCTGTAGGCTACATGTAAACAGTACAGCATAGCATAGAATATTGTACCCCCAGGGGACAACACAGCATAGGCACAGATGGTGGTGGTGCTGCATGCAACTGTCACACTGTAGGTCATGCTATAGTACACAGCAGACACTATAGTAGCAAGGGGGCTAGTAGTGTGCGAACACAGCACTGCCAATGGGGTGTAGGGCAGTGCTGATGACTGCACCATACACAGTGACAGGCCCAACATGCAGGTGTTTACTGACAGTGGACATTACTGTTACGCTGTTGTGTGACTAACAGATACTGCACCTCTGGCATGGGATGCTCACAGTGACATATACATGTCCGGCTTTGTGTGCTCTGACAGTTGTACAGCTGTGTGGTATGTGGCCGGGGGGGGGGCATATATTATCAGAAAGGCACACTGGTGTTGGGGTATTCCCAATACTGGTCCAGGTGCACTGCGTGATGTGTCCCAGCCTTGTGGCCACACCTGGTCTGTGGCACAGCCTGACCACCCGTACACTCTCCCCTCAACATCCTCCATGCCCACAGTGCTGCATCTGTGTGCTGGCATCTGTTAGGATCCACAGAAGAGTGGTCTGCAGGTGTGTGCTGTATGGCCACACTGCCATGCTGTTCACTGGCGGCAGAGTCACCACTTACTGCCTGATATGGCTGGGACTGGTGGCAGATGATGACATCATTGTGATGCCATCAGTGAGCAGCATGTTTCCTCTATGTCTGGCTTTGTCTATGTGTCATATTTATTTGTTAGGATCGGGCAAAGCCACGCAAAAGCAGTGCAAAGCCAAAATGCCGTGCAAAGCTGATTGCCCAAGGTTAAGACTACCTTTTCCTGGGCGGTAATGTGCACCGTGCTAAGTGTCGCACTAAGTCGTGCAAAACCACTTTGTGCTGTGCTAGTCACTGAATATAGCATTGCGCCTGTATTCATTTCCACACCCCCTCAGTTTGCCCCTTGCATACATTATGATTTTGCCCAGTGCTAATGCAGTTTGCATGTGCTATTTGGCCCTTTGAATATAGCAAACCCGCGCTAATTCCACGTTAAACTCAGTGCAAAGTTTTGAATATCTGGCCCTCCATGTGCGAACATACGAACATACAAAATTTGCCAGCAGATAAAGGCCTAGAGGTCTAGCAAGTCTGCTCGAATGTGCAGCTAGCACCCCTTATTCTGCAGCTGCCCCTCCCTTCCACCCTTCCCCTTCATTAACCCTCCCCCTTGTCCTGTCTCATCCTCATTTGAAGCAGTCCACTGTTCTACTGCATACCACTTCAGCAGGTAACGCATTCCACCCAGCCACCACCCTCTCTGTAAAAAAGTGTCTCCTCACCTCCCTCCTGAACCTTCCTCGCTCCAGTCTCATATCATGGCCCCTGGTGGCCCTCCCCTCCCTTACTCTGAACAGCCCCTCTGTACCCATCTTGTTTATTCCTTTCATGTATTTAAAGGTTTCAATCATGTCACCCCTGTCTCTCCTCTCCTCCAGTGGTACATGTTCAACTCCTTCAACCTCCTCTCGTATGATAAGTCCCCCAGCCCCTTGATCATCTTTGTCGCTCTGCGCTGCACCCCCTCCAGTAACTTAATGTCCCTCTTCAGATACGGATGCCAGTACTGCACGCAGTACTCCAGGTTTGGTCTAACTAATGACCTATACAGTGGCAGAATCACCTCCTCCCTCTTCAACGATATACCCCTTGCAATACAACCCAGCATTTTGTTGGCCTTTGCAGCTGCCTTCCTACATTGTGCCGAGTTGTTCATTGACCTTGTAATGAGCACACCCAGATCTTTCTCCTCCTCTGTCTGGGCTAGCTGCACTCCCCCTAGCTGGTAACTCCTCCTTGGGTTCTTCATCCCAAAATGTAGCACCTTGCACTTTTTGGCATTAAAGCCCAGTTGCCAGGTGTCTGACCAGATTTCAAGCTTTGCCAGATCATCCTGCAACCCCTGCCATCCCCCTAGGTCATCCACCACTGTGCCTACCTTGATATCATCAGCAAACAGACTGATCTTGCGCTTGATGTCCCATGATGTGTCTGCAATGAATATCCCAAACAACACTGGTCCCAACACTGAGCCCTGTGGAACACCACTCGTCACTGCCCTTGGGTGTGAGAGCTCCCCACCCACCACCACCCTCTGTTGCCTTCACTGCAGCTAGTTTCCTACCCATCTCACCAGCTTTGCACCCACCCCTGTGCCTACTAACTTCCTTCCCAGCCTTCCATGTGGCACTGAGTCGAATGCCTTACTGAAGTCCAGATACAGGACATCCACTGCATGGCCCCTGTCCAGTTGCCTAGTTACCCAGTCATAGAACTTGACCAGGTTTTGGCAGGATCTGCCACGTATGAAGCCATGCTGTCTGCTGTCCTGTAGTCCTTTGGCCTCTAGGAAGGCCACCAGCCTCTCCTTCAGGATAGTCTCCATTAGCTTACCCACGATGGATGTGAGGCTCACTGGTCTGTAGTTTCCCGGTTCATCCTTGGGGCCACTCTTGTGGAGGAGCACCACATGAGCCATCCTCCAGTCCTGAGGTACACACCCCGAATATAGTGAGGCATTAAATAGGTCTGCCAAGGTCCTGCAAGGACCTCTGCCAGCTCCTTCAGTACCCTGGGGTGGATGCCATCTGAGCCTGGTGCCTTGTCCACCCTCAGTGCCTTCAAACCCTCTCAAACTCTGCTCTCCATGATTTCCCCATCTGTCACCACTTCCCCCCTGCTTCTGCCATTTCTCCCACCTTGGGTGTCACCCCCCTCTTCTCTTTAGTAAGTACTGAGCAGAAGTACTCATTTAGTGCTTCCGCCTTATCGCACCCTGCTTCCACCCAACCCCTCCTTCCTAATCCTTACTATGTGGTCCTTACAGCTCCTTTTCTCCCTGATGTACTTAAAGAAGTCCTTCTCCCCCTTCTTAATGCCTTGTGCCAGCCTGAGTTCCATAGATGCTTTGGCTCCCCTTACTGCCCTTGTCACCTCCTTCAATTCTGTCAAGTACTCCTCCCTGTCCTCCCCCTCCCTGTTTTCTTGTACTTCCTAAAGGCAGCTCTTTTCCTCCTTACCTTTTCCATGACCTCCTTGCTCAACCAGATCGGTTTCTTAGCCCTAGCCTTCTTGCTCTGGGCTTTGCAGCAGATTTTGGTTGCCTCCACTATCCCCAGCTTTATGAGCTCCCACCTCTGGTTAGTGTCCATACTAGATTGAATTCTGGCCAGGTACCCTTTTACCACTTCCCCCATCCTCCCAAAGTCGGCCCTCCTGAAGTCCAGCACTATTGTGCCAGATTCCACTCCTTCCTTGCCCATATCCAATGTGAGCCATGCTGAGCGGTGGTCACTCCCTGACAGCAGTTCCTCCACTGTAAGTTCTCTCACAAAGTCCCCATTTGCCAGCACAAGGTCAAGGGTATTTCCTAACCTGGTTGGTTCACTGACCATTTGCAGCAGGAAGCTGTCCTGGAAGGCATCCAGCAGTACCTGCTCTCTTCTGTTCCTGGTTGTTGGGGTGCTCCAGTCCACTTCTGGCACGTTGAAGTCCCCCACAATCACCACACTACCCTTCTCGCAGGTCCTCCTGATCTGTCCCACTAGTTCCCTGTCTAACTCCTCCATCTGAGATGGTGGCCTGTACACCACTCCCATTCTAAGAATCCTATTCTTGGAATCCTGGATTTGCATCCAAAGTGACTCCGTACTACCCTCCTCCCTTACACACTTCAGTCCTTCCTTCACATATAGTGCCACCCCCTCCTTTCCCAATCACTCTGTCCCTATGAAATAATCTGTACCCTGGTACAGACAGGTCCCAGTCATTGTATTGGGTGGCCCATGTTTCCATGATGACTGCAATGTCCACCTCTCCCTCTGCCATGAGAACCTGTAACTCTGCAGTTTTCCTCCCAAGGCTCCTAGCATTAAGGGTAACCACCTTCCACCCTTTTCCCCCCTCCCATCCTGCCCTCCTTTCCTGTACTGTACCAAGCTGTCCATACACGGTGGAAAGCTATCATTCTGGTTTGCTTGCTTGCAAAACTGTTTGTACCATAGCAGGTTGATGTCATAACTAATACATCCTGTTGGTTGGTAGAGTCCACATACAAACTTGTGACAGACATCAATGGCATTATTCGTGACTTCAAAAGAGTCTGCAAGTTCAGCCAACCTCTACAAGATTTCATGGTTTATTCTTAGTATTTGCAAGGATTTCTCGTGGCCTTTGCCTTTGAAATAGCTGGTGCTGTCACCACCTATAAGGGTGTGGAATGGCAGAAGTAAATTGCATATTGAGCTTCCAAGTTTCTCAGCTATGATATGCAGTGGTATGTATCGGGTCTTCAGTTTGGTTCCCATTTTGAATTATAGCTTGTTGCCAAGCTCCTCTGCAAAATATGTTCCAAGCACAAGGACATCCATGTCTGGTGAACATATGATCGCATTTTCTGTCTTGTAGCGAGTGACTGAGTCACCAACATGCAGCTATATCCTACTATCTGCTTCCTCTTGGGCCGAGAAGAATTCAGGAAGATCCTTTACTTGTCCATGAGCTATTCCCACCACCCATTCATGATTTTCAAAACCTCCTGATGTCACCAATGTTTGGGATGGTGTGAGAACATGAGGCATGGTTTTATAGCACTCCTCAAAAGTGAAGTTATTGAAGTTCTCCTTGTTTTTGGAATTGGAAAGATATGCCTTCATGTTTCTAGGCAGTACCTGGTTTCTTGCACTAATTCTGATTTCTAGAGAGCCCACTGTCTCTCCTCATCTTTTCCTTTTACCGGCTTTGATAGACATATCATTGTCATACCTGTCTGATATGACCTGAACTGTGTCACTTTCACTAAATGCAGTCTCCACAAACCTTTGCAGTCCATCCAACATGTCATCAAAAGTTTGAATACCGGTTCTCAATGTCAGCCTCTGAAGACATGCCATATGGTCTATGAAAGTAGTTGTGGTGTGTCTTTCTGAGTTAATGTTTCTCACGAAGGTAGCTGGATGTAGTGAGGAATCACTTATTGCCTCCAGGTCCCTGAGCATATGTGCCCTGTTACTTGTTGCTAGTGAACCATCATAGTCAAAGAACTTCTGCAGGTCTATCTTTCTGTCAATTGATATCATCAGAAGCATGGCAAAGCACTGCTTATCTGAATCTATGGAGTTTACTTTGTCCCTGCTTTTGGATTTATTAGAGTTCTGTTTGTAAACATGGGTAGGTTCATCCTTTTGATAGGGTCACTGAGTTTACAAAATGCAAAGAATCTGGGACACCTAGCAGATTTTGTTTATGGTTGTTAGGTGCTGCTAACAAGCAGGTCAGGCAGGTGGGTGTCTCAGATCTCCATCACATGATGTTTCTATGTCATGTGAGTTAGCGCGGATATGTGCACCCAATTCCCCAAGTCCCCTCAGGACAAACTGGGCAAGAGAAGAGCAAGCATGCTGCTTTCCTATAGAAAGAGCAGGGAGCCAGGCTGTGCTCCATTTCAAACAATACTGAGTGTTGAAATTTTGAAAACCATAGAAGAAATGTTTTTGGAAGGCTTTTAGCCTGATGTTCAATGGGAGTGGGAATAGCTCCTCCTCCATTCCCTACTTAAATGTAAGGCTGCCTCTCACTCTGCTTTGAGCATTTCGGCGGCACTCCATCGTTGTATGGCCGGTGGGGTCAGCTCTCTCCTCCTCTCCTTCTGGCCCTGTCTTGGGTTTTCCCCTCTCCCCCTGTGTTGTTGCTCCCCCATCGCCCACCCTCCTCTCCCATTCTGCCCTGTGCCTTTCCTCCATGTCCTTCTGTTTCCCTGTCTCTTTTGGGGCTCTTTTCCCTCCTTACCAGCCACTGCATGTTTGCTGCCTCTGCTGAGCTTGCGCTGTACGCTACTGTGTTGCTCATTGCCTCCCTTTCTGGCTTCTGCTTTGCTTCCTGTCCTGGTGTGCTATTGTCCTGTCGCTGACTATTCCTCTGGATTGCAGCTGCGCCATGCACCATGTCCTCATGGCCAATGTGCCACCTGCCTTGCTCCCTGGCCCGCTTCCGGACTGTTCCTTGGGCTGGGGAGAGCACTGCACCATTCATCATTCTGAAGTTGTGGCCGATGCTCCACCACTTTACACTGCTTCCCTGCCCCATCTTCTGCATTTTAGTGGGATGGGGAACTTTGGTTCTCTTCCTGTTCTCTGCATACATTTCCGATGTCATCCCGCATTACTGGAGTGAACTCTGATGTTCTTTGAACAAATATCGATGCCATCAACCATGACTTGCAATTGTTTCCTGTGTGCTTTCCTGTGAGTGGGGCAGGAAGGACTAGGGCTCCCCATCTGTCCTTACTTTATTGCCACAAATGCTACACTGCTTACCACTCTATGCTATTCTGGACCCATTTTCTCTAATTACTATCAGCATTTTTTCTACCACTCCTCTAGTCTAGCTATCAATCGTGCCCATCTAATTTGCGTACAGTACACTACATTCCAGATTTTGAGTGCACCTAAGTGATACCATTAGAGAGCAGCAACTGATATGCCACTTCAGTAGCTGGACTCTAGTAAGCTTTCTCAACAGTCACAAGAGCTCAGATGCATTCAAAGGACATCTAGTTATATTATTAGACTTGAGAATTCCTTAGCACTGTATATGGAACACAGCCTTATCTGTAATACATTTGTACTACATTACGTGGCACATACCGATATACTACTGGCAACTACTTCTGCAATGGTGATGGTGGACCATGTGGGTCCCATCATTCACTCAAAATGTCATCGAAAGGACTCTATCCAATGCTCAGTCTTTCTCCTTTACTGCAGATGGACTCACTTTGGGCCTCCTACTCCTCACTTGGACCACTTTGGCTATACTCGGCGATGGCGGACCACGTGGGGTCCCGCCATCCCAGCCGTCCATGCTGACAAAGAAGCATTGACTCATGGCTTTATTTATTTTCTTAACTTCAGGTGGTTTCACTTGCCCTTGACCTCCTTATCTGCCATGCTGCAGTGATGGTGAACCACAGGGTATCCCGCCATCCCACACATCTACGCTAATCATTACTTTGGACTATTTCTGTACTAGGGCACCCTCTACTCAGTGATACAGTGATGGAAGACCATGTGGGGTCCCACCATCCCTATCACACACTGCTCAACAGAATCCCAGCATGACTTAGTGGTACAGTGATGGCGGACCACGTGGGGTCCCACCATCCCTGTCGGGCATTACCCAATCGAACGGCGATGGTGGATCATGTGGGGTCCTGCCATCCCAACCACTCATCCCTATGAGGAGACATCTCTCTATTGCTCATTTTCATTCCATTATGCAGGTGGACTTACTTGGAACTATATGCTAATACTGTAATGATGGACTGCGGGGATTCCTGTCATCCATACCTTATATAGTGCTATATGATGGCAGACCACGTGGGGTCCACCATCTCAAACATACACACCCCATGTGAGGGCCTACTCCTAGTTCTATCACATTCTATTTCCTACTCTTTGACTATTCCTTCCTATGGCAATGGTGGACCATGTGGGGTCCTGCCATTCCAATCATGTACAACTCACTGGTATGGTGATGGCAGACCACATGGGGTCTTGCCATCCCTATCATGCTCTATTCAATGGAATGGTAATGGTGGAACATGAAGGGTCATGCCATCCCAAACATCACACCCTATGAAAGTGCCCTACCCATAGCTCACTGTATTTCCTAATCACTACAGGCAAACTCACACTGGGCTCTCCCCTTCTTGCCTTGGACTGTTACATACTATGGTGATGGCAGACCACGTGGAGTCCTGCCATCCCATTTATGCATGCCCCACAGTGGGACTTACTTGTATGTTCATGTTATTTCAGACAGACTCTTGCAACTCTCGTCCTTCTTATCTTGAATTATTTCATACTACTGCAATGGCGGACCATGTGGGGTCCCTCCATTCCAACAAAGGATATGCCCTTCCCGTCTTGGATTATGTCATATTACAGAGATGGAAAACATGCAAGAGGGTCCTGCCATCCCAACAAACAGACCAACTACAGGGCATTATCTATTTCTCAAATGCATTTCTCATTACTCAAAGGTATTGTCATCTTCACTAAGGCAGACCCATGTGGGGGTCCTGCCTTCCCAGTCTGACCACCTGAGACCTATTCTATCACTTGAACATTCAAATACTGCATACACCAGACCTACTTGAGAATTCCATGCTCCAGCTAGCCCACGTCCGGGCCTCTATTACTTCATCAATTCATTAATTCCTTCCTCTGCACTCCACCTTCCTTTCTGTTCCAGTTCCAGCTCAAGTTTCTATGTCGGACATCTCTGTGGATCTTACCTCAATGCCTTGGATGTCGTAGGACCATTTCTCCTTCTCTCAACATACTCAATCTTACCATATCATGCTATGGATGTATAACAGTCCTGCAAGTCTCCCAGCTGGGCTCCATTTCTACCTTATCATCATTCTCAGCAACGCAATGCTCCGACCATTAATCTTCTATTATCTGAATCTGCAACTTTGGCACATATTCTTCAGCTGTGCTGACATTTTATCTGGACTTACATCTGCTTCAGTCACAGCTATCTCAGAATTGGATTAACCATCATCTCAGCATCCAGACAGCATTCCGAGTTGGATATTTCCATCTGCTTGAACCTTCATCTGCAACAACTTCCTGCTCATCATCGACCTCAACAGGATTCTTTGACCAGCAAATCAGACCAAACTCCTGGACATAACCATAACTAAACCTAAGCCACATTTAGGATTATTCTCCTCTTAGTATGCCCAGAGGATGAACAGGTCAGTAGCCATGGGTCCATGGGTTCTTAGAGGGTCCCTTTAAGGGTTTTTTTTCATCTCCTGTGTGCTACTGATCACACTGTCTGGAGCAGAAAGAGGTAGTCACTTTGTTATTTCTTTTTGGGCCTTAAGTCTTATACCTACCCAATATCCTACAGAGGGTGGGATGTGGAGAAGCGCCAAAGCTCAAGTCATAAACACCAAGCATTTACCATTCAGCTCATAAGTGTACACAAGCATGGAGCTATGTACCACACATTGTTGTAATAATTTTTATTATTTTCCAAAACGTAGGAAAACAGAACATAAAATCACAATACAGTATACAGTCACAGGTTTTGAAGATACATTTATAATGTACCACACATTGAATTAGAGGGCTTTTAGCCTGATGTTCAATGGGGGGAATAGCTCCTCCCCCATCCCCTACTTAAACATCAGGCCACCTCTCACTCTGCTTCAAGCATTTCAGCGGCGCCATCCATCCTCCCCTGCCTCCTCCTCCTTCTCCTGCACTCCTGCACTCCTGTCTCACCCTCACCACTGGGCCTTAAGTCCTACACCTACCCAGTATCCTACAGAGGGTGGGATATGGAGAAGTGCCAAAGCTCAAGTCATAAACACCAAGCATATACCATTCAGCTCATAAGTATACACAAGCATGAAGCTATTTACCACACATTGAACTATAATATAGCACAAACAGGAACAGACACTGTCATTTCTTTTGGTCATTTTAGTACAAAAGAAAAAGTCAGGAGTAAGACTTTAGGGCCCAGATATTCAAAAGGGTTGCTCATGGCACAACAGAGTTGCACCAGCACAACCCCACAATGCACCCTGGTGGGATATTGAAAAGTCTGCCTAGTGCATTGCAAATCCTGATGTGCTGGGCCGCAATGGTAATGTACGCAGTGCAGATGCAGGGGGCATGCCCATGCATATGCGGCATACCCCGATATTCATCCCAGGATGTGTGGTGCATATTCTGGTACAACCCTGCATTGTGCCACATAGGGGGCTCAAAGTTGAGCCCGTGAAATAGTGGAACAACTCCTGGCCACCCACAGGAGGGCTGCTGTATTGCAGGGTGCAACACAGCAGCCACCAGCCATGGGTGGCCACCGGCCCACCCAGAACACCGTCCACATGCAACCACAGCTCCCTGGTAGTCTAGTGGTACCCCCCTCCCTCCCGATTCCCTGATCACCAGTAACTGTATATTAATGCATTCCCTGGTAGTCTAGTGGCCCTCCAGTTCCCGATCACGGTAAATAGCCATAACATAATTCCCTTGTGATCCAGTGGCACCCTCCCACCCCTCCCAGCCACACAGGACCCTTGTCCACCCCACTCCCCATCATCGGTGGGTGGCTGCAACCCACCCATTGCCACACGCTGCTGCCTGTCAGATGGCAGGTACAGTGCAGGGTTGCAGGGCATACTGTACTAGACTGTCCCACATATGTGGATGAAGTCATTCACATATTTGGGCTTCATCTAGTACAGTATGCTCTAGTAAGTCCATTGGTCCACACTGTGGACCAATGGGCATACAGCCCATACTGTACCTGTCATTTGTCGGGCGGTCGGGCAGTATGCAGACTGGTTGTAGCCACCACTGATGACAGGGGAGACAGGGTGGGCAAGGGCACCTGTGTGTGGGAGGGGTGGGGGCAACTGGACCAGGAATTACGTTATGGCTATTTACCAGTGATTTGGGGAATCTGAGGAGGAAGGGGGTTCACTAGACTACCAGGGAATTAATTAATCTACATTTACTGGTGATCGGGGAATCAGGAGGGACAAGAGTCCACTAGACTACCAGGGAATGAATTAATCAACATTTACTGGCAATCAGGGAATTGGGAGGGAGGGGGGTCCCACTAGACTACCAGGGAATGAATTAAGATACATTTATTGGGGAATCGGGAGGGAGGGGTTCCCACTAGACTACCAGGGATCAGTGCTATGGTGCTTTACTGTGATCATGGCTATGGGATGGGGGATGCCCCAAGATCCCCGCTGTGCACACGTCATGCTGTGCAGGGCGCCAGGCACAAAGCATGTAAATGGGGCCATAATGACATGCAAATGGACCCTTTTGCTCCTTGCATATATTATGGCCTCATTTGCATGTCCACTGCTGAATATCGAGGGTGGTGCACCCAGTGCAACTGCGTTTGTGCTGGAACATCCCTGTGCTCCCTATCTGTGGCTTGTGATGGTGCAGTGCCACTGCGCTGTGTGCTATCTATGCCTTATTCAATGGCGCTGAGCCATGGCACATCACCATTGAATATCACCTGGTCCTGGCCCCGGCGCATCCCACTTGTGCTGTGCCTGCACTTGAGCCACTGCTAAGTGCAGTCTGAATATCCAGGCCTAGAGGTAAAAAAAGTTTGAACTCTTATTTTGTAAATCATAAAATTGCTGAAGTAACTTACTGACATTGTAAATAAATAAAATGTGTTACCATCTTCATGAGAGTGACAAAAGATTAAAGATGAAATAATATATGAAAGAAAACTTTTTTATAAAAATAAATTTGTGTTTGAGATAATTTTGTGATTAATATTACATAAGAATGACAGCAGTTGTTTTATCAGGCTATTGCAGGATAAAATAGTAAATACAGTCAAATTAATTGAGTGCAGAAAAGATAGAAGCTAAACCAAGTGAGTTAGTGTTGGTCTATTGGTGTATATAGGTTAATTCAATTTGTTTTAATTTCTTTGAAGTTGAATTTGTTTAATATGAGTTAAAATGATTACTTGATAGGTATCAGATGGAAAATTAACTGAAATGGCATTTGTTTCAAAACTGATGTGAGTGCATTTGTAAGAATTTTATAATATTTTTTTTATATCCAAGTCAGAATACTTTACCTAAAATTAGATATTTTTATTAGTTTTAGATTAAGTTGCCAGTGTATCCCCACAGAAGGAGAAATCTAAAACGTTGGAAATTGGGTCAATATGTGTTGACTTATACACTGGTCATTCTTCTTTTTATTAAAATAAATATTATATCATAATTACAAAATAACGGGTGAGTGTGCCTGTATTTTCCAATCTGCTTTTAAATTGTAATGCTACTATAGAGAATAACATTATCTGCATGCAGTAAGATATTTACTGAATTCAAATAAGAAGGCAGACAATTAATAAAGTTTGTGTACAAAACTGGTCTTAATATGGATCCCTGTGGCACACCACTCTAATGATAATGTTTGTTCTGTTTTAACTTGCTGCAGTTTATTTTATAACTAGCAATTGAACTTCCCACCATATGTGGTAATGCACCCATGTTATCAAACTGTCTCAGCAACAGGTCATGGTTCATAAGGTTTAAGGCCTTGGCCAGGTCCATGAAGACACATCACCCTTTATATCCTCTACAATAATTCTGCAGTGTGCGTCCGTCATGAACCTTTAAAGGCCATTAACGAATCACGGTCCCTATGAAAACTATGCTGCTCCATTGAAATCAAATCATATATCTTAAATTGGATCATCAATTATTTACATATCAATTTCTCCTGCAATTTTGCTAATATTGGTTAAACTGAAAATGGACAATAAACATCCCCAGACTCTTTGTTTCTGACTTAAAAAAAGCATATTTATTTACTGTAACAGTAGATCTTTGAGAGAATCTCCTCCATTGACCTATGTCATGGAACTGTAAGGTGTTGGTATCTGGACCTCCAATAAATTTTTGCAGGCTGGGGCAGCCCACATTAACATGCCTCATCAGCACCTATATAACATGGGCATCCCCAGCATACCTCACTTCCCTGTGAGAGACAAGATCAGAAGATCATCAGTCTGGCAGGGACAGAAGCAACCAGAACCAAACCAGACACACAGGAGATGATATGGAAGCCTGAGTACAGATGGCATAGGAGGCATCAGAGGAGAACCAGCTTGTGAGAGCAGGCAGGACAGCCACCAACACCTAACAATTGGGGAAGGTGGGAGGGAGAGCTGTGGCTCAATGGAGGAGATTCTCTCAAAGATTTACTGTTATGGGAAGTAACTATTCCATCTTTTTTCAAAGCTGTCTCCCTCCATTGAGCCACAGCGTGGAATGATTCCCAAGCAGTACCAAGCAATGTGGGAGGATGGCAGGATCTACTGCTCTTGAGTAAGAAGGCCTTGCAGAACAGTGAGACCAAGGCTGGCACATCTACGAGAGATGATGTCCAGATTGTAGTGCTTAAATACATGAACGGTACTCCAAGTAACAGCAGCACATATGAAAGTTGCATGCACATTGTGGAAACTAGCCACTGAGGTAGCCAGTCCATGGGTGGAATGAGCATGGTTAGGACCAGAAACCTGCTTACGGCACTTCTGGTAACAGAAATTAATATAACATGCCAAATATTTTGATGGACCCTGTTTAGAAATAAGAAAGTCCACCATCCGGGGGGGAAAAGCAACAATCAGTTGTGAGGATTTTCTACAATCCTTAGTATAATTCAAGTACAAATGCAGCATCCTGCAAACATCTAGAGCTTGTAAAAAATGTTCCCCACTATCTGTGGGAGTCGAAAATAAACAGGAACATCAATGGTCTGATTCAGTATTCTCTCAGACACGTCCTTCAGTAGAAAAAGAGGACTACTGCATAATGTCACTCTATCTTTGTAGAAATTAAGAAAAAAAGGATCTGCAGCCAGATCCTGCAACTCCAAAATGAGTCAGCAGATGTAATAGTCACTTGGAACAGTATCTTCCAAGAGAAGATGTGTAGTTCACAAATAGCGGCATGCTAGAAGGGAGGCACTGTCAGTGTCTTGAGGACCAAATCTAAGTCCCACACTGGAAACAGATTGTGGACTTTGGGCATAAGAGGAGGAGGATCCCTTTGAGGAATCTATGGGAAACCTCAAGTAGGGCCACCATCTTATCCTCCATGAAGGCATGAAAAGCCAACACTGAGGCTAAGTGAATTTTTATAGAGGAATACCCTAGGCCTGAGTCCTTAAGGGACAAGAAGTAGTTCAGTACATTATTATCTGGATATGTAGAGGGATCCAGGGCATGTACAGCACACCAAACTGTATGACGTTTATTTTTTGTGAGTACATGTACCACATAGATGGCTTTCTAGCCATCAGCAAAACAGCTACAACTGTTGGGGAAGCCCCAACATGTGAAAGCTCTATGTCCTGATGAGCCAGGTGTGGAGATGCAGGGACCACAGATCCAGGAGCATCAGAACACTTGGCTGGTGTGTCAGAAGTCCCACCCCCAAGGGGAGTAGGACAGGGGTTGTCCTGCTAATTGCTGGAGCAGAGGGAACCAAATTTGCCTGAGCAAGTAAGGAGCCACAAGAATCATGGTGGATGGTTCATCCCATAGCTTGACCAGGTTCCTCTGTATGAGCGGTAATGGAGGAAAAGATACAGGAATCTCTCTTTCTAGGAGAGGGACAACACATCTTGCCAGAAAATTCCATGCCCTAGAGCGAGTGAGCAGACACATGACATTTTTCATTGTATGGAGATGCAAACAAGTCTATGTACAGTCAACCCCATTTTCTGAAGAGGACATCAATGACACATTCAAAGAGTTCTCACTCTTGACCGATCACCTGGCATTGACTAAGGGGATCTAACAGGGTATCCATGGTACTAGGCAGGAATACAGCTGAAAGAAATACATCATGTTCTATCGCACAGTGTCAAACTGTCATTGCCTCAGTAGAGAGGATACGAGTGGACTTTGCCTTGTTAGTTGATGTAGTACATCACCAAAATATTGGCTGTTTGGATCAGCAACTGATGCCTGGAAACAGGGGAGGGAAGTGAATGCCTGTGGGGCATGCATCACAGTCCTCCTCCTCTCCTCAGTGTTGCTGTGCAGAACCATATCCAGAGAGGTCCATTGGCCCTGAGTTCTGAAGGGCCACAGATGGGAATGCCAGCCTGAATCCAAGGTGTCCATGGTCATCAACAGAAGTGGAGGTGGCCAGAAGAATGGAATGGGGAGACCATACCTAGGTTGGAGCACTCCAACCACCGATCAGGGAGTGATGGAACAGAGGATTTACTTGTATAAGACAATCCAGCTTGTCTTAATGCTATGCCCACTGCACCCAGAGGAACCACTAAGGGATCCTCATGTGCAGGCATGGCCGTGGAATGGTCAGTATGGCAGTGGCCATGAGGTTGATTAGCCATAGAAGGCATCTGGCAGAAACAAAGTCACTGGAGCAAACCAGCCAAGCTTGGGCCAACAGTGCCATAGCCTGCTGTAAGAGCAGAAAAGCATGGGTCAACCCCATGTCCAGTACAGCCTCTATATATTGAATACATTGGCATGGGGTAAGGACCAACATCAGCTTGTTGACCTAGTCAGACAATGGTTTAGTCTGAAACAGTGTTATGGCCTCCCCCCACCCCCCCAGCACCCAAAATCTGTTGTTACTACTGTAAATGAGTTGTAAAATCCCAATGATGGGTGACCAGAACAATACACCCTCTGCCATAGCTGGCCACTGTCTTTTACATTTCAAAAGAGTTTATAGTGCTAAACAAAGAATGAAAGTGTCCCGCATTTACCTCATTAAAGGAGCAGCACCCAGCCCCCCCCACCTGCTCCCAGCACACAATTCTATTAGAGGGAGGCAACCAGCACAATTCACCTTCTGCCGTGGCTGGCCACCTTCCAATGACTGAAAGTGTTCATGTGCTTTCTGTTTCTAATAGCAATAGTACAGTCAGCTAATGGTACTATTAGAGATAGGATCCATATGAGTACATTCGCTTATCGGAAGGTGGCCTGCTGGGGTGGAGGGTGGGTTGTGCCAGTCACCTTCATCTTATAGAATTTGGTGCTGGGGGTGAGGGTGGGAAGTGGGTGCTGCTGCTAGGATCAGGGGACACTTTATTTCTTTTCTAGCACTATAAGTGCTTCTGAAAAGTAAAAGATAGTGGCTGGCCATGGTGGAGGGTGGGTTGTGTTGGTTGCCCATAGTGGGATTTTACAATTCATTTAATAATAACAGATTTTGGATAATGTGAGGAGGAGGATGGACTTAGGTTACTGAGAGAGAATGGGTTGGGAGGTTGAATTTTTTTGTGGGGTTTGGGCTGGGCTAGGAGGGTGAGAGCCTGTTTTTTTTTTTTCCCTTCTTTTTTTTTAGCAAGCTAACCTGAATACCAAATACCCGAATAGTTCCCTATTCAAGAAGGGCTCCCAAATATTCAGAAACCCCATTATTCATGGTATTCAGAAAATAATATTCAGTCCCTGCACAGCCCTATCCTCTAGTACTGAGTGTACAGGAGGAATGATGGCAGTAGAGGAGGCAGACACTTCTGAGAACTCATAAAGGTTCTTCTTGGGGGAATACTCATCCTCCACTTCAAAACCCAGTTTAGCCCGGATGAGCTTGAGAAAGGCCTAAAAAGAGGCATCCTCAGGGACAGAACTAGGAAAGGAGTGTTTTTCACACTCTCCTGAGCAAGAAGAAAGAGTAGAGTTAGAGCCAGCTACTTTTATTTTTTTTATTTTTTATTAAATTCTCGGATTACAAATACCTTTGAGCTGAAACTGCTCGTTTACAAAGGTTCCACGTCAAAGGATGAGGGTCAACATACATACAGAGGTAGTAAAAGAATGCACAACAAACAACCAAAACAACTAAAAGAAAAAATAAAGATACTCAGTTATAACATACTTTGAGGTAATATTCATATAACGAGCCACTTGAGTAGGCAGCTGGCTGCGGTAACAATAAGAGATTGCTCCTTCTTCTTCATCTATGGTCTCCACCTCCTCTTCTATATATTTTGTATGGTATTCCAGTTCATCAATGTTGACCATCATTGGGAGAGGTTCAATGGAACAAGGAGATAGTGGAGAAGGAAAGCCAACAGGCATCCCATTGATGAAGGCCATTCAGGGCTCGGTACCATGGCTGGGACAGAGAACTGCTGCATCAACAGTAAGGTTGATGGTGGCAACACCAAGGGTGCAGAAGGTGGCAACAATAGTGGTAGCAGTATTAGACACTGAAATAGCTCTGACAGCATTTGATAAAGGAGCTGCTTGTTGACTAGCCCCAAAGAGGTCAACAATGGTAGAACCATTGATGGGACTGTGCCTGACAGTTGTATGGGTTGCTTATCTCCCAGCAGGGGAGACAAGCCATTGCCAGACCATGACCATGGCATTTGTGAGATAGTGAGAGTGGCAAGACCTGAGGCCTTGGTCTGGGACCTGTCTTTGTCAGATGACTTACCTCTTTTCAGAAAAGAGTGTGACCGGTCTAGGGAAGTGGATTTCTCTTTATGCCACTTCTCTTTCTCAAGGTGGTGGTGTTTCTCTGCTGACTTGGAGGACTTGCTCTTCTTGTTAGTTGAATCATCAATGGATGGCATTGACTGCAAAGAGCTGTGGGACAATTGCAAACTACAAAGAGAGGCGATTAATGATGGTGATGCTGCCTTCAATACAGACTGTTTCTCTTCCATTTATTTTAGTTTCAGATGAACTTCTAAACCTTTCATGTGACATCTCTTGGTTGCCTGATTAAAGCCCTAGTAAACAGTGTAGGCTTAAATGTCATGCTCTGTGCCAAGTCAATAAATACACATGGAGTGGTCATCATCTTTATAGATTTTAATGTTGCCGCAATAGCAGTATCCAAAAATGGTTCATTGTCTTTCAATGGTGGCATAAAAGTAGAGTTCCAAAATAAACTCATGAAGTAACAATGTTAGCAAAACATTCCAAAGTTTTATGGAATTCTTCAGCAGTGGTGAACTGAAGAATGGTTGACTGCCAGAGAAAGAACTAAGGCTTGTTGGGGATCCTATATTATAAAGGTACTGATGAGGTACATCAACATGGGTGGCCGCAGCCAGCAAAAATTTCTGGTGTGTCCTGATGCCTACAGTTTACAATTCCATGATATGGGTCAGTGGAGGGAGATATCTTTGAAGAAGATCCTGTGTAGCAATAGACCATCCCCAATGTTCTAGAACCCTACCTGAAGAAATAGATAAATTCATAATTTTTGCAACTGGTCTGGAAATTACAGGCGCAGCAAACATTAACATTGATAACATGCAATATTACAACAACCTATGCCTTTTATAAGTTTACATTTATTTAGAAGTTATTTCACCTCTTTTGCATGCACGTTAACCAACTGTAGACTTCGTCTATGGCCCTTCTGAGCTATTCCTTTTAACTCATGCCAACTTTAAGTCACTTATTAGGAGTAACTACACAATAACTCTTAAGATCAATAAAACTACTGTTAAAAAGAGAACGTACTGTACTGCATATCCATTTCATGTGTAAATTCCACATCTCTGTTATTATATGCATAGGGTTGTTTACCAGGCCTAGTTAAGTAAATCATTGTTGCAAGAACTTCTTCCATTCCCTATATTGTCTGCAAATGTCATTTTATGATATTCTCATCTGGCCCTCCTAAATGTTCTTAGACGGATTCCAGCTTATCCTATTTGCATTCCAGTCCATGTCAACTGATGTATTTTCCCAATTTTCATATAACTTGACTTGCTATTTTAACATTTACAACAGAGAATTTTCAAGCCACTCCAAAATAGAACCACAGATCCATGTCTTGACTATTGGCAAAAAACAAAATCACATGCTTTTATAATCCCAGTTTTTAAGAACTACACAACCAAATCTGCATCTGAAATAGCATTAAGTTGAGGCCACTCAATATTGTACAATTAATTCATTTATCTGTATCTAAATTCTTATAAACCCTAAAGGTTCAAAGTTTTGACGTCTTTTTTTAAACATTACAGTTCTAAATATGGAACAAAGACATAATGTATGATCACTTAACATATCTGACAAGTATCCTGCATTCTGTATCCTTTTAACCCAATTTGTCATGATCTTGTCAATCAATGTATGGTTTTACTTAGTCTGGTTGTGGCATTTATCAGCTGTGTCAAATTAGGTTCTTCAAGTTTCACCTTATATTTATCTACATTCACTCCAGATACATTTTTAATTAAAATCACCCAAACCAAGTAACCTTCAACCTTCCAAATTTATAAATTATTGGATGCAGTAAACCCATTTCTCTAATATTTGGGGATTATACACAGCTTAAATCTCTAACTATTTTGTACTTCCTAGTAACTCCTCAGTTTATAACCACTCACATCCACTGTCAGAGTATCCTTTTTCTTTAATTATGGTAATGTGAAACTGTTCCTTTAGAGGCAATATTTTTTCTCCCCCTTTTGTATTTCATATTCTGTCTCTATAAATCATATTATTATTTCTCGTGGCTATATCATCATTCAGCACCATTGCTTTTAACCATGATTCCAATACTGAAAAATGGTCTGGATTTTTCAGGGCTAATCAGGCTTCTAGTTCAGTTCTTGTTGCCCGTACACTACAGTACATATAATGAACTGAAAAACTGTTATTTGCTGTACACGGGATGTTTATGAGAACTTGGGGACCTGGGTTCAGTTTAATATCACTTAAAGGGGCTCTATGCATTAATATCATTATAAGTCTTTGTTCTGAACTTAGTTAGCAAGGACCAAATCTACCCATTTTATGTGCCAATGCTTCCAGTTCCACAACATCTTTCTCTCCCAAACATCTCACAATACATCCATAATTTTTTGATTCATCAGTTTGGTCCTTTTTAACCCTTCCATTTGTAATGTGCATAGAAGTATTTGTAAAAGAATGTTGATCAATATTACTAAACCCTGTAATATTGGCAAACATTAAATTAACCAAGACAAAAATTATATATAATCAGACCTCCAAGAAATACCTATGCATCCCATGTTTATAACAGAGAGTTTCCAACAGTAATATAGGATACTATTTAATCAAAAATGTTTAAATTATTTTGTCAGTCTATATGGAGGCAGCTGGTAAAAATATTGTTTAGTTGTTGAACAGCATAAACAGCAGCCCACTAGAAATACCTAGCAGCAATAACCTCCCAGACAGGCAGATAAAACAATAATCAAGCCACTAATTTAGCAGATAAAAAGCTATGTTGTCTTCACTTAAAAACATCATACAATAAGAGGCTGCAGCAATGTTATACTTCTGTAAGTTACAACCACATTTTGCTTTCACTTTTGGAATATGGTAACCTGGTATACAGGGTGTGCCGTCAACACCGGTATACAGAACAGCCAGTACTACTTAAACAAGCTTGTCAAGGTGTACAATAGAATTTTAACATTTGTCTATGAACACAGGGGCATGCCCCAACAGTAACATCACTGTTATGCCCTGGAAAAAATCAAATTGTCTCCCATTCTCATTAAGATGTCACAGACAGTGGTTAGCTTTCCTATACAAATGCATCAATAAGAAGGCCCCTAGCTAGTTAGACAATCACCTAATTCAAATCAAATCTATATAAAACCTTCGGGATGTCAGAGGAGCCTAATTATGCCCAGGCTACCACACATTATGGCATATTGACTTTTGCCAATGCAGCAGCCAGACTGTGGAATCTACTTTTAACAGATACTAGAATTTTGAATAGTCATGCTACTTTTATAAAATACCTTGATGAAAGTATTACTTTTAGCTATTTCTGTTGCTTGTTTTAGTATTATTCCTACAGAACAGTTTTATTATTATTCCTACAGAACTTAATTTGTGCACTTGCTTTTTGCACTAATACTCTTTATTAATATACTTTTCTGTGACTTGTTACAAATGAACTCTGCAACCAGTATGATCCTAAAAAGGGGCTTTATCTCACTGCAGTCATATCCTGCATAAATATTTTCAAAATAAAATAAATCAGATCTGATGCTTATGAAATAGGTCGATACGTAAGCGTGTAATCATCCTGCTTACAACACGTGTTCGACGGGCATTGTGGGCCACCGTTTTGTTGTTTTTTAGCCTGTTTGGCTTGGATAAACAACTGCAATAGTTGTTTGGTGATGCTTTTTTTGGCTTACACATAGCTCTGCTTCCCAGCTTGGCTTTGAGCTATTCTCATCACTGGGCTAACCAAACATTAAGAATACATAATAAAGCTGTTTTGTTCTGAACTGAATTGAAACAATTGGTCTTAAGTACTACAAGTATGGTGCTGACCCATGAGGTCAATACTGCTAACACAAAAACAACATGGTCAAATACTGCACAGTAAAAACAGCTAAAACAAAGACAGTGTTCGGTAAAACAGTGAGAGCTACCACCACAAAAATAAAACAAAAAGGCTGTTTGCAGGGGACTCTGCCACCAAACCCCCCAAAATTAATATAACTACCTCTGAGGGGAGGCAACTCTGGGGATGTGGAGAAACCTGGGGGAGAAATTGTTACACACAGAGGGTAAGTCAGGAGAGAAGAGAGAAAACCTAACACAAAAAAAAAACCAGACAAACACAAGTGTTCTGTGATTGGGAATCAAACCTCAGTCAACAGATGCTCTACCATGCTCCACTGCCTATGGCCCTACCCTCTGAGCTATGGCAGCTACTCGGTAGAGCACTACCCAGCAGAGCTATTATCATCTGCTTCCTTGCATCCCGGCCAACAGCTACAGTGATAGCGTTACTGGTACCTTCTCTATATTTCCCCTTCCCTATTTTGTCCCCTGCAGCTGTTTTGACACATGCTGTTTTTACCAATGTTTGCTACTATTACTCCCCGCTATATTGACCCAGTACTGCTGCCCCCTGCACAGTGGGATTTTGTGGGGTGTTTTTTCAACCAACGACTCGACATGCTGGGATATTGTGCAGTACAGTCCTTTTAGGTGTGGGAGTACCCATAACATTCTGGGTGGGATATTCAAAAGGGTTGCGCTATGCGCAATAGGGTTGCGCCAGCGCAAGTCTGAAAATGCACCATTCTGCGATATTCAGTGGGAGGCATTTGTGCCACTGAAAACATGCTGAGCAACAGCACAATGCAAATGAAGGCATGTGCAATCGAAGGGGATGGATCCATGCATAAAGTGCGCAATGCGATATTCAAAGGCTTGCGCAATGCGCAACAGTGGATCAGCCGGAAGTTGCGCCACGGTGGAAATGAGCCAAAATAAAAAGGCTCAAGGAAGAGGCACAAGAACTCAACAGGGAATGCTCATGAGGCAGCAACAGAGAGCAGGCCACAGCAGCAGCCAGTGCAGGCCAGGGATTAGGCAGGACAGAAAAATGGCAGCTGAAGGTGCGTGGGGCCACAGAGTTCGGAGGCCAGTAGGTGTACCCGGTACAGTGGAGGTAGCAGTCAGGACAGCAGGGGGAACAGAACAACAACAGCTGGGGGGACACAAGCCAGCTTCCACATGGAAGCTGTAGTGAGGGGAGTGAGAAGGCATGCTGCAGGGGGATGTGGCCGTGGAAGGGCCCGTCTGCGGTTCGCCCCCAACAGGCAGTACCATGCCCGCATCAGCTTTGAGCTGTATTCGGATGTCGAGATTGTGGGCCGGTACCACCTGAACAGGGCAATACTGAGGCGGCTCTGTGAGCTGTGCAGTGATGTGATGTAGGCACCCACACGACGGAGTCACACTCTGTCAGTGGAGACAAAGGTAACAGCCTGCATGTGCTTGCTCACCACGGGTACCTTCCAGAGGCCAACAGGGGACACCACAGGCATAACACAGTTGGCCACATCATGCATCCTCACCCAATTCCTCAGCGCACTGCTGCCACATGCTGCGGAGTACATCCATTTCCCCAGCACCGCGGCAGAGCGTACAGCAAACATACAGGAGTTCCACAGGGTAGCACATTTGCCTGGCATGCTAGGAGCAATAGACTGCACCCATGTGGCTATTCGCATGCCACCTGGCCCCAATGGGGCCGCATATCGCAACCGGAAGGGGTTCTCCAGTGTCAACTGCCAGGTGGTGTGTGATGCCAGTGGGCGCATCATCAATGTCTGTGCCACGTACCCTGGTGGAGCACATGATTCATTCATATGGTACCAGTCTGCACTGTGCCATCGATTTGAGAGTGGGGACATCCCCACAGGTCATCTAGCGGGTGAGTATGCATGTAGGAGCGGCAAAGTTGGGGCAAGGGTGGGCAAGCCACAAGTGCCATGGTAGTGACACACAGGGCTAGGGGCAATATGGTCCTGAACATGACACTAATCTCCACTATCTCCACACAGGTGACAGTGGATACCCACTCCATCCCTGGCTGCTCACACCCTACTGGCGCCCCACGACTCCATCGCAGCAATGCTTCAATGAGGCACATGCCGCCACACGCAACATCATCGAGTGGGTGTTTGGGATGCTGAAGGCACACTTCCGATGCCTAGACACCTCCGGCGGTGCCCTACAGTACAGCCCCTCAAAGGCCTGTGGGATATTCCTGGCCTGTTGTATCCTGCACAACATGGCCAAAGACTGTGGGATAGCCGTACAGGTTGAGGAGGGGGACAGCGATGGGGATGCTGGTGACTCCGGTGATGATGGGGATGAGCAGCCCCCCCCTTGGACGGCGTGACCCCCGACTGATGCGGCTGGCCCAGCTGCACCGGTACACCATCACAGAGGAGCACTTCACACAACACAGGTAAGTCATGGGGCCATGTGCAACCAACACTGTCCAGGGCGCAACCCACATACACACAGAGTAACACACCAGGGGTGCATGATGGGAAGAGGAATGGAAGGGTTCAGGCGCACAAACACACAACCAGGGAGGGGTGAATAGTTACACGCTACATGGACAGACACACACACACACACCAGGCACAAAGTGCACAGGGGCAGGTGCACAGAAGAGCAGGAACAGACATGTCAAACACACAGATCCACAGGCCACCTCCACCACCTGTACTGTCCATGTACGTGTGTCAGATGCTGGGCACCCTTGCACCTTGGTGTACAGTGCAATGCAGGCATCATCATGCACACGCACCCATGGACAGCAGTCGGGTGGGTGTGCAGGTGGTCCGTGTGCCGGCGTGTTGGGCAGGGTACCCACTGGTGCACTGCCCACCATGACACACATTGCACACAGGGCAGCACCAGACAGGGCCCGCACTGGGAGACAGGTCAGTCATGTGGCACTGTGCCACGGCCACCTCGGATGCATGGGTGGCCCCACCGAGACCCAGCAGCACTGGCAGGCTGAGCATGGGCCACATGGGGTGGCACTGATGGACCACCAGGGGTCCCACTGCGTGAGCGCGACCTTGTCCGCACAAGGGTCTGCAACATGCCGAACATACCTGCACCAGGGATGCTTGGGATGCCCACAGCAGAACCCGGCATCGACAGGCTGGGTGTCACATGATGCCGGGAACGGGGACTGGATAGCGTACTGCATGGTGTGCGTGGCACAGGGGAACCTGACTGTGTGCCCAATGCGGCCACAACAGCGACCAATGACTGGGTCTGCCTGTCAATGGCGGCAGTCACATCCATCCGCATTTGGACAATCCCTGCAAGGATCATCGCGTTGTCCCTGCTGTGCCACTCCACAGCCACACACAGTGCCTCCATGGATGTTGCAACCCACATCTGCTGCTGTAATGATGCTCACAGCAGGCGGGTATGCTCATCAAACAGGTCGTTTGTCACATCGGCAACCTGTCCCTCAGGGTATGGAAGGGCCTGATGCTCAACGCCCCTTGAGGGTGGGTGCTGTTCACCAGGACCAGGTATGGGCAAGTCAACAGGCAGTGTACATATGCCACCGCTGAACCCTGTACCCCCAGACCCAGTGGGTGACTGCTGCTGCTGCCCCTCCGCCAGCTGTGCCCAAGGGACCAGTCGTTCCACTGCTGTGTCCGCAACAGTGCCAGTGACCTGCACAGCCACTGGTGCTGCCCCACCGGTGCTGACAGGCACAGCCTGGGACTGTGCTGACATGCTGGAACACACGTTGGAACCAGCTAGGTCCATGGGTGTGAGCTGTCCTGCTGTGTGTCCATTATGTGACACACACGTGTCACTGCCCATAGTGGTCATTGCATCATCAATGGTGCAGGTTCATGCCACAGCCACAGCGTGCTGGCATGCTTGCATGCCAGACCGCTGAGACACAGGAAGGGCACCCCCCACACCTGACTCACCAACATCGGAGATGGCAGCCAGGCGTGCACACTGGTGCAATGCACGCCGGCTACCAGCAGAGGTGAATGGACCCTCCTCCAACTCCGGCTGGATGTCCACAGTGGACGGGCCCTCCACCACTGTCTCCTGCAGACGCACAGGATCTGTAACAGAAAGTGAGAACATGTTAGTGCATGGGATCCACCTTCCCCCCCCCCACCGACCATGTCATACCGTGCAGTGATGAGCTACCACCTGTCTGGAAGCCACCTCCTGGAATAACCTCCATGGCACTGCACTGCATGGATGCAGCAAGATGGTCCTCCACCAGGGTCAGTTGCACCACCTCTGGCTGGCCCCCACCTGTGGCAGCGCGTGCCGCCCTGAGGGCTGCCACCTTCTCTTCACCCTCCTCCTGTTGGTCCCCATTTTCTTCTTACATTCCTGCATGGAGCGCTGGTGGCTTCCGTGCAGGCTTACGGTGTGAGCTACCCCCTCCCATGCAGCAGCACGGGCCTGAGGGGTGTCCCACCGTCCACTGAGTAGTGGCTCTTCCTCCAGGTAGGCCTCGTAGAGTGCCTCTGTTTCAGCTTTTGTGAAGTTGGGCCTCCTCTTCTGCCCACCATCATCCTCATCACCCAGTCCTTGCTCGGCCATGTCACAGTCTGTATGGGTGGAAGTGGACACCTGTGACTGTGCAGTATACAGCAATATCCTATGACCATAGTCCAGAACATCACACAGCATGCAACCCACCTATCACCTGCAGTAACCGAATATGGCCACTGCAGATCAATGTAGCACATTTATAGTGCAATGCATGCAAATTAGGAGTGGAGCAACTTTAATGAGATGCAAATCACGCCGCTGCGCCATTGAATGGCTGATCAGATGATTTGCATATGACGGCTGAATATCGCGCTGTTGCACTTTGCGCAATACGGTTGAGCCGGCTGAGCCAATGGTGCAGTTCTGTGACTGCATAGTACACCGCACTGTGCATGCCCAGGTAGCTTACGCAGGCGTCTGCTGCGCTGATGACGTCCTGTGCACGGTCAGCAATTCAGGACACGGCCACCATTGTGCCAGTGGCGCTACAGCGCTGGTCACCACATGGCGCTGTGGCACAACTGCGCAACTGTCCACTGTGGTACTGGCATGCAGGCGACTGATCACGCTGGATGTGTAGACGTCCGATGGTGCTGTGCGTGGCTATGCACCAGAGACTCATGACCTTGTGCCCGACCTTTGCCCCCTTGGCGCTGTACGTATGGCATATCTGCAGCTCTATTGTGCTGTTCAGTAACAGTGTGATAGGGACCGACGGCGCTGTATGAACAGCGCGATAGGGACAGACGGAGTTGTATTGCACAACATTTCCACGTGTGGTTGCCGCGCTACGGAGCACCATATTGCCTACTATCAACCTGTAGACATGGCACGCAGGAGAGCTCCTCAGTGGAGTGCCTTGGAGGTGGCCAACCTAGTGGTTGTGGTGGAGACTCACTATGGGCCACTGTTTGGGAAGGAACCCCTAGACATGGCCCGCACCCATGTGTGGCAGCAGGTGGCCACCGATCTGGAGCAGGCCACTGGGTGGCACAGAACACCGAAGCAGTGCAGACACCGGTACAGTGACCTTCGCAGGAGGGAGTGGGCACTGCTGGCTCGCCTCAGGTCACATGTCAGGAGGAGCATTGTGCCTAGGCCAGGTGGGTGAGCTGTCTATGCACCTGTATTGTCCACAGGGGTAACACTGTGTATTGTGGCCAGAGCATGGGGGAGGGTTGGTCCATGGTCGGCTGTGACAGTGTTTGCAGGTGTGTGATGTATGGGTCTGGCTGTGTGTGCAGGCACACTCATTGGGGCAGGGGACTGTCTGCTTTGGGATCTCACTAATGTGTTTCTCAACGTTTGTTTCCCACAGGTGTGGAGGAGCGAAGGAGGGCCCGGGATGAGGCACAGAGGGGTGCTGCGGAGGTGGCTGGCCAAGGTGGCAGCGGTATGGGCCCACAGCAGCAGCAGCAGCAGCGGCTTGATGACGGTGAGTGTCATTACATCATGGATGCTATTGTGTGCTATGGGGGGGGAAGGCATGGCCACCGTCCATGGACAACACTGCCATGCACACGACGTGTGACAGTCAGCACTGTCGAGTGGCACTGCATGTCTGTGAGTGCGTCACTGGGGGTCCATGCATGCACTGGGCACATGGCTGTGGCACTAACTTCCCACCATGTAGCCATGTCACTGTACTGCCTTGGTTGTGCTGTGCTGGGCATGGGTTGGGTGAGTGTGCAGCAGCACACATGGCTGATGCTGTCTGGTTGGGCTTGGCTTGTGTACGGTCAATGTGAGTGGGTGCAGTCCATCACAGGGGCAGGGCACTTGGCTGTATGCCATGCATATTAGGTGGGCTTCAGGGTTGTGGACAGTCACAGCCATTGATTCTGTTCCCTTGCTCTAGGTGTCCGGGTCCTGCACAGGATTGAGCAGGCCATCCACCGCCTGCTGGAGCTGTCCACAGAGTCCCTGCACATTCTGAGGGAGATGAACCGGAGGGGTGTCCGATGCCGGAGGAGGCCACGGGGACAGAGGCAGCCTGCTGATGTGCAGCCTGGGGGGTAGTAGCTGCCCCAAACCTACCTCTTTACTCTTCCCTCACACCCTGCCTTTCCTCACCAAGTTCTTCACCCTTGCCCCACACCCACCCCTACCTTGTACCCGTACCCCCACCCTGTATTGTATATATTTGTATATAGTTATGGTTGTTCCTATTGTTATTGTTGTTATATTGATTAGAAAATATATATTTTGTTATGAATACCGTGATGGTCTCTGATTTGCAGCTGACTATAGGTGCTCAGTTGCAGTGGTGTGCATGGCATCTGGTGTGGTGTTGTCCTGGGATTATGTGTGTGTGTGTGTGTGTGTGTGTGTGCGTGGGGGGCTATCCCTGGTGTGGTGGTGGCTTTCAGCCGGTCTGGCCGTGTGCTGCCACACACCGCTGTGAGCTCCTGGTGGGTCTGGCTTGTATGGTTCTGTGGTACACATGGTCGCATTGTGCTGGGGGGGGGCATGGTGATTCTGGCAGTGCCGGTCACAGTCACTGCTCATGGGTGGTGTCTTGGGGTTCCAGTGCAGGTGTGCTGTGCCAGAGGGGGCTGCTGTACACTTGAGTTGTCCGGCCCCTTTGTATGGCGAGTCTCTGCTTGCCAGTGGGTGTGCTGGCGCCATGGCCCAGCTGTGCTTTGTTGGCTTGTCCCCATGGGCCAGTGGATATTCCGTCCCTCCACCAGTGATGCTGTGCTTCAGGTGTAGGGGTGTGTTGTTAGTTCTGCAGTGTGTTCCTGTGCCCATCTGTGGCATGGGTGGTGGGCCCCTGCCTACCTCCCTGGTTGTGCAGTTCCATTGCTTTGCTGCTGGGGGGGCTCTCTGCTTGTGATATGGCGCCTCTAGACTGCTCAGCTGGGCTGGACTTGTTGTGCTATGGCGCATCATATGTGCTCAGCTTCCCCTTCCTGATTGCGCTATGGCACAGGTTGTGCGATATTCAGATGTTGGCTGGTTGCGTAATTTGACTTGCTCCATGTTTGAATATCGCATCTGTTGCACATGTGCGCAATTGACTTGTGCTTGCTTCTGCTATTGCACACATTTTGGGCACAGTTTGAATATCTGGCCCTCTGTGTCTAGAGACAGGAATTACTTTGAATTTGATGGAATTTTTTATGAATAGGCACGTGGTACAGCCATGGGCAGTACCAAGGCACTTGCATACACAAATGTATGTTTGTACCAATTCAAACTGAAGCATACAGTATTTTGGATGAAAGTCAAAACCCTTACAAATAATATATCAAGGTGTGGCTTTGCTTTACTGATGGTATATTTTTATATGGACAGGATCAAAATAACAACTACAGAATTTTGAAAGCTATCTAAATACTTGAGATGTTCATATAAGATTTGTCACAGAGTACAGTCAGACAAAGGTGTCATATTTAGACCTTAAGATACATTTAGAGGATAAAAAGATTAAAATATCATTATTTAGAAAGCCAATAAATTGTAATACAATCTTGCATGGCATAAGTTACCATTCACCTAGTTTAATTCAAAGTATACCCAATTCACAGTATATGCAGATTAAGAGGAACTATACTGACACAGACTATTTTCAGGAGGCTTAAAAGGATATGACATCCAGGTTCAGAAGCAGGGGTTACAGCCAACAGACACTACAAAAGACCAATTATAGGTTACAACACAAAACACGGAAAGAGCTTCTGGCACAGAGGGACCAACAGAGCAATCCAATAATTTAGTGGTAGCAATGAAATACAACCATAAATCTGGAGAAAAAAAGAATTATTACTAAACATTGGCATATTTTATCAGTAGGTGAGCCAAGGAGAACAATATTTAAGAATAGACCTATAGTGGTTGCTAAATAAGTAAGAAACATTAAGGGCAGACTAGTACATTTGCACTTCATTAGAGAATCTGACACAAGCAGGCAGCTACTTTAGGAGCCCTAAAGCCAGGGATGTCACTCTCTGGCAGAGATGTTCAGTGCGTGGACATACAAGTAAGTAAAAGAGTTTTTGGCATCCACACACAGGCAGGGAATACTTAATAGTAGACTATTTTGATTGTAACACTCAGGGGGTAATTTATATGCTGCAGTGCCACTGTGATTTACTTTATGTTGGTAAAACTAGTAGTGTTTTAAAAGTCAGGATACAGGAACACAAGGGTGATATAAGGGAACAAGAAATTACATCACCAGTTGCTATGCACTTTAAACTGGCAGGGCACCAGGGAGCATCAGCAGAAATGAAGAGGATATTTGATTTTAAAGTATTGGTTGCTCTCACATAGGTATGAACACAGAAATCAGTTGGTAGCAGTGATGGGGTGGACAGTGGGGCAAATTGTTTATGTATTTATGCCAGCAGTTACATTGCACAAAATATGCCATAAGAACATAATTAAAGATTTGTAGAAATAACTTGGGTTAGTAAATTTCAACAAAATACAACCCCCTTCTCAATCCCACTTTTAGTAATGTCTTTCATTCGTTATGGGTCCTTGGTTGGTGTGAAGTGGGTCCCACCCCCATTTACTCATCTTAGAATTTATAATGTCTGAAGAATTTATCACTCTAATGTATGCTGTGGCATATTCTATTTCTTCAACGTGTATGTGTTCATGCATAAGTTTGTGAGAATATCCATGGAATGATTTAAATATAATGTATAACTTTACTTTTAAGCCATTAAAGTTGTTATTTAGCCAAAGGACACAGATCAGCAACTGAGTGCCTGCTTGTGAACCACTCCTGAGTTCTTTGTTTCCATCTAAAAACTCAAAGGATCCTGGTTGCTTAGCAGCCATGTTGCTTCATTTTGGGAACTGACAGAAGGATAGTGTAATGTCACTGGGGTTAGAGGGATCACGCTGTATGTGAGTTTATGAGCAGGTAGAAGAGGGTGAGCTGCACAGACAGTGTTCCTCTTAGAACAAGATGCTGTGCATCTTTGATATTTTGAAAGTCTTAGACAGCACAACAGTATAAAATAGGAAAAGTAAATTTTCTTTTTATTCTGCAGAGACAGCAAGTAGCAAACAGAGGGCAAGATTTTCAAAGCATGGTACAGGACTTGCGTCCAGCCCTGCATATAGGTTCTGGTAGTGTGCCAAACCATTCACCACAGCTGAGCCCAATTTTATAAACTTAAGTGCAGTTGTGACAGTTTTCACAAATTACGGCAGCTTGCCCCAAATATCTGGCGCTGGCACCGTAAAAATGGCCCCCAGGATTGCTACAAGTTAGACCAGAAAATGTTGGTCTAACTTGTGACAATTGCCGCATGGGATAGAAAATCCCATTAGATCACCACAAACTCCATGCGCCATATCATCAGTGCACCAGGGTGTGTGGCGATCTAAGGCTTTTGAAAATCCTACCCAGAGTTTGCATTGTAAATGTTTAGAGGGCAACAAAGCTGACTGCATGCAGTGACCTGTATTCTCTGGAGCAGAGGAACCAAGAATGTTTAAAGATGGTTTGTGGCTAAGAAATATTATATAGTATTTTTACTTTAAACTAATGTAGCTCATGTTAAAGGAGAAACTATTTTTAAATGTGTTTTAACTTCAGCATCTGTGCAGTAGGCTACAGGGTGTTAGCACATAGTACAGTGGTAAATACATGCAGACTGTAGCATTCTGATTGATGTTAATTTAGGATGAAACATTATGATTTGTTCTCCATATGTACAGTACATTATATTTTTGTAGATTGAATTGGGACATAAAAAGTCAAGTATAATGTTTTGTGAAAAGAGAAGCACTAGTCAGATACCCTCTTAATGGACTTAAAGTTCATGGGCCTGATTCACAAAGGTCAGGGCAAGCTGCACCGAAGGCAGCTTGCACCAGTCACCGGTGCACCAGGGACCCTGCTCCCAGTTCACTGTCAGGTAGGGTCCCAGCATCAAAGTCCTACAGCTTGCAGCAACAGTGACCCTGCACCAAAAAGAGGGAACATCTGGAAGGTGTGCCACGAGCTGCGGGGTGGCCATGCGGCAATAGAACCATGGACAGTAGTCCCTGGTGGCTAGTGGCCTCCCCCAACCCCAATCCCCATCTTAATAGAAAATATCATGTCCCTGGTGATCCAGCAGCCCCCCAACCCTGATCCTCTTATAATAAAAAAATGACATTCCTGGTGGCAAGGGGCACCACAACCCCAATCCCTTTCTCATTACGGTAATCATGTTCCTGGTGGCTTATTGGACCCCCACCTTATCTCTGATCTTCTCATATAACTTAAATATATCCTTCCTGGTGGTCTAGTGGACCCCCAACCCCTCACCCCAGCAGGCAGTGTCCCACCACCCCACTCCCCCAGTCCCACCCCCTAGTCGATGATGGACACAGCCCTCTACTCTCCACCACAGTTGGCTGCTGACTGAGCTGTCAAGGAGCATGTACTGTATACAGTACATGCCCACTGACTGACAGCTCTGTCAGTCAGTGAGCGCGTACTGTATACAGTATGTGCTCCTTGACAGCCTGTCAGTGGCCAACCATGGTGGTGAGTGGAGGGCTTTGTTGGTTGCTGGCTCAGGATTGGGATGGGTGGAGTGGGGTGGTGGTGTACGGCCTGCTGAGGTGGGGAGGTTGGGGCTCCACTAGACCACCAGGGATGTGAGTACAGTAATAAGAAGGGGATCAGGGCTGGAGGAGACAGCTACCCATCAGAGACATATTTTATTTTATATTACAAGGAGATTGGGGTGGGGGGCTAGCCACCATTGATGGGATTTTTTTATTGCAAGGGGATTGAGGCTGGGGGGGGGACTGCTAGCCACCAGGGG
This sequence comes from Neoceratodus forsteri, assembly GCA_016271365.2. NCBI lineage: Eukaryota > Metazoa > Chordata > Ceratodontiformes > Ceratodontidae > Neoceratodus > Neoceratodus forsteri. Next base: position 64,627,200 of record CM057459.1, read on the forward strand.
TGTGATTTTTTATTACGAGGAGATTGAGGCAGGGGAGGGGGGACCATGGCACATGGCACAAGTTCACTGACCCTCGAAGAGGATGCACCTTTAAGTTCCCTCAGACCAGCCCTGGCTGGTCTAAAGGTACTTAGACTTTTTTTTCCTCTGGGAGAGTTTATTGAATCCTGATTTAGGGGAAATGGCAGCTTGCATCTGCTGCAAGCCCCCTAGCACCCTGCCACAGCCCACTCTGTGGCACATGCCTGGCACAAGCCTTCTTTGGTGCTTGCAGGCTACATTTGATGCAGGAAGATTTTGTGAATTGCTCCTGGCACCTCTTTTGGCACAAGCCCCTTGCGCCATTCAGGGGAGTTTTGTGAATCTGGCCCCATATGTACTTATTGTGAAATTAATGCTTGTTAGCATGACTAATTTGAATATTTCTGTTTAACTGATATTTACAGAAAACTGATTATGAAGTCCCCTTGAAAAAGCCTTTTGGGAGGTGAAACATCGGGGCAAGCAAAATAAATTATCTACTCTCCAGCTGAAGTGATTGGTGTATGTTATGCAAGACACTGGTGAGAATCCACATTCTCCATTTAGAAGTTTATGCTTACCTTCATGTGGATGCGCTGCAGTTAATCAAGTCTCCAGACTCCAGCCATTTCCCGCAGAGCATTTTTTTAAATACACAGGGCGATCTCTATTTTGACACACAGTGGTATGTTGTGAATGGGGGCTTTCACTGCATCCTTAAACCCAGACTTGACAACACTGGTGGTAAGTGTGAGAACAGATATCTAATGGTCAGAACTCTGAATCAAACTTCACAAATAGGTTTCATTATGTGTGGTAGTTATGTCATCTCAATGAAAAAGATCATACATTTCTTCAAACTTTCACATATCCTAATCTAGTATTGACTGTTTCACCTTACCCAAAGCAGTGTCAGTGGCTCAGCAGGTTGCACACTCACCTCTGAGGCTGAAAGGTTGTGGGTTGTAGTCCCACACCAGGCATTTGGGGTAAATCCCAATACTGACACTGCAGTGCATCATGAGGGGGATGCTACACTCCTGAGGTGCTGTCTTTTGGATGTGATGTTAAACTGAGACCCTGTTCAGGTGGACATTAAAGATCCAGTGGCACTTCTTGAAAAGAGTAGGATAATTTTATCTGAGAAAAAAGAGTAAGCATTACATCAGTTCAAACAAATCCAGCAAAAATCATAATATACATCCATGCGATTTTATATGTACACACATGTAGTGGTGACCCCTTACTCATTTCACTTAGTATTATCCAGAAACTATATTCCATAGACCACTAGCTGCCCCAACATGATCCCTGACTTAAAATAAACTCTTCATTTTTTCATAAGTGAGTTACTTTTCCAGGAGCATATTTGGTTTTATCAGACTCCTTCACATTCTGTACTGCAAGTTCAATTTGTTAAATCAGGACTATGTCAGTTGTATTTGCTGCATCAGATGTTGACATTGCTTGCCATAAATGAAACTTTAAGAGTACAAAAATAACATTCAATGTGCTGATATGGAACTGTTTCCATATCCCAGAATAGTCTCCCAAAATAAGTGTATTATAAGTAACTCGGGATAAAAAGGCCATTGCCATCTGGCTGCCAAATCAACCCAGAACTGTACATTATGTGGATATGTGATATAAAAATGTTGCATGGTTTCTTCTACGTTGTTACATGTTAATATTGGACACAACATTTCCTGTATGGCCTTATGCTTTAAATTCCCTCAAACTCCTAACTTACCCTTACTGCATAGCCAAAGAATGCCCCAAGTATGTTGGGATACCCTACTATCATTCAGTACTGCTAAAGCCTGTGGCATTTTTGTGGGTATACATTCAAGGAATATTAATATCACTTTTTGTACATCATATACAATGTGATTGTATACTGTTTTCATTCTAAAGCCTGCAAGCTCTATTTTCCAATTTTCTATTGCCTAAGTATTTTTAGTGGCACCACAGCATGATCTGGTGTATCATAACTTGTGATTATCTTAGGTGCCTCTTGTTCCCACTTAGACATATATGTATGAAATGCATTCTGTATCCATTTTTGTCAGGGATATTGAGTGGTGTTCCAACCCCATACAATAGTGTTTGTGATGGAAAAAGAGTGGTAGAAAACAAACAGGTTTACCATATGTAACCCTCCCACTTTATATGGCAAGCAAGCAAAGTCCCTCTTAACTGGGTTGAGGTGACTCCCTCACAACATTTGGAAAAAATTACTTGGTAGTCTAGTTTCCAGGGGTACTAGCGATGCATATACAAAACTTAAAGTGATTTTGTCAGGTTTTGCAGATGCCTTTTTCATGTAGAATGCCATTGCCACCCATGATTCAGATGTTGAAGCTGCAATTTGTTTTGTACAAACATCAGTCATAGTAATTTTATGTTACATTTTTTTAGCACTTTGTCTTCCAGTTTTCTGTGTGCAACCACACCTCCAGAATGATGTCAAGCAAGGGAACTGTCAGTGTTTTACATACAGCACCAAGGAATTCTGTGTAGATTGTAACATTGATATAAATGTTAGTTACTCAGAGGAGCAGTCCCTTATTTTAGTGGTGGTACTCACACCTAATATTTAGAGGTACATAGCAAGGCATTGTGGGTACAATAAGAAGTTGTTTTCCACTTCCCTTACTATGAGAGTGCAGTCTCATATTTCTGTAGTGGCTTCAACAATAACAGCTCTAATATGTTTATTTTCAAAACAAGGCATTGTGCACATAGTGTCTAGCTAACAAGATTTCTTTACTGAAAGATGTAGTCCCCTATTTCAGTAGTGTAGAATTTTGCAATACTAAGACTGACCAACAGAGGTCTCTGTTTCAAACCAGTACTTAGAAAATGTTTTTCCATTGCATGATGTCATGAATGAGGGATGCAGCACTGAGAAAAGAAGGGGCAGATTATGCAAATGAAGCAGAGTACAGAAATAAAAGCATTTTTTTCATGGAAAACGGACCTTTTTGGCAGTTTGAATGGTAGGAGATTGAATCACAACTCCTGCAGGTTGCTACTCTCATTTGCTATGGCAATCCTGACAAAATCACTTTAAATATGTGAATATAGGTAATAAAGATTTCTTAATTATTAAAACTCTCTTTTTTTGACAGTTTCTAAGTTTTCCAGAGCCTCCCTTTTGATTCACAAATCTTCAGTTTCTTCTCCCAATTTAAAGTGGGCAAATCTCCATTCCCAAACCAGATGACTAACACTTTTCGTGGGGTGATAGACATTGCTATCCCTGTGATATTACTCGGTACATCTGGTAAGTCCCCTATCGGATGCTCACACTTTTGTCCAAATTTTGCAATGCCCCTGTGATTTTTGAAAAGGCCTGAAAAGCTTGTACAGTATAACCATTTCTCATGACACTGTGTCTTTTACAAAAAGGCAAATATCATCTGTATATGCTGAGAGTTTTTCCTGACTCAGACTGCTATGAGGAGATAACCCTATGATCTGGTTGTTCCATTTGATCTGACTTATTACGGGTTCTAGGGAAAATGTGTATAGCAAGGAGCTTAAGGGGCACCCCTGCCATACCTCTCTATCTAGAGGGAACACCTCACCCAAGTTTCCATTTACAGATGGTACTGAACAAGCTCCTTTATACAATTTCTCAATCCAACCTACCATTTTCCGTGGTATGCCATATGCAAATAGAACTTGCATAAGATATTTGTATCCCACTTGGTCAAAGGCTTTGGATTGGTCTAGGGATAAGACATACTGTATCTAGTTAATTTGTTTTTCCTATTGTATTCAAATATTTCTCTCAACAGTAATAAATTATGTTGTATATTTCTGTGTAGAATAGCACAAGTTTGTGCTACATCAATAAGTGATTCTGTAACGGGTTGTAACCATAAACAGAGTAATTTGGTCAGAATTTTGTAGTCATTATTTAAAAAGCTTATAGGCCTCTACTTCGGTATATCAAGCTTATCGCCTTCATTTTATAAATGTAGGTAATAATTGCTTTCCCAAAGTCAAGACAATTTTTGTAATGTTCTAAAATGTAATGATATACTGGTACCAATAAAACAATAATGTCCTGTGCAAGTATTTTATAAAACTCACTTGTGAAGTCACCTAGTCCTGGAAAAGTTTCATTTCTTTAATGACATGATTATATTACAAATTTCTTCTGGGTAATGGGCCTTTCCAGATGAGCATGTTCCACTCTGTTGCCAGTTGTGAAACTGGTGCAGTTAGAAAGCTGGATAAACTATCATGTAAATGAACTTCATTATTAAATGTAGATTTTAATGAATCCTGTGCCAACAGTAACATATCTACATCAGTTGTGGCTAAAGTGCAATTCTGCTTGTATAAGCCTGTCATTACAGTGGCATCTAATCTCTGTTTACAGGCCACATATGGGTCTGAAGCAGGCTGCTTAACAGTTCCAAATCTCACTTCTGCTGCCAGTGTCTTAGCTCTGTTACTGTATATCGCTAAGCAAACATCTGTTTTTTTGACTTCAGCTATTTGTGTTTTATATTCCACTTGTTCATTCAGTGGGAAATACATCAATCTATATAGTTGATTTCGAAACCCCAGGTATTTCAAACAGCTGGAATTAGCTTTATGGTGTCTAAGTTTAAAAAAAAATGTTTCAGATTCCTTTTAGTGTCCTGCCACCATTACCACATATCATCATACAGACAATATGTTGATTGCCAGGCTCCTAATAACTGTTCCACATTTAATTTTAATTCTTGTTGTTCTAGCAAAGAAGAATTCAACTTACTTCAACTTACAGCATTGTGTCTGGGAGAAGAATCTGAATGGAGCTGTTGCTAAACTAAAGGTACTTAATAATATATGGTGATCTGAAAACTCAGTAGGTTTTAGTTCCATTTTTGTAGGTGTAAGGAATTTAGAAGTAAGCATAGAGAATACTGGATGAGCAACTATGCACAACCAGTGTGTTCTGCCACAGAGAGGTTAACATAGAAACATAGACTTTGACGGCAGATAAGGACCACTTGGCTAACCACCGAGGTTCTGATTCCCTCTGACCTCGAGAGCAAAGCTTGAGAGGTCCATGGGAATCAGAACCCCGAGGTGACAGAACACACTGGTTGTGCATAGAGTTGCTCATCCTGTATTTTTTATAGTGTATTGTACTGTGTTAAATATGTGTGCATGAGTCCTTTTGCTTTCAAAATGAAACTGACTCATGCAGTCTCTAGAGGTTCTAGAATGTTGTTCTACCACAGTAGGGTAGAATCACATTCCATGACCTTTGGAACTGTGGTACAACAGCATTTTGAAAGGGATGGAATTCTATACAGAACAACACTGTAGTATACACTATAAATAATTTATTCATGTTGCATATGTATACCTATACTATGTATAGCTTGGGTCTTTCCTAAGTTGTATGAAGGAATCCTTTAGATTTGTTCCTGAAATAATCTGCTTCAGTGCATGTGAATCACAATGCATTTTTCTGAAATGCTGTCCATGAGATTTTGAATCTAAACTACAGTTAAGGTCCCCTCCCCATATTATGTGTTTTCTAGTATACACATAAGGTTTAATGTTTTCAAAAAGCTCAATCCGTAATTACTTTGTTTGAGGTGCATAAGTACTGATTAACCGAAAATCAAACTCTCTCTATTTACAATCCAACAGTAATGCTCTGCCTGATAAGATATCCACCACCCTGTTTAGTGAAAAAAGAGGTCCCTTATACAGAATTCCTGTCCCATCTGTGCCGAATGTCCAGAAGGATGGAACCCACACCCAGCTTCTTCTAAGTTGCTTCACTTCGAAGATAGTGAACTCAATCTTGCTTTTTGCAAAAAGATTATATCTTGAGAAGTGTTCTAGGTAGGACAAAACTGAAATTCTTTTTTTTAATAGTTTTTAATGCTACACACATTTAAAGAAGCTAGGTGAAAGGAAGTCATATGTAGTTATTAATAGTTAGGGGCAACCTCCATCATTTTGTGTTCCTTTCAGCTTTCTTCTTCTCTCTTTTTTTAGGGAGGGGGGTGGTTCTACCATTGCTCATTTTTCTTGATCTTCCATTTCTGATATCACCTCTGAACTATTGGAAACATCAGACTCTAAATCAGACTCTCCCCAATCCTTCTGTAAAGGAGTATAAGCATTTTACAGAGGGAGGGCAAAAGGTGCAGGTATTTGTTTAGCAGTAGCCCTTGTTAACCTGTGAGTGGCCTGTGTAGTTTTTGGGGGGGGGTATGTCCTGTGGTGCAGCACTAGGACCTGCTGGTGTTTCTTGTACTCATTGTTCACTGGTTTCCTGTTGTGGGATTTCACTGTAATCGACCTTGGGGGTGGGGTTCCTAGGGGACTCCTTTCTTCTTCATCCATAGGAGTGGGCCCAAATTGTGCTCTCCACTCTGATATGCTTATCCTAGCATTCTGTTCAGGGGTTGACTCTGCCTGGGTGGGATGGGGTAAATTAGATGCAAGGGCAGGTGGGAGTGGATTAGATGCCAGGGATCTCCTTCAGTCCCAGGCTTGCTGTATAAGACCATCCTGATCCCAGCCCTCATTCTTGTTATGTCTTGCCCAAGGACACTAATGAAATGCATGATCTTTATCATCACAAAATTACATTTAAAAATGTTCTCACACTGTACACTAGCATGTTCAAAGTCTCCACACAGGGAGAACTTAAGCAAGTCACATGTGATAGTCAAGTGGGTTCTAGCCCCGCACTTGTAGCACACATTTGGCTGACCAACATAAAAGCACATTCCCCTGTCTTTACCAAGGAAGAAACTGTAAGAAAGGTGAATAATTTCAGAATGTACCTGGAACAATTTTACCTTAACTCTCCATCCCCCAGTCAATATCCCCTCTGAATCAATAATTGCCTCAGGGAGGCCCAAAATATCACACCTGTTCTGTAACCAGTAATATATATTGCTTACATTTACCCCCTCATTCCTGAACATTATTTTATTCCATTGTGTTTCTATTCAAATTCCTTGGACTGTTACTGTACATATAGTAGCCTGATTGTATATGGTCACATTTTTGTACTCTGAACACATTAGGATGCACAATCTCATTTACTGGGGGTCCTTGACAGGTTAAATTGCACTGGGTCAAGATTGTAGTGATTGGTATAAATGATGGTGTGTTAGGAATCTTGGCTCACATGCCTAGTGAATAAATACTTTCTTCTAACTGCAGTAGTTATTTTCCCATGGGGTGGGAAGGGTTTAATTCCATTATGTTTTTACTCAGATTCCTTAGACTGTTTCTGTACATGTAATAGTGTAATTATATACTGACACATTATTGAACTCTGAACATATCAGGATGCATGGTGTCATTTACTTGGGGGTCCTTGACAGGTTTATTTTTTTTTTAATTTGGCACTTATTTTGACAATTGAAATTACCTTGTATAAAATCCTGTTACAGCACTGAAGGTCTTCAGGTTTATGGAAGATAGTAACTAGTTGAGTGTATAGTTGGGAAAATGTCTCCAGACAGGTTTTATATTGTATAGATGTGTGAAACAGTTGCTCACACTATGTAAACTTTACTTTAAACCCTCTTAATGCTATATATAGAATATTTCTGTTATATAGTTTTTTTGTTTTGTTTTTAACTTACAATAATATCACATTTTAGCATGTACTTAAGTGAGTATTGAATCCAAAGGTCTTGCTTTTCATTGGACTGTATTCACAAACACACTGAGACAGTCAGAATTTATGTTAGTGGAGCTTTCTGCTCAGAGGGTTCTTATCTTATTCTGATGACATTTGACCTTGAAAGGCTTCTCAACTAAAAGCAAACTGGTGAAATATAGTTCAACTGATTTAAACTTCAGTTATGGTTCAAATGAATATTTTACACCAATGAGAATTCTTTCAGTTTTTTTTAATGTATGATCTGGCTGTTAATAGTATGTGCTTTTCTAAATAACTGCCATAAGCTCCGAGGAAGGACTTAGTTAGTCAGAAAGCTTAGCACTTTGTTCTTTTTGTAACATCTATGTTGGTCCAATAAAAGGTATCAAACCCTTTGCTTCTGGATCTGTTCTTACAAGGACCAATACGGCAACAAAACTAAATCTGTATGTGAACATGATAGTGATATGCTTAATCTGGGGCTTAGTCAGAGGATGGCATAAAAGGGGATCCATAGTGACGTTTGTTTAAGTGAATTATATTTCAGTCAGAATCTTTCTAACCCTGCATTAGTCTTGAAGCTAATATCGTTCCTCACCAGACACATGTATAAGTGCATAGATATTAACAGCAACAAACTGTAATGCCGCTTTAATTAAATGTCTGGCTACGTATATCCTATCTGGATGTTCCTGCGGGCCCTCTCGGTATTTCAACCTAACTGCATTTTTTTCTGGGAGCCTGCTCCAACTTATTTTTAAATAAATCAGAAAAAGTACTCTCCCAAGCTGTCTCAGTTGCCCCCCTTGTATTCTGACTCCCTGTGTCAGACAAATTGTCACTTGCAGCATTCCTGAAATTCACTCATGAATCTCTGTGATTATCAGAGTTAGTTGCAGCACCGTCAGATGAGGTGCCTGGCCTTTCAGCGTCAAAGTCAGAACTGCCAGAATTATCATTACCATCAACTCGTTGTGGGGCCTCGTTTATTTTATTGAGTCGAGGCACCTGTAGCAAGGCCTGCTGTGCACTCTGTGAAGTCTGTGATGCCATTCCTGACTCTGTGGAGGGCATCACCTAGACAGACCTGGTTGAATGAGTATCCTTCCATCGATTTTTGGTAACATCCCATGCTGGGTCGGGGATCCATTGTCCTGTGACATCTTTCATCCATCCTGCATTTCATAATGCTTGTTCTGCCATACATGTTTCCTCTTGATATAGTTTGTTCTGTACAGGTAAAGCAAATTGCTTCTGAATTTGTTGAGTGACAGATAAAGTATCAGGTTTCACTTTGTTTGCTGTCTTTTCTCCTGTCAGCTGTTTGTCAGTCACAGCTGTCTTCTGACCTACTCCACATCAGATGGAGAGGGGTTTGCATCCAAAACATCGCCAGACATATGTGCAGAAGTCCAGTTTTGTTTTTGTTTTTACTTTTTCAGTCTCACAAACTCCCTGGGAATCTTGTAGGTCTAAATCCATTGTTACCGTATCTCCAGCGGACTCTCCCACTACACTTTCAGACAAATTTTCCTGTGTTACACTCTGTATGGCTTTCATAGCCAAAATTACAGAAACAGTGTTTACTCCATCCAGCTCTTTGTCCTCCTGTTCCATCTGGGCTGGGTGTGAGGACTCCACCACAGTCTGCACATCTTCCACATCTTTCTGTTCCACACAGGGCTCCTCTATCTTGGATCAGGAGCCAACAGCGCTCCCTTCAAAGAATAGGGGAACTTCACTGGTGTCTTGCCAAATTTCCCCCACTCACTAAAAATACCACCAATAGCTTGATCTGGTTCGATTTTAATTGGTTACCATCTGTATCACCTCCCCCTGGGTCGCCCCTGAAAAAGAGACTTCTAGTCTCAGTGGGCCTACCTGGTCAACAAAATTCAATAAACAGTGGCTGCATTTACTGTATTGCAAAACTGTTTGATACAGACTTTGTCTGATCATGCACGAGTGTCCTTATACCTAACTCTAGACCCAAAACCACTACAGTGTCTTTGTAAACTAAATATCACCTTCCTGGCAAAGGAAGATAATCTTACAAGGGTCAAAGGGGCAAAACAAAAATATTTGGAATGCAATGACACTGGAGATTTCCAGATCATTCTTTAGAATGCATTAAAAATAGTCATCATAGCTGCGGGTCTATTGAAAGACAGTGACACAGAAAAAACTAGCAACAGATGAACACCTTACAGTACAGGCCACCTTCTCCCATTTACAGAGAGCTCACAAAAATAATCCCTCAGATTTGTACACCCTGCAATCACTCAAAGAGGCAAAGTTGCAGCTGTTAAACCTAACAACCCAGATGGCAGAGGCAAGTTTACATTATAAGAGTCACAAATAATATGTACAAGGCCACTGAATGGATAAATTGTATAGCTGCCATGATACTGTTGTGTAACACTGCTATGTTTGAACGTTCATCCCCACTTTGTACCCCCACCCTGGATCATACCAGAAACCCAGCCTGGGCTTGGTGTTACCAATTTCTAAACAAATAATCAACTAGAGATAGTTTGCTCTGCAGATGCATGAGGACCTAGCAAGCATGCAGGCACGTGTCAGCCAAAGTTACTAAGGACACTAAGCATACCATGACGGCCCTGAAGGGAATAGCAGAGGACGCTGAACATTTTTGATCAAAACCATATGTACTCAGAACCTGAAGAAAGGCAGTTAGAGTTGGATAACAATTTTAGAGCCATTAAACTATCCAAACTGAAAACAACAAAAGGGTAGCCATAGATGTACCCATATCCAGAAAAGAAATAATGGCAGCCATTAAATCCTTTAAGAATAATAAGCCCCTGGGCCCAGAATGCAGTTCAGGAGAGCTCTTTAAATTGTGTATAGCAGAGATATCAGACTTTTTCTGTAGAGCAGAAGGAGGTGATTACAGTTATTCTCAAACCATATAAAAATCCCATGCAATGTGTCTCATATACAGACCAATTTCCATTATTAATGTTGATCAAAAAATTATGATAAAGGTTCTGGTTAGCAGATTACAGCAGATTATATCACACCTGGTATACTGGAACAAGACTGGTTTTATACCACAAAATAATTTCTTTGAGAATGCTGGGAGATTTTTTATGATTAAACATGCAGTTAAACATCACAGGGATATGAACTTGACAATAATGATTAACTCAGAGAATAAATTCATTCATATGAACTGCTAGTACATGAGTCACACCATGGCCTGATTTAATTTTGGCTAAGAAATTTTAAAGCAAATTATAGTAATATACCATATAATAATTCTTTGGCAAGAGTGCAAGTCAATGGGGTCACATCATCTTACAGTGGAGCAGCCAGGATGCAACACCTTACTGCAGCACATTACAGTAGGGTTACTGCAGTAAACAATGCAGTTTCAATGGGAGTTCATTATTTTTCTCATGCAGTAGCTCAAGATACTGCATTGCATCCTAAATGGCTCTCTTGTATTTGCTGTGACAGACAGGGGCAAGGCAGGGATGACACCCATCACCCCTATTATTTTGTTCTCATTATTGAGACTTTAGCAGCAGAAAATAGATAGTGAGAGAAAATGAAAGAAGAATTTTGTGACATATCACAAAAAGTGGTCCTCTATGTAGGTGATACTTTACTTTTCATTAGTGACCCTGCATCCTCACTGCCCCATTACTTAAAATCTTAATGGAGTATGGTAAACGTTCGGGTTTAAGGTTAACGCCACTAAAAATCAGAGAATATGATCTTATGTAGGACATTTCATAGGGCTCTTAGGGAACAGATGCCCTTTAAATGTGTTAATCAAACATTCAAATACTTAGGGATACCTGTTACAGAAAACAGTACTTTTAGTTCAGGAGAATTCCACTCTCCCCTAGATATGAGTGATGCAGAGGTGTTTAGTAGCAGGGTGCAGCACAGTTTATGGCAACTTCAGACCCCATCCAGAGCCAGAAGCAGTTTATCAGCACACTTCAATAATACTCAGGAAGCTGGTTCACTTACCTAACCTGTAGGTTAATACAAAAACGTGGTGGTGTTCACATCAGTGATCTGGAGGTACTGTGGGTCACCCTGGAGACAGGAGCCAGAGCCTACATTCACAATGGGGTGATAAACAGGCCTCCAACACATTGGGTAGAACTGGATAATGCAATGGGGGAAGCCATTAGCACAATGGCAGAAAAAGGGGAGGTGCTGCTGGTTGGGGACTTTGATCTGCTGGATGTAGATAAGAGCCTCCCAGCCATGGCCTTGGCTAGAAGCAGGGACATCTTGGACTCCCTGCAGGATGTATTTCTCACGCAACTAGTCAAGGAGCCCAGTCATGATGGGGCAATAATGGACGTGGTGCTCCAAAACAGGGTAGTATTTCGGACATTAAGGTGGGATGCCACCTGCGGATGAGAGATTACTGTACAGTGTGATTTAACATAAGGACAGTAGCAAAGGCAATCCACACAAGGATGGGAGTCCTGGACTTCAGGAGGACAGATTTAAGAACAAAATTAGTGAATGCCTCAGAGACGACCTAGCAGGGGGGGATTGTCTGAGCAGAGTGGAGGAACAGTGCAGCAAATTAAAGGATGGCATAGCGAAGGCAACAAATCACTGCATTAAACAAGTGAGCAAATGCAGGATGAAAAAGGGACCACTGTGGTTCTCGAGGAAAGTGGCTGAAAGGGTGAAGACTAAAAGGGTAGCATTCAGGAGGTACAGACAGACACAGAGGGAAGAGGGTACAGAAGTGTAACAGGAAAAGCAGAGAGAAGCAGAAAATGTGGCAAGGGGCCCAAAAGTGCAAACTTAGGAAAGGATAGCCAAAGGAGTAACTAAGGCGGACAAGATCTTTTTATGTACATAAGTGATAATAGAAAGACAAGGGGAGGGATTACGAGGTTAAAAAATACAAGGGGAGACTGTGCAGAGGAGGATCAGGAAAAGGCAGATATTCTGAACAGATACTGCTGCTTGATCTTCATAATGGAAGGAGAGGGGGATGGACCACACAAAAACAGCAGGAACACTGTGGGGAGGGAGGTCAACACAAGTCCATTAACAGAGGAAAGAGTCCTGAAAGGACTTGTGAATCTGAAACTGGATAAAGCTATGGGACAGACAGAGTACACCCAAGGGTGTAGAGGGAACTCAGAGAGGTACCGGTTGCACCTCTGACAGCCCTATTAAACAACACAGTGGAAACAGGAGGGGTTCCAGAGGATTGAAGGAGGGCAGATGTAGTCCTGCTTCATGAGAGTGACTGCAGGGAGGAGGCTGGCAACTATAGGATGGTCAGCCTGATGTCAGTGGTGGGGAAGCTAATGGAGACTCTTCTAAAAGAAGGGCTAGTGTAGTATCTTGAATGCAGTGGGCTACAAGACTTGAGGCAGCATGGATTCATGGATGGGAGGTTATGTCAGATGAACCTGATCGATTTCTTTGACCAGGTGACCAGGGTAATAGATCATGGGGTGGAGGACATGGCCTACTAAGACTTCTGCAGGGGCATTCAGCAGTGTACCACATAGGAGACTCATAAGGAAACTGGGCAGTTCAGGGTAGCTCCCAAGGTGGCAAACTGAGTAGGAAATTGATTGGTGGATAGGCAATAGAGGGTAATGGTAAACTACACTCACTCTGGGGAGGGGAGAGTGACCAGTCAGGTACCTCAGGGCTCAAAACTGGAACCAGTCCTCTTTAATATCTTGACGTGGCAGAAGAGCTGGAAGGGAAGGTATGCCTCTTTGAAGATACCAAAATCTGCAATTGGGTAGACACTCTGGAGGGGGTTGAGAGAATGTGTAGAGATCTGCGAAAACCTGATCAGTGGTTAAAGGTATGGCAGCTGGTTTGCAATGCAAAAAAGTGCAAAATCAAAAACCCAGGGCACAGAAACTCAGAGACAGAGTATAAAATGGTGGGACAGTTATTGATGGTCACTAAACAGGAAAGGGACCTTGGCATAATGATATCAGATGGCCTCAAGATAACAAGACAATGGGACAAGGCAGTAGTTAGGGCCAGTGGAGTGGGGGGTGGTGAATAGTAAAGGGTATCACATGCAGAAAGAGAGAGAGTGACCTGGGTTCATGAACAGACTCAGGTCACTCGGGGATGGCTGGGAGAGGGAGGCTTGAGTATCTCCTGGACTGCTGTCTCACCTCAGGAAGGGAGCTTTGCATGGCTCGCTGTTGCACTGCCACCCAGTGCTGGCTGGGTGGCAGCACATGCAAAACCACAGGAGTAGGAAGAGAACCCAATTACAGGACACTGGGGGAGTCTCTATGGAGGCAGTGCTCGTACATCACACCCATAGCATGTGTGTGGGCCCAGGGTGAAAACTGGTAGACCCCCTCCCCCAGTTGCAGGATGATGACAGACTCTTCACAGGCCCTGCACCAGTGACCAGGCACCACCCACAGCCCTGAAACAGAGGACAACAGTGGGAAGGTTTGTCCTGGGGAATTCAGATGACAGAGCTGGGAGGGTGGGCATGGTCGGAAAGGGGTAGCCGGGGCGACAAACAGAAAATAGAAGCAAAGAAAAAAAAAAAGGAAAGAGGTGTTATTGCTACTGTATAGATTATTAGTGAGACCCCATCTGGTGTACTGTGTCCAGTTCTGAAGACCACATCTCAGGATGGACATAGACAAACAAAAGGCTGTCCAGAGGAGGGAAACTAACATAGTGTGGGGGCTGCATTAAAAGCCCCATTAAGAGAGAGACTGAGGGATCTCGATATGCACACCCTGGAAGGGGGGATGTGACAGAGACCTATAAATGTTTCACAGTGGTGAATAAGGTAAACAAGGGGAGTATTTTCAGATGAGAAGGTGCATGAGAACAAGAGAACAAGGGAATGGGGAATTTAAGAGGGATGCGAGGAAGTACTGCTTCCCTAGCAGAGTGGTGGATTCCTGGAACATTCTTCCAGTGGACGCTGTGGGAGCAGGTTTTAAGCATGCATGAGATAGGCACAAGTAATCTTGTTAGGAAAGTGGGGAGTAGGGGAGTTAGCCAGTGATCAGGTAGGGTCTGCGGCAACAGTACAGGCAGTGGTAAATTGACAGTAGGCAAAGAGATCCTTCTCTACGGACACATTCTATGTTTCTATGTTTCAGTGCAAAAAGGCAAAATGGCTTCTTGTTTTCTTGGCTCAGTTGCCTAAATCCATTTTTGACTTACAAATGCATTTTCATAATATGGTTTCCCCATGCATTCAGGGTAGATTCAGTGGCTGTATGTGATAATAGCGACTGCAAAATGGCACCGACTAAAACCAGCAAGTGCACATCACCGAAAAGCAAAATGGCGATGAGCACTACAGCGCCTTCAACAAACAGTAACCAGCGCTTACATTCTCTGCAGGGGTGATGTGAAGGTACTTCTTACCACTCACCCCCATTTATAAAATAATCATCATTAGAGGGGATGATAATGGGGGACAGGGAAAACTCAGGAGGGGGCTACTTCACTGGGGGACACAAGTGGGCAGGGAAGAATATTGGGGGGCAACCTGCTGTTGAGAGGAACAAAGTTGGGAGGGCAAGGGAATGAGAATTCATCAAGGAAAAAAAAACATATTAAACAACAAACAAAAACATGCACAAAATAAAATCCCCCATAGCCAGTCCAGAACCCAGATCTTCCAGACACAGAGGAAGTGACTGTCCCCACTACACCAGACAGCCAGCTCAGAACTAATCTGACAAACAAAGCCCTATATACTGTACTCTGCAAACTAAGTGCTCCCTATGAAAATGAAAGCGTTGAAATTACAATGTGCTGTTTAGAGCACATAGCCGATTTTACATTCGCTATTTTCATATCGCCCAAATTCACTCGATCAAAATGCCTCGCTGTATTCACGGGATACCAGATTCAGCAGGGTCCATATGGGTGTGCGGTGAACACACCTGCACCAGCTAACATTTCAGCCTGAGGTCATATCTTCTTTAGAGCTGAGGTCAGGTCTGGCTGTGATGAATTTATACCTGTTCATAGTCTTCAGAAAAATGTAAATCAAGATGACCATTTCATAAAGTGTGTTAAAAGAATGTAATTAAGAGCATCTCAGGGTATTGTTTATAAGACGTGTGTGTCATAGGAATTTGTTGCTGCAAATGTGTGCTGTTTTTAATTGCACTGTAATTCACTTCATTCATTATTAGCATGACATGGCCTAGTTGCTGGAATCAGATGTTTAAGACAGAAAGGCTCTTATGGGTCCCGTCAATCAAATTAAGTTCCCATAGATACTTAAACAGAAGCCATCAATCTCCATAGAGACCATGAATGGGTATAAATCCATCACAGCCAGATGTGACGTCAACTCTGAAGAAGGTTTGACCTCATGTAAAATGTCAGCTGGTGCTGGCATGTTCACCAAGTGCCAGTTTGGACCCTGCTAAATCTATCCTGAATGCATTGGGAGACCATAGTACAGAAATGCATTTGTAACTTGGAAATTAATTTAGGCAACTGAGCCATGAAACAAGAAGCAGTTTTGCCTTTTTGTACTGATGTGAGCACAGGGACACTTTTCCATTAAACTACAGGTTAGATAAGCAAACCAACAGGAAGTACAAATAACTAGGCATACTCTAGGTTGGATAATGCTAAAAAATTAAATACATAGGGTTGCTACCTGTGCACTTTTGAGCCTAAAGCAGTATATTTTTGAACATGTTCCAGCCTAGTCTGTGCCCAGGTCTTTGTGCTTCCTGCTATTTTGGTTCTCACTGGAGCATCTTTCAGGACTGTGGTGTGTGCTATTTTGCTGTCTTTTTCCACATGAGCAAACCAGCCTCCTAAGTTTTATTGAAGTGTGCTGATAGACTAGTTCTGGCTCCATTTGGTGTCTGAAACTGCCATATACTCAGGGATACATATTAGAAAGGATCCCCAACAGCTATACATGGCAAAGTATTAAACACATCTGGACACCATGAAGGATGGCCTGCATTAATGGGAAGTGCTTCTGGTGCCCCATGGAAAGAGTGGAAGCACTTAAAATGAATGTTTTACTGAGGTTATTATATTTATTTTGAATGTTACTGGTAGTGGTCGGTATAGAAACATGGCAAATGTTAGACAAAATAATCTACACCTTTATTTGGGGAGTAAAAAGGACCAGACTTTGGAATGTGTTAATACATCAATGAAAAGCCAGGGGTGTGCTAGCTCTCCCTACATTAAAACATCATTATTGGGTAGCATACTCAGTCCTATAATAGGGGGACTTTATTGCACCATATCACAGGGATGATTAAAGGAGAACTGTGCTGTATCTATACGTCATTTTTCCCCAGTAGAAGCTGTTTTTAAATACTGGTTCAAATTCTGTTATTCCTCTAGCTATCCAGGCTTTTTAGTTATCCCATTGGGTGTTTCTGATTTACGTGCTGCTGGTAAGCACCATTTTAGAACTGTATGATGTAGTTTATGTCCCTGTTCTACTCTTCTATTGTTGGCATAATGCGTTCATGTTCTATTACAGAACTCTGTGGTTGAGAGGGACATAAACTATATCATACAGTTCTAAAATGGCACATAACACCACATTGTGAAGCATAAACACCCAATGAGGTTACTAAAAGACCTGTATATATGGAACCATAACAGAAATTTAACCAGTACTCAAAAAACAGCTTCTACTGGGAAAAATAACTTACAGGTTCAGCACAGTTCTCCTTTAAGCATGGAAATAAAGGATGCACTTCCTGTAATACTGTGCAGTCTCCCACTGATCCAAGTTAATGAAACATTATTAGAGCAGTATAAGAACCCATGGACCAGACATTCAATAATGATACAGTAGGGTATGAGAAAACATCTAAGGCTAGGTACTGCAGTCCTGGCTGTGGAACTCATAATAGGGAACCCAGGGTTTAAAACAACTCTGGGAGAGCCAAGATTTGGGCAGTAAAAGGAAAAAGGCCTTCAGCAATTAAATCAACTTAATTGCCACACTGTACTGGTTTCATATCCTTTCTACAGTTTAGGCAGGAATTCAGACTATAGCAAATAAATTTCTGTGGGTATTTACACCTCAGGCATTATTTCAGTTCAGATGAAACCCAAAACTGATAGGCAAGAGAGATGACCCCACTAAAGCAGCTTGCTTCCCTGACTGTTAGATGGGAATCCCATGTCAAACAGATCTGTGCCGTGTACACAGGGCTCATAGTGCAGTTACCAAACCAAAGCTTATTAGTAAAACAAAGATGGGAAGGGGAGACTGGTGGTAGCTGAAAATAGGGCAATGGGCCTTTGTAATTTGGCACAAAACAACTATCTCTCCTTTGCGGAATGAATATGAATGGAAAGCCCTGGTATGGTTCTTCATTACCCCAACAATCAGACAGCATTTCAGTGCAACCAAATCCAATCTGTTCTGAAGGGGCTGTTGAGGAATTGGACAATGCAATCACATCATTTAAGAATACCTAAAGCTAGTTCAGTACTCAAAATCAGTGTACCAATTTACAAATGATCTGTTTTGGGTTTATATCCCACACAGCTTTAATAATTTATGTCTGGAAGTTCTTCCTGATATAGGGCTGAGTATATCACTATATACATTATATCATTATGCTGCTGAATACATTAAATTGGCTACTAAAAAGAAGCCTTCCACTGGGTGATCTTCAGAAAATTCTGAAAATAAAGAAGATAAGGATAATATAGCGATAATACCGTAGAGGACTAGGTTAATGAGGTAATAACTGGACCTGGGGTAATAAACACCAAGGCTGAAGGCTGAGGTCTTTATTAACCCTCCCAGTTTCATTATTACTGTGAAATCCAGACCCCTATTGGTATTATCGGCATTATGCTGGGAAAAAAAATGAAAATGCACAAATCTGTTTCTCATGCTACAGTGCATCTGTGAGAAAGAGGAATCGGTTTAGTTCAGAAGCACTATAGCATTACTGGAGTCTCTGACTGGCTGCTGCATGTTGAAGTGGGAGCTCAAACTGGGCTTGCTCTCTGACTGGCTAAATAGACATATAGCAGCCAATCAGAATGCAGAGCCACTGTTCAATTATTGTTCTTATACAATCAGAATGCAAAGCCACTGCCCCGCTACTGCTCTTATATAATCTGAATGCAGAGCCACTGTCCCGCTATTGCTCTCATGCAATCTAAATGCAGAGCCACTGTCCCACTACTGCTCTTATACAAGCTGAATACAGAGTCACTGTCCCACTATTGCTCTTCTACAATCTGAATGCAGAGACACTGCCCTACTATTGCTCTTATACAATCTGAATACATAGCCACTGTCCCACTATTGCTCTTATACAATTTGAATGCAGAGCCACTGCCCCACTATTGCTCTTATACAATCAGAATGCAGAGCTACTGTCCCGCTATTCATTCTACTTTCTGGTTATTGTAGAACAGATACAAATGCAAGCCCAGAATGCATTATGTCTCAGTTCAGTCTTTTGAAAATTACTGAGTCTGTGTCACAAACAGCATTGCTTTAATGGTGTTTGAACATATAGGATTACTTGCTGTGTGTATAATGAACCTATTTCCTGTATATGCAAAACACATGAGACTACATGTCCCTTAAAATTATTTTTGCTTATTTACAAAACTCATCAAAAGCATTGGTGATTTTTCTTTTTAAATAGTTTCACACCCTAATTTCACATGTCATGAAGAATGTTACTCTTCACATCCTGGTAATGACAGGAGTGACAGACCACTGACAATTTTCTTAAAGCAGGGCCTGCTCATGCAAGCAATCCCTCTAGTTATGCAATCCAGAAGCATCAACCCTTAAATACCGGCAATATATTATTCAGTTTATTCCTTGTTACCCATGTTAATGTGTTCATTGAGACCAGAAAGGTCATTGCTTTGCTCCAATTTGGCATCTTGCCTCAGATTGCCTTAGTACAACTTGAGCTGCCAATCTTTGCATACTGTATGATCAAGGTATCAGAGTAGCAAAGTGCAGAGTCATGGCACTAACCACTGATAGGCAAAAGGACTGGCTGCATTCATTGGTAGACATTACCAGTCTTCTGCAGTATAAAGCTAATAACATTTTTCAGTTTCAACACAACAGTTTCCATGACATGCTACCTCATATTTCCATATTTCTGTATTGCATTTCTTCCTGTTAATCAATGCCCTCTAGTGGTCAAGAAAAGAAATCCAGGAACCATTTAGTTACTGGATACAATCAAATTGCTAAGCCAAATAATGTTCAGTCGAGGTTTTTGGGGAGGGGGCAAATATACTTCTCTTCTTGCCTGCTCTCCCCTCAGTTACTATAACATCCATTTTCCTAGCTGTATTCATTTATTACCTCTTCTTTCAGTGTCAGCCTCAGCCACTTCTTGTTCTATTTTTTTCCAAATGAGAAAAATCAACCACCCTTCTCCAGCTGTGGTTCAGGTGAATTGTCTCTAGTTTTCCTTCTGCCACTACAATGCAGCTTCTTTCATAGATTTACCCTTCTTTTTTACAGCTGTATTCATTGATTTCTTGACTTCTGCAATGACTTCAAGGAAACCAACGTTAATAATCAGTTGTATGTCATTTATAGTTTTGTATATATTTTTTTAAATGTGCACCATTTAAAAGAGGGATGTGTGGTCTCCCAATTCAGTTTAATGGCACCATAACATTTTGAATGACACTGTAATATCACAAAGATGGGGATGGGGGTGGCTTCCAACTTAAAGCGTACATTAACATGTGTGCAGAAAGGCTTGGACTACTGTAATGCAATGATTACAATGAAAAAGAGAATATGAGACAAACTGAAAACAAACTAAGGTAATTTCAGGTGGAAAAATATTGTTTTTTACTGTGGCATAGCTCCAGTTCAATCAGAATCCAAGGATCTTAAAAAGACTGACTGAGCTGAGCTCAGTTTTCACTAAATATTAGGTGTCAGAGATTTTGCTTCTTTTAGTACATAGATACAGTGCAAAAATAATTATGAAGAATGGATGTCTATAACTAGAATTTTTTATTCTTAATATAGACAAAAGGTTTATAGGTTGTTTATTTTTCTAAATTACATTTAATGTTTGAAAAAGTGCTGTTTTCCTAAAACAGTAGCCCTAGTCTGTTTACATTTCTTTTCAATATGTGCAAAAATCTCTTTGCCTTTATCAAACTGTTCTCTCTTGGGGATGGAACTTTATTTTGTTCATCCTGCTATTATTCATTTTAGAGTACCTACCATATTTGGTTAAACAATAATAAACTTTATATATATATATATATATATATATGAGAGAGAGAGAGAGAGAGAGAGAGAGAGAGAGAGAGAGAGAGAGAGAGACTAGATAGCATTTTGTTTCCACTTTGATTATCAAATGATGATAGACAATAAATTGATAAGAGTCACTCAAGAAGATACAAGCTCTTCTGTATAACAGCTACAATAATCAGACACTACATAAACTACTATTGATCATGTTCACATACAGTGATAACAGAGTATTTTCCACTTACCGTAAGTGCTATTCAGTGTTCACTAGAAAAACTCATCAACAGAAAGAAGGAGGAGAATTTCTTCAAATGTGGTTCAATACAGAAATAACAGTTCAAATATTGGTCTGCACAGTTGCTTAATGTCTGTGAAATAAGTATGCCCATGCGACAAACATGCCAGCTATCTGCAGCAAAATAGCTGATTACAGTAACAGGTTCTCCAAGAGGTCATCTAATCTGTAACCTTAAATATCACTGATGGAGTTCTAGCTTGTAAAAATAGTCATTTCGATCCCTGACACTTTTTTATCTTTCTAGTGGTATGAAAAATAGACCAGCTATCCAGCTCAACCAATACTTTAAATAAGTGTTAAATGGCACTTACTATGTCAGATTTTCTTTTAAAATGAAAGTTAACTTTAAAGAGAACACTTAGAATGAAATGCAACATTTGCTACTTCGGTTTTTGATAGAGTGGTAAAACTACAACTAAACCAGGTTGAACCACAGAATGGTGGTGTCATTTCACCAGACTATATCTTTGTTATATCAGCTGTTTGGGGTGGGTGCTTGGGACTCTAACTGAAGGTTTTTTCACATTCATGAGATTTCCTTTAATATTATTTGCTAGAATATAATGCCTGACCTTTTAGAAGCTTGGTTTTACATGGAAAGATATGCTAAATGATCTCCCCTTGTTTTCTATGATTGGTCTTTTAGCCTCAGTGACATTTTTTTAGATTTATTTATTTGTTCATTATGTATATCAGAGTGAAAGCAATTTCCTTTCACAGGAAAGACCAGGGCATAGAATGGCAATGGAAAGTCAAAAAACATATCAACATGTACAAAGTACACTCCAAATATACATATGTGTGCAATATACATATGTGGATTTTAACTAGTGTTAAAAATCTGTTGTTTTCAATGGCCAAGGTGTTTTTTGGGAAATAAACAACCCATTGTGGAAATAAATGATTTATTTTCAACTTGGGCCATGTCAATCATCACAAAGTTCCTGTCAGTCAATAAAACTGACATCTTACAGAAGTCAGTTGGGAAAGTGTTCCAACCAATTATAATACAGTCTTTGAAATAAAGACCTGGAGCTAGATTCACAAAAAATCGCAAAGCACAGCGCAAAAGCTGGCATTGTGCTTTGCATTTGCCCAGGTGTTCAATGGTGTTATTCTCTGTTGGATAGCATGCCATGCAATCTGATGGAGAACAGGGCTAGGTCAAGGCAGCAGTAACCCCAATACTGCTAGCACTAACCCCACGCTGCTCTCCATTCCCTCTGCTCTTCCTCGTCCTCTAGTGGCCTCCTTGCGATTTCCAGGATGAGGCTTAAAACTGCCAGTGACAGAGCATTCAGTATCGCCGGCCCAGTCCTGTGGAATCTGCTGCCTCCATCAGTAAGGGAGGCCTCTTCAGTTGAAGTGTTTAAGGTCTGCCTCAAGACCCTCCTGTTCGGTCAGGCCTTTTCTAACACGGTCTACTAATATATTTCTGTGGGATAGCCTTGTTAATGACTGCTGCTATTTTTAAATTGTGTTTTATATGGTCTGATTATTTATTAGTGCTTTATTTATGTGTGTGTCTTATTTTAATGAACAGTTTGTATTTATGTATGGCTTCCAGAGCCTTCAGCATTGGGTGCTTGAAAAATAAAACTTGCCTTGCCACTAGTGCTACCCTGACATGTAGCCAGGAGTATTGCTCCAGAATGAATTGTGCAGGTGTGCTATTTCCAATTCACAAAAGCAGCCATGTAAATGAGCCCATTGGGCATGCAGGGCACTAGGTAGCCATTTGCATGCCCTTTATGGGCCCATTTACATAGACTGTGCCGGAGTGTAGCACCCCTCATCCCCAGTCCCTGTCCCAAATGCAGCCCTGTGTCCCTGGCATGGTCCCTTTCCCCAGCATTGCCACTTGACAGAAACATATATGTGTCACCAGTGCCTAGTGGCCCCCCCTCTACAATTGACAGGCCAATTGTCCAGAAATAGTTTTCCCTGGTGCTAGGGCCCCCCCCTCACAGATTGTCAGCCCACTATACAAAATAGCCTTTCCCTGGTGTTTAGTGGTGCGCCCCTCCACCAATCATCAGCCCTAAATAAAACATAGCCTTTGCCTGGTATCTAGTGCCCACTCACTGATCGCTGGCCTGATATACAAAATAGCCTTTCCCTGGTGTCTAATGGTGCCTCCACCACTACTGATCACTGTCCCCATATTACAATACCTCATTCTTGGTGTCTAGTGGTTCCCCCACTCACCTGATCATGACACCCATCCTACACACAGACACCATGTCCCGGTGTACAGTGTATCCCCACCCCATCCTGATCCCCCTGTATATCAAAGATAGACCATTACCTGGTGGTCTAACAGTCTCCCCTCTCTGTTCCTGATCTCCCTTTGCAATATCCTTCCCTGGCTTCCCTATCCCCAATATCCTCTTGCAATATCCTTCCCTGTTGATTTATTGGCTCCCCTTCCTATCCCTGATCTGCCTTCATATTAGAAAATGTATCCTTCCCTGGTGTCTAGTGGACACCCCACCTTGGCAGGTAATGCCCCATCACCTTGCTCCCCCCATCCCATCCTTGAGCTGCTTACCAGCACAGTCCTCTGGTCTCCACCACGGCTGGCCGCCAACTGAGCTGTCAATGGGAGCATACCGTATACAGTACATGCTCATTGACTGACAGCTCTTGTTGGTGGTGGGGTGACACTGTACACTGGGACACAGTGTCTGTGTGTCAGGCTGGTGGTTGTGTCGGTGGAAGGACCACTGGACACTGGGAATCAGGTATTGTAACATGGGGCCAGTGATTGGTGGGGGGCCACTACTAGACACCAGGGAAAGGCTATTTTGTATATCAGGCTTGCCGGTGATCAGTGCAGGGGGTCCACTGGCAGCAGGGAAGCTGATTTCTAGACAGTTGATCAGCGATTGGCTGGGGAGCACTGCAGTACCTCCACCAATGACTAGGGTTGTGCAGGATAAGGCAAGGTCTCAGTTGGCTGTATTTGCTCCACACAAGGGGACCGCGCAATAGGCCCTTGCGTGGAGCAGATGCCTTGTGAATTGGACAGCATCGATATTCATGTCCATTCCCCCTCATTTGCATTGCAGCTGCTTCCACCCAGAGCATGCAAACTGGGCATTTGTGAATGGCAACTTGGCACAAAACCCTGTTTGCTCATGCAAAACCGGGTTTGTGCCGGGGCAAAGTTTTGTGAATCCTGGCCCCTCTTCCATCACCATTCCCCCTTCCCCACACAAACATTTCAGTCTCTCAAACTATTCAAAAGTTGTTTTTTTTACACTTTTTTTCCCAGGCAGTTTACAAAAATTATTCTGACACTTACACCTCTTTCTAAATGTACATTTCTACTTATTACTGCACAGCTGATCACTGTGGTCTTGAATATAAATCTTCATTGTGACTCTGAAACACAGCCGCAAACCCTGGTCCCATCAATGTACTCATCTGCAGTCTGTGTGTGGTGCAGGGTGTTCAGCAGCATATCCTGTCAAGCTGCTGAGCACATTTGGCTATCGCAATTAGGGTGCTACAACAAGGGTGACAATGAAAGGGGCAACCTCGATTTGATATTGCCCCTCATTCATGTCACCTTTTGCTCCCACACAATTTCTGCCCCCTGCAGTGCATGCCCACCCAAGTGAAGGTTATATTTAGTTTTGGGTGTGTGGGATTGAAGCCCCCACAAAAGCGGACTGTTTCCTGGGAGGGCTTTTTTGCTTTGTAAATCCCAGAAGACATAATGCCTGGTGCTGTGATGCCAGGTGGCATGTTACCTGTGCCATTATCGGCATCGGCAATATGTCTGTTGCTGCAGCATGGGTGAACCATTCAGCAGATGGAAAACCAAGGAAACAGAAAATAAAAAATACGTAAAACAAAAAAAATGTGCACACACACAGTGCATGCATAGCACATACTCTGGCCTGGGTTCAAACATGTCATGTATTTCTATTTGCAAGGGGCGGAACGTTATAACTCACTCATGGCTTTGCTACATATAAATTATGGCCCCACCCCCGCACTCATGGAAATAAATGGCATATTTGAATGCAGACCATTGTATAGCCTATATTTATACATACGAACATACATACATACATACATACTAACATACATATGTACATACATACACACATACATGCGTATACAAATATACAAGTTACCCAGCAGAAGAAGACCTTACTATATATTGAAACTGTTTGATTCTGGAGCCCCAGAACTGGAGATTACAGTGGGCCCTGCCCCTTCAACCCTGATTCTCCTTTCACCCTGTCCCACCCTCTCTTGATCCACCCCCCCCACTGCCATTTAAGTGATGACCTCACTTGGAAGTTCATTCCATCCAACTCCACTCTCTCTGTGAAGAAGTGCCTCCTGACTGCTTTCCTAAACCTTCCCCCCATCCAGCTTATGACAGTGTCCCCGGTGGTCTTGTTTGCACTGAGACAAAAAAGGTCTCCAATATTCACCTTGTTCATACCATTCAGATACTGTAAGGTTTCAATCATGTCCTCTCTCTCCCTCCTCCCCTCCAGTGAGTGCATGTTATATTCTCTGAGCCAGTCCTCACATGCCCTGCCCTGCTGTCCTTTGACTATATTTGTTGCCCTGCTTTGAACTACCTAGAGTTGATTGACATCCTTTTTTCAGGTCAGGGCTCCAGTATTGCACACCATACTCCAGGTTTGGTTGCACCAAGGATCTGTACAGCAGCAGTACACCCTACTGCTTTCTGTTCATGAAGCCTCTAGCAACACATCTCAACATTCCATTTCCCTCAAGTGCTGCCTTTCTACACTATGTAGCTTCGTTAAGGTCACTGGTGACTAATAGCTGTCCAAAAGTCCTTTTCCTCCTCTGATTCAGTACAATGTAATTCATTATAATATAAGTGTCACATCTTACAGATAAATTATTTATTTTAGCCACTGAAGAATTATAAATGAAGATAACTCATTTGTCTTCATTTTAGTCATTTATTTTCACTTTAGACAGGTCATAAAGGAGTCCTTAACCAATGGGAGAGCTGTTTAAACTGTGACTGATGAAACCACAATGGCCTCTGATACACTCAAAATAGAGCAGTGAAATAAACAGAAAAAAGAAACAGTAACATCTTTATAATAAGAAATAAACAGCTTATGACAGCACTGAAAAAATTTTCAAAACTATGATGTTTAATCAGCAGGCCAGGTGGCATGCAGGCCTGAGGAATTGTGACTTACTTCCTGCCACACTGGTGACCCATGTTCGGTGGTGAACACAGATTGCTGGGGGTTAGCTGGAGAAGGAGAGGATTGAGCATCTGGAGGGCAGCTCTCCTCTCTCGAGGAGAGTGGCTTGGCAGTCCTGCCAAATAACTACCCTAAGCTGGAGGCCTTAGGGTAGTGCAGATCAGGGATGCCAATGAAGGGAGGGTGTTGTGGGACTCCACAGAGTGCGCATGCCTCCACAAGCACACACTGATGTGTGCTCCCCAGTAACAGGGAATGACAGGAAGAAAATGGAAAATGGGGGGTGCTGGCAGGTTGCATGATGCCTGGATCAATGCTCCCAACCCATGGCTCAACTCCAGCAAAGCTGGATTTGTGTATGGGATGAGGACAGCCCTCCCCTCCATGACCCCACCACGGGGGAGGGGGGGGTAATCCATGGGGGATTTGCCAGGACCTGAACTGGGGTTGGAAGAGAGCAACATGTCTCTCAGGGTAGATGCAAGCTGTCTCACGGAGAGAGTCGAAGCCTGCCTGCCAGCAGCCCTGGGGGAGAAATAGAAGAAACAAAAAAACATAATATTTACACACTATTCTGTTTATATTTCATTTCTTTTCTGTATCCATCCTTGAGTATTTATTAGTAAGTACCGCTGCTTAAAGTTACTATCCTTATTCATAAGATGTCTTCTGCTCCTTCTGCCTGTCTACACATGATGTCATAAGCCTGTTTATGAATAATAATTTATTACCTAGTAAGGGATTATGATGTCAGAAGTAGGGGTTATACTTTAAGTGTCAGTAACTGTAACTGCATTGTAGTTATAGTATAACTACACTGTAACTACATTGCAGTTGCAATGTAGATGCATGCAACAAACATGTAACTACAGGATCATAACCCTATTGCATATAATTAATGATTAGTTACTCTGAAATGGATACTATAAAATAAAGTGTAACTGAAGTAGAGATTATATCACATGCAGCCAAGCAGTAGGAGCAAGTGAACGCCTGAAGGCAAATAACCTGTTTCTACACAAATTTCTTTAATCATTAAGACTGAAGAGAACATAAAAAATGAAATAAATGAAATTCAGCTCAATATCTGCATAGTTTCCAGTGTTGTTCCAACAGCATTAGGGGCTCTTTAGCAGATTTCAGATTTGGAATACATTGTATATTTGGGCACACAGTGGCCTGGCTCAGAATATCCAACTTATTATCACTTCTGAAGGGGGCAGAACTTGCATAACTTGTTCATGGCTCTGCAACTTGTGAGTTATTTCCCTGTCTCCCTCACAGAGACAAATGATATGTTCTGAGACAGGCCACTGCATATGCCAAATATGCAATGTACGTAACATCTGTCACTGGTGCTTCCACGTTGTTAAACTCTGTTCCATTGTCCTCAGACCTGATGTTGCAGAGTCCAAGAACTGGCTCAGCTATGGCGACTGTCACTTCTTTCAGGTGCTAACACCATACTATATGATGACTCTGTCTTGGCATCAGGTGGTGACTGGGACATAACCCTGGGATGCCCTCCATCTAGGGGTAAGGACCAAAGTTACCTATCACTTTCAGGTGAATTCTACTCTGCGTCCCTTTGGATGGGTTGTTGTTATGATTACCAACATATTTGCAGTTATACATACACAGGAACATGGTCACTGAATCACTCTCCTTGTCAGCATTGTAAGACGGTTCTGTCCTGACCCTGAACATAAATCTGAACTTTGGCATCCCTAGTACCCTCTACACATCCTCACACTAGCCCCATGACTCCTCTTATACCTTACATTTCATCAGTGGATGAGGTTATACAGTACCACTAGACAGAGCCTTTCCTACTCTGCCTTCTGAATATACCAAATCTCCCACCTTGCTATACATTTGAGTTTACTAATTTTTCATATGTTACTTCTCACTTCAGCTATTATACAGGAGGCAGCACGACTGTAAGGACTTTCACTCGCACACTCCCGGCTAATGGCCACCCTGGTTCATGGTGCCTCACATCAGCCAGTTCCTTATTTTCACTAGATGGTATACTGGGCACATGCATGGTAGTGCATACTTCAGCTTGACCTATGGCCGCAGCTGGCAACTTCCCTAGGCCCTCTGCTGGAGGGAGCTTCTCCGATGTCCATCCCAGCTTTAGATTCTCCATATATATAGTAGGCCCACCTCCTACCTGTATCAGAAGCTGATTGTTTGTCAGCAAATATCTCACCATCTTTTGCACAGCAGGCAGCATCTCTTGGGACACACAGTATGACCAAAATCATCCATCAGTAGGTGAACACCCACATAAGTGAAAGCCTTGGTGTACTGCAAGCAGGCTTCCAGGAACTTAACTTAAGAGGAAGCCCTTTGAATACTCACACCTTCCTTGTGTCTCCCTTACATGCCCACCAGAATAAATGGTGAGATCCGCTAAGTGACCTTCAAACACCAAATACCCAGAGTCATTACTGCAGACGAGAGATTGGGAGAACACAAAAAAGTCCCAACCCTTATTATCTGGACCAGGTTCCAGGGTAGGATCCTAATTAGTTCTGACTGGTTCAGATTTAAATCAGAATATTTAGCAAATTGATGTTAATACCTGAATACAATCATCAAATGCCGTAAAAAATTAGAAAATAAAGTGTGTTGCTACCTGAGTATGTTTTTGGCTCTATTCTGCACTTTTTATTTCTCTGTTTCCCATTTTTCTCTACTAAAAATGTTAACCCCAGTCATCCCGGTGGTGTTAAGGGTTGAGGCGCTGGACGCCATACCTCACACCACACCGGTGGCCTGGGTTCGGGAATGAGCCTAGGTCATCGGGGGATCAGCAGGGGAAGAGAAGTATTGAGCATCCGTATGACTGCTCTCCTTCTCTGGGGGGGGGTGTGCTGCCACTGGTGCTCTGGTAGCCTCTGGCGGTGGCTGGTGGTGATCACTAGAGCATTGGCAAGACCTGTGGGGACATACTGTGGCTGATGCCTGGATCAGAGTGCATGTGGAAGTGCTCATGCTCAGGACCTTAGGTGTCATTGCACACCACAGACATCGGGGAGAAAAGCGGAACAATAGGGTACCAGTCGTGGCGACATGATAACTAGTTCAGCACTGAGGGTACATGGCATTACTGGATCCTGACTTGGGAGGGTTGAGCTGGGGGAGAGCTCCCCTCCACCCCACCGAGGGGGGCAAGCCACAAGGGTAGCTGCGGAATCCATACTAGGAGCCGGGGAGAACCCCCAAGATAGTGGCCTGAGATCTGAGGAGGATGCCTGACATAACGAGGTAGGCAGACTGGTGGCTCAAGGGGGCAAAAAGTATAAATAATAAAAAAAAATGTTAACCCTAATGTTCACCCCTCCCTTGATCAAGTAAGGTGAGACCTGATCTCTTTCCTTCATGCAGGGCCCACTGGGTGCTACGTGAAGAAAGATATGACAGAGTTTTGTTGGAAATATATGGCAAGCCATACTTCTTTACCTCCAAAGAGTGTATCAATATGAAGCATTGGCTTGGAGCTGTACCTTGTGATTCAGACCAGGGGTTACGGGCTGGTGGAGAAGATGGGCATTAGGGTTGACAACCCCAAAGAACACCCCACCACTGATTCACCAAGACTTCAGAGACCCAAATCCCTATTTTTTTTCACTTCCCTACTTCGTGCACTTTGTGTTCTTCAACTGTAATGTCTGCATTAATGTATTTTTTTGCAACGAAGTTCCTTTCTTTTTCTGATAGTGAAATCATATCCTCATTTGTGCTGGTCTCAAAATGAAACAAATAGAATACTGGAGATACTCCTGACCCAGTGCATGGGTCCATCAGGACTTGATATGCATGCCAACACCTTGAGAAGGAAGGCTTCCCAGCCCTCCCCACCACAAGATGTTGCATGTGTGGTGTGCCAGATCACAACTCTATTCCATCCCCAGGTAGGGGTCGGTGCTCCATGCTGCAGCACCTTCTCCCCAGGCTTGCCCATTAAGTTGGTCTACTGAGCTAACACCCAATGTCGGGTCACTAGCATGGGAAGGCAATGTGGTCCCCACTTGGCCAAGGGATGTCTCTTTTTTTTTGATATTTTAACCTCAAAATTTCATCAGTCTGTCATGGTCATGACCTCTCCTTATGAACACAACAGGTGTCATTTAATAACATACTGAACAAAACATTATTTCACACCAGAAGTATGAAATCACATGTTGTCCAGGATTTGAAAAATAAACAACTGTCACATTTATGAGGCTGTGTGAAAAAATGGCTATGCTGAAAATGCGGGGTTTCAATATTGAAAATGACTAAAGTTATTAGGATGTATAAATAAAATGGCAACATACTTTCATATTTTTTTTTTAATATTTTGACCCCAAATTTTCAACACAGTCTTCTTATGACCCCAGCTCATGAACCTAGTAGGTGACAAATTTCCAAATCTCTGCCAAAATGTCATTTCACACCACTGGTGTGAAACCACATTCTAGCCAGGATGTGAAAAATGACAGCTGTAACATTCACAAAGTGGTATATAAATATGGATATATTGAAAATCTGAGGTCAAAATATTGAAAATTACCAAAGCTGTGTGCAGGTGTAGAAAAATGTCAACATATGCTAATACCTTGGTCATTTGTACACACGATTGCCAAATTTTCAACCTGGCCTTTTTGGGACCCCACCAAAATTATGTAAATCCAATCTGAAAGTTGATTTTGTGCAGTAACCACAAAATCACCTTCTGAGACAGATTTACATAATTTCGTCACCATTGTTCATGAGGTGGGGTCCCAAAAAGTCCATGTTGAAAATTTGAGTAATAAATATGTAAACATGACCAAGTTCTGAAAAAAGTTCAAAACACATTAAAATTCATTACATGGCACTTACCTGTTTTCCTCAGTTCCCAGTCCGGCATTGAAGAGTGCAGATGTGTCTCTGAGCCCGAGAGGATTATGGCATTGGACATTGGCTGGGTAAGTATAGGATAAAGGGGTGTTGTGGGGTTGTAGATGCTGAGTGGGGGGTGTAAGGTTAGAGGTTGGGGATTGTGGCAGACAATGAGGGACCATTTTCTTTATTTTAGGGTTAAAACAAAGATTAAGAAAAAAAGATGTTGCAGAACAGTTTTTTTTCTTTCAAGTGCACTACTTCCAGCATTGGGAACTGGGCACCCCAGTGTCGGCATGATACTTTGGGGCACTGGGGGTGAGCACTCCAGTGTCCCAGACTGCTCAGTCCAGGGAGGAAGGTTGTGTACACCATCACCAGTGATAGGGCACACCACTATTTGCAACTTGAAATTACAGGGTTTATGAGGGGGACCTTATGGAGTGGTGGAATGAATCAGCACCAGGAGTAGGTACCCCAGTGTCAGACTATCTTATTAATAATTAAACTTGCATAGGGTACTGGGAACCCCGGTATCCTGTTCAAATAAATAAAGCCATCATGCAGCTAATGGTGGACACAGTACAAGAAAAAAACACACAGACACATATACAGAATGCTCAGCAGCGGTGGTGGTGCACACTGATAGTTAGCCCCATCCCTTCTGAATGAAAGCAGCAGCTGGATATATGCAGACAGAGAGTCAGACCTGCCAGCTGTTAAATGAGACCATGTTTGTAATACAACCACATGACTTCATGTGGTTGTAAAAATTAAGTTAGTTTTAGAATCCTGATTTTTTTTAACTGTGCTCAAAAATGGAACAGTTTTTCTTACATATTTTAAAAACTGCTACAGTCTGGGTGATAAAAAACACAAAAGCACACACCTTGAGCCATACTCTACCAAGCCTGCAAGTTTCATGTTTCAAATCATACTAGTTGTATAGCTGAGCAAACATAAAGGTCTTAATTTTGGTTATTGGTGGGGGGGTGTTGCCCTCTGAAACTTTGCCGCCAGTGAACCAATTGCCACATTTTTCAAGATCCAGAGTTCTTGCTACCGTCTCTGTGCATTCCAAGTTTCGTGTAAATTTGGTGAATGGGGCAAAGTTACTGATGTGCAAGCATTGGGCTTTACACATTAAAGTGTTTACTCAGCCCTACTATGCAGGTGCTACTGTGTCAGTATAATATACTATATATATATATATATATATATAATGTATATATATATATATATAGAGAGAGAGAGAAGAGAGAGAGAGAGAGATACAGAGATACACATACATACATACATACATACAGTGGAGCCCTGTTAAATGCATTGCCTAGGGGCTGATCAAAATTATTCATTTAACAAGATTATTCTTTTGTCATATAGTCATTTAAGAGGGTTTCTGAAAACTATAACACTGGAACAACTTGTTGCACAGGAACTTTTTTCATTTAACAGGTCTATTTTTCTAACAGATCTTAAAATGAGCATGTTCTATTTTTCTGGACATAGCTCTTCTATTCTTCTAACATGTTTATTTCTTTATGAGTTTCTGTGAGAGGGCTCTGACCTCTGTTGTCCTCATGACTGGTGGAGCCATGAGTGAGGTCTACAGAGGACATACCTGGCCGTTCAAAATAAATAATTTTATTTTCATTCGACTAATGGCATGTGCCATTTATGCAGTATCAGGGGTTGGTAAGTTTAATAGTTTTGTGCCATTTTTTACCAGTAGACATGGACAGAATGTTAGGTATAAAGGAAGATTCTGCTCAGAACATTATGGAGTTTGAGTGGAAATATCCATTGTTCTCTGAGGTGGAGTGGAAATAAATGAATTAGGTCATTAGGGTTGACAACCTCAAGAAATACCACACTATTGATTTGCTTAGACTCCCAAGACTCCATACCCTAATGTTTTTCACAGGGCCAAGGGTCACTCTGGGCCCTGCACTTCCATGCAGTTATTGATGGAGAGGTGCAGGACCCTCTGGGCTCTATGCCAAGAGAAGAGTTCTCTTCACTATATGGTAATGTGTTGTCTGTGTGGCCAACACTGTACCATCCCTTTCCAGGCTGGGAGTTGTGCCACATGGCAGCACATTGCCCCAGCCTCGGACCATCCATCTGACTCACTGGGCTAATCAACAAACTCAGTTCACTGGTTTGAGATTGAAACATGCTACCCACTGGACCAATGGCTGGCTCTAAATACATTTTTTCATTTTTTTTTTTTTTTGACATTTTGACCCCAGATTTTCAACATAGTGTGTTTATGACTCTCCCACTTCTGAACATGACAGGTGTCATTTATGAAATACTGGCTGAAATGTCATTCCATGCCACAAGTGTGAACACATGTTTTGGGGGTTGAAAAACAGCAACTGTCTTGCTCATGAGGCTGTGTGAATAAACGGTTATGTTGAAATGTTGGTGTCAAAATATTGGAAATGTTCCAACGTTATGAGTGAACATTAAAAATGTTCAATGTTTACTCACAACTTGGCCATTCTAACATATTTATTCACCAAATGTTTAATATAATCTTCTTATGACCCCACCTCATGATCCTGACAAGTGAATTTTGTTTCAAATCCCACCCAAAAGGGGATTTCATGGAATCATCTTTCAGCCAGAATTTGAAAAAAGACACCTCCCCTGTTCATGAAGTGAAGTCCCTAAAGGCCATGTTGAAGCTTTGGTGGAAAAATATTTAAAAATGATGAAATTATAAGTAAAAGTTCAAAACACATTGAAAATACTGTACATTGACTGCACTTAACAACAGAACCCCCATTATTCAAACTGTTTGGGCAGTTTATGAATAGTTCAGATAATTCTACATTCATTCAGTTAGGGCCGCTATTGTTCCCTGTGACAGTATGAGATCATAAATAAAGAAAAGGCTGTAAACCTTTTTTGTGGTTGTGTTACTGTTTTTTTAGTGGAGTTTTCATGCTTAATGCTCGTGCTACATGTGAAAACTTTTTTGTTGTTGTCATTCTTAGTGAGTACAGTGTGTGAACACATTACAGCGCTCCATGTTCAGGTTCAAAAGTATTTGATCAACTTTTGTTGCAGCTTCCTGCTCTGTTCCTAGCAACCTAACTGTGTAGATTTCTAAGCAGGAGGAGATATAGTGGGTTGCTATATGGTTGATTTTCAGCCCGTTACCAGGTGTGATGCCTTCTTCTCCTCTTCCTCACCCTCAGAATCTCAATCCTCTTCAGTCCCAGCATTGGAACTGCAGGTTATGACTTCCATGATGCAATCATCAGTCATGTGCTCATGGCCATCCTCATTCCAGTCAAACACTACCCATTCAGCAATTTCCTCCTTGGTGACAGAGAGTGTAAAGTTGGAAGCCAGACGGGTAAGGTGCTCTATGTCAGTTATCGCTTGGTTTTCCTCTGTAGTCACCTCACTACCAGCAGCACCATCTATATCCTCTGTGTCTGGCTCTCACTGAGTAGCCACATAGTTTTCCAGAGGTTCCCCCCACTTTTTCTTCTGCATCTGCTACATCTGCTGGATCTTTACCAATGCTTGATCTTGCCCACGCCTTCCCAATTGTTTCCAGTCTCACCAGCTCCCAGGCATCCACAGACATACTGTATAAACAACACCCTTTAAGTTTAGAGCTTTCTTACCATCTTGTTGTGGCTTGTCCTCATTTTTCTCATCCAGTATGGTTTGCAGGAGCTTCATTTGACAGTTCATTTTAAAAAATTTCCAGAATCCCCTGATCGCACTGTAGGATTTTGAAGGTGGTGTTTGGAGAGAGAAAAACACAACTAATGCTGCCATTTGCAGTTTTACTTTAAGCATTTCTGGGTGGAACTTGGGAATTGTCCAGGAAAATAGTAGCTTTGATTGGTAAACCCCCTTGCTGTAGGAAGCTTTTTACACCCAGCACAAATTGTTTCCTGTACCAAGGCAGAAAGATAATGCCATCCATCCAGGTGTTATGCTGGCTTTTACACTACACTGGTGGTTTTGGACATTGACTTTTGTGAAACACCTCAGCTCCCTTCATTTTCCAATCAGGAGCGGACACAACTTATGTATTCCAGAGGCAGTAACACACCTGAGTATGGTGACCCTGTCCTGATTTTTAAAACCGGGCACTTCCTTCTTTTGACCATGAGCCAGTGTCTTGCTTGGGAAGCATTTCCAGTATAGTCCAGTTTCATCAGCATTTTACAGCTGATCAGCCATGAAGCCCTCTTTGACCAGCATCTCATTCAGCTGGCTCATAAACTGAGATACCCCTTCCTTGGAAGCACTCAGCTTTTCATTGCAAAGCCAAAGCTGCCTGATTCCATGCCTTTACTTAAAGTGATGGAGCCATCCATTGCTAGCAATTATATCAGGCTGACCACCAAGTTTTTGATTGAACATCAGTCCCTTTTCTTTAAGGTCAGGTCTTTATATTACGGTTCTCTTTTCCCCCCTCCTGGCAGAACCATAAGTGGACTGCAGCATTGCAGGCATCATCTTGGCAAACTTTTATATTTTTTCCCTGTTCAATGCCAGAGGTGCCTTCCAGCATACTAGCGAAATCTCAGAGTTTCTGCTTAGTGCGGGCTATGTCAGAAATTCTGGACTTCCTGACTCCATACTGTATGGCCAGGCTGACAGCTCATTCGCCATTCTCTAGCCTCTTCAAAATTTAGAGTTTGGTTGCAATTGTTAGAACATTCTGCTTCCTCTCTTCTGCCATTGTCAGCACAGTAACAGTTGGCAAAGTAACTGAGCAAACTGAGGTGTCAGGAACAAGGTAAGTTTGAAATTATACATTTAGCCTATGATTGGATGATGGGGTGAGTGAGTGAGTGACAGCCAACAGAGCTAATTCTAACTTATTTTGACAGTACTGCTGTGCCAACTCACTCACTCATGCAGCTGACTGCTGAAATTGTTGGTCACACCAAAAATGTTTGTTAAATCAGGTGGTTCATCAGAATGAGGTTTGTTAGATTGGGGGTACTACTGTACCTTGTTTTCTCAGTTTGCTGTTGTTTTTGGAGGAGAAGGATGTCTTCTCAGAGAATGAGTCTACACTGGTGGACCTTCAATAGGTGAGTGAGGGGTGTGGGGGTATGAGGTGGTAGGTATTGAGTGGAGAGATCAGTGTTGGGGGTCAGACATCAATGAGGGACCATTTTCTTCTTTTCAGGTTTTATAACATAAAAAAAGATCTTTGAGGAACAGTTTTCTTCATTTCAGGTGGACCGACACTGAAAATTGGGCACCCCAGTGTGAGAAGAATGTTCAGCAGCATCACAGAGGGGCACTTCAGTGTTGCCAGCTATGGGGGAGCACAGCAAACTAGAGGGAAGTAGGACTGGGCTTTGATGTACAATGATACCAGGGGTAGGAACCTGGGTCTGCTTCTAATTTATTGAGTGAGTTCTTAGCCAGCACTAGGGGTGGGTACAGCAGTTTCTGTTTTATGTAAAAATGTATAATGGCAGCAGGGTTGGGCACCCACTGGATGTTTTTTTTTAGGTGTGGGACAGTAAGGGGGGATACTGGTGGCAGCACTGGGCACCCACTTTCTGGTTATGTTGAAATGCGAAAAGGTAAGCCAAAAAGGAAAAACATTTTAAAATGGTGAATCTTAGCATTTTCCACTTCTGTAACTTTACCCCCACCCCCAAACTGATTAAAACAAAATTGTCTGTATCCTGAGACCCTGGCCCAGAGTCTGCATCTACAGAATTTTAGTTATATTGGTTGAGTGGGGACAAAGTTATTAAGGTGCAAAAATAGGGATTTAACATTAAAGTGCTACTCAACCCTAATGTACAGGCATGACCACACCTATAATATTACAGTATCTACACTAGTAGGTGGAGGGACCCATAACCGACAAGTGGTGACGCCATGAGTTTCACCACTCATTAACACTCTTTATTGCATCTTATCCTAAAAGTTTGTGGACATTAAACTATTTGTAAACAGAGCACAGCTAACAGAAAGATAAAAACTGCCACATCAACTCTAAAATTATAAATGAGATTTTCTACCATATAATTATACAGTATTATAATGTAAAGTAAATTAGTCAACAAAGAATGCCTTGACATTTTTTCCTCCTCATAGATGTGCAATGGGTATCTACGAGAAACCACAATTGAGTATCACACAATTATATGCCTCATTCATTAGTACCACATCATTGACTACACCATGAAAGAAATGACAAATTAGCAATTTCGCAGCAGAAGAATAATGCTATCATTTGTATCACAAAGTCAGCAAAGCCTAACCTCCAATAATTTAGCTCACCATTCCACCCTGAGACTAGCCATCAATACAGTTTTATGTGCCTTGTACTAATCACGAAAGTCAGATAATATGCAAGGTTAATGGCTGCAGACAGACTCTGGAACTATTCATGATCTGATAAGGAAAGCTCACATTAATGCCCTTCTGTGTGTCTATATCCCAAACAAGAATAGGCCAAGGGAAGAAATCAATGTTTCAGGCAGTTGTAATACATCTCTCAGTGTAACATATAAATTGTCCCTTCATTTCCCATTCACAATTTCATAAATAAATAGTTCAGACTGAAGATGTTCTAATACTGAAGAAGCTGAGCTTTTGTATGTTTGTCACCCCACTTTAGATTTATGTTCTTCAATAACAACAGGGTCTATCCAGACCTTTTCAATTACCTTACTATTTCTTAAAGCACACAAGAATAGGTTAGTCATTGCTTTGATTGAATATCTAAAATATAGCTCAGCATCACAATAGAAACCAATACACAGAATGCATGGAAATACTTTCCTGTTAAATAGTCATTCCTAATTGAATTCTAATGCAAAGGCTATCCCCCCTCCCAAATATGATCATTTCAAATTAGAGAAATCCTTATTATTTTTAAATGCCTAGCTGTTGCTCATGTCACTTGCAGTATAGCACAAAATTTCCTGCTTTTCTGCTTTATGTATTGCCAATTTTACTGAATTTGTGTTATTCTTTTAAATAGTAAATGCCATTTTCATAAGAGTAAAAGTCAATGTACCTTTGTGTATTAGTTGATTTTACATTAACTAGAAGATAAAAGCCTTTTCATAAACATACTTTTGAATATGAAAGAATTAAGCACATTACTTAACCTACTGTACTAGTGGCAAGCAGAAACCATCAGCCATAAGAATTTGATTAAGAAAAAAATTGTTTTAATTTGAGTGTTAATCTCTGACTTTCTCCATATTTATTATCATTTCTATTGTCTCCATTTCTTTAAGACAGTAAGGTCCATTAAAATACCATTGTTTGATCATATTTTAATTGCATTCTGTACTGTTCTGCTTACTACTCTATAACATCTTTGTATTGCCACTATATCTCATAGCTTTGTATACATCTCTAAAATATTCAAATATTTTACATATAATAATAGTATATGATAGGGTTTGGTATATCATGGAATGTAATTACAACTTGGGTGTGTTGTGAGACACAAAGCAAGGCCTCATGCCTTTAACCACCCAAGAAGTGACTATGTGCCATGATATGTCACTCCTTGGAGTGTATTATTGCAGCAATAAAATTATCTTCCTACATACTGTAAGTGTTGGGATATGGTTGATTTTGATAGTTATGTCTGACCAGGAATACTATTCAGTGCAAATATATTATCACAGGCCAGACAGTCCTTCATCCAATCTGCTTTCAGGGATTGCATGCCCATTGTATAAATTTAACTGTTTCCAGATGCAGAGATAGATAGATAGATAGATAGATAGATAGATAGATAGATAGATAGATAGATAGATAGATAGATAGACAGACAGACCGAGTAAATAGACATACTGACAGACAGGGTAAGAGAAAGAAAGAAAGAAAGAAAGAAAGAAAGAAAGAAAGAAAGAAAGAAAGAAAGAAAGAAAGGGAGCTTCTTTGTGACTGCATGAGTCTCTTGTGTGTTATTTGAGAATCAACTGTGCAAAATTTACAACTCAATGGGACCATAGAACAAAGAATGTCGTTTCAATAGAGCACTTGCAGTTTTGGCCTGAAATGAGAAATGCCTTTTTTTTTGTACTCCAGTAAGTTGTACTGTTATTAAATGCACAACAATATGTATCAAATATATATTTTACTAATAAATCTGTACATACTGATCAACTTCCATTGATGTCGTATAACCAGTATACGGTGGCAATATTTTTTGTAGTAATGTGCAGACTGAGGAAGGGGGCAAAACAAAGGAAATGATAGAGATACAGTAACTAGATCAAGCAACAGCATGAGCAACTGTGTATTGCATCTGTAGCATTCCTGTTGACATTAAAATGGTTGTCAGGTATTAATGTATCACTAATTGATAATACTGAAATGCACAAATCAGAAATGATCAACTAAAGTTTATCTGTTTTATAAATCCATATTCTGCAATCATATTTTTTTATTTTATTTTACGTGTGCTAGACATTATACTTTTACTAATGCTTAAAGATGCAAACAAATGAGTAATTGTTCTTTAGTTCACTTGGCAATATTTTTCCTTCCTACTTCTACTTTGCCATGGCACCCACACTACACTTGACTCAGAAATCTTACGACTTCCTTGCTGACTACTTTGAACCACCCTTACGTGTGGTCCTCCCTTCCAAAAACCCGGACCTGAAAAGAACTCAATTAATGATGGGCTTACCTATTACTTATCAACTGTTCATGTGAATAGCTTGAAAAATGGTGAAAGGCAGGTGGTAATCCAAGGGGATAACAGCACTGAAAAAAGAGTGCTATTAGCCATGCTGGGCTTAACATGGCAAACAGCCCCTTCCACACATAAAGCTATGAATAGCTCTGTTGCACAGCAAGAATAGACCCATATTCAGTAGCATGTGTCAAGCAAACAAGAAGGTTAACCTATCTTTATTAGTCAGAGAATACATTGTGGCTTCACTTTCCTCATGATAGATAGTGGCCAGTCAAGGTTACAAAAAAACATTCTGTTGCAAATACTAAAGAGAATTCCTTGCACTTCAGGATTCTAAACAAACGCTACCAACATAAAACTGATAAGACCATCTTGTTTGTATTTTTATTTTATTTTTGCATTCACATGTTAATATGTAGCTCAAGAAAATTAGCCAAACATATATGTTAGCTGCTTGTGGACATCAGAAAGGGCACACTTCTGTTGCAATGCACCCCCTCAAAAAAAAAAAAACAAGTGTTCTGTTTTTGAAATGAATCAGTTACCCTTCATACATAATTTAGTGTTACAATGAAGGTGTAATTTTCAGGAATAGTTTTCGCAAGCAAATATTTCCTTTAACTATGCATAAAAATTAGTGAAACTATATGGGATTCAGTTATTTTAAAAATAGAATATATGCCATGAATAGGAGCATTTAAATTATATTTATTTAGTGTAAAGCAATTTTTGGTTATCCACTAAAACTTTTAAAAATATAATATTTAGGCACAATTTTTCATAAAGTTAATTATGTTTCTGCATTTATATCCTCTCTGTCTTTAATTTAGACACGTTTGTTGATTTATTTAGGCTAGGACAATTGAACAAAACTCACTTACAGTGGTGTCCTACAGGTTACAATATGTACAACAGTTAAATATTTAAAACAGTACAAGTACAAAATATTAATAACACATTGGCCTGATCACAATTAGTATAATAATTCTTATTCAACAATGCCCCCAGAATGACTTCAAGAAGGTAATGCCATGGGAGGAGAGTTTATGAATCAGGACCTTATTTTAATAGATGGTGGTTTAATATTCAAAGTTTAAAGGCAGGAGGAAGCAAGCTCCACAAAACTGGACAATAATAATTGAATGAGAAATTTGCATGAGGTGTTCTGGATTTGGAAATGCTCAGTTATTCTCAGTTATTACGCATTTACTCAATAACAAGTTAGATTTTATAAGAGACATTTGTATGAAAACAGGGTAATTGTCCCCCAGACTTCATAAGCTCATCTCGCTTTTCCCACTTTTGAAGCCGTGATTATGTGTGGCATCATAATCACTTTTAAAGCAAAATACTTATAGCAAAAATGGAGAAGAATGAATTTAGGAGGGAAAAGCAGCAGGAGCAGAAGTCTGGGGATGAATATTCTTTTTCATGCAAATGCCCTCTATATTACAAAATGGGCAGATAAATAGAGAAAAGCATTGCAACTTAAGAGAAGTGTGTCTTAATAATATATTTTAGAGTTTTCCTGGATATTGGAGACTTGATTTTTATAGATATCTATTTATTTATTTACTTATTTATTTATTTCACTTTGGTAATCGGGTAAATACAATAGACAATACAATGTCTAATTTCACGAATGGCCCAGGTATTACACAGTATGCAAAAAGGTAACACATACAGTAACAATTAGAAACATAGAAACATAGACAATGGCAGAAGGTGACCTGTGGTCCATCGAGTCTGCCCAAGTGAGGCATCCCGAGACCTGTTATGCACTGGTGTTCTGTCATACTAGATACCCAGCCTAGCCCTTGCCAGTGCCATGTGTTTGTTCCCAATACTTGTCTCACCCATGCTTAAAGCTTGATACTGACTTTGCAGCCACCACCTTGGAAGGTAATGTATTCCAAGGTTCCACCACCCTCTCTGATAAATAATACTTTCTGATGTCCCTCTTGAATACTCCATCCTTCAATTTCCACTTGTGCCCTCTTGTAGTAGAATTGATGTTCCTGGTAAAAAGCTATGCTTCTGGCACCTTGTTTATGCCTTTAAGGAACTTGAAAGTCTCAGTCATATCCCCCCTCCCTCTTAGTCTCTAGCAAGTACAACTTCAGGGCCGCAAACCTCTTTTCATAGGTGATTTTCTGAAGGCCATGTATCATTTTTGTTGCCCTTCTCTGGACCACTTCCAATCTATCAATGTATTTTCTTAGGTGAAGCCTCCTGAATTGTATACAGTACTCCAGATGAGGCCTCACTAATGACCAGTAAAGTGGTAGTATCACCTCTCTGTTCCTGCTATCTATCCCCCTGCCAATGCATCCTAACACCCTGCTAGCCCTGCTGTAAGCCTTATTGCATTGACTTTGCTGCTTGAGGTCATCCCTAATGATGACTCCCAAGTCACATTCCTCAGCAGAGGAGCTCAGCTGGACTCAGTTTAGCCAGTATTCTTTCTTGGGATTAGTCCTACCCAGGTGCATCACCTTACACTTTTTTGCATTGAAATTTAATTGCCATATTTGTGACCACCCTTCCAACTTCTTAAG
This sequence comes from Neoceratodus forsteri, assembly GCA_016271365.2. Classification (NCBI taxonomy): domain Eukaryota; kingdom Metazoa; phylum Chordata; order Ceratodontiformes; family Ceratodontidae; genus Neoceratodus; species Neoceratodus forsteri. The sequence continues at coordinate 64,669,742 of CM057459.1, forward strand.
TTCTTAAGTTCCTGCAGTTCTCTGACTCCCTGCATACTATCCACTCTTCCACTAAGTTTCATGTCATCTGCAAACAGGGCGATGTTGCCATTTATGCCCTCTCTGATGTCATTAATGAGTACATTGAAGAGGACAGGCCCCAGGACTGACCCCTGAGGCACCCCACTAGTGGCCTGCTTCTCATTAGATTTCACCCCATTTACTACCACCCTTTGTTTTCTGTCCCTCAGCTAACTCTGTACCCACTTTACTATCTGTTCTGCTATCCCAAGGTCTTCTAGCTTTTCTAAGAGGCATCTATGTGGGACAGTGTCAAATGCCTTACCAAAATCAAAGTAAAGCAAGTCTACTACATGACCCCTGTCCAATTCCTTGGTCACTTTGTCAAAGACTGTAATAGGGTTTATTTGACATGATGTGCCATTCACAAACCAGTGTTGTTTGTAGGTCTGGAGGTGATTTACTTTGAGGTATTCCACAAGATCTTGCTTGATAAGGGCCTCCATAAGTTTACCCAGTACTGATGTGAAGCTGACTGGCCTATAGATACCTGTATCTTTCCTGTCTCCACTCTTGTGCAGTGGCACCACATCAGCCACCCTCCAGTCACCTGGAACTATGCCTGACTCCAGTGACCTGTTGAATAGGTGCACGAGAGGTGCTGCCAACTCTTCAGCAAGCTCCCTGAGCACTCTAGGGTGTAAACCATCAGGGCCAGGTGCCTTGTTGGGTTTGATGTCTGAAAGGCTCTTCCTGTCCCTGTCTGTGGTGAACTCCTGGGTACACATTCTCTGAACCCCTCTGTCTTGGCCCTGATTCCACTGTCTGGCAGTGGGCCCTGAGCTGCCTTGGCCTCCCTTATCATTTTCCTGGCCTCCTTACTTTTCTGAGTGTAATCCTTCCACTCTCTGTCCCCTTTATGTTGCCTGAACCATTTGTATGCATTCTGTTTGACCCTGATTGCCTCTCTTACTGGACAGGAGAACCACAGTGGTCTTTTAAATCTATTTTTCTTTGTTGTAGTCCTGATGCAGTTTTGTTGCATCTAGAACGGTATCCCTAATATCTTTCCATATTTCCTCCATGTCTATCTTGTCTCTGATGTTTGCTAACTTACCCCTCACTACTGCCTCAATCTACTAAAATCAGCCTCCTGAATTCACAGCACCTCTGTGCTTGTGGTGGTTTTAGTAGCACCCATGGTTATTTCAAACCAGACTGTATTGTGATCGCTATTTGCCAAGGGTTCTTCCACCCTCACAGATCTAATTTCTTCAGAGTTTGTGAGGATCAGATCCAAGATGGCATCCCCCCAGTTGGGTCCTTCACTAGTTGAGACAGAAGGCAGTCCTGGAATGTGTCCAATAAAGCCTGACTTCTGGAGCTCTTAGCTGCTGGGATATTCCAGTCCACATCTAGCAGATTAAGGTCCCCAACCACCACTATATCATCTTTATCAGCCATCTTTTATAATTCCTCAGCTATTTGTTCATCTTTTCCCTCTCCCTGCTCTGGAAGTCTGTATATCACACTCATGCACAATTCCTTTCCTACATTGGTGGCTAAATGCATCCAGAGTGGCTCCAAGCCCCCCATTTAGCCTTGGTGCTTTCATTCTCCATTGCTTCAATGCCCTATCTCACATTGAGGGCACCCCCTGCATCTCGCCACCTGTCTGTCCCTTCTAAACAGTGTGCAGCCTGGGATGGCCAGGTCCCATTCATTGTTGTCTGTGGCCCACCTTTTGGTAATAGCTAGCAGATCAATCTTTGTGTGTGCCGCTAGAGCCTGGAGGTCACTAATCTTGTTGCCCAGGCTCCCAGCATTGAGGCAGACTCCTCGCCTTGAGCTAGCATCATGATTCTTGTTGGGAGATTTAATTTCCATTTTTCCTCCTGGTTGTTCCTTGCATCATTTTTCTAATGGTGTCCCTTTGTTGTAAGCTTTCTTTGTCCTAATGTGATTGATGCACTGATGTTTGCTCTTAGATTTCCTGTTGGGCAGGGTTGGCAAGACACACTACCTGTTTCCATGCCTTAGCCTCCCCTCCAATTAGTTTAAATGGTCCAAGTATTCTTCCATCTTCTGGACCAGTGCTCTTGTTCCCTCTTGTGTGAGGTGAAGTCCGTCCCATTTGAAGAGTGATCTATCTCAGAAATTCCCCCAGGATCTGATAAAATGGAAGTCTGGCACCAGCTCTTCAACCAGTTGTAATACAAGTAATACATAACATTTACAGGTTACTTACTATATTTGGTATAATTGTATAGTCTAGTAATGACAGAACATGTGCCTCATAAAATACAAAGCACAGCCCAGATATTAGCAAACTAAGAACAAAATAAATAAAAATATACTTCAAGGACAGGAGATAGTATAACTTACAAGCAGGTAGAGGTTGTTTGGCTTTGGCAGGGGTTACATAACAGTGTTTTAAAGTGCTGCTGAGAACTCAAGCATCAGACTAGATGAAGGAGACAATTCCAGAATCTGGCGGCTGAGTAAGAGATGGCTACTTGACCCATTCTAGTAGAGCGCCTGGGCTCAAGAAGTAAAAGGGTGTCACTAGATCCTGGATTATAGGACGTAGACGGGGACTGTAGCACAGTACAAAAGCAGGTGGGGGTCTTGATCCCAGTCAGTTTCTTGATTAAGCAGCATATAATAATGGAATGTTTGGAGGAAGGGGAAACCCAGCCCAGGGAAGAATAAAAGTATAGTGATCAGTGAGACAAGCGGCACTCAGCACAAACCAGCAGATGCTGTTATATGCTATATCCCATTTACCTAAGGTAGACTTGAAGGAGTTAAAGTAGATTAGGACATAATAGTTAATAGCAATGTTGAATTTCCTTATGCATAACATAGAAACAGAGCATTTGCCACCAGATAAGGACCACTTGGCCTATCTAGTCTGCCCGTCTTTCCCAGCCTATAGTATCACCACAGATCCTACTTGATCTCTAGCCCATTCCCCAACCCACTCCCTCCCTTTCTACAAAATTCCTTTATGCCTATTCCATGCATCCTTGAACCTCACCATTGTTTTCATCCCCATCACCTGTGCTGGAAGACTGTTCCAGGAATCCACCACTCTTTCTGTGAAGAAGCACTTCCTCACACCTCTCCTGAGTCTACCACCCTACGACTTCTTATCATGCCCCTTTATCCTTGAGCACCATTTTTCCCCCCGGAAAAACACATCCCTCCTCTGCCTTATTTACCCCTTGTGATGTATTTAAAAGTCTCTATCATATCCCCCTCTCCCTTCCCTCTTCCAGGGTAAACATATTTATGTGTCCTGAAGTCTCTCCTCATATATGTCTGACATAAAGGAATTCTGGAGGTCAGGGGTAAGGGGCAACAGACTTCTAGGAAAACATAAACTGAACTTACAAGCTCAAATGGGCAGACTGGGTGGGCCATAGGCCCTTATCTACCGACACTGTCTATGTATCTATGTATCTCATAGGGCTTCTGATGCAGACCCTGCACCATTTTTGTTGCCTTCCTCTGAAGATGTGGGGCCAGATTTTCAAAGGCTGATGCAGGGATTGCATTAAGCCCTGCATCAACCCTGTTGTCTGGTGCAACTGCGCCAAACTCCTTTGATGCAACTGCACCCAGTTTTAGTACATTGGGCACAGTTGTGACAATTTCCACACTTTAGGCAGCTTGCACCAAAGATTTGGCACAAGCCCCATAGAAAGGGTTCCCCAAATGGCGCAAGTTACATCAGGGGGGAGCGGGCCTAACTTGTGGCATTTGGTACACAGGGTTGAAAATCCCAATTGGCACCAAGAGAATGCCACAAGCTACCTGCACCATATGAACAGTGCACCAGGGGCCTGCGGCATTCTCAGGGCTTTTAAAAATCGGGCATGTGATCTCTAAAACTAGACACAATACTCTAGGTGGGGTCTTACTAGAGATCTATACAAAAACAATACCACCTCCCCTTTGTGTTGGTGATACCCTTTCCTATGCACCCCAGTATCCCACTGGCCCTCCCAACTTCCTTGTCACACTATCTGGCCACCTTTAGGTCATACAATATGATTACCCCCCAGGTCTCTTTTCTATTTGGTGGTCATCAGTACCACTCCTCCCATTTTGTACACTTTCCCTGGGTATCTGTGCCCCAAGTGCATTACTTTGCACTTTTTCATGTTGAAACCCAGCTGCCATTCCTTTGAACACTCCTTGAGTTTTCTCAGCTCTCTGTTCTTCCTCTCCATCACTCCCAGAGGGTCTACCCTATTACATATTTTGGCATCATCCACAAAGAGGCAGACCTTCCCATCCACCTCATCAACAATGTCACATATAAAGACATTAAAGAGGACCAGTCCCAGCACTGATCCCTGATGCAATCCACTGGTTAAATTCCTTTCCTGAGTGAACTCTGTTTACTACCACCCTCTGCCACCTGTCCCTTAACCAATTTCTTATCCAGATTACCACCTATGGACCCACTCCTAAGCTATCCAGTACTAGCCTCCTATGTGGAACAGTGCAGAAAGCCTTACTGAATTCAAGGAGGCCACGTCCACCACTCCACCCTGATCTAATTCCTTGATCACTTAAAGAAATCCATCTGATTCATTTGACATGATGTCCCCCATGAATTCATCTGTCTTGAGTCTCATAACACACTGGATTCATATTCCACAATCCTTTGCTTCAGCATTGACTTAATTAACCTTCCCACCACAGATTTCAGGCAGACTGGCCTATATTTGCCAGCCTCTTCCTTGCTACCACTTTAGTGAAGCAGGACTACATCTGCCCAACTCCAGCTGTCCAGAACCACTCTTGTTTCCAATGAGCTGTTAAATAGTACTGTCAGAGTGTGCAGTCAATACTTCTCTGAGCTCCCTCAATACCCTTATATACACCCTGTCTGCAGTGGTGGATCCAGCATGACTAAAGATCCTGTGGCAGCAGGATCCTTCTTTAACATTTAGAGAGTATAGACCAAATCCAACGTAACATATTTTCATCACAACACAAATTTATTTTATTGTGTCCCAATACCAAGAGTTATCAGATTCAGTACGAGGAAATATATACAGAAGTTTTATGCCTGCACGATGACAGCCCAACCCCTTTTACTCTGTCTTCCTTCATTATTGTCAAAGGACCCTTTTCAACATCCAGGATCTAACACTGCCCGTCTGGTGTCATTGCTCTGTCCACTTTCAAATTAGTGAGTCCCTTCAGGACACCCTTCTCTGAAAATGGACTAGTGTCCACCTCCCTCCTTTCAATGCTGCTATTACTTTTTTTGTGGCCCCTTCCCTTCTCCATCATCTGTGAACACTGAATAAATGTACTTGTTCAGAATGTCTGCCTTTTCCAGGTCCCCTCTGCACAACCCCCCCCTTCCCTTTTTAACCTTATAATCTCATCCCGGTCTTCCTCCTATTGCTTAAATACCTAAAACATGTCTTGTCCCCCTTAGCCACCACCTGGGCTATCCTCACTTCACTTTGTGTCTTCACACTCTTTACTGCTCTCCCTGCTTTCCTCCACATCTCCTTATACCTTCTGAATGCTACCCTTTTATCCTTTACTTTTCCTGTCACCTCTTTTGAGAACCATAGTGGTTTCTTTTTCCTCTTACTTTTGCTCATTTACTTGACATGGAGGTTTGTTGCCTTCTCTAGGGCCTTTTTTTAGCTCTTCCCACTGTTCCCCCACCCCACCCAGTCATCCCTGAGGCATTTGCCCATCTTTTTAAAATCTGTCTTCCTGAAGTCCAGGACCTTCATCTTTGTGTGGTTCAGTTTCACTGCTGTCCTTATATTGAACCACACTGTACAGTGATCATTATTCCACAGGTAGACTCTTTCCTTGACATCTACAACATCGTCCCTGTTACTGGGTACCAGGTCCAGTATTGCCCCATCATGATTGGGGTCACTGACCAGTTGCTTGTGGAAAAACCCCTGTAGGGAGTTCAAGATGTCCCTGCTTCTAGCTGAAACTGCTGCTGAATGGTTCCAATCTACATCTGGCAGATAGATGTCCTCCATCAGCAACACCACCCCCTTTTACCCATCTTGCTAATGGCTTCTACCAGTACCTTATCTAACTCCTTGCCCTGTGCTGGAGGTCTATAAATCACACCAGTGTGAGTAGAGCCTCCATTGCACTTCTCTAGGATTACCCACTGTACCTCTGGTCCCCTCTATATTTCCTGTATCTCCACTGTTTTTATGTCTTTCCTCACATAAAGCACTAAACCCCCTCCTTTTCTTCCAACCCTATCCCTCCTGAATAGAGTATAACCTGGTATGGCATTGTCCCAGTCATGGTTTTCAATGCACCATGACTCAGTAATGGCCACAATATCCAGGTCGGCCTCTGCCATTATGACCTCTAGGTCCAGAATCTTATTTCCTGGTCTTCTAACATGTGCACATATGGCCTTTCAGACATTGTTACCACTCTGCTTGATATACTTATTTTATAAGACATTCAAATTCTAAAAGCAGGAATTATTTTCTTATTTTAAAAAATATCTTATTACTATAATTACCTTGCCCTCACTGGCAGGTGATTTCGCTTGTTTTAAAGGTAAAACATAGAAACATAGAATTTGATGGCAGGTAAGGACCTCTTGGCCCACCTAGTCTGCCCATTTCCTTACCTAACGGATAAGCTGCAGATCCTAGTTAACCAACAGCCTACTTCCTCATACCCCCCACTAGAATTGCCTTATGTCTGTCCCATGCATTCTTGAATTCCTCCAATGTTTTTAACTCTACGACCTCCTCAGAAAGGACGTTCCATGCATCTACAACCCTCTCTGTGAAGAAATACTTCCTCACATTACCTCTGAGCTGTCCCCCCTCTATCTTTAAATTGTGCCCCCTTGTTCTTGCACATCTCTTTTTCTGAAAGATGCTACCCTGTTGGACTTTGTTGATTCCCTTGAGGTACTTGAAAGTTTCTATTATGTTCACCCTCTCCCTCCTTTCCTTGAGGGTATACATATTGAGCTCCTTTGGTCTTTCCTCATATGTCTTCTGGTGCAGACCCTGCACCATTTTGGTTGCCCTCCTCTGGACAGCCTCCACTCTGTCTATGTCTTTGCAGAGATGGGGTCTCCAGAACTGTACACAGTACTCCAGACGTGGTCTTACCAACTGTCTGTACAGAGGGCCAAAAACTTCCTATTTTCTACTGGTGATGCCTCCCCCTATGCATTCCAGTATCCCCCAGCCCTCCTTACTGCCTTCTCACATTGCTGGACCACCTTTAGGTTGTCTGATATGACTACCCCAGGTCCCTTTCCATTTCTGTTGTTGTCAGTATCTCACCCCCCATTGTGTACTCTTCTCCTGGGTTTTTGTTTCCCAGGTGCATTACTTTGAACTTCTTTGCATTGAATCTAAGCTGCCATACATTTGACCATTCCTCCAACCTTGCCAAGTCCCTTTTCATCCTTTCCACCCCACCTTGCGTATCAACCCTGTTGCACATCTTTCTGTCATCTGCAAAGAGATATACTTTCCCTTCCAGTCCCTCTGCAATGTCACTTATAAAGACATTAAAAAGGACCGGCCCCAATACTGAACCATGTGGTACCCCACTAGTAACCCCCCCTTCTTCACTGTGGACTCCATTTACTATTACCCACTGTGTCTTGTTGCCCAGCCAGTGTTTAACCCAGGCTACCACCCTGGGACCCACTCCAAGGCTGGCTAATTTGTTTATTAATCCTTTGTGTGGGACTGTGTCAAATGCCTTGCTAAAATCTAGGTAGGACATGTCCACAGCCCCTCCCTGATGGATCCATGATGGGAGCTCGAAAAATATTTTGTCGAATGCCCCATCAGCGACACTGGCAGGTCGATCGCATTCTGCAGTCGTCTGCTGGTTCGCACTGTAATTCCTTGTTTTCTTCAGGGGGCCTTGCCCCCTGAACCCTCCACCAGTGGGCTGTGCCCCTGCACCCCCCCACTTAAGGATTCTCAACTCCAGTCGGAGCTGATTGTGGGGTGCAGGATCCCCAACAGACAGCACCAGGTTCCAGCGGGTCTCCCACAGCGGCATGGCACTGTAGTCACTGTAGGGGACCTCGCTGGTGAAATGTCACTGTCAGGAGATAACTGCTCCTGGGGCTACTACTTTGGTCACCCAGTCAAATAAATCAATTAGATTTGTCTGACATGACCTTTCTGCTGTGAATCCATGCTGCCTTGGGTCCTGTGAGCCACTGGCCTGTAGGTACTCAACAATTCTTTCCTTCAGAAGTGATTCCATCAGTTTCCCTACCACTGAGGTCAAACTGACAGGTCTGTAGTTTCCTGCCTCTGTCTTGCTCCCACTTTTGTGAAGGGGAATCACATCCACCCTCCTCCAGTCCTCAGGTACCACACCATCCTCCCATGACTTATTAAACAGGGTCGTCAGTGGTGTTACTAGTTCTTCCCTTAGTTCTTTTATAATTCTGGGGTGAATCCCATCAGGGCCCATTGCTTTATCCACCTTCAGTTTTAAGAGTTCTTTAAGAACCCTTTCTTCTGTGAAAAGACTAATATCAACCCCCCTATCCAGAGTGCTTCTATTGACTGGATTAGGTATCTCCCCCTGCTTTTCCATTGTGAATACTGAGCAGAAGTATTCTTTCAGTATCCCTGCTTTTTCACTGTCACTCTCTGCCCAACCGCCTTCCTCTTTATTCAGCCTCAGTTTCCCTGCCTTAGTCTTTTTTTGCTCCCTAATGTGCCTATAAAAGGTTTTAATGTTCCCCCTCCTTTTGAGTGATCTATTTTTTGCAGTGCACCATTACTGATATTTGAAATTATTGAAAGAGTTGTTCCTGTACCAGAAGCAATAAGTCTGTCTGAAGTGAAAGTTTTCGTAAATAATCTATTAATTGGTGATAGGCGATTTTCTCAGTAAGTCTACTTAGAATGGGGAGAATCACTGTTGAACAGTAATTGTCTAGGCAGCTTTGATCTTCTATTTTAATTACTGGTACAATGTTGGCACTTTTCAAAACATTAAAAACAATACCAGATTAGAGAGACACTGAAGATTTTTAGCCTGTGGAACAACAATGTAGACAGTGGCTAACTTTGGCAGTGTAGATGCTAAATTATCACATCCAGTAGTAACATTTGATACAGTACAGGATAGTAGCTTTACATTCTTAGCTGGATGAACCAAGAAAAGTACAATAGAGGGGACAGAGTACTTTGGTCCTGCTTGGAACCTGCAGAAGAAAATAGGTCATTAGGTAAACTAGAATCCATGGTGGTGTAAGCAGATACATCTGAAAATTTAGAGTTAAATGCATTAGCAATCGTAAATAGGTCAATTCAGCTCACACCATCAATTAAAGTCCTGGACAAGTAGCATGACTGTTTCAGCCTTATGAAATGTTTTTCATTGCCCCAGAATCTCCAGGGGTCACCCACATTCTGCAACAGGCTCTGATTGCCTTTTTGCAAATATTTTCTTATTTTCTGTATGTAACACAGAGTGATGGTTAGACAATTTGAAACTCTGCCAGCATGTGTCCCTATGTTTTAGCTTCTCAGTAGTTTTTGAGAAATCCACTGCATAGAGGAGCACCTTAGGTGCCATCTAGCAGCAGGTGCATGTTTGTGTTGGATAGTTAGGAAGGTGCCAATACAGCTGGACAAAGCAGTGAAGGCAGAAGTAGTATTATACAAGCAGAGACGGTCAATAAAGGATTGATCATGGACAAAATTATTACGATTAACCTTGAACAAGTCTCTAAAATGTATGGTTCTAGGGGAGGTTTTGGTGGCAGCCCCCAACCCCGATTCAACAGGTGAGAGACTGGTCACTAATGTAGTGAGAAAAGGTACTGCACAAGCAATGCTGCCCTGTCTATTAATGAGAACCCAGTCTAGAGAAGTGATGAGAGACTAAACTAGATTCCCTGGTGGGTGTATCAACAAGCTGGGCAAGACTCAATTAGTCTAACAGAGACTTGTAAGATTTGCTCTTGACACTGGCCCAATCAAGATGAAAGCCACCTACCAGAATGAGTTCTTTGTGCATGATTAGTAGGAAGAAATCAAATCAAGTAATGAAGTAAACTCAGTTTGACTACAATGAGGCATATTATAAAGCACACACACACTAGGTAATGTTTTTTTTGTTTGTCTGTTTGTTTGTTTGTTTGTGTTTTAGAATGGCCCAAGAACAATGTATAGTGAATACATTCACAAACACAATTTAAGGGGCACCACCTGGAAATCTAGATATTTATAGCAGATTAGTACTCACCCCAACATTTGGTAGAGCATGTATCGCTATGCAGAAAACTGTAACCTGTTACTGAGCAGACTGAGTCAGGTGCAGTAGTTACAGTGGTAGCCAGTGGAAAGATGCACTATACAGTATATGTATCTGGATATATCAGGAAATAAAAGAGAAATCCTATTGTTGCAGTCTAGTATCCACAGGCCAGTGCTCTCTGGCAACCATTTTACTGCTCTTTGATCTCCAACCCCAGCAGAGAGTCCATATGGGTCCCAGCTGTCATACCCAGCTGCATCAATATCCACAGCATCAGCATCAGGAACTGGAACTTTACCATCAGGGGACCTATGCTGAGATGCTGAGGAGTAGTTGCTCAACATATCTTTGAATGCTTGACTGTGTTTGATTTCTGGTGGATCCTGGAGTGATTGCTACAGTGAGCTCACAGGTCTGACTGACTCTGGTGGAGACCAGGATGAAAAGTGGAGGACGGAGGAGCCCGGGGTGTTTGTGCAGGAGAGGAACCCCTCTCCAGTATACCAGATGGGTTCTGTGGCTGTCACAAGAGAACAGAGCAGTTGCTGAGATGCCACAAGGGAAAGTGGACTGAAGTGGAGCAGGAAGGGAAAGGAGAGTCAGGTCTGCTAAATGGCAGCCTGCCCCGGCAAGCTGTAGTAATCAGTGGCCTGTGAGGAGTTAAGTTGCCAGGTGTTAGGAACTGTGGTCCAAAGCTGGGAACAAGTGTTCACACTAATACCCACAAAGAAGACTAGAAAAATCAATAAATAACCTGAATAAGCTCTTTTTTTTGAGAGTCTGCCTCTTGCCTTCTGAATAGATTGATAAAAAAAAAAGAATGTTTTCTTTTTTTATTTATTTGTAATCCCATTGATACTGCTGAAGCTTATGAAGCTTGTGAATGTGGGACGCTTTTCTGTTACATAGGGGCTTGTATAAAAAATGAATTTTGGATTTTTTTATGCTGTGAAAGAGCTTTTAGGCTTTAAACTCAATAAAAACCAATGAAGTTGGAGCAGTGTGGCCCTGCAACCCTAGATATTCACACATAACAGAATAAAAATTACTTTAAAAAAGGAGCCATTTTAAGGAGCCGTGACCAATCATTTTAGTGAGAAACACTGATGTCATCTCAGCAGTACACCTTAGAGCAGATTTGCATGAGTTTCTGGTATGAAGGTATAAAACTCAAGGGGGGGGGGGGCACCAACAGTTAGTACTCTACATGCTGTCTTCAGAGGTTATAATTGCAGAAAGCCTACTAAAATAAAGAAGCATTGGGGTTTTTATCAGAAGCCTCCAGAAGTGCAACACATCTCATGAACCTGAGGCATCCACACCATCTAGCCTAACCAAAAACAAGCAAATGGAATGAGGGGAAAGATATTTAATTATAGCTACCTACAATTAAGATATAAGTGATTTAAGTTGTAGTGCCTCTTCTTTGCTCAGTGAAATAACTTGATGTCCTACACAGTATAAAATCCAGTCCTCAACTAATTGCTGAGTTTTAAAGAAAGTTTGCATGAAGTGGTCTTGGAATTGTTGATTTGTTTTTGTATAATTGTCTCTTAAGAGCAAGCTTTAAAAATATACAAAACGTGATACTGTGTTATAACATATTTGTATATTTCCTTCTGTAAGAAGTAAAAACTGCAGTGGCCATTTTTATGGCTGTGGGCTAAGCCTGCAGCCATCCTGCTTTCACTTGAAAAAAGGTGTTTCTGTGGAACACATCTTTTAGGAGTTTTCAGCGTATCCATCCATCAACTGCAAAATAGTGCATTCCTCCCCTCTGATTTTTGCTATTGTCTGCTCTGCCTTAAAGGCAGGGGGGATGCTACTGTACCTCCCAACTTCTCAGGATATAAACAAAAAATAAAAACTTTTGAAGCTGCTGTCATTTAACCCTTGTAAGGCTGCAGAATGAGCATCTGTCCTGCTCAAGTCAGATTCATTCCAGTTCTTTCAGCAGCCTAGGGGTTAACTCGTTATCTCCTTACTTTGACTGAATACTGACCCAGTAGTACATGGCTAATTAGGCACATGTGTTATGTGGTAGACAGAGCAATGTAAGAAGTAGACCTGGACTCCCCAAATCCCAGCCTTGAAGCTGCAAGTCATCATGTAGGAATTTCTACTGTCTACTGTCTATGACTGTCAATACTCCCACATGTCTAAAAGTTATGTAGTTCAAAAATAAATTAGAACTACAAAACCAGTCTTATAGAGGGTATAATGACTTGAATAGTTTTTTTTTTTTGTTTCTTTTTGTTTGTTTTCTATTACTGATCTAAAATAAGTACCAACATACTAATTGCCAGCAGATTAGGCCTTACGGTCTATCGAGTCTGCTCAAACCTTAGATCCCTAGTTGGGTGCTGAGGCCCTCCACCCCTTGTGTTTCAGAAACCCCTATCATCCAACCCTACTCCCCTGGGCCAGGCCATCATCTGATACATCTGCTTTCTGTGTCTGTCCCACCCTCTCTTGAAGCCCTCCACTATGGATCTCTGAACCAGCTCGCCAGGCAGTGCATTTCAAGGGTCCACCACCCTCTCAGTGAATCCTCCTCTTTTTCCTCCTCACCCTTCCACCTTCCAACTTCAAACCATGCCCTCTGGTGATACCTCCCTGCTTTAGTCTAAAGATCCCCTCCATGTTTACCCTATTTATTCCCTTAAGGTACTTGAAGACCTCAATCATGTCCTCCCTGTCTCTCCTCTCCTCCAATGAAAACAGGCAGAGCTCCTCAAGTCTGTCCTCATACGTCAAATCCTCTAGTCCTTGTATCATCTTAGTTGCCCTCCTCTGTACCCTCTCCAGGAGCTGTATGTCCCTCTTCAAGTGTGGTCTCCAATACTGTACACAGTACTCAAGGTGTGGTCTAACTAGTCCATTGTACAGCGGCAGAATCACTTCCCTGCTCCTAGAGGTGATCCCCCTTACGATGCATCCCAACATCCTGTTTGCCTTGCTAGCCACTCTCCTGCACTGCTCAGGGTTATTCATACAAGCATCCACCATGACTCCTAGGTCTTTTTCCCCTGTTGAGGCCTCCAGCACCTCCCCTCCCAGGGTGTACCTGTATTTAGAGTTTCCCTGCCCAAGCTGTAACACCTTGCACTTGGTGATGTTGAAATTTAATTTCCATGTGTGAGCCCAGCTTTCCAGGGTGTCCAGGTCCCCTTGCAGTGCCAACCTCACCTCTTCCCCCTCAACTACTGCTCCCATCTTGGAGTCATCAGCAAAGAGACCCATTTCACACCCTATACCCTCCCTGATGTCCGATATGTATGCATTAAACAATATCAGACCCAGGACCAAGCCCTGCAGTACCCCACTACCGACCTCTCTAGGGTTCAAGAGCTCCCCACTGACCTCTACTCTCTGGGTGCATCCAGCTAGCCAGTTTTAAATCCATCTGACCATCAAAGGGCCTACTCCCAACCTGTCAGTTTCTCCACCAGACCATTGTGGGGGACAGAGTCAAACGCCTTGCTGAAGTCCAAGAATAATACATCCACAGGCTTTCCCCTGTCCAGTTCTGATGTTACCCATTCGTAGAACTCCACAAGATTGGTTTGACATGATCTACCTGGCACAAACCCATGTTGCCGACTATCCAGACCTCCCACCTCCTCCAAGTACACCCCCAATCGTTCCTTTAGTATACTCTCCATTAATTTTCCCACCACCGAGGTCAAACTGATGGGTCTATAGTTACCTGGTACTTCCCTCGACCCCCCTTTATGGATTGGCACCACATGTGCCTCTCGCCAATCCCTAGGTACCCTCCCTGTCTCAAGTGACCTGTTGAAGAGCTCCGCCAGGGGTGCAGCCAGTATATCTGCCAAGTCCCATAGTACTCTCGGATGAATGCCATCCAGCCCTTGAGATTTATCTTTCTTTAGGGCCTTGAGGGCTAACCACACACTTTTGGTGGAGATAGCATCATCCATCCCCTTCACCTTACTGGCCTTTTTATCCTTATCCTGGTGTGACACCCCTGGTGTACCTCTCCCTTCCTCTTGCTCCATTTCTGTTGCTCCCCTGATCCCACTCACTACCGCTTCTATCCCCATTGTGCCTTGCTTTGTAGATATCCCATCCCCCTCCCTAGTGAACACAGAGGCGAAGTACTCATTTAATACCTCTGCCTGGTCCCTCGCCTCTTCCACCCACCCTCCTTCTGCTCTCAATCTGCCGAGATGGCCCTTAGTTTTTCTCCTCTCCCCAATGTACCGGAAGAACCCCTTTTCCCCTCCATGTATCCCCTGTGCCAGCCGCTGCTCTTTACTGGACTTTGCCCCCCTCACCATCTGGGTGACTTTTCTAGATGCAAGATGGTACATTTCCTTTTCCCTATCCCCTCTTGCTGTTTTATATTTTTTGTAGGCCACCTTCTTTTCTCTGACTACTACCTGAACCTCACTGGACCACCAGCATGGTTTATGTGACCTTGCTCCCTTACGTTTCATCTTAGCGCAGGTCCTGACTGCCTCATAAAGTCCCTGTTTTATGACCTCCCATCTCTTTTCCACATTTGTCATTAATGTAATCCCTTTCAAGTGATCCTTGAGAATATTGCCCATGACCACAAAGTCTGCTCCCCGAAGTCCACTGCCAGTGTCCTAGATCTCTCCCCCCTCCCCCCATGCTTATTTGAAGCCAGACAGTATTGTGGTCACTCCCAGTCAGGGGATCCTCTACAACCAAGTCCCTTACCAGATTCCCATCTGCCAGAACCACGTCCAGGACCTGCCCCTCCCTTGTGGGTTCCATCACATGCTGTGTTAAGAACACATCCTGGAAGCTGTCCAGCAGCCTCTGCTCCTTGGCCACCTTAGAGGACATGGTTCCCCATGTTGTACCTGGCATATTGAGGTCCCCATCAACACCTCTACTTCCCCTTTTGATCCACACTGGGCAATGATGTTGTCCAGCAAACCATCCTCCAGAACATCACCCATCCTGGGAGGCCTATATACTACACCCAGCTTGACCTTACCTCCTGCTAGGGTTCGTAAGGTGACCCATAAGGCCTCCACATTTCCCTCTGCCTCTTCTACCCTAGCAATTTCTATGTCATCTCAAATGAACATAGCCACTCCACCCCCTCTGCCCTCCTTTCTATCCTTCCTAAGCATAGTGTACCCCCACACGTTTAGGTCCCAGTCATGGTTTTTGTTGGCCCACATTTTCGTGACCACCACCACATCCACACACACCCCCTGAACAGCATGGCCTGGAACTCTGGCAACTTGTTTCCCAAGCTTTTGGCATTTACTAACACCACCCCCCACCCCTTATCCCTGATCCCCTTTGTCGAACCCCACCCAGGTTCCTTATACTTCCATCCTCCCTCTGCTCCTCCTGAAATCTCCTCCCCCAGTCTGTTTCCCCCCTCCCCTCCTTGGGTTTGAAGGCTACTCCCTCATCTGGAGGAGAGGGCTTCTGGTCAGCCCCCCCTTATCCCCCCCACAAGTTTAAACCCCACCTTTCTTGAATGTAGTCAGCCATCCCCTGTTTAAGGTATCCATTTATATGTGTATGATCCCTGTTTGATAAATGAACACTCTGCTATGCCATGCAGCTCCAAATGTCAGTACTAAAACAATGTTATCAATGTGTGTCCATTTGCCTGTTGCAGCAAGAGTCTGCAATTGGACACTGTTTATTCTGCTTCACTCTGGGATCCATTTTAACTGGAATTTCAGGCACAAAAATAGGGTTTAAGTATCCTTTTAATTCTGTTCTGTTATTCCCTCTGTGTGCATTTACTCTCAGTTTACATAATGTATCTCCTTGGAAGCAGTTTAACTTTGCTGCAACAGGGAAATGGACATACATTCTACAGCAACATGTATTCAACTCTGATTTAAAAAAGCAAATCTGTGTGCATAGATTTTATTTTGCAGAAGTAGCCATAGACATGGTGAAAGCAGCCCTGATCTGACACAAGTGCTCCTGGGTCATCATGTGTAAGTGGCTCTGGTGGGATTTGAAGCAGGTGATTCATTTATCTCAAGCCAGGTAACAACTTTGTAAACATAAAACTGCAGAATACTGTTTTCTGTTGTGCCATAAATCTGATGTATCATATTTTATTGTCATGTTTTCTATGACACATTTCAGATCACCTTACGAGGATAGGTTGAGGGAACTCAACATGTACTCACTGGAAGAGAGAAGGGAGAAGGGTTATATGATCGAAACCTTCAAGTATTAAAAGGCATCAACAAGGTTAGTACAGAGGGCATATTTCAATTAAAAAGAGCAGGAATTACTAGGGGGCACAGCCTGAAGTTGGTGAGGGGGTAGTTTCAGGAGAGACGTGAGGAGACATTACTTCACGGAGAGAATGGTAGGGGGTGGAATGCACTTCCTGAGGAAGTGGTGTCTCTTAAAACAGTGGAGAGCTTCAAAAGTGGGTGGGACAGGGTCAAGGGCAAGATACTAATCAGTGGGGAAGTTGAGGGGGAAAAGAAGGAAGCAAGGGGTTGGGGGGCAGCAGCAGGAGTCTAACCTGTGTGCTGCACAACTGAGCAGCTGTGATAGGCCAATTGGCCAGTATCTGCTGGCATTTTTTTATGTTTGTGTTGTCGTACGACTACATTATCTTACTTCAGATCTGAGATTTGGACTTGCTACTGTTATTGCTGAAGATGCTATTAATTAAAACAATGATTCATTTGTTTTTCTTTTATGACAGGTTTGTACAAGGGGTAAGTGTGGTCATGTCAGAAATCAAAACTATAGATTGGATTACATTGTAATATACTGCACAGAGCAAGATGAATTATACTAAAATGTTTAGTGACTGCAGTGTACAATCAGAAATTATGTCTCCATCTCAGTTAGACTGCTGGAAGCCATGCAAAGATAACAAAAAACAAGCATTTATCAATGCTGAAGGTTTCCTTGCCTGGTGTATGTGGGATGGCATTCAGAGGCACTCATGGCGCTCATTACTTGGAGCTTCTTCAAGCTCACCACAGCCATGTCAGCTCTGGCTAGAGTTTGTTTTACTATAGTAATATCTCGTGCTTTTTATTTTTCTTATCCCACCTCCCCCTGAGCAGGACCGTACTGTAAATTATGTCTGCAGAGACAATCCACACAGAGCAGGGCTCTGTCAAAAACTTAAGCAGACAGAGAGGCACTGTCCTCAGAGGTCCACTAATTCAAGAATACTCAGTAGCTCCCAATTCTGGAGGACCATAGAGGAACTTCCAATTGCTTGGCTTTAGAAAGAATAAGCAAATCCCAGCTTTTTTCTTCTCTTCTTTATTCGTGTTCATAGAAGGCCAAGGGCCAGATTCCAAAAGGCGTCATGCCTAGAGCAAGGTGATTTATGCCAAACCCTGTAGTGCAAATCGCACCTTGCACCAGGCATAACACAAGTCACAATTCCAAGTCGTGACCTGCACCATGCCATATGCAGGTTGCACCAAACGTGGGCTACACCACCCACTATGTCCACAACCCATAGCGGCATGGTGCAAGGTGGGTTATGGCAGCAATTGCACCCTATTCCAGAAGGGCAGCTTTCATAACCTACTTACACCATTCCAGAACAGGGAATGGCATAGCGGGGTTAGACCAGCTAGGGGGTGGTCTAAGGAGCATCCGTCCTGGCACAGTGATGGATGCCCTCCAAAGCGCTGCAGAAAGTACACTGCTGTGCTCCCCATGCCCCCTTCTGCCCTGTCATGCCTCCCACTCCCAAACTTTGGGGACCCCAGAGTCCATTTCTGTCACTGCCTCCCCACACATGTGCGAACTGGCCAGCCTCCCCAATGCCCCCCAGGTGCATGTCATTGCATTCTGGGGGGCTCGGGGGCAGTAGAATGCATGCCGTGACTTGCAGCACCCAGGTCCGGTGTGCCATTCCTTTGGCGCAAGCCTGCAGCTGCCACAAGTTGCAGACTTAGATGCCAGGGACCCTGCTTGTCCTGGAATACAGTGCAGGGTCCCTGGTGTAGCACTGCATGGTACAACTTGCATACACCTATGAGTTGTGCCATGCATTTCAGAATCGGGCCCCAAGAGTTTATATCTTCCCTTTATTTTGATTAGCACTTGACATAAATATAGCACTTTATGACATGAATATCACATGTCTGACATTTAACTGCAATTCCTATATAACTCTTATCTCTTTAATATTATTTGATGCAGCAAAGGAGTAGAGAACTTAGTTAATTTTTACTTGGAAATATTTGTTTACCACTGTTACATCATCAGGGAAGAATTTTTTAGAATCATAGTGGTTTGTGGAAAACTGCACACCATGAACATGGATTGCATTCTGTGGTTAAAATATCCAAAACACATTAGGACACTAAGAACTAATAGCAATATTATTTTGTTTTGATTTTTATTTGTTTGCAACAGTGTATATTTAATGTGTTATTTTGTGTTTTGTTTTTGTATTCAAATAAAATTATTGACACTTCGGTGATGTCATGGAAACTAGGAACAGCAAAAGAAAAAAAAAAGAACACATTAAAGGGGGCATTACTATGATACATGGTTCCCCTACCAGAAAACAAATCTAACAATAGGAGAACAATAATAGCGCAGGTAATCAAAGAAAACACGCCAATATACCTATTGTAAGTAACAATACTGAGTATGGGGTAGGAATCGCAATAAAGCAACCTAGTGAAGAGAACAAAAGTAGTTTGTTATTAGAATGTATCAAAGACAAAGAAGGGGAGGGGGGAAATTCACCTGAGGTACAGATAGCACAGGATGAAAATTTAGCACATTCTAAACAAAAGGGGGAATTGGAACTGCAGTATGAGAAAATCTCAAAAAAGTACAAAAAAAAAAGAACAGCAATAAACCCACAGGGAATAAGTGCAATAAAAAGAGGGAAAGGACAGAAGTGAAATCAAAGGACAACAGCTGATAGAGTAATGCTGTATGGAAACTAAAGTACACAATTAAGACAACAATGAACCTAATTCTGTACTTAGTGTAGCTGATGTGAGCTCACAAAGCCACTTGCTAGTGTTAAGCTCTCCTAACAAACATCACAACGGTACAGAACAGGAAGGGAAATAAAAAAGCAAAACTAGAATTCTTTAGTTCCCTGACTTTAAAGAATGCCAGTCTTATAATATCTGACAAGGGCTCAGAAGAAGTTAAAATACTTGAGCCAATAGTAAAGGAGCACCCAAATGAACAGATGAGTACAACAATCAACACATCAATGTACAACAAGTATCCCACTTTTCTATCAAGGGAGATGATAGATGCATTAGCATTTCCCCATGTGACCATAATAATCATCATGGAGTATTTACAGATATTTAAAACAGAGCTGGAAGGAATACATAGAAAAGTAAACTCCCATAGTGATACATACAAACTGATGCAAGACTAGCTATTACAAGAAATACAAAAAATGTCATATATGCAAATGTCAACTTTCAATGAAGAAGAAAGAAATACATACTGAGTCACTGAAAAGGGAGAGAAGGAACAGTGAAGAAAGAAAAAGAAGAAAAATAAAATCAATGCCACATTGACAGCTAAAAATAAAGTGAATATTGACAAAAAATGTGGTCATTAAGGAAAAGAAGGGGGAGAAGACACTAAAATAAATAAGAAACAAGGAAAACAACATAACCATACTTATCAGAGGGAAACTCCAGATGAACAAGAGAATAGAGACTTGAATAAGAAAGCAGTAGAACAGAAATTTGATAGGATCCAAGACAAGAAGACTATTGAAATAGGGGCTAACTCAACAGAGAGAGCTAAACAACAAAGTAATCAGAAATAAAGTAGAGTGGCAGTTATGAGCGATGAGTGGTTCATTAAACTAGAAGGAGTTTTTTGAAAAGGAATACAAAACTCAAATTATTCTCACAGAGTTTATGAACTATTTGCTTCAAGATGAATTAAAAATGAAACTCAGAAGGCCAGATATTCAAAACTTTGCCCTGGGACAAAGTTAGCCCTGCCCGGCGGGCAAACTTAGCATGGACCCAAAAGCCTGCTATATTCAAAAGGGATAGCCCTGGTGCTAAACCTGTTGAATATAGCATGCTAAGGAAGCCAGGCAAACTGGGCTGGGAGTGCAGTGCAAACATAACCCGGGAATAAGACAGCTCTAAATATAGCAACCAGGAAGTGCACAACACAGTGCACAGTGACTAGAAGGTCTGTAGAGGTGGAGGTGAGCAACGTGTGTGTGCCAGCAACATAGTGGAGTCAGTAGAGCTGCAGGCATCAGTGCATGGTAATGTAGTCTGCAGAAATGAAACATGATGCCAGGACAGTTGCACGGTGCACAGCCATTTGCGCAGGGCTAGCACGGTGCTAAGTCATTTGTCCAGCTCTATCATGTTTGCCCAGGGCAAAACTCTGCTATTTTCAAAAGTGACATGCAAATGAGCCTACTCATCCAGTCAGTTGGCAAACATCCACATTTGCATCTCATTATGCCCTGATTTGCATGAAAGTTTGCCCAGCACACTTGCAGGGTCCCACAGCTCCACCTGTTGGTCAGTCTGGAAGTACAGGGGCTGGCTGGATCCTCCCACAGCTCCACCTGTAGGTCAGTTGGGAGGAGCATAGTGGGAGCTGCAGGCTACACATGTTCAGAGCTGCGTGGTATAATGTGCTCCAGGGGACTGCAGTACACAGGCACTGGTGGTGGTGGTGGTGGTGGTGATGGATTCAATAGTCCAATTGTAGGTCTTGCCAAACAGTGCACTGCAGCTGGTACAGTGACGTGAGGGTCAGTGGGTTATGGGACACAGCACTGCCTATGACATGGTGGGCAGCATTGCCAGCAGCACTGTACAGAATGCCAGCCCCATCATGCTGGTGTGTACTGATGGTGAACTATACTGTATTGCTGTTGTGTGACTCACAGATGCTGCACAACAGACATGGGATGCCCACAGAGACATATGCTGTGCTGGGCAGGGGTGTCAGCAGGCAGCTGCACCATACGAAGCAGCATATAGTACATACACATCAGCACTGGCAGGGCATTAGATGGCAGCTGGGGTCCGCCTGGCCCACCTAGTCTGCCCAGTCCCTACATATCAGAGCAGTTGCAGAGTCCTGGTGCCCTACACCCTATGTCCTCCTACCACACCCTCGGTGTGCCTCATGCCTGTCCCATGCTGTCCTGAATGTCCTGCCCGTCTGTGACCCCACAACCACCTTGCTGTGTCCTACTTATTGGATGAGGTTGTGCACAGCTGCGCTAATGGCACACAAGCAGCACAATGCCACAGTGTTGAACAATGCTGGTTTGCCCCGTGTTAAGAAAACTTTTTCCTGAGCATGGTGCTATGCGCTGAATATCACATTGCGCTGACCAGCCCACTCCCTCTGCCCCTTGCATATATTATCAGTTTGCCTGGTGCTACCACTGTTTGCACATGCTAATGGCCCTTTTGAATATCACACTCCCACGCTAACCCGGCGCTAGCCTGGCACAAACAGTTTGCGTACGTTGCTAAGTTCTGAATATCTGGCTCTGATAGTCTTGTATCTTATTTGAAGCTTTTAGATGTAACATGACACATGGGAAGGTAGTCATTTTTGCAATGACGGATTTTATATAGCATGTGGGCAAGTCAATTTAAGCTTCACAGGTTGAATCTAGAAGTTAGTACACCAAAACCCATAAAGGGTCTTCCATGGCAACTCTGGGGACAGCTACCAATATTTTATTTTTATTTATTTATTGAATATAATCAGAATTATTACCTTTGAGTGACAGACTCCTTTACAAAGGCTCCACATCATAGAAAACAATACAGAACATACAGTGAACAGACATCACAGTATAAATAGTGGTGTGGGAAATATCACACCTTACGAATGATACATGGTGAAGTACAACAGGTGGATGTGGTACAGGATAATTACAACAGTCATAGAAAATGCAGTACAGTGGTAAAATACAATAAATACAGTAACTACAGGGGCAATGATACAGTACAGTAGTTGTTGTTGTAGAGAAGTATTTATGACCGCAGTGCAGTCTAGTGAGTGTCAGCTAGTCTGAGGCTCGGGTAAGACCAAAACCAGGGACAGCCACTTTTGAAGTAGGACCAAGTGGGTCCATTGTCTTGGCATTTTTTGGGTCATGGGTAGGTCAGGTGCAGTCACAGGTGGAGTCATGCAAGATATTGCTATGGAGAAGGGATTTAAACAGTCCCAGAGTAGTAGCCAGGAGGACTGATATGGGCAGTGAGTTCAGCCAGTTGGGGCATGGTATCTGAAAGTTCTTTGCCCTATGGAGGTTTTACAGCTGGGAACCAGGTAGGATGATTTCTCAGTGTGAAGTGTGCATCTGATGCTGTTAGAGAGGGGGAGCAGTGTCACAAGAGCAGAGGGCTTGAGGCCAGTCATGATTTTCTTGGCAAGGAGACAGGTTTGGTACTTTAAGCAATCATCGAAATTAAGCAAGTTTGTACTGGTATACAGCGTACAGGTGTGTGTAAGCCAATCACATCCTGTGGCCAGTCTACAGGCTTTATTCAGGGAAACCCTAATTTTGTTGAGGGAGGTGTTGTTGGCAGCACCATAGAAGATAATCCCGTAATCAATGAGTGACAGGATGGAGGAGGAGATGGCTAGCTGTAGGGCTTCAGGGGGGAGACAGAGCTTGCAGCAGTGGAGCAGACCAATGAGCACATTTACAGCCATATTAAGTTGGCGGATATGCCCCTGAGTCTAGGGTAACCCCTAAATATTTAAAGGTAGAAACTTGTTCCAGGGTCTCATTAAGGGAGTTATGGATGAGCAGGGGGTGGTTACTGACCTTGTTTTGGGCATGAGCAAACAGCATAGACTTTGTTTTTTTATAGTTTAGAACAAGCCTATGGTCAGTAAACCAGGATTCAGCCTCATTAAATGACCCTTGGAGGGCTACTTGGAGGGTGGTAGGGTTGGTGTGGCTGCTGAATAAAACAGCGTCATCTGTGCATAGAAGGAGACCCCCAGAACAAGCTTTGGGTAGGGAGTTAAGGAATAGAGTGAAAAGTAGGAGGCCAAGGATTGACCCTTGGGGGACCCCCAGATGTAACTCTGAGAGGGGATGATAAGGTATGCCCTAGTCTGACTCTCTGGATTCTCTCAGACAGGTAGTTTGAGAATGAAGTGGTGGTATCCTGTGAGAAACCTATTTGGGTTAGCAAGGTTAGGAGAAGTGAGTGGTGGATGGTGTCAAATGCTTTGGAAAGATCTACAGTATATAGATAGCACCAGCAATCTGGCCTGCATCCAGGGTCACATGGATAGTGTTGGTATATTCCAAAAGCGCGGTTGTGGTGCTATGGTTTTTTCAGAAACCATGCTGTTTGAGGCAGAGCAGACTATGTTGAGCAAGGTAGTCTGTGACTTGGGTGGTGACTATCTTTTCAAGAGCCTTGGAAAGAGGGGGTAGAATTGAGATGGGCTGATAATTACTAGGCAGGGTTCAGTCACCACTCTTCAGGAGAGGAGAGGAGTGATGAGGGCAGTTTTCCACATGGAGGGGAACTGACCCAGGGCAAGGGAGTGGTTTAGCAGGGTAGTGAGGGGTTAGAGTACTTCAGGAAGAGTGAGCCTTAGTATTTTAAGATTGAGATTGTCACTGCTGAACCGGGATTTGCTGACTGCTTTTAACAGAAGGGAGGCAGCATCACACTGGGAGATTACCTTAAAGTGGAAAGGGGGTACTTGGGTGAGTGTCGATGTTATGGTGGGGGTGGGTGCAAAAAAGTTGGCAGGGAGCACGCTGCTGATGTCTGAGAATGAGGAGTTCAGAGCATTTGCTATTGTGTCAGGGTCCATGGAGATACCACCATTTACCAGTATCTGGGAGGGGGGGATTAGAGATTTTGCCACTAAGATCTTTGAGGGAGTCCCAGAAATTGCACCCCTTCCCCCAGGAGGTGGTGAGGGCTGCTCTGTAGTATTGTGACTTTGCCTGTTGGACCTGCCAGGTGCAGTGGTTCCTGGCCTCACGGTAGCTTTGCCTATCAGAGGGTCTCCCAGTCTCCAAGGCTATGTGCCAGAGATTGTCTCAGTGGTCCATTAGATCCAGAAAGGACTGGGACATCCAAGGGGTGTCAGCACCTTTAATGACTTGTTTGCAGAAGGGTGCAAAAAGGTCACAGGTGGAATTGAAGGAATTGACAAAGTACTCCAGGGCTGAATCAATATCAGGTGAGGCAGTAATGGGAGACCAGTCCCAGCTGATGAGGTGGTATTTCAAGGACTGTAGCTTGCCTGGCCTGAGTTTTTGCTGAAAGCTAACTTTAGGAGCGACCTTTGTAGCCAAGTAAGACCAGTGCCCGAGTACTGGCGAGTGGTCACTCAGTGCGTCAGGTGGCACAGAGACCTGGGTGAATTTGTGAGGGCGATTAGTAAGAATTAGGTCAATGAGGGTCGAGGTACCTGTTCTCAGGTTGTGTTGGGTGGTCATGGGCACAACTTCAGATAGACTGAGGGCGGCTGCAGCATCCCTATACGGTGTGGCAGTGTCCGCTAACCAATTGATTTTACAATCACCCAGGGCAATAATTTCTGCCTTATCTGGGTGTTGCTGGAGGTGGGCGAGAACTGACCAGAATGCACTTTTTTGATTCCTGCGCGGGACGTAGATAGTGGAGATGAAGAGAGGTGACTTGGAAGGAGCGACATTAACTTGGAGGGAGAGGACCTGGGAACCATGGTCAAGAGTTGGGGAAGGTAGAGTGAGACCTTGGAGGGTGTCACGGAGGAAAATTGCACATCCTCCCCCTTTTTTGGCTAGTCTGTCAGCCCAAAATATTGTGTACCCTGGCAGAGCTACTGCAGGACAGGAGTGCAGCCATTTAGCCAGGTTTCTACCACCTAGATAATGTCTGGTCACTGTTGAGCAACCCACCCTTGTAGATTATCAAATTTCTTTAGCAAACTGCAGATGTTGATGGAGGCTATACAGAGTTCCCCTGGTGCCGTCTGATTAGTTGGTGGTGAGGGGGGGTAGGACTAGGGTTAGGGTGGATGTTTCCAGAGATAAGAAGGAGTAGCATTAATACCTGTAGGGAGGTGAGCTTCAGATTTGTTAACACCCTAGAGTGTGTTCGGGTAGTACAAGTGGGGAGCAGCACACAGACAGGGGTGGGCATATCCCTTAGGAAGGGAGAGGTGAAACAAGGCAGTGACCAGCGGGAGCTAAGGCCTAGAACACAGTGGCCAGAGATGGGTGAGGGGATCCCGGGAGTCCTATGGGTCATGGTAGAGAAGGGTGTGTGTGTCCAGGGCAGGAGTGTCAGGTCCTCTGAAACAGACACTGGGGTGCAAAGGCAGAGCCCTGGTAAGCAGAAGCTTGGAGGGGTATCTACCATGATAATGGTGTATAGTAAGAGAAAAGGTAGGGGGCGATAAATAATATTGGTGATGGAAAGAGTGGTCATGGTAAGGCTTAGTAGTGCAGGATCTTGGGAGGGGTGACAAGGATACAGGAGATAAAGCAATGGGTAATTCTGTACTGACCCAGTGGCACAGTGGAAGGGTCACGGAGCGTGGTGCCAAAGGCACAGGGAACCTTGGCTATGTAGGCAGTAAGTTGGTATTTTAGTAGGGTATGGAGTCAGAGGCTTTAAGAGCTTAAAAAAGTGGGAATAAAATCACCTGATTTGTCAGTTTAGTAGCAGAGCTGCTGACCCTGATATCTAGGATACAGGGATTGAGACCTGCAATGGGATGGGAGATACGTATTTTTTCCGAGTATGGAGACAGAAGACTTAAAAGCTTTAAAAGAGAGAAAAAGTAGCCTGGCTCAGTGGTAGGGATGCTGACTTTGGAATCAAAGGTACAGGGTTTGAGACCTGCAGGGGACAGTAGCAAACTATGGGAAGAAGGGGGTATAGTGGTAAGAAGGTGGGGAGGAGTAGAGATTAGGAGAGAGACTAGAGTGGAGAGAGGAAGGCAGACAACAGGAACTAGGAGGGAACTGCAGTGACCCCTAGTGGTCAGAAATTATAAACTGCAAATGGGAAAGTGGACACTTTGACCTGTAAGCAGTAATAAAGTTAGAGCCAAGCTTGCATGTGTGGGTGGGGCAGTCAGCATGCAGTGCTGACAGGGTAACACCCCTGCACAAGTACACAGGAGGGAGTCTTTACCTCTTATGGCTCTCTGGAGTCCCCTGATGCAAGCACCTCAGCTGGGCAGTGTTCATGGAAAATTCATCCAGTGGAAAATTATAATAATCCCAGATGGGATATGGTAACCACTAATGTATCAGTATTATCAATGTTTGAACTGGTGGAACAACCCATTGAAGTCTCAGTTGCTATAACTTGTAAACTTATTTTCATAGTCCATAATTTATTAAAACTAAAATGCACTGAAGCAGACTTTGTGTAAATAAAAAAGGGTAAAAGGTATTTGTGGGGCTGGACAGATAAATAAAATATAATGCTTAATAATAAAGAGTTGGTGAAAGAAATTTTGACTCAAGCTGATACACTATATACTATGGGTATTAATATTGTAGATGCATTTGAACTCTGACCAGAAACAACTGTAGATACAAATAAAAACAAGAATCACAAAAATGTGTCAATAACTGTATAAATAATGATATATCACTGCATTTCTTTAAATACACTTAAAGAAAGCAGATTTGATGCCAACATAATAAACTGGTTGAGGAAGCAGCCTGGTTGAGGGAAAGAAGGCAGAGAGTGGTGGTACATGGTGAAATGTCTGACTGGGCCAGGGTGACTAGTGGGATGCCTCAGGGCTCGGTGTTGGGCCCCTGTCTCTTTAACATTTATATAACATCATTAAAAATACTAAACAAGGACATCTGGGTGAATAAATGTGCGGATGACTGCAGGATTGGGGTCATAGCAAATACACAAAAAAATATCAAAGACTTACAAGACACACTTGATTCCATACAAAATTGGACTATAAAGAGCAAACTGTAATTGAACAGTGCTAAATGCACTGTTATACATATGGGTAAAAAAAATACTAAATCACCATACAAAATAGCAAATACAGAACTAAGAGAAATATCTGACGAGAGAGATTTGGGAGTTACAATTATTGCAGACCTAAAGTTCAGCTCACATTGCAACAAACTAGCAAAAGGGAATAAACAGATACTACATTGCAAACTAATACATATAACTAGTAGAGATAGAGAAGTGGTCATGCCCCTTTACAATGCCTTGGTGAGGCCTAACCTGGAATACTGTGCCCAGGTGTGGGCTCCATATAAGAAAGAAGTTATCAAAAAACTAGAGGGAATACAACGAAGAGTGACTAGGGCTGTGGAGGGACTAGAAGACATGTCCTGTCCTGAGAGACTGCAGGAGATGGATCTCTATACCCTGGAGTACAGAAGGACTGGGGGGGGCAACTGTATGCTATTTAAGGTTATACAGGATAACAAACTTAGAGAAGATACAGGATTGCTTTTAAGAAAATCTAAATATGAACCCGGGGGCAACCCTGTCAACTATCAACTCACAGATGGCAAACACTACCACGGAAACACTGGTTCAGTCAGAGAGTGGTTGCTGGGTAGAACTCATTGCCAACAGAGGTAATAACAAGCACAAGTATGGACTCCTTCAAGCATAGATTGGATAGGTTTCCTACGGGTAGAAATAAAGAAACAAAGCAAAAATTAAAAAAAATAAAACAAAAAAAAAACTGGTAAATAGGAAATGAGTAGAAGACAATATATAATTTAAAGGCAAGCATTGAGGACGCAAGTCCAGTAATCTTGAAATTATCTATGAAACCTATAAAACCTATAACAGATTCGAGCTGCTACAAAATGAGGAACTTGCTTGGCTAGGTTATAGTGCTTCTTTAACAGACACAGAAGTTCATCAGAGAGAAGCTAAAATATTATCATGGCCTGCAGTGGGTATTAAGAACAAAATGGCAGATGAGGAATGACAAAGTACTTCAACAGAGTCAGATAATTTCTAGTTACAGGAAATATGGCCTTTTGAGGAAGATAGTTTCCTGCTGAATGGTTTCATGGTATATTACTCTCCAGTAAAGAAAGAATAAAGAGTGACAGGCCTGTAAGTGGGCTTGCTGTAGGAACTAAAATTTATTCCAAAATTAAGTGCAAAAAATACTATACAGGAACCAACATCTCATCATTCTTTTGTTAAGCCTTAATAATCAAGATTGTATCCTGTGTAATGCATATACCCCCTACAAAGGACAGTTCATCACAGATTCCATTTTTTTATTTATTCTTGATAATATTCAATGAACAGAATTGATGCTGGTTGGAGACTTAAATGCATGAATTGGTATTAAATGTCTTGGAAGATGAGGCTGAGTCCCTGAATTCCTAATTTTGCAAAGAAAGAACTTCACAGTACAAACCTTGAACATAATGAGTAAAAATCTTTTAAGCTTTTGCAAAAACTTAAACTTATGTATACTTGACAGTAGGTGTAAAGATGACTATCAAGGTCTCCACATTCACTTCATGTGTGCATATGCTTCAGTAATTGATTATGCTATTATCTCGTTTATTGACATTCATATATATGTTGACTTTTCAGTAATTGTAAGGTCAGAGAGTGACCACAAACCATTTCAAATTCTAAGAAAAGCACGTCCCAAGTAACATCTGAAGTAGTGGGGAATTTAGAAGTTAGGAATAAAGTAAATGGAGAGTAATATGGTATGGAACAACAAAAGCAGCCCTGTCAGGAATTGTTTTGTTTGATAAATGTATTGATATTAGTGTACTGCATAACAAGCTGATTGAATTCTGTATGCCTTGCTGCTGTAAATCAAATGTAAACTGTCATTTTAATACTGGATGGTTTGATGGTGAATGTAAACCTGCTAAAAAATATACTGCAAAAGTAAGAGAGGCTATACATCATCCAAGCAGACTCTCTTTAAAACAACTTAATCATGCAAGTAGGGAATATAAATGTTTTACTTTATAAAAAAATCATATCAAGAAAGGAACTGGAAAAAGATGCTGGAAATTGTACCAAAAACAGATACCAGAACATTTTGGAAATTAATGACTCATGGTACTGCCAATTGACAGATCAATAGTGATTCACATATACACCCCAATGTATGGTGTGCCTATTTCCAGACAATCTTTTGTAAAGATAATTTGATCATAGAGAATTGGACCACTAGACCAAATGAGCTTATATAGTACGAGAACAAAAACAATGTTGTTGGCATTAAATTTAGCAAAACTGAATAAGGTCCCAGACCCTGACAGCATAAAAATGGAGTTGTATAAAATTAATATATCTTTTTGAGCTCCACGCTTGACAAAGGTTCTGAATATTTACATATCATACCACAATTTCCCAGAAACATGAAAAGGAGCTATGGTATTCCCTATATTTAAAAAGAGCCAACTGGATAATCCTGAAATGTATAGGTCAATACTGTAAACCTTTTGGATACAGCCTCCAAAATATTTGCCAGAACATTATGTTGCAAGTTGCAAAACTATTTGGAACATTATAGTTTACTCTCAGAATTACAAGCAGGTTTCAAAAAAGGAGGATAGACAATCAGTGCTTCATGTTGCATCATATTTTGGAAAAGTATGTGAAAATCAGATCACAGAAAGTATCTTTGGCATTTATTGACTACAGAAAAAGCATTTGACTTTTTAAATAGGAATACATTGGGTTAGAAAAATAATGATTTAGTGGTTGATCAGGCATTAATAAATCTTCTATACAATCTATATTTGAAAAACTGATGCCAAATTAGATACCATAGAAAGAGGAAGTTTACTAAATAAGTCAACATAAATGTGAGTGCCAAACAAGGGTGTGTCGAGGCACCAGTATTATTAATTTTTTACAGTAGTGATTTAATACTTACTTTGGATAATCAGCAGTACAGCTACCCTGGAATAGGAGCCAGAACATGCCCAGTTCTTCTATATGCCGATCACATATTTCTAATTTCATTGCGGTCTGTTCTGCTGTCCTCACAGTGGGCAGACGCCTTGTTTTACTTATAGAGCTGCTACTCTGCATATTGTTTTTGATACACCATACATTGGAGCCCTGCTACATTGATATATTGCAGGAAGAGTAGTTGTAGTTTGTGTGAACTAAGTTAAAACTACAACTAGTGTCACTTTGTTTATTTATATCCATCCTGGGGAGTACACATCAAGGAAGACCATAATAACCACACATGAGTGGAACTTAAACAATTTCAATTTGCGCACAATATTATTTTAAAATGGGCTTGTGGAACGTGGTAGCGTTCGTCCCCTCAGCCTACTTCCGGGTCTAGGACTCTTTAAATTCAGCCCCTCTGCAAGCAGGGTGCTTGATTCTATTGTGGACTGTTCTGCTGTCCTCACAGTGGGCAGACGCCTTGTTTTACTTATAGAACTGCTGCTCTGCATATTGTTTTTGATACACCATACATTGGAGCCCTGCTACATTGATATATTGAGGGAAGAGTAGTTGTAGTTTGTGTGAACTAAGTTAAAACTACAACTAGTGTCGCTTTGTTTACTTATATCCATCCTGGGGAGTACACATCAAGGAAGACCATAATAACCACGCATGAGTGGTACTTAAATAATTTTATTTTGAGCACACTATTATTTTAAAATGGGCTTGTTGAACATGGTAGCGTTCGTCCCCGCAGCCCACTTCCAGGTCTAGGACTCTTTAAATTTAGCCCCTCTGTGAGCATGGTGAGCACAAGCAGGGTGCCACACGTCCTCATGTGAAAACGTGCACAAAGACACTTGCATCAGCGCGTGTTTGTGTGTTCGTGTGTACCGTGTGTCTCGGGATCAAAAAACAAAAAAACCCTGATAATTGCTCTGTTACTAATTATAAGCCCTAAATATTGTGGTACCATTTGTAAAGCAAAGTTGATTACATATAATATAGAGTCTATCGTTT
Organism: Neoceratodus forsteri; assembly: GCA_016271365.2. Taxonomy (NCBI): domain Eukaryota; kingdom Metazoa; phylum Chordata; order Ceratodontiformes; family Ceratodontidae; genus Neoceratodus; species Neoceratodus forsteri. Next base: position 64,700,932 of record CM057459.1, read on the forward strand.
ATTATTCAAGTATAAAACATCTGTAAGTTATCATGGACACCATTATGGCTTTAGAAGGTAACCTTGGGGTTAAATGCTCTAATTGCAACATGTTTCTTATTATGGATATAGTCTCAAAATAATTATTTACATGCTATAAATGATTGCAGAATACAGAATTACTTAAAGAAATCAGTTTATTCAATGAGTGACTAGAACATTTAGAAACAAGTCAAAAACAAATGGCCTCAAGGTTTATGGAGGGGCAAATTGTAATAATTACTGATTCCTGTCAACTACTCGAAATACCAGGTACTGTATTGCAACCTGGATATATCCAGATAAATGATCAACCAGAAACTGTAGTATTTCCCACTGTACAGTCTGTAAAAGAAAAAACGAGTAGACAGGAGGCTTTTACTCCACATTTAAATGAGGAATGGTTTACAGTGCAAAATTCTCAGGTCTCTAAAAAGGGAAGAAAAGCTGATACTTTCAATCTCCCTCTATATAATGCTTATGATGCTTTGTCCACTGACACCCCTGAATCTGCAATAAACAGATCAACTACATTTACTGCTTCTATAGCTACTGAAGTTAATATTCCTCCTACTGTACCCCAAACTATTGAAACTGCAAAACAAGACATAGTAGTATTGGGTGATTCAATAATTAAGTACCTCGATAGAGCAGTGTGTAATCCTGACAAGACCTCTGGAGTTTTATCAAGCTTTGGTGGAGCAAAAATAATGGACATAGTCATCATGTTAGAAAATATATTAAGTAATGTTGGGCCAAACCCTGTTGCTATTATACACCTTGGAGCGAATAACATCTTTAGAGATTCAGAAGAAAGCATAAAAAAGGACTTTGTTGTACTTATAAACACACTTTTAGAATTAGGCTGTGTTCCTGTACTTTCTGAAATTCTACCAATTCCCAGAGCATCTTATTTCCAAATGTTGAAGATTAGAAACATAAATAATTGGATGAGAAAAATGAACATTATGACAGAAAATACCGTGTATTACACACTGGGAAGAATTCTTCCATCATGAAGAATTCTATTCTTGGGATGGACTACATCTAAGTAGGAGAGGAAATCTTTTATTGGCAAAACATATAACAGACTTTATTACCAACATTTTAAACTAATTTCCTTGTGGGGAGGGGAATTTATTGTATGTCCTCCTGAAACTGGTATATCATCTGGAAAATTAGTTAGAGACAATAAAAGTAATAATAAAAATTCAAATAAATCAAAATCCCATAAAAAAAGAAAATAAGGATACTGGATTTATCACTATATTATTAGTTAATGCAAGCAGTTTGATAAAAAAAACTTGAGGAATTGAAACATATTCTAGCAAAAGAAAATGTAACCATCTGTGGAGTTACAGAAACATGGGTTTTGGACCAGGAATGGAACACAGAAATTCAGGGTTATAATAAGTTTTACAAAAATAGAAGTGACTCCAGAGGTGGTGGGGTCGCATTATACATTTCAATAACTATATGGCCCATAGTATAACCCCAAACGAGGAACTAGGAAATAAAACAGAAGTAATTTGGGTTCAATTAAATCTACAAAATGAGTCACTGGTGGTGGCCCTTTGTTACAGACCCCACAGTTTATCTCAAGCTGAAGATATAGAACTATTGTCAACCTTAAATAATATGGAAACACTACATAATTGTATATTAATGGGAGACTTTAATTTTCCAAAAATAAACTGGTCTAATTTGGAGGGTCATGGACTTGTAGAAACTGATTTCATTGAATTTACCATTCAACAAAATCTAACCCAAATTGTTACTAAAGGGACTAGACAGAACAACATACTTGATATTATATTAACTAATGCAGAAGAAAGAATGACTACACCAACTATTAAAACACCACTTGGAGACAGTGACCATAATATGGTATCAGTAAAATTAAACTTATGTAATAACATCAATAACGGTGTGACAGTAATAAAAGATTTCAATAAGGCAGATTATGATGAAATACTTGGATACTTAAATTCTTGGGACTGGGAAAATAATCTTAAAGATTAGACCTATGACAAATATGGGAATATATAAGGGATAAAATTAATTATTGTTTGAAAACATGGGTGCCTAATAGGCCTAAATATAACAACGGAAATAGAATTCTTCTATGGTGGAATAAGAACATAAACAAGGCTATCAATAAAAAAAAAGCCTATTATAAGAAATATAAAAAAAATCTGTCCCCAATTACCTGGAATGCATATAAATAAAAAACAAAAAAGGTCAAAAATTGCATTAGAAAAGCAAAAAGTAATTTTGAACTAAATTTAACATCTAAAACCATGGACAACCATAAATTCTTTTATAATTATATTGGTTCTCTAAGGAAAAATAGTTTTACAGTTGAACCAATTGTCAACAATAAGGGTCTTATTAATGAAGAATTCGAAATGGCGACCGAATTTAGCAATTATTTTGCTAGTGTATTTACTTCAGATGATATCTCACCAACAATTTTGGAGCAGGATAACAAAGAGTATATACCATTCATTCATTCATTCTTTATTTTTATAAGGTGCTTTTCTTATAACCAAAATGCCTGTACAGTACATAAAACAATAAATAGACAAGATTAAAACTAACATAAATCATTAAAAGCTATACTAAAAATATGTGTCTTCAAAGCTCCTTTAAAGCTTTGGACAGTCGGGCAATTTCGCACCTGACAAGGTAGAGAATTCCACAGGGTCGAGGCCATAAAACTAAACGATCTAGCCCCTGAAGTTTTTAAACGAACCCTGGGAATCTCTAGCAATCCCTCTGGCCAGTGGATCGGAGAGGGCAGGAGAACAGTAGGGACAAAGGAGCTCTTTTCAGGTAAGTAGGTCCCTGATCGTGTAGGGCTTTATAGGTCAGCAGACCGACCTTGAAGGTGATTCACCAGAAAACTGGCAGCCAGTGCAGTCCACGGAGCACAGGCATTATATGGCTGGACCTGGAAGATCCAGTCAACAACCTGGCTGCCGCATTCTGCACTAGCTGCAGACAGCGAGGTTCAACCCCCGGTAGCCCCAGGTAAAAGGCATTGCAATAGTCAAGGCAGGAGGTAACGAATGCGTGGATCAATGTTGGAAGATCCTCTGGAGGAACCAGGTGCTTCACCCGGGCGATATTCCTCAGATGGTAAAAGGAAGTTTTGACTACCGCTGCCATCTTTGCACCTATTACTGAGACTGAGGTTAGAACTTTACTCCAAAAACTCAAAATTCAATCTTCGCCAGGACCCAACAATATACATCCTAGATTCCTAAAAGAAATAGCTAATGTTATATGTGGACCCTTGACAGTTTTGTATAATGCATCACTTAATGAAGGCAAGACAATTCAAATTTGGAATGAAGCCATTGTTACCCCCATATATAAAGCTGGAAACAAACAATTAGTATCCAACTACAGACCAATCAGTCTCACTTCTGTTATTGGTAAACTATTTGAAAGAACTTTATTAACCAGAATTGAAGCACACATTTCTAAATACAACTTACAGGATTTAACTCAACATGGATTTACTCAGGGTAGATCATGTATGACCAATTTGTTAAATTTTTGTGAGAATGTAAGTGCATCCCTTGACTTGGGGTTACCAGTGGATGTTGTCCTGCTGGATTTTTCTAAGGCTTTTGACAAAATTTCACATCAGGTTATAATAAATTATATGTGTATGTCTGGCTTCCACCCTAACATAATTAATTGGGTAAAATCTTGGTTGCAGAATAGGTATCAGAGAGTCGCTGTTAGAGGACATTTGTCATCATGGGTGTAGGTTGGTAGTGGAGTCCCACAGGGATCGGTTTTGGGCCCTGTTTTGTTCAATTTATTAATATCAACAATGCAATCATCTAATAAGGTCTGGATGGCCAAGTATGCAGATGACTGCAAACTTGGCTGTATAGTTAACAACATACAAGATGCAATCCAGTTCCAGGAAGAACTAAACAAAATCTGTACCTGGGCACTAGAAAATAAGATGTGTTTTAATGAACAAAAATGTAAGGTTATGCACTCTGGACATAAGAACCAAAATTTTAACTATAAAATTAATAATGTTCTACTTGCAGTAACTATGACTGAGAAAGAATTAGGGGTTCTTGTTGATAATAATCTGACCTTTGATAATCATACCTTGGTTAAAGTTAAAAATTGCCATAAAATTATAGGATGTATTCTTAAACATATTAAAAGCAGAGACCAAAAAGTAATCCTACCACTCTATATAAGTCTGGTTAGGACTCAACTTGAATACTGTTCTTCCTTTTGTGGACCAATTACAAAAAAAGGAAAAAAATTAGTTGAGGGGGTCCAAAGGAAAATAACTAAAAAAATTAGAGATTTGGGATCCCTTCAATATAAATCAAGGTTACAACATGTGGGTCTCTTTTCTTTACAATATAGACAAATACAAGGAGATCTATGCACAATATATAAAGCAATCAATGACCAGTGTTTGTTTGAAACTTTAGGTTTAATAAAGAATAACTCTGAGACACATACAAGATCACATAGCCACAAACTTAGAGGGGTGAACTGTAAAACACAAAAAAGGATTAAATGGTTTTCACAAAGGGTTGTGATTCAATGGAATGCTTTACCAAGGAAAGTAGTGGAGAGTGTTAATATTGAATCCTTTAAAAAACAGTTAGATAACTATATGGGAAGGGCATAATTGCCTCCTGAATTTGTATCCTGAGTTCATATTTTTCTATGAATCTATGACAGAACATAGTCTACTATCACAGTTAAAAAAAAATTGGCCATAAACAGCAAAGATATTGACTTGGTCATTAACACAGACAAAAGTAAAACTATGATTGTGCAAAACAAACAAAAAACAAACAAACAATAATAACAGAAGAAATCACACTTATAATTGTTAGATAGCTAAGGAAAAATCGGAAATAGTGAAAGACTACACCTATCTTGGCCTTACCTTCAGTAATGCATTTTCTTGGAAACAACAAATATTGGGCCAGGTATTCAAATCTTTGCACCTAGCACAAATCCATAGCCCTAGAATAGCACTGGATTTGCGCGAGGCTGCAATATTGAAAAGCCCTATTAGCGCCGGCGCTGTGTTGTAGTGCCGATGCTAATAGGTAATGGTATGCAGGGGCATGAACAGGAGAGCGCCCATTAATGCCAACAGGGTGGCATATTCAAATGTATAGCACCGCACTATAGGCATTAGAGCAACCTGTAGTGCAGCACTAGATATCACTGGGAAAAAGCTGGCGTGTCTGGCGATGCCCCCCCTTGATTCCTGACCCTTTTTCATGTAAAATATAACACCTATCCTGGTAGTCTAGTGATCCCCCACCCCCTGCATGAATACTGACCTGTCTGCTTTTTAAATTATAAGTAAGGGCCCTGGTAGTCTAGTGATTCCCACCTCCATGAATCCTGGCCCATTTCCTTTTTAATTTATGTGTTATTTCCATGGTAGTCTAGTGGTCCCCCCACCACCCCTGCACAAATCCCGACCTGTTATGAATTAAATTCATATTACTTATCCTGGTAGTCTACTGGTCCCCCCACTCCCTCCATGAATCCTGACCCCTGGCCAAGGTCAAAGACTAGTTTTCCCTGGTAGTCTAGTGGTCCCCCCACCCAGCTGTGAACGTCCCGGTACACCTATTCAATACAGTGGCACTCCTGAATACCGCAGTTGGCAGCTGGCCGTGGTGGAGAGAGGAGGGCTGAGCCGGTCATTGGCTACAGAGGGATGCCATGTTCGGGGGTACCAGGAGGTGCACAGCTGGGTGGGGACCCAGGGGACCACTAGACTACTGGGGAATTCTATTCTTTGACCACAGCTGGGGGTCAGGATTCATGCAGGGTGTGGGGTACCACTAGACTACCATGGCTATAATGCATAAATTAAAAGGAAATGGGTCAGGATTCATGCAGCGGGGTTGGGGACCACTAGACTACCATGGAAATAAAACATAAATTAAAAGGAAATGGGTCAGGATTCATGCAGGGGAGTGGTGGACCACTAGACTACCATGGAAATAACACATAAATTAAAAGGAAATGGGTCGGGATTCATGCAGGGGATGGGGAGACCACAAGACTACCAGGGACATTACTCTTCATTCTATTGTGAATGGGTCAGGAGCATACCTCTCAACTGTCCCTGATTTTTAGGGACATCCCTGAATCTTTGTAAATATTGTTTAGTGGGTAATGGTTCTCTTCTAGGTTCTTCGGCCCCCAATCTAGGCTTTCAAATTCAAGAAAAAATATAGGAAATGTTGGGGGGCCCTTTGAAGTAAACACTCTTTGCTCAAGTTATTGTTCTTCAATCTTTCTTTTTTATTTTTTTTTATTTCTCTTCCCCCCTTCCCTGAGGGAAGAGAAATAAAAAGAAAGATTGAAGAACAATAACTTGAGCGAAGAGTGTTTACTTCAAAGGGCCCCCAACATTTCCTATATTTTTTCTTACATCCCTGAATCTGCCTCAACATATTACTCTGTCCCTCCTCACAGTTGTGTTTCCATGGCTAAACAGTGGCAATTGTGAGCACAGAATAATGTCAAGCATTACAGTTACAGTTACAGACTTGTTCTTCTTTAGCAAATGCATTTTGAACTAAGCCCCATATTCTACCAGCAGTCTGGGTAGATATCTCTACTTATGAAGATGTGTCCTTGATTTTGGTCCTTTGTCTCTGATTTGTTTAAGCCTTGTCCCTGATTCAGGAGGCAAGGGGTTGTGAGGTATGTATGCACCGACTGTGCCTGGCAGCACACAGTTCCTGCTGCTTCTGGCCTGTACTTCCATTCCAACCAAAAGGGGAGCTTTGTGCTCCATGCAGTAGCAGGGGGCAAACTGCATGGTAATGTATGCTAAGCAGCACTTAATGAGATGCAAATGTACCTGTTTGCCCACAAATTACCTAGGTAGGCTCATTTGCATGGGAGCTTTGAATATAGCTCCCGTTTGCCCAGGCTAACCTGTTTGCACCAGGCTAATGTGTTAGCACTGTGTAATCAGGTTAGCCCCGGGCAAACCTCACTTCAGCATAGCACAGTTCTGCAGTGTGTGGCTTACATTGTTGTTTGCAGTAGCTGTGAGACATCTCTGTGCATTCACACACAATGTTCTCCACCTGCAACACTGGCTTGCAACTGAGTCTAATGAGCTGCAGCTGCAGTGTGCACTTCCCTGTTGCTATATTCAGTGCTATCTTATTCCCGGGGCAATTTTTCCCTGGACTCCTGGCCCTGTTTGCCCAGCTTCCTTTGCTTGCTATATTCAGCTGGTTTTGCACTGGGCTATTTCCTTTTCAATATAGCTTGCTTTGTGCTCCCGGCTAAGGTTACCCGCCAGGCAGTGCTAATTTAGCCCCGGGGCAAAGTTTTGAATATCTGGCCCTTTGAATCTTAAAAAAAAATAAACCAATCAAACAATGCTTTAACAAGATTAAACCATAATGTTGGTGGTAATCCCATTGAGGCTGCTTTAAAAGTAATAAATACAAAGTTCAAGCACTATTGTTGTATGCTTCAGAAATATGGGGAAATTAGGTAGGATTAAATTAGAGCAACCATTGAATGCACGTTATAAAATGTTATTACTGTAAGTCTCCTAAACATCCATACCAGGATATGCACTTAGATTGGAATTGGGGCAGTATTGAATTATTGGGTATACCAGCAAAATACCACTGGCCTAGTTAAATCACGTTTGGATGAGAAAATGTACATCTTAATTGATAAAAAAATGTGATGCCCCATGGATTATGTTCATAAGACAAACATTATTCAGTATAGGAAAAGGTTATTTGTGGTATTGGGATACACAAAAAAATTATTGCTCCAACATATTCTTTCTTGTAAAAGATCCATTTAGCTGACATTGATAAACAGGCTTCTATGTCTAAGCTTTTTTTCACCAATTATTAAGAAAATTTATATTGGATACTTCAATAGCAAAATATTTAAAACTTATTACAAGCCTGTAAATTGGAGCAGCACTTACAAAATTTCATTTTGGCATACTTCCAAGTAACATCTTTGGGCTATTGTAATTGTGACCATGAATTACTGGATAATCTTATCCATGTGGTATTGGTGTGTCCTTTTTATGGAAATCAAAGAAGAAATGGACTAGAAATTGATTATAGAAACAAAAATGTGATGGAGAAGCCATTGTTATTTATTTATTCACAATAGAAAAGAATGATATATTTTTAAGACTAGGATTTTTGCTACATGACATTTTAAAAATAAAAAAGACAAAGGGGAATTACAAATGAGAGGAACCCTTTATACAAAATGAAGATGCTCTCGTTGCATCTTAAACACTATTTTGCACAATCCTTGATGTAAATGTCATTGCATAATATTTTTAAATATATCTATAAATGTATAATGTCTTGTTGATTATGACTGATTGTGAAATTGTAATGTCAAATGATGAACAATACATTTTTAACTAAATACCTTGCTACTTTGCCATCTACTTGGGTGGAAGTTCCAGCTACAACCTCTTTGCTACAGGAAGGCTTATTGAAAACAGAAGAATTGGGCCTGATTGAGGATAGCAAAGCCATTAAGTAATAACTAATATAGGGTCAGTAGAGCCATATGATGAGCTCTTTGAGTTACCGCTGTGACTCTTGCTTATTAAAAAAAGCTCCAGCCTGTAGAGAGCAAAATATATCATATCACCTTATTGTGCTTTTTCCTGGACTGGCCTCTCCCAGCAGCCTACCAGAGTCCCACCAGCTATGCTGCTCTACCAGGGGTAGATGGTTCCTCACAAGCCTTTGACTTAATGTGTAGGGGCTTCTAGTGCAGGGACATCCGTTGGAGTCTCAGTCAGTGAATGTGTATGGTACACATTTTCAGTGATAAGGGGCCAGAGACTTTAAGAGCCACTAGGCAATGCATACCAAATGTTATTTATTTTATTTTTGTTGACTGGGAAAGGAGTACTAGACAGTTCTGCTTATTTTCAGCCTCACCCCAGGGGGCCCTTAGCACACCAGCAGAGCCACTTGCTACTGGCTCTTTTCCTCCCCGATGCAAAAGCCAAACTTCAGCCCTCCCTCCTTCCCTCCCTCCACAAGGCATCAAACAACCTCAGCACACCAGCAGGGCTACTTGCTACTGGCTCTTTTCCTCCCTGATGCAGCTGCCAAACATAGAAACATAGAATGTGACAGCAGATGAGGACTGCTTGGCCCACCTAGTCTGTCTATTTCCCTACCTGATGGATAAGCTGCAGATCCTAGTTAATCAACAGCTTACTTCCTCCTACCCCCCACTAGAATTGCCTTATGCCTGTCCCATACATTCTTGAATTCTCCCACTGTTCCTGACTCCACAACCTCCTCAGGAAGGCTGTTCCATTCATCCACAACCCTCTCTGTGAAAAAAATACTTTCTAACATTACCTCTGAGCCATCCCCCCTCTATCTTCAAATTGTGCCCCCTCGTTCTTGCACGTCTCTTCTTCTGAAAGTTGTTACCCTCTTGTACTTTGATAATTCCCTTGAGATGCTTGAAATTCCTCTCTCCTGCCACAAGGCACCAGATGCCCTCAGCACACCTGCAGAGCCACTTGCTACTGGCTTTTTTCCTCCCTGACACAGCTGCTGAACTTCAGCACTCCCTCCTGCCACAAGGTAGAGTTTTCAGCTTGGTCAGAGGCACTCTGATAAGCCACTGCCAATACGGTGGCTGCACCACTCACCCCAGCTCATCACTTCCTATATAGGTACTGCAGGTCACATGACTTCCTTCTTTTTCTAACTCCCCAGTTTGCCCCTTGCTCATTATCCTCCACTACCACTAGGTGGCACTACTGTACCCCTCTGCTCTCTCACCTTTCTCCCCTTACCTCATCCACTACCTGCACTGCTAACACTCTCCCTCCATTAATTGGGGCTGTTGTACCTTTCACAACCCTTCCCGACATTAAATAGAAGAAATACACCAGTCCCCTTTTCCCTATCCTTGCTACTTTTACCTCCATGGTGGCTGAAACACCTTCCACTACACTATTTAGCCTCCTGCTGTACTAGGTATCAGCACCCCTCCCCCCAATTCCTGCCTCTTCACCTTTGACTTAGTACCAAGCCTACCCTCTGGTGTGGGCTCTGGAAATTGAACCAGGTCAGTCCCTATCTAGCTATACTAAAGGCAAGAGCCCTAACCACTTGACCAACACTTCCTTAGACTGCTACTGGTGATCTGTAGATATAACATGAAATATGAAGCCTATCTCACTCCCTCTGCTGGCAGCCTCTCTGTTAGGCACTTTGCTATGGTTTGATTTATGTGCCTCTGTTCTGGCTATTGAGCAAATGTGTCAAACCCACTGCATGCCCTCCCAATGACCAGTCCCCCCCAGTTACATAGATGGGAACTAACTCTGGCAGTCATCCTATTTTATGATATTCTCTCTAACCTCAAAAGACAGCAACTTAGTATTTTCTTGCTTGCACCCTTGTTATCCCCAACACTACTGCCCCCCCTTACTACCCATTTCTCTCCCTGCTGCTGATGAGGTGACGTGGAAAGTAACCCTGGCACCTTGAATATACCTGTTGCTCATTTCCAGACTATTTGGGCCAGCTCCCCAGGGATTAAGATTGCCCACCTAAATATATACAGCCTCCCATCCAAATACCCTGACCTCAAAGCCTGGATAACCTTCTATAAGCCACATGTCCTGGGTCTCACTGAGATGTGGCTTAAACCACACATCTCTGATGATACTTACCAACTGCCAGGCTACTCCCTACTGTGTCATGATTGCCCTGGGATAAAGAAGGGTGGTGGTGTTGCTCTTTACATTAGAGAACCCCTAACAGCCACCCTTGTTCTATCATCTGACCATGACTCTCCCTGTGAATGGCTCATCTCTGAGCTGACCCTGGGCTCATCCAAACAATTGTACCTTGTCTGTTGCTACAACCCCCTGAATGGGGGCACACCTGGCCTAGTTAATCATCTATCTGGGCTAGGCCAACTCTGTCCTCCCAAGGATACCATTATCCTGGGTAACTTCAACCTTAATTGGTTAAGCTCCCAGGAACTTGACTATGCCAACCTACTCAAATAATACAACCTGGTACAAATTATCTCTATCCCCACCAGGCACACACCCGTACCCAAAATCACTCACTTCTTGATTGGGTGGCAAAAAACAGGGAGGACAAGGAACTCCAGGCAGAGACCTTGTCTGACTCCATTAGCAACCACTCCCCTACATATATTCTTTGAACTACCAAAGCCAAGTGTCCTCCCCCAAATACTTATCTTTCTGTAACTTGAAGAACCCCAACACCATCAACCTCCTACAGGACATCTACACTGTAAACTGGTCAGCTCTTTACTCCCTGACTGATGTGTCAATGGAAGTGAACTTCCTCACTGATGTCCTAAATAGGATTCAGGATAGCCATTTCCCACTTACTACTAGAAGAGTGAGAGGTGGCTGCACCAGATAGATTACAAAGGAGCTCCTGGCCCTCATGAAAGAAAAGGATTCCAAATGGGTCACCTACAAATGCGAGCCCACTCCTGACCTCTGGAACGAATATAGGACATTGTGTAATAAATGCAGACAGCTGCCCAGTCTCAAAAATGCAACTTCTACCAGTGACTTCAAGCAGAAAACCTTGCAAATCCTAGACATTTCTGGACCTCCCTTTGCTCCCTCATTACTCCATGATTCCATAGTCATAAAATCAACTTAAACTCCCCTACTGGTCCTCTGACAGATCCGTCAGAGGTTGCCCAAGCTTTCAACAAAAAGTTCACTGACTGTACTGGCCACCTTAATAAACTCACCTCACAGCAACCTTGTGCTCCTGGATGTTGTGCTAGTGACCCACCCCTTCCCTCCTCTTCCCCATTACCCCCCCACCTTTCTACATCAAGGCCATCTCCCAAAAGCTTACTACCAAACTCCTAAAGAGCCTCCCCTCCCACGGTAGCCCTGGTACAGATGTCATCTACCCCTCCTTGCTCAAGCTCATTGCCCCACCATCTCCAAACCTCTTACTCTCAGTTTTAACCTTGCATTGGCCTCAGCAACCATGCCAAGTCTCTGGAAGGTTGCCAAAGTGATCCTGATATTTAAAGCTGGAGACCCTCTCTCCGCTGACAATTACAGACCAATCCCCATTCTCCCCCACCTGAGCAAACTACTTGAGAAGATTGTCCACACCAACTTTCAGATCACATCAGCAAGTACAGCCTTTTGAGCAATCAACAACACGGGTTCTTTAAGAACTACAGCACCACCTCTGCCATAGCTTTCCATACTGACCATGTCCTCAGAAACATGGATCATGGTAAAGCCACTGGTGTGGTGTTTGTGGACCTGACCAAGGCCTTTGTCCTGGTCAACCACCCTCTACTGCTTACTAAACTTCACCAAATTGGCTGCTCCAGTGAGACTAGGCGGTGATTCCAGAGTTACTGTATATGACTGGCCATTCCCAGTTGGTGACAGTAGGAACCGCCACCTCCCCTGAACTGTCTGTCTCTACAGGTGTCCCCCAGGACTACATCCTGGGCCCCTTGCTATTTTCCATATTTATCAACTCCCTCCCTGATGACAGCCTTAACTGCTCTGCCCTGCTGTACACCGATGGCTGAGTCCTCTACCGTAGCGACAAATCACTACAGAACATATCCTCCGTGCTTACCCATAACTACAGTTCTGCCTACAAGTGTTATCTGTCAAATATGCTCTTGGTAAACAAGAAGAAAACTAAGGCAATGTTCCTTGGATCAAAGCCCTGTTAGGCAAAATCTACGAAATCCAATTTCTCCCTCTGAGTGCTCTTCCCATCTTGGCCTGCCCCGCAGAATGTTCCCAATTTCAAATACTTGGGAGTTACCCTAGACCCATCCCTCTTCTACACTGAACATACAAACACTGTTGTACACAGAATAAATCAAAAACTAGGCACTGCCTATAGAATAAAGAATTATCTAACCCCGGATGCCCTGTTAGCCATTGCCCAAGGTAACCTGCTCCCCACCCTCGACTGCTGCCCCCCATACTCCGCTTCTATGTCCTCTTCTCTTCACCTTAGACTAAACTCTGTCTACAATAGTGTTTGCCACTTCACATTACTGTCTCCTTACTCTATCCACCACTGTGGCTTCCACTCAAGGGCTGCTATGATTATGCACTTGGAAGCATCATTGATAGCACATTGCGGGTTGGCATCAAGTCTCTGTACTCATCTCTCCTCAAGGCCCGGGCTGCTCCAAGGTGTCTTCATGAAAAATCAGTCCCTCCCCCCTGAAGGTCCCCAGAATCTCCTCAGTAATGGGAAGTAAAGCACTGTCAGTAGCTTCCCTTTCCCTGTGGAACATAATCCCAGCATCTCTCCGCATGGCTGCCTTGTACCACTCCTTTAATTCTCAATTCAAATCCTGGCTATTATCTGAATCCAGCTGCTCCTGCTTTCCAGGGTAACCCCCTTCCCTCACCCCCTTCCACATTAGCTTTACACTTCACCCACCTAGGCTAGTTCACTGCTCCCCTTCCTCCTCCTCCTCCTCCTATCCCTATTTTCTGCTTTGCTAATCTCTCTGCTTGATACCTCTTCCTCCTCAAGCTTACTTTTTAGTATCCTACCCCTTTGCCCCTGCTTCTGCATTCTCCTGTATTGCCTATGTGTTCTACCTGCAACAGTGTGTGCCACTAAAGCTCCACCTGCACTTAACTCACAGCACTTCTCCATCTCCACTGCAATCATCCCCAATATAAGTATTGCCTTGTTATTATCTTACTAAGCATTGTGTTCACTGTTGGCATACTCTGTAACTTGTGTAGTACTGACTGCAATTGCCTTTCTACCTGCGTGTAATTGTATTTGTACTTTTATGATCTGCACCATTGTTGTGGCCTGGATCATGCCAGAAAACAGTCTGTTGAATCTGTGCACTCACCCGGCTATCAAAGACTTAAATAAATAAATTAAATGCCAAATGACATTGAACCAGATTAAGCTGTTCATGATATTTTTAGTGAACGAGGAAAATTTGGCTGAGACACCGGGGAAATTCCCCTACTCTAAGGTAGGTGGCGCTGTTCTGCACATGGCAGGATTGGCAGATGGTGTCGAGCCACCGAAGGAGGTGGATGTGTTTTGTGACCGGCTGTCCAAGGTTTCTTCCCCAACCTCGGTTTGCATGCTTAATGAGGATCTGAATGCTGCATTGGCTACAGAATCAGGTGATTGTGCTGTGTAAATGACTTCACTTACTGATCGAGATGTGGAGAATTCTGCTGTTCCCATTTTGGGTACCCTGAAATCTTCTGAAGCTGCAATTCTTTTCGTGACAGCTAATGATGCAGCTGGGTCTCAGCTGTCTGCGGAAAATAAGCCGGTGGATGTTTCTTGGAGTGATGATGTGGTCGATGAAACAATGCGGAAGTGCGATTCCGCTGACACAGCTCCTTCAGACTTGCAATGTTCTAAAGAAAATGCTCTCATGAACACCGGCTGGGTTTGCCTAAATGGCAAGTGGGTGCCGGATGCTGACTGGATTACATTTTCTACTCCTCCAGCTGTCTCCCAGGTTGCAGAACTTGAATGGCAAGTACTTTCTGCTTCTATTTCGGGAATCAACGTTGGGGATGGTGCTGCTCCTTCAGCTAACCCTTTACATGATTCAGGCCATAGTGCTAGTCCTGATCCTCCTTCCCAGTCTCCAAAGAGAGAGATCAAGACAGACCTGGACCTAGATTTTCGGATCTGTTTCGAAGGAATGTATTGGAACAAGCACCACGGCATAATGCAGTTCGGCTGCACTACCGTGGTGGCTTATAGGAACATCCTGATAGACTGTATGTGGCTCAACAATTATTGAAAGACTCAATGCAATTTTTGGCTTCTGACATTTATGCTCTAATGTGAGGGGAGGGACATTTTTGACATCAGTTTTAAGATGTTTTCAAGTTTGGATAAATTTTGAACAAAGTATGAGAATTGTAAAGCTACTCCCTTATGGGCCCTATTCTGGGCCATCCCTCTTACTAAACCTTTATTTAAAATTATTAATGTGCTGTTTTGAATCAAAGGGGTCAATGTGGGGGATATTCAGTTTTGGCTGGAAAAAAAATCTTTGTTTTAGGGCCCCCTGAAACTATTTTTGATGATGAAGGGATCTGGAAGGGGAGCCGGAGATTTAAGGATAAGTTAAATATTGTAAACAATGAGGTGTAACATATTCCCAATAGCTTCTTTTTGGGTAAAGATAGGGTGTCTGTTTTTATCCAGGACAACCAAAAGCTTGTTATAAGTGTGGGAGTAGGAGGCATCTCAGTAGTGTTTGTGATAAAGTGAAGTGTATCCTTTGAGGGGATTTTGACCATGACAGTAGTATTTGTAGGAATGTATTCCAATGTAATTTATGCAAGGAAAGAGGTCATGCCTATCATCAATGTCCCTGGGCTGGAAAAAATAATCAGGGTGGGTTAAATAAGGAAGACTTATTGAACTGTGCACAGGACAGATTTAGGCCTGGGTTTTCTAGTAGGGGCCCCACCCCAAAAAGGGCCTACTCCTTCTGATTCTAGTTCTACAACCCCTGACCCTCCTGAACCTGTTCCTCAGCCTGATGTCCCTAGCACTCCGAACCCTCTAGTACCGGCTATAGTTTCTACTTCTGTCATTGGTCCTGTGGCTATGCCCTTCCCCTTCAGATGGGGAATTCCAGGTCCCACATCCAAAAAGAGTTACCAGAGCATTTAGCAGGAAACACCAGAATCCTGCTGGCCTTTCCACTCAAAATGTTTTTTCTGTTTTACAGGATCCTGATGGTGGGTCAGAGTCTGATATTTCCTCTGTTTCTGGGAAGACGAAATATGAAGAAGAGGGTATTTCTGAGGTGTTACCTACAAAAAAAAAGAGTGGTTGAAAAAGAAAGAAGAACAAGGCCCCTTGACTCCTGCTAAATGTCCACACTTCGATTAGTTTCCCTTCATACCTGCAGCATTAAAAGCTACAGGAAACATGGGGATTGTCTCCAGTTTTGTACTTCTTTAGCTGCTGATATTTATTTTCTTCAAGAGACTCGCCTCACATCCTTGCATGATGTTTCCCAAACCCAAAAGGGGTGGCATGCTGGGCCTTCATTTTGGTCCTTTGGTTTAGACCAGGCTGATGGTCTTGGTATTTTGTTTGGTAGTACACAGGTCCAGGTTCTAAGACTGGTGGACGTAGTTCCTGGGAGGGTTCTTATTCTAGATTGTTTATATCAGGGCTTTTCCCTCAGATTAATCAATCTTTATGTTCCCCAAGTAAAGTCCGCTCTGATTGACCTTTTTAATACGGTGCACCCCATTTGTATACTTGTTGATATGTTGTTTGGGGTGTGGATTTCAATTGCTGTCTAGATATAAAGATAAAAGATCCTGTACAACAAAATGTCTATTGTGATTCACATGCATTATTGGGTATTTTGGGTACCTCTTGATTGAAGGATGCTTATAAATCTCTAACATCAGATTTGGGGTACACATATTCTAGAAATATTTTTAGGTCTAGGATTGATTATTTTTTTCTTTCTAGATATTTATTCCCTGCTTCTTGTTTTTTACATTTTTGTGCGGTTTCTGATCATATGGCCTTAGTCTGTCAGGTAGGGCTTTCATCTGTCCCTCCTCATTTTCCCTCAATCTCTACTAGATGGAAGTTGAATTCCACCCTTTTGGATCAGGAAGAGGCTAGGAGTCAATTGGCACATTTGTTTTATATTAGAAAGTCTGTGGCTGAGCTTTATGAGGATTGGGCTACATGGTGGGTGGATACCAAACAAGACGTTTGTTCATTTTTTATGGGTTTTGGTAAGACTGCAAGTGCTAGTAACTACATTAAATACCTACACTATAGAAATCAATACTATAAGTTGTCCTTTCCTAATATTTCTAATCCTAGTTTGCAACAACAAATTGGTAGGTTGAAAGATTTTATGAAACAATATCAATATAATAGGGCAGCCTCCTTACAGGCAGAAATGCAATTCGGCTTACAGAAGACCCATTATGCGGATCCATTTTCTTCCTGTAAGCACCATTTGGACACTAATGGAGGGTTTATGGGATGATCAAGGCCGTGTAAGGTATTCTGATGTGGAAATGCTGGATATTGTTTCTCAGCAATTGCAGTCCCAGCATGGGGTTCCCTTTTTTATGTCTAAAAAGTGGGAGGATTTGTTTTCCTTTCCGGTACCTGTTTGTTCAGAGAGTCTTGTTAAGGATTTAGAGAAACCTATTTCTTTAGCTGAAGTTAAGGAGGTTATTTTACACCTTAAAACTGGGATTTCGCCGGGTAAAGAAGGTTTAACAAATGAATTTTATAAATGTTTTTTGGATGATGTTAGTGAAATTTTATATCACCTTTATAATGAGATCTTAGGGCCTGGGGTTTTACCTACATCTTTTTCTGAGGCACTTGTTATTTTTTTGTATGAGAATAAGGGTTCCAAACAGGATTTTGGAAATTGGAGGCCTATTAGCCTTCTAAATGTAGATTACAAAATCCTGGCTACTATTTTGTGCCACTGATTACAGTCTGTTGTTGAACAGGTGATTTGTTCTGTCCAGACTTGTTCTATACCACGTAGGAACATTCAATAAAATTTGCTTTTTCTTAGCAACATCTGTGAGTTTGGCAGGCAAAATAAGCTAAGTGGGTATCTTATAGCTTTGGATCAGGAGAAGGCTTTTGACAAGGTCTCTCATGAATGTTTGCACAACACATTGTTGATGTATGGTATTCCGAGCAAATTTAGAGCTTGGTTGCTGTATTTATATAAAAATGCAGTCATTTTTCCATTTGTCAATGGACTTGTGGATGGTGGTATGCCTTTTTTGAGGGGGTGTGAGACAGGGGTGCCCCCTGAGCGCCTTACTATATACTTTTGTATTGGACCCTGTTATTCGATCTATTATTCATAATCAAAATATTTATGGGCTTACACCGGAGGTTTCCATCCCATCCCAGAAACTGGCAGTGTATGCTGATGATGTCTGCCTTATTGTTAGGGATAGGCAGTCAGCTGAAAGGGTTTTACGGGTTTTTTCTGATTATGAGGCAGTAGCTGGAACCACTATTAATTTTCATAAGAGCTGTGGGGTTTTTATTGGACAGAATTTTTTTCCTCATACTATAGGACCCTTACAGATCTCTGATGTAACTATCAAGGTGTTAGGAGTTCTTTTTGGTTCTGGAATTTGGCTTTTCTCAACTGGGAAGAAAAGCTTCAACAGGGAGAAGCAAAGGTGCAAAGGTGGAAAGCATGGTCTTTATCTAAACAAAAACGTATCATGATTATTAAAAATTTTCTCTTGCCTCACTTTTTATATATTAGTTCTATGTTTCCAGCTCCTATTCAGCTTGAGCCTAGATTGTTGAGTGTTTTTTTTTTCAGATGATATGGGGCAGTCAATTAAATCCTGTTCAACCGGCATTTACATATTTGAAAATTCAGCAGGGAGGACATAGTATGATTAACCCAATAGTGTTTTACCATTCTTTCTTTTTTAATTCAAATTTTGGATTTAGGACTGGTTATGTTGATCATCCCTGGGAGAGTTGGACTTTAGGTTTATTTCACCTCTTTTTTCAACAATGGACTTCTCAGCTTGTAAGGCTTATTGCTTCCCTTTTTGTCCCAGACTTTGCTAAGTCAGCAATTCAGAAACTTTGTTTATGGGGGGTTACTAAGCTTCATGTTCAAACCTTAACACGGAAAGCCCTTTATTCTGATATTATGTCCCGTAATTAGGCAACTCAGGTGGAATTTCCTCAATGTGTTCCTTCTAAATTATGTTATGCATTACATCTCTTGACAAACAAACGCCTCCCTGTCTATCTGTGGGATGTTCAATGGCTCTGTTGCCATGGTAAATTGAGAGTATGCAGTAAATTTGAAGCATAAACCTTTGCTAGAAAGGCAATGTCTTTGACCGCAGTGTGTTGGGCAAGAGGAAACCATGACTCATTTTTTTTTTCCTGTGTCTATGCAATTGACTTTTGGACCACTTTAGCCACCAGATGGCAGTGGAGGCCTGTACAACATGTCACTTATGGTATTTTAATACCAGGGGATTATACGGGTCTGGTTCCTAGATATAATTCTAGTACTCTGAATTTGACTTTTGCTTTTATTAAATACTACTTTTGGGAAGCTAGATGTAAATTTTCTTTGCATCATATTGAAACACCTGTGTGCACATTGATTAAACAACTTGAAACTGTTATTTTGCATCATAAACAGAAGGATCAAGCCATTATGGATTCCAGACTTTACAATGTACTCTGGAGAAATGCACCTTGGGTTTCTTTTGGGGATGTTGGTTGATTGTTTTTCTCTTTTTTCTCTTCCCTTCTTTGCTATTTCATTTTGTTATTTATTTATGATTGTATGAGAAATTTCAAGTACTGACATATGAAGTTTTCTTTTTGTTTTGTGATTTGTCTATTTTCATTTGTGATGTTTTGTTTCTTTCAATAAATAATTCCCCTACTCTTGCAGTAGGGGCCCCCCCTGGGATGGCTGGAGTGACCTCAGTATGTCTCAGACTTTGGAGAGTGAGGACGTGGTGCTTGAGCAGTCGAGGTCCCAGGATATGGATATAGTACTGAAGTTGCTTGCACAGATTTGCTTCTGCCTAGTGATGGTTTGACTGTGGGTTTTAAGGAAGAACAACCCTTGAGGTAGGTGAGTGCAGAGTTTCTGCCTGATGCTAAAGGTTTTGAGGATGACAA
Source organism: Neoceratodus forsteri (assembly GCA_016271365.2). Lineage (NCBI taxonomy): Eukaryota > Metazoa > Chordata > Ceratodontiformes > Ceratodontidae > Neoceratodus > Neoceratodus forsteri. Next base: position 64,720,722 of record CM057459.1, read on the forward strand.
AAAGAGAAAGCGAACTACTTGCAGTCCGATGGTACTAGCCAGCATGGCGAAGAAAAGTTTATTGGACCCAGCTGATGGTTCATCTGTGGAACTCATGGGGTTAGTGGCTCACACCACTGAGAGCAATTCCTTTCCCCTTCCTTTCACTGTACAGGACTCATCTTGGTCCCCTGAGTTAGTGCTGGAAAGAGCGGTATGGGTTAAGCACCAGATGAGGTGGGTTCCTGATCCCCCAACTCCTTTACCAGGTGGTGTGCCAGTTTCAGCCCTGGAACCCACTCTCGATGCCTTGCCTGACAGTCATCAGAGGTTTCCTGCTTTAGAGACAGCCCCAACCGCTGCTGCTCTTACGGAGCTTCAGGGTGTGGTTGACAGTCATGTACGAACTGCACCAGATGCTGCCGAGGGAATGGCGGATCAGCCACCGGGGAATATGCCTGATAGTTTGCCCATATGAGCCGTTTTGACAGAGAACGCCAACACTGATGGCTTAGAAGCATCGTCTGAGGCCCCAGGTAAGACTGCATCCTTTCCGAACAGAAGCTCAGCCCTGTGTTCAGTTGTGGGTTCAGATCTAAAGGGCCCAGATGGTACCAGAGGCAAACGGCCTGCTAGCTATGCCTCTCTCCTTAAAAATACAGAGGTGCCTGCTAGAAAATGATTTGTGGCCAGGATTTATTATAGAGAAGGTTTGGAGCTACCTCTGGATCAGAATTACGTGGGTAAACATTTGATTATTGACTCTTTAAAATTTAAACCAACAGATGTTTATGCTTTCATTCATACATCTGGGGATCATAATTTTGATGTTTCCTTTTGTTCTTCAGTGTTGTTGGCTAAGTTTTGGGCAGCATATTATACAGTACAATCACACCCTGTCTGGAAACCCTTTGTGGTTATTCCCATCACTAGGCCTATGCTAAAGTCATTACAGTTTTATTCAGAAAAGAGGGTGTCAATGTTCTGGATATACTATATTGGCTGGAGAAAAGGTGTACTGTAAGTGGTGTGCCACAAGCATTGATTGATGATAATGGTTTCTGGAATGGGGGCTGGAAATTTTCAATACAGTTTAAAATGTCTGAAGAGGGGATACAACATCTCCGTAATTGTTTTTATATTTTGAGAGACCAAGGCATTTTGTTCTATCCTGGACAACCTCACTCCTGTTATCATTGTGGATCCTTGTCTCATCTAAATTCAGACTGTGTTCAGCTTAAATTTTCAGCGTGTGGGGCTTTAGGGCACTCGGCATTGTCCTGTACAGTCCCTCCCACTTGTAACCTATGTGGTGATGAGTCTCATGTTTTCGCTGCTTGCCCGTGGGCTGCTCACAACTCAGCTGATTATATGCAACATGATTTTTACATCACTAAATCTGCTAAGCCTAAGTCCCAAGACACTGGTCCTGCAGAATCTGCTACGGACGGATCCCATACATCCACTGCTTTAATGGATGGGCAAAATGTTCCTAGGCACCAGGAATCTGAACCTCAGGAGCCTTCCATGGACCTCCCCCCTTTTGTTTCCACCCCCCCTACTTTTCCTTTAGTACGGTCAACAGTTCCACATCCCTCTCTACCTGAAGTATCTGGTGAGCTGGCCGATGATATCAGTGAAGGTTTTCAGCCTGTTCATACTAGATTATGGTCCACTAAACTGACAGAGGACAGACAGCATCACTTGGTGCAGGTGGAAAATCCTTATGAACCTTTACAAAGTTTGGGGTGACATTATGGACGGGGATGACCCTGATATGTCTCTCCCTTCCTCTCAGGCTGAGTCGGTGACTGCTCCTGCTCCAGTGCCAGATACCCTGGGGGTGGGAACAGAGAGATGGAATACTAGATCTCGGAAAAAGAAATGATTGTATTTTTTTTTTTCTCTTACTTGCTAATGATTTTTTATGTCCTTGGATCAAGCCTCCTTTACCTTAGCCAGTCTTAATGTCAATAGCATTAGGTCAGTGTATAAAAGGAAGGTCACCTTTTTGACCTTGCAATCCTTAGTATATGATGTTTATTTTTTGCAAGATGTAAGGTTTTACACTACTCTCGACATTGATCGAGCTACCAGGGACTTGGTTCTGGGTGCCTCCTATTGGTCCATTATACAGGATCTGTGTTCGGGTCTTGGGTTTTGTTTTTCTATAACAGGTGGTTCAGAAATTGTTTGAGCTGATACCAGGGAGAGCAATGATTTTGGATTTAGTTTGGCAAGGTTTGAACTATGGGCCCATAAATTTACGCTCCTCAACAAAAGGCCGCTAGAGTACAGCTGTTGAGAAAAATTAGGCCTTATTTATTAACCACTAGGATTGTTCTTTGGGGAGGAGACTTTAATTCCAGCCTGGACCTTAAAACGGCTGGAAAAGTGTATTGTGACTCTCATGAATTGCAAAATATAGTCAGGGAGATAGACCTAGTGGATGTTTTTGCTCAGAGCACTCAATATACTTTTTTGAAAGGTCGATTGACATCTAGTATAGACTACTGCCTTTGTTTAAAGAACATTGGGGAGTTTGAGGGAACAGTGTTGCTTATTGAAACCTCGGACCATAATTTGATGGGGTTAACAGTTCACTTATGCCACGTGACTTCTAACGGGCCTGGGGTGTGGAGGGCAAATACCCAATTATTGTTAAATTCAGTATTTCATAGGGGGTTTATAGAACTGATAGCTGATAGGTGAACTGTAATTTTTCTCTGTGACTCTCTGATTGATTGGTGGGTGGACACTAAAGAATGTATTAAGGTCTTTTTTAAAATGCATTCCGGATTTCTAGCTGATTGTCGCCATCAGCAATCTAGACTTCTGAGGAAAGAATTGTATACTTTATTTTCTGCAGTCCATTTATTGCAGTTAGATTGTGGGGAACGTATATGGGACATTAAACAGACGCTGACACAAGTTCAATATCATAGGCAAAAATCCTTGGAATTTGAACAAAGATTTGGAACTACTGGGAGAAAGAGTCAAGTTAATCCATATGAAGATTGCAGAATTAGATGTCAGGCTAAACAGATGCATGGCCTTACCAGTAAAAATGGTCACATGGTTAGGGGGAAATCAGATATCTTGCTGTGTGTCAAAGACTTTATTAAGAATAATTGTGAATCCCCATTTTCAGACACTCAGAATATAGAATTGTTATTACAGGCAGCAGATTTACCTACTTTGACTAAGGTGCAGCAGCAGAATGTCTTGAAACCTTTTTCATTAGAGGAAGTTAAGGTTGTTATGGCAGGTTTGAAGGATATGATAGCTCCAGGCCCAGATGGTTTTCCTTCTGAAATATACAAGATGTTGTGGGAAATTATGCCAGACCAATTATTAGCAATTTTTAATACCTTTTTATTAGATCATCACCTTTTGGAACAAATGTACGAAGGCTTAATGATTTTTTTATTTAAAAAAGGAAATAGAACTAACTTATATAATTGGAGACCCATCACCTTATTAAATACTGATTTTAAAATCTTTGCGAAGCTATTAGGGAATAGGATACAGTAACTGTTGCACTTTTTGGTTTCTTAGACTCGGTATTGCTCTGTACCTGGTTGGTCTATCCAAGATGCCTTGAATATGGTACGGGAGCTGTTTTCTCAAGGGCTCTGTGGGACTCTTACAGGGTATCTGTTTAATTTTGATCAAACTTGAGCTTTTGATTGTGTCTCACAGGAATTTATATGGTTGACTCTCCGGATATATGGATTTCCAAGCATATTTGTTACTTGGCTTTGTCTGTGTTATTCACTGGCTTATGTGAAGCCTTATGTTAATGGCTGGCTTGGAAAGCTTTGTTACATTCGTAGAGGAGTCAGACAGGGCTGTCCTCTCAGTCCGCTTCTGTTTGTTCTGGCATTAGATCCAATTATCAGTATCCTTCAGAAGTCCCCTGGTCTCCCTGGTGTATCAGGGTTGGGACTATGTGAAGTAAAAACAATTTGTTATGTGGATGATTTGTATGTGGTAGTTCCGACGGTATTGGCTGGGCATTTATTGTGTCAGATTCTTCCTATTTTCTTGCAATGTATTGGTTCTAGGCTTAATTTTCACAAAAGTGTTTGTTTTAATTTAACTGTGTTTCATGACGGGGATTCCCATCTTGGGGGTATCAGGGTAGTAGATTCTCCACATAAGATTTTGGGATTGTTTTTTGGGGCACAAAATATGGCACACTATAACTGGGAAATTCAAATAAATAAGGGGAGGGAGAAAGTAAATAAATGGAATAAATGGTCTATGTTGAAGAAAAAAATGATTTTTTTGATTAAAGTTTTTTGTTGCCTCTTTTTTTATACGTTGCTCATATATTTCCGGTACCGAGACAATTTTTTGTGCCTATTATGGGTGTATATTTTTCTTGTTTTTGGAGGAGCCGGTCGAACCTCGTCAAAAGGAATATTTTATATTTTGATTATAAACATGGGGGAGTTTGTATGACTCAGCCAATTGTTTTCTTTTTTTCTATTTTTCTCAATACTAACCTTAAGCCTATTTGTCAGCTGGTGGACAACTCATGGGTTCTGATGGTTATGGATCCTCTTCAGGATATTTTGCAGGAATGGAAGAATGATTGTTTTATACATAAAAATAAGAAGAAATATGTGTTACCTTCAGACTGGTTACTAGTTTTTGATTTGCTAAAAACTTGGAAACTCATGAAGCAAATGGTAGAAAGGCTTCTGAGGAAATGTTTATACCAGGTTGTAGTGGATACATGCTTCTCTGAAGAAGTTTTCCCTGAATTTACTGAGATGGAGAAAGAAATGGTTGGAAATCATTTGACTGATAAAAGAATTCCTTTAGTTAGTTGGGATATTTCTTGGCTCAGAGTCCACGTTAAAATTAATATACAGGGGAACCATAAGCATAAGCAGGTTCAAGAAAGATATTGTTTTTGGGATTCATGTACACTGGAAATTGAATCCATGGTTCATTTATATTTTGATTGTCCCAATATTACTCAATTTTGGTTTATTTGGAAACGTAAGCATTGGCAACATGCATGGAAACTATAGGACCCTAGGACGTTGTTTTTTGGTCTCTTTCCCATGGACTGGGGCAGATATGATTCCAGTACCATGAACTTGTTGGCTGTCATTATTTTATATTGGGTGTGGCAAGTTCGGTCTTGCTTCTTGTTCCAACAAAAGTATACAACACCTGCTGAGTTTTATGACAGAATTGTGAGAAATATAGACCGTATTAAAGAGGGAGAAGAAAGTTCTCAAAAGGAATATGTGGGAAAGGTATTGGGATTTCTGGTAGTTAGGTCTGTTTTTTTCCATCTGTGATAAGATGGGCTTTCTGCACTATAATATTTAGTCTTAGTATGATTGCGCTGCTATGGTAGCTGGGGTTTTTTTTCTGTTCTCCTCTTCCTTAATTTTTTCAGATAACTCTGGATGACAGTTCATCTTCTACCAGTGGGTTTTGGTAGATTTTTGTCAGGATAGCTTAGTTTTTTTTTTTGATTTGTTTAGGTTTCCTTCCCTTTTTCCTTTTACAGTGGGGAGAGATATTTTTCAATGATTTTTTTTGATGGTGGCATATATTTCATTATGTTTGTATGTTATATTCAATTTACTGTTTCTATTTTGTTCTGTGTTTTTCTTATATTTTTTTATGGGGAGGGGTGGGTTTTTTTGGGGTGGGTTTTGACATGTTTTCTTATCTGTTTTTGAATTGCTGTATGCATTTTTTGTTGTTGTTGTTTTCTTGCTTCTCATTTTATGCCTTTAAATGTGGATGCAATTTTGCCTTGTATATTTTCTGTTTTGGTTTTAATAAAAATGCCGCTACTCTTTTTTCGAGAAGTGCCATGGGATCTTTAACGTCCACCTGGACAATCACCAGAATAGGCAGACGGGACCTGGGTTTAACGTCTCATCGGAAAGACAGAGTGGAACAGTTAGCAACAGTTATCAGTAAAGGCCCTCTTATTTCTGTGACCTCTTTGAAAAAATCTTGAAAGATTGTAATGAGGCACTCTTGACAATGTAAGTGGACTCTCTCCTTCACCAGCTGAATGACTCTCTTCTTCATAGGAAGCCTAAGAAACTTGGCCAAGAGTGGCCAGGAATACTATCCAAACTTGAGTGGTGAAGGCCAGGAACCTATGTGCTCACTCGAGGCCTGATTCCAAGTCGTGTTAAGCATGGTGCAAGATGATTTATGCCATACCCTATGGTGCAAATTGCAACTTACTCCATGAGTTACACAAGTTGCAATTCCAAGTTGTGGCACGCGCCATGCTGTATGTGGGTTGCGCCAAGGGTGGGCTATGCCACCCACTATGCCCACAACCTGTTGCAGCATGGAGCAAGGGTGGGTTACATCAGCATCTGCACCCTATTCTGAAAGGGCAGCTGCCGTAACCCAATCTCGCTATTCCAGGTCCCGCAATGGCGCAACAGGTTAGACCAGCATGGAGGTGGTCTAAGGAGCATCCATCCTGGCAAAATATGGATGCCACCCCTGCAGTGCCATGGAACAAATATTGCAGTACCCCACAGACCCTCGCAGCATAGTGCTGTCCCCCACCCCCGAATCTTGGGGTGCCTCATTGTCCATTATGTGCTGTGCTCCCCCTTGCACCTGTGCCAGCCAGCCTACCCCACCAAGGCCCCAAGAGGATTGTGGCAACATTATGGGGTGGGGGGCTCCAGGGGGGCAGTTACATGTAGTCTGCAACTTGTGGTACCCAGATCCATTGTACCATTCCTGGAGCACAAGCCTGCAGCTGCTGCAAGTCATGGGTCATAGGTGCTGGGGACTGTGCCTAACTTTGAATAGGGTGCAGGGTCCCCAGCATAGCAGCGCATAGTGCAACTCACATATGCCCACGAGTTGCACCATGTGACTTGGAATCAGGCCCCAAGTCTCAAGTGGAACATCCACCAAATGAAGAGAAGTATGGTCTGCCTCTGGAGGAACCTGGTTGCAATGCAGTTCTCACATCCCTCAGAAAACCCCACAAACTGTCAATTGTTCATACAGCTGCTGGTCTTCAGATATTCAATGTTGTTTCACAGCATATGAATAAAGAGCTCTGTTCTCCAATTTAGGCTTCAAAATGGCCACTGCTGTCCTTATTCCTACTGATATGCATCTCTTCATCATTCATCCACTGCAACAAGGCAGCAGCTTCCATGGCAGTTGATTGTGTGGAGATGTTAGGTACTCCCATTTCATTTAACAACTTGCCTAACATCTAAGTGATTAGATTTAGGCCATGGGCCTTTGGGGGTCACCCTCCCACTGCCAGTTTTAGAGGGAACCTTTAAGGAAAGCTGGTTCATTTTTCAGTTGATGATCAATGACATTTTCAGTTGATGATCAATAACATGCTTCAGTCCCAAAATAGCAAATGAGCAGCTTGAACCATGCAACATTGTTTGTTGCCTCTTTTGCTATGCCAGAAATTACTCTGGTAATCATTAGGGGAAGGATTATGATGGATTCCCAGACAGGGCATGCAGAGCACTTAGCTTAGGTGACCATCTTCTCTGGTGGCTCTCTAGTGCCCCTAAAAAGTGAGGCTTTTAAAACAGTTTGGATTTACTTCCCTAAAAGGAACACTTTAAAAACAGCAGACTTTCCCCAAAACTGGCTTTTAAAACACTTTGATATCACTTCCAAAGGAGACAAAGTTTAGAAATAGAAGACTTTCCAAAAACTGACTTTAAGAACTGTTTGGGCCAGCCCCCAACCCCGCCCCAGTGCAGTGGCAGCACTACCACCTGTGGTGCTGACAACCTGTGTTCAGGAGTGAATGAGGTGTCAGAGGTTGCGGGGGAGGTAGGATGAACTTTCCATGGACAGTTATCCTCCTCATGGGGGAGGGTTGTGGTTCCATGGCAAATCAGTGATACCCAGTGAAGGCTGGGTGTGGAACAGTTTGGGACACTCTTCAGTGGGGAGATGATGGCTAATAGCTATAGTTCAGGTGCGAGAGTGTGCCCAACCTGCACTGATGTAATTGCATGTCTGCACCTCTGGGGAACTTATATGGAAAACTCCTAGGCTGACAGCACTGTGATACCCCTGAACCTCCACCCAAATGATGCTCCAGGCATGAGCCCTGGCTGGGGCTTCTGCTGGATCTTGAGCTCTCCCCCTCCACCAGGGGGCAGCCCCACAGCAGGGGACAAACAGTGGGCCCCCTCAGTCCATGCAGCCTGTCATGATTGCTAGGTTTGAGGGCCAGGTGCTGAGAAGGGGTAAATCCCCCACCTGTTCCAGGAGCAAAAATAGTTTAAAAAAAAATAAAGCAGTTTGGCTTCACTTCCCAAATGGCACATTTTAGAAACAGTGGACTGCTTTTAAAATTGTTTGCTAATATAAGCATTGCACATAGCTACAGTGGTTTTCTAACAGTTTCCAAAGACAGAGAGTGCACTCCCTTTGCATAGAAGCTACTGTAATGGCAGCCATGTTGCAATTTCTCACAATCACATGATCTACAAGACAGATTCTAGCATCCTAGTATTTAGTGAGTCACATGACTAACATATTGACTACCAGTCAATTGAAATCATTAGCAGATCATTATTGACAGCAACCTTGTTGACATCAAACTGGATTAACACCTGCAGTGCTGGAAAGTTTCACATCTCTAAAAGGTTAAAGTCAGTTTTATCAAATCAAATTAATTGTACTGTGTCCATCAAACACTAAAAACCTGCCATGTACGTGTGAAATAATGTAATCTTGGAGGCTAAAGAACTCATAAGTCTCACCCTTTGGGCTCATGGTTTATGAACTCATGACTCCCCATGGCATTGTTTTCACAAACAACATGATATTATCACTTAGAATATGTTACTTCTACTTAGAATCTGAAAATTGAACAGAGAGAAGACTGGCCCACATAGAGAGTTTGTAATGTAAGGAAATTTGGTTTTAAGCAAAACAAGGTAAAATCATTGTAAGTAGTGTGGTAAAATAGAAGATAAATCATTGTCATTTGTAAAGCATTAGGGCTGTTGTTACATGTTGTACTAAGGTGACTGTTACTGTACATGGAGGTTGTTATATTTGTTATCAAGGTCACTATTACATGTGTTAATAATGTTATAATGAGGTTGTTATCAGTGTGTTGGTTAGGTCTTAATTTGTTATTAAGGTGTTAATAGCCATTAATTGGTTGCATATCTAGCACTGTGCATAATACTGTTGGTTAGACTGGAGTTTTACTTCAGAAATAAGCACTGCTTCCCACACTACATTCGCAAATGTCTGGTCCAGGCATTTTTAGTGGTTCTTGACTATGCTGAGTTTATTTACTGTCACTGCTTAGTTGCTTATCTTGCTAAATTAGACATACTCTACCACAGAGCACTCAGGTTTTTAATGGATTTAGGACCCAGGACTCACCACTGTAAGTTGTATGCCACCGTAGGATGGCCATTATTAACAACCAGGAGGCTAATGAATCTGTATACATGAACAAACACAGTTTTCCTACACAACCTTCTTTGATATATCATTGAACTATTCCACATATCTCACAGCAGCTACACACTTAGAAAAAACAATTACATACTCATAGTCATTGCAGCATATGCCACACAGATAGAAAAGTCTGCAATTAGTTTTTTCATTTCCATTCTATGGAACTTGCTGCAAATATCTCTAAAACACTCATCAATGGTAAGCTCTAACACCTTCAAGATGCTCATCGGAAAATTACTCATGGAATCTTGCTCATGACGTTAATTTTTACTTAAGTTACCCTTGTAGTCCTTTGATTTGGTAATCAAATTGTATGGCATTGTTCCCAGTGGGGTTTCCACAAACCTTTGAACCAAATGAGCTGTATAACTTTGTATATGTCTGCTATATTCTGTTTTCCCATAGTCCACATAAAATGGTTATGATATACATTTACTGAATGTACTTTTTTCTGAATTTAACTAAGTCATTATACCTCTGTACTCTGTATTCATTGTTTTAACTCTGTATGCGGACCTACCTAGGATCTCCTTGAAAATGAGCTTGCTAAATGGAGCCTTTTCCTGATGAAATAAATAAATACAAAATAAAAAAAATGTTAAATGGGTATTGTCAGATACATGGAAATATACAATAATGGATGCTTTGGGGGAAAAAACCCCAACCATGAAATATATAGAGAATAAATGCTAGGAAAGTGTAATATATGAGGATATACTGCCATTATGGGAGCTAAATAGCCAACAACCCATAAGTTCAATGGGCAAGTGAATTTATTGAGATAATTAGCCCCCAAGATGTATTACACTTTCCTATCATTTGCTTTATATAATACATTAGCATAGTTATTATCTTTTTTGATTGCATTTTTTTTATCATTTCTGGGTTTGTCTTGCTTTATTTTGTCCCTCCTGCTTTTCTGTAGTGCAGAGTCCTCTTATATATGGAGGTGTGGTTAGGGCCATCAGTCCCTTAATGTGTGCTGTTGAGGATAGGAATAGCATGAGGTTTGGGCTGATGAGGCAGTTGTGAGTGTGGTTTGGGTTGGCCTGATGGTTGGGATTGCAGTTCGGGTTAGCGTGGTGGCCAGGAATGTGGTTTGAGTTGGTGTGGTGGTTAGAAGTGCCACGTGGTTCGGACTGAGCCAGTAAAGGTGTCCTCCTGTTGTTTTAAGCATTGGTGTCAGTTGCATGGAGGGCTTGGGTGAGTGCATTACCTCCTTATACTTTTTTCAGTTTTAGGCTTGCACCATTATTCTCCAGACCCTACCAACATAAAAAAAATGCAGCTCATGACAGTTCTTTGGGGTAGAAGGAAGACTAGCACGTCAGTGGCAAAGTGATACACCATGTCAATGAAGGCCATATGCTACAACTGTGGCATATGACTTTAATGACTGGGGTATATAAAGTTAGTTGGTGTGATATATGGGGAAATACTGTAGTTGATGGGCCTTTCAGTGGGACACAAGTCTCATTCATGTTATGGAAAAACACATACCACTAACCACTTACATTAAACTTTCTCAAAAAGAAGGGCAATTCATTGCAAAAAACTCCATTAATGCATAAGTTAGGGTTGATGTCACAGCAATAAAAGTTTAGAAATTTGATGTTAGGGTTACCACCCCTAACACCCGACTCCCAGCCCCTCACCCTACAGGCACCAACAGGCATTGGGACATGCCATGTGGTCAATCAACCTAACTCCCATCCATTCCCCAGTACTGTAGAGTGTCAGCTTGTTTACAAATGGAATGGGGTGAGAGTTGGGCCTGATGGCCTCAAGGCATGCCCCAATGCCTGTTGGTGTCTATTGGGTGGGCAGGTGAGGTGGTAGGGTTGGTAACCCTAACATCAAATTTTCAGACTTTTGCCCCTGTGTCATCAACCCTAACTGATGCATTAACAGAGTTTTTTGCAATGACTATATGTATATAGTTAGGCCTCATGACCCCATGGCACACCATGGCATCTGTCAGTCTGTGGAGGCTGTGGGTGTGTGGTGTGGGGGGGGTTAGGGGCTCAACCCTAACATTTCTTTGCCTCACTTTTGTTGCTTTAACCCTAACTGATGCATTAAACACAGTTTTTTGCCATGAATTTCCTTACTTTTTGAAAAAGTGTAATATAAGTAGTAAATAGCATGTAAAAGACCCCGCACTCCCACCAAGCTGCCCATTTCTGCTTAACAATATGCATCTGTGGCAGCGTGGGCCCTCTGGGCCCTGCACTCCCACTTACACATAGCTACAGAGCCATACAGCAGCCCTATAGGGCAAGGAACCCTTGTAACACTAATTTGCTGATATCTCGGGAACCGTAGCAGCTAGGAAAAAAGTGTCATTGTAATCATGACAACAAGCACTGCTCACAACACAAATTGACCAAATCTGTATCTCACATTGTTTCCGAGATATGGCCACTGAAAAATGAAATGGGAGGCACAATGTAATCATATGGGGAAAATCTGAACTTCATGATGGCATATCTATGGAACCACTTAATTCCCAGACACCTGAACAGCATAATTCACACCTGCAGGGCATCCCCTCAATACCCTGAAAATTTAAAGTAAAAAGACCAAACCGTTCATTAGCAATGCAATGGTAAAACTTTTAAAATCCTAGTCTGCGAGGTAGTAAAATCCTTGACCGCGAGCTTGCGGACTAGGATTTTGACAGCTTGCAGACTAGGATTGTTAGAGAATCACAGTCAAAGAATTTTTTAATTTTAAAAAACTCTTTTTTTGGCCAAAATGAGCCAAACCAAAGGCATGGCTTTGTAGAGGGGGTCACCCTGAACAAAATCCATGCCTCATTTGCCCCAAAAGTCACCCATGGAGAAAGCTACAACATTTTGTTTTGGAGAAAAACTGAAAAACAAGATGGTGGCTCAGGGACAAGGGTTTTTTCTGGCAGACCAGGATCCTTGTCCCCGAGCTACAAAATCCTTGACCGTGAGCCCAATCTTTGTTTGAAAAAAAAAACATATAAATCTTGGAGTGAACTGAGGATGCTCAGAATCTGAAAATTAATATTTAAAAACTTTGGAATGGATTAATATTTTTTTACCAAACCAATACTGGATTGTTTCTTGACCCAACCTCTTCTATGTTTCACATTTCACACCAAAAGACCACAAGGTGTGGTTGAAGCGCCATGGACAAAAAAATGTCAAAAGTGGTGAAAAATTAGCTTTTTAGCATTCTGCTGCACAGAAACCGTAAGTCCAACCAAAATGCAACTTGGTAAATCAAGAGATCTACCATACTAGACTGTGCATTCCAAATTTTTTACAAATCCATTGAACGGTTGCAAAGTTATTAACGTGCAAATATTTAGGTTTAACATTAAAGTGCCTACTCAACCCTAACTATAGGGCATGACTGCACCCCTATAATATATATATATATTATAGTGGCGCGGTTGCGCCACTATAGTTAGGGTTCAGCAGCCACTTCTATGTTAAACTCAAAAGTTTGCACGTTAATAATTTTGGACACATTCAACGGATTTGCCTAACATTTGGTATGCGCAGTGGAGTATGGTTGCTCTCTTTATCTACCGAATTGCATTTCAGTCGGACATACGGTCTTTGCATACAAAAATGCTGAAAAATGCAAAATTATCCACTTTTGGAGGCAGCTTTTGGGATTTTGGATGTGGCCCTGCACAGCCATTGTGTGGCATGCCATTCTGTGAGATGGCTCATTTGAAAGAGCTTTGGTGGCCGAACATGCCTCTTTTCAACTGGTGAAAAAATATTAAGGCATTCGAAAGTTATGCCACTTTTAACTTCCCATTATATGTCAATGGGAAGAATTTATATGTATGATTTGCGAACAAAGAATGGGGTTCTGACCATCTCGTCCCACCTGGCAATCAAAGAATTTGCAGCCTCATGGTTCAAGAATCTTTGTCTCCGAGAATTTTAAAAATTCTTTGATCATGAGGTCTGCCATCTTGTTTTTAATTTTCCGATCAGAAAAACACAAATATCTCGGCTCAGGGATCACTTCTGAAGTAAAACTTGGATGGGTTTTACTAAAATGGACTCTGATCTATTGAGCCATGCCTTTGGTTTGATCTAAATCAGTCAAAAAATAGAGTTCTAAGCTTTAAAAATCTTAATTTGTGGCTCACTAATGATCTTTGATCACGAGCCTGCAAATTCTTTGATCACGAGATTATTTGATCGCGATCGTGCATTGCAAGCGAGGGACAAGATGACCAGATTAAAAAAATCTATTTTCTCAGCCCAGGAGTGTCCTAGGAAGACAAATGAGGGTGAGTTTTATTCAGGGGGCTTCATTCTGAAGAACCATGGTGGTGGTTTACCGCAATTCTTTGAACTTTTAAAATTAGAATAGTTTTTATTCTTTGGTCGTGACCCTGCAAATTCTTTGATCACGAGATTCTTTGATCGCGATCATGCATCATGAGCGAGGGACAAGATGGCCAGATTGAAAAATCAATTTTCTCAGCCCGGGGTACCCTAGGAAGTCAAATGAGGGTGGGTTTTGCTCAGGGAGGCTTTGTTCTGTCGAGCCATGGTGGTGGTTTATCACAATTACTTCAATTGTTTAATTTACAGCATTTTTAATTCTTTGTTCATGAGCCTGCAAATTCTTTGATCATGAGATTCTTTGATCGCCATCTTTGATCGCAAGGGGGGGGACAAGATTGCCAGATTTTTTATAAGGGAATAGATAGGGAAATTTTACCAATCTTTAAGATTGAATATCTTGGAAATGGTTTGGTCTTTTTACTTGAAATTTGGCTGGTGTTTACGGCATGTCCTGTAGATGTGAATTATGGTGTTTACGGAGATATTGTGTGACACTCTTTACATGCTGCGGACAGTGTTTTGGATTGTGCTGGTGGCTTGAAATTGATAGGGTGCCTAGCCTTAGTGTCATGGATGCAGTTTTCAGTAGTTGTGTGCATTAAATGTCAACAGGTGTGGAACTGTGCCACTCTGACGAATGAACATTTCACATTTTGACATGTTATATCTTGGACACGGTTTGGTATTTTTACTTGACATTTGGAGGGTGTTGATGGCATGCCCTGTAGATGTTAACTGTGGTATTTAAGTGTCAGACAATATATTTTTTGTGGAGATATTGCATGGCACAGTTTACATTTTGTGGACAGCGTTTTTTTATTGTTTTACTAGAATAACATTTGTTTGGTGGCTGGCCTTGCTGTTGTCAATGTACTTTTTAGTCATTGGGTGTGTAATGTGGCTTGACACTTACAAGTTGGTGGAAGTGCGGAGCCCAAAGGGCTCTGCGCTCCCACCAACTTGCGTAACTTTTTACTTTTCTATTCTTTATTAAAAAGTAAGGAAAGTCTATGCAAAAAAACTTTGTTAATGCATCACTTAGGGTTCTTCTACAGTGAAAAAAGTTTGGAAATTCAATTTTAGGGTTCCCACCACTTACACCCCACCCCAGCCCACCACCACCAACAGGCATCGGGGTGTGCGTTGGGGTCGTTGGCCCTAACTCTCACCCCATTCTCCTACACTGCACCACCTCAGCTTGTTTATGCAGGGGATGGGGTAGAGTTAGGGCTGATGACCCCAATGCACACCCTAATGCCTGTTGGTGGGGGGTGCAAGGGCTGGGAACCCTAAAATCGATTTTCCTTGCTTTTTTCACTGTAGAAGAACCCTAATTGATGCATTAATGAAGTTTGTTGCATAGAATATATATATATATATGTGTATGTATACACACACACACATATTATAGTGGAGCCTCACACCACTATATTTAGGGTTAAGAAGGCACTTCTATTTTAAAGTCAAAATTTTGTGCGTTAATAACTTTGGAGCCATTCAACGGATTTGCCTGAAATTTGGTATGCACAGTGGGGCATACTAGATCTCTTGATGCGCCAAATTTTGTTTGGTTGGACTTATGGTCTATGTGCATGAAAACACTGAAAAATGCAAAATTATCCAGTTTTGGAGGCAGTTTTGTGGATTTTGTCCATGGCCCTGTGTGGCCATCATGTGGTGTGTCACTCTCTGAGAGGGCTCATCTGAAAGAGCTTGGCTGCCCGAACATGACACTTTTCATTTGATGAAATAATATTAAGGTATTCAAAAGTTATGCCACTTTTAAGTTCCAATTATCAGTCAAAGGGAAAATTTATATGGTTGTTTTGCAAACAAAGAATGGGATTCTGGCAATCTGATCCCACCTGGCGGTCAAATAATTTATAGCCTTGTGGTTCAAGAATCTTTGTCCCCAAGAATTCTTTGACCACGAGGTCTGCCATCTTGTATTTGCTTTTCTGACCCCACAAATTCAAATATCTTTGCTCAGGGGTCACTCCTTCAGTAAACCTTGGATGGGTTTTACTCAGGGGGCCTCTTTCTATCTAGTCATGCCTTTGGTTTGATGTAAAATGGTAAAAAAATAGAGTTATAACATTTTAAATTCTTTGATCGTGGCTCGCTAACGATCTTTGATCGCAAGCCTGCAAATTCTTTGATCACGAGCTTCTAGCATCTTACATCGCGATGTAAAAATAAATTTTTCTCAGCTCAGGGGTGGTCGAGGAACACAAATGAGGGTGGGTTTTGTTCAGGGGGGCTTCGTTCTATCGCGGCATGGCGGTGGTTTTATTTAATTCTGCCTAAAAGTCGAGTTTCAGCATTTTTTTTATTCTTTGATTGCAAGCATACAATTTCTTTGATCGCAAGCCTGCAAATTCTTTGATCGCAAGATTCTTTGATCGCCATCCTTATTTAAATATTAATAATTTATTGATGTTCACAATATGGGCATTACTGTGGCTGCTTCACTAACCTTTCCGGTATTTACAGAGGATAAGTGAGTGTGCTGGTTTATTTATGAGGTGCCTGTTTGAGTTTTGGCGTCATATACAGTACTCGCACCAGGCTCACATATTCTTAGAGTGCTGTCAAATGGTTATGTGGCAACTTTTTTTTTAATAACCTGTTGTCATTGCCATTTTTTAGCACAATCTGTTTTACTGACTCTGAATTACTGACATTGTTTCTGCACGACCGCACAAACACCTTGATTCCTGTAGAATTGTTGACTTTGCTTCTGCATGGACCAGTTAGTACCACAATTGCACTGCTTATTATTGTATAAAAGTCTCATTTATGTGATTGAGCTAGAAAAAAATAAGCCTGTGTTCTCAGTTAAAAAAACAAAGCCACCTTCTAGGTTCATATAAATTGTATTACCACTGCTGTACAAAATAGATATGCAGCGGTGTCCATGCCTGTGGGGGGGGGCAACCAGGAACCGGAACAGAGACATTTGACTGTGAATTAGTTTGATCTATAAATGCTGTAGTTGCTGTCGATGTATATATACTTTTTTTTAAACATCCAGCTGTCACCAGTTAATCACCGGTTAGTCTGTTCTGAGGTATATATTTTTTTTGTACATTACAGTGCTATTGGATTAGCTGATTTAACCCAGAAGGGATTTTTTTTCCTAAAAGACAGAGCATACACTGACTGGAGCTGGGCACTGTGGTACAGAATCCCAAGCCCTACCACAGTGCCCAGCTTCAGTCAGTGAAAGCTCTGTCTTTTAGAAAAACCATACAACTCTCTTCTGGGTTAAATCAGTTAAATCAGTATCACTGTAATGTCAAATAAAACAATATGCCTTGGAACAGATTAACCGGTAATTAACTGCTGACTGCTGGATGCTTAAAAATATATATACAATTGGACAGCAACTGCAGCATTTATAAATCAGCAAACTAACTTGGGCAGTGTGCTACAGAGTAAAATGTCTACACTCTCGTTCCTGGTCTGCCCCGTCTCCCCCCTCCCCCCGCCGATACAGACATGCTGAAGGCTACAGAAATTGTGGGTTATGGAGCATCTGATGTACAACCTGCTTGTTGTTTTTTTTTAACAATTCCTCACCTATACCCCTCTCTCTTGCTCTCTCTCTCTCTCTCAGTTAGATTCATCCTGGAATACAAGCAGGCTAGTTTGCTTAGGGGATGTGCAAGGGAATCGGATGTTGGCTTCAAGATAAATTACCTGGATTACACAGATGGTTACCATGGATATTGGAAACTGGGATTAGTAGTTTGCATATTTTCCCTTTCTTTCTAATAAGTCCTCAAATCTATTTCAGTTTAGATTCATTCTGGGATGCAGGCTAGTTTTGATGCAGGTATACATGTTTATTGTGCTGATCTTGACTAGAGAGTCATGTGTAGTTAGAATGCATAAACTGTCATTGGCAGCAGGCACTTCCCACCAGCAGGCTTGAGTAGTAAAAGAGCATTGAGAAGCAGCTTCACCATTAGTAGCCATAGCATGTATTGAAATCCTAAAAAAGATACCAAGACACAATAAATTGTAAATTAATGGTTTAATTCAGCATGAAGACACACACTGATTAACCATGCTGGAGCTAAAAGCTGATTTCCTGTCCCCTTTAAGTTATTAATTTGCTTAAATAAATTTCTTGCAGTGAGGAGACCTGCTCCCAGACATCAAGCCTACATGTCAGCACTAAATATTCCATGATTGGCGCATCTCTCTTGTCACTTCCCCTGTCAGCCCCTGACTGACAAAAGCAAACAATAATTTCTTCCTTGTGGTTTGTATTTGCCTGTCAGCAGCCGATGAAGTGACTGAAGGGCTGGGTCAGCCACTGAATATTTGCTTTGCACAGTAACACTGTGATTTAATTATTTGACTGTGAGGCTGCAAAATAATCAGCTGCGACCATGGTCAAAGATTTTTCAGGCTCACGGCCAAAGATTGTTAGTGAGCCACAGGTAGTATGAAAATCAGTAGTCTATCACTGTTGCTATAATATCATGCACCATGAGTACTATGGATGTTTCCCTTCCTGTAGTACAAAAAAAGGAAAACATAGTCAGACCCCCTGTAAATGAAGTTCTTAGCATATGAAATGTGTGGTACAGATCTCATCATGTTAGTAAACAGTGTGGAAATTGGCAGCATTTCCCTGTTATTAATGTATACCACATCATGAGTACTCTAATAGTGATTTCCCCATTCCCATAGTTGACAAAAAAGAAAGAACAAAACATTTGGGCCTCACAACCCCAATGACTCACCCCATCATCTGTCAATCTTGGGATGATTGACGGGTCAACAAGGGGGGGAGGGGCAACAATAAAGATTTTTTCATTTCCTGATTTTTTGTGTTTTAACCCTAAATGATGCATTAATGCAGTTTTTTGCATAATATATATATATATATATATATATATATATATATATATATATATATACACACATATATATATATATATATATATATATATATATATAAGTAATCAACAGGGTGGGCGGTATTGGGTAATACGGACACCCAGGGGCGTGATGAGCCGACACGCTGCAGGGGAGGGCCTTATAGCCCGGAAGGTCCGGTATTACCCAATACCGCCTACCCTGGAGGGTATTATTGCATCTAGAAAATGGACACACTGTAAAAAACACAAGTTTAATAAAAAAGTTAAGGAAACACTGATTTTAAAGCAGCTTTTGTTATAAAATAGTTCCTTCACCTGCATTAGAATTTTTTTATACTGACTGTATACTGCTATTACTGACACTAGAAGGCACTGTATCTATTTGTTTTGAGGAGCCTTCACAGCAGTCATTTTTTTATTTATTAGCAGATAAAGTTGTGTTTTTTATTTGTTTCTTTTGTACCAGATTGACATCAGTGAGCTGTACCCCCCCATGAGGAAAACGCACTGACAACTCATTGGTGTGCATGGTGAAGCATATCAGAAGAAGATGTCTGCAGCAAAAGAATGTGTTAATGTACCGGGTTGTGTAAATTAAACAAAAAATTACACTTGTGGTGTTTTTGTTGGTCAAGCTGAGTTGGAGGCGAGGTGAACTGGGAGAAGCCATACCAGCCACGCGATATAGTAAAGTGACTGATTTTTAAGCAAGTAAAAAAAAATTATTTCTGGTGGCACAAAATATTTTTTTACTGTCAAAGGAATGCTGTGGTGTGGGGGGGCGTGTGAGCAAGGGTACATAGCGGGATTGTCGATGAGAAGTGGACTGCAGAGATAACTTTTAGGTAGGCGGTTTAATTTGCGTGCTCACTTTATGCTGCGCTGTCACAAGTTCGTTATTTGTTTTGCTTTCCTGAGGATACAATGAGCATGTCCGTGGTGTTCCAATTCTCCGCTCGGTCAGTACCAACTTTACAAGGGCTATAGACGGATGCGATCATCACAGCCCTTCCGTTTCACTTTCCCATGCCGAGCTGATCACCCACACTCACCCTCATAACAGCTTGTTTTCCTTTACTGGTTTGTAGAGCGGTAGGTCAGTTAGTAAGTTGGAATTACTAGATGGTGGGACATGGAAGCAGGATCCCAAAACATCAATACTACTGCTGCTGGAGTTAAAAAATTTACCAATACACTAGCTGTTACATGTTTAAAAAACGTCCAACTTTTTTTTGCGACCAGGAAGCACCAGGGTATGAGGAGGGAGGCAGCAAATAAGAAGAAAAAAGTGTCAGTGGCTTGCAGCAGTACGCTAAACGAGTGGGCAGACAGTTGGAGAACGGGGGTTGAGTGTCAGCTCTCGCTAAGCAAGAGAAAAAAACATGGTGGCTATTTAAAATTGAACATTCCATTGGCACAATGCTATTGGTAAACAGGTTTGGGCTGGGACTTATTATTTGGTGGGCATCTATTGTCTGATAGATGCCCACCTTGCCAGGGCTATCAGCCGATCAGAACTCGGAGATTTCTTAGCCCATTTTCTAAATATATATAAATATATATATATATATCTCTATATATATATATATATATAGATATATATATATATAAAACATACATGGATGGGAACTTTCCCAATAGAAGAGGCCATTTATTTCCCTCCCAACCAGAACTTGCAAATGGTGGGCTGGAGAGTGAAATTGTGCAAGGATGCTCACTTGGCTCTTAAGGCCTAGTGAAAAACTGTTCACTGGGCCCAAACATTTCAAATCCAGCCATGAGTGGAAGTTGGCTGGCCTAAACATACTCCTGTCTGGAAGATTTAGAACCTACCCATAAATAAGATACTGCTTTCCTACAACGTATGCATAGTTAATTATTGCCTGGGAAAAGGATGGATCACGGTAAACCGTCAAAGTAAATAAAGCCATGACACATAAGTCCAGAAGAAAAGCAAAGTAAAAATGTCCTCTCTAACTCTGCCTATGGGATTATTGTACCAAAAATATTTACTTATGCTTGTCTGTATAGTAGAATTAAAGGGCTGGGCAACTTTGATTTTTAAACAATGAATATTTATAAGCATGTATGGCATTGAAAAGGCCCATATAGTGGCCACTACAGTTTCACACATGAGATTTTGGCAGACTCTCAGTCTTTCTGGAGTTACTTTCTTTATAGCAGGTGACTTTAATGCACATGTAGGGAATAGGATCGAAGATCTAACCAATGAATGGTGCATTGATGATACCATAAATATACCAATAAGACAGTTAAAAGATAAAATACTAACCCTGAATGATAGAATACTTCTACAATTCCTGGAAAATTTTGAATTACATGTTTTAAATGGCTATACAAAAGGAGATTGGGATGGGGAAATTACTTTCCCCACTGTCAAAGGGGGTAACATTTTGGATCTATGCATTATGGATGCCTTAGATTATCTTGCTATAAAGCATCTCAAGATTCATAAAGTCTAGGATAGCAATCACTTCCCCATCAGGTGTAATCTCAAATTAAATTTAAAAAAAACTTATAAGAAATAAGATACAGGAAAAGGAAGCTAGTCAAAATATGTGCATTAAGTATGGGATAAAATGAAATGGAATGAGTATACTAAAGAAACAATTGATAAAATAATAAACAATGACATAATAAGAAGGACAATATTTAAAATAAGTAATATAGATCTGAGGGAGCCTGGTAATATGTTAAGGGAGTTTAATGGTCTTATGAATGTATTTGAATCCCAACTATGTACAGCAAAGATATATAAACCTGATACAGATATTGGTGCTAATAATCCATGGTTTGACAAGGAATGTGGTCTATTAAGAAAAGAGATTTGGAAGGTTGGGAAACTCAGAGCAAAGCTTACTACACCCACAGTTCTGCCTGCACTGAAAAACCTTAAGGCAGAATACAGACAGATATTGCAAAATTTAAAAAAAGGTGTATAAGAAAAAAAGGTGGGAATATCTCCAGGAGTCCATTTGGAAGAAAGATACACAAACATTCTGGTCACTTGTAGCCTATGAATGTGATGAAATAAATATTCATTACAATATGTATGGGATGATTATTGAAGAGATGTGGATCACACATTTTTGTAGAATATATGGTGTTAGTCAAAAAAAAATTGGACAATTTGGTTCCAAGCCCATTAATAATAGATTGCTCTGATTTATTTACATTTTTAGTCATTGAAGTCAGAACCGCAATCCTGTCACAAAAAAGAAATAAAGCCGCAGGTCTGGATAACTTACCAGCTGAGGTATTTTTACATAGGTATTTTACACAAGGTAGAAGACTTGGTTTGCTGGCCAAGGCACCTAGCTTCGCCTGAGCTCTTTCCTTCTAAGACTGCTTGAAAGGCAGAGTAGAGAAACTTACCAGAGCAAGGGAGAAGGATTAAGACTTAGTTTGGCTAAGCAGATTTACTGTGTGGTGGTGTTTTTAATTTTTACTCACAGGGATTGCTACTGTTTGTTGCTAACATTTCATTGCTTTATTTTTTCTCTGATTCAAATTGTTGTTGCTGGTATACCTTCTTCTGCATTATTACAAGGTGTGCCTACAGGTGTGTGCTAACAGATTACTGCTGTAATCTTCTGATTCAAATTGTCTTTGCAAGGTATATCTTCTGTTACTGCTTTATTTTTCTCTGGAGCAAAGTGTTTTACAGGGTATATCTTCTCGAAATTATTACAGGTGGTGCTTTACAGGTTTTACAGTTTTATCTAACATTAGGATAAGCTCAGGTCACTGCATTTGTTGTTGACTGATTGTTTCTGCTCTTACCTCCTTGTTCTTTCGTCCGTGGTCTTTTTTAGGTAGAGGAAGGCCCAGCCACCCACCCCCATCCCCAACCACCCCACGCTACACTCCTTTTATAGGGTACCACAGTTGTGACATTTCCTGTGGCAGAGCAAGAAGGTGGATCAGTGGGGCCTCCACAAGGTGATCTCATTTAGGGCACTAGTAATTTAACTTGTTATAACAAGTTAAACAAAGCACAATTAAACCATTACTTGCATTTTTTTTCCTTCTAATTACTCTGACTAGGTTACAAACCCAGCAACTTATTTGGAATGGATTTCACTAACTGCAGGTACTGTGGAACAATTTTCAGGACAGTCTTACAGGATTTAGGACACTGTCCTACACGCTGGGCCTTTGGAGATCTTAGGTCTCAGCTCCGGGCAGCATGGGCAGAGATTGCATGCCTCAAATTTCATATTGAAGAGGAAATACATTATAAGAACCACCCGCCATTTCCCCAGCATCCAACAGAAAACCCTCGACCAAGAGAGGGTAGTTGGTCCAGGAGGTTGGCAGGTGGTTAGGAGGAGCAAATCAGGTGCCCCATCACTCTCTGCTCTCCAACACATTACCCCAAAACCATATAAACACTAAAACAGGTATCTGCCTCTATCTCTGAAATCAAATAAAGAGGCAGAAGACACTGCAGAGCAGGACACTGCGCACAGGAGCTAGCACAACAATACTCACCCAAATCAGGAACCAAAACTAAACAAGCACAAAGGAAATCAAAAACTTCTGATCATAGGGAGACTCCATGATTCGGGGAGTTGATACCCATCTCCAGCAGGGTGATGGTCAGATGTCTCCAGGTACATCAGCATGGAGAGACACTGACCGCATTGCTAAATTGTTCACAAAGCAGGAGAAAACATTGATGTCCTAGTACACATAGGGACTATGATCTCACCAGCCGGTCAGTTGTGGAGACCAAGGAACACCTGACTAGGCTGGGTGACAAACTATCATCTATTTCATCTGGCATCTCCTTCTCTGAGATCCTGCCAGTCTGGGAGAAGGGAGCAGATGGACAGAAGGTCAGAGAAGGGAGATAGGGAGCTAAACACATGGCTCAAGGACTGGTGCCAGGAAAAGGACACAGATTTGTAGGAACTGGCAACAGTTCTGGGAGTGAAAGTTCTTTAATTTGATGGACTGCATCTGACTAAAGAGGAGCCAGTGCATTGGGGCAGAAGTTTGACATCTTTGCAGAATATTTAAACTAGCAAATGGGGAGAGGGGTGCAGCACCTACACGGCTCGAATGGGAAGAACACCCTCCCCTCAGCTAGTGGTCAAACAGGAATTCAGCGTGTTTGCTGTTCATTTGCATCACCAGGTAAGAAAAAGGTTTGTCTCCCCATACGATGCACAGGTGTAATGCCAAACTTCACCCAACAACTAACACACCAAAATCTGGCCAATGGAAAATCATGTACACAATGCTCACAGCCTGGGAAATAGATCCCAGACCTGCAGGCAATAATGTCAGAGGCTAAACTGACATAGTAGCACTAGTGAGATGTGGTTTACCAGTAACCACACTTGGGAGACTTCAGTACCTGGCTATGTATTGTTCAGAAGAGACCGAGCTGCAAAAAGGGGGGGAGTGGCCCTGTATGTTAATGAAAATATCAGAGCTACAGAAATTCAGAATACACATAAGGAGCCAGAAGAACTGTGGGTCACCCTGGAAACAGGAAATGGACAGCCATAAGAACTGGGGTTGTCTACAGGCCCCCAGACCAGAGGGAGGACATAGACATTACTGTTAGAAGATATACAAACATGACAGCTAAAGGGAGGTTCTGATAATGGGAGACTTCAACATGCCAGATACAGATTGGTCAATACCAGCAGGAACATCTGCCAGAACTAGACTCATAGTGGATTCCTGCAGGGGGGGCCTCAAACAACTGGTACAGCAACCCACAAGAGACAGGGCTATCCTAGATCTAGTACTGACTAACAAAGAAGGGATCACAGATCTCCAGGTGGAAGGTCACCTGGGGCCAGTGACCATCACATGGTATGGTTCAATTTGGCTACTACATCTAAATCATCCCTTTCAAGGCAAAATATGGGACTTCAGAGGAGCTGACTTTGATAAGATGGCCAACAGAGTTAAGCTAGCCCTGGCAAAAAGAAACACAGGTGAGGGGGTACAGGCAAAGTGGGCAAGCATTAAGGATGCAATACTTGAAGCAACATCCCATTGAGTTAGACAGAAAAGGAAGTGTTAAAGAAGAAGGAAACCACTTTGGTTCTCAAATACAGTAGCAGAAAAGGTCAAAGCCAAAAGGCTGGCCTTCAGGAAATATAAGGGAACACAGCAGGATGAAGATAGCGAAGCATACCAAACTGCCCTAAGGGAAGCAGGTAAGGCAGTAAGGCAGGCAAAGTCCCAAACTGAGGAAACACTAGCACGAACAGTAAAGAAGGTGACAAGACTTTCTATAGATACATTAGTGAAAGGAGAAAGTCCAGAGGGGTATTGCTAAGCTTAATGGAGAAAAGGGAGCATGTGAGGAGGAGGACCCTGAAAGGCATCTATCCTAAATAGATACTTTTGCTCAGTATTTACTGAAGAGAAGGTAGGGCAGGGCCCACAGCTCAGCATCATGGACACAGGGGGAGGAGGTGAGCACTACTCCCTTCACAAAAGAAAGGGTCCTACAAGAGCTTCTAAGCTCAGGTGGATAAGGCAATGGGACCTGATGGCATACATCCCAGGGTACTTAAGGAGCTAAAGGAGGAACTAGCAGAGCCATTAGCAGAATTGTTTAGTGAGTCTCTGAGCACAGGAGAGGTCCCAGAAGACTGGAGAAGGGTTTATGTGATCCCACCCATAAGAGTGGTAGCAGGAGGAGGCGGGAACTACAGACCAGTCAGTCTTACCTCAGTAGTGGGCAAGATTATGGAGGCACTTTAAGGAAAGGATAGTGCAACACCTGGAATCCAAGGGGCACAGGATCCAAGACAGCATGGGTTTACAAAAGGAAGGTCCTGTCAAACTAATCTCATAGATTTCTTTGACTGGGTAACCAGAGTGGTGGACCAAGGGGGAGCAGTTGATGTCACCTACCTTGACTTCAGCAAAGCTTTTGACACTGTTCCACATAGAAGATTGATAAATAAGCTAGGTAGGCTCGGGGTGGGTCAGAAGTTGGTCAACTGGGTGGCAAACTGGTTGACGGGCAGAAAACAGAGAGTGGTGGTAAATGGTATACAGTCAGAAGAGATGCAAGTCACAAGTGGGTACCTTAGGGATCAGTCCTGGGCCAGTCCTATTCAACATCTTCATTAGTGACCTCGCAGATGGACTAGAGGGTAAGGCTTGTCTGTTTGCAGATGACACCAAGATCTGCAACAGAGTAGATGATCCAGATGGGGTGGGCAGAATGAGAAGAGATCTGGATAAACTAGCAGAATGGTCAGAAGAGTGGAAACTGGGATTTAATGCAAAGAAGTGCAAAATCATGCACATAGGGAAGAGAAACCCTGAAGCCACTTATAGGCTGGGAGGGGAGTTGCTAGCAGTCACAAAGGAAGAAAGAGACTTGGGCATCATCATCACTGATGACCTAAAATCATCCAAGCAGACCCTAAAGCAGTAGGTAAGGCTAGGGGTGTTAGGGTGTATTAGTAGGGGTATCACAAGTCGTAAGAGGGAGGTAATAATCCTCTGTACAAGACATTGGTTAGGCCCCATCTGGAGTACTGCGTGCAGTATTGGAGACCACACCTTCACAAGGACATTAACCAAATTGAGGCAGTCCATAGAAGGGCAACCAAAATGGTGCAGGGACTGCATCAGAAGACATATGAGGACAGATTAACGGAGCTCAATATGTATACCCTTGAGCAAAGGAGGGAGAGAGGTGATATGATCGAGACATTTAAACACCTAAGGGCATAAACAAGGTGAAAGAGTCTAACATGTTTAAATATAAGAAAAATAGCAGGACAAGAGGACACAGCATGAGATTAGAGGAGGCCAATTAAGGGGAATGTGAGGAAATTCTTTTCACAGAAAGGGTGGTAGATGCATGGAATGGCTTACCACAAGAAGTGGTGGCTATGAATACAGTGCAGGGCTTCAAACAGGCATGGGATAGGCATAAGGGAGCAATACAAATGACTATGAATAGATAGGTCACTGACAGAGCAAAGGCCGATGGCACATTTATAAGGTAGAAAAAGAAATGGGCAGACTGGATGGGCCTTGAGGTCCTTATCTGTCGTCAACTTCTATGTTTCTATGTTTCTATGTAACCCTGACTTTTGGGCAAATTTATTGGCCCCTATATTTTCATTAATAAGCTATCACCTAGTCCTGCCTTACAATTGGAATAAGGGTGTTATTGTCCCTTTATTTAAAAAGGGCCAAACACAGGACCCTAAATGTTATAGGCCTATTACTTTACTTCCCATAATACAAAAAATGTATACAAGACTGATCTTAGAAAGACTCGTAATATGGGCAGAGGACAATGCATTAGTATCTGAGATTCAATGTGGATTTAAAAAGCAACATAGCATGCTGGATCTGATCTTCACTCTAAACTACTTGATAAATAGATATGTACGTGGGAGGAAAGGGACCTTGTATGTATATTTTGTTGACATTAAGGCCACCTTCGACTCGTTAAATAGAATTAAACTTTGGGAGCGTCTAGAAAGTTTGGAGATAGAGCCATGGTTATTAGCAATATTGAAAATGTGACATTCTAACATCACAACACAGATAAGGTACACAAGGGATGGAACACTGATCAAGGAAATTATTATGTCCAAGAGGGTTAAGCAGGACTGTTTGCTGGTTCCACTTTTATTTAATTTATATCTTGAATTGTCAGACAAAAATATTAATAATATTGACACATTTGCCCCTGCCATAAATAATGGAATAAATTAAGCTATTACTCTGCACTGATGATGCTATTGCTATCTCCCAGACCCTGTTAGGTTTAAAGAGAGGTATGTCAGTATTATGAATTATTTGGAAACCTTAGGCCTTGACTTAAATGTGGATAAATCAAAAATAATGATTTTGGGATGTAATAGTTTTATTTATGAATCCTAGACAATCAATGGAAAAGAATTTGAAGTTGTAAAAGAATACCAATATCTTGGTATAATTCTTGATAAGAAAGTTTCTTGGAAAGCACACATAATTGAATTAAAGAATAAATCTTACAAAACAACTGGTACAATAAGATATTTTGCTAGTAAGTTTGCTAATAACTCTTTAATAGCCTTAAAAGATACATTTGAAGCCAAAACAATGAGTCAGTCTTTGTGTGGCAGTGGAATTCGGGGTCTTTATCACAATAAACTTAATATATAAACTATTCAAAATGTATTTATCAGGAATACATTGAATCTACCCAGAGATTGCCCATCATGCTTTCTGAGACTTGAAACTGGAATACTATCAATCACAGCAATAATTTTTATAAGAGCTGTTGAGCTTTGGGGCAGAATAATAAAAATAGACAATGAAAGGTTACCAAAAAATGTGTTGGCAGGAGTTTCTAAATAGGCTACATGGTGACAGAAATACAGAAAACTGTTTTTTAAAGCTGAGCACTGTGATAAAAAATCTAGCTTCGAGGACCTTTGGTCTGTAAGAGTACTTGATAATATAGATAAGTTTATGACTGAGGTAATAATAAGGCTGCACGATACTGCAATACATGAAGATATGGGAAAAATTCATGATTTGGACACATACGGATTAACTTCAGGTGTTAAGGATTGCTGGGGGTTGGAGAAATACCGATTACAGTGTGAGAATAGCTGACACAGAAATACTTCATGTGCACTAAGATTGGATATCTTTGGAATCCCATATTATGGTACAAATAGGTATTTTGGAAAAAAGAACATTGGTAAATGTAACTGTGCTAGTACAAAGTTGTCAAGTATTTTACATGCTATTTGTGAGTGTGAGCTGTGGGTAGAGGAAAGAAAAAGATGGAGTGTATCTTTATTCCCAAAGTACTATGAGAATATGGGATTAGATATTAAGATATATTTATTAAGGTTAGATCAAATAAAAATAATGTATGGAATAGCAAAATTTCTTGAGATCATCCAGAACTAGCTATTTGCTTCCCACATGCATGTGAAACTCATATTTATGTTGGTGTATAACTTATTGTGTATGTGATGATTAGAGGACTATGTTGCAGAAAACTTTATTGTGTGTCTATTTGGTATATGAAATGTAATAAATTGTGTGTGATTGTATACATTTGTTAAAATAAATAAACGTGAAACTTGAACAGATTCTCTATAAAATGAAGTAAACGTTGAAGAGAACTGGTTACTGCCATGTATTAGATATGCATATATGTCTGGTGTGATTGCATTTATTATGTCATTCATTATACCGTTAACTGTGAATTGTACTCTTTAGTACTGATGGTTCTTAATAGATTTTAAATGTTTAGTGTGTAACTAAACACGTGAAAATGCTTATCTGGAAATGTTCAATAAGATTAAAATATCAGGCCTATATAATATATTTTAAGGATCCTAAATTTTACTATCAGAATAGATTGAAAAAATAAAAGATCAGCCTGTTATTGGGAAAGAGAGTTAATTCAGGTTTTCATATTTAAAGCTTAAAACAGTTTCTCTTCAAGGCAAAAAGTGTGAGTGAGAGAGAAATCATTAATTTAAACTTAGGGGTGTGGTACAAATATTATATAAAGAACAGGGATATAATGGATATGGATAAGATAGATTTGCTGCTTGAATTAATTCTATATTTCCTTGGTCTTTTTAGAGTGATTAGTACATGGCTATGGATTTGTTGGCAAGTAGCCAGAAGAAGGAGAGGGTTCTTAGGATAACCTCTGTAGTACTGGACAAAAAATCCTTAGTATTTCAGTTTCTGAGGAGATACTTAGCCTATTGTGTGAGAATGCAGAAAATGGGACAGGACCAAATGCTGATCAGCACTTGAAAAACAGGAAAGCATCATTTTTGACTCCCTCTGTAACTATTCAGTGGTCTGCACTGTTAAAGAACCAGTTGGCCATATTGGCCTAAAAGTAAAGCTTACCTGGTACAGGGTGAGCTAGTGTGAGGGCTTAAGGTCAGTGTAGCAGAGCCGAATAAAAGTTGGGTGGCACGTATTCAGAGCTTGAGCTGGACAACAGTTGGTGGCTGCACTTTGTGGAGCCCTTGTGGTTCTCTAGTAATCATTATGGCTGGTTTACCCCTGGAGAGTTCCAGAAAAGTTTTACTGTCCAGTGATAGCGAGTGTTCTAAAACCTGACTTTCCATATTCACCCTTATTCCATGGAAAACACTCTTGGATAGGTGTGGGGAAATAATAATAATAATAAAACCTTTATTTTTATGGCACCTTTCAATTACCAAGGTGCCTAACAAATCTGAAATCACAAGTCAAACATCAACAACATACATCATATAAAATCAGTAGTATCATCATACCATCAGTCACCGAATGCCTGGTGCCATAAAAAAAGTTTTCAAGGCTTGCTTTAATCCCTCCATGGTCATGCACTCCCACAACCAATGGGGTACAGAATTCCAGAGGGTTGGGGTCATATGCATAAATACTCTGGCCCCAGAAGATTTCAAACACACCCTCGAACTCTCTAGCAACCCCTCGACGGCTGAAATAAAGCTATTAGTTTAATAATAGCAGTTAAATTGATTATTTGTAGAGAAGTAATTTTCTTTTTACCTCATAGGAAAACCAAGGAAAAGTATGATATTATAAATTAAGTCCAGTCAAATGTAATAGGTATACTAATTAATTGTTGTTTGAATATTTATTGCTGTGCTGGTGTAACATACTACCTTTTTTGCTATGCCCATTTTTATTGCATTGTTATGTCTCTTCTTTTTCTGTCAAATTGCTAAATTGTAATTACCTTGATGGTCAAACAATCAACTTGACTTGACTGTTCCCTGTATATCAGTTTTTAATCTATCAATTAAAAGTATATACTTGCACTAATCAAACAATTACAGCTATATACCTGCACTAATCAAACAATTACAGTGCAACTATATACCTACACTAATTAAAGTTATATACCTACACAATCAAACACTTAATGGGTAATACTGATAACACAATTAACACACCACTAGGAAGCTAGCCAAACCAATTAACAAGCTGCAAAAGAACCTGGACAAAAGATGCAAAACAAAAACCATCCCAAAACCCCAAATCCCAGAAACTCCTACCTGCACTTACTATACACTAGGCCCTCCTTGCTGCAAGAAACATTCAAGTGCCATAACGTGATTGCAAATGCAATATCCAAACCAGTAACCAACCTAATGTATTATTTATTTTTTATTTATTTATGTCAGTACTCAGAAAACCATTTGAGCTCAGAGCTCTTTACATAGGTTCCACGTCAATACATTTATGTACAACAGATAGGTGAAAATTATACAAAGGATTGCAGAAATACAAAAGTAAACAAACAGGATCATATATCAAACACAGCACAGGTCACAGGAAAACAGACAATTTACAGTGCCCAATGGTGAAACCAGTCAGTTGTCAGCAAACATGAGGTTGTTTGGCACATTGCTAAGTGCTAAAGAAAAAAAGAAGAAAGGGGGTAAAGTGTAATGTGCAAAAAGAGAGCATAATATCAGTATAACAGTAGGGATTGGAGGGAGGTGGCTACATTGGAGGCAGAGGGAGAGGGTGCTAGGTGTGTGGGGGGAGAAGGAGGGCCTACTCAGGGAAGAGAGGGAAGGGTTGAGGGGCAGGGGATGGAAGTCGTGATGGGGTGGAAAGGTAGTACTAATGATGGCAGGCACATTGATATTTGCTTATCATAAGGA
The DNA here is from genome assembly GCA_016271365.2 of Neoceratodus forsteri. NCBI lineage: Eukaryota > Metazoa > Chordata > Ceratodontiformes > Ceratodontidae > Neoceratodus > Neoceratodus forsteri. The sequence continues at coordinate 64,752,102 of CM057459.1, forward strand.
GCTTCAAGTTCATTTTGGAAGTACCCAGTGTGGGCAGGTGTGCAATATTCTCTTGGAGGGAGTTGAACCACAGCTGTGCACGGTAAGCAAAGGACCTTCATCTTTGAGATGTTCGACATTTCAGAGTTTGGAAGGACTGGTGTTCGGAGTTATGGGTGTGCCATGGATTATTCCTGGAACCAGAAGTTGTTGGTCCCCTGGCGGTAGCTGACCAAAGCAAATCTTTTTGGCAAGAAGGCAGGATTGATATTTTAGTCAGCCACTGAGCGTAAGCCAGTGTGCCCTGGCATAGAGATCACAGGTGTGAGTCAGTCAGCGTGCACCTAAGGTGAGCAGGCAGGCTTTGTTGAGAGAAGTTTTTATGTGCTGGAGAGCAGTATCTATGGCAGAACCATATATAGGTAGCCTGTAGTCCACCAGGGAACCCACAGAACTGTGTTCAACAAACAATGAGTAATGGTGGAAAACTCAGAAGTATACCCATCTCAGGGACTAATTAGGGCAATAAAGCCACTTGCCCTTAGGACTCATGACATAATAGCCATAATTAGCCCTCTTGATGGGTATTCATACTTGTATATCATCCTCACCCATTATTTATTCTATTTTATAGTGGTGCATTAAGGACACTATAGTTATGGTTGAGCAGGAATTTCTATGTTAAACCTCAAAATTTATACATTAATGTCTTTGCAACTATTCAGTGAATTTGCATAAAAACTTTGCATGCGCAATCTAAGGGGATAGATCTCTTGATGTGCCATCTGGTTGGATTTGCAGATTCTGAGATGTGGATAGTGAAAAAAGTTAAAAGTTCTGAGTTTTTTCGCCATTATGTTTGTCATTGCCTAGCACCCTGATGGTTTGGAATTTTGCCTGAAATTTTCAGGGTGGAAAGGGCTTGGACCACAGTTGTGCCTTATATTTGTTTGGAGAAAAAATATTAATCCATTCCAAAGTTATTAAATTTTAAAATGTTGGTTCTGTGCAAGCTCAGTGTAGGCTTTTGGATAACTACCTGGAATGAAAAATTAATGTGGTTCATTTGAAAAATAATCCCCTTTTTGTATGGGGGTCATCCTTTTTTGTGAGGAAAGAATCCTCTTTTTTGGATGGCAGCCATCTTGTTTCCATTTTTTACCAAAAAAATGTCCAAAACCCACAAAAAGAACACCCTGGACAGACAACAACACATGTATCCTGGTCATCAGGACTCCATTAGGTGAATTATGCTTTTAACTATTGGAAACATGACCCCCAATTGTGTATTTTCTAAATTTTAAATCACTTTTCATGACTCACTTACTTTTTCGTATGGCCATATAGAAAAATAATTTGGTCATGCAAACAAAATATGGCCATATGAAAACAGAATTTTGCCATACAAAAAAACTTTTTTTTCTTGTGAAAGAATCCTTTTTTGCATGCTTTTTTCATTCATAAAAATAAAAGGATGCCCTCATATGAAAAAAGATTTTGGACTTAGGTTTATTCAGATTCTTTTTTTTTGTGTGAAGGCATCATTTTTCATATGAGTTTTTCATTTGATACAAAAAAGGATGCCTTCATACAAAAAAAGATTTTGGACTTACTTTTTTTCCTCACATTTGAATTTCAGCAACCCATAACTCCCTCAATATTTGCACTTATTGGACATTCTATACATTAGAACAAAGGTCTTAATGAGTACTACAAGAATAACACACAGCTCCCCAAAAATGTAGGGACCACATAAAAAACATAAAAATTAAAAAATACAAATTCTTATAGGATAACACTGGAACTTTAACAAGCTATAACTCATCAATATTTAGACTTAGGGCACAATTTATATATCAGAACAACAAACTTAATGATTACTACAAGAATAACACATATTCCCCGTTAAAGATTTAGGGGCAATATTAAAAAAAAATCCAAATGTCCATAGGATAACATTAGAACTTCAACAAGACAGAACTCCCTCAATATTTACACTTAAGGAACAATGCATGTATCAGACCAAAGGTCTTAATGAGTACTACAAGAATAACACATACTCCCCTGTAAACATTTAGGGGCAGTATAAAAAATAACAAATGAAAATTCCCATAGAATAACATAGGAAATTCAACAAGCCATAACCCCCCCAATATTTGGACTTAAGGGACATGTGTACTCATATATATATATATATATATATATATATATATATATATATATATATATATATATATATACAAAACAAGGGTCTTATTGAGTACTACAAGAATAACACATATTCCACCCTAAGCATTTAGGGGCAATATGAAACAAATGAAAATTCCCATAGGATAACACTGGAACTTCACTAAGCCATAACTCCCTCAATATTTGGACCTAAGGGACAATGGGCTGGATTTTCAAAATGTAGTGCAATGCTTGCATCAAGCCCTGTGCAATGACACTTAGGTTTTGGTAGTGCGACATAATGCCCTCCACACAACTGTGCCCAATTTTACAATCTCGGGAGCAGTTGCGATAGTTTCTACAATTTGTGGCTGCTTGCGGCAAACATCTAGCACAAGCTCTATAAAAAAGGCCCTCAGGATTGCCACAAGCTAGACCACAAAAAGTTGGTCTAACTTGAGGCAATTTTCCCACAGGACAGAAAATCCCAATTTCCGGCTAGGAGAATGCCGTAAGCCTGTGCGCCATATGTTCGGCATACCAGGGGCTTGCAGCATTCTTGGTGATTTGAAAAACTGCAATCCCCTGCTGTCATTGAAAATCATGCCCAATGTATATATCAAAACAAAAGTCTTAATGAGCACTACAAGAATAACATATATTCCCTGTAACCATTTAGGGGCAATATATATAAAAAAAAATTAAAAATGAAAATTCCCATAGGATAACATTAGAACTTCTACAAGATATAACTCCTTCAATTTTTGGACTTAAGAGGCAATCTATATAGCAAAATAAATGGCTTAATGAGTACTATAAGCATAACTCATAGTTTTCCCCCCTAAACATTTAGGGACAATATAAAACAAAGTCTTGTCAGAATCACAGTGGCTGCTAATGCATTAATATGATAAGAGATGTATTTATGTCTGCCCGTGTGTGTGTATTTCAAAGGTTTTACCAGGAAAGACATACAGAGCTTGTAGCAGTTCTTTTTCAGATGCATCCTGGGGGAAAGGGAGAGGGGCAAGATAACAGATACAAAAATACAGAATATAATACATAGAAATGGAATAAGTATGACACAGAGAAGCAGGATAATTATGCCTATGAATAAACTGAAAAAAATAAGTTACCAAGCAGTAAGTTGTGGAACTGACCAAAAAACAATTAAATAGTTATCAGCTTAACAAAATAAAAACTGTTAGTATAGAAACTGTTTGTCCCTAGCTCTGCAGTGATAGCCTCGGACATCAAGCTATTGGATTTTTCAAACCCTGACTGGTAAATACATTGAAAAAATAGATAAATGTGGGACCCCACTGGAAATTATTTTTTTTAAGAAAATACATTGGAAAAAATGGGTAAAAGCAGGGCCCCACTGAAAATGAGATGTTGTAGGTAAATACATTGGAAAGAATGGTTAAAAGCAGGACCCCCTGAAAATGAAATGTTGTAGGTAAATACATTGAAAAAAATTGGTAAAAGCAGGACCCCACTGGAAATAAGATGTAAGTAAATACATTAAAACACTGAGATAGTGATACATTGGAATTATCATGGATTGTCTGAAAGTACTGAGTCATGCATATTTGTTTAGCACTCTTGAGATATCTGAATGATTTCTGACACACCTTAGCAAAGAAAATAACTTAGCTGAATGACATGACCCATGAAAAGCTTGCATTACCTGGCCCCAATTTGCAATCAGGTGAGAATGCTGAAAGGAGCGGTGTCAAACATGTTTGATGCAAGTTGTGATTTGTGTCACAACTTACTCCAAAAGGGATTTTCAAAGGCAGTCTGTGTCCTTTCCAGACACAGCTGCACCAAAGCCCCCTTGTGCCAGGGTTGCATCTAGCAACCCAATGTGACAGGTTGCAAGGGGCTTGCACCATAGTGGGGCTGCCACATCCCCATATTTGGGATTTTCAAAGTCTCGCCATGGATGCAGAAGGGTGCACCACTTAGACCAGCCAGGAGGTGGTCTTAGTGATTGCACTAGTTGGAGTCATGAAGATGGGGTCATTGGTGTGCAGTACCAGCTGGGGAGGAGCTCTGGGGGTGTTGGGGTACAGCAGTGCACAGCCATAGTGGTATGGCACCCAGTTATGTGCCACTGGCATATGCAGGAATATTAATATGAATGTAGACAGCAGACCTGTAATGAATTTGCCTCCTTGGTAGTCTAGTGCCCCCTATGATCCCCCAGTGTCATAGAATCCTAGTGGTATAGTACTCTCGATGCCTTGATCTCTAACTGGAGAAAACACGCCTAGTCCCATCATGATCACCCCAGATCTCTGATCACACTGAAATTATGCATAATATGCCCTGGTGTTCAAGGTGGGCCTCCCTCCCAACCTGTCTGGTATCACCAACCTCCTCACTCCCTTCACTTACAGCAGCATAACTCCAGTGACGACAGACACACACACCACAGCTGTTGTAGAATGCACTACAAGCAACGTGTACTGTACAGTATGTGGTACTTGAAAATGCATTCTGTGACTGGCCATGGTGGTGTGTGGAGGGGTGTGCCAGTTGCAGATTCATGCTGCTGTTAAGTGAGTGATGAGCAGGGAGGTTTGGTGATGCCAGATGGGGTGGGGAGGGGGGCTCCACTAGTACACCAAGGCATATTATGCATAGTCACCGGGTGCGATTGAAGATCTGGGGTGGACATGATGGGACCTGAGCATTGTTTTACTCATACTTGGGGGAGATCAGGGAGCATTGGGGGGCCTCTATACCACCAGGGATTATATGACACCAGGGGAATCTTGGGGGTACTAGACTACAAGGGAGTTAAGTTCATTATGGGGATGATGTTGATATTTATATTAATATTCCTGCACACATCGGGGCACCCAGCTGCGTGCCATGCCACTACTGATGATGGACAGCTTTGCCCTGACACCTCATCTGCAACCTCCCATGCCATTTATGCCTCTGGACCCAGCCTGGAATGATGTTTCCTCCCCCCCAACACTATCCCGGCCACTCAGGTGTTGTGCCAGGTGGGGGTGGGGGGATCAGCTCACTTCTGCATAGTCTGCAGTTGCACCACCTGTGTGGTTCTAGTCATTTCTTCCAGCAATCCTGGGGTGTTTGGTGCAGGAACCCTGCTTTTTGTAAAATCAGATGCAGGGTCCCTAACACACTCAGTATTTGCCACAACCCTTAGAGGGATGCAAATTGCATCTCTCTAAGGGTGCTTTGAAAATTGGCTCCTTGTGTCAAAAAAAATTGATCAATGAAGAACTTGAATTAGAGAAACTGAGGCACTGAAACACAGAAATTCAGTTCCATAGGTTGGCTGCTGTAACAATAGAAATGGTTTATTTCTGTGCACAAACCTGCAGAGGCCATCAGCCTGGACAAATACTATCACCATGCATTTCTATTATTGTAGCAGCCAGCGTATGGAACTGAATTTCTGCATTTGAGTGCCTCAGGTTTTCTGATTCAAGTATTGTGGCAGCCATATTTGAGAGTGCCTGAGTTTCCTGATGCAGCTCTGTATAATATTTTGCTCAATGAAGAACTGGCATTTGCATTACTGATTTTGCTAGTAGCATTGGAGCTCAGAGAGCTCTTATTGCACCGTATATAAAAAATGAATTGACACAGTCAAATTCCATATATCAGGAATGCTTGTCTGCATATCTCTAGTCCACCTTAACTTTTCCTTTAAAATGGTACTCTTCTTATAAATGCTCTTGAAATGTAATTAGCTTCATAGCTACAATGTGTTGTGTTGTCATGCTGCTGGAGAGAGAGAGAGACAGAGAGAGAGACAGAGAGAGAAGGGAGGTAGACAGAGGAAGGGAGCGAGAATGAGAGAGAGAGAGAGAGAGACAGAGAAAGATGGTGCAACTGCTCTGGCATGACATTGTTATCAACAGACCTCTGATGACCAATGGAGGAAAGACTGACAAAACTTAAAGCAGCAATGTTCATTAGCAGAAAAGTGACATTTCAGATCTAACTGCCCTTAAGGAAAATGAAGCAATTTCGGCAAAAGTGAAACTTTATACTGTATGTGTGATTGTATTCCCTCTCAGATAATGGAGTTTGCCCTTAAAGGGGCAGACCATGTTGTCCAGGTGCACCCCCTCCCTCCTGTTGGAATAGTTGTGCTCAGAAGGGGAAGGGATAGGGAAGGGGAGGAGCCAGGAGCCAGAACAATGGCCAGGTAACAGGAAGGGGAGGGGAAAAGGGGGTACATAAAGGACAGCACAAGGGAGCCTCAGTCACTTTTGTTGGAGTTTTTGATTTGCAAGAAACTGCAGCACTTCAGATTGGCATAATAGTTGGGAAGGTTTGTTCAGGACAGACAGGAGGTAAGAAGTTCAAGTTACAATGTGTGAGGTTACAGGTTTTTAAAAAAAAAAGAAAAAGAGAGAATATAGTAGTAGAGAATGATCAAGAGTAACAATGTTGTTTTGCACTGAAAGAGTGGGGAAGCATTTTACTGGCAGCAGTGTGGGGATTTGTCTCAGGAAATTGTTGTTGAGAACGCCTGGCTGAAGGAGGAGGAGGACTGGCCAAAAGCTTAAAAGCTTACTGATTGCAGGCGCCGTTTTAAATTGGCTATGGCTTAGTCTGAGCGAGTGTTTGTTGTGGCAAGTGTTGGGCACAAGGAAGAAATCTGAGTACGTTGGTGGGGAGCAGTGGTTTGCAGCATTGGGATGGTTTAGGCCCACAGGGGGCTGCTAGTAGTGCTGGTTGTGGTCAGATGCGAGTCGGGAGAGGAGAACAAAGACCCAACTGTGTTGTACAGGCGGGGGAGGTGGGGGCCACGTCAGGGGCAATATGAAAGAGGTTGGTGCCTGCAAGGGCCTGCGTTTGTGTTCTTTAAGGGAGGCAGGGGGATATTAGGAGGCGCGAGGCACTGTTAGGCCTAAAAGGGAGCCTGTTTGTATTAAAGGAATGGAGGCGTGTCGCAGGACCACATGGCATGACATCACACGCCGCATGGGAGATGGGGGACGAGCCTGGTGGGGGTAGGGTCTGGCCTTTAGTGTGGTACAAGGGCTGAAACATTGATGCGACCACCAGGATGCCAGAATTGTTAAGTTTTTGTGGTTTTTAGATGTTGGTGCGGCCAAATAGCGCCCTAGAAAAGGAAAAGAAAGCAAGCACTGTCATTAAAAGCACCAGGGAGCATGGGGGCAGGCAGGACTAAAGGAGCTGCTAGGTAACAGAGGCAGGAGGGTGCCTCAGGACCATGCGGCGACGTCACATGCCGTGTGGGAGATGAGAAGAGCGTTGCTGGCCTGGGCTGAGGTTGTAGGTTTCTGGGGGGCAGCAGATAATGGGGGCTGTCTTGCAGGGTGCTGGGTTATTAAAGGTTGGGGCTCAAACCAATTTTTTCAACCCAGGCATGGCAATTTGTGTATGGGCAGGGTCGCACCCAAAATGAGGTGACCCGGGGTAAGCATGTGAAAGTATATATATATGGTATATAAATAATAAAATAAAAAATGATAATAAATTGAGACAAGGCCAAGAGAGTTGGGCACGTTTTGTGTCAGGCCCGGGGGGGGCTTGTTTCCCACAAAGGAAGAGGCCTGGGAGGAGGTGAGGCCTCGGGAGCTGGAAGAAAGGTTGGATCTGGCCACATGGTCAGGTGGAGCACACCGTGGGGGGGGAGAGTTAGCCATTGGCGTTTTTTATTGGCCTTGGATCAGAAGGGCCATGTGCCTCAACGGATAAGGTAGTTGAAGTCAGAGGGTAGGCGTGGAGAACCGAGTGTGGCCGGGCACTATAGCGGGCCTGAGAAATGGCTGAAAAAAAAAATTATATATATATATATATATATATATGTATGTTAGTGGTTACAATATAAGATAATTGTGTAGCATTATTACTGCCCTGCAGTGGGGGCTGTCTTGGGGCCTAATGGTGCAGCTGTTTAGCAGGGGTAGGAGGCTGTTTGGGACAACCGGAGTGCTGGGCCCAGCAGAAGCATTGCTTGGCAGCAAATCCTTGGGAGCGAGGGCCTAGGGCACGAAGCCCACAGGAGTGAGTGACAGAGAGCGGCAGCACACCGGGGGGGGGCCAAAAAAAAAATGAAAAACAGCATGGTGCAGCAGGTGGAGGGCAGACACACTACATGTAAGGAGGGTGAAAAACCTAAGGGTTTTTTTTGCCTGAGGCGTGCCATGCGGCATGGGCAGAGCGAGCCAGAAGGGATGCTTTCCGCCCATGTATAAAAAAAAAAAAAAATTGGCAAAAGGTTTGTAGGATAATTGACTAAGATGGTAACCAGTTTTTCATATTCTGTAGTTGTCTTCACAGGGCATCAGCGAGGAATGTACATGGCACCCCGGAAGAGCAAGCCATCGAAGGAAGAGGCTTACAAGGCGATAATCGAGCTGGCTGAAAAGGCAAACAAAATGTGGAAGCTGGTGGAAGGAGAGGACCCAGGGAAGCCCGTGGGAAGAGAAAAGGGGAAAAAGGTGGCAAAGGAAAGAGGGCACCCGTGGGAGGAGGCAGTCCCTCTGGGGTAGCGTCGAGGGCAGCAGGGTCTGCCAGGGCTACCGAGCTCACTCCTATGCAGCCAGGTGACACAACGGCACCCACCCCTGATCAAAGGGGATCCCCCCCTGGGAGAACCGAGGTCGGAGGCTCGGAGCAGTGGGTCCGACCTACACCTCCCGGCAGACCATCTCCCACTTCCATCTCACCCACAGGAAGAAACAAGTGAACCCGGAGAGGCCTGCAGACACCTCAGACAAGAAAAAGGCACAGGTAATGCACCCAATATGATGGGGGATAGCATTAAGGAATATATACGGCAAATAGTGGTGGCACTGGGAACAAATGGGGTAGGGCAAATGGAGTTGGTCCTGGAGGAACTTAAGGCAGGAAAAGGGGCATCAAAAGATACTGGAAAAGGGGTAGAAAGAGAAGGCCTGGGGACAAGGGAAGTGGGTGCACCGGGGATGAGGATAGGTGAACATGTGCCTGCTGCCACAATGGAGAAAATATGGAAAGGGAATATGTGGATATATTTGCCCTGGTGAGCCGGGAAGCAGCGGCAAAATATGAAGAGGCGGAGAGCATAGGGAAAAGCGAAATGGCAGCAGCCATAGTGTTGCTGGGGAAAAAAGAGGAAGACAAATTCACAAAATTGAAGACTTGGGACAGGTGGTTCTTAGGTTTTGCAATCTTTTCAGCCATAACACTGGAAAGAAGACCAGAGTTAGGTATCCCGCTCATCATTTATTCATTGATAATACGGACAGCGAAGGCAAAAGGCGGAATGGGGTGGTTGTATTACGACGAATATTTTCGGCAGTGCATGGCAACATTTGGGGATGCAAGGTGGGACACCAAGCAAATAGACTTATGGACGGATTATGTAATGGATCAGTCCACACCCGATGGAGCGTGGGGTAAGAAAGGGGTCATACCAACGAGATGCTGTTGGGCATATAATAGGGCGTTCTGCTCGTGGCCCCAGTGTCGTTTTCGTCATGCCTGTGCAAAATGTGGGGGTGGGCACTTGGCCAGCAAATGCAGAACTACTGGTGTACAAGGTACCCAAGGGTATGGGGCACAAGGGTCGAGCCAGCAGTTCTTTTGGGATAACCAGGTTTTCAGAGGGCAGTCATGGAGCAACAGAGGGAGGGGCAGAGGTAACGGGGTAGAGGGGGTTAAAAGCACTGAGGCAGCGGGAATGGGGCAGGCAGGATGGGGGTACAGGGTGGGGTGACAGAGCCCAATTTGGGATGGCCAGAACACCCGTCAACATAGCGGCCTTGACGGCTTGCCTGGCAGGATACCCAGATATGAGGATGCGGGATATGGTGTTGCGGGGGTTCGACACAGGGTTTTCATTACAGTCTACAGGTCCCAGGCAGGTGAGGAAGGCGAGCAACTTAGGGTCGGTAAAGGGAAAGAAAGACCTGTTAAGGAATAAGATTGAGAGGGAGAGGGCAGCTGGTAGGGTGGAGGGTCCGTTTGACGACCCCCCCATTAGACAACATGTGGATATCACCTTTGAGTTTGGTGCCCAAAAAATTGGAAGGTGAATATCGGGTAATACACCATTTGTCTTACCCAGAAGGTGACTCGGTGAATGACTATATCGGGGAGGAGCATAGCAGGGTGACCTACGCAACGCTCGAGGATGCAATCCAGATAATCAGGCCACAGAGGTTGCACGGATGGCAAAAACGGACATAGAGACCGTGTTCAGGCTGCTTCCAGTAAGGAGGGAAGACTGGGACCTTTTGGGTTTTAAAAATATGGGGAGATATTACTTCAACAAAGCAATGCCTATGGGGTGCTCACAGCATGTGCAACATTTGAAGCTTTCAGCACATGCCTGCAGTGGATATTCTAAGAAGAAACGGGTTACACGTCAGTTATCCACTACCTGGATGATTTTCTCCTCGTAGGTAAGGGTGAGGAAGAGACATGGAGAATGTTGGTTAGGTTTCAGCAAGTGTGCCAGGAGTTGGGGGTCCCACTGGCACTGGGTAAAACAGAAGGGCCCATCAGGACAATAGAATTCCTAGGGATAGAGATTGATGCAGAAAACGAGGTTTTTAGGTTGCCGGACAAGAAAGTAAGGAGGTTGAAGGAGCTAATTAGTATACATGCCAGAAAAAAGAGGGTCCAATTGAAAGTAGTTCAGCAAGTATTGGGGCATCTGAATTTTGCATGCAGGGCAGTGGGACCAGGGAGGGCATTTACAAGAAGATTGGCCAGGGTGACAGCGGGGGTCACAAAACCACATCACTGGATTAACTTGACGTGCAGTATCAGGGAAGATTTTAACGTATGGGAAGAATTTTTGAAGGACTATAATGGGACTTCATTCTGGCAGGAGGAGTGGTTGTATAACACAGACTTGCAATTATACACAGATGCAGCGGGAGGTCTGGGCATGGGAGGTTATCTGAGGGGCAGGTGGTTCGCGGAACCATGGCCTGCAGACTGGGTGAGAGAGGAAAAAGTGAAGGATATAACACTCCTGGAGATCATGCCCATATGGGCATGTACTTTGGTGTGGGGGGAGGAATTATGGGATCAGAAGGTGACATTCTGGTGTGACAACAGAGCTGTGGTGGACGTACTTAACCATAGAGGGGCCAGATCTGACACAGTCATGCAGGTAGTACGACGGCTAGTTTTAAGGGCTCTGCAGCTGAACATGTCTTTTAGAGCAAAACATATCGCAGGGGTACGCAATACCCTGGCTGACAGCCTTTCCCATCTGCAGCTGGACTATTTCTGGAAGCTGGCATCAGCAACAGAGGAACTAAAAACGCCCATACCAGCGGACATCTGGGACGTTGGCAGGATGGAGCGGAGCTGTTGTTTCGTAGCTCATGGGCACCACGAACTCTGAGGGCGTACGATGGGGCCTGGCGTGTTTTTCAAGCATTCAGGGCAGAGCACCAGATGGAGGTAAGTGGGCCATTATCTGAGGAACAGGTGGGAATGTTCCTAGTGGATCAATGGCAAAAAGGGATGGCTCACGCCATAATGGGGGTTTATCTGGCAGGGATCAGTGTGATCTGCAGCCTGAAAGGATAGCAGGACCCGACAAAGATGATGTTCATCAGAAGGATGATGCAGGGCTGGGGTAGGTTAAGAGGAGGGGCCAGGGACATCCGGAGGCCGATAGGGGAGCAGTGGCTAATGAAAGTAGGGGAGGCGCTCCTGGCAATATGTACTTCGAAAGGCGAGGCCCAGCTATTTCATGCAATTTATGTGACGATGTTTGCAGGGGCTCTGAGGGTGAGCGAAGTAGTAGGCCATGGAAAAAATGACATGGAAGGGGGTATGGAGTAGGAGGATGTGAGTTGGGGGACAAAGGAAATACAGATCAGATTAAGATGATCTAAGACTGACCAAAGGGGGCAGGGTTCCATAATAACCCTAAGGGGGCAAACAGAGGTCTAATATGCCCAGTAAGCCCTGTGGGTTTCACGAGGGCAGGTAATCAGAACTGGGAAGCTTTTTACACACAGGATGGAAGAAGGGTCACTAGTTACCAGGTCACGCCATGTTAAGAAAGGCAATGCATTCTGGGGAGAACCCAACTAATTACTCATTCCATTCCCTCTGGATTGGGGCAGCTTCACAGTGGTGGCACAAGGGAGTCTGTGAAGACATTTTGGTGAAAGGTCGCTGACGGTCGGCCAGTTACAAAAGATACATCAGAGCTCTGACGTAAAAAAAAAAAAAAGAGGGGGGAGGGAAGGGCAGTAATATTGTACGTAGGTTTATAAACGTTGGAAGTAAGACAGAGAGGTCATGGGAGAATGCATGTTAATAACTTCCTGTTGTTGCATCCCATAGGTAGAGGGAGGAGAACAGAAGTCTGAATCTGCAGCCATTCCTATATTTACTGGGCTGGTAAGAGAGCGGAGATGAAAGCTGGGGGAAAACAGCTATACCAAGATGCCAGGCAGTGTAGGCTGGTATGGCACGGTGTGAGGGGAATGAGATGGGCACAGCTGCTCCCTGCTTTGAAAGAGCTCAAGAGACGTTGGCCCAGTCCAGACCTAATCATTATACACCTAGGGGGCAACGATCTGACAAGCAGACCATGGGCACACACATATTGGCAGATCAAGAGGGACTTAGAGGTATTAAGACACTGGTGGCCACAGGTGTGCCTTGCATGATCAGACATAATACCTCAGAGGGTGTGGAGACAGGAACACAGCCACAGAACAGTGGAGAGGGCCAGGAGGAAGATGAATAGGAGAGTGGGGACACTGATAAGGCGTATGGAAGGATGGGTGATACTGCGAGGGGTCGAAGAATGGGTGGATGAATTTTACAGACCAGACGGCATACAGCTGTCAGATATAGCAGTAGATATGCTCACTACAGAAATTATGGATTTTATAGAAGAATGGAGGAGACAAGAAAACAGATAAAAAAAGGGGGGAGCAGGATTGAGGGAGCAAGAGGCGAGGAGGGGCACCCTAGGTTGGGGAAAGCCAGTCATCCAATGCAAGTTGGAGACTGGCTAGTGGGGTGAAAGGGGGAGGACTAAAAGGGGGAAGATAAAAGGAGTAACACAAGAGGAAGAAGAAGATGAAGGAGAAAGCGGTCTCGGTTCTCACCGTTACCTAGCAAGAAAAGGAGAAGAAGAAGGCACCCAGGTTTTCACCTGGGGGGGGGGTGAAGAATCAGAAAGTGATATATGTATGGAATAATGGAAATCATTGGATATATGAAAATAAGAGATGGAAAAGAATTATGATTGATGGATTTTAATAAATTAATTGCCAATCTGAGCACAACAACAAGCAACGGTCTCTGTGTTTTTTGTGAGGGAAGAGGGGGGAATCCGGGACAATGGAGTTTGCCCTTTAAGGGGCAGACCATGTTGTCCAGGTGCACCCCCTCTCTCCTGTTGGGATAGTTGTGCTCAGAAGGGGAAGGGATAGGGAAGGGAGGAGCCAGGAGCCAGAACAATGGCCAGGTAACAGGAAGAGGAGGGGAAAAAGGGGTACATAAAGGACAGCACAAGGGAGCCTCAGCCATTGCTGGAGTTTTTGATCCCTCCCACCCACCCTAGAAAAGAATAGGAAGACGAGGAGTACAGCCAATGGGGGGGCTGTAGGAGGGTCTGTCATGGTGGAGGACAGACGTGCCTACCAGGGCATTGGACTGCCAATGGTGAATGGCAGAGGAAGATAATATGGTATGGACTGCCAAAGGTGGATGGCAGGACATAAAGAGGTCATGGACTGCCAAAGGTGGATGGCAGGGGATAAGAGGAGGATGGGCTGCCAAAGGTGGATGGCAGGCGGTAAATTGGTTATGGACTGCCAAAGGTGGATGGCAGGTGGAAAAGGGGTAAGGACTGCCAAAGGTGAATGGCAGGTGAAGAGATGGGTACAGCCTGCAAAAGGGGGGGAAGGGGGGGAGGACGAAAAGGGGGAAGATAAAAGGAGTAACATGAGAGGAAGAAGAAGATGAAGGAGAAAGCGGTCTCAGTTCTCACCATTACCTAGCAAGAAAAGGAGAAGAAGGCACCCAGGTTTTCACCTGGGAGGGTGGAGAATCAGAAAGTGATATATGTATGGAATAATGGAAATCATTGGATATATGAAAATAAGAGATGGAAAAGAATTATGATTGATGGATTTTAATAAATTAATTGCCAATCTGAGCACAACAACAAGCAATGGTCTCTGTGTTTTTTGTGAGGGAAGAGGGAGGAATCCGGGACAATGAATTATAATGAAGTTTTGAAGTTCCATACCAACTCCTGATATTAAGAAGAGGTTGTACGTCATCATTATCATGTTTGATTTGTATTCTGCACTAGGTGCTGTGAATATGAGATACAATACTTTACTTCAGGAGAGGTAATAGGTAGTCAGTGTGTCTTGAAGATTTTAAAATATCAGTTCTGCTTATCAACTAGTTCTCAGAAATACATTTATGCAGCTATGTATTTTCACCTTGTGCTAGTGCTGACCAAAAGATACATGGCAGCAGGCTTTTTTGTGATATGAGAGGGAATCAGCTTTGGGATGGGAACATTACTGGATTGAGAAGAGTTGGACATTTCTCAGCAGTTTAATTTTGCTGTCTTTTTTTGGGATCAGGGTGGAAGGTAGTGTAAGGATATGTAGTAATATCACTTTAAGAAGCAAGATGAAAGCCATGCAGCATTAGTAAGTTGAGAAGCTGTGTATGCACTCTTTTGTGCATAGGAGCCTCTGTGTACTGTGTATGCTGTTTGCTAAGATTACTGGACTAAATGTAGTCCTGAACCATCCAAGTTGTGTGGCATCAATCATTAAGGGGATGCACATAACAATATGCCCCCATGGCTCCACCCATGCAGCTGTACATTGCTGTCAAGTTTTCATTATCAAAGTCATGCATGTCATGCATACTTGATATGCTACAGCTGCTGTCCCTGACATTACTGTGCAGTTCAGTTCTCTCTTACAACTGGAGTGTGTGTGTGTGTGTGTGTTTGTTGTGTGAGAAAGAGAGAGAAACACTTCTGTCTTACAACCCCATCCTCTCGTTGCCCCCTCGCCTATGCTCACACAGACAGGATAATAGAAATTGATTTGTAATGTATTACTATTGCAGTGATCCTTTTTATGTTGTTAGCAGTGCAAGCAGAGAGATGGGGGGAGAGAGAGAGTTATCTCTTTCTT
The DNA here is from genome assembly GCA_016271365.2 of Neoceratodus forsteri. Classification (NCBI taxonomy): domain Eukaryota; kingdom Metazoa; phylum Chordata; order Ceratodontiformes; family Ceratodontidae; genus Neoceratodus; species Neoceratodus forsteri. The sequence goes on from CM057459.1 coordinate 64,767,416, forward strand.
TTTTTTGTGCTTTTCACAATGCAAGTAGAGAGAGAGAAACAAACAGATACAGAGAGGGAGCTATGCAGTGGGTGGGTGTCACAACTTCTAGTAGATGGATTCAATACTCTGTTGGACAGAATGTAATCAGGAAACAAGGTTTATTTCTATGTGGTAAGGTTTGACCCCAATAGGATGACAAACAGATACCAAAAACTGTATTTGGCTTCCCCCTCCTGCTCCCCATCAAAATATTCAATCTGTCACAACCACACTGACTGTTTATAACTGGTCAAAATGGTTCTCTCTCACTCTCTCTCTACTTGCATTGCTGACAGCAGGAAAAAACATAATTCCTATACATTCTATTTCTGCTGGCAGCCTAAGGGTTAATAGCACCACATGCAGCTCTGTTGAACAAATAGTGCCAGGGGAAGGGAGAAGAAAACACATTGTAGTGAATGGGAGGAAGCGGAGAGATTCTCAGGAAGTTGTGCTTTGGTTCTACTCCTTTGTAACAACAAAAGCTATGCTGCATTAGGAATTTAGACCCCTTCTGATAGCAATACATCTGCATGACTCCACCCATGCAGCCTTAAAAATGAAAATTCCCATAGGATAACATTGGAACATCAACAAGCAATAATTCACTCAATATTTGGACTTAAGGGACAATACATACATCAAAATAAAGGTATTAATGAGTAATACAAGAATAACACATAACTCCCCCCCAAAAAAAAAAAATTTAGGGGCAATATAAAAAAATTAAAAATGATAATTCCCATTGGATAACATTGAAACTTCAACAAAGCATAATAGTTTTTTTATTTTAATGGGTTCACCACAATATATCCAAGGCACACTGCCTTAAGAGTAGCTGGTCCATTCCACTGGGGTGTCAAACAGACGAGGCATACTGATGAGTCCTGGTAGGATGAAACATGCGTCTATGTCTTCTGTTAGCACCCTTTGCAAACTGTGTGAGAGGCCTTTCGGCACCATGCAATTCTGCTTAAAGTTGGACCAGCATAACATTCTGTGGTGATTTGCATATGCAGCCCATGATGCTTTGCATTGTGGGGGCATGTGTGATTTTGTACATCCTCAATATTTGACTTAAGGGACAATGTATATATCAAAACAAAGGTCATGATGAGTACTACAGGAGTAATGCATATCACCCCCCCCCCCAAAAAAAAATAAACCATTTAGGGGCAATATAAAAAAAGCTTAAAAATAAAAAAATGCAGATTCCCATATGAAAACACTGGCACTTTAACAAACTATACAATGAAGGAAAGAAATGGCTGTTTTGGTAGATTCCACAGCAACATACATGTATCCATCTTTAGAGAGATGGAAGCACAGGACCCTCTGGGCCCTGTGCTCCCACAGGCAAATCAGGATATGATTATGCCAGCTCAAAAAGTAAGGAAATTCATTGCAAAAAACATTGTTAATGCACTAGTTAGGGTCAAAGTGACAAAAGTAGGGAAATGTTATGTTAGGGTTTCCAACCCTAACATCTCACCATAACCCTGCAGGCAGCAACAGGAAAAAACATTATGGTTTGACCTCTCCTATGTTTTTGCAAATCAGGGATGGGGTGTACTTTGGAGTTGTTAGCCCTAACGCTCACCCCATTCCATCAGTAAAGAATGCATAGACCAAATGAGAATGGGCTGAGTGTTAGGGCTGACAACCAAAAGGAACACCCCAGGCCTGATTTGTGAAGATTCAGGAGAGGTGAAACGGTAATAGTTTTTCCTTTTGCTGTCTGCAGGGTGTGGCGGGGTGTTAGGGTTTGGAACCCCAAAACCACATTTCCCTACTTTTTTCACTTTAATCTGAACCCTAACTGGTGCATTAACAAAGATTTATGCAAAGAATTTCCTTACTTTTTGAGACAGTATATTCATATATCCATTTGCCTATGGAGACACTGGATCCAGAGGGCCCTGTGCATCTGTTTCTCCCAAAAAGCAATCTATTTGCTTGGTTGTATGGCTTGTTAAACTTCCAATGTTATCCTATTGGATTTTTGATGGTTTCATTTTTATGTTTTTTTACATGGCCCCTAAATTGTGTGTTTATTGTGTGTGTGTGTGTGTGTGTGTGTGTGTGTGTGTGTGTGTGTGTTATTCTTGTAGTACTTATTAAGATCTTTGATTTGATGTATAGTTTGTCCCTTCAGTGCAAATATTGAGGATGTTATGGCTTGTTGAAGTTAAAATGTGGGTGGAAAAATAAGTCCAAAATCTTTTTTCCATATGAAGGTATCCTTTTTTGTATGAATGAAAAAAACATATGAAATAGGATCCCTTCATATAAAAAAAATAATTTGGACTTAGTTTTTTTTTCCAATTTATTGTTCGCATGAAGAGATCCTTTTTCATATTTTTTCTGTTCATATGAAAAAGGATACCTTCTTACAAAAAAAGAATCAGAAAAAAACTGAGCACCAAATTCTTTTTTTGTATGAGGGGATCCTTTTTCATAATGCTCAGTTCCTGTTTCATATGACCATACTAAAAAAAGGAAATCAAGTCACAAAAAAAGATTTTAAAATGTATAAAAACACATTTCTGGGTAATTTTTCCAAAAAGTAACTGCAGAATTCACCTAAAAGGATCCTGATTAGCAAGATACATGTGTTGGTGTCTCTGCAAGATCTAATTTTTATGGGTTTTCAAAAAAATTTAGTTGCCAGCCATATAAAAAAGGAATTTTTCCTCATGAAAACAGGTTACCCAAATTCTTATTTCATTCCAAACAGCTATCCAAAAGAATGTGCTGAGTATACTCAGAACCCAACTTTTAAAATTGTATAACTTTGAAATGGATTCATATTTTTTTACCAAACTACTGAAAAGGCACAACTGTGGGCCAAGCCTTTGTAATCTGAAATTTTCAGAGCAACATTCCAATCTGTCTAGGCTCTATGCAATGACAGAAAAAGAACAAAAAAACACCTGATCTTTTTTTTTCACTTTTTGAGCTATCTGCATTTCAGAATCCATGCATCTGATTGGAACAAAACTTGGACATCAAGAGATATTGCCCCTGAGTCTGGGCGTGCAAAATTTCATGCAGATCTATTGTGAAGTTATTTAAGTGTAATATGTGGACTTTACTATAGAAACCCCTGCTCAACCTTAATTACAGTGACCTTACTGTACCACTGTAATTCTTTACAAAAAATGTCATTAATGCTCCAGTTAGGGTTCAAGTTATTGCCTCAAAAGTAGGAACATTTGGTGACTGGGATTCCAACCCTAACTCCCCACCCACAAGCAGCAAAGGAAAAAACTTCAGGGTTTTGGGTCTCCAGAGCCTTGGTGAATCAGGGGTGGGATCTTCCTTGTAGTCCATCAAGTTGCCTTTTTATTTTGGTCATGGCAACTATGGCACCACAACAAGGGCAACAGTGAAACGGGTGAACTTGATTTTAGATTGCCCTCACTCTTGTTGCCCTTGGCACCCACACAGTTTCTATCCCCTCCAGGGCACGTCTGCCCCTGAGGAGGTTATATTTAGTTTGAGGGCTGCAGAGGTGAAGCCCCCCTCAAAAGCGACCGATTCCTGGGAGGGCGCTTTGGCACTGTAAATCTCAGAAAATGAAATGCCTGGCACTGTAATACCAGGTGGCATTTTGCCTGCACCACAATTGGTGTCAGCAAAATGTATGTCACTGCGACATGGGTGAAATGATCTTCTTTGGGGTTGTCAACCCTAATGTTTACCCTTCGTCCCCAGCCTGTAGCCTTCTGTCTAAAGCACAAGGTACAGCTCCAATCTAGTGAATCATAGTGGTACACTCTTCAAAGGTAGAGAAGTGTGTCTCACCACATGTTACTAACACAACCTGTTGTAGCCCTGCGGACCCTGTGTGAAGAAAGATGACATCTGACAGAAGATCCCAAAATCCTAATGTGTTTTCCTTTGGTGCTTGGGGTGTGGGGTTGGGGAGTTAGGGTTTGAAATCCTAACATCACAGTTCCCTATGTTAGTGGCATTAACTTGAACCTTAACTCATGAATTAACAAGGTTTTTTTTCCAAATAATTGCCTTTCTTTTTGAGATAGTGGATTCATGTCCTCATTCACACAGGTCCATTTGGGACCTGTATGAACAGAAGGAGACTGCAGGCCCCTTTGGGCCCTGTGCCAAGGGAAGACTATGTCTGCCTACTGAAGTGTGGCAATAGATGTCAAGAATTCATGGAGCTGTCCGGTGGGCTGCGGAAGTGCAGAGCCCTCTGGTCCCTGTGCTTCCTTGTGGACACAGATACAGATGCAAAGGGCAAACAGTCCAAGTGTCAGTCAATGCACAGGGCACTCTGACACCCACTGGTGCAGAGGTGCAGGGCCCTGTGCCAAGAGAAGACTTGTCTTCATTATATGGTATCTAGGCCCATGTGGACAACCCTGTGGCTTTCATTCTCTGGCTTGGAGGGGTGTTGAAAACAGCACAATCCCACCACCCTCACTCAATGTAACTGAATCACTGAGCTCACCTCAAAACTCAGCTCTATGGCATGGCATCACAAAGTATACCCACTGGGGTGAAGACTAGCACTGCACACAAAGTTTCTTAATAATTGTATTTTTTATTTTGACCACAAATTTTCAATGTAGTCATTTAATGACTACCCATTATAAACACAACAGGTGGCATTTATATTATATTGTCCAAAATGTCATTTTGCATCACAAGTGTGAAAACACATTTCATCCAGGATTTAAAAATTACACCTGTCACATTTATGAGGTGGTGTAGAAAAATAGCTACATTGAAAGCTTGGAGTAAAAACATTGAAAATTAGTGAAGTGAACATTGAAATATTATAATACTCACTCATAATCTGTGCATTTTGACATATTTGTCAACCAAATTTTCAGCATAGCCTTCTGATTACCTTACCTCATGAACCCAGTAGGTGAAAATGTTCAAATCCCTGCTGAAACACCATTTCACACCACAGGTGTGAAAACACATTTTGGCCAAGATTTGAAAAATAATAGTTGTCACATTCATGAGGTGGTGTAAAAAAAGGTTATGTTGAAAATCTGTAGTCAAAATATTTAAAAGTTGCAAAGTTATGCGCAAGCATAGAACAGTTTTAATGTACGCTCATAACTTTGTCATTTTTTACGTATTTTGACATAGCTTTCTTATGACCACACCTCATGAACAAGGGGGGTGAAATGTTTCAAATCACATCTGAAAGGTGATTTTGTAAAGCAACCATGAAATTACATTTTAGGCTAAATTTGCATAACTCCACTGCTATTGGTCATGAGGTGGGGGTCCCAAAAGGGCCATGTTGAAAATACGGTACAAAAATATGCAAAAATGACAACGTTGTGAATAAAAGTTTAAAATCCCATTGGAATACATTAAACTGCATTTTCCTGATTTTTTCATATTGCAGTCTTCGGTTCCAGCAGAAAGACATGTCATTAATTGAAGAGTGGATCTCCACTGTGGGACATGTTTAGGTGAGTGAGGTTGTGAGGGGCGTGTGGGGTGGTGGGTGCTGAGTGTGAGGTCGAGGTGGGGTCTGTGAGGGGGACAGATCAACGAGAGACCATTCTATTTTTTACAGGTTACTCGAACTAAAAATAAATAAATAAAGGCACCAAGGGACTGCTTTCTTTTTTGCAGGTTTACAAGGGATGATGAGCTGACCCTAGAGACTGGGCACTCCTGTGTCAGAATAATGTCAAGGCAAGGGAGTAGGCCATTATTTTGCTTAGGGGGCAACCTGTAGAGGATGGGGGTAGAAAAATGTGGTACCCATGGTGGGCACCCAGATTCACTGTTTTAATAATAAATTTATTACTGTAACATATTGGAAGGGGGAGGGGGGCAGGTGACCTGGAGGGGAGAATATTTGAAACCACTCCATCTCCGAATAAAAAGCTACTTAGTATTTATTTTTATTTAGGATAAAAACTGCAGAAGTTCAGCAGCTATACTTACATAAATTCTAAATATAAACTTTAGGTTGCACAGACAGTATGTTCATAAATACTGTTTTAAACTAATGCTCCTATATGGCTGTGTAGAGATGTAGAAACCAACATCTTAAATAAATGGTAGCAAGAACCTACCTGCTTATTAACATTTGTTAAAGATCCATTTGGCTGAATGCATGTGTCCCTCCTTCTTTATTGCTATTCCTATCATTATATGTCACTACAAACAGAGGAACATACAAAATTTGCCAGCAGATAAAGGCCTAGTGGTCTATCAAGTCTGCTCAAATGTGCAGCTAGCACTCCTTATTCTACAGCTGCCCCTCCCTCCTACCCTTTCCCTCCTTTAACCCTCCCCCTTGCCCTGTCCCAGTGCCTTTTGAAGCAGTACGCTGTTCTACTGGATACCACTTCCACCAGTAAGTCATTCCCACCACCTACCACCCTTTCTGTAAATAACCGTCTCCTCATCTCCCTCCTGAACCTTCCTCCCTCCGGTCTCATATCATGACCCCTTGTGTCCCTTCCTTTCCTCCCTTACTTTGAATAGCCCTCAGTACCTGTCTTGTTTATTCCTTTCTATACTTGAAGGTTTCAATCATATCCCCCTGTCCCTTCTCTCCTCCAGTGAGTACATGTTCAACTCCCTCAGCCTCCTCTCGCACGTGTAGTCCCCAGCCCCTTGATCATCTTTGTTGCCCTGCACTGCACACCTCCAGTAACTTAATGTCCCTCTTCAGATACGGGTGCCAGTACTGCATGCAGTACTCCAGGTGCAGTCTAACTAATGATCTATACAGTGACAGAATCTCCCTCCTCCTCAAGGATATACCCTTTGCAATGCAACCCGCATTTTGTTGGCCTTTGCAGTGTCCTCCTACATTGTGCCGAGTTGTTCATTGACCCCTGAATGAGGCACCCCTAGATCCTTCTCCTATTGTGTCTCAACTAGCTGCACTCCCCCCAGCTGGTAACTCCTCCTTGGGTTTTTCACCCCAAAATGCAGCACCTTGCACTTCTTGGCATTGAACCCCAGTTGCCAGATGTCTGACCAGGTTTCCAGCTTTGCCAGATCATTCTGCAACCCCTGTCATCCCCGTAGATTGTCCACTACCCTCCCATCTTGGTGTCATTAGCAAACAGACTGGTCTTGCTCTTTATGCCCAATGATATGTCTGCAATGAATATCCCAAACAACACTGGTCCCAACACTGAGTCCTGTGGAACACCGCTCATCACTACCCTTGGGGACGAGAGCTCCCCAACCACCACCACCACCCTCTGTTGCCTTCCCTGAAGTCAGTTCCCTACCCATTTTACTAGCTTTGCACCTTCTCCCATGCCTACTAACTTACTTCCCATCCTCCCATCTGGCACCAAGTCAAATGGCTTACTGAAGTCCAGGTACAGAACATCCACTGCATGGCGCCATCCAGCTGCCTAGTTACCCAGTCACAGAACTCCACCAGGTTGGTTTGGCAGGATATGCCACTTATGAAGTGATGCTGGCTGGTGTCCTGTAGTCCTTTGACCTCCAGGAGGGCTACCAGCCTCTCCTTCAGGATAGTCTCCATCAGCTTACCCACGATGGATGTGAGGCCCACTGGTCTGTAGTTTCCTGGTTCATCCTTGGAGTCGCTCTTGTGGAAGGGCACCACATGAGCCATCCTCCAGTCCTGAGGTACACACCCTGAGTGTAGTGAGGCATGAAATAGGTCTGCCAAAGGTCCCACCAGGACCTCTGCCAGTTCCTTCAGTACCCTGAGGTGAATGCCATCTGGGCCTGGTGACTTGTCCACCCTCAGTGCCTTCAAACCCTCCAGAACCCTGCCCTCCATGATTTTCCCATCCATCACCCCTCCCCCTCTGTTTCTGCCCTCCTTCCCTCCTTGGGTATCACCCTTCTCTTCTCCTTAGTAAATACTGAGCAGAAGTAATCGTTTAGTGCTTCTGCGTTATCACCCCCTGCTTTCACCCAACCCCCCTCCTTCCTAATCCTTACTATATGGTCCTTACAGTTCCTTTTCTCCCTGATGAACCTAAAGAAGTCCTTCTCCCTGTTCTTAATGCCCTGCACCAGCCTGAGCTCCGTAGATGCCTTGGCTTCCCTTACTGCCCTTTGCCACCTCCTCAATTCCTTCAGGTACTCTTCCCTGTTCTCCCCCTCCTGTTTTTTTGTACCTCCTATAGGCAGCTCTTTTCCTCCTTACCTTTTCCATGACCTCCTTGCTCACCCAGCTAGGTTTCTTTGCCCTAGCCTTCTTGCTCTGGGCCTTGCTGCAGGTTCTGATTGCCTCCACTATCCCCAGCTTTATGAGCTCCCACCTCTGGTTAGTGCTCATACCAGGTTGAATTCTGGCCAGATACCCTTTTACCACTTCCCCCATCCTCCCAAAGTCAGCCCTCCTGAAGTTCAGCACCCTTGTGCTGGATTCCTCTTCTTCTTTACCCATATACAACGTGAACCATACTGTGTGGTGGTCACCCCCACCAGCAGTTCTTCCACCCTAAGTTCCCTCACAAACTCCCCATTTGCAGTACGAGGTCAAGGGTATTCCTTCACCTGGTTGGTTCACTGACTATTTGCATTAGGAAACTGTCCTGGAAGGCATCCAGCAGTACCTGCTCCCTTCTATTCCTGGTTATTGAGGTACTCCAGTCCACTCCTGGCATGTTGAAGTCCCCCACAATCACCACACTACCCTTCTCACAGGTCCTTCTGATCTGTTCTGCTAGTTCCCTGTTTAACTCCTCTGTCTGAGAGGGTGGCCTGTCCACCACTCCAGTCCTGAGAGTCCTAATCTTGGAATCCTTGATTTGCATCCATAGTGACTCCATACTACCCTCATCCCCTTCCTCCCATACACACTTCAGTTCTTCACTCACATATTGTGCCACCCTCCCTCCTTTCCCAATCACTCTATCCCTATGAAATATCCTTTACCCTGGTATCGACATGTCCCAGTCATTGTATTGGGTGGCCCATAATTCAGTGATTACTGCAATGTTCACATCCCCCTCTGCCATGAGAGTTTGTAGCTCCGCAGTTTTCTTCCCAAGGCTCCTAGCATTCAGGGTGACCACCTTCCACCCCTTCCCCTTCTGCTCTCCTTTACAAGCATCACCAATAGTACTTGCCCTTTGTCCTTTGTCACTGTTATGGAGGGTACGCTCAAATGGCTTTCCAACCTGTGGTCTCTGCATGTCCCTTGTCCACTTGCCAACCCCCGCTCCTAGTTTAAATTTCCAACTTCCTCTATGTACTCCTCCATCCTCTGTTTCAACACTTTCTCACCCTCCTAGCTCAAGTGTAGTCTGTCCTTGGCATAGAGACTACTGTCCTCTCAGGTCTCTCCCTACCCCCACCCACCATCAGCTCATAACCTTTGGCATGATACCAGGTTCTTAGCCATTTACTAACATCCTTTATTCTTATCTTTCTTGCTGTGCTTGCCCTGGGCATTGGAAGTATGTCCGAGAAAGTTACTGATCTTTCTGCCCCCTCACATTTTGTCCTAGTTCCTTAAACCTCCTCTGGGCTATATCTACCATCCTGTGAGCCAGGTAATTCATCCCCAAATGTGTAATTAAATGAGGCTTCTCCCTATCCCTTCTAGCATATTTTAGAACAGATTGTCCCACCCTTTCTGCTGTCATTCCCAGCATGGCCTCCACTCAAATGCAACTATGCCTCTCCCCTTTGCTACCCCACCTGACTCCTCTTAGTATTTATTTATTTATTTATTTATTGAATTTTGTTGAGCCAGTAAGCCCACTGGGCCTAGAAGTCCCTTTTTCAGGGGCGACCGGGGGAAGGATACAGATGGTAAGCAACTGAAATTGAACCAGATTAAGCTGTTGGTGGTATTTTTAGTGAATGAGGGAAATTTGGCAGAACACCGGGGAAATTCCCCTACTGCTTTGCTGTCAGTAGGGGGAGGTGTTGTAGTTAGTCTGCAAGATGGCAGACAAAGCTCAACCTTTCCATGCAGCAGGACGTGTTGTTGGACATGTCTGCTATACCTGTGGAGACTACTGTTGTTTCTGAGAATTCTACGACTTCCATACGGGAGGAAAATGTACCTTTACCTTCTACCTCGGTGATATAGTGGGATGTGCAGGAGACTACTGGTAGCTCACCAGTTTTGGAGAAAGCGCCTGAATCTAACTTATCTACCACAGCGGGTGAGCTGTTTTCTGAATCATCGAGAGCGCAACATTTTTCTCCCGATAAAGCGTCTTCGGATGAGGTTGCTTCTAATGCATGAATGGGACTCCTGGGTTCTACGCCACTAAAGCAGCATGCTAGAATCTCTGTTTCTCCTCCTCAGGCGACTTGTTCTACATCGCAAGTTATGCAACGGCAATTCAGACTTTCATCGGACTCTGGGGATTTTCTTAATGACTGGTCAGCAGATGATGCTCTTCAAACTTCTGGCTGGAAGCAGACAGCTTCAGGGCAATGGATACTGGATCCAGACTGGGGTTCTGTTCCCTCCACTGACTCTATCTCTACAATGCATGCCACTGTGGATTCCTCCCTGAGCTCAGGTATTGAACTGCCTACTAATACTACAGCCTTTTCTGTGGATGCGCATCCAGTTGGGGACCAAGCTGCAGCCTTTTTTTGTGTCAAGCATGTCCTCAGGGCAGGGTGGGAGTATTGGGAAGGGAAAGGCAGGTTCTGAGAACTTGAACTCTGACAAACCGAACCCACAAAAATCTAAACGAGTACCTATGTCTGAATTATTTAAAAATAAGTTGGATCAAGCGCCTAGACACAATGCAGTGAGATTACGATATGAGGGGGTCTTGTTGAACATCCAGACAGATATTATGTGGCCAAACAGCTTTTGAGGGGTTCTATGCATTTTTTTCCTGCGGATATTTATGCTCTTATTCATACTTCAGGTGAGGATCCCTTTGATGTCAGTTTTAAGCACAATAATAGCTTAGAAAAATTTTGGGATAAATATTCTACTGTCAAATGTACTCCTCTCTGGACCCCCTTTTATGCAATCCCTCTTACAAAGCCACAGATTAGACATATCACTATCATGTTTCACAATGAAGGGGTCAATGTAAGTGATATCTATCATTGGCTACAGAATCAATGTAATAGTCTAGGCCCTTCAGAAGCCATTCTTCATTTGGAAGGAATCTGGACTGGAGGGTGGAAATTTAAAGTGTAGTTGTCTCAAGTTAACTCTGATATTATTCATTTATCCAATAGTTTTTTCTTGGGTAAGGATAGAGGGTTTTGTTTTTATGGTGGACAACCAAGAGCTTGCTATAAATGTGGGGCTAAAACTCATATTAGCAGATCTTGTGACATGCTCAAATGTTCTTTATGTGGGGGGTATGGGCACTCGGTGGATGTATGTGAAAATATTTTCCAGTGTAACTTATGTGATGAAAAGGGACATGCTTTTCATCAATGCACTTGGGCTAAACGTAATAGGACTGAAGGGTGGGATCAGGATGATCTAGTAAATAAAGCACAGGAGAAAAGGAGGGACACTACTTTCACTGGCCCACCATCTACAAGTGGAAGAGATCTTTCATACAGATTCTTTACTTCCACATGATACTGTAGCAGCTGGAGCCTCTCCTTTAGAGATTGGACCCACCCAACCTACCCAACAAGAGGATAGTCCTGACATTACTATCATTGCCTCTCCTGTAGTTTCTTCTTCTGTGAAGGAAAAATCTACTGTTGGTCCTATGCCTCCTCCCATGTTTGAGACGGTTAAAAATCAAAGATTTACCAGGGCCTCTCTTAAGTGACCAACCCCAGCCCCTATACCAACAGAAAATATTTTTTTACCGCTACAAGATGATTTAGGGGACTCAGATCCTGAGTCTGACACTTCATAGAAATCTGAAATGGTGACTGAGGATGAGGATAGTAAATCCACTGAATTATCTAAAGACAAGAAAGGAAAAAAAGGAAAGAAGAGAAAAACTAGACTTAGTCAAAAAGGAGGTCCTTAATTTCACTTTTTTTTTCTGATGATTTAGATGGCTACTTTACGGATTGGGTCATTTAATGTATGCAGCCTGAAGAATTATAAGAAATAGGTTTCTGTATTTTCCTTTTTTGACTCCCTTAAGATAGACATTCCTTTTATTCAGGAAACTAGATTATCCTCCTTATATGATATTGACCAAGCAAAGAAGAGATGGCAGTGGGGCCCTTCTTTTTGGTCCTTTGGATTGGATTCTGCTGATGGAATTGGAATTTTATTTAAATCTACACAGTTTCATATCTCTAGACTTATAGATAAACAACCAGGTTGTGCCCTAATTCTTGATTGCACTTTTGGAGATTTTTCTTTTCGTCTGATTAACTTATATGCCCCACAAGTAAAGACAGCTAGAATTGAATTATTTGACAGCATTAAACCTTTTTTATATATACCAAGAAACATATTATATGGGGTTGGGATTTTAACTGTGATATAGATCTCAAATTTAAGGGAGACGTACAGAAAAAAATGTACTGTGATTCTCATACTTTGCAACACATTATTTCAGATGCTGGTTTATTAGTTACTTATAGATGTCTGCATAAAACTGATAGTGGAGCCACATGTCATAGGCACATTTATGCTACACAAATAGATATTTTTTTTGTTTCAAAATATATTAAGCCACTTTTTTGTGTTGCCAAACCTACTGAATTTTCAGATCATCGGATTTTATTATGCACTTTTAGTCTGACTGATATTCCTACTAAAGTTGTTTCCATTATACAATGGTGGCGGTTGAATATGTCACTTTTGAGTTCACCAGATTGTACCCTTTGTATAGAGGTGTTCTTTGAAGCTAGGAATTCTACTCTGTGTCTCTATGATAATATTTATGATTGGTGGGTAGATACGAAATTAGAATTGAAACATTTATTACTTAGTTTTGGTCAGAGAAAGGCTAACTCTGATTATTTACATTATTTACAACTTAGGAATCAGTTATAAAAACTAATGTCTTTTTCTCCACGTGAAATTTAAAATTCAGATTTTTGAAATAAAAAAAACAAATGAAACATTATCACTATGATAGGACCAAATCATTAGAAATGGAATTTAGATATGGTACAAAGAAACAACCTGCATCAGATCCATACCAGGCATGTAAACAAAGATTGGATAAAACTTTAATGTCTAGTCTTCTTAAAAGTGATGATACTTTGGTTACCACTGATCTGGAAATGTTTTCAGTTGTGCAACAATTTTTTACTTCCACCTTTAGTGATACTGGAGAACCTACTTTGGCCCCTTTAGATGAATTTTTTTCTCCATTTCCCCAAGTAGAGAACTCTATGCAACAATGCCTGATAGAACCTATTTCTTTGACAGAAATGGAAGTGGTGATTAAACAACTTACTTCAGGAACATTTCCTGGGATTGATGGGATCCCAAATGATTTTTATAAAACCTTTATTTTATTTATGAGTTATTTTCTGCCCTTTTTTTCAATTTTTTGTTGACCTCCAATTCACAAATTCCTGGATTTAGTGCTTCTCTTCTTCATTTTTTGTATAAAAAAGGAGATAAAATTATGCTTTCTAACTGGCGACCCCTTAGTATTTTGAATAGTGATTATAAGATTTTGGCAAAAATTATTAATAATAGATTATTGCAAGTTGCTGATTTCCTTATACATCCAGCCCAGACCAGCGTAATTCCTAACCAGAAAATTCAACATAATTTATACATATTAAGAGAACTCTTTGAGGCAGGTAAATTGGGGACTGTCTCAGTTTATGTGGTAGCTTTAGATCAGGCTAAAGCTTTTGATCAGGTTAGACATGGGTATCTTTTTACCTTATTATTGAAATATGGTATTCCTTTGAAATTTGTACAATGGATTACTTTACTATACACTGATGCTGCTATAATTCCCACTGTTAATGAAATTTTTGGTTCTGAGGTCTCCCTTGAAAAAGGTGTTAGGCAGGGCTGCCCTTTAAGTCCTCTTTTGTACATTTTCACTCTTGATCCAGTAATTTGACGTATACAATGGGATCAATGTAACAGGGGTGTAGCCCCCTCACCTTCATTACCTCCTGAGAAAATCACAGCATATGCTGATGTCACTTTATTAATACAAGACACTACTTCTTTATAATTGGCACTGGAAACATTTCATTGTTATGGGCAAACCTCTGGGGTGTGCCTTAATAAAGGAAAAAGTTTTATCTTTTCTCTAGATCAAACAAACACTGAGACAGGAGACAGTTTAGATATTCCTCTTGTCACTATCCCTCAAAAAATCAAGGGTGTTTGGTTTGGACATGGGGATTTGGCTTCCTATAACTGGGAACAACAGTTACGGGTTGGAGAATCTAAGGTAGATATGTGGAAACAATGGAAGTTTGGAAAGAAAAAAGCATCATGATCATTAAGAAATTTTTGTTACCTGTATTTCTTTTTTTAAGTTACCTATACCCAACCCCAATTAATTTAGAAATCAGAATTCTTAGTTCATTTTTTCAAATGGTATGGGGTAATTGATTAAATCCAGTAAAAAGGGAAATTACCTATTTACCGGTTAAAAATGGCGGATTGCATATGATAAATCCTATTGTTTTTTATCATTCTTTATATTTCTTTACTTCCTTTAATTATTTATGGATTTTGCTACTATGATATGGCAAGTGTGGTCTCATTTTCGTTGGAAACAGTTTTTTACAAAATGGGTTCTTTTACCTCCAAAACTATTGATTTCCAATTCTATACCTTCTTATGGGATGGCCACAATGAAAAAAATGCAACAATGGAAAGTTCCATTTCAAACATTACTGTCTTTGGATAGAAAATCATTTTATTTCTATATAGTTCATGAGGTGCAGCAGATTTATCTTCTTTTCCCTAATTGTGTTCCTACTAAAATGATATTTGCTTTACACAAGCTTTTGGATTTTAGGCTTCCTGTTCATATTTGGGATATTGCCTGGGTTTCAGCCCAAGGGAGATTAGAGGTTCGGGGGAATTTAAAATATAAGCCATAGACAGGTAGATATTGTCCTACACTTACATGCTCTAATACTGAGGAAAGTAAGTTACATTTTTTTATTGATTGTCCTCATAGTAAACAATTTTGGCAGGATGCAGCAGTTCATTGGAATATGCCCTTTTTACCGCTTATTTCTTATAATACTTTGATTCTGAGAGATTACACGGGAATGTGGAAAAAATATCATAAAAGTACTTTGAACGTATTCTTTGCCTTTATTCAATATTTTTTATGGCAGGCTCGCTGCCAATATGTTTTACAGCAACAGATAATGTTGAATACTGTTATTATTTCACAAATAGAAGCAGGATTGTTAAGTGTTAGAGAGAATGATGAATGTAGATTTTCATGGGATAAAGTTAAACTGTGGAAACATTTTTTTTGTTTAAATATCAAATATTTTTCCTGTTTTTCTTCTGTTAGTGTATATTAATTTTGTTTATCTGTTTTTTGCACTATGATTGATTTTGTGATGTTATGTTTCTTTTGTTTAATAAACTTCCCCTACTCTTTTTCGATAAGTGCCTTGGGATCTTTAGCATCCACCTGAACTATCACCAATCCAGGCAGATCCCCAGCACTAAGATTCCACCCCTTTTACTTACTAACTGCTTGCTTCCCTTCCTCCCCACATCTTGCTCCTGGCTCCTCCTCTTTCTCCTACACAGTAGTTCTCCTTTCTGCTACTGTTGTACTACCCCCAGCAGAACTTCTCCCCACTCCAGTTTTATATGGACTTCTATCAGTTACTCCTCCAATTTCATCACCTCCCTCCTCCTCCTTTCCCTCTAGTACTGAAAAACACATTTCTGAGGACCCTTCCCAATGTCCACTTCCTTTCTTCTCATTGTAGCCCGTTCCCTCCTTTCGACTCCATGACTGTTGCCACTTCTCCTCCTTCCTTCACCAGTCCCTTTCTCCTCCTTTCTGTTGTCTTTTTTCCCCTTGATCTGGTTTCCCCCAATGCCATTCTTCTTGGACTGGGCCCCCTTGTCTCTGCTTCCCCTCTTCTGATCCTCTCTTCCCGTCACTGGCCCAAATTGCCCTCCCTCATCTCCCCTCATCCTTCCCTCCAGTGCTGGGCTATAACCACATCCAGTGTGCCTTGCCTGCCTTAGCTCCTCCTGCAGACTAAACATCCCCCCACCCTCCAGACAATTTTTGGAAAGACTGGTGTACTGCAGTTGTTGCAGCCTACCACCCTACCCATTGCTCTCATTGCCCACCAGCAACCCACTACCCTTCCAGATGAAGATCACCCAATGCTCCCCCCAAGTCTTCACTCTCCCCTCTATCATTGCAAAACATTCTTCTCTTTTTCTCAATTTCACTTACCCCCTTTGTCATACACTTTAGATAGACTGAGCAGTTGCCTTCTAAGTTCCTATCCCTCCTGTCCGCACCCAAGAAGAAACTGTAAACAACTATTTCACAGCTTCCTTTTAACTCCTACCCCTCCTTTCCACAATGCAAATAGATAAAAATGAAAGCTCCTTGTGTTGTAGTTACTTCCCTTCCATGGAGATAGCAGTCACCTCTTCACTCACTGCAGTTCCTTTCCTGGACGTCTGCTTCTGCTATGGCAGGTGCATGTTCTTTGCCCTTTTGGGGAGGTGATGTCAGAACCCCCAGTATAAAGGAAATGATGTATCTGGGGTGGGTGGGTGGGGCAGGAGGGAGGTATATTTTACAGCTATACTCCTGTGTTCAGAGTGTACAACTGCAGAAGAGACAGCATAATAAGGTACATAGCACTCCACACACATTATCTGCATGTTACTTGTAGACACTGAGCTGAGCTGATGTAGCAGTGTGTATAAAAAACACAGAACTGAAAACATAGAAACATAGAAACAGAAAGTGACTGCAGAAGGGGGCCATGTAGCCCATCTAGTCTGCCTATAATCCTACCCCTTCCCTTAACTTCTTTTCAGTGTTATGATGCCCTTGTATCTATCCCACACCTTCTTGAAAGTCTCCACTGTTTTTTCCTCCACTGCCTCCTGTGGAAGGCAGTTCCATGGATCAACCACTCTCTCGGTGAAGAAGAACTTGCGTGTGTTGCCTCTGAATCTGCCCCCACTAGCTTCATGTTGTGCCTTCTGGCATTTGAGTGATTTTTGATATGGAACAGGTCCTGAACCTGCACCTTGTTTATTCCTTTTAGGAATCTGAAGGTCTCCATCATGTCTCCTCTCACCCTCCGCTGCTCCAGGGAGTACCTATTTAATTCACACAGTTTCTCCTCATATGATTTGTTGTTCAATCCATGAATCATTTTAGTAGCCCTCTTCTGCACTGTTTCCAGTCTGGTAACATCCTTCTTAAGGTATGGTCTCTAGAATTGTACACTATACTCCAGGTATGGCCTCACCATTGATCTATAGAGTGGAAGGATGACCTCCTTTTTTCTGCTGGTAATCCCCCTGCTTATGCATCCCAACATACCATTTACCCTCAGTGCTGCTTTCTCGCATTGCTTGGTAATTTTTAGGTCATCTGTTATAATTATTCCCAGATCCCTTTCCTGTTTAGAGGCTTCCAGTTTGTCTCCCCCTAGGTAGTAATCCACTCCTGGGTTAGTCCTTCTGAGGTGCATGACTCTGCATTTTTTAGTACTGAAGTTTAGTTGACATATTCTTGACCAACTTTCTAGAGATTCCAGGTCAGCCTTCATCTTTTCCACTCCTCCTGGGGTGTCCACCCTGTTTCCTATCTTTGTTTCATCTGTGAGCAAACTCACCTTGCCCTCCAGTCCATCAGAAATGTCACTAATGAAGATGTTGAATAGGATTGGGCCAAGCACTGAACCCTGTGGTACTCCACTAGCTACATTGCTTTCCTCTGAGAGTGAGCTGTTCACTAATACCCTCTGGGTCCTACCAGTAAGCCAACTCCTTACCCAGTTTACCACCTCATGTCCTACTCCCATGCTGTCTAATTTGTTTAGCAGCCTTCTATGTGGGACTGAGTCAAAGGTTTTGCTGAAATTCAGGTGCACTACATCTACCACACCTTCTTAGTCTACTATTTTTGTTACCCAGTTAAAGAAGTCAGGTAAACTGGTTTGACATGACTTCCCTGTGGTAAAGATATGCTGTTTAGTGTCTAATTTGTTTGGTGTCCTTGAGAAAGGGTGTAATTCTCTCCTTGAGAAGGGTTTCCATTATTTTGCCTACAATTGATGTAAGGCTTACTGGTCTATAGTTGCCCGCACTCACTCTGCTAACCACTTCTGTGTAGAGGGATAACTGTGGCTATTTTCCAGTCTTGTGGGACTGCACCCAGCTCAAATGATAAGTTAAAAAGATAAGCCAGTGAAGCTGCCAGTTTTTCTCTCAATTTTCTCAGTAGTAAGGACAGGGATGGGGCAAAAATGGGTAAGACCATCAAAAATGGAGGGTAATGAGTACCAATGCCCATAGTCTAGGTAACAAGCTCCCTGAACTGGTGGCCTTGATGGAAGAGGGATACCTGGATATCGTGGCAGTCACAGAAAGATAGTACACAGAGAACCATGACTGGGATGTCAACATACCAGGGTACACAATCTACAGGAGAGACAGGGAGGGTAGAAGAGGAGATGGAGTAGCTCTCTATGTAAGGGAAGAGATCAATGCAATGGAACAAAGGGTAAACAGGGAGGAGAGGAGGCACTGTGGGTCACCCTGCACACTGGAAATGGCACCACAATCCACACAGGGGTTGTATACAGCCCCCCATCTCAGGGGGATGAAATGGACAAGGAAATGATAGAAGGCATCCTTAGGATGGCAGAGAAAGGGGAGATATTGTTGATGGGGGACCTGAATATGCCAGATGTTAACTGGGGCACCTTTGCTGCAGCCACATCCAAGAGCACAGCCATTCTCGATGCCCTACAGGGGGCATGCCTCAGACATCTAGTGTTGGAACCCACTCATAAGGGAGCAATCTTAGACCTGGTACTCTCAAATGGGGATGGAGAGAGGATCTCAGATCTAGAAGTGGGTAGCCATCTGGGAACAAGTGACCACCAAACAGTGTGGTTCATGATAAACACAGCTGCAGAGTCAAGCCATACACAAGTGAGGGTACTGGACTTCAGGGGGCTGACTTTGTCAAAATGGGATAATGCCTCAGAAAAGCACTAGCAAACAGGAAAGAAGGAGGGGTGGAGCAACAATGGGGAAAAATCAAAACTGCCTTCACAGAAGCAACAAGCCTTTGTGTGAAGCAAATAAACAAATCAAAATGAAAGAAAAAAACACTATGGCTCTCAAAAGAAGTGACGGGGAAGGTTAGGGAGAAAAAGACAGCATTTAGGAAGTATAATGAAACACAGAAGGAGCAGAACAGAGAACTGTGCCAGTTAAAGCAGAAGGAAGTGGGGAAGGCAGTCAGAATAACAAAGGCCCAAACTGAGGAAAAGATAGCCAACTCAGTTAAGAAGGGGGATAAAACCTTTTATAGGTACATTAGGGAGTGAAGAAAGACAAAGGGAGGGATAGTGAGGCTGAATAAAGGGGACGATGGATGGGCTGAGAGTGACAGTGAAAAAACAGGGATGCTGAATGAATATTTCTGCTCAGTATTCACACAAGAAGAGGAGGGGGCAGGGATACTGAACAAATATTTCTGCTCAGTATTCACAATGGAAAAGCGGGGGCAGAGACCTAATCCAGTCAATAGAAGCACTCTGGATGGGGGGTGATATTAGCCCTTTCACAGAAGAAAGGGTTCTGAAAGAACTCTTAAAAGTGAAGGCGGATAAAGCAATGGGGCCTGATGGGATTCACCCCAGAATTTTAAAAGAACTAAGGGAAGAACTAGTAACACCACTGACTACCCTTTTTAATAAATCGTGGAGGATGGGGTGGTGCCTGAGGACTGGAGGGGTCAGATGTGATTCCTTCTCAAAAGTGGGAGCAAGACAGAGGCAGGAAACTACAGACCTGTCAGTTTGACCTCAGTGGTAGGGAAAATGATGGAATCACTTCTGAAGGAAAGAATTGTTGAGTATCTAGAGGCCAGTGGGGCACAGGACCCAAGGCAGCATGGATTCACAGTGGGAAGGTCATGTCAAACAAATCTAATAGATTTCTTTGGCTGGTGACCAAAACAGTAGACCAGGGAGGGGCTGTGGACATGTCCTACCTAGACTTATCAAGGCATTGGACACAGTCCCGCACAAAAGATTAATAAACAAATTAGCCAACCTGGGAGTGGGTCCTAGGGTGGTAGCCTTGGTAAAACACTGGTTGGACAACAGAACACAGCAGGTAATAGTAAATGGAGTCCATAGTGAAGAAAGGAGGGTTACTAGTGGGGTACTGCAGGGTTTAGTACTGGGGCCGGTCCTTTTTTAATGTCTTTATAAGTGACATTGCAGAGGGAATGGAAGGAAAAGTATGTCTCTTTGCAGATGACACAAAGATCTGCAACAGGGTTGATACACAAGGTGTGGTGGAAAGGATGAAATGGGACTTGGCAAGGTTGGAGGAATGGTCAAATGTATGGCAGCATAGACTCAATGCAAAGAAGTGCAAAGTAATGCACCTGGGAAACAAAAACCCAGGGGAAGAATACACAATGCGGGGTGAGATACTGACAACAACAAAAAAGGAAAGGGACCTGGGGGTAATCATATCAGATGACCACAAGGTGGGCCAGCAAAGTGAGAAGACAGTAAGAAGGGCTGGGGGGATACTGGGATGCATAGGGAGAGGCATCAGCAGTAGAAAACAGGAAGTTGTTGGCCCTCTGTACAGACAGTTGGTAAGACCACATCTGGAGTACTGTGTACAGTTCTGGAGACCCCATCTCCACAAAGACATAGACAGGGTGGAGGCTGTTCAGAGGAGGGCAACCAAAATGATGCAGGGTCTGCATCAGATGACATATGAAGAAAAACTAAAGGAACTAAAGATGTATAGCCTTGAGGAAAGGAGGGAGAGGGGGACACAATGAAACTTTCAAATACCTCAAGGGAATCAACAAAGTCCAAGAGGGTAACATCTTTCAGAAAAGAGATGTGCAAAACAAGGGGCACAATTTGAAGATAGAGGGGAACGGCTCAGAGGTAATGTGAGGAAGTATTTCTTCACAGAGAGGTTGTAGATGCATGGAACAGCCTTCCTGAGGAGGTCATAGAGTAAAAACAGTGGGTGAATTCAAGAATGCATGGGACAGACATAAGGCAATTCTAGTGGGGGGGGTAGGAGGAAGTAGGCTGTTTAACTAGGATCTGCAGCTTATCTGTTAGGTAGGGGAATGGGCAGACTAGGTGGGCCAAGAGGTCCTTATCTGCCATCAAATTCTATGTTTATGTATTTCTACGTTTCTGTTTTGTCATTTTGGGTTATGGTCGCTCTTAGGCCTTCCTTAATGTACATAGCCCCCCCTTCACCAAGTTCTGTCCTTCTGAAAGAGACAGTATCCTGGGATAGTCATTTCCCAGTTGTGGTTATTGTTTAACCAGGTTTCAGTGATGGCGACCCAGTCCAGATCTGCTTCGGCAATGCTGGCTGTGAGGTTAGCTATTTTATTTCATAGGCTCCATGTGTTAGTGAACATAGCTTTCCAAACTTTATCCCTACCTTTTCCTGTGTCCTGCTTTATTTGTGACTGCTTTTTTATGTTATCCATCCCTTCACCCAATTGGAGAATCCTCTTATTATTATTTGTATCAGTTTCCTCGCCCATTTGGTGAGTTGTTTTGTTCTTGCTTTTAACCCTGATTTGGTGGTGTTTTGGGGGAGAGGTTGCAGGTCCTTTTGTTGCTGCTGTTCCCTCCCCACTGTTCAGTTTAAAAGTCCAATGCATACATCCAGTTTCTGTCCTAGAGCTCGCACGCCTTCCTTAGTCAGGTGTAGACCATCGTATTTGAAGAGACTCCTGTCCCAGAAGTCCCACCAGTTCCCTATGAAGAGATGTCCCCTGTCTTGGCACCAACCCTGGAGCCAAGTGTTAAGTTCCTCTATTTGATCCTTGTGTATCCTTTGGTTATTGCCTCCTTTCCCCCATACTGGGAGGGTTTCGCAGAAGGCAATAGTTGGAGAGTGCAAGGTTAATGTCTCACCTAAGAGAGATATGTGTTGTTTGATCTCCTTGAGGGTCTGGTCTGCCAGATCGCTTGTACCTATATGGACAAAAATGCCTGCACATTTACCTTGCTTTTTTAGTAACCTTTGAATGCATTCTGTATCCCTTTGTGCAGAGGCACCGGATCGGCATTTGACTACCACCTGTGTTTCAGGACCCTGATTTATGTGTCGCTCCACTCCGCAGATCATGGAGTCCCCCACAAAAAGTATTTTCTTTTGTTCCCTCTTGTTTGTGTCCTTTATATTTTCTTCCTGGTTTGACATTGCTGTATGTCCTAACTGGCAGTGACTGGTGTTATGTCCATGTTCCCCCTCCTTGGCAAGAGGGGAGTATCTCCTGTTGTGCTGCCTGTTGTTGGAACCGGTGCCACTTTCTTCTGTCCCCGGCCCCATTATCACCTGCCATTCTCCAGGATCAGGGGTGGTGAGGTGTTGAGGGATTG
Organism: Neoceratodus forsteri; assembly: GCA_016271365.2. NCBI lineage: Eukaryota > Metazoa > Chordata > Ceratodontiformes > Ceratodontidae > Neoceratodus > Neoceratodus forsteri. Next base: position 64,789,925 of record CM057459.1, read on the forward strand.
TCCCCTGGTGGAGCTCGTGAGGTGTAAAGGGGTGAGCAGGTTTGAGGTTGGCAATCAGATTGTGTAGATGTTTGATTTGCTCCCATGCCTCTCTGAGTTGTGCTGTCAGATCTGTTATTGTCCAGCATGTGGGGCAGTACTCTATTGCCTGAATGTGTGCCCTATGAAAGGATGCCCCGCACTACTAGCATGTAATGTTTGCCATGTTGCTTGAGGATCCTAATGTGGATGAAAGAGAAGGAGGATGAAGAAAGAATATGCTGCTTGAAGATCCTAATGTGAATGAAAGAGAAGGAGGATGAAGAAAGAATATGCTGCTTGAAGATCCTAACGCGGATGAAAGAGAAGGAGGATGAAGAAAGAATACGGAAACTACCAGAAATAAAAATATTTTTTTTTGTATTTGCTTAGGTTGCTTTTTTTATGTGCCTCCCCTTCCTGTATGGAAGCAGGAAGCTTGGGTGTGTGTCGGTGGCTATAAACGAACAGTAGCCGGGACTGGGTGGGATTAGGAGGAAGGGTGGGTGAGTAGCCCTTCTGTCCCCTGCTTGGACAAAAAACAATCAGCCTGCATGCCCTTTTTCTCTTCATGGGGAGAGTCAAGTGTATATCTTCCTTGAGCCGAGGTAAGCTGGGCAGTGAAGAAGTAAAAACAAAGTTGTGTGCTGTATCCAGAGCAGGGTACTTGCACCACCCTGCTAACCTTGCATTACACCTGTTGTTGCTCTGGGGGAAAAAAACATTAGTTTAAGCCTGTCAGCGGTTGAGTGAGGGAGCCAAGATCTGCTTCTGTGGCCACTACTAGCCTTGCACTAGACCTGTTGTTACTCTGGGGAAAAAATCATTAGTTTTTAAGGCATCCCTGACTGCAGTTGTTGTTTAAACCCTTCCCTCCGTACCTGCACTGTGCCTGAAACTCCACCTGTCGCCCACCGGTAGCAGTGACACACAGCTCCTTTTGGGTCTTTGTTCTGTCGGCGGCTCAGTGAGGGAGCCAAGAGCTGCTCTCTGGCTGCTCCTAGTCTCACTCTCTTATGGAGACCGGCTATCTAGATCACCAAAATTTGCCTGCAGCTGAAGGGGGTGGGGGCATAGGGTAGAGTGTTCCTATTGCTCCAGTTCACTTGTAACCCGATGCACAGCTGTGGCTAACTGCCTAGGTCACTGGCTTTTAAAGCCAGCAGTCCTGTTTGAATCCAGCACTGCACTCTGATAGAGTGGTTACCCCTTACATCACACTTTCCTTTACAGGAAGGCATATTCTAAAGCTATATGTAAGGGGGTTTATGTTGTAGTCTTTTAATGTAACCCAAACCCCTCATAAAAATCACCCTGTTATGCCCTAATCATTTGTAGTCAGTCTTGGCACTTTTATAGTGCATGTAAGAGGGCTAATAAATATGGTGTATAAAACTTAGACTGCCCCAGTTTCAAGAGGCTGTGTACTGCTTGCAAATACACTCTCAATGTCATTACTACAGGTTTTTGTTAAATAATTTATTCTGTTATTGACTGTTAAGCAGTATCCTGAAACTATTAAATTCGCGCCGACCCCGCCATGCAGAGCACAGGAGGGGCTGGCAGGAACGTTGGAATTAAATATTCGTCAGCATCGTAGTTTTAATATTACGCTTTGGAAGTCGACAAATTACACAAATCATGCTGAAGTTTAACTTTTAGGTTAGGTCATTTATGTGATCAGGGTATTCAGATAGCAACATAGTTTCTTCTGTGAAACTGGCCACTTCAGATATGGTGCTGCACCCAGTCTCCCCTAATGAACCCTCCTCTCACCTCTAAACTTCACCACTTATACTCCTGTCTCTCCTGTTATGTCTAAACTGGCTAACAACTTGTACATCTCTTGCTACTTATCCCTCGCTAACAATGATAGTGACTTCGGTTTTCTAACATACTGCTGTACTATTACTCGAATTCTACCCCTGCTCACTCTATCCTCATCAAAAAGGGCTGTATCTATCTGTCTATCCTCTCCTATCTCTTGAACTATCGTAGACCCAAACGCCAGCTAGGCACTCTCTCTGCCATCCTACTTTCTCACCTTGCCCGGTGGCTCCTTATGCTTGCCGGAGATATTGAACCCAATCCGGGCCCTATGGTTTGCGCTTCACCCCCTGCAACAGCTGCAACAAAAAAGGGTCTGATTATAGCCCACATGAATATCTGGAGTCTCACGAGTCACCTGGCTGAGCTCGAAGCCTGGGCTAAACTGATTAACCCTGACATTTTATGCCTATCAGAGACTTGGCTGAAGCCTTGGGTGCCTGATGCCACTTGTCTTGTGCCTGGTTATAGCATTCTAAGGAAAGACCGTATTGGGTCAAAGGGGGGGTTGCGATTATGTACAAAATCATCTATCCCTAGACATCCTACCCTGCACTGATTCCCTAACACCTTGTGAAACTCTGCACCTACCCTGGCACTGGGTTCAAAACTGCTGTACACCATTTGTGTCTACAATCCACCTACAAGCGGGATGAGTGGTCTCCAGAATTTGCTACAATATGTCTCCCAGAATGTAAAATCAAATGAGGCTCTCTCCTTGGGGACCTGAACCTTAACTGGCTGGGTCCACAGCACAGCATCCTTGAATCTCTAATACAGAGCACAATCTACACCAAACTATCACAGGCTTTACTAGAACTACTACTCAGCACTCGGGGTCCCTACTTGATTGGATCCTCACCACCAGACCTGATCATGTACTAGATGCCACAGTGCTTGCTGACTCAATCACTGATCATTCCCCCACACTTTGTCGATGGCGATCATGTCCACCTCCTCCTCCTCCTCCTCCTCCACCACGTCTGATTAGGTTTTCAAACTATGCTGCCCTGGACAAACAAGCCTTCCTATTTGACCTCTCTTGTGTTGACTGGTCTAACATTTTATACCATAACCAGTGTTGATACTGCCCTCAATTCATTTCTGACTGAATTTGGCAACATCCAAAGCACCTCCTACAGTCAAAAGGAGGTGAGGGCCAGCATTTGAAGTGGCTGAAAAAGACCTGCTTCAAAAGTTAAAAGTTAGAGACAATCAATGGAAAAAGTACAAACAAACTGGACTGCAGTCAGATCTCATTCTGTATAAACAATACAGAAATGACTGTAAAAGATGCATCAGGCAGGCCAAAGTAAATACTGCCAAAACCTGCTGATTAATTCTTCCAATGACCTCATAAGTTTTGGGGTCACATTAAGTCCTTCTTGGGTTCTGCATAAAGATGTCACTCCCTCAGATATGGTCCTACATGTTGTGTACTGTAATGATTCTACTACCATTGCAAATGCTTTTAACCAACAATTTTCTGACTTATCTGCCTACACAGCTTCCCTCCAATCACAATCCTCTGCTTCACAGTTTAACCCCACAGCATCTGAAGGACCCCAAACTTAACTAACCCCTTCTATTTCAGGGAAGTGTCTAGGCATCAGGTCCTAAAGCTGCTCAGGTCACTCTCTGAAAACACCAGTACTGGCTCAGATGGCCTAGAACCAAGACTACTAAAAATGGCTTCTTACTACATCTCTGGCCCCTGGCACACATCTTCACCCTATCTCTCTCCAATGGCGTTGTCCCTGAAGTCTGGAAGGCAGCCAGAGTCACTCCTGTATTTAAGAAGGCAGTAAAATGACATATCAAATTACCGCCTATTGCTATTTTGTCTGTTCTGAATAAAATCCTGGAAAAAGTAGTATCCATGCAAATCACTGAACACCTTGAAAATTCAATTTACTAAGCTCAGCACAACATGGTTTTAAAGCATCACAGCACCATGACAGCACTTGCAAAATTCACTTCAGATATCGTTACCAATATGGATAGAGGAAAGTTAACAGGGGCAGTCTTCATTGACTTAACAAAGCTTTCGATCTGGTTGACCATTCTCTGCTACTATCCGCCTCAGTACCTTGGGCTTCTCTCCCCAGTCACTACCTGGTTCAAAGCTACCTCTCAACAGAACACAAGCTGTTAAGTTTAATTCATCCATGTCAGACAGTGCTGTTATCAACATTGGGTCCCTCAGGGTCTATACTTGGCCCTCTTCTATTCTCATTATTCGTCAATAAACTTCCTGAGCTGGTCACCACAGATCACTCACTTCTTTATGCGGATGACCTGGTAATTTATTATCACTCTGATAAGGTCCTGGATCTAAATGCTGCCCTCACTACAGATTTTCGTGCTGTACAACACTGGTTGAACTCTCAACGCCTGGTTTTAAATACAAATAAAACAAAAGTTATGATGTTTGGCTCCAATCACAAGCTTAGATCCTGTCCTCTGACCATCTCTGTCTCTGATATTGATGGGGACCCTATAGAAACTGTCACTTCCTTTCGTTACCTTGGCATCCACCTGGATCAAACCTTGGACCTGAAAGCACATATACAGGAAACCTGCAAGTCAATTAACTGCAAATTGGAGGCTGCCTATAGAACCAAGTACCTGATCACCCTGCTGCTAAATTGCGATAGCCAGGGCATTCTATTGCCAACCTTACATATGGGTGTCCCATCCTGTCCTTGGCCACCAATCTTCACTGCAACTATGGATACTACCTTCAATAATGTGTGCAGGTATGCAACCAAAGCACCTCTGCTGCAGCATCATTGTCTCTTATATCAGGACCTTGGTTGGCTCTCTCCTTCCTCTACCAGGCAGTACTACTTGTACAATTTAGTTGATTCCATCCTAAGGATGTCCAAGCCTGCTATCCTGTCTGATCTCCTCAGGCCGGCCATTCCCACAAGGAATCTTAGATCGGCTGATCAGACCTTACTATCCATCCCCTTTTGTCGGACTAAAAAGGGCATGGGCTCCTTCCGTCATGCTGCCCCCCACCTATGGAACCTACTACCTCAGGATCTAAGAGATGTCTCCACTCATGTGACTTTTAAGAGCAAACTCAGGACTTTCCTCACTACTATGGACAAATGTGTTTGCTTTGACCCTACCTGATCCGCTGCATTTGTACTGTTTCCTCATTGCTAGCACTTTTGCCTGTCCAAATGGGTGTTCTATACTGTGCCTTGTAATTAATGTTTTATTTTGTGCCTTGTAATTTCTGTTGCCTTAACCTGTTTCTTTATAAGCCTAATGTTAGCTGTTGACAATTGTAAGTCGCTATTCTACTCCATGACATTCTTATCTTCTTCACAGCCTCTCCTCACTTAACCCCACTGCTGCTCTCTTCCCCTTTCTTCTGTTGTATCCTCTTCCCCCTTTTGCCACTCCCACAAACTCACCTTTACCTGTTCCTACCTCATCCATGCCTCCTTAGTCCCCACCCTCCTGGCTGTGCTTAGTCACTCTCTCTCCACCTACCACCTTACTCCCACCGTCTACCGACCCCCTTCCCTGCCCTGCCGTCTCTTTGGTTCCACTGGCTTGGCTTGACTTTGACACTTTGCTGCTATTGCCGTAACTCCTCCGCCTCTATCCCCTCTCACGGCATCCTCACTCTCGCCTGCCGTCTATCGGTTCCACCAGCCCGGCTGTATTTTCCTACCTCTACCCGCTGTTGCAGTCTCTGCCGCTCCCCCACCACCCTCTCTTCGCCTGCCATCTTTCAGCTCCATAGGCCCGGCCGCGGGTTGGTACCTCACCCGCTGTTGCCATATCTGCGCACCTCCTTTCCATAATCTCTCCCTCCCATCCTTTTGCCAGTTTTCCCTTCCTTGTGTCTTTTCTGCTGATGCCTATCCTCTCTTATTTTCTGCCTTCTACTATTCACATTTTGAGTATGTTCCATGATCAAGTGCTAAAGTATGTTTTGTTTACTAATGTATGTTACATTGCCATATGTATTTCTCTCTGCATTTTTTGTACTCGTTGTCTTAATAATCTGGCTGTACTCTTTGTGTATTGTAATTGTACCTCCCGGGTCGTGCCTGAAAACAGTCACTTGCTGACTAGCGCACTTACCAGGTTAACAAAAACTAAACAAATAAATAATAAATAAAAGAGTGTGTGTGTGCATGGGGGGGGCTGCTATTTAAAGAGGAAGAAAATGATTTCTCTTTTTATTGTTTAATAAAAGGGTAGCATGTTCACTCACTGCATGCTTTATCACCCTTCCTAAACTGCCATTCCCCCCCCCTTTTTCCTAGGTAAATAAGTTAATTTATTTATAGGAGAAAAATTGCTATTGTGTATTAAGGGAAGACCTGTTCTTTTTGTAAATGATTCCCACAGCAGCACTGGGCCTTGGTCCGTGAGGTGTGGCATACCAATAATTGATCTTCACCCATTCTACAGGAACTCGTTAGCAATCTGCCATGCTGTTTTGACTGCCTAAGTCGGTCCCCGTCCCTTTCTATTTTTTGGTGGCATTCCAGGCTTCGAAGTGGTTGTTCCATGTCCTGAAATCTTCCGTGGAGAGAGAGTCAAGAAAGGAGTCTGCCTTTCTTAGCAGAAGGGGACCCTACAACAAGGCCCGCAAATTGCATGCCCGAGCCCAAAAGCAGCATGCTCAGCTGTGGATTCTCTAGGAAAGCAATCCAAATATTCATTTTAGAGGGGGAGAATGAGATATTAGATTTGATTCTGGACTGCTGTGTGCACAATTTAGATTTTTCATCTGCCTTCTTTCTCTCTCACGCTTTCAATGACTTCTGCTAAAGAAATAAAAGTGAGATCACATTTGCAGTGCTGCAGCAAGGACAGGAGAAGGAGCCCAAAGGATCAGCTAGTGCCCCTCAGCCAACTCCAACAAGCCCATCACCAATTTAGTATTGAGGATTTCCTAAGATAGATAGATAGATAGATAGATAGATAGATAGATAGATAGATAGATAGATAGATAGACAGACAGGCAATGCATGTTTATTTATATGGCACCCAATCCCAGATGCTGTGGGTGCCTTACATAAAAACAGGTATGGTAATACAAATAAATATGAGAAACACATACAGCATGCAATATATATTAAAATAATAAATATAGTATCTAAAATTAAACTAGCTCTGGTTAATGAAGTTCATCAGGGAAGGCCAAGCAGAATAAATAAGCCTTTAGACCCTTTTTAAACATCTTGACCATTGGGGCCTCCCTAACAGAGACTGGAAAGGAGTTCCAACGGGCTGGTCCAGTGACATCAAAGGCACGGTTGCAGGAAGTTTTTAATCTGGCCCTTAGAACAGCAAGAGGCCCCTGGTGGAGGAGCAGAGGGAGTGGACTGAGGTGGCAGGTGTTAGGAGATCAGTCAGATAGCCATAGCCCAATCCATATAGGGCCTTATATGGGCACAAGTCCACCTTGAAGATGATCCTCCACCTGACAGGCAGCCAGTGCAGAGCTCGCAGGACTGGGGTCACGTGACTAAAACTAGACAGGTCCATCAGCAACCTGGCCACTGCATTCTGTACCAGCTGCAGCTGGTGAAGGGTCCCTTCAGTGACCCCAAAGTAAAAAGCATTACAGTAATCAAGCCTGGCCCTCGGGTGGAACTAGGAGTTTAATCCTGGTAATATTCCTTAAGTGGTAGAAACCACTTTGGACCACAGATGACACCTGAGCTTCAAATAGTAATATATCATCCAGGATAATGCCAAGACCCTGCACCCTAGGGGAGGCCATCAATTGAGCAGATCCCAGGAACAATCCTGTAGCCACACCGGAGGCACTCCTATCACACCTGTGACCCAGCTCAATCACCAGGACCTCCATCTTGTCGGGGTTCAGTCACAACCATTTGGAGGACATCCAGACATTGATCTCAGCCAGGTAGTTGTTAAGCACTTCCACGCATCTTGTGTTCCATGGGCAAAGGACATATACAGTTGGGTATCACCTGCATAGCAGTGAAAACCCACACTGTAAGGCTCTCGGAACCTGCCACCCTGCAATGCATCTTCTGGCTGCCTCCTGGATCCATGGTGATGGATCCTGAGCCCCTGAATCGGGCTGCACCAGCCCCGTAAGCACGGGCGTGGATCTCGGAACCTGCCGCCCTGCAACCATCTTCTGGCTACCTCCTGGATCCACGGTGACAGGTAAGAAGCCCTCCTAGGACTGGGAAAGCCGTGTGTGCTGCCATTGGCCCAGCATGCTCAGGGCTCTACCCTGATTGGACATTGCACTCTCTGCCTGGCCCTGATTGGCTGCAGCGCCCGCTGACTTTAAGACTGAGCTCAGGGCTGTTGTGCCCATTGACTTGCACGGAGCTCTGCCGAAGTTTTTTTCTCGGCACCGCTTTTGCTATCTCTCAGTCTCCTACAGACCGGGGGGCTGGAGTGTAATTTTCTCGAGAGTAGCTGCCTGGCAGAGGCTAAAATTTATATGTGTTGATTGTTCTACTGTGTGATGCCGAATCTGATGACCGTAGTTACTGGTATTATTTTCCTGCCTAAATTGCCGTCTTGTGACTCTCTGTTTCCCTGCTCTTGGGGCCTGAACTGCCCCCCCACTCGCTCGCCTGCCTAATTTCCTGTGTCTCTGCGCACCCCCCTACTCCCACCAGTGCCAGGCCAAGTACCTGCATTCACTTGCCAGGCAGCACCCTCCTTTGCTCCACGCCCCCAATTCAGTGCTCTGCACTGCGTCACTGCCTTTTGTCTGCTCCCTAATCCCCCTCTCTAAATCTCTGCTCTCTTCTTCCTTCCTCCCTCCCAGATCTTGAGCCCCTGAATCGGGCTGCACCAGCCCCGTAGGCACGGGCACAGCTCTCGGAACCTGCTGCCCTGCAACGCATCTTTTGGCCACCTCCTGGATCCACGGTGACGGGTAAGACGCCCTCCTCGGACCGGGAAAGCCGAGTGTGCCGCCATTGGCCCAGCACGCTCAGGGCTCTACCCTGACTGGACCTTGCACTCTCTGCCTGGCCCTGATTGGCTGCAGCACCCGCTGACTTTAAGACTGAGCTCAGGGCTGTTGTGCCCATTGACTTACACGGAGCTCTGCCGAAGTTTTTCGCCCGCCCCCTCCCCCACCTCCTCCGTTTATTAAATAGCCCTCTTGCCATGCCCCTGGTGCTGGCTACTCCCCCTTTCCACACCCATTGGACCCTGCCTCTCTCCTCCTCTCTCCTGCCACACCCTCCCTTCTTTTTTTCTTCTGCTCATATTTCTACTACAGCTTCTACAGCCTTCCTTTGAGCTCCTTCTTTTCCCCTTTCTTCAAACTATGCCTACCTTCCCTACTATCCCCTGCCTACCACTCCTTCTTGCCCTCACCCCACTGCTCCAGCTCCCCACATCCTGCTTTCCCTTCCCTCCACATAGCTATAAGCTTAATCACTCATATAGCCACACTGGCACCACTCTAAATGACAACATTCTTGCCCCTAGGGTTCACCCCATCACATTGTACCTACACCTTCATGCTAGGGTGTGGTGTGATCCGCTGTCACCCCGGCTCACAACGCTCCTTCTGTATACCCACAAATCTACTGCAATCAACTCCTCCTCATTCAAGTACCACAAGTTCTCCCGCAGGGAACTGCGCCTGGCCACCCTGAAACTCCTACTCCTACTCCTGCTACTATCTGGAAACATTCACCCTAACCCAGGCCCTTGGTCTGCTAAGAACTCCACCCAAACCAAGTGAGTTGGCTCCCTCTCCATTATCTGCCTGAACATCTGCAGCTTACTATCTAAATTGGATCAACTACAAGCCTTCACAAATGCCCACCAGCCCGATATTCTGGCGGTGGTAGAAAAATGGCTCACCCCCTCGGTTCCTGATCAAGCAATCTCCAACCCTGGCTACACAATCTTTAGGCTTGACCAAAAATCAAAAAGAGGAGGAGGCTGCGCCCTTTACCTAAAGGACAACCTGATGGGGTACACTGCCCACACTAACCTACCAACACCAAATGTCCAGCTACTGCACATCAAAATCCTGCTTGGAAATCAGAACAAAGCCCTCTTGGTCATCACCGTATATATATCCCTCCGAAAGAACAGGGACCAGGCCTCCATGCAGTACTGGAGTACATCAAATCACTCCCACCTGACTCCAAAATCATCACACTTGGTGACTTCAACATTAACTGGTTGGGACCTGAGGCTGGCGATGCCAGGGACATGGTCACATCGGCAGACCTCACACAGATACTGGACTCCACAATCAGAAGGAACTACAAAACTGGCACCAGCACTCTACTGGACTGGATCCTGACTACTCACCCCTCCTGGATCTCTAGCTACACCGTACTGCCTGACTCTCTCAGTGACCATTCCCCCGTCAGCTCCACCTGGTCAAATAAATTCTAGAAGTCTCCTTCTAAGGTCATCCTCAGTAGAGTCCTACCCCGTGGGAAGCTAATCCACCTAAAATCACACCTACTAAATCAAGACTGGTCCCCCATCGACCTGGCCATGGACACGAACACAGCCCTTGACCAATTGATATGCATCTTCATTGAAGCATGTAACATCTTTGCCCCGCTAAAAAAGCAAAAAATTAAAGCCCTCTGCAACCCCTGGCTCACGGGTTCCCTCTTAAAGAAGCTAAAACACAGGGACCACCTCTGGGAACTGGCCAGAACAACTGGAAACCAGGCAGACACCCAAAACTACAAAAGAGCAAGGAATGATTGCACCAAATCCATACGCCAACAGAAATCTGAATACTACAAGACTGCACTCACTGACACATGGGGAAGTGCAAGAGCTTTCTGGAAAAACATAAAAGATGTTACCAGGAAGGAGTCCAAATCACCCCCGACTGCTATCACAATAAATGGAAATACCACCCTGGACCTAAAAGTCATAGCCAACACCTTTAATGATGCCTTCACTGACCTCAGCAGCATCCTCTCCCCCGACTTTTTTAATGACAGCAACACTCCTCTTCCCAACCATCAGTCTACACCAAAAAAATGCCCCCCTTTCTACTTCAGAGCAGTAAACAAAAATACCATCAGGAAATACATTTCCAAAGCCATCAAAAACACCAGAGCTAGTGCTGACACACTGGACCTCAAAATTCTGTTCCTCACTCTAGAAGAAGTTCTGGGTCCTCACAACAGGATCTTTAATCTCTCTCCCTCTCTCTCAGCCAGTTCCCTGACAAATGGAAGTCAGCAACAGTCACACCAATCCATAATGGCGGTGACCGGACCACCTATGGGAACTACTGACCTATCTCTAGCCTTCCACCCCTCTCTAAGGCCCTTGAATGGATAGTAATGGACCAGCTCACCGATCATCTGGGCAAATACAACATCCTTTGCCAGCAGCAACATGGTTTTAGAAAAGGACACAGCACTGCCACGGCCCTTCTTGAGTTTATGGGAACCATACACAACTCCCTTGACCATGGTCTCCTAACTGGAGCTATATTCATAGACCTGTCTAAGGCTTTTGACACTGTCCACCATCGCCTCCTGCTTCATCAGCTACTGAACATTGGCCTCTCTGCAGAATCGGTGGCATGGTTCAATAGCTATCTTGACAACAGGACCCAATGTGTAAAAATAGCGGGCGTGTTCTCCGACACTAAAGAGGTACGCTCTGGTGTCCCCCCAAGGCTCCATCCTGGGCCCATTGCTTTTCAGCCTGTTCTTCAACTCTCTCCCTGACTCCACCCATCAGCAAGTTATACTCTATGCAGATGACACTGTGATTCTTGCCTCCCATCATGACCCAAGCCACCTGCAACAAATCCTTCAACATGGTTTCACTTCAGTTGAAAACTGGTTCAAAGAACATAAGTTAATCCTTAACCAGAAAAAAACCAAGACCATGATTTTCACCAGCCACCAAAACAGGTACAAACATCTCCATCTCACCTTCTATACCTGCCTTGGCAACTCCCTGGAGCAGGTTGACTCCTTCAAATACCTAGGAATCATCTTAGACCCCCACCTGTCTTTCGGAACCCACATAACCAATGTCGCAAAAACAGTGAACACCAGACTGGGTTTACTCTACCAGATCCGGACGGCACCTGACTAAAGAGGACCTCAATGCCACTGTTCAAAGCTCCATCATCTCCCAGATTGACTATGGTCTTGTCATCTATGGCACTGCCACTACCTCGACACTCAGAAGGATAACCACCACCCTTAACAGGCCTGTCGACTCATCACTGGGGCCGAGCAGCTCACATACACCTGCGACCTCTACTCACAAGTAAACTGGCTTCAACTGGAAAATAGAATCCAGTACCAAACCTGTGTGGCTGCAAAGAAAATCCAGTTGGGAATTGCCCCTCCCGGGGTCTGTTCACTCCTTCAAACAAAAACTAGCTCCAGAATCACCAGGGGATCGAAGCCACAACTGTTTTGCATCCCCCGCTGCCGCATAGCCTATGGACAGCGATCATTCGCTTACAGGGCACCCACTTGGTTTAATGGTCTTGCCTATGATACTGTCACTACCACCAGGCTAGGGGCTTTCAAATCCAGACTCCGAAACACCCTTGTCGCTTCCAGCACCTGCGACTGCCATGGATAATCTATGCAACACCGCTCCTCCGCTGCTCTCCCCTACCTAGCTCCTTTGCCTAACGCACTTGCCCTAGTAGGCCTCTGCCCCTCCCACACTTCTGTATCTGACAATGCCAAAAGTCTGGCTGCCTCTCACCCGCCTTCCTCCCCTGTCCATATGCCTACCCTACCCTCTCCTCTCCTCTCTCCTCATCCTTGACCTCCTGTATTTTGCCCCTCCCATCATCCTACCACCCCCTCCTTTTTTTCCTTTTCCCTCATACCCACACCCTGTCTGCTCCATGCAACATGTGTCCCTGTATCCTATTATGTAAAACAAATGTTTATTTTATGTGATATCAATGTTTTGACGTGGAACCTTTGTAAAAGAACCCTGGGCTCAAAGGTAACTTGTAATCCTAGAATTGAAATAAATAAATAAATAAAATAAATAATGAACTCTCCCAGGGACAGCATATACACCACAAATAACATTGGTGACAAGATCAAGCCCTGAGGCACTCCACATGGCAGGAGCTTCAGGGAGGAGGAGAAATTCCCTATCACCACCTGCCGCTTCCTGCCAGAGAGATAGGACTCAAAACAGTTGATGACAGTACTGGTTAGTCCTCAATATTCTCTAAGGTGATCAAGAAGCACAACATGATCCACAGTGTCAAATGCTGATGAGAGATCAAGGAACACAAGAATTGACCTGTCTCCTCTATCTCTAGCCCTGAGGAGGTCATTTTGTATCCTAACTAATGCCGTTTTTGGTGCTATGCCTGGCCCTGAAACCCAACTGGAGTGGCTCATAGATATCAAAGGTCATGAGGTGTTCCTCGAGCTGCTGCACCATTATTTTCTCAACAACCATTCCTAAAAATGGAAGGTTGGAAATTGGATGGTAATTCACTAAGATATCAGGGTTGAGAGATGGCTTCTTCAAGAGTGGCCTCACCAGAGCCTCCTTCAAGGCATCTGGAAAGACTCCTTCCAACAACGAACACCGGACAATCCCAGCTAACACTGAGCCAATGGTCCTGACACATCTCATTAAGAAATGAGTCAGGGCTGGATTCGGTACATAATAAGTGTGCCTGAGCTTTGAGATCACCTCGATGACCTAGGCCACCTGCAATGGATTAAACTCCCCCCCCAGACAATCGAAGCACCTCTGCTGCCCCCAGGATAATCACTGTGAGGCGAATCTTGCCTCACTGATTGAGACCCCGACCGGATAAAGGACACCCTGTCAGAGAAGAACTGAGCAAACTCGTCACATAATGTGGTTGAAAAGTCTTTTTTTGGCTGTAGACAGACTGGATGCAAAAGTCTGTCCACAGTCCAAAAAAGCTAAGATGGTCTGTTTCTCCCTTTGGCAATCTCCCTGGACAGGAACTCTGCCTTCTTACTGTTGATTGCCCCTTGGTAATCATAACAATGAGCACGCAAGGCCAGTTTGTCATCCTCCGACCAGGTCTTCCACCAGCAACATTCCAGCTTCTGACCTCTGATCTTCATCACCTTCAGATCCCCATTCAACCAAGGGGATCTCATGTGAGAGACTCTGGGTCATATACAGGCCAGTGCAATGGCATTAAGCACCTTGGATACCACCTTATTATAGGCGACCACCACCTCGCCCTTGCCAATCACACATGCCACATCTATACTAGATAAATCAGCTACCGCCAGCAGTCCCTCTGGGGACAATCCATATAAAAGGTGATAGCTAATCATCTCAACATGGGAGAGACTTTTAGGGGGGGTCTCCAAACAAGAACTTCACTGTGTAATGATCAGACCACGTGACCTGATCAGTCCTGAGATTCATCACCTCAAGCTCCAGTGAGAAAACCAGGTTCAATGTGTGGCCATGGTGATGGGTCCCAAAAGAAACCACTTGTGTCAGGCCCAATGCTGTCATCAACTGGAGGCAGCCATGACCAAATTGCAAGGATTAATCATTGATCCAGGCATTGAAGTCCCCAGGAATCAACCATCTGAGGGACTCCAAAACCTTGCTGACATTGAAGTCCATGATCTCCTGCAGGAAATCTCCTCCTGACCCACGAGAGTGGTAAATGAGGAGAATCCTGCAGCCTTTTCCTGGACCCTCACACACTGCCACACACTCAAAGGACCCCACTGGGGGCACAGTGAAACCCAAGCTGGATCTAAAGCAGATGGCCACTCCCTCACCCCTGCATTCTCTCCTCAGGCAGTGCACCACAGAGTGCCCAGAGGGGGACAGCTGCCTCCAAAACTAGCTAGGCATTGTCACCCAACCAGGTCTCTGTAATGCAAGTCAGACTGACTGAAGAAATCAAGTCTGCCATAATTGCACTCTTGTTCATCATCAATCTGGCATTGCACAACACAGCCCAAAGGGGACTAGTGGATGATGCAGGCCCCTCGGCTACCTTCTGACTCAGTCTGATAGGATCACTGGGGATGGAAACCAAACATGTCTGGTCTCTCTCTAGGCTTCATCTAATCCCAGGGCATCTCCTGTTCTTCACCAGCCCAATATCCTTCACCTCTGCTGAGCCTGCTGCACCTCACTGCTGCCAACCTCCATGCTTCCTAGTGATGCTGTCCTCACTGCAGTGCCTAGCTGCAGTAGCTGAAATAGGGAGGTCAGCAAAGGGGTGGAGGTCATGCAGCTGGGATGCATCAAAATCAGTGTGAGAGGGTCCAAGGCTCTGGCACATCCCCAAAACTAATCATCATGTCTTAAAATACCACTGTCTTAAACACCCGACTATCACAAAACTAACAGGGATAGCCACACATCTACTAGGGCTGTTTAAAGACCTATAACATTCACAGCTCACATCCACCTTAATACACAAAAAAAATGTAAACACACACACACACACACACACACACACACCAAAAACCCCCAAACACTAAACAATTCCCTCCCAAAACCTCCCACCCTTCCTAAAATAATAAACAAATTAACCAAATTTTAATCTTTAGGAGATATCAAAGAAACTGTGCCATGGAAAAAAGGTTCAAAATAACAGCAGCTCCTTTTCAGGAACAATGTCCAAAAGTTCACTGTGGTTTAAAGTTAATATGGTCAGCAAGAGTTTAAATCCATTTGCAGTCTCTGCAGAAGCAACAATATCTGCAGTGAGCTCTCACCAAACTGAGGAAAGTCACAAATATAGAGCAATGCTCTCACTGCCATGCTCCCAAGACATTACTCAGATCAGGTGCTTCAAAGCTGGTGAATTTCATAAGGCAGGAGGGTAAATTTCTGGAGCAGACAATTTTTCAAGCAGTTCTTTACCCCAGAGACTATTCTCACTTGCACTGGGGTCAGACTTACTTGAGTGCAGATCAAATAATATATGGAGGCATGTACTCACCAGGCCGGGACTCAGAAACTGTCCCCAAAACACCTTCCAGCACTGCTCTCACCAGTGATAGACGTAATCTGAAAAATGGGCAGTTGTTAGACAACAGGGAATACTCCCCAAGCCAGGACCAGCAGCTATAAATTCCAGAATGAACAACAGTCAGAAAATCCAAGGTTGCAAACTCGCACTAGTGTGTTCCACACCACAGCTCACCTACCAAGTCAAGTAAAAGATGTCAGGTACAGCAGACAAGTAATCCAAGGTCACAGCCCCACACTGTTGACTCGCACCTGGCTTACCTACCAGCAACGAACACTTCAGTAGAACAGATGTCCTGAGTCCAGTAAAGCACTCATATAACCGGACTCCGCAAGCCAAAGTTCAGCAGTTAGTTAGTCCAGGGGTCGAAGCCCATAATTGTACCCTAACCACTACTCACCTACCAAACTGAACACTGCAGTGCTAGATTCTCTGGCCTTTAGGAGGTCTTCCCACATGCTGACTTCCTTGACCAAAACCTTCTGATCCAGTTGATCACTTCCAGTAACCTCCAATGACTGCAGCAAGGGCAAAACTTAGCACTCTACTGTAGTCACTCCTCCAGTCTTCTCTCCTAGAGCAGATTCCACAGCACTATTTCGAGTCCTCTCTAAAAACAAAAAAACTAACTCCTCAAACTAAATTCACTACCCCATCACTACCTATCACTTATACCCTGATCCTCACATCTAGCTAAAAATAGAACTAAAATGAAAAACTCTGGACATGTCAAGCAGTCACAGAGTCACAGCACAATAATTTCTCCTAAAAAAAAAATAGATAAAATAAATAGATATGACCAAAAAGGAGGAAAATAGGCCCAGCCTGGCCACCATCTTGCTCCAGATAGATCTTCAGATCTATCTTCAGCTAGATAGATAGATAGATAGATAGATAGATAGATAGATAGACAGACAGACAAGCTACAGAGAGAAAGAGAGAAAGAGAGACAGACAGACAGACAGGCAAACAAAGTTAGGGGTTAAGCATAGAACCTATTACTCAACCCTAACTATTCTGGTGCTACCATACCAATATAATATTATCACTATGTTAATGTGTTATTAATGCCTTAATAACACATTACTACCAACACAATACGAACCACCCCAATAACACATGTAACAAGCCCCTTAACAGTACAAGTAACAAGCCCCTTAATAATACATGTAACAAGTCCCTTAACAGCACATGTAACAGTCACCCTACACCCAATTCTGTGGTAAAACACAGGACACAGAAATAGTGTTCAGTATAATGCAGGATATCAAATAAGATGGCAAAGGCTGGCATACTCATGAAATAATACCATCTCAGGGTCAAAAAAGCTCACAGAGCCCATTCCTCCTTTCGGCTCATGGCGTTATGGCTTTCTCGACCTCTTGATGGTTTTATTTACTTGTATATCACACTTTGCCATCATTTATGTCTCTCTCTGAGACATGGTTGGGACTTTTTCCCATTATAAAAAAACAGCAGACATTTCCACATATCTGGTAGTAATTAACACTACTTATGAAACTACACATCTTATTAAAATATAATGCACAACCTATTCATTAACCATTACAAGTATAGACACAGTATATACATTATTATAGCATTAACATGTGTAACGATCACCAGAATAACACATGTAACAACAACATACAAAACACCCACATTATAGCCCTAGCAGCCTCTCCAACTACAGTCTCTTCAAAAAAGAAGCAGACATGTAAAAAGAAAGTATTCCTAACATAATCTGCATACCATCAGCCCTCATCTTTTACCAAACTGCCACACACCTGTAAAAAAGTTACCTTGTGTAACTTGGGTGTCCCTGGGTTACCAAGCACAAAGTCAGCCCCCAAATCACTACCAACCACTTTTGCTGCTGCCTCCATATCACAGACAATCATACACCTGGAAATAAAAGGTACCCTTTGTACAAACAGGGTCCTCAAGTTACACTGCACGAAGTTAACCCCCCAATCACCTACCAATCACTTTAGCTGCTCCCTTCCATTCTACTTCTTTCAATGCTGCTCCATCTCTAACATGCTAAACAAGAATAAGAGAAGCCATTCCAAAACCACTCTTCCTTTCCTAGGAAGCCACTGCACTATGGAAACTGAAAGTACCAAACCTATGCAGCCCTTGAAATATCTCTGCACTACAGAAAAACTAAGGTGAACTCTATAGAAGGAACACCACTACATTACGGAAACATGATAACATAAGCACATACACTAAATACGCTATGCATAAAAAAATCACACATTTTCTTAAAACAAAACAGACCAACCTAATGTAATATATAAAACACTGGAGCGGTAACTCCCAGATATTCATAAAACATCACCTTCTTGGGATTGAACAAGCTCATAAAGGCCACTCGCCCTTCTGGCTTGTAGCTTTATGGCATGTTCAACCCCTAGATGGTGATATTTTCTCATATCTGACACTTACCTCTCAACACACACACACACACACACACACACCCCTTAGCCAGAAGCATTTGGTTTTCTGCTGGGTGGCTTACCTGGCAGATCATGTCATGGTGTAGTGTAGCACAATTAAAAGAACAAAAGGGATCACGTGATGGCTATCTGAGGGAGAACAGCGTGTCTCCGCTGCTCCCAGCTCCTCTTGCAAACAATAATTTTACATATCCTGAAAGCTTCTACTATAGCCAAATCTGCACCACTATGTGAAGAAAATTTGCAGTTCTCAAATCGGTGTCTGGAATATGGATATAGAAATGAAAAAGGCACCTCTATGCCACTCGCCCCCTTCCACACCGGAGGAAGAAAAGGCCGCAAAGAGGCCTAAACAACAGGACACCAGTTCATCCCAAAATCCACCAAGCCACACAACACTCACCAAGGAATGATTCCTCAAAATAATGCAAACCCTGCAGGAGACAATTTCTGTGATATCAGTGGATCTCCAACAGCTATGTTCTTTGGTGGAATCGCTTTTCGATACAAGTCAGTGACTCGGAAGCAAGAATTACATCCATAGAGAAATGGCAAGGGAGAGCTGACCAGGACTGCAACCACATGAAATGTGGGCTAAAAAACTCGAAGACAAGTTAGAGGACTTGGAAGGTACAGTTGGCGCAATAACTTCCTGAAAGAAGAAGGTATGGCACCCATTTTATTCCTCCAGAAGTTCTGGGTCAAAATCGCTGGGCCATCACCAAATGTCAGCACATATATCATTGAGAGGGTGCACTGCTTCCTGCACCCCCCTCCTCCAGTTGGTGCTCCTCCTCAGCCCCTGATTTTTAAATTACCAAATTTCCAAAATAAGCAGCACATCCTGGCAAAAACCAAAGAGATTCAGGATCTGCTATGAGAGGGACACAAAATATGAATAACCCAGGACTTGCCTCAGACCGTGTGGGCTAAGAGACAAGAGCTCCACCCCACAGTATCCAAATTAATAGTGGCTGGAAAACCATTTAGGGTCCGGTACCCTGCTATGCTGCAGGTAAAGCATGCCAAGAAATGGGTTTTTTTTTTTTGAAACTCCAGAACAAGCGTTGACTGAATTAAGGTCCCTGCTTCCTGACCTGTTCAAATGAAGCTCATTGCAGAGTCAGTAAGACGTCTCTCTCTCCACGGGTGCAATGAGCATATAAGTGTTCCTAGATGTTGCCATTAGCCCTGATGGGAGATTTCTATGTTCTGGCAGCCCTGAAATATGTTTAAAATGCAGATCCTTTCTACCATAAACTTAGGGGGAACTACTGTTAGGAAAGCAGCTTACTACAAGAATTCACTCAGTGGCAGCAATGTAGTCCAATTTTACTTACAGGTACTGGCGATAAGGTCTTACAAGACTTAACATGCTACTATGATTTTATTAAGGGTGGTAAATCCTTGTGCAGCCACAACTTGGTTTCCTTTTCATTTCCATTCCAGACAGGAATGGCCCAGTTTTATGTTGACAATTTATGGTGGTCTGCTTGGTTCTGTTTGCTTATAACTATCTAAAGTATTACTAACTTGAGACTACTGATGCAAACTACCACCTCATTTCTTTTGTATACAAGGCACCCTGCAGGATTAATGCCCACAGACTGTGCTGATAATTTGTCATAAATACAGGGCGCTTTACTTATTTGGATATAAACAGTTGTAATGGTTACAATAGAAACTTAGTTACCTCAGGGCATGTGTTTTTTTCAGTAAATTTGCCTATAACTTTTTCTATAAGGTTCCAATGCTGTTTACTGCAAATTGTTTGTGGGGGGGAGACTATGAGTGGACTTTCTCTGTTTAGCATTGTAAACATCACCTGATGGTGTATTGAAGGTGGTGCAGTTAGTTAGAACTGGGGGCTAGTAAGCTTAGTTTTTCAGTGTGTTTTATTGTTGTTTATGTGTGGGTTTTCTGTGGGGATGGTGGAGTAGGGTGGGGGACAGGGTGGTACATCAACAATATCATGCAACTCAGTGCCATATCCATGGGGAGGGAGGAGGGGTGGGAAGTGCCTCATCAATATATGCTCCCATGTAGCGATAGTCTGCGTAGGGTATAGTGAGGGACCTCTGTATATACCACCTCAAGCCCACCTTCTCCTTAATTAAATGGGAGGTCCTATACCTTTATCAGCAGGAACATAAAATGGGCACAAGATAGAAGTAAGAGGTTGACAATCTTGCATCATCTTCAGCTTCTCAAAGCAGGAATAGTCTACCTACAAGAGACGCATCTTCGGAGGGAAGATGTTACGTTTTTTAGGAGAAATTGAGTGGGACAGGTCTTCGGTTCTGGATCCTCCTCGAGGAGAGGAGGAGTCACAATACTAATTGCTAAGACAATTCCCTTTGAACTGGTCCAGGAATGGTGGGGCCCAGATGGGTGCTATATTATTCTCCATAGTACTTTAGAATCTCACCCCATCTTGTTAGGCTCCATTTATGGACCAAATATAGACTCCCATCAATTCTTCACCCATTTACTAACTTTGCTTGTTTCGGACCCTCCTAAATTGATAATCTTGGGTGGAGACTGGAATTTGCTACCCCAGACCAATTAGGATAGGTCAGGCCATAGGAAAATGGGATTAACTCCAGCTCAGTGAGCTCTTAGAGACCTTATGAGGGCACAGGGACTATAGATGCCTGGCGTATTCTAAATCCAAAAGAAAGACAATATTTCTTTTACTCCACCTCACATAGCACATTCTGCCAAATTGATTGCTTTCTTATTAGTTCATTCAGCCTCCTGGGTGTTTTGGCTGCCACAATGCATGCTTGAGTCTTGTCAGACCACTCCCCTATCAGTATTTCCTGCCTATTGGGGCCTGGGATTTAATGAGATTCCATCTAGCATTTAAGCAACCATCTCCTGAAACCCCCCACATCCCTTACCCATATCCAAGACTTTATTACCTCCTTCCTGGAGAAGAACATGGGCTCAGTGGGTAGACTCAAAATAATTTAGACCACTCTTAAGTGTACCCTGCGAGGTGAATTCATATGATTAGCGGTAACATGTGTCTGTAAAGCCCGGGACTGGTTAGCCTCACTACTTTCTGAGATCACCCACTTGGAACACTCCCTGAGCCACTCCTCCAGTGCCTCAGACTGGGCCAACTTACACCACTTGCAATCACAGTATTTTGAACTCATGGCTCAGAATTCAGAACTTGCCTTGCATCATACCAAATTTAAATATTTAGAGTCTGGGGAGAAGATGGGCAAACTTTTGGCTCTTAGGCTACGGCAAGTGGAAGCCACTAGATTTGTACCTGGTCTTCAGCCTTCACAAGGTGAAGCTGTAGTCACCGATTCCAGGAAAATAGCCTCTGTTTTTGAAAAGTATTTCCAGGACTTTTACTCAGTGGATATAGAATCCTGTCCCCCTACCCAGGTTATTATCACCTATTTAGACTCTGTCAATCTCCCTAGACTATTCTCTATCTCTGCTGCATCATTGGGCTCCCAGATCAGATTAAGTGAAGTGCAGCAGGCAATCAAACAATTACCCTTAGACAAGGCTCCAGGACCGGACGGTCTCTCAATTTATATAAGTCCTGCCTCTCCCAACTTGCCCCCCCTCCTGGTGGAAGTCTTTAATTTCTGGTTTGAGAAAGGATTGACAGATTCTGTCTTCTTAGAGGCCGTAGTTACTCTTCTTCCAAAACTGGGAAAAGACCCCCTATTCCCTGGAAATTACCATCCTATTTCATTATTAAATACTGATGCAAAAATCCTTGCTAAAATCCTGGCAAACTGTCTCTCCTCGGTTATGGGGGAGATTATCAGCCACAAACAAGTGGGCTTTATGTCAGGATGGCTATCGGGAGACCATATGAGGAAACTGCTCCACCTCATTTCTGTGTCTGGGGAATCTGATAAGCCTGTGGCCTTAGTCTCCCTTGATGCCGAAAAAGCATTTGATCGGGTCTCCTGTGAACTCCTTTTTGCTTCCCTTCACCATTTTGGTATTCTTTCTGATTTCATTAAATGGGTCCAAATTTTATACACTTGCCCTATAGCATGGATCTGGAGCAATGACTGTCTATCTGACTATTTCCTCTCCGACGTGGCACCCGGCAGGGTTGACCACTTTCCCCCATTATGTAATGTTTATTTGGAACCCTTGATCCGTAAACTAATCAACTCCCCTGCCCTGCTGGGTACTCAAGTGGAAAGTAAGCAATATTCCCTCTCAGCCTATGCTGATGATCTGCTTTTACATCTGGAAAACCCGCAATTTACCATTCCTATCCTGTTGGCCGAAATAAGAGACTTTTCAGAAGTCTCTTATTATAAACTAAACCTCTCCATATCCAAAGTTCTCTCCTTGAATAACCATATGGTCTGAGCCAAACTTAATGATTTGGGCTTGTCTTGGGAGCCTAGCTCACTGACATACTTGGGTATCAAAGTATCCAGAAGTCTCTCTGCCATGATCAAAAGGAACTTCACTAAATTGCTCCATACTTTAAAATTAGACTTAGAAAGGTGGGATGCTATCCCTCCCTCTCTGTCTCTCTCTCTCTATGGGGGTGGATTAGTATTATTAAAATGAACGTACTCCTTTGAGTGTTATATCCAATCATTATGCTGGGATTCTACTTCCCTAAAATTTGGTTCACTTGGCACTAAGGTACCTTTAATGCTTTTCTATGGAATAAGAAGGGTGTTCACAGGGCCTACAACAAACTTATTGCCCCTAAATTACACTGTGGCCTAGCAGTCCCCTCTTTTTTCACATACTATGGAGCCCAACACATTAGTAAGCTAGCTCTTTGGATAACTAGGTCCGCCCCACTGGAGCCCCAAGGGTACACCTCTCTATGGCTTGAAATAGAAAGGTCCCTAGAAAATAAAAATCACTGGCATATTCTTCCCCCTCACAGGTCCCTAGCTCTTTATGGAATTCCCCAATTGGGTGGTCAATAAAGGCCCTACATCAAATCCAAGCCCACCTTTCAGTGAATTGGCAAGGGTCTCATGAGCAGCCTATTTTAAATAACCCTTATTTCCAGATAAATAACTGCCCAATCCCAACCTCCTTCTGGACCCCCCCTTCCCGGAGGCATGCACCCTCTCTACATTTCTGGTTGGGGATGCAATAATTCCCTTTTTTTCACTCCAACCCCAACGCCAAGTTCCTGGTAGAGACTTCTTCAAATTTCTACAAACCAAAGAGGCTATCCTTTCTTTTCTGGGACAGAAATCTTGGTCTTCTCCTTCCAGAGAAGAATTATCCTCTCTTTTCAAGGTAGTTGATCAGCCACATGCAGTCTCTAAGATGTACAAATTTCTCCAATCCCTGGATTCCCACCTCCCTTCTGGCACATGCTGTTACTGGGTTCGGGAGTCATCTCTCCCCACCAAAGAGGTAGTCTGGAAGAAGATCTGGTGTTCAATTTATAAATTCATTAAACAGGATACACTTCAGCTTATTCAGTTATGCACAATCTTTATTACACCCCGACCAAACTTAATAAGATGGGTAAGCTTCCCTTTTCCTTATGTTCTCAGTGTGGAGAGGCTCCTGGAATAATATATCATTTATTATAGAACTGTCCAAAGTCCCAAGTTTTTTGGAACTCGATCAAACAAGTGCTTGACCCACTGTTGGGCCTCGAACCTCTCTTTACCCCCAAGAGTTGTCTCATAAATGTATTTCCTCCTGGAACCCCTAGAATAAGAAAATCCCATCTGGCCCGGATCGCTGCCACAGCAAAACTAACTATGTTAAGGCATTGGATACAGGACTCTCTCCCCCTCTGTAATGGAGTGGTACCATGAAATATTGACTGCTATTCAATTGGAGAAACATATATCCCGTATGTATAACAGACCCCAAACTTTCCAGATGACTTGGGAGCCCCTTCATACTCTCCTATCATTGTGGAAACTGTAAATTTTCACTTCCCCTTTAATAATACCTGGCACTTCCCTTACTCATATTGAGGATTTTAGGTGTTGGCATGGATGGTGGAGGGAGGAAGGGAGGGGCTGGGGTGGTGGATAGGTGGGGTGGGTGGGTGGGTGGAGGATGTGTTTGTTCTGTTATTTTGCTTGTGTATGTATTGTAACTGTGTGTGTTTTCCTATGCCATGATAACCTGTTCTATATTAAGGATTGCTTAAAATTCAAATAAGTATATTAAATGGGAAAAAAAAGAACAAAAGGATCTTTTGTTTCCCTTTGTTCTTTTAATTGATTACCATGTTTCTAGTAATTCGCATTGCCAGTCATCCCCACAACAGAAAACAACATGCCATGGATCTTAACTGTATATGTAGATAATAGACATATAGATGCAGCCAAAGACATGGTCAGATATTTCCTGACATTTCTGTGATAACTCTAGAGAACTTTCCTGCTTGCCTGCACTACCACTAAAAGGCCACCACAGAGAATTTCTTCATAAATATGGGAAATATCTGACTAAGTCTTTGGCTGCAACAATAAATCTATATCTCTCTCAATAACAATCTCATAATATCTATTATATATATTCCCCATTGAAACAAGAAAATTATTTCCCCATATTTGATGGTGGTGAATTGGCGTATTGACACCAGTCAGATAATTACACTGTATAAATGTGTTATTAACACCTTGGCAACATACTGTTGCCTAACACACTATACACTACCCAATTACACACCTAATAACACACGTAACAAGCACCTTAATAAGAGATGTAACAGCCTCCTTATTAACACATGGACCCACCACCTAATTACCACATGTAACACCTACTCTAAAACCTCTATACAGCAGTCTGCAGAAAGCTACCATAACCTACACTAAAAACCCACCCAACACCCTCTCTCCATCCTCAAGTCACCAAGCAACTATGTCCCTCAAAGCCGCAAATCCCTCAGTCACGATCCCCAGGCTGCTGCTACTGCCAGCCCTCTTATCCCATGATGCTCTCAACCTAAAAGCAGCTACTTTTGCTACCAGTCACACTATATGCCCCCTGCCTGAAAAGCTGCTCCACAGCAGAACAAACACTGCTCCCAACTACACACCACACTGCTCCTAACAACCCGACATGCTGCTCAAAACTGCAGGCAAGACACTAAGGGGGAAAACTGCCAAAACCATGCTTCCTTTTATAGGAGGCCCCTGCACTACAGAACTACTGCAAGGACAAACCCACTACACTATGGAAAATACAACCACTACAGTGTGGAAAAATACCAACAGTTATATCACTATACTACATAAAATCCCTACACTATGGAAAAACACCACCTACTGTATATGCCACTACACTATGAAAAATCATTACACTACAGAAAAACATTGGATACAGTAAACAGTGTCCAACCTAATGCATTATATAAAATAAAAGATGCCAAAGTCTGATGTACTTGGGAAATAATACCACCTTGAGGTTAAGCAAACTCATAAAGGCAGCTTGCCCTTCAAGCGTGTGGCGTTATGGCTTATTTCACCCCTCTGTGGTAATATTTCCTCGTATATCACACTTTGTTTCTCTCACTCTTGCTCTCTCTCTGTACATCAATCTATATACTTATATATTTATATTATACAGGCATGGTAGTGCCTGTACATTAGGGCTGTGTTGGGATTTCTAAAAAAAGGGCAATTTTCAAATGTTTATAACTCGGTCATCTCAAACCCTAGGACTGTATAATTTGGTATGCATCATCTCAGTTCTGTTGTCTACTAATTATTTTTGTAGTCATTAATGACATTAGTTCACACATGCTCAGTTTGCTGAAACAATAGCTTGAAAAGTTTATAGAGTTACACTTTGAAACTTAGAGATTTGTTAGATGCAGTGGAGCTATAAGTCCTTTTGGTGGTTTGGTGAAAAAATAATTAATTCATTTTGAAGTTATTAATGATTTATTGCTCACCCATGGTCAGTTCACTGGAAAAAGCATAACTAAATACTGTATTTCATTGAATAGAAATCACTTTCAAATACAAGCTGCAAGTCTAAAAGAATACAGTAAAGCCTCAATTATCCAGACTGATGAGGGACACCAATTTAATTCAGATACCTGTAATTGTGCAGTCAGATAACTGGGAGTGCTATGTTCAAGATACAACCTAACTGGTGCGAAATATTAACTGTTTATTTGAGTTGTTGGTGTGTTTGTTTTTTGAGGTATTGGGGGTGATGGGTTGTGGAGAAAGCACATTTTTTTTTGGTTTTTGATATGTTTGGTGACTAGTACTTCATGGGACTAACAGTACTGTATTGCAGTATTGAATTGTGTGGCACTTCTTGACTGAGACTTAATGCAGAGAGCTCTTAGCACTCATAGCAATCAGATGTTTAGCAAAGAAATGTCCAATAGTTTTTTGTTGTGGTGTTGCTGCCTTACTCCTAGCATCTTTAGCTTTTAGATTATGCAGCAGCAGCAGCAGGTAGAGCAAGTTACAGTGAGGCTGGTTTTCTAGCTCAGTCAGACAGTCACTGAAGGATTCTTATATCCTCAGCATGGCTTGGGACTGGCTTCAATGGTGGCTCTTCAATGCTTGGCTGCTGCTCATCAACACCTGCTAATTATTCTCTCATCATTGAGATGATGGCATCATCATCTAAATATTTTTGCCCATCCTCTCCAGCACTGTATGAGAGCCATGCATTTAGGTTCTGTTCCAATGTTTTATGTTGAGTTTTGTGGTAAGTTCAGTCATCAGTTTCATGTCATCAAGGGCATCAGTGTCAGCTACGACAACAGCCTACTCCTCCAATACGGGGTAAAAGTAAAGTAAAAATGTATTCATTTAGTGACCATTCCCAGAGGCTCAGGGCACTGAACAGATAGGCATACCAATAAAAACATACAGTAATAATAAACATAAAACAAAGAAAACATCAACAAACACAATACAATTTAAATAACCTGAATTATTTAAAATCAGGCAGCAGTTAGTAAGATGGAAACACTATAGGCAAGGCCCCTACTTTTCTGCGGCACAGTGGGACCAAATTCTGCGGCAAGACTACCATTTGCCGCAGAACTTCTGCGGCAGTAGTTTGTAATTTCTGCGGAAGTTCTGCGGCACTAACAAACTACTACATCACAGTATCAGCTTGTCATCCTGACTTCACTTTCATGGCAATGGTTATAGCAATCAGGATTGTGGAAAGCACAGTAACACTATTTCAACAAGCATTTGTCAATGCCGAATGTTGGCTTGCTGGCATTGGCATTGGTAGTGCAGGAGTTAGACAGATGCATCATAGGAATGGCAGTGAAGTATTGAACTGATGCCAACCCACCCCCACCTTGCAGAGAGTGACAAGCAGTAGGGTGTCCCTTTGGGTGTTTGGTAGTGCAGTGCAGAAAAAGATGTCGGGCAGGATGTGAGAAATGACAGCTGCACAGTTCATAAGGAGGAGGAAAAAAATGCCAGTGTTGAAAATGTGGCATGTAAATATACCAAATTTGTGAAGCTACTAGGGTGCGTGGGAAATATGCAATGCATGCTTGCAACACTGCCATTGTTTATGGGCGTTTGGCACCAAATTTTCAACATAGGCATTTTAGCACCTCTGCTCATATACAGTGTTACTGTTATTTCCTCAAAATGTCCCAAGAAGTGATTTCGCACAGCGACCATGCTATTCTGCGCCGGAAGTGCGAAAACACATTTTGGGCATGATATGTCAAATGATGGCTGTACTGTTCATCAAGAGGTGTGGAAAAATGGCAATGGTGAAAATCCAGACTGAAAATATCACAAATGCACGGCTGATGCAGTGCGTGCAATCTACTGGCGCATGCTCATGCCACAGTTATTTTTATGGAGTATCATCACCATATTTTCAGCATACCATTTTAGGTCCTCTGCTCATGAACTGTGTCACTGTCATTTTCATCATCTGGCCCAAACACTGATTTCCCACAGCGACTGCGCTATTATGCGCTGGAAGTGCGGAAACACATTTTGGGCAGGATGTGGAAAATGACAGCTATACTGTTCACAAGAAGGTGTACAAAAATGACAATGCTGAAAATCCAGCAGTAAAATATTGTGAATGCGCGAAGTTATGAGCCTGCGTAGCAAGTGCACAATGCACACTCATAAAACAGGCATTTGTTGGATTTTTTCCACCAAATTTGGAACTTAGGCTTTTTAAGAGGGCACCTCATGAACACTGCCACTGTCATTTCATTAATGGGCCCCGGAAGGTGATTTCGTACAGTGACTGTGAAATCACCTTTTGAGGCCGATAAACATCATGATAGTGACAGAATTCATGAGGAGGGGCCCCAAAAACCCCATGTTGAAAATTTGGTGCAAAAGTCCAAGAAATGGCTGAGATATGCAACAAAGTTGAAAAAACCCTATTCACTCCATTATACAGCTTATCGGCATTTCCTCGTTCGCGGTCAGCTTTGAAGAGTGCAGATGTGTTCCGGTCCACTGAAGATTGTCACGATGGACTCGAGGTAAGTATGGGGTCAGGGGTGAGGGCAGGGTGCACAGTGGGTGGGTGCGGGTGGGGGAGGTGGACCTAGACTACGAGGACCCGTTTTCATGTGTAGAGGTACAGAAAGCGTCGGCGGGACAGTTTGGCACACTGGGTGGGCTCCCAGTGTGCCACCTAAAGTGAGTTTGTGGGGAGGGTTAATGGCGACAGGAGATTGGCACCCTCGTCGGCACACAACATGGGGGTTAATGCCACTGGGAGTTAGGTGCCCCACCCGGCAAACAAAGCCGCTGCACTGTTTTGGCACACTGGGGTGGGCTCCCAGCATGCCACCTAAGTGGGTTTGGGGGTCACTAGCTGACAGGGATTGGGCACCCTCATCGCACACAACACGGGGGTAATGCCAGCTGAGTTGGGCACCCTCGGCATTCAACAGTTGGGGGTGGTGCCGACGGAGAGTGGGCTCCCCCATCAGTGTGTGACAAAAGAGGGGGGCGCGAGCTTCACCCGCCATGTGGGGGCTTCGGTGCCATGTTTCTAGTAATGTTTGTGTTGGCAAGGCATGTACGGGAGGCATCTTGATGCCGCTGCTTGACGAGCTTGTCTCTGATTGCAGCAGCACTTTGTTTACAACTTTTGTCCACTTTACATAATGTTGGTGTCAGCGCTAGCATGCTGGCTTATTGGGGAATGAGGGATGCACCTACTGATGCGTGCCCTGCATTCACCCAACAGCAGCCGCTCCTCCAAATCTCCACTCTCCCAATATGTTGACCTGCGCGTAAACGCGGCAAGCCAGCATAAAAAATAACAGACTTATAGAAATTATTTTTTTACCTAAAAAAGCAAAACAAATGTCTCTCCCTTAAGGTCCTAGCCTATTGCATAAATGACATATGCAGAGGGGACCTTATGTGATAAATAAGGTTTTCTATATGCATGCTATCTATCCCACTAATGAAGTCTCTACTGTGTATCACTTATATACTTGTATGAGCTTTCTACACCACTCATGAGGTTCCCACTGTGTATCACTTATATATTTATATGCAATCTGTAACATACATACAAATATGTGTGTGTTTGTGTGTGTGTGTATAGTGAGAGAGACAGAGAAACTGTATATGTACTGGGAAAATTCTGCTGTACGCAGATGATACCGTCCTCTTTGCCACTGACCGTAACCCCTCTTCCCTCCAGGTTTCCCTACAAAGTGCCTATAAAGGCGCTGAAGCTTGGCTTAAAGAGCATAGATTGGTCATAAATCTTAAAAAATCTAAAACCATGCTCTTCGCCCACCCTCAAAACAAATCTTCCAACTCCTCTCTCCGTATCCTCTCCAGCTCTAAACAACAACTGGAGCAAGTCCACTCCTATAAGTATCTAGGGATCTCATTTGACTCAGTCCTCTCCTACCATACCCACATCGAAGCACTCGCTTCTGTAACCAATATACGACTTGGTATCCTGTACCGCTACAAAAACTGTCTTCCGATGCCCTCCGGGCTTGCAGTTACATCCCTCCATACTGTCCCTGGTGGACTATGGGCTACCTATCTACGGTGCTGCCAACATGACTGCCCTCAACAAAATCCACCTCCTCCTAAATAAGGCATGCAGGCTAATCACTGGGGCCTTCAGGTCACTCATACCTGCTAACTGCTGACCTTGCAGCAATGCTTGACCTCAATGAGCGCCTGCTTTACCAAACGTGCCTCATCTCAAAAAAAACCTTACTAGGACTTTCTCCTCCCGGGCTGACTTCCTCCCTCCTCCTAGCCCAGCCCCTAGTCAGCACCCGAACCTCCTGAAAAGCCACCTTCCTGGTTCCTCGAGCTAGGACCTCACTTGGACAGAGATCTTTCTGCCATAGAGCCCCTTCTTGGTACAACACTCTTCCTCGGGCAATCACTGAAATCCCCACCATCTCCACTTTCAAAACTGCCCTCAAAGCGGTTGTTCAGCAAAGCGCTGCTGCACCTGTAACGGATGCTCAAACCCCCTCTGTCCTGACAATGCCCTCTGGGCAGCTCGTCTCCTGCCTTCTTATTTCTAACAACTACACTACTGCCATGATCCCACGGCCTACTGTATCGCTACTGACAGAGCGAACCATGTTTGCATTCCTTATGCTGCTTGCTGTGATGCCAGCTTATATGCTACTCTGTTACCATACGGAGCAAACCTCCGTCTGTACTACTCCTGTATCATGCCTACGCTTCTTGTAACCTGATATCATTGACCTGTTTTGGCTGTTTATCAATTTACCTGTACTGTTCCTGTCTCATGCCTTACGTTCCTTGTTATCTGACACAGTTAACGGTTTGGCTGTTTTTCACGCTGCAATGACATACCTGTATGCTGCTAAACCCTGTATTTTACCATGCTTGATTATACCAGAACTTGCTCTGTATTACTCTACCAATGTTTGCTGTACCCATGTGCCATTTATGCTTGTCTCTTTATGCTCATGCTCTCCTACTGGATGTATTCTGTTTGCTGTATTATCTGTATTATCTTCCATTGTTGATGAGGTACCTTTGGAAATGAGCCTCTGGCTCAAAGGTTGTAAACCGATTGCAATATAAATAAATATGTGTGTGTGTGCGTGTGTGTGTGTGTGTGTATATATATATATATATATATATATATATATATATATATATATATTTTTAATTTCCATGAAATTGCATCCTCATTCATACAGGTCCCATTGGAAATGGAATAAACGGAATAGAGGAGTTATTGTAAAACTCATTTTTCATGTCAACCTGCTTCCCCATACATGCTACGTAACACCATTAGGCCATGACATGCATATGAACCGATTGTGAGATAAAGCCCTCCAGCCCATCACAATATGTCCAACGTGTGACAGAACACTGCACCATACCTTCCCAGGCTCCGAGCAGTGATGTGTTCCACCAATCCTTGTGCTGCCCAGCCAGCTCCCAGAGCTAATCTCTGAACCTGAGTTGCCGGTGCAGAAGCACAGCATGCTTCCCTTTGGCCCAACAGCTGTCCCTGCACACAACATTTCTCCGTAACTTTTAGGTGATTCTATCAACCAATGACAATATGTAATCAATAACCCAGGCAAAAATGCGTACAGTGCAATTATTTATTTAACAGATCTATACATTATTATATTTCTCTTTTCTGGGCATAATTACTTTATTATATTATTAAATGGCAGTTGAATTCATTTTATCAGTTATTCATTTTAGAGGGCATCTCTATACCGTAAAGGCACAAATAAGTTTGTACAAAGTGAGGTATGGACTTAACAGGTCTGTGCCATTGACAAGGTTTTGTTTAAGCTGGACCTAGTGCAATAATGTAAGACTGAAAATTGTATTAGGCTGTAGCGAAGGTTGCGTAAATATCCCCATGCCTGATGTGCTTTGCCACCATCTCTGGCAGTGGGAGCTGTGATAGATAAGTGACTGTTCATATCTGTTGCAGAATGCAGCCATTTCATTAGCTAATGTATGATGTTATAGCAATGATAACATCACATTCTGTGCATATAGGGGGTTTAGGATATAAAAAGAGGGGAAGAAAACCAGATTCTATGGATAAACAGAAATATTAATAAAAAATCACCAAGAAGAGTGAATTCTGTGGCACCGAAGAAGTTCTGCGGTAGATTGCAAGTTCTGCACAAAATTCTGCAGCCGCAGAATTCTAGGGGCCTTGACTACAGGCAGTCTACAAATGCCTTTTTAAAAAGAAGTGCCTTCAGCTCCATCTTAAAAATTGTCACCGTTGAGGCCTCCCTCAAAGATTTTGGAAGTGGGTTCCAGAACACTGGGCCTGCCACCTCAAACAGATGGTCTCCAGAGGACTTTAGTCAGGCCCTGGAATCCACTAGGAGGCCCTCAGTGGAGGAGTGGAGTGAGTGCATGGGATGGACAGGAGTCAGAAGGTCATTCGGGTAGCCAGGGCCCAATTCATGTAGGGCCTTATAGGTGAGCAAACCCACCTTGAGGATGATCCTCCACCTAGCCAGCAGCCAGTGCAGCTTGTGAAGAACTGGGGCCACATGGCAGGACCTCAGAAGGCCCATCAGCAACCTGGCTGCTGCATTCTGCACCAACTGCAGGCATCAGAGAACCCATCCATTGACCCCAAGGTACACAGTGTTGCAATAATCGAGTCATGAAGTCATAAATGCATGCACCAGTGATGGCAGGTCATTAGGCGGAATCAAGGCTTTAATCCAGACAACATTTCTCAGGTAGTAGAAACCACTTCTGATGACAGATGGCACCTGAGCATCAAGTGTCAGTTCATCATCAAGGATGATACCCAGATTTTTCACCTTGCTAGATGCTGCCAAGGAAAGTGGGGCCAAGGAATAACCCTGTTCCCATCCCAGCAGTACCCACATCCCACCGGCAACCAGGCTCAATGACCAGCACCTCCATCTTGTTAGGATTTAGTCTCAGCCAGCTAGAGGACATCCAGTCCTGAATCTCAGCCAGACATTTATTTAGCACCTCCATGGCATCAACCATCCGTGGTGCAAATGGCATGTACAGCTGGGTATCATCTGCTTAGTAGTGGAAACCCAAGCTGTACCATCTAATGATCTCACCAAAGGGAAGGATGTACACCATGAACAACATAGGTGACAGAATCAAGCCCTGGGATCTCCACAAGGCAGGGGCTTTGGGCAGGACAATAAATTCCCCATCACTACCCTCTGCAACCTGCCTGTGAGAAAGAACTCAAACCAGTGGATGATGGTACCAGTGAGTCCATAGAGCTCCCTTAAGTGACCCAGCAGCACTATGAGGTCCACAGTGTCAAATGTTGAGGAGAGATCAAGGAGAATGAGTATTGACCACTCCCCTCTATCTCTCATCCTGAGGCAATCATTCTGCACCCTGTCTTACACCATTTCAGTGTTATGCCTTAATCTTAATCCTGACTGGAAGGGCTCATATATGCCATAGGCCATGAGGTGTGCCTCAAGCTGAACTTTCTCAATAACCTTACCCAAAAATGGGAGGTTAGAGATTAGTCTATAATTTGCCAAGTTGTCAGGGTTGAGAAATGGTTTCTTTAGATGCGGTCTCACCAGTGCCTCTTTCAAGAAAACATCCTCCAAAAGTGAACACTGGACCATCTCGGTGAACACTGGACCAGTAGACTCAGCATACCCACTAAGAGACAAATCAGGCCCAGGACCGGTTCGCAGTATGTGACCCACAACTTCAAATTCACCTCACAAACCTCTGCCACGTTCTCAGAGAGTTGGTGCTTTGAAGTGAAAATATTGCCTTTTTACGAGGTGACAGGAGACAGTCTATGTCAAAAATCTCACGATGTTGTGAAATAGCCTATCAGGATGTTTTTCTGAAATATCAAAGGTGGTAACATTGACCTGTCATAAAGCATCACTAATTAGGAAAAATATGTCTTTTTTTTAATGGAATGTTTAGCAGTGTGCAGGGGCATGTGACTGAACAATTAATTAATTACAGGACTCAGAGTGACCTCATGCCAACAGCCCAGAGCTGTGACATCACAGGATGGGAGGGACATGTTGGGCCTCTATTATCAAGCTGGTTGAAAGGACTGGGACTTCTACTTCTGGGCTCCTAATAGAACAGACACTCTTGTTCCAAATTTTAAGAGAACACACACTTGTGTTCTGGACTTAAGAGGCACTTCTGTCAAGCTAGGTAACACACAGCTCAAAATTGAGTTAGAACTAGAAATTCACAATACAAGGCATTTTGTTTTGTAATTTCCATTTTCTTTCTGACTGTAAACATTAATGTATATATGTTCTGTGTTTTGTATTTATTTAGTAATTTTAATTTTAGTAAACGCATTGGTTTCCTTAATCCTGCCTGAGACAGTTTCTCATTTTGAGTGTGAAGGCTGGAACAGTATTGATAATTCTTACATAACTGTTAAAGTGCTTATTGTGTCACCATATGCAGCCATGCTAGCAAGGATCTGTGTAAAGATTCAGGAAGGTAAGGAAATACCTATGTCTCAATTGAGTCAAAAGAGGATTTGTGAACCAGGTTGGCTGTGTGCCTGCTGGGTTAAGTATTGCACTGTTTTCCATGAAGAGGATGTGATATTTGGACCTGTTATCCTGAGTGTGCTAGCTAAAAAGGGTTCATATTTGACCCCAGGACTCGAGACTGGTAGTTGCTCAGACCCAGAACAAACAGGAGAGTGTCCCTGTTTGTCCCCTGTTCACATATTGCACTTCAAGGTTGGGCACTGTGGGAGCAGAGGGCCTGACCCCAGGAGTGCATTTGTGACAGGCTCGTGCATAACCCAAAAGAAGTTGAACAACAAGAGGAGAAAAGGGTCATCCCAGGAACAGTAGTGCATATAAGTAGTGAACTCTAACAAGCAAAAAAACAAACCCCAAACCTACTTCCCATCACCAACTGAAAACACTCACTTCAGTACTAGATATATTGTAAAAAATATGAAGTTTATTTACCAATAAAACAAGTAAAATAATATAAAACCAGAAGCACAAACCCCCAACAGTGGTCACAAAACTTCCTGACACCCCAGCCAGGTCTCCATGATGATAAGTATCTCCTGGATTCATAATTTGTATTAAGTGGTGAGGGCTCGGGCATAACCCAAAAGGTTTCAACAACAACAGAAGAAAAGGCTAGGGTCAATTTCTGAAATTGTGTTTGACTATGTTCTGTGTGTTACCAGTTATAGTAGGTACAGCAGGAACAGAACACTTGTGCGAATCATAGATTTGGCCAATGCTTTTTGTATGGTTTCTGCCCTGACAGCATCCCATGGGTCCTTCAAGTGAACTTTTCTGGATTTATATGGGATTTGAAAAAGTTAATTTGGGCAGCAGGGGTGGAGATCTAGATAGATCATTATTATAAAGGGAAGCTAAATGGATCTGTACCTTGGATGCTTTAAAAGCACCAGGTTTAAATGGTCAGTTTTAAATAAAACCCTTTTTATGAAATCTAGTGGTGAGTGAGCTGGTTTGCCATATGTAAATAACCCATATATTTTTTAAACAGTGCATACTTTTTTATGTCATCTCTTCTTTTTAAGATAGAATGTTTTATACATCGTGCCTTATCTTTGGGAAACTGAAGATTGAATAATTTGGAACAAGTCCATCTGCAGCTTTTTGAAGCCAGCTTTGGAGACACTTGACTGACGTGCTTGAAATGGTCTTCTTTACTTATCTGTTCCATCTTCTGTTGTATTTAAATTAATGATCAAGCCCAGCTGGCATATTTCTTGATTGGGCTGCTCTAGTTTTTAAATTGATTAAATATGGGGGTTGTGATTTTTATTTTTATTTTCCTTGCTAATCTGTGCCAGAGGGACAAGCTTTGGATTCGCTACAAACAAACTAGCCTACAGTCAGATCTTATTGTCTATCGTGAACTAAGGAACAGATGTAAGAGACAAGTTAGAGTTGCTAAAAGCAAATACTGCAAGGACCTTCTACAAAACTCAGCCTGCGACCTGAGAAATTCTTGGCCCATGTCAAAACATTTCGGTACCTACGTCGGTCCACCTGATGAAATGATCATAAATAGGGCACATTGTAATGACCCTAGGACCATCTCAAACAGTTTTAACAATCTTTTCTCTGATCTTTCATACTATACCTTGGCTTTACAACCTAGTGGATCGCATTCCAATCTACCTACCACACTACCATCAGACAACCATACTGCCCTATCGTATGATGCTCCTCCAGCGTCACCATTCTATTTCAAGGCTATATCAAGAGCGGAAGTTCTGAAATTACTGAGATCCATATCTGCCAATACCAGCCCTGGTTCTGACTCACTGGAACCTCGTCTTCTTAAACTGGCTGCTCCACTCATTATCTCTCCGATTGCCAGAATCTACACTTTATCCCTTATCCATAGCACTGTGCCAGACCTATGGAAATCTGCAAGAGTAATGCCTGTCTTTAAAAAAGGTGACCCAAAGGACATAGCCAATTACAGACCTATAGCAATCCTCTCTGTCCTTAACAAGATCCTAGAGAAAATAGTTGCTTCACAGACCACTGACTACCTTACACGCTACAATCTCCTCTCAGACACTCAGCATGGTTTCAGAAAAGGTCATAGTACCACCACGGCTCTTCTTCAACTAACTACTGATATTCTGTACAACATGGACTCTGGAAAACTCACAGGTACCATCTTCATTGACCTCACTAAGGCTTTTGACCTTGTAGACCATCCCCTGCTTCTCTCCACTCTTCATAAATTCCATTTCTCTACCCCTGTTGTGGACTGGTTCTGTAGCTACCTGTCAAACAGGTCACAAGCTGTCAAATTTAACTCCTCCCTGTCCAACACGTCTACTGTCAACTTTGGGGTCCCCCAGGGCTCTATCCTTTGGCCCCTTCTGTTCTCAATTTTTATCAACAATGCAGCTGAGATCCTGGAATCCTGCTCAGCTATTCTCTACGCTGATGACCTGATCATCTACACTAGTTCTTCTAGTATTGCCTGCATAAACACATCACTTACTTCAGACTTCAATAAGGTCTTAGACTGGCTACTAGACCGTAAGCTTGTACTAAATGAAAAGAAAATGAAAGCCATGCTCGTAGGTTCTGCACCAAAGATTAAAACCTGTTCTAGTTTGCTGGAGGTTCTTCACCCAGGAGGATTTCCACTTGAAAATATTACTTCCTTCAAGTACCTTGTGATCCTCCTGGATCAGTCCCTGGATTTTAATCTTCACATTCAGTCCTCATGCAAAGCTGTAAACTTGAAACTAGGAGTAGCTTACAAAATGAGCTGCATGCTTACACCCTCGGCCAAATTAGCAATTGCCCAAGGTATTCTGCTCCCAACCCTTACTTATGGTGCCTCTATTCTTACCTCTGCCCATAAAACCTCCCTACTAAAATGGGGCACAACTTATAACAATATATGCTGATTTGCCTCTTCGTCGCCTTGACTCAAACATCACTGCCTTCTTTAAAGGATCTGAATTGGCTCTCACCCTCTGCCAGTAGACAATACTACCTTGGATCACTAATGGACTTGATTATCTGGGAAAAAAACCCATCCCAGCTGGCAGCATTGCTGGTCCCTCAACCATCCTCCCATGGCCTGCGATCAGCTGACAAATCCTTGCTCTATGTTCCAAAATGTCGGATGACTAAAGGCACAGGGGCCTTCCAATTCTCTGCTCCCAGGCTATGGAATGCTCTTCCACTCAACCTCCGGCTGTCTCAGTCTCACTTTGGATTTAAAAGTGAATATCGTCGTTATCTATCCTTAGCTGATGCTTGTACATTCTTTGACCCAACCTGAAGCTCCTGAGACTTACCAGTAATGTCACCCCTGCTCTAATCCAGCTCCAAGACTGTCTCCTCTTCCCCCTCCCCATATTTTTCCTTCTCTTTGTAAATAACTTCTTGACTACTAGCTCTCTTTCTTCTCGAACCTTGTTGCTGACCATCCACTGTTGTTTTGCCAATTACCACCCCTGACCTTCCTTCTGTCAGTCTTTCTTGTTATGTTTGAACATTCCTCACATTTCTCTTTATATAACCTTACTATCTTATTAACCCTTTCACTCCACAGGTCATGTCCATGGTTTCTGCACTTATTATATATCTTACTGCCATTATCTGTATAATGCTTGCCATTATTTTTTGTTGTTTCTACCCATTAAATTTTTGTAGCACTGCTGTACTGTTCCTCTATTTGTATTATTGTACCCATGTTGCTGTTGTTCAGCTGTTCTCCTTTTGTTGTACTCTCCCGGGTCGTGCCTGAAAATAGTCATTTTATGGCTAGTGCACCTACCCCGGTTAACAAAAACTAAATAAAATAATTAAATAAATAAATAAATTATTAATTTAGTGTGGTAATTTAGAACATAGGTTCCTTATGACATCATAATTACAGAACTATAAAAATCACCTTGCACACTCAGAACTTTACCCTTGAAAAGCACCCTCAGGGGTGCAAAATAGCATCAGGAAGTTCTGTGACCACTGTTGGGGGTTTTTGCTTCTGATTTCATATTTTTGACTCATTTTGTTGGTAAATAAACTTTGTATGTTGTACAATATATACATATATATATATTTAGTACTAGAAGTGAGTGTTTTCAGTTGATGAGTGGAAATAGGTGCAGGGTTCCTTTTTTTTTGGCTTTCTAGATTTCACTACCTATATGCACTATTGTTCCTGGGGTGACCCTTCTCTTCTGTTGTTGTTCAACACTTTTTGGGTTACACCCAAGTCCTCACCACTTAACAGTAATTATGGATCCAGGAGATAATAATAATTCTCAACCTGGCCGTAGCATGAGTAATGCAGTAGCCAACCCCTCAGTGTGTTTTTTTATTTATTTTCCCATAGAGGGGATGCCAATCTGATTTTGGATGTGATTTATAATAATAATAATTGTTCAGAATCCCACAGAGAGTGTAACATTACAAACAACAATCAATTACATAGAGTAGCACTACATTCCTGTAGGATTTATTGGCAGCAAGCGACCTTACAGGCATACGTAACTGTAGGTTAGGTACCGCGCAGCTTGAGAATTCTAAAACTACCAGCTTTTGGAACTGATAGAGAATCACTTATGACACTTTGGAATAAAGCTTGTTTAAAGGTAATGATTTACTGATTGAGGCTTTGTTCACAGAGTCAAAGAATCTGCAGCGAGAGGGCAAAATCGAATTAGAAGAAAAAAAGCATGTTTTTGCTAGTTTTTCTAATTGTCCTGAGTGTACAGCCTATGTGAAGGATCTTA
Source organism: Neoceratodus forsteri (assembly GCA_016271365.2). Lineage (NCBI taxonomy): Eukaryota > Metazoa > Chordata > Ceratodontiformes > Ceratodontidae > Neoceratodus > Neoceratodus forsteri. The sequence goes on from CM057459.1 coordinate 64,829,405, forward strand.
AAACAGCCAATGAATTTCAAAATAAGAAAATCAAGACACCAAACATAAAAAGTTTATTCAGAACCAGAAGGACTATGAACTGTGACAATTTTTTTATTGGAAAATGAATAAATAAGCTGATACACAATTTCAACCTAAACCTATTTAAAAGAAAAAGTTAAAACTGATTCTTAAATAAATTCTGACTTGGACGGCTCCGATAATACAGTTTTTTGAAGATGTCCCCCAAACCAGCTACACCATGGAGGAGTCCACGGATTCACTTTCAACAAGGACAAAGAAACATAGAAACATAGAATTTGATGGCAGATAATGACCACTTGGCCCACCTAGTCTGCCCATTTCCCTACCTAATGGATAAGCTGCAGATCCTAGTTAACCAACAGCTTACTTCCTCCTTTCCCCCACTAGAACTGCTTTATATCTGTCCCATGCATTCTTGAATTGCCCCACTGCTTTTGACTCTACAACCTCCTCAGGAAGGCCATTCCATGCATCTACAACCCTCTCTGTGAAGAAATACTTCCTCACATTACCTCTGAGCCGTCCCCCCTCTATCTTCAAATTGTGCCCCCTTGTTCTTGCACATCTCTTTTTCTGAAAGATGTTACCCCCTTGGACTTTGTTGATTCCCTTGAGGCATTTGAAAGTATCTATCATGTCCCCCTCTCCCTCCTTTCCTCGAGGCTATACATCCTAAGCTCCTTTAGTCTTTCTTCATATGTCTTTTGGTGCAGACCCTGCACCATTTTGGTTGCCCTCCTCTGGACAGCCTCCACCCTGTCTATGTCTTTGCGGAGGTGGGGTCTCCAGAACTGTACACAGTACTCCAGATGTGGTCTTACCAACTGTCTGTACAGAGGGCCAACAACTTCCTGTTTTCTACTGGTGATGCCTCTCCCTAACTATCCCAGTATCCCCCCAGCCCTCCTTACTGCCTTCTCACATTGCTGGCCCACCTTTATGTCATCTGATATGACTACCCCAGGTCCCTTTCTATTTTTGTTGTTGTCAGCATTTCACCCCCTATTGTGTACTCTTCCCCTGGGTTTTTGTTTCCCAGGTGCAATATTTTGCACTTCTTTGCTTTGAATCTAAGATGCCATACATTTAACCATTCCTCCAACCTTGCCAAGTCCCTTTTCATCCTTTCCATCCCACACTGCATATCAACCCTGTTGCAGATCTTTGTGTCATCTGCAAAGAGACATACTTTCCCTTCCAGTCCCTCTGCAATGTCACTTATAAAGACATTAAAAAGGACCAGCCCCAGTAATGAACCCTGTGGTACCCCACTAGTAACCCCCCTTTCTTCACTGTGGACTCCATTTATTATTACCCACTGTGTCCTGTTGTCCAGCCAGTGTTTTACCCAGGTTACCACCCAGGGACCCACTCCCAGGTTGGCTAATTTGTTTATTAATCTTTTGGGCGGGACTGTGCCAAATGCCTTCCTAATGTCTAGGTAGGCCATGTCCACAGACCCTTCCTGGTCTACTGCTTTGGTCACTCAGTTAAAGAAATCAATTAGATTTGTCTGACATGACCTTCCTGCTGTAAATCCATGCTGTCTTGAGTCCTGTGCCCCACTAGCCTCTAGGTACTCAACAATTATTTCCTTTAGAAGTGATTCCATCATTTTAACTACCACTGAGTTCAAACTGACAGGTCTGTAGTTTCCTACCTCTGTCTTGCTCCCACTTTTGTGAAGGGGAATCACATCCGCCCTCTTCCAGTCCTCAGGTACCACACCATTCTCCCATGATTTATTAAAAATGGTAGTCAGTGACGTTACTAGTTCTTCTCTTAGCTCTTTTAGAATTCTGGGGTGAATCCCATCAGGCCTCATTGCTTTATCCACCTTCAGTTTTAAGAGTTTTTTTCAGAATCCTTTCTTCTGTTAAAGGACTAATATCAACCCCCCTATCTAGAGTGTTTCTATTGACTGGATTAGGTATCTCCCTCTGCTTTTCCATTGTGAATACTGAGCAGAAGTATTGTTCAGTATCCCTGCTTTTTTCACTGTCGCTCTCTGCCCAACCACCTTCCTCTTTATTCAGCCTCAGTATCCCTGCCTTAGTCTTTCTTTGCTCCCTAATGTACCTATAAAAGGTTTTATGACCTTTCTTAACCAGCTTGGCTATCTTTTCCTCAGTTTGGGCCTTTGCTATTCTGACTGCCTTCCTCACTTCCTTCTGCTTTAACTGTCTCTGTCCTGCTCCTTCTGTGTTTCCTTATACTTTCTGAATGCTATCTTTTTTCCTCCGTTACCTTCCCCGCCACTTCTTTTGAGAACCATAGTGTTTTTTTCTTTCATTTTGATTCGTTTATTTGCTTCACACAAAGGCTTGTTGCCTCTGTGATGGCAGTTTTGATGTTTCCCCATTGTTGCGCCACCCCACCTTCTTGCCTGTTTGCTAGTGCTTTTCTGAGGCACTCTCCCATTTTGACAAAATCAGCCCTCCTGAAGTCCAGTACCTTCACTTTTCTATGGCTTGACTCTACAGCTAAGTTTATCGTGAACCACACTGTTTGGTGGTCGCTTGTTCCCCGATGGCTACCCGCTTCAATATCGGAGATCTTCTCTCCCTCCCCATTTGAGAGCACCAGGTCTAAGATTGCTCCCTCTCAAGTGGATTCCAAAACTAGCTGTCTGAGGCATGCCTCCTATAGGGCATCGAGAATGGCCCTGCTCTTGGATGTGGCTGCAGCAAAGGTGCTCCAGTTAACATCTGGCATATTCAGGTCCCCCATCAACAATATCTCCCCTTTCTTTGCCATCCCAAGGATGCCTTCTATCATTTCCTTGTCCATTTCCTCCCCCTGAGATGGGGGTCTATATATAACCCCTGTGCTGATTGTGGTGTCATTTCCAGTCTCCAGGGTGACCCACAGTGCCTCCTCTCCTCCCTGTTTACCCTTTAGTTCTGTTGCTTTGATCCCTTCCCTTACATAGAGAGCTACTCCTCCTCCTCCTCCTCCTCTTCTTCCCTACCTGTCCCTCCTGTAGATTGTGTACCCTGATATGTTGACATCCCAGTCTTGGTTCTCTGTGTACCATGTTTCTGTGACTGCCACGATATTCAGGCATCCCTTTTCCAGCAAAGCCACCATTTCGGTAGGAGTATGAGGAAAAGAACAAGTACAGGCTGTAGGAGTGGAAAAAAGAGAGCAACTATGATTGGAGAATACATGGAACCCACTGATGAAACTAAAGGGAGGTCAGCCACAAATGGGAGGTCAACAGAAGAGACAGATGAGGGGAGAGCCCCAGCACTGATGCCCATACAAAAAATGCCAACATTTTTAGTGGTAAACATTTCAAATAACAATCTTTCAAATCATGAGAATGCTGTATTACAAAAAGGACCTTCTTGTGTCCTACATGGGACAACAGTCTTTTTGACTGTATAATTGAATTGTACAAATTTATAAGAAAATTGAATTTACAATATCATTTTGAAAAGTGCATCACTTTGGCTTTGGGAGGGCTGGGATCAGCAAAAAATAATTAAGGCAGACATAATCCATTTAAGCCTAAATCTACATTTTGCCACCCCCCCCCCCATGGCAGCATCTGTTCTAGCCTTTGAACAAATGTGTGAAAATTATATATGTAATTTATTTGGTAATCACCAAAGACCACTTTTTGTAAATAAGATTAATCTAAAAAGGCAAGCATTGAGGAATTTGAAACAGAATACTATGATTACGAAAAAGCCAGCAGATAAGGGTGGTTCTATCATCATCATCATCATGGATATCTCAGCATATACTGCTAAGGTACTTAGACAGCTAAATGACAAGAATACCTATAAAAAACTAAGTTCTGATCCAACAAAAGAATTTAAATCTTGAATTGATGCCTTCCTAGATCACGCTTGCAATCCCGGTATTATCAGTCAAGAAGAAAGAGATTTTCTTACAGTAGATCATCTGATACTTGTCACATTTTACAATCTAAGATACATAAATCCCTTGTAAATCCCCCGGAATGTCCTATTGTGATGAATATTGGATGTTTTACTGAGAAAGGATCTCAATTTGTGGACTAGCATTTATGTCATCCATGCATTACTATTTGGAAAACTGTGGGGAATATGAATCCCATTTTGTTGACTTCCTGAGTCAGAGTGTAGAATTGGTTTTGACCTGCAATAATTAAATTTCTCAGTGTCAGTGGCTCAGCAGGTAGCACATTCGCCTCTGAGGCCGGGAGATCATAGGGCTGTGGGTTCAGTTCCCACATCTGGCACTTGGGTTAATATCCCAGTACTGACTCTGTAGTGCTGCATGAGAGGGGTGCTGCACTTCTGAGGTGCCGTCTTTCAGATGAGACGTTAAACCGAGGTCCCATCTGCCTGGATTGGTGGTAGTTCAGGTGGATGTTAAAGATCCCATGGCACTTCTCGAAAAGAGTAGGGGAATTTCCCCGGTGTCCTGGCCAAATTTCCCCTCATTCACTAAAAAAAAAAAAAATACCACCAACAGCTTAATCTGGTTCAAGGTCAGTTGGCATTCATCTGTATCCCCCTCCCCCGGGTCGTGCCTGAAAATACGCAGGATTTGTCTAGTGCACTTACCCGGTCAACAAAAACTAAATAAATAAATAAAGGACACCACTGATTTACAACAGGAATTGTCACTGGTTACAGTGGCTCAAGACCGCCTCTTAGTAACCATGGATGTAACCTCATTATACACAAATGTGCCTCATGTGGACTGATTGTCATCCATGCATTACTATTTGGAAAACTGTGGGGAATATGAACCCTATTTTGTTGACTTCCTGAGTCAGAGTGTAGAATTGGTTTTGACCTGCAATAATTAAATTTTTCTAGAGAAGCAGTATTTACAAATTCATGGTACAGCTATGGGAGGATCTTTAGCCCCGAGCTATGTGAATTTGTATATGGGTTTTTGGGAGCAGTGTATTATACTGAATTCTGTTTTGAACCCCTTTTGTAACAAAATTGTGAAATATTTTAGGTACATAGATGACCACTTTTTGATTCAGAGGGGAAGAGCAGATGAATTATCAGATTTTGTCAGGTACCTTCATGCATCTAATCAACACCTACGATTTACAGTAAAAGCGGATGCAGTGCAAGTATCTCATTTAAATATTGTATCACAGAAAACTGCAACAGGTTCTTTAGAAGCTGATCTTTTTTTGAAAATGTACAGCTAGAAACTCCATTTTTGGAAGCCTCTAGCATGTATCCCAGGCACATTATTAGTAATATACTGTACATCACAGTCAGTTTTTAAGACTGCGATGCAATTGTAGCCAGGATGAAATATTTTTGTAAAGAGCTGGTGAAATGAAAGAAATATTCCAGACCAAAGGTTAAAAACAGCAGGATATAGACACAGCTTTGGAATGGGCTAAAAATCATTCTCAAGATAGCCTACTGTAGTTAATCAGACTAGGGATCCTATGAATGCACAGGATTCTACTGAAGGCAGGTTAAAGCATATTACTAAATACATATATCAGTCCAAGCAAATAAAATAGTATATTAAAACTTGGAACATAATTGAATCTGTTCCAATATTGGGATGAAAGTGTGAAGATAAAACTCCACAGGTTGTTTATAAAAGATTCAGTAACATGCGGAAAGACTTGGACATTCATTACAACCGCAGCATATGATGCTTTTTGGTTCCCTGTCCCCTAAGGAATGCATGATTTGAGGCCCTTGTAAATTCTGTAAGTTTAATAAAAAAGAAAAATTGTTCATGCACCGAACAGGGGATGAGGTTTTTACTATTAAATATCTAATAGTATGTGATACTCAGGGGTCATAGATATGGCCACATGCACATGCAGTGCCTTCTATATAGGCAAAGCAATCAGATCTTTTAAACATTGTATTAGAGAGCATGTCAGGGACATAGCTAATGAGGACCTGATGAATACATTGGCAGCTCATGTTAAGTTTGCAGTTCCTTCGAGTGATCATAGTAGGACTTATATGAGAATTGAAAAAGTTAATTTGGGCAATAGAGGCAGGGAATTAGATAGATTATTATTACAAAAGGAAGCTAAATGGATCTACAGCCTGGATGCTTTAAAAGCACCAGGATTAAATGGCCGGTTTTAAATAAAACCCTTTTTATGAAATCTAGTGGTGTGTAAGATGGTTTGCTGTTTGTAAATTATCTATATAGTCTTCAAACAGTGCATACTTATTTATGTCATCTCTCCTTTATAAGATAGAATGTTTTAGACATCTCCCCTTATCTTGGGGTAACTGAAGACTGAATAATTTGGAACGAGTCCATCTGCATCCTTATGAAGCCAGCTTTGAAGGCACTTTATTGACGTGCTTGAAATAGTCTTCTTTACTTATCTGTTCCATCTTTTGTTGTGTTTAAAGTTATGACCACGCACAACTGGCATATTTCTAGATTGGGCAGCTCTAGTTAGTATTTACATTGATTAAATATGAGGGTTGTGATTTTTATTATCAATTCAGTGTGGTAATTTAGAACATATGTTAGGTTCTTTATGACATCCTAATTAGAGGACTATTAAAAAAAAATTGTACACTAAGAATGTTATCCTTGAAAAAGCACCGGCAGGGATGTGAAACAGTGTCGGGAAGTTCTGTGACACTGTTGGGGGCTTGTGCTTCTGCTTTTATATTTTTGTATTCATTTTGTTGGTAAATAAACTTCATATTTTTTACTATATATAGTACCGGAAGTGAATGTTTTCAGTTGGTGATGGGAAGTAGGTGTGGGGTTCTTTTTTTGCTTTCCAGATTTCACTACCTATATGCAGTACTGTTCCTTGGGTGACCCTTTTCTTCTGTTGTTGTTCATACCATGATTCTACTGCCACGTAAATTACATTGTTAAGGGTCAAGGCATTAACAATTTTTTGCAATGGTCTCTGCTCATTTTTTTTTCATCAAGCACTGCCTAAAAAAGTTTGTTTTGTTAGTTTCTTTTGAAATTTTCCAAGATACCTTGATCACAAGGCTGAAGTTTTGACGTGGTGTTTGGTGGGGGTAACATACATTGTTTGGTACCATCTCCGCTGCATATAACTGGCACCTCGGGTGTGCTAGAGAATTGTCCGACAATAGGATAGCCTTTATTGGAAGCTGCTTGGAGAAGAGAAAGCACTTCACATTTGGAACAAACTCATTTTTGTACCACTTTGTGAATATCATGCCATCCATCCAGGCACTCTGCTAATGGCTATACAGTGTTGGTAGGTTTGCCATATTAACATGCTTGAAGCACATTTGATCCCTGAGCTTCCCAATCATGTGTCGCATAAGTTTGTGTGTGCCAGCCACATTTACACAACTGAGGATAGTCACACAGTCCTTAGCTGTTTTTGAAGATGGGAGCTTCTTTCTCTGACTTGTGTAGAAGGGTCTTGTCCAGTAAACAGCGCCAGTAGACAGTGCCAGTAAAGTCCTGTCTCATCTGCATTAACAATCTGATCATGAGTGAGATTCTCCAATTGAATGATCAAATTGATTTAGTCACTCAATGGCTGCACACCATCAGCAGCAACACTTAGCTTTTCACTGTATAGTCTAAGCTGACATATTCCATGCCACTTTTTGAAGGGATGCAACCATCCACCACTGGCAGAAAACACACCTCTGTTGTTGAGTTTTAAGTGGAACTGCAGGGCCTTCTCTTTTAACACAGGACCAAAAATCAAAGCTCCCTTCCCACATTCCTTCTTAAACCCCAATGGAAAATTGCAGTGGCATGCTTGTCATCTGCACACAACTTCATGTTGTGGTGATTCTCTGTAACATGCTATAGGTGCCCTCCATCGTCATCAAGATCAGACAGAGTTCTTCTTTAGCCTTTTAGTATCTGATATTAGGATGTATCCATGATGTACTCAGCAGCCAGGCTGACAGCTCTCTCTCCCTCTCTCCCTCTCTCCATTCTCAAGGTTTTCCAGGATATGGAACTCGTGCACCAAGGTAAAGATATTTCCCTCATGTTTCATTGCAATCACCTTAACAGAATGTTCTGCTAGCTACAGTCTCATTAACTGACAGTTAACAACAGGCAGGTAGAGCAGACAAAATGTAAGAATCTGACAGCCAGTAGCAGGAGACGACAGGAATCAGCTGCTTGTTTGGTAAAAAACAGCTGTTTGGAAAAAAAGGCAAAATGCAGATACAACAAAGCAGCACATTAGATAGGGCAGTTCAGTACATCAAGGTTTGCTAGATTAGGATTGTACTGCTACTTTTAATAAAAGCTGCCCACATACTGTATACAAGCTGTAGCTTCTAGTCAGGGTATTTTTTTAATATTACATTCTTTACTGGATCAACAGAGAGTACAAGGGATAAAATGCAACAAAACAACACTGTAAAAACATTAAAACAACAACACAGTATAGTCATTTACCAAATGAATCAATGGGTTTCTCACCAACAGTTCATCCAGCTTGCAATGCCAGCATCGTTTATGGGGCAAATTACCCTGGGAGTGGAAAAATTGAGGTGTCCTATACCAATGGCATAGTATTTTGAGTTGGATTAACTGGGCATTAATATCTCTGCAGGAAACATGAGCTCTGGGAATACTAGGAATACCAGGAAAATTAGAACAAAAGGGAGCAAAAATGCTCATATATTATTGTCCCCCACACATGCAGGCATCATCAAACCATAATTCCCTCAGTATAATACTGCTTATCTAAAAGATGTTTAAATTGGTTAAACCCATTAGTTTCAACTATTGCTCGTGGAAGTCTATTCCAAATCTTTGCATATCTAATTGTGAAAAAATTATCCCTTTTCTTTGTAATGGCCCTATGTATGACCAATTTATTTCCATGAGATCGAAGATTACTACAATTATTATCAATTTCCAGTCCACACTGAATCATCAGATCAAGGGATTTAGTATTTTATATAAACATAGTAAATTTCCTCTTTGTCTCCTTTGTTCGAGGGAATATAATCCAGTATTTTTTAATCTAATATCATAGGGTAATCTTTTTAAATGAGGGATTAGCTTGATAACTGAACGTTGAACACCTTCGATCATTTTAATATCTTTCATATGATAGGGAGACCAAAAAGGTGATCCAAAATCCAATAATGGCCTAATGTATGTCCTATATAAGGGAACAATACACTGTTCAGACTTACAAATAAACGTTCTTTTTATTATTTTAATAAGACCTCTAGCCTTAAATGATACCTTGTGACAATGTTCTGAGAAGGTAAAGGAATTATTAACTGTAACCCCTAAGTCTCTTTCTGTTGTAACAACTCGCAATAGCTAATTTCCCAATATACTGTATATCTATTCTTTTGATTTTGTTTCCCAAAATGTAACACTGCACATTTCTCAACATTAAACTTCATTCCATTTCCAATGCCCATCTCATCAGTTGATTCAGATCATTTACTAAAGATAAATGTTTATTAAGCATATCTACCTCACCTTCCAACTTTAAATCATCAGCAAATTTAACCAATCTGTTACTCACATTCTGTTGAATGTCACTAATATAAATACTGAAGAGCACAGGGCCCAATACTGACCCCTGTGGAACTCCACTGGTAACCCCCTTCATGTCGGATAGTGTATTATTGATTTTAACCATTTGAAATTGTTAAAGTAGCCAATTATCAACCCATCTTATTAAAAGGCTACTGAACTCTAATTTGTATAACTTGTTTACCAGATTATTATGAGGGACCCCATCGAAAGTTTTTGAAAAATCTAAAAGTATAACATCAGATGTACATTTCCTATCAATAGTGTCACTTATATTGTCATAAAAAGATAACAAATTTGTTGTACATGACCTTTCCTTTTGAAACTCATGCTGTATATTATCCTTGATATTACGTGCAATTTCTTCTTGTTCCAATAGGTTTTTTATTACGCTTTCCATGATCTTACAGGATATAGATGTTAAACTAAACAGTCTATAGCTTTCCAATTTATTTCTAGAACCTTTCTTAAATATTGGAGTAACCATAGACATTTTCCAGTCCAATGGTACAGTCCCACTTTCCAAAGACTTATTAAAAATTATTGTTAGTGGGACATCCAGGATATGCCCACCTGTTGAAAGTAACTTGGGGTGAATATTGTCAGGGCCTGGTGAAGTTGATATATTAACTTTCTCAAGTTCTGATCTCACATCTTCTTGAGAAAGGATGTATTTATTTCTTATATTACCAGTTGAGACATCTGAATGTGATGCTTTTGTGTCAAAGACAGATGTAAATTAGTTATTAAAACTATTAGCAATTTCCACATGATCAGTAATACTATTGCCATTTACAATTATATGATCCAATATATTGGATGATGCTTTTTTTTGTATTAAGATAAGAGTATAACATTTTCACATCTTTACAATGAGCTATTTTGAGTTCCATGTTATATCTTGCCCTTCTAATCATTTTTTTAATTCTTTTTGTCTAATAAGGTATTTAGCCTTATTAGCATATGACGGATGCGTTTTAAATTTCCTAAATGCTTTTAGTTTTAATTTAAGTAATCTCCTAATATCTTTAGACATCCAAATAGGTATCGTACCCACTTTATTATATTTGTTGACTAGTGGGACAAACTTGTTAACAGTCAAAGTCACAGTATTCTCAAAACACTTCCAGGCTTCTTCAGTTTTTAAATCAGTTAAACTATTTCTCCAATCAATGTTGCTCAGAAATGTAGTAACAGCAGCTAGAATCAGCCTTGTTGTATTGCTTTATTTTCATTGTAACTTTCCTAGAACCAGGAGCTGAACAAACCAAGGAACAAGTAATCATGTTGTGATCACTGTTTCCTAAAGATGGGAGGATCATAACATATTTCATTAAATAATCTATATTTGTTAATATTAAATCCAAAGTATTGGTCCCTCTTGTGGGTTCCTTAACTATCTGTTCACAGTTACAGTTTATAATGGTGTCTAAAAAGAGGGTTTCCATTTCAGACTTTGTTCTGAAGTTTATCCAGTCAATACCCGGGAAATTGAAATCTCCTAAAATAATTACATTGCCCAAGTTGGATACTTCCTTAATTTCTGAACAGAGGGCAACTGTATCACTATAATTACAATTTGGAGGCCTATAACAATTTCCCAGAATAACTGGACAACGGACTTGTTGTTCTAATTTGACCAAGACTATTTCCAAACTACTACCTATTAGTTTAGGGTGTTGACTTAAATGTGATGAAAGTTTATCAGACACATAAATGCAGATGCCTCCGCCAATTTTCCCTGTTCTATCTGTATTATATAATTTCAATCCTACAATTTCTTTTATCCAGTGTGAGGTATCATCCCACCATATTTCTGTTATGGCCACCACTTGCAAATCAAGTTGTTTTATTAATGTTTCTAATTCACTTTTCTTGATAACATTGAGGCTCCTGGCGTTAATCAATATGATATTATATCTACCTAACCTATATTTTTTGGAGATAACTTCAGAATCTATAACTAAGTCAGAACCCTGCGATTTTACCCCTCCCCCAACGTACCTAGTTTAAAGAATTGTTAATATGGTAAGCAATTTTTTTACCCAACAAAGTACTTTCATTTCTACTTAAATGTATGCTATCCCAGCAGTATAAATTAGGATGACTATCAACATTTTCCCAATGAGTTAAACAGTGAAATCCATTAGCTAAACACCATGCTCTAAGCCAATTGTTCAGTGCCTTAATCTTATATGTTAGTGTAAATGAGGCTCTGGGAACAGGAAGAACCTCAGAAAAGATCACCTTACAACCTCTATCTATAAGATATTTACTTAGAGTATCAAACTCCTTTTTTATATCCTCTATATTGTCCCTATTTATAGTATTTGTACCGATATGTTTTATCACAATAGATCTATCACCTGCATTCTTTAAAACTGTGTCCATCATGCTGCACCAGCATAAATTCCAGTCTTGTTTGGAGATGGGGACGTCTAGTGCATCTGCCACTGTTGGTGCAAAGAAGCAGTTGGAGGATGCTTGCTGTCTCTAAGGAGTTTGTAAAATAAAGCTGCTCTGTCTCACCTTTTCTGTAACCATGGATGTACAGGGGACTCATTCTGGAATACTATTGGTGACTTAAGGTGAAGGGAGGGGGCACAGATACCCTGAGTTAGAGGTATCTCCAAAAATCTTTAGAAAGGAGGTGATATTTAATTTTGAGGGCCTCAAAAGGTTCAGTCTGGTGCTGACTGGTAGGCAGGAGATGATGGACTAAGAGGAGCCCTTTTGCAATCCAGGCTGACCAGTGGATGGTTGTACGATCTATGGTGAACATGGGGTTGTCCCAAAGAGGGTCATGGGAAATAAACATATTATAACCATACCTGCATAAATCTTCACCCTGAACAATGGGCTACCACTTTGCAAATGTTAATACCTGTTATGTAATAACCAGAGGAGGAAGCATGAACAGAAAGAAATGCAACAGGCACAAGGGAAAAACCTGCACCAAAGGGAGATTAATAGGGGAAAGCCACAACAAATGTATGGCAGCTACAGCTGAAAATGGGGGATGTCAGGACAGTAACCAGGTGGGTCCCACCCAGTGTCACTCTAGATAGACAGCCAGGATGGCCTGGGGGGCAGGGTCTGCCCTGTGAAAATAGAGCTTTAGTGATCCCAGATCGGACCACCACTGACACTGGCAGTCATCATTTCTCCCCTGAAATCTCTTTGTGAAGGAGGCCGGGGAGTCAGGGTAGAAAACAAGGTAGAACAGTGCAGGTTAAATGTATGGAGGGCAGATGTTGCTGTGAGGCCCAGGAGGAGGTGTGCTCATTCATGCCTGAGTCCCTGATATCTGAGATTGAGAGGCAACGTAATTATGGGCCTATGGATGGGGGATTCTGGGTGCAGACTCGGAAAGGGAGCATATGAAACATTATAAAAAAGTCAGACTCATCCCCATCCATTTCCCCCAACCCCCCACAGTCATCCCAATTCAATGGAGCCATATCACATCAGAGAACTTAGAAAAGATAAAAGAAATAAAAGCAAAACCAAAGCTCTTCAAAGGGGTCAGCACTTAAGGAGGAAATCCCGTGTTTGGACCAAGCGGGCGATGTTCCTGCACACCAGAGATGATATAAAGAGTTAAGCCCCTTTAACAGATAAGAACATTTGCAGAGTCCAAATTAATTTTTGGTTCTGATTGCAGGGCCATGGTCAAAGATGGGAAAGAGTAGGCCCCTCAAGCACACTGATATAAAACCGGACATTTTATGAGAGCAGATATTAGTGTTTCAGCCTAGTTCTATAGATGGTTCCTCGGTGTGGGAAGGGATCGCAGAGGCCTCTGCATAGGTCCAGAGCTTCTGTTCTTCAGAGCTGGAAGGCATGCTCTGAGGTAAGATAGTAAACACAGGGGGATGAGAACACAAGCTAACGTGGGCCCAGTCTCTGTCGGTGGCACCTTCTTTCATTGCAGTTTGGGTTCTAGGCCAGCCAAGAAGGAGGGATTATGCAGGAGGTATATCTGCTGCCAGTTGGTTCCCCCCACAGAGCTCTCAGAAGATATTTCATGGTCTCTGAAGGTGGTGTTGGTGGGTGGGAGGATTTCCAACTGCTTCTGTTTTTTTTTTTTTCGCTGCTTCCTTTCCCCTTTCCTACTCCAGTGGTGCATTGAAAGCTAGGAATCATCTTCAGAAAGGTACAGGCACAAAGTGAGAGGGCTGACATGGGCCTTGGCCTGACTGAATAAGGGATCCAGGGCCGTGTCCTTCTCCTGCTGGTGTGTAGTGCTGTTGATATTGGGTAGTTTAGCAGTGGGCCAGAATCTCTTTATGAAGGGTTGTGCTGACTCTGAGGAATAAAAGGAATGAGGTACTCCATTCTGGCTAATATGCAGAGTGGCTGGGAATCTGAAACTGTAGGGAACTTGTAAGTCCATTAAGGCATGGCAGGCCCTAGTAAACTCATGTCTGTGGTCTGTGAGTGTTTGAGAGAAGTCCAGATAGATTTGGATCTTGTGCCCTTGCCAGGAAAGGGGTCCTCTTTCCCTTGCCAACTACATAATCTGTTCTTTCACTAGAAACTGCAGAAATGTAACCAAAATCAGCCAACAGTGCTTGCCAGGTTTGTGTGGGGAAGCCAGGGAGTGGTGCAAGTGTTATATGTCAAACAGGGATGGCCACAGTTATTGCAGGATAAATCGGAGGGCATTCTGAAGAAAGGCTGAAGTATTCTTCCCCCCTCAACTCTCTCTCCAGAAAACTAACCCGCCCTAGAGTTTTCTATTGGTGATTATCCAGATCTTCAAGGTGATACCATAGCTGCTGGATGGTCCTGTCTTGCTCTCGTGAGTGGGATTCCATGCAAGGGATCTTAAGATCTTGTGAGTTGAGTTGCTGCTCCAGATGGGACAGTCCTTGGAGATACATAGATATGATGGGCATGATTCTCAAAGTTCCTGGCATGGCACAAGGGGGTTGCATCAGAAGGAATTGTGCAAAGTGTCCCTTGTGCCAACAGATGTGCCAGAAGTGATATTCAAAGGCAGCCTGTGTCAACCGCAGGCTGCCTGCACCAAATGGGGACTTGCGCTGCCTGTGCACCACAAAATGGGCTACAGCATGGCACTAGGGGCTTGCAGCAGATTCAGGCTGCCAAATCCCCTAAATTAGGATTTTCAAAACTCTTCCAAAGGACACATTTCTAAGTACCTTTAGACCAGCTAAGGCTGGTCTAAGGGTACTTAGAATTTGCTCTCTGGGAGAGTTGAGCAATTTGTGGCAATATGCCACAGTCCCCCCACCCAGCCCTGATTCCCCTGTTATTAAAAAAGTCCCTGGTGGTCTAGCACCCCCCAAGCCCCAATCCCCCATTATTAAAAGTAAAGTTGTCCCTGGTAGTCTAGCAGACCGCCCCAGCCCCAATACCCATTATATAATAGTAAACTTTCCCTGGTGATCTTGCAGACCCCCTCCCCAAGCTCCAATCTCCTATTATGAAAAATGAAATCATCCCTGGTGATCTAGGAGATCCCCTCTCCCAAGTCTCAATTTCTGGTGATCTAGTGGACCCCCATCCCAAGCTCCAATCCCCATTTATGAAATATTTTAAATCATCCCTGGTGATCTAGCAGACCCCCCAAGCCCCAATCCCCAGTTATATAAAATTACCACAACCCTAGTGGAGACCCCTAGACCAGTGGACCCCCACCCCAGCAGGAAGTGCTCCCCCACCCCACCCCCCTTCTTGAAACTGAGCCAGTGACTGGCACAGCCCACCACACACCACAAAGGCTAGCCATCCAGCTGGCTCTCAATGAGTCATGCTGTATTCAGTACACTGTACATGTCACACTGACAGCTCAGTGGGCTGTCAATCACTGAGCAAGTACAATATGCAGTATGCGCTCATTGAGTGCTCAGTTGGCAGCTGGTCATGGTGGTGAGCTGTGGGCTGTGCCAGTCACTGGCTTGGTTTCTGGATAGAGAGCAGGGTGGTGGAGTACTGCCTGCAGGGGTGGGGGTCCACTAGGCCACCAGGGATGTGGTAATTTTACATAACGGGGGATCAGGGTTTGGGTGGGTTTTGCTACATCACCAGGGATGATTAATTTTACATAACAGGGGATCAGGACTTGGGGGGGGCGCTAGATCACAAGGGCATGATTTTGTTTAACATTGTAATTTACAGCCAAATTAGTGCTGCGGAGGGGTTGCAACTAGCCACCAGGGATGTGATAGAGTGGCACACAATTGCCCCACAGCTTGCAGCAAACACTCCAGCTGCACCACCTCTTTGGCACATGGTCAGGGTTGCCGCAAGCCAAATGACTGTGCCACTGGGACCCTACCTGATAGAAAATCGGGCTTTGGTGCAAGTTGCTTTTTGTCACAGTTTGCTTCAGTATAAGGGCTGTTTGAGAACTGAGCTCGATGTCTGCTCCAGTACATCAATTTGCAGCTTTACGTGCCCCAATTTTAGTGACCAGTTGGAAAAAACATTTGTCTAATTTTTTGCAAGCTTTCCAATGCAGAAGAAGAAGATTCAAAGGCAGGGAGTGCCATCTTCCCCAAACTGTGTGGCAAACACTGATCAAGACACGTTGACAAGTCTGTACAGGAAGAAACAGCAGCAACCGGACCACGGGTCGTAAGTAGTAACAGCTGAGGCACTCTATAAACACAAAAATCAGGCCACTGCAGAACAATTAGAAGGGTGGATGTTGCAGGATTTACTCAGGAGAGAGCAGAACAGATTAGGCTGCCATCAGTTCGGCTGCCAAGCCATGCAACCACTTCTAGTCAGGGTTGAAGTCATGTCAGATAAAACACTGTGGGTATGACTCTGATTTTTATCTCTGTAAATATGATAATTATTGTAGGTTGTATTAAACTGCCTATCTTCGTTGATGTTTCTTGTACTAATTTTGATAGGAAGTTAACCAATAACAATAAACTTGGTCATATCCAGGATGTGTAAAGTTTTATTTTTAGCACAAAAAAATTTGATTTGCAGTACTATAAAAGCAGCCCCTGAATAAAAGACACAGGTGAAAATACAACCTTTTAATAAGAGCTATGCAAGGTAGTATTTAAATACATTTTTTTCAATAAAGGTATTTATTCTTCACTCCCAGGGCAGGTGGTCTCCCTTCAGCTCTGTCCCCTCCACCCCGCACTGGCAACCACCTCCCCAGGACTCAGCTGTCAGCCATGTTCCCCCACAGATTGCCACTGAGGTTGAGTCCGACAGGGGAGGACCATGCTCCCCTAGAGATTCTCATCCAGTTGCTGCTGATAGAGGTTCTGGTGGTAATGTGAGTGAAGGGTACACATGCAGAGCATCATGCATGTCTGCCCCACTGTCCAGTTTCCTTCATGTTTTTATCCTTTCCAGTGGCAGGGGCACACACATCAGCCCATGTACGTGGAGGCACACATATGTCCCAGAGTCCTGCAGCTCCTACTCAAGGCCAGCGGGAACAGCATGGGGTAAAGCAGAGTTTTTGTCTGTATTTACTGCTAGAGGCAATCATAAAGGAGAGATACTAGAATTCAAGGAAGTAAACATGTTTATGGATAGGACTTTACATGGGTTCATGATGAGTAGGTCAAAACAAAACAAACTCGATTGATTTTTTATAATTTCTGTAACAGACATGGCGGATAGAGGCCTGCAGTCATCATCCTGTACCTGGATTTCAACAAGGCTTTACATTCAGTACCACAGAGAAGACAAGTGAAGAAAGTAGGGGACCCATGATTAGGGGAAGAGATAATTTGTTGCATTGGGAATTGGTTGACAAATAGGACTCAGAGTGGTTCTAAAAGGAAAACTCTCTGATGTCAGGGAGGTAACTAGTGCGGTGCCTCAGGGGTCTGTTCTGGGGTAGCTACTCTTTAACATGCCCATCAGTGATATATGGGTGGAGTTGCTGGGGAAGGGGAGTCTGTTTGCAGACAACAAAACAGTCTTCAGAACCAGCACAGTGGCACAACAGTGGTGCTACTGTCCCCCATGCTGGTGACATGAGACCTGGAGCAGTCTCAGTTGCTGAAAG
This sequence comes from Neoceratodus forsteri, assembly GCA_016271365.2. Classification (NCBI taxonomy): domain Eukaryota; kingdom Metazoa; phylum Chordata; order Ceratodontiformes; family Ceratodontidae; genus Neoceratodus; species Neoceratodus forsteri. Next base: position 64,846,926 of record CM057459.1, read on the forward strand.
TCAGACAGGGGGATAGGACTGTGCATTTGATGGACTGCTCTCTTCTGCCAAATATCTGCCACCAGGTGGAGGCCTGGTGGCAGTGCAAAATGAAAGTAGCAGAAAGGAAGGGAGCTGTTACACTTCCACGGTGCATGTATACCTCCACAAGCACATGCCAGCATGCGCACCCCAGCTAGGGAAGAAGAGAAAACCTGGAGGAAAAAGAAAGGCAAGGCAGGTGTGTATGCTGCCTTGCACCTGTGCCAGCATTAGGATCCCACTGACCCAGATCTGGGTCAGTCTCTGGTAAGGGATAGCAAAAAGTACCAGTGGCATCTACAGTTTGGCTTCAACAAGGGAGGCGGGTAAAATTCAACTCGGCTTTGACACGTCGGCAAAATCGTTTTGGCTCCCAATGTAGTAATTAACATAGGGCATAAAACACTCTACAGAAAAAGGAGGAAAAAAGCCTTGAGGTCAACAATAGGCATGCATTACTATAGCTTATGTGTGGCAGGTGGTGTTGGCATGCCATATCTGGAGATTGCCACAGTGCCAAACATACATGACTGCTAAGCACCACCATCAGAGCTATAGGAAGTCAGTTTCCTTTTCTGATCTCAAGGCTCCCCCTGCCCTTCATGCCAATTACTATATTAGTTCAACATAGGCATTCAAAAGAAATCCCCCCAACCCCTACCATACTATACAAGGGCATTACTTTGCCTACATTACCTTCCCAAATTTATATATTTATTTTTTATCTTTTTGTAAATATTTTTAAATTTTTCTATTTTTTAAAATATTTTGCTAACATGTAGTGCTAAAGATGTATAGAAATTCTTAGTTTCCCTTGCTGACCTCAAGGCCCTCCTGTAGTCCCTACTTTTGTTTATTTTATAAACATCTTTTTGTATTTTTTCTACATTTAGTGCTAAGCTTTACTGTAAGAGCTGCTGCCCAATGACAGCATCATTCTGATGTCCTCCCAGACTGCCAGTCCCATGCTGCCTAAGGTGACCATTGTCAATCTTTGCCAGTGCCAGTATTTTAGGTGACATCACAGGTCTGATTTAACTAGCACTGACTGTTTGTAAAGATGTGGAGATGAGGCTGAGTTGCACCAAGTAAGGCAGCATCTACCACCTGCTCAAATTCAGTTTGCTGGTAATGGCATGGTAAACATTGTGTACTACCTTCTGGAGGACTTGCGATGTCAGGGTGTGTAAAAATCCTTTTCCTGCTGGTGACTGCGCTGCTAGGAGTGGTGGTGGTGAGCTGGACTGTGGTGCTGCCAGTGCCAGTGGGAGTGTTGGGAAACTTGCCTGCAGAAGGTATAGTGTTTGTTGATGACACCTGTTGGAATTTGAAATAATTGAATGGATAGGAGAAGCTGATGTTTGGTAAATGCAATTTAAGAAAGGCTAGAAATTCAGGTCAGTACTGAATGGGTCTAGCATGGAATGATCTGGGGAGGCAATATCACCAGTTGTGCGGAAACACCTTTTTGAAGCAACCAATGTTGAGGGACATCCCAGAAAGTACTAAGCTATTTTAACCAGTGCAGACCTAGTAACTTTTCTGTCCTTCAGGAATTTGAGGACATCAGTATTTTGGCTAGACAATGACTCTGATAAAGAGGCATCCATCATATAGTCTGATGTCCAGTCCGTGCCTTCATCTACAATGTCTGCACAACATCAGTATTTTATGTCAGCAGCTCCCATATGTCTTTTTTTGTGTCTCCTGGTATCAGATCATCAATTTCTTTCTCTTCCCATCTGATGTCATCATCATCATCACCACACTGACAACACCCCCTGGCACTGGAAGCACATGAAGTAGGTCCAAGAGGATGAGGAGGTTGAATTTTGTTTTTGTGCATTGTCTGCATTGCTCTATCTGAAGTGTTTGTAGACTTTCTGTCTGACATAGTCAAAATATGCAGGAGGAATGTAGACATCTTTATACTGGGGATTCAGTAATGTTGCTATATCAAATTGGGTGTCCAGCTGAATGCTTTGAATCACTCTTCAAGTTGTGTCAGAAATATCTCTGCCACTTCCCTAATAAGGACTGGATCCAGCTTCAGAGTTGCTGAGATGATGAATTAGTAGTGTCACCACCACCATCACCACCACCACCACCACCACCACTTTGTCCATTACTAATATCCGGATCACCAGTGTTATCATCACCTCCATCACTACCAATGCCACAACCACCACCACATCTACCAGCACCACCACTGGCACCACTGTGACTAGCCTTGCTTTGTTGGGTTGTTGTTGTGGTAGATGTCATACATATAATATTGCATGTGTTGTTCAAGTAGACTTACCATGGGCAGGAGCATGCTAAGACTAGTAGATTCAGCAAACAGATCTTTGGTGGCCTGTTCATAAGGTCTTAGATGTGAAAGCAACCTTTGCAGCACACACCATTGCACCCAGGACAGGTATTCCCCACAAAGTACATCATCAAATTCCATAGCCCTGAACACAGCTTTCTGTTCACCAGCCTCTCCACCATGTAAAAAGTAGAGTTCCACATCTTTAATCAAGCAGAATGTGGGACATTGTGCTTCTGTTGGTAATTTCAGAGGAGCTCTTCACATTTGGGGGAACAATGGAAATATCTTGTAATGTCCCTAAAAGTGTCCAATATTTCTTTTAACTGTGCATGTTTCTCAAGCATATAACTCACCACCAGATTCAGTGCATGGATGAAGCAAGGTGCATGGCAGAAACCTCCATCATCATTGCCTTCAGCATGTTACTCCTACTCTCTGTCACAAAAATTTCCATCTTCAGGTTGTGAGGGTATATCAATAGGTCCAGCATTGATTGTACTGTATGAAGCACAAAATGTTATCCCCACTTTGTTTCTCCCCCATAACTGAGATGTTAAGTAAGACACTCCCTATAACACTGTTCCTCTGTGCAGCTGTCTACTTGATTATAACTCCTGCAGAGGCTGGTGCTGCTGATGGAGGTGGGGCAGCAGCAGTGGTGTTGATGATGCGTGACACAACCCAATGAGCAGTGAGACCAAGGAAGCTTTGGTTTGGAGTACTGCTGCAGATGTCACTAGTGAAATGCACATATCCCCACTCTGACTGCTTCAGAAGGGTCACCATCTGCATGTGTACAGTCTCATACATTGTAGGGAGAATATGCTGAGAAAACATGAGGAATGCTGTATATGGGTTTCAGCACATATAACTGTCTTTGAAAGCCAGTGTTTTCCACCATGGAGAATGGCTGTAGATCAAGCACTATCATCTCACCTATCAATTGAGTGATTTGCACAGCTGTTGGATGAGTAGGTGGCACTTCAGTGCAGGCATGTAATGACTCCCTCTGTGTGGTTTACTTGGTGGCAATAAATTCTGGATTAGCACTGGTGCTTTATCCCTGCCTAGTGGTGGTGCTAGTGGTAGTTGGAGTGGTGTTGTGGAAGAAGCACAACTAGTGTCAGTTGACTTTGACTGCTGCTGCTACTGGCTGCACAATTTGAACAAGCTATCTGATCCTGCCACCCGTACCTTGACACTGCTGCTGCTGCTGCTGCTGAGTTTCACCTGTGTGTGGATTGTGAAGGAATGTTACTGTTAGCAAGATGCCATGTTCACGCTTTAGATGATCAGCCAGAACAGTGGTTCCAAAAGTCCGTGTGGATTTACCCCCACAGATTTTGTTCTCACACATACAGTATTGCAACATACTCTAAATGGATTTTGGGGGGTCATCCCTAAAATACTCCAATACTGCAGAACATATTTTGGCTTTCTTAGCTATATGATCAAAAGCCTGAGGGACTGGGGGCGGGGCCTTAGAAGAACTAGGGTGACCACTGCGATATTGTGGGTAGCATCTTTCAGAAAAAGAGATGTGTAAGAACAAGAGGGCACAATTTAAAGATAGAGGGGGGACGGCTCAGGGGTAATGTGAGGAAAGTTTTTTTCGTGGAGAGAGTGGTGGACATATGGAACCGCCTTCCTGGAGAGGTTGTGGGGTCTAAAATAGTGGGGGAATTCAAACATGCATGGGGCAGACATAAGGCAATTATAGTAGGGGGTTGCAGGAAGTAGGCTGTTGGTTAACTAGAATCTGCAGCTTATCCAATAGGTAGAGAAATAGGCAGACTGGGTGGGCCAAGTGGTCCTTATCTGCCATCAAAGTCTATGTTTCTATGTTCTATGTTTCTATGTTATCTGATAGTGTCTTTGGAGGTTAAAAAAACAATATAAATTATAGATTTGCTGGGAAAGGGATGACATTTATGAGGTATGAATCTTTCTTGAAAGACAATACATTCCCAAGTGAAACTAGTAGGAAGAAGCTGTTTAAATGTTAAGTATTTAAATGTGCAAACTGTTGCATTCCGAAGGGGGTAAACACATTTTCAGTTTAATAGGCAACCAATATTTAACAAGCTGTTTCAGTTTCCTAATGGCATCGGTTAAGCAGCTTGGAGTTATGTCTCCAACATTCATAACAGAAAGAAGGGAGTATTTTATTTCAGTTGGCATGGAAGGATACATTGAAAAGTCCAAAACGTGTGTTACACGATATTCCATTTTTCAGCTACAGGTAGCAAGATGCTGTAGGCTCCGACCACAGCCATAAAAAGGGTCTGAGAAATAGAGCTTTCAGACTGGTTGTAAGCATTCTATCAGCTTTATATTAATCTTTTATTAACATGCATGTAGAACCTAATCATAGGCTAAACAAGGTTTAACACTGTTAAAAACATACTTTTTTTATTATAGAAGCAATAAAGCACTCCCACAGGTTATGCTAATAGTCAGTTAATCACCATCTAGGGGCATGTGGCATTCTGCCAAAGCTAGTGCAACATTATACCCCTAGAAGATGATTAACAGACCATGAACATGAACCCTGGTCATGCCTTATTGCTTAAATATACCACACGGTTGCATAATTGATAATCAATACATTCACAAAAAACAAATACAGTAAAACTGTATTCCTGGGACTGCAGCTACAACTTTTGACACCTTCTATGAAACTAACATCAATATCTATCTAAAAATCACCACACCTAAAGAGGTTTATAAGCAGAGGGTGCTGAGAGAAGATCACGTAATTGGCATCGATAATTTTGAGCCCTAGTTCTTGAAATTAGCTGCTCCTGCCATAGCCACCTCACTTGCTAAAATGTATAACCTCTTTTCCATAACTGGCTAAGTACCCAAAATATGGAAACTGGTACATGGAGCACCTGCTACTAAAGTATAGGCCTTGTAGCACATCTGCCACTGGGCCAGAAGGTTGTGGGTTCTGGCCTCACACTGGGACTCGGTTCATACCTAAAATAGTGGCACCCAAGTGCAGTACTAGGGGTGTGCTGTACTGTCAGGGTGTGCCATCCTTCAGATAAGATGTTAAACTGAGGTCCCTTCTACCCATCTCTGGAGCTGTCATGGTAGGTGTACAGGTGGAAGTAAAGGACTCAAGGCACTTTTCACAAAGAGTATGGGACTCCCCCCCCCCCCCGGTATCCTGGTCAACATTCCCCTTCTCATAAAACTGGTTCATGCAATTGTCCAAGGCTGTGTGTGGCTATTGATGTGCAAAATGGATGCCACTACACGTTCAGTCACTTCACTGCCAGTCTAGCATTGCTTGTAAAGCACTTTGAGATACAATGTGTTTGTTAATGTTCACTTTCCAGATCCTGACCTTCCCCTGGATGGGCTTCCAGCTGCTCAGAGCCTCGACAGGACCTAAATCAGTTGAGCGCTCCGATCCTCTGACCCAGCCCGCCTGCCAGTCCTCCTGTTGCAGATCCTGACCTTGCACTGAATGGGCTTCCAGCTGCCTGGAGCCTCGGCCGAACCTAAGCCGATCGAGCACTCTGATCCTCAGACCCAGTCCGCTTGCCAGTCCTCCCATTGCAAATCCTGACCTTGGCCTGAACGGGCTTCCAGCTGCCTGGAGCCTTGGCTGGATCTAAGCCAGTCGAGTGCTCCAATCCTTGGACCCAGCCCACCCACTTAGTCCTCCTGTTGCAGATCCTGACCTTGCCCTGAATGGGCTTCCAGCTGCCCCGAGCCTCAGCCGGACCTAAGCCGGTCAAGCGCTCAGTTCCTTGGACCCAGCCTGCCTGCCAGTCCTCCCTTTGCAGATCCTGACCTTGCCCTGAATGGACTTTTGGTTACCCAGAACCTCTGCCAGACTTAAGTCAGTCGAGCACTCTAAATCTTGAACCCAGCCCACCCACCAGTCCTCCTGTTGCAGGTATGGAGACCTTGGATTGAAAGCCATGCACTGGATTGGCTCCCTAATCTTGCAGCTTGGTTTTCTACTGGCCGTTGCAGCCACCAATGAACTTATTTTATTTTCGAGCACTAAATTCTGATTATTGTTTCCTGCCGGTTTTAAACTTTGGACTCCTGCTGTGTTTAAATTTATACACAGTTGTTAGATGTTAAGGTGGCTGCTCTTAAAATAATAATTGTGCTTTGAGCCACAAGAAGGAATTTGGCCTTAAGCTGTTAGCCCCTTCCTGAGAGGAAGGTCTGTAGATGTGGGTTCTAGGCCATAAGCTGATCACTCCATTCTCGGCTCTGACTAAGTTGGTAGAGATTGAATTTATGCTACTTGCTACAGTGTTTTGTGGGCCTAATTTTTGCTCTTACTGTTAGTTTACATGTCTGTGTAGAACATCTCTGCAGTCTCATTTCTGCTTTTTTTTACTGCTAAAGTATATGCTTGTATCCTTGCCTGCTTCTGTGAATAAGTGTTTTGTTCCCCTCCTGCAGTTACTGGTATTTAGTGTTTGCCTGTATTTGAACCTTTCTTTCTCCCCCATAGCCAATTCAATTTGACTTTGTTTGAAATAGAACTTTTTTACCCTCTGCAGTACTCCTATCTGTGCACCCCCCCACTCCAATTTCTCATTATCAATTCCCACCTCCCCCTGCCTCTTTGTCCTGCTTAAATGCCACTATTAACAGGGTCCGCATCTCCTAGCTTCCACTGTCTCTCCCCGACTTGATACCTCATGACCAATCTCTACCTAGACTCATTTTTTCCCTCCTCTTCTCACCCCTCCCCTTGGCTATTGTTCTGTACTCAGGCTCTCCCATCGATTCAACCTGTAAGCCGCAACTGTTATTGAATTACCCTAACCTTTACATTTTTTTCCTCTTTCCAGATCCTGACCTTGTCCTGAATGGGCTTCCAGCTGCCCGGAGCCTCAGCCGGACTGAAGCTGGTCGTGCACTCCGATCCTCGGACCCTGCCTGCCCGCCAGTCCTCCCGTTGCAGGTACAGAGACCTTGGATTGAAAGCCATGCACTGGATTGGCTCCCTAATCTTGCAGCTTAGTTTTCTACTGGCTGTTGCAGCCACCAATGATCTTATTTTATTTTCAGGTGCTAAATTCCGATTATTGTTTCCTGCTGGTTTTAAACTTTGGACTCCTGCAAAGTTTAAATTTATGCACAGTTGTTAGATGTTAAGGCAGCTGCTCTTAAAATAATAATTGTACTTTGAGCTGCAAGCTGCAGTCTGGCCGTAAACTATTAGCTATCCTTCCCGAGAGGAAGGTCTGCAGTTGCGGGTTCTAGGCCATTAAATGACCGCTCCATTCTCAGCTCCGAATAGGTTGGTGTAGATTTTTCACCCCCCCCAGCCCTCTGCCTTTATTAAATCAATTTGGGCACCTCTACCCCCTGCCTATCAGGTGTTTCATTGGTGCAACAAAAAGGCTGCCTCTTTTCTGATTGGCCCTAGCTCTCCCAGAGCTGGATAGGTCCTAATACTTATCCCCTTTGCCCAGTGCTTCCCTGCAGCTTTACTCCTTTGTGCAAAATTCCTGGTCTCTGTAGTATTTCTCTGCATCCACTCACCCCATTGTTTAAGCCCTGGTCTCTGCATTTTAAAAGAACAACATGGCCAGGCTAGCAGTTCTGTATCTCCCCCCTGCTTACTGCTTCTCTACTCAGATGACTATTTCATCTCCTTGTCCCTAAGCCACACCCATGTGCACAAAACTGTAGCCCCACCCTGTCATCTGGCACATGGACCAATGCCTAACTTTCACATGGCCCTCTGTCTGGCTAAAAGGGATGTAGCTTACCTCTGGCTATGGCTCTCCATAAAAATAAGTGTCCACCCAAGCACTATTAAGAGATTGAGGCATTCCCTTTTCAACTCAATCAGGAGCATGCTGTTCCTCCTCCTCTTACTAGTCCTAGCTGGTGACATTAAACCTAATCCTGGACCAACTTCCAATATCACTGCCCCCACCCACCTATTTTGTTGGATGCAACACCAAAGGGTCTGAAAATAGCACACTTAAACATATGTAGCCTAAGACCAAAAATGGCAGAACTTCAAGCATGGGTCAGTAATCACACTCCTGACATCCTGGGTATCTCTGAGACTTGGTTGAAACAGAGCATCAGGCTGCATGTCGTAGCCTTGTCTGGATATAAATGTTTCAGGGCTGATCAACTGGGCAAAAGGGCTAGTGGCATCATCATGTATGTCAAGGTCAATCTCGATGCTACCCAAATCTCCTTGCCCGCCCCTGCCCCAACTGAGGTGGAATCAATATTCCTTTCTATCACCCTAGGCTCCATTAAAAAACTCACAGTGGGCTGTGTATATCTGCCCTTAAGGTGGTGGCATCCTGCCCCCACTCCCTTCTCACCTCCTGTGCTAGCCTTCCATGACAAGACATTGTGATTGGGGGAGACTTCAGCATTGACTGGTTGATCCCCAAATCTTCCAAATTGGCCGCCTCTCTGGCAGACTCAGATCTGGTTCAAATCATCAGTGACCCAACCCACATCAATGCAAAATCAGGTAACCATACCCAACTGGATTGGGTGGTCACCAACTGCCCCTCTAAAATAAACTTTGCAGCTGTTCTCTCCAACAGTTTAAATGACCACTTCCTGACCCTACGTATCTGGCAAAACAACTCCCCAAATCCTTCACCCAAAATTATCAAGGTACAGAACATGCCCAAATTTGACCCCAACTCTTTCCTGGACACAATCTGAGTGAAAGATTGGAGCCCAATAAACACTCTCCCTGACATTAATTCAGCCTTGGATTTTTTGTTATCCAAACTTACTGGCATTATCGACAACCATGAGCCTCTGAAGTCCTGCTGAACTAAGGGGGTTAAAGCACTTTTGCTCTTCAAGGAACTAAGGCAGTGTATGACCTCTCAGAACAAAGCTTGAAGGGTTTTCAAACATAGTGGACTTCCTGCTGACTGGCAATTATTCAGGCAGTTAAGGAATAGCTGCAAAAATGTCATCCAAAAGGCTAACAGACACCATTATAAGAAGCTCCAGACAGAGCATCTATGTAGTCTGAAAGAATTTTGGAAAGAGATTAAGTCCCTCTTAAAGGGAAACACCACTGAAATCCCCAGCTCCATTAATGCCCAGGTTACTACCCACACTAACCCCTCCTCCACTGAGACCTGCTTTAACGAATTCTTCACCAACCTGAACATAGAAACACAGAATCTGATGGCAGATAAGGACCACTTGGCCCACCTAGTCTGACCACCTAATCTGCCCATTTCTCTACGTAATGGATAAGCTGCAGATCCTAGTTAACCAACAGCCTACTTCCTCCTATCCCTACCTGCATAAATATATCTCCCCATTTGCTAGCTCTCCTGCTCCCCCCTCTCCTGACACCATGCCATCTGTTGATGACATAGCCCGCCCTTCCTTCCATCTCAAACTGGCAACACTTAATGAAGTTCACCATCTACTTAAGAACCTTAAGGCAGACAGCTCACCAGGGCATGACATACTCAAAACCATGTTCCTCAAGGCTGGTGCTGATACTCTGACCCACCCCATCCACGACCTGTTTAATAGAGCCTTCCTATCTTGCACCATCCCTGAAAAATGGAAGGCTGCAGTGGTTGTCCCTGTGCACAAAGGAGGTTCCAACTCAGTAGTGGAAAACTTCTGCCCCATCTCTATACTCTGTTCCCTAGCTAAATTACAGGAGAGGATATTATATAACCACCTCCAAGACTACCTAGATCATCACCAGCTCCTGTCACCTTTCCAGCACAGTTTTAGGAAAAATTACAGCACCACCACAACACTGATTAAAGTCACCATGGACTTTTTTCAAGCTATGAATGCTGGCCTTGTCACTGGTGCAATATTCATGGACTTGACAAAAGCCTTTGACTTGGTCAACCATGATCTTCTCCTTCGTCAATTACATAATTTAGGCCTAGACAAGAATGCACCCACATGGACCCATAACTATCTTGGTAACCAAGCTCAGAGGGTCAAATGGGAGGGCTCCTTGTCAGAGCCTAGGGCCGTCACCCACAGTGTACCTCAAGGCTCCATACTGGGCCCCTTGCTTTTTTCCTTATACATAAACGAGCTCCCTAATAACCGTGGAGGGGCCACTGTTCACCTCTATGTCGATCATGCTATAATCTACCATTCCTCTTCGGACACTGACTGGCTTAACTCAACACTAGCATCTGATTTCCACATCCTTGAGGACTGGTTTACTTATAAACAACTTGTACTAAATACTAAAAAAAACAAGTGCATGTTATTTTCCAACTCAGCATCGCTAACTCGCCCCCCTCCTTGCTATATTATCATGCACTGGGGTTGCCCTTGAATCTTTCCAGACAAATACCTGGGAATCACACTGGACCCCTCCCTTTCCTTGCATGTCCATGTCACTACCCTTAACAAAACTATTAACCAGAAATTAGGACTCCTCTACAGAATCCGCCCTCTCCTCACTTTGACCTCATGTGGTAAGACAGCTGATGCCACTCTCCTGCCTCTTCTTATGTATGGTGCCCCTCTGCTGCTCTCTATGGCTACTACCGCTCTATTCTGACTCTCTCAGGTTTATCATAGAATAGATAGGTTCACTCTGGGAACCGATACCAGGCATCATCACTGTCAAGTCCAGTCTGCACTGGGTTGGCTACCCTATGAGTCTAAGCTTTGTTATGCCACCCTTAGCTCAATACACACGTTTGTCCACCGTTTCACTCCTCCTTGCCTCTCTGATATTGTCCAATGCAAACTCCTTCAGCATGCCCTAAGGTCAGCCTCCCTGCCCCTGCTTCATGTACCCAAAATTAGGCTCTCCTCAGCCAGGAGATCATTTACCATCTCAGCCGTATCCTCCTGGAACTCTTTGCCTCCTCCAATTCTGGCCTGCACCTCCATTTTACAGTTTCAAAGCTCTCTAATATTACACCTTACTGCTCCCCAGTGCTCCTGCTTTCAGTAACCCTAAAGTATACCAATTCTCCTCTCTTTGCCGTATTGACTTCCTATCTCTTGTTATGCTCTGTTGACTTCCACAAAGTATACTGAAATCATGTGTAAATAAGTTTGTTGCCGGTTCAGCTTGTAGCCTGTCTATTGCTGATTAACCTGTGCATTAACTTACTGCATTAATAGATGATTGTTTGTACTCATTTCACTTGATTTTGTGTTACTCTGTATAATAATTGTATCAATTGCTGTATTATCAATGTACTGATCTTCCCGGGTTGCCCCTGAAAAAGGGACTATCATGTCTCAGTGGGCTTACCCGGTTACCAATATTCAATAAAAATAATAAATAAATAAAATAAATGCTATTTAAATGCTGATTCTTCTTCTCCACATGATAGTAGTAACTGCTGGCCTGTAATCAGTTCTCTTCTGTCTGATTACAGTAAGTTACAAGAGAATATTCATAGTTCCTTGTTGTTTTAGAATATTACTTTTTTAGACGTGCTGTATAATCTATCCTATATGGGCTCTTGAATTATTTATAATTATAAAACAAACATACAGTAAGTTTAAGAGAATTGGAAAAACAATGAATAAAGCATTAGCAATCTTTAAGCAATCATTTAAGTAATGAATAAATTATTATGTTACTGTTGTTTAGTGGTTAGAGCACAGGCTTGGTAACCAGGAGACTCAGGCTAAAATCACACCACTGGCACGTAGTCACCTGAACAAGTCACACATAACCACTATCTTCCCAGTTCTTCACTGCACCTAGCTATAAAACTGGGTACTGTAGAGTCAAGACCCCTTTAAAAGCAAGATACTGCAACTATACTGGATGATTCTGGACAAATAAACTCTAAAATAAATAGGGGATATGTGATGGGTGTTTATGAGATATGATATATATCTTCATGAGTGGTCAGTTATCTCTTGCCCTTCATGAGCGATGAAGCCACAAGTGAGTTCAGAAGAGGTCACTGTCCACAAGTGAAGATAAATGTCATCTCATAAGCACCCATCACATGTCTGGTTTATATGCTATACATTAGCATTTCTCATAGCGTAGGAGATTTAGAATGCTGGCAGCTGCCACATGTTGTATTTTAGAGGTAGCTCATGCTGACTGGAACATGGGGATCTATATACTGTATGACTAGGAACAGGTGGCAGAAAACGTTCTTTGTGACATATCCAACTAGCTAGATAAATTTTATGACATACGCTACTGTGGAGATAAAAACAATTATCTAGCTATTTGATGTTCTGTGCTACAGATATTAATTTTTATCCAGCATACAAATTGTCAATGTATGTTCTATAAATAACCATTATAGTCAATAGAGTTGGGTTTATGTTTTAAATTAGCACTGCTCAGGTTTTATTACTTCTTTCCCAGTTTGCACCCTATCCATGTGTTTATATCACTCTCTGCAAATTTATTTTTGGGTTACTGATAAATTTGTTAAATGGAGTTAACCACAAGCCATCCTATGTAAGTATCTGGTTAGGCAGATCAGTGGGAATGTTACCTTGAAGGCTTCAAAGAGCAAGCAGAAGAATACAGCATGTCAGGGTCATTACTGTGGCTGAGGCTGGGGGGAAGGTGATTTGTTAAGTCTGTATCTTTTATTGTGATGTGTTTTCCTGGACCAATATTCTCTTATGACATTCAGTCCTCTAGTGTAACATGTACAGGTGGAGCCAATCAGCAGAAGGAGAGGAAAGGCCCAGTATTAACAAAGCAAACTGCTATGTAATTCTAGAGCCAGGGCCTATTACAAAAACAAGCAGTAGTAAAGCTAATAATATGAAAGACAAACAACTTTAATTTTGCACAAGGGCAAACAACAGTCCTGCAGCAGTGTAGAAGATAACAGTTGCTGTACTGTTTTACATGGGTTTGATTCATGTAGATGAACCCCTCTTAACTGACAGTTTGGGGGCCTCCACATAGCTTTTTTTTGTTCCAGACTTCACTCCCTAGCCAGTAATGGGTTAATGTGTGCAACTCTGGCCACATACAGTTCAATTGTTTGTGGCTCCAGCAAGTTCCTGCTCAGGAACTATGCAACTTTCAGAATGTCCTACACTTGTTAGCCTGTAAACAAGAAACTCCATCCAGTCTAGGTTACCAGGTATATAAAAATGGGACCCCTACCACAAACAGACTACATTTGGGAGGAGATTTGGAGGGAAAAGATCCTTATTTTCAGCAATTGGATTCCTCTGTTTAGGCTCCAGCTATGACCAGCCAGAAAGGACATCCAAGCTTGGGAGGTAACAATGGCCCAACCTCTGGGGAGTAGCACCTGCCCCCTCTGAGCTGAGTCTCCAAAAGCTGATACTTCTCCAGTCATCTGAAGACCATCACTGGGATGGTGGAAGCCTGTTCATAGTTCCTGTCAAGGGTTTCAGCCTGATGGTGCCCACCGGGTATCAATGCTTTACCACTAAGTCAGCATGTAATGAACCAAACCAAGAGGGACTGCACTCTCATGGTCTCAAGTTTTTCCTGTAAATACCAGATGGAGCATCCAAAAATGAATAAGTCTATGAGATGGTGTGGATGTAAATTCATTAGTTTTTTTTCAAAATTACAAATTAATCCAAATCACAGACTTTCGCTGCTGGTGTTACACTCAATGTCTGGCCATAAGTCAGGTGCCCCGGCACTTCGCTCTGTGGAGCTTTGTCAGGAGGTGGGTACTGGGTTGAATGATCTCTCTCAAATACTGGTTGCATAGTGACATCATGACAGTTGACCCAGGAGTATCTTGTCAAGTCAAAGACAGTCACGCAACAACTCTGTCAGTATTCATGATGAAACTAAATGAAAACATCTTCACTGTCAACTTGCACAGAATGAAAAGAAAGCAACATAAAATATTGAATATAAAATGCAAAATACAATGCTCCTCAGGTTGCAGGAGATACACAATGACAATTACATTGCAGTCTCATTATCAGCTGCAAATCTGCAAATCAATGTCTTGAATGCAGTTTGAAAAATTAACCTGGTACACAATATTGCAACCATAAGGGTAGAAGATAATTGGCCAGTCACAGAGTAGAGGAGAAGAAGACAATGAAGTTACACCTGGAGTCAGGAGCTTGCCCCACAGGCTCTTATGGCACTCCCTTAGATTCTTGCATAGTTGGGAAAATAAAAACAGAAATTCTTGCACTCACCAAGTAACCCCCAAGATCGGTTAGAGAAAGAAATACAAAGAAACTGGGCTAAGATACCATATTTAATACATAACAAAAAATCATCATAGTTAAACCTTTGCGTCCACACGTGGGGGAGGGGGCAGAAAAAAGGTACTATATGATGCAGACATTTTTACAGAAAAGGTCTAAGATCCCAGCTGATATTAAGACCATGGGGCTGCAGGCTGTTCATGGAGAAAATCCAATAACTTAATCTGTACAGCAGTCTTTTAAGTCTGTCGCCGATCGTCTCTCCATTTTGACCTACTCAATATTAGAGATGCATAAAATTACAAAATTTCATTCTGCAAAATATTTAGCAAAATTTATGCATTTCACTAAATATTTTGCATGTGCAAAATGAGACATTTTGCCTGAAAATCACAAAATTCTACCCAAAAATGGTGAAATTTAGCCCGCAGAATGGAAAAAATTGCCGTTTGCGGGCAAAATTCCACCATTGTTGCATTTTGCAGTGAAATTTTGCAAGTTTGCGCCCCATAAAATATTTCACAGAATGGTGGAATTTTGCAAAATATTTTGCATGGTGAAATTGCCAATTTCGCAGTAATTTCGCCAGCGAAATTTTATTTCGCAACATCTCTACTCGATATCCATAAATTTAACACTAGTCATGTTGCTGTCATGGTGTAGCTAGCATAAAGTGTTCTGCTACCGGGCATTCAATATTGCCCTTCCTGGTATCTCTTATATGTTCCTGGATCAGTTGTTTGAGCGGGTGTATAATTCTCCTCATGCAAATTTTGCAACAACTACACCATATCACAAACACTACAAAGCTGGTACTGTATGAAATATGGAGACAGCATTGGGCACAAAAATGGCACCACAATATGCCAATCTTTTTATGGCCTTCCAGAAGACTTTTTTAAACTCCACCCCTATAGACCATTAGTCTGCCTCCAAGATACAGATGACATATTCCTCATTTGGAAAGGATGTGAACACTCACTCAAAAGGTCTATCAGAATTTCAACAACTTTCACAGCTCTTTAAAACTCATCATTGAATACTCCACCATCAGTATAAATTTTCGGTGTACCACAGTCAGAATAACTAGTAATAGACATATACAAACTGCTGTTTACAGAAACCCACTGACAGACATTGTTACCTGTGTAATTTCAGCTTCTATCCAAGACACACAAAAAATATCTGTGATCTACATTCAGGCAATTCAGTACCATCAGATCTGCCCAGATGAGATAACAAGAAACAGGCAGCTCTCCTCACTTCATAATTCATTCATCCAGTAGGGCCACTCCCCAAGACAAACTGACAGGGAAATGGAACATGTTGTACAAATATCGTGAGAAAATCTACTGGAATACAGGTAACAACAAAAAAATCTAACTGATTGCACACTCCTAGTTGTTATATACTGCCTCATGCTAACACCCCTTCAGCAAATGATTAAAGAACTACAACCCATGTTGAGTGAAGATGAAAGGCTTTTAGACAGCTTCCCTGAACACCTGTCATTGCCTATAAGCATCTCCCTAACCTTTCACACATAATAATTTGTAGCAAACTCCTAGCAGATCACAATAACAGTGGAATGAGAGGAGCAGTGCCATGCAACAATGCAAGATGTAAGACATGCATCCACATATGCAAACGGACCACCATCGCAACAGGCCAGAACATCACAATAAAGATAAATGTCTCCTACACATGTCAATCAAGCAAAGCAGTTTACCTAATTTAGCGCAAAAAGTGCATAAATGGATGCTATATGGGGGAAACAAGGCAACCACTGCAAACCAAGATGAACCAGCACCAACACACAATAGTAAACCAAATTATCGGCACAACAGTAGGACCACATTTTTCCCAACCAGGCCATTCCCTCTTGGACCTGTCTGTCCTAATACTAAGAGGAAACTTCAAAAACACACAGGAGAGAAGGACATGGGAACTAAAACATATCAAACAATATAATTCGAACTTTAATGAACTAATTCAGGACATTGGTTTTATGACACACTATGAAAAACAATAATACTGTATGCTACTTTTTATAAATATGCTTTTTTCTTTCTGTGACCCTCCCTCCCCCCTGCACTCTGTGTTTCTCAAGTCTTTATTATTCTTGTTCCTGTCAGATATTTTTCAAATTAACAATTCAAGGCATCCATTTAGACTCTATTATGAATATCTTAGCACTTTCTTCTAATCATGACCTCGCCACCATAGACCTGCTCCTATTCACTGCCCACCCACTCTTCCTTTTAAATTCTTCAAGCCTATCCTATCATAATTATTTTGAATTAATATATCAGTGCATATAAATGCTGCTTATTTTGCTCAGTTTGCTGTTCACCTGAAGAAGGGATCTGTGGGGCCTTCAGAGCTTGCGCTCTATATCACCTTTGCACAAGATATATCTTTGTCCACCAAAAGGTATCAAACTAACCAACAACTCCTTTTTTTCAAGGACCAATATGGCTAAAATCTCTTTTTACTGCACAGAAATTGCAAATATATTTGTGTTTTTTGATTTAATGCTCAAGTCTAAGATTGTTGTTTTATTTAGCTATTTATTAATTTAAAAGGTTTTGCAAGGAAAGACATACCGAGCTAGTATCAGTTTGTTTCAAGATGCATATTGGGGGAGGGGGAGGAACAAGTACAGTACAACACAGAAAACATTGTAAGAATTATCAAAAAGAAATAAATCACATAACAGTAACTGTAGATAAAAGTGCAAATTCATCATTATAACCAACTGTTCCACAGAATCAGCACTAGTACACAATAATACATAGTAGCTAAGTTGCAGTCTAGAGGGCAGTCACAGAGTCCAGATCATACAGCTGCATTTAGTGTGTGTGTGTGTGTGTGTGTGTGTGTGTGTGTGTGTGTGTGTGTGGGAGGGTCAGGGGCATTTGTATGAGTGAGTAGAATTTACAAAGAAGAGCTGAGTGACTAGATTGGGAAGGTGGAGCAAATAGCAGGAGGTAGAGAAGACCAGAGCTTAAGGAATCTGAACAAGAAAGCATCAGTAGTCAGAATTGTGGAAGGAGTACACAGGGGCAGAGAGAAAAGAATGGAAGGAGTTAAGATAAGGGGAGAAGGAGCCACATCACAATTTGGAATTAAAGGAAACACAGTGAGAGAGGCACCTGGCATCAAGACAGGGAAGAGAAAGGGAGGCAAAGAGCACCATGAACTAATTTGCAGTCTACTGTTGGAGGACAGAGAATGCTTATATAAGCAATAACACACAACAGGATGTGGTTTATTCTGGATAAATGCATGCCTAGGGATGTAGTGAAGCACAAGGAGGTCGAGTGTCTTACTGCCCCTAGAAGTGTGTTTATCCAGAAAAAACACACCCTGGAGTGTGTTATTGCACTTATAAAATGTGTATATGCTGACAAATGTTATAGCTTTTTGAAAAAATGAACAAATACTAAATGTTTTTGCTTTTTTAAGCAAAATAGTCCCTCTGCTCCACCCATTCTCAATTTATTGTGCCACTCTTGTGTGTCAGACCTGCCTCTCCCTTTTATTTAGACACTGTTTTGCCCCTCACTCTCTTATTAGGCTGATTGTGAATTTATTTTCTCTCACATTTGCCATTCTGTATTATACACAGATCAACCACTAGGCCACCAGCAAGACCAAGATTTGCTTGTGGTCTTGCCAGCTGCAGGCTTCCATCTGTGGTTGCATGGTATTTAAACCTGGTGGCAGTCTCACTCTCTGTCACTGGGAATGTAGACTGGGAGTCTGCCGTAGAGTTGGGTGAGGAGTGCAAGCGAAAGACTGCCACTGAGTCACCTGAGGAGTGTGGGGAAAAGAAAATGTTTTTTTTTGGGGGGGAGGTGGGCTTTCTTTGTCCTCATTGTTCCTTCCACTGTGAGTCAGGGAGTTTGCATTGGGAGGGATCTATGAGGTGGAAGGGCACTTAAGCCACTGGTGTGCCACTTGTAATGGACAGCGAGGGACCCCCATGGAGTCGGATGAGGAGCTGAAGTGAGAGACCACAGCCGAGCGGGCTGAGGAGTGCGTGGAAGAGAAAGAAATGTTTCTTTTTTTCCCCGTTGGGTTTCCTTGTGGTTCAGTGTGCCTGCCGCTGCCACTGGGGGATTTCTGATCAGGAGGGGTACATGAGGTGCGAGGGCACGAGAATATCTTCAGTGAGTGGGTTACTTTCGGTGGCTCTTGTTTTTTTGCTATGGTATAATCTAAATAAAAGACATACATGGCAAAGGCTGGCAGCCAATCAGATTTCTCCAGTGTCTCTACCCATTTTATAATCCAATATTAGTGGTTCTAAAATAAGAGTTGATAATGGAAACCAAGAACTTAAATAAAGTTGAAGCCAGCCTCCCGACTGTGGAATAGCATCCAGCCACTGCCATTACAGATGACAGCGTTGACTCTTTCTACTAATGTCATCTTCCTCAGAACCTGTCCCACCAAGACTGTGTAGCATAAACCACCCACTCAGTTGTTCATGAGTGCCCTGGGGCATTTTCCCGTCCTTCAAGTGGATGCACCATGACTCAAGAGAACTCAGGCCGACACCCTCAAACAGTAGGGAGAAAAAGATCCTGAGGTACCCAGTAAAAAGATTTAGCCCTTGACCCAGACATCTCTACTACTCAGGACAGGCCTCTCTACTATTACTCATGACAGGCCTTACACAGAAAACCCCAGACTTGAACAACTGCACACTCCTCCAATTTCAGAAACACTCCCTCCAATAAATATAGTCCCAATCAACAATTATTTAATATCAGTTACACACAAACATATGTCTTTTTATAACTTTGTTACCCTGTAGAGTTGAACTGATATGCAGCATTTCATTCTTAGTGGGGTCCTGCTCCTACAGTTTTCCTAATTCACAGGAATGAAGCAGAGGGAGATCAAGAGACTTGATTATGGTCTCATAGAGAGTATGTTGCTGTGGTGGGATATGAACCCGGGATCTCTTTGTTCACATTTGTGTGCTCTAACCATCAGAACAGTCTGTCATCCTTAAACATGTTCTGTACAAAATATTTTCCTTCAGCCATGGAAAACCTAATCTGAAGAAATACAGTTAATGTAAAATATAAATTATTTCTGCTGTGATGAAATAAACTATGTTTACTGGGCCTCTTCAAGCAAAATACTAGATTTTGGGCTGTAAAATAAGAAAGGCTATTTGTATAACTAGCATATGAAATATTCATTCAGTTACATTTTCAGAAGTATCATTTTCACAGGAGTAGGGGATAAGACTCATCTTTTTCCCCCAGACATCTTCCATATCTCTGTTTAACAACATTAGGTCATATTTCCTGTCACACTGCCATCATATTTACTCTGGCTGCTTCTGGCCATTTCTCTGTGCCAGCATCCATTGATTGATGTTTACTCAGCTGCACTGTACACAGTTCCCCCCTCACAATAAGCCCTCATTCCACAAAAGGCTATTTCTATTTGCAAATACTTCTATCACTCATCACGCTTCTCTCAGATTGCAAGCGTAAGAACAGTATTGTACTACGTCACATGTGCCATAGCAGCTGCAGGCCACAGTGAAGACCTGTGACTCATACACCACACATACAGCTTAAAAACAAAAGTGTTCATTTCCAAAACATTAGTATCAGCATAAACGTACAGCATATGTAGTGCTTCTCATGCACTGCAGTCATAGAGGTTACTTTAACATTGGGCCTTGGGGGACTCAACAATGTCCTTACTTGCCAAGACTCAAATCTGGGCCCAGAACATTTAGCAGAGAAATAATTAAATATCATACTATCTGAAGACATACTGTA
Organism: Neoceratodus forsteri; assembly: GCA_016271365.2. Taxonomy (NCBI): domain Eukaryota; kingdom Metazoa; phylum Chordata; order Ceratodontiformes; family Ceratodontidae; genus Neoceratodus; species Neoceratodus forsteri. The sequence continues at coordinate 64,867,209 of CM057459.1, forward strand.
GGTCAGTGAGACAAAATGAAAGCCAATGGTCTGTCAAGTTCATTCTTTGCTCTAACAACAGTTGTAACTATGCCTATTCAGAATTTGGCTGAACTCTGCCCTGCTCAAATCATATTTTCCAGTGATTTTGTACTTCACTATTCCCCGTTTCCACACTCGCCTCTGGCAGCCTATTCCACCGGCTTACAACTCTTTGAGTGAGAAAAGTGTCTCCTGAAAATATCCCGACTACCCTCTCCTTCAAAGTCTTGTTTATGCTTACTTGTTCTAATAACCCTTCTGCTCTCCAGTGTTATGAACATAGCTGGGTGCTCCAATCTCCACATTCATTAGCCCCATTAACTCTTTAATCATCTTTTACAGCTTTGTGTTATACCCCCTAAATCTCTGCAACACCGTTTTTTTGTACTGTGGTAAACTTTCATGCAATATTCTAAACACAACATCCCTTGTGCCCTATACAGTGCTAATATCACCCCTCTTGCCCTATTAAAATCACTGTAGTTGCTAATTTTAAAACAAATTTTAGGAAAAACATGCTGAGCTGAAGTAGTTATTTTCCAGATACTTCCTTTGAAGAGGTACAGAGAAGCAAAAGCTGCAGTTTTACACTAGTCATCTACTGTAGGAACAATATAATTAAAAAGTACAATAACTAAAAAGTAAAATACCCTGTAGGCAGGAATAACTAGCAATTACTATGTGAGTCAGCAGGACAAAACATACAAAATAGCAGTTACAATACAGCATTGCTCTGATCTGGCAGAATGAACGTGGCATTGATTGACTGATTGATTTATTGCTTGATTGACTGATTGATTAATTGATTGACTGGCAGTTTGAAACTCATCCCAATACTGCATATATTTCCCAGCTCTAATTCTAATTGCCTGCCTTGAATAAAATTAATTTTTTTGATATAAGGTTTCATTATATCAGAAATGAAAACATAAACTAATGTAGTGCAGTGCATGTCATTTATTTGACAATCAGTTAAGTAGGTCTGTGGACTTACTGTCCCACCCCAAGAGGAAATAGCCTCTCTACATAGCATGATACTGCTACATGTGAAGAGCAGCACAGGGAAGGCTGTATTATACAGCTCAGTTAAAGAGATATGCAGTTTCCAGTATTCTGTGTAATGAACCGAATAACATCAATCCCTCACCTTTCACAAACATTAAATTCATATAAATACACACACAGCAAAAAAATCCAATGACAAAACAGTAGGGATACTGCAGAGTAAAAATTACTGAGAAAAGTGTGCTCTTGAAATAGAAATAATATACCAGTTGTGTAAAGCGAGCCAAAAGTAGTCCAGCTTTTTTTTAGTCTACAACAGTTATCCATTTACATAGTTTTAAAGAAAATGGCTTATTTTCTAAGTAGTGCCTTATGAACCCCAAAGTGTGACTGAAGGGGAATGAATGGACTGAATTGTTGTAGCAGGCTAGCATGCATTTTCCGCGGCATTAACTGAGATGATAGACAATGACATAATTGTACTAAAAGAAAAAGATTGAGTTAAATTCTTTTTAGAATTTGGTTTACAATGTTTATTATGCTTTTTATGTCTGTCTGTATTGTCGGTTATATGTATTTACTCACTATAAAGCTCTCTGAGCCCTGTTTGGGGCTGTGCAAAATCTTATCCTTTCCCGAAATGTTATGTCCTGATTTATGTGCTTCACTTTTGTATTACAAGTGCATTACCTGCCAGTTCCAGCAGAGCTACCGAATGTGGGCAATTGTGTCCTTAGTATCTTATTAGCAAGCAGACCATAGGCAAAACCTTCTAGCATGCAAGATTTTATAATAAAAATTGTCTGTGTGTTTTCCAAATTAATTTACTCTTTTTTTGCGCTAGCTTTAATCTCCAATGAGAGCTGACACTGCAGTCTAAATATTTTTGTTTCTTTATGCGGGCATAGCTATTCATTTTTCTAACTTTTTTGTAAAGAAAAAAGGAGAACAAAAGAGAAAATATGATACTCATAAACCAAACCTGTTTGCAAATTTTTTGCAAACAAATGCTTTTAACTTACATTTTTGCTGCTTCTCAAAGTGGAACTAGGCACCTCCTCTTTAGCCCTTTCCATTCACCACAGGTACCCACTGTTGCTTGCTCACTCTGGACTTTCCCGCCAGTCAAATAGTCAAGCAGAGATTGTAGCTAGGACCATCCAAATATGGATAAGAAGCAGGGGTTATCCTGTGAAGATGGCAATCGCAAAGAGGCCGAGGACAAAAATGGTGAAGCAAAAGGGCGCAGTCACATCGGGCGAATGGCAAAAAACAGTGATCACTGAAACAGCAACCTACTGCTTTTACCCCTCCCCACGTTGCATCCCCCAGGAGTTGGTTATATTTAGTAAAGAGGGTGGGGGGAACAAAGAGGAGCACCGGGGGGATGAAGCCCCCCACAGAAAGTCACTGTGGCACTGTTGTCGCTGTTTCAGTGATCGCTGTTTTTTGCCACTGGCTGTATGTGGCTGTGCTGTTTTCCCTTCGTTAGTTTTATCCTCACCCTTTTGCAATTGCCATTATCACAAGGAACCAGAAGCAGGTGGTCTTGTTGATCTCATGGCCACAACTGGGTGCAGGAATGTAGCTGTGTAATTTACTTGGATTCCACAGAGTTTTCCATTTTCCTTCTCATACCCCTTACAACTGAAGCACAGCCTGAAGAATGGGGATTACTGGCTAGCTGGAGTACACTGGGACCAAGCCCATGCCACTGAAAAATGACCATTTTACCAGATATGAGGCTGACTGCCCTATGTCTTTATGTGTGGCATCAGTGTCCTATGTTATAAAAGCAGCCACATCCCTACAAATTCATACCTGCATATTGCCTTACCTCTGGGCAGCCAAGAGTTAGTCAAGTAGTGGCAGAAGCTACCCACTGTCCCCAAGGAAGGAAGCATCCAAAATGATACTGGCTCTAACCTTTGCTGCCCAATACACAACCTTGCAGCCTGGGGACAAGAACCGGTGTCACTGATGCAGTTAGCACACACACACCACTGAATGCAAGGAATGATTGTTGGTTACACTTACGTGCCTGTTTCAATGAAACTAATCATTAATTGCATGCAACTGGGTAACTGCACTGTACAGTGGTTACACGCTTGTTGCATGCAACTACATTGCAATTACAATGCAGTTACAGTTTACACTGTTACTAGTTAAGTGACACTTACAGTGTATCTCTTTAGTTATCTTTGCTGGTCTCCTTCCTACCTATTCAATAGCCCTTCAGTCAATGTGCAAAAACCCAGCTGATACTTGTAGATGCAAAAACTGCAGAGCATGAGCAAAAGTACCATGTGTCCTCCTCAACTGAGAAAAACACGTTTTGAAATCTGATTTAACACCTCCCCCCACATACAAAGAAAAACAGAATGTGATGGCAGATAAAGACTGCTGGGCACACCCAGTCATTTTTCCCTAACTACAGTTTCACCACAGACCCTATTTGATCTCTGCCTCCTGCCTTATTTTCCATTAAGATTACCTAATGCCTATCCCATGCATTCATGAACCCCACCACTGTGTTTCCCCCACCCCCAACACATACACCAACCATGACCACCACTTCATTAAAGACTATACCAGTGCAATGCTTGCTTACAGGCCTGTAAAGAAGCAGCAGCAGCAGTTGGTAAAGATACATGGGCAGGGGGGCAGTGGGATCAGTTTGGGGAAAAAAAGTGACTGTGGGAAGCTCAGGCTAGCTGCATAGCCTAATAACTCAGCTGGTAGAGTACCAGGATGGTATTACTGGGACCTAGGTTCAATTCCTGGTTAGGACACAATATTTATTTTTAACTGATTTAGTAATGGTGGTTAGAGTCTGCAGGGTATGCTTAGGAAGCAGGAAACCTAACAGGAAACCACCATAGTCTCTAATGCACTGTGTGACCCAGAGCACATCATTTGACCTCCCTGTAATTCAATGCCTCCCAGCTATTGTTGACATAGGCAAGATACCACTGAGAATGAGATGTGGTATCTCAGTGGGGCTATACTGGGTCAATAAATTGAAATACTCCATAATGGGTTTGCTTTAACACTAAGCTGCACTTGTGACACAGTTGTCATCACTAAATACGAAATACCATCTGACATCTTGTCACTGTCCATGTTAAAATCTACAGAAGGGCACTGACTGATTCTCTGCGTTTCCTTTTAACAGGAGTATATCCCACTAGGTAATTCAAGTCAAATTACATTTCAAAGAAAAACTAAATTTCTGTCAGAATATTTCTTTCAATTGCTGTTGCTCTTCCAAACTAAAGACAGCTGAACATAAATAATTTATAGGCAAACACAGCTAAAGGATAACGACAGCACTGGGTTCCTGAGGCACAGCTGCTGCATATAGAGTACACAGTAGCAGGGTTAGAATTATACTGAAAAATAGGCCCATCGAGCCCCATTGAAGTATTCATTTTGTAGCCCAGGTCCATTCAGTCTCTCAGCCTAATTAGGACTGTCTTATGTACTAGATCAGTAAAAATGGTCACAGGGCACAATGAGTATTTTTGCAATAATAATGCATCTAAAAACAAAGAATGCTATATTTGGTCCCTCCTATTTCACTCAAGAAGTAAAAAAAAGCAATATAGATTTACTAAAAAAGGTCAAACTACAGCATTTCAGGTAATACATATTGAAGTTATTAAAATGTTGATTTTTTTTTAACTGGGATAAAAAAAATCTCCCTGAAGCCAAAGTGATGATTGCAAATGTTTTATAGAACTACGGTGACACCTAGTGTTTATATGAAGAAGATCACTTTGCTGAATAAAATGGTGAATTAGCAATACAATGAAACCTACTTAAGTGCTAAAAGGAATAAAATCTAGTGTACCAACGGGTAGAAGGATGTCTTAAGTGCATAAGACTATTGAAAAAATACCCTTCTGGGGAAGGAAACCTACATATTTAACAGTATCCAATACATTAAAACCTTTCTTTCCTGAAAAGTATGTCAGTGCTTTGTGATGATTATTGAAATCCATTATGATAATTTTTCAGTTATGACTAGACATTGTTACATCTAGAAAAGACAACACAACCTTTTTTCAAACCGGCCTTCAAAATGCATGACAACTGAAGTAAACTGATTTTTGTGCTGTTTTTTTAAGCATCAAAAAGTAGATATGTACAGTTTCCATTCTGGGCATGTATGTTAGCTGTGCATGTGAAACATTTTTCCTTTCCTTTTTATCCACGAAAACAATTATTTCAACCCAGTAAAATTCTCCAAAATGCTCAGCAGTTGCAGATCTGTCAAAAAGGCCCAGGTTGTACCAATCTGTAGGGTCTCTGCTTGCAGCATTTATTTAAACCTATATGTATGTGCAAAAGCCAAATGGCGAATTAAAGTGGACTGCACTATTTGCCAGTATGGTCAACTGGTAAGAGCACAGAACTAAGAATGACAGGAGAAGGAGTACTTGGCTCATGTTTGACAAGAGCCATTGTTTGTGCATGGCTACAGTAGTGTAATTTCTATGGCCTTGCTATGCTGCTCTGTTTCCTTGTTGTAACGTTAGTTTGAAGCAGGGCTTTAGTTGACTTCGTTTTGGAACTATTTGGCTTTCCCAGACAGAGGCTACCAAAATGAATGGTAAAAAAGGCATGACTCCCAAAAAGGAAAATTAGATGGCATCCAATTTTTTCAGACATGATCAAAATTACTGTTTTGTTTTTTTTTTTGAAAGAAAGGCTATACCTAAGAATATGCCATTTTGACTACCAAAATACTGGAATTACTTCAAAACTGAGACTTGTTAAAGGTTTTTCACTTCCACCAAAAATATATCCACAGCACCCCTAGGTAGAAGAGCAAACCACTGAATATATGACACTAAGTCATAGGCTAACCAGGGTAGACTCAATCCACACTACACTTGGCTTCAAAATCTTCTGAGTCCCTTTGGGATTATTCATGTCTACTGTCTGTAGTTTAAAATGTTAATGTCTGACCTCTCATCCCTTACATTCATCAGGAAATAAGAAGTCCTCAACTTTGTTTTTAATTTTTAAAGAAACATTATTAGGTTTACAAAATAGTATATATATATATATATATATATATACACACACACACACAGCATTATGTGCTGGGATAAATGTCAGTATAAAAAATGATATCTCAAGCAGCCAGTGAGATAACACTGATATCTTCATGTTCCTATACATCATCCTGGTATCGTCTCTATATGTCATTGTTATGAAAGTGAAAGTGTTTCTGTCATAATCTTGCCCCCTACAAATGGAGAGCTGCTCCCTCGTGACTATCAGTCCACGAGCAGCAGCCCTGCCCCCCCAGGTGGCTCTGATTTGGTTGATCCTGCAATAATTCTTAATGAAATACTGTAGTTATTTAAAAAAAATAATCTGCTTGACCCTGCCTTTTTTTCAGAAGCAGTTTCACTTTTATGCTGTGAATGTGTAGCGTGACCGAGCGCAACCCATACTGTTTTTTTTTTGACATGATTTCTTTACCTTCTCCGATGTGCCCACTGTCATCCTCTCCTTTGGGCGGCCAAGTCCTGCCATTGCCTCTTCATCCGATCCACCATCTAGCTGCTCCAATGCCTCCAGTTGTACCGGATGTATCCCTTTGCCGGGGGGGGGTTCTCCCATATCCCGCTGGGGCCCTCGGGAGGAGAGAGCGGCGTGCATGTAGTGCTCCCTCACATCTTTACCAGGGGCCCAGAACTGCAGCCTGGAGGTTTCTTGGCTGGGAGACGCAGGGAGGTGGGCTGCAGTCATCTGGACGGCACGGATGCATTTTTCACGCTTTTCTGGTCCCTCTTGTGCGCTGCTGCTTGCAGTACCCCCGGTCTCCACCGGGGGTCACTAATACAGCAGGCCTACTCACTTAGCCCACCCCAGAAGAGGACAGCAGTCCTCTGGACACTCAATCCTCTCCTCCCCTGCCAGCTCCCAGTGATCTGAGTCCATTCCCGAAACCCTGGTCGTTGGCGTGGTTCAAGGTGTGGCGTCCAGCGCCTCAACCCTCTGTGCCACCGGGCCGACCCCAACCTATACTGTTAAATGAAGATGTGCTACAGATTTAAAACAAGGCACTCTACCTTTAAATTCTTAGAAATCTGTTGCTTTTTTCTAAAATTTTCTGAGATTTGCTTAAACAAAGCTGCTAACCGTAGAAAGAAGAGAGAGAGAGTCGGTTGCTTCAGAAAAGTGAACACAAGCCCAAGTGAGCATTGCTAATGCAACACTCGCTGACTCTTGTGTGCATTTTTCTGAAGCTGCTGACATGCTCACTCTCCTCTTTCCACTGTTGGTAACTTCTTTTAAGCAAACCTCAGGAAACTTTAGAAAAAAAACACAAATTTCTTAGTTTTTACAAGCAGAGTGCCTTATTTTAAATCTCTAGCACTTCCTCATTTTACAGCATAGATAGTGCTCAGTCAGGCTACAAATTGACAGCATAAAAGTGAAACTGCTTCTTGACTAAGCCAATGAGAAAATGCAGCAGAATCAACCAGATAATTTTTTTTTTTTTAAAAACAATTATGGCAGGATCAACAAGATGTTTTTTTTAATAACTATTTCTGTAGCAATTATTGCAGAATTAACCAGACAAGCTTTTTTTTTTTAAATAACTTCTTTAGCAATTATGGTAGGATCAGCCAGATGTCAGCTTCAGGGGGTGTGTGGCTGCAGGTGCTTGAGCTGCCTATCATGTTAATGGGGGAAGATAAGTTTTACCAACTAAAGCAGGATCAACCAGATGTCAGAGCCACGTTGGGGGGGGGCAGTTTACAGGTCATGCAGCTGACTGTTAAATAAGATATCTGGGGGACTGTGTTAAGTGGTGGATGTGGGATTGTGTTGGGGGACCCAAAACATATGTTGTATAAACTGAACATGACATGGCCTGTCTGAAGATATCATATTTTTCTTTACAAAAGGCCAATGACATCAAGTTATCTCACTCATGGCTTTGCCATGGGTGAGATATCATGATATCACTGGCCTCTCATGAAGATAAATATGATATCTTCAGTCAGGCCATGTCATATCATATATTATAGCGGCATGGTCGCGCCACTATAGTTAGGGTTCAGCGGTCAGTTACATACTAAAGTCAAAAGTTTGGGCATTAATAACATTGGACCTGTTGAATTGATTTGCATGAAATTTGGTACATGCGGTGGGGCATGATAGATCTCTTGATCTGTCAAATTGTGTTTTGGTTGGAGTGATGGTCTTTGTGTACGAAAGCACTGAAAAATGCAAAATTATCCATTTTTGGAAGCACCTTTTGGGATTCTGAATGTGGTCCTGCACGGTCATCATGTGGCATGCTACTCTGCAAGATGGCTTGTTTGAAAAGGCATTGGTGGCCGAACATGCCACTTTTCATTTGGTGAAAAAATATTAAGGCATTCAAAAGTTATGGCACTTTTAAGTTCCCATTATAAGTCAATGGGAAAATTTATATGTATATCTTGTGAACCAAGAATGAGGTTCTGGCCATCTGGTCCCACTTGGCGATTAAAGAATTTGCAGCCTCACAATTCAAGAATGTTTGTCCCTGAGGATTTTTAAAATTCTTTGATCGCGAGGTCCGCCATTTTGTTTTTTATTTTCCGATTGGAAAAACACAAATATCTTGGCTCAGGGTCACTTCTGAAGTAAAACTTGGATGGGTTTTACTCAGGGGGTGCCGATCTATCGAGCCATGCCTTTGGTTTCATCCAAATTGGTCAAAAAATAGAGTTATAAGCTTTTAAAATCTTAATTCATGGCTCGCTAATGATCTTTGATCACGAGCCTGCAAATTCTTTGATAGTGAGATTCTTTGATAGCGATCTTGCATTGTGACCTAAAAACACTAATATCTCAGCTCAGGGGTGGGCTAGGGACACAAATGAGGGTGGGTTTTGTTCAGAAGGGTCCGTTCTATCGAGGCATTCTGTTGGTTCGGTTCCAATCGGTGAAGAATTTGCGTTTCACCATTTTTAATTCTTTGTTTGTGAGCCTGCAAATTCTTTGATTGTGAGATTCTTTGATTACAATCTTGCATCGTGAGCGAGGGACGAGATGGTCCAATTTAAAAATCAATTTTCTCAGCCCAGGGGTGTCCTAGGAGGTCAAATGAGGGTGGGTTTTACTCAGGGGGCTTCATTCTGTTGAACCATGACAGTGGTATACCATAATTCCATCAATGTTTTGATTTCTAAGATTTTTAATTCTTTGTTCATGAGCCTGCAAATTCTTTGATCACGAGCCTTCAAATTCTTTGATTGTGAGATTCTTTGATCACCATCTTTGATCACGAGGGAAGGACAAGATGGCCAGATTTTTTATACTGGAATAGATAGGGAAGTTTTACAAATCTTTAACATTGAATATCTCGGAAACAGTTTGGTCTTTTTACTTGAAATTTGGAGGGTGTCTATGGCATATCCTGTAGATGTGAATTATGGTGTTTACATGTTGGAGAAAATTTCTTTTGCGGAGATATTGTGTGATGCATTTTACGTGTTGCGGACAGTGTTTTGCTTGTGGTGGCTTGAAATCGATAGGATACCTAGCCTTAGTGTCATGAATGTAGTTTTCAGTCATTGTGTGTGTTAAATGTCAACAGGTGCAGAACTGTGCCAGTCTGATGAAAGAAAATCTCATATGTTAAAATGTTATATCTCGGACACAGTTTGGTCTTTTCACTTGAAATTTGGAGGGTGTTGACAGCATGTCATGTGGATGAAAATTACAGTGTTTCCATATCAGAAAATATTTGTTTTGGCGCAGATATGGCATGGTGCATATTACGTTCTGTGGACAGCGTTTTGCTTGTGGTGGTGGCTTGAAATTGATAGGATACCTAGCCTTAGTGTCATGGATGTAGTTTTCAGTCATTATGTGTGTTAAATGTCAACAGGTGCGGAACTGTGCCACTCTGACAAATGAAACTTTCTAATTTTGACATGTCATCTTGGACATGGTTTGGTCTTTTTACTTGAAATTTGGAGGGTGTTGATGGCATGGCTTGTAGATGTTAATACAGTTGTTTATGTGTCAGACAATATATTTTTTGTGGACATATTGTGTGGCGCAGTTTACATTTTGTGGACAGCATTTTCTATTGTTCTACTAGACTAACATTTGTTTGGTGGCTGGCCTTGCTGTTGTGAATGTACTTTTTAGTCATTGGGTGTGTAATGTGGCTTGATACGTACAAGTTGGTGGGAACGCGGGGCCCAAAGGGACCGGCGCTCCAGCCAACTTAGCAACTTTCTACTTTTCTATTCTTTCTTAAAAGTAAGAAATTTATGTAAAGATTTAGTTAATGATTCAGTTAGGGTTATTCTACAGCAAAAAGAGGAGGAAATTTGATTTTAGGTTCCCACCCCTTGCACCCCACTCCACCAACAGGCATCCGGGTGTGTATTGGGGTTATAGGCCCTAACTCTCACCCCATCCCATGTGTAAATAAGCTGAGGTGGTGCAGTGTAGGAGAATGGGGTGAGAGTTAGGGCTGATGACCCCAACACACACCCCAATGCCTGTTGGTGGGGGCTGGTGGGGGTGGGGTTCAAGGGGTGGGAACCCTAAAATCAAATTTCCTCACTTTTTTCACTGTAGAATAACCCTAACTGATGCATTAACAAAGTTTTTTGCATCTAATATATATATATATATATATATATATATATTATGGTAGCACGGTAGTGCTACCATAGTTAGGATTCAGGAGCCATTTTAAGGTTAAAGGGTTAAATTTTGCACCTTAATAACTTTGCCACCGCTTAATGGATCTGCCTGAAATTCGATGTGCACGATTGGGCATGGTAGATCTTGGGATCTGGCAAGTTTCATGCTGGTCAGACATACAGCTGTGGAGTTATTAAGCACCAACAAAATGTGCATTAACGCTTTTTTGCAAATTTTTGCTCTCGCCTACAGGTCACCCTGTTTGTGCAACCAGTCTGAAAACTTCAGGGAACGTGCGGTGGGGGGCCCTGATGTGCCTTTTGAAGATTTCATGAATAAATATTAAATGGTTCAAAAGTTATTCAAAAAACAAGTTCCCATTATAAGTCAGTGGGAAAAGTTAATAAAAAGTGCGAAAGTGTCGTACATGCAGTTTTTAGTGTCGCAAATCATCCCAGTAGTGTCGAGAGTCAGCCATTTTTTTTTCAGTTAGTGATCACAGAAATGCTTGGCATTTAAATTTGGAACCCTCTAGGGACACAATTCTTTTTGTGTTCACCTAGTTGGACCCTGAGGATGCTAGCCATGTCTTTATTTTGGGGTTAAACACCCCAGAAATATGTTTTTCAAATTTCTGGAAAAAGTAGTGTCGCACTCATGACACTTTCGCAAAATTTGCAAAAGTTATCACAAATTGCGACACTACTTTTCCAGGCTATGGCCAAAATGACAACACTTCTTTGCCACCCTGCTGCAAAACAACGGTTTGGTCTTTTGAGCTGAAATTTGGAAGGAACGCAGCCAACATCTCACAGATGTGCCTTTTGTTGTTTTGGTGAAAAAATATTGCACGGCTGCCAAGTTACTGTACTCTGAAGTTGGCATTTTTTCCCATAGACTAACACGGTGGTGTACGCCGTGCCTTTCGAGGCTCATATCTCAAAAACGCTGCGAGATACAGATTTTTCATCATGAGCTGCATAACCCTATGGGCTATGTAATACAAAATTATAGCCAGGAAAATAATGATTTCTGTGAAATTTAAATTTTTTTCTACGTCGTGCAGTTGCTGAGATATTACCAATTAAGTACTTCCAATGTTCATTTTAAGCTTTGATCCCCATTACAATGCATACATTCTTTGTACACACTGTTTTTCTGTATGCACCTGTTTGGAAAACACAGGGTATGCACTTCCATTACTGTTACAGTTAATGTTTCCACTTGCATTTATATCCCCCCTTGGCGTTACCGTTTCCGTCTATGCCAACGTGTGCGCCACTGTTAGTGCTTCTGTTTGCATTGTTGTTCCTGTTACTATGTCACAAGACATCACGTGGTGGGCGGGCCCCGTGCTCCCGCCGCCGCATTACATTCACTATTTCTCGTCATCGTTCTCAAAAAGAAGGGAAATTAGAGGCAAAAAACTCTGTTTAATGCATTAGTTAGGGTTGTTCCACAGTGACAAAAGTGAGGAAATTCAGTGTGAGGGTTGAAAGCCCCCCCTTGGACACCCCTGCCCACACCCCTCAACCGCATCAGGTGCGCACTGGGTTGTCGGTCCTCTCACCCCATTCTCCTATACCTCTGCTTCTTCACATCTGATGGGGTGAGTTAGGCCAGCAACCCCAATGCATACCCCAATGCCAGTTGGGGGTGTGGGCAAGGACCCAAGGGCTTTCAACCCTAACACCGAATTTCCTAGCTTTTGTCCTGTGGAACAACCCTAACTAATGCATTAAATGGATTTTTGCTCTAATATATATATATATATATATATATACACACACACACACACACACACACACACACACACACAACAGATATCTATATGTATATGTATATGTGTGTATATATATATATATATATATATATATATATATATATATATATATATATATATGATATAAGTAAGCACTTTTAAGGTTAAAGGGTCAAGCTCTGCACCTTAATAACTTTGCCACCGTTCAACAGATTTGCCTGTAATTTGTAAAGCACAATTGAGCATGGTAGGTCTTGTGATCTGCCAAGTTTTGTACTGGTCAGATATACGGTTGCAGAGTTATTAAGCAACAACCAATTGCGCAATTACGCTTTTTTATGATTTCTTTGCTCTCGCCTATAGGTCGCACAGTTTGTGTGCCCAGTCTGAAAACTTCAGGGAACATGCGGCCAGGCTCTCCAATGTGCCTTTTGAAGATTTCATGAAAAAATATTGAACGGTTCAAAAGTTATTCAAAAAACAAGTTCCCATTATACGTCAATGGGAAAAGTTAACAAAATATTTAACACTTTCGCAAATGCACTGTTTAGTGTAGCAAATGGCCATAGTAGTGTCGTAAATCTGCCATTTTATTTTCAGTTGGTGATCAGAAAAATGCTTGGCATTTAAATTTGGGACCCTCTAGGGACACAATTCTTTTTGTGTTCACCTAGTCAGACCCTGAGGATGCTAGCCATGTCTTTATTTTGGGGTAAAACACCCCAGAAATATGTTTTTCAAATTTCTGGAACCAGTAGTGTCACAAAGTAGTGTCACAGGCATGACACTTTCACAAAATGTTGTGAAAATTGCCGCAAATTGCGACACTATTTTTTCAGACTTGGCCAAAATTACAGGAATTCTTTGCCACCCTGCTGCGAAAGAACGGTTTGGTCTTTTGAGCTGAAATTTGGAGGGAAGGCAGCCAACATCACACAGATCTGCCTTTTGGTGGTTTGGTGAAAAAATATTGCATGGCTGCCAAGTTACGGTACTCCGAAGCTGACATTTTTTCCCATAGACTAACATGGTGGCATCCGCCTCACCTTTTGGGGCTCATATCTCGAAAATGGTGAGAGATACAGAATTGTTGTTGTGACTTACATAGCCCTATGGGCTATGTAATCACAAACACCTAGCCAGGAAAATCAAGATTTTTGTGAAATTTAAATTTTTTTTCTTTGTTGTGTGGTTGCTGAGATATTAGCAATTAAGTACTTCCAATGCATGTTTTAAGCTTTGGTCCCCATTACAATGCATACATTCTTTGTACACACTGTGTTTCTGTATGCAACTGTTTGGCAAAAACAGGTGATGCGCTTCCGTTACTGTTACAGTTACTTTTTCCACTTGTGTTTATGTCCCTGTTTGCGTTACCGTTCCAGTGTACACCACCGTGTGCGTTACCCTTTGCATTGTCATTCACGCTTGCATTTTTGTTACTGTTACCATTTGCATTTCCACTACTGTTTCTGTTTGCATTTTTGTTTGTGCCATCTTGTGCATTTCCATTTACGTTTACGGCAGCCCTTTCATTTGCGTTTCCGTTTCTATTTCGTTTTGCGTCTTCCTTGCTGTTACTGTTACCATTTGCATTTGCAATTGCGTCACTGTGCCCATGCACATTACGGTTTGTGTTTCCATATGTGCATGCATTTACTTTTGTGCTTCTGTTTACTTTTGTTGTTATTGTTGCTGTTACCATTACCATTTACGCTATAATTGCGATACTGTGTCTGCAAGCGCTGCTTCGTTTATGCTCTGCATGTGCTTCTGTTTCCATTTCTGTTTCTCTTTCCTTTGGCTTTATTCTTCATGTTAACTTTGCCATTTGCATTTACAAATGCAGTACCATGCCTGTGCGCGTTACGGTTTGCATTTACATGTGCGCTTGCGTTCGTGTGTCCGTTTCTGTTCCCTTTCACATTCTTTTTGCTGTGACACTTAACATTCCCATTTAAAATACCACTCCCATCACTGTTCGAGTTACCAATTGTATTTTTGTACACCGTTCAATGTCCGTTTGCGTCACTGTTCACTTCGGCGTCACTTTGCGCTCGCATTTCTATTAACGTTTCCTTTACCATTTACGTTTGTGTTACCATGTGCGCCACTGTTTGTGCTTCTGTTTGTGTTGCTGTTTCTGTTACTATGTCACAAGACATCACATGGTGGGAGCACGGGCCCTCGCTTTTGTCACCGTGGCACAACCCTAACCAATGCATTAAACTGAGTTTTTGCTCTAAAATAAATATATATATATATATATATATATATATATATATATATATACACACACATATATCTATATCTATATGTGTGTGTGTATATATATATTATATATATATATATATATATATATATATATATATATATAGTGTGTGTATATATATATATATATGTAATGTCCCATGACTGGAACCCCTGCTACTGTTGTTGCAACAATAAAAGGATTTATGATTATGATTAATTGTGACCACCTCCTGGAATTTCCAGACTGGTTTGCTCCTTTTGATTTCCTTTTTGCATATCCTTTCCAGTTCCCTGAATTTATCCAAATGTGCCCATATGCCACTGCATTTTGCCCTACAGAAAGCTCTTTTCTTTTTGTCAAATATGTTTTGATTTTATTAGTAAACCATGGAGGGATTTTACCTTTGTTATCATATTTAGGGCCAGATATTCAAAACTTTGCCCTGGGGCTAAATTAGCACTGCCCGGCGTGCTAAATTAGCTCAGACCCAATAGCCCGCTATATTCAAAAGGGATAGCCCTGGTGCTAAACCTGTTGAATATAGCATACTAAGGAAGCTGGGCAAACTGGGCTGAGAGTGCAGTGCAAACATATCCTGGGAATAAGACAGCTCTGAATATAGCAAGCAGAAAGCGCACACCACAACAGCAGCCAAGTTCACAGCGACATGAAGGAAGGTAGAGATGAACTATGTGGCCAATGTGTATGCTAGCAAAGGCATTGACTCAGTAAAGCTGCAAGCAGCAGCACATGTGAAATTACATTGTGCAAAAATGTACAAGATTTTTGAAATGTTTGCTTGGCGCTGACACATTATCAGTGTCAGTGGCTCAGTAGGTAGCACACTCGCCTCTGAGGCTGGGAGATCAGAGGGCTGTGGGTTCAATTCCCACATCTGGCACTTGGGTTAATATCCCAGTACTGACACTGTATAAAAGCATGAGAGGTGTGCTGCACTTCTGAGGTGCCGTCTTTCAGATGAGACATTAAACTGAGGTCCTGCCTGGATTGGTGGTAGTTCAGGTGGATGTTAAAGATCCCATGGCACTTATCGAAAAAAGTATGGGAATTTCCCCGGTGTCCTGGCCAAATTTCCCTCATTCACTAAAAATACCATAAACAGTTTAATCTGGTTTCAAGGTCACTTGGCATTCATCTGTATCCCCCTCCCACGGATCGTGCCTGAAAATAGACAGGATTTGTCTAGTGCACTTACCCGGTGAACAAAAACTAAATAAAAAAATAAAAATAAATAAATAAACACATTTGTACAGGTTTAGCATGGAGCTAAGCCATTTGTCTGGTGCAATAATGTTTGCCCCAGGGCTAAACTTTGCCATATTCAAAAGTGACATGCAAATGAACCTACTTAGGTAGTCTCTGGGCAAACATCCAGATTAGCATCTCATTAAGAACTGATTTGCAAGCAGTTTGCCCAGCGTTACTGTGGGGTCCTGCAGCTCCACCTGTAAGTCGGTCTGGGAGTACAGAGGCTAGCTGGGTCTGCCACAGTTCTACCTGTAGGTCTGTCCAGGAGTGCATGGTGGTAGCTGCAGGCTACATTTGTACAGTACAGCAGAGCATATTGTGCCCCAGGGGACTGCAGAGCACAGGCACAGGTGGTGGTGCTGCATGCAACTGTCAAACTGTAAGTCATGCTACAATGCCCAGCAGACACTACAGTAGCAAGGGAGCCAGTAGTGTAAGGGACACAGCAATGCCTATGGTGTGTAGGGCAGTGATAACCACTGCACTGTACAGAGTGACAGGCCTAACTGGCAGTATTTACTGACAGTGGACATTACTGTTATGCTGTTGTACAACCCACAGATGCTGCACCACTGGCATGGGATGCTCACAGTGACATATACATGGCTGGCTGTGTGTGCTGTGGTGTCTGTACAGATGTGTGGTATGGGGCTGGGGGGGCACATATGATCAGACAGGCACACCAGTGTTGAGGTTATTCCCAACACTGGCCTATGTGCACTGCATGATGTGTCCTTGCCTTGTGGCCACACTCAGTCTATGATGTAGCCTGGCCACTTATACACCCTTCCCTCAACACCCTCCATGTCCACAGTGCTGCATGTGTATGCTGACATCTGTTGGTGTCCACAGAAGGGTGGTCTGCAGGTGTGTGCCATATGGCCACACTTCCATGGTGTCCACTGAGAGCTGGGTCACCACGTACTGCTGGCATGGCTGGGGCTGGTGGTAGATGATGGCATCATAGTGATGCCATCAGTGAGCAGCATGTTTCCTCTATGTCTGGCTTATTTCTATGCGTCATACTTTTTGGTTAGGGTCACTCAAAAGCCACACAAAGCCACAAAGTCATGCAAAGCTTGTTTGCCCAGGATTAAGACTACCTTTTCTTGGGCGATAATCTGTATGTGACATGTTGCGCTAATGTCATGTACAACCACTTTGCATGGTGCTATCGGCTGACTATAGCATTGCGCTGGCATGCCCCCTCAGTTTGCCCCTTGCATACATTATGATTTTTGCCCAGCGCTAATGCAGTTTGCTTGTGCTATTTTGACCTTTTGAATATAGTGGACCCGGCCTAACCCATTGCTAAACCTGCTCAAATGGTTTGCACCCAGTGCAAAGTTTTGAATATCTGGCCTTTAGTCTTTAATTAGACACATCTTTCAACCAGATGCTTGAATTAATATTCAATTTTCTTCCATGTCACTTCAATATTAAGCCCCTCTAAATCCTTCTTCCAGTCCCACATTTGTAGCACCTCCTTCATTTCCCTAAATTAGCTTTTGAGAAACGTTATAATGTAGTCCTCTCTGTCCCAACCTTTTCAGTGTTGTATATTACAAATTTGACTTTGTGGTGGTCATTTCCCCCAGCAGTTCTTCCACCCTGCAACATGTCAACCCCTCCTCATTACCAGGAACAAGGTCTAATACATACATACATACTCTCACTCGCTCTCGCTCCCTCTCTCTCTCTCTCTCTCTCTCTCTCTCTCTCTCTCTATATATATATATATATATACACACACATATAGACACACACACACATATATATATATATATATATAAATATATATACACACACACATATATATATATATATATATACTGTATATATTTATTCATTTTGTGTCAGCATAGTTAGAGTTGCACGGCCACTTCTATGTTAAACCCTCGAATTTTTCACTTTAATAACTTTGCAACCATACGACCGATGTGCCCCAAATTGTTCATGCATTGTCTGGTACCATAGATCTCTGGATCTGAAAAGTTTAATTCCAGTTGGTGGTGTGACTGTAGGGCTGTGGGGCTGTGGGGCTGCTTGGCTGCGGGGCTGTGGAGCTGTGGAGTGGGACAAAATGTGTAAATTACCATTTAGGTGGAAATCCTTTGCTTATCCGCAAGTCTAAAAGGGCTTGGGGATCTGGTCAGAAATTGTTAGGGTGTATGGGTCTGGGCTGCAGATGTGCCTTTTGAAGATCTGGTGAAAAAATGTTAATCCTTTCAAATGTTATTACACTTTAAAGCTTCCCTTTATAGCCTATGGGAAAAAATACATGTATGCCTTGAAAGCACTTTTTGATTTCGTGAAAGCACTTTGCAATGCCACAAATGGCTTCAGTATTGTCGTGCTGTCACCATCTTGTTTTCAGTTAGCAATGGTGAAAAACAATGTAGTTCAAAAAATTCTGCCCCTTGGTAAACACCAAAAGTTGTGTTTACCTATTTGGGGCTCGAGGAACACGATTCTAGCATTATTTTTTAAATAGTGGCTGTTGGTAGTTTCGCAAATTTCAGGCACTATCTTTGCAAAATTGCCACAAACTGTGGCAGTTTTTGCACAACCAATGGCACTGCTGTAATTTAAATTGCTGCACATTTGTGGTACTTTTGCACAAAACTGCACAATTTGTGGCACTATTACTTAATAAAACAACAATGGCACTCGTAAATGACCAAAATCTTCCCTGGCCATTTTTTTGCCAAAATAAGGTCAGAATCATACTCCTTGGCACCTGTTTAGGTAAGCACCTGTTGGTGTTTACCTAATAAATTAAGTTTCTCTCCTTTTACTGCCTCCAATGGGGCTGAGGCACGTTTAAATAAAAAACTGTTTCTGCTAACATACAGGTTCCCAATCTCCGTGTCTGCATTTAGCCCCCCCCAACTAGTGTGGAATATGGGGGAGCCCACCCACCGTGTCCCAAAATAGTTTCTTAATTCCGACACTGGGATGCCCCCCCCGGTGTTGGATGCCCCCATCCCCAAAAAAGCCCCATGTTAAAAATATGGCTGCTGACATCAGGGTGCCCAACTCCCGTGTCGACATACTGAAGTATTCCCCAGCAATGTTGGACACTGAGGAGCCCACCCCCAGTGTCCTGAAATACTTATTTTCTTTTTTATGACACCGATATGTCCACCGCTGATGTCAAATGCCCCCCCAAGTCCGTTGTTTAATTTAAAGCTGCTGCCATCAGGGTGCCCAATCCCAGTATGAGCATTCTAAAGTCCATCCCCCCAGCACTGTGGGACACTGGGTAGACCACTCTCAGTGTCCCAAAATAATTATATTAAACCTGTCAAAAAGAAGAAAACTGTCTCCCAAAGTCTTTTTTTTAAATCCTCTAAAAAAAAACACGGTCCCTCATTGTCTCCCCATCCCCCTCTCCCATCCCGACCTACCCACTGAGCAACCCACCATCCCACACCCCCACTTGTCCTATACTTACCATCGGAGATCATCTGCTGTCATCTTCTTGGACTGGGACATACCTGCACTCTTCAAAGCTGAGCCACGAGCTGAAGAATCAAAGTAAGTGCCGTATAATGGCTATCAATAGTGTTTTGAGCTTATGTTGATATCTCAGACATTTTTTTGTATGTTTGCACCAAATTTTCAATGTGGGTTTTTTGGGATCCCACCTCATGAACACTGCCACTGTCATTTCGTTACTTGGACCCGTAAGGTGATTTTGAAGTCACCTTTTGGGACCCATTAACAAATGACAGTGCAAGTGTTCATGAGGTGGGGTCCCATAAAGCCCATGTCGAAAATCTTGTGCAAAAGTACCAAATAACTCCCAAGTTATGTGCAGTTGTTGAAATTTTTCTATCCATGCTCATAACTTTGGCAATTTTTAATATTATCCCTCCAAATTCTCAATGTTGCCATGTTCCACACCACCTCATGAACAGCACAGCTGTCATTTTTCACATCCTGCTCAAAATGTGTTTTTGAAACTGTGGTGCATAATGGGGCAGTTGCTGCACAAACTCACCTTTTGGGACTGAGTAACAAAATGATAATGCCAATGTACAGGAGATGGGGTCCCAAAAAGCCAATGTTGAAAATGTGGTGAACAAAATTCCTAAAATGCCCAGGTTACATGGGTCTGTTGAATTTTTCCTATGCACGTATGTAACTTTGGTACTTTTCAATATTTTGAGGCCAAATTTTCAACATAGTCATTTTTCACATCACCTCATGAACAGTAGAGCTGTCATTTTTCACATCCTGCCTGAAATATGTTTTCACTCCTGTGGTGCAGAATGGCATGTTCGCGGTATGAAATCATGTTTCTGGACTGATTAATGAAATGACAGTGCCGGTGTTCATGAGGTGGGGTCCAAAAAAGGCCATGTTGAAAATTTGGTAAAAAAATTCCTAAAAATACTCTAGTTATGTGCATCCATTGAATTTATTTTATGCATGTGCATAACTTTGGTACTTTTCAATATTTTGCTGCCAAATTTTCAACATAGCAATTTTTTCTCACCACCTCATGAACAGTACTGCTGTCATTTTTCACATCCTGCCCAAAACGTGTTTTTGTACAGAATGGTGTTGCAGTTGTGCATAATTATGTTTTGACATGCATTTCACAATTACTCTGCACTGGGATACATGAGGTGGAGTAATAAGATGGCTATGCTGACAATTTGGTCACTGTTTGACCCATGGAAGTGCAGGTCTACACCTACATGCATGTTCTCATCTATGGAGGGATTGAAGTGCAGAGTCCAAATGACCGTGTGCTCCCACAGTAAAATAAGGATACTATTATACTATCTCAAAAGTAAAATCCATTGCAGAAAATCCATTAATGCATCGATTGGGTTTCCTATTACAGTGACAAAAGTATGGAAATGCAGTGTGGGTTCCCAACCTATCACCCCACCCCCACCCTTTACACACCAACAGGCAGTTAGCCCCGATGAGCCCAAGTCACACCCTGATGCCTTTTGGTACATGAAGGGTAGGAGGTGGGGTAACAGGGTTGGGAACCCTAACACTGAATTTCCTTACTTTTGTCACTGTAATAGGAACCCTAACTGAAGCATTAACAGAGCTTTTTGCAATGAATTTATATATTTATTTATTTGTACATCGGTTTACAACCTTTGAGCCAGAGGCTCATTTCCAAAGGTACCTCATCACACTGAGGACAAACAGACAGTTAATTATGGTTACAGCAAAGTGTTACAAACATACATAGAAAGACAATAAATTTTTGGTTACAGCATAAGTGTTACATACTTAGGGTTACATAGAGTGGTTGCATACATTTGAAACAATTTGGTAGATATTACAATGATACAGCTGATAACATGCTGGTAATAGCAGAGGCATTAGGCTTTGGTGGGGAGAGTTGGGGAGGATGAGTTTGAGTGCTGCCTAAGTGGCATTGTCAAGTGTGTTTAGGTCAAGGCGCTGTTTACAGACAGGTGCAGCTGTGAGTGCTAAACAGTTGACTCCGAAGGGCATTTTTGAAGGTGGAGATTGTGGGGGCTTTGGAGATGGATGCAGGGAGAGAGTTAAACCATGATGGGCCTCTGTAGCAGAAGGACCTCTGTCCATGGGTGGTCCTGGATCTGGGGACAAGAAGACTGGACTTGCTAGAGGTTTGGGTTGGGATCGAGGGCTGGGAATGGTAGATGGAGGCTGTCACCCCAGGAGGTGACAGCCCGAGTAGGGTTTTCTTTGTGAGGAGGCAGATTTGATAGCGTAGTCTTTCATCAAGGTTTAGTAATTTTGCTTCATCATAGAGAAGACAAGTATGTGTGAGCCTGGGGGCACCAGTAATCAGTCTGCAGGCCTTATTTAGGGTGAGTCGAATTTTGTTGAGGGCGGTGGTGTCAGCTGCACCATATACTGGCAGGCCATAGTCAATGAGTGACAGCACTGAAGATGTAACTGCTAGTCGGAGAGCGTCAGGTGGGAGGCAGTTTTTATGGTGGTAGAGGATGCCAAGCCATGTGTTGGTGGTGGAGGCAAGGGCATCAATGTGGGTGTGGTAGGTGAGGGCTGATTCGAAAGTGACCCCAAGGTATTTGTAGGAGCTGACTTGCTCAAGCGGTTGATTGGTACTAGGGAGGATATGGAGTGGGAAGTTGCGGGCTTTGTTTTGGGGGTGGATGAAAAACATAGTTTTGTTTTTTTTAAGATTAATGACTAGCCTGTGCTCTTTAAACCATGCCTCAGTGTCATCGTAGGATTTTTGCAGAGTGTCCTGTAGTGAGATAGGATGGCGGTGGGTGGCAAAAATGACAGCATCGTCGGCATACATATGAATATTGCCAGAGCAGGCATTAGGCAGGGTGTTTAGATAGACAGAGAAGAGTAGGGGCCCCAGGATGGAGTCCTGAGGTACCCCTTAGTGGATGGGTCGGGTTACGGAGAGTGTTCCATTGATTTTTACACATTGGGAGCGAGCGGATAGATAGCTTGCGCACCAGGCGAGGGGGCCAGTGGAGAAACCAGTGTGGCCTAGGGCATTCAGCAGAAGGGGGTGGAAGACAGTGTCAAAGGTCTTTGAGAGGTCAACGAACACTGCACTGGCTAGTGAGCTAGCATCCAGGGAGGAGTGTAGGAAATTGGAGAACTCAACTAGCGCAGTGCCGGTACTGTGACCAGCATGGAAGCCTTGCTGCTCTGGGCATAGGACGTTATGTTTAGTAAGATATTCTGTAATTTGTAAGGACACGATTTTTTCCAAGGCTTTGGAGAGGGGAGGAAGGATGGAGATAGGTCGGTAGTTCCCGGTGGAGGACCTGTCACCCTCTTTGTGGATGGGTGTGACTGTGGCTGTTTTCCATGCAGTGGGGAATTGCCCCAGGCAGAGAGATCGGTTGAGTAAGCTGGTGAGTGGGTCAAGGACTTCATCCAGCACCAGCCGGAGAATGCTGCGGTCCAAGGAATCGCTGCCAAGACTATTGCCTTTTAAAGCTTTAATTAGGAGTGGTCTGGCTTCCTGGGCAGATACCCTACATAGATGGAAACTGGGGCATTGGAGGTCAGGGGGAGGTAGGGTAGGGGGAGGGTCAAAGAAATTACTATGGAGGACAGAGCTAAGGTCGGTGAAGGCAGTATTTAGGTGGTTAGCTATGCAAGCAGGGTCGGTGAAGGTGGTGCCATCAATTGTGAGCTGGGATGGGGGGAGCGTGGTTTCACATTTAATTGTTTAACATTGTCCTAGAAAGTCCGGGCACATCCCCAGGAGGAGGTGAGGGTGGCCTGGTAGTGGTCGGCCTTGGCTTTATGGATGGCCCATGTGCATTTGTTCTGGGCAGCATTGTAGGCCTGTCTATCCGTCAACCATCCCGTTTCAGTGGCAAGGTGCCAGAGGTTATCTCTATTTCTGAGCATTTGTAGTAGGGCAGGGGTAACCCCAGGGTGTATTACGTTTTTTGGGCCAACCTCCTGTGAGGGGTGCATAGAGGTCACAGGCCTTGTTAAAGGTGTGGGAGAAAAAGGTGAGGGCAGTGTCTATGTCGGGTGCGATGCGAATGGGGGACCAATTGATCTGGGTGAGAAAATGCTTGAGTTTCATCTGGCCGCCAGGGTGGAGGCACCTGTGGATGTGGTCAGGACTGTGGGTTTGGGAGTGGGGCCATCCAAAGGAATAGGATAGGGAGTGGTCACTAGCGAGTCTGGGAGGACCTGGATGTTATGAATTTTATTGGGGCGGTTGGTGATAACGACGTCCAGAAGGGTACTGGTACCTCTCTTTGGGTTTACTCTGGCGGGTTGGGAAATGAGTTGTGTCAGGTCTAGGGTGGCGAAAGAATCTCAGGCAGTAGATGAGGAGGAGCTCAGCCAGTTCACGTTTAGGTCACCCACTAGGATTTGTTCCGCCTTGTGGCGGTAGGTCGCAAGATATTCTGTTAAAGATATCAGTGTCGGGCTCTGGTTCTTTGGGGGAATGTAGGTGGTGGTGAGATATAGAGGCCCCCTGGAGGGGTCAGGAGCAAGTTTGAGGGTGAGGGCCTGGGCCCCATTTACAAGAGCAGGGGTAGGGAGCACTTGTCTGATGATTGTGTCCCTGGTATAGATTGCACAGCCACCCCCAAGTTTGCCTACTCGGTCCTCGCGGTATAAGTTATAGCCTAGGAGGGAGACAAAGGAGTCAGGGGTGGATTTGGACAGCCAAGTTTCAACCAGGGTTATGATGTCTGGTTGATGCAGCATCACCCAGCACTGGAGGGCATCACATTTTTTCATTAGGCTGCATATGTTCATGGAGGCTATGTGGAGACCATTGTGCCCGGCTGGTGGGTTGGAGGAGACTGGGCCCGGGTTTGGATATATATTACCTGATAGGAGTAGTAGGAAGACCAAGGCCCTGATCAGGGGATGGTAGTATGTAAGCTTACGGTGGGTACGCAGGGATGGGAAGGAGGCCATGGGGGAACAAGGAGTGGACAGGGTTTGAAGGGTAGGGAGGGAAAGGACAAGTAACGGCCATGTGGAGATAGGGTAGGCAGTGGAAAGGTTTCCAAGGGGTGGGTGCCGTGGGCCAGGGTACATGGACAGTGTCGGGTAGGATCGGCCAAAGTCAGGGAGAGTAGAGGGTGCTGGTACATGTGGGTCAGGCGAGATGTTTGGCTGACGGGATGTGGGTACTAGCATGAAAAAGAGGGGGAGACATTTGAGGAGGAGGTGCTCAAACACAGTGCCTGGGTATTAGCAGCGTGGAGAGTTTCAAATATCCTGGCTACCCCTCAGAAAGCATAGATACCACTTTGGAGTAGTGGTACTGTCATGGACTTTGGTGGACAGGGTACAAGGTTCAAGACCCTGGCAGGGCAGATGAGATATGACTTGGATGAGAGCAGGGATCCAGGTTCTAGGTGACTTAATTGGGCTGGATTTGGGCCAGAAATTGGGGTTGAAATAGCGACTGCTAGTGGTCACTGGGGTTAGTAGCAGGGTGGATGTGTATCAGGTGGTAGGGCAGGTCAGTGAGTAGGGCTAGCCAGATGGCTCGGGAGGTGAGGTGAGGTGTGGCAGAGGCAGAGATGGGAGTAGGGAGAGAAGTGGCCTATCAGGTAGAGAGGTTCCAGGAAGTAGGAGGGGAGGGATTCAGATGGGGAGATTGAGGTGGAATGGTCAGAGGGTCCCTCTAGTGGCTAGCAGGTATAACCTGCAAATGGAGAAGTGGGGACTTAGTAAAACAACCAACAGGATGTGATGTCACAGGAAAGTGCCTATAAAGGAAATGCTGAGCCAGGGTGGGTGGGGCAATCAATGCATGCAGCACGTCGGTGGGCTAACCCCCCTCACAAGGGTGCTGCAGCTGGAGGTAGTTTATTACCTCTATGCAGGCCCACGTGATGTCCACTCCTGGAGGGAGCTCTGTGGGGAATCCTGCCATTAGGGGTCAGGAATCCTGTTGTCTGGCATATATATGTATGCCATACGTGTGAGTATATTTCAGGGCAGATATTAGTGATATCTTTGATTCCTGGGAACCTACAGTGAAAATTACAAAAAATATTGCCACTCTAGGTCCAAATATTACTATAGTAGGTCCTGATTGGCTCATACAGAACTCATCTGAATTCTTGGCCTCAGTAGTAGTACTGACTGTGTTCAAATACAAATAACTTTAAAGTGAAAAATGATAGCATGGTACCGTGAGCAGAAAGCTGTTCAGCACAAAAATATCTACAAAATGAGTTGCGTTTCATTAATAGTTACCTTTTTTTATAATTAGCAAAAAAACAGCAGAAAATGCAATTGTTTTTTACTTTTTTGACAAACAAATGCGAATAGCTTTAAAATGAAAAATAATAGCATGGTACTGTGAGCACGAAATTTGTTTAGCACAAAAAATATCTACAAAATGAGTGGTGTTTGATTTACAGATACCTTTTAGTTATTTTCATAATTAGCAAGAAAACAGCAGAAAATTCAATTTTTTTTCACTTTTTGCAACAAATGTGAATAACTTTAAAATGAAAAATTATAGCACAATACTGTGAGCATGAAATTTGTTCAGCACAAATACATCTACAAAATGAGTTGTGTTTCATTTATAGATACCTTTTAATTTTTATAATTAGCAAAAAACCGCAGAAAATTCAAATTTGTTTAACTTTTTGCAACAAACAAATGTAAATAACTTTAAAACAAAAAATGAATCCATGGCACTTTAAGGACAAAAGTTGATCAGGACAAAAATAACTACAAAATGAGTGGTGTTTCATTTATAGATACCATTTATATTGTTTACAATCAGCAAAAAATGGCAAGAAATTCAATTTTTTTCACTGTTATGGGAGGTATGGCATAAATGGAATACACAATCCCCTACTGGAAATAGTGTTGATATTTTTTGTTCTCGTGCCAATTGACCTGATGACATCACTTATGGCTTTGCAACTCATGATGTTATTGGGACATTTGGCACTCAAACAAAAAATACTGATAATATTTCCAGTAGAGGGGTTGTGTATCACTTATATATTATACTAACACGGTAGTGCCAGTATAGTTAAGATTCAATGGTCACTTCTATTTTAAACCCAGCATTTTGCACTTTAATAACTTTGCAACTATAAGACAGATGTGCATGAAATTTCCATGCACCATCAGGTACCATAGATCTCTGGATCTGGCAAGTTTCATTCCAGTTGGTGGTGCAGTTGCGGAGCTGCAGCGTGTCAAAAAATGTATCATTTACCATTTAGGTGCAAATTCCTTGCTCAACTTTATCTCCAAAAGGGCTCAGGGGTCTGGTCTAAAATTGTTAGGGTACATGGGGTCTGGGCTGCAGATGTGCCTTTTGAAGGTTTGGTGAAAAAATATTAATTACTTCAAAAGTTATTAAACTTTTAAGTTTCCCATTATAGCCTATAGAAAAAAATATATGTGCCGCATGAAAGCAGTCTCTGCTTTCGCCAAAGCACTTTTTGCTTTCACCAATGGAAAAGCAGTGTCATGCTTCAGCCATCTTATTTTCAGTTAATGACATGGAATAAATGATATAATTCAAAAAATATTGCCTCTTATTAAACACCAACAGTTACGTTTACCTAATTGGGGACAAGGAACAGGATTCTGTCATTAGTTTTTTAAAATACTGGCTGGAAATATGTTTTTCTAAATCTGCCGTTGGTAGTGTCACAAATTTGTGACACTATTTTTGTAACACTGTCACAAATTGTGACACTGTTTCATAAAACTATTTCATACTGCCACTAATCTGCAACACTTTCTGTGAAAGCTTTCATGAATTTTGTGAAACTGTCACAATTTGAGGCATTACTTTCAAAAAAATTTAGTTTCTTTGCCACTTCAATGCAATTAAATGGTTAGGACATTCGGGCTGAAATTTGCAGGGTAGAAAGGGCTTCCCCACAGATGTGCCTTTTGCTGGCTTGGTGATAAAATTTACATTGGTTCCATAGTTATAATATTCTGAAGTTTAGAAATTTCCCAAAGGATAACATTGTGGTGGTTGGGGTACCTTTCGGCAGCTGTATCTCGAAAATGCTTCAAGATATGGATTTTTTGCTAAATGCAGTTTAGTACATCTGGTTGCCGGGCATTGATTACAACAGTAATTTAATTTTTTCCAGTGTCCCTATGTTTAATGTGATATTGTGCCATTTGCAGCACAAGGGTTAATTGGAATATCCCTAGTCCTGCGCTCTGTCTCTACACTTATGGATAGATGGAAGCACAGGGACCAAAAGTGCCCTGCACTCTCAAATATGGATACCATTATGCAGTAATGGGAGTGCAGAGCCCTCCATTATGCAGTTATGAGAGTGCAGGGCCCTCTGGGACCTATGATCCCATAGGGAGGATGCGGGTTAATTGCAATGTCTCTACACTTATGGATAGATAGGTGCGCAGGGCCTGGATGGCCCTGCACTCCCACATGAAAATCGGGGACAACTACAATATGCATGCATAAGAGCACAGGGCCCTTCACAACACACTATAGATCCACATAATGATAAGATTACACTGTCTCAAAAGGTAAGGAAATTCATTGCAAAAAACCTTTGTTAATGCACAAGTTAGGGTTGATATTAAAGTGACAAAAAATATGGAAATGTGGTGCTAAGGTTCAAACCCTAACAGCACACCCCACCCTCCGAGCAACCCTACCACCCCACTCCACCCCCACCCTCCACAGACCAACAGACATCTGGGTGTGTCTTGGGGTTGTTGACCCTAATGCTCACTCCATTCTCCTATGCTGTACCATGTCAGCTTACTTACACATGGAATGGGGTGAGCATTACTGCAGATGACCTCAAAGCACCCACTGACACCTATTTGACTGTGGAAGGTGAGGGTGGGGTGGGGTGTTAGGGTTTGAACCCTAACACCACATTTCCATACTTTTGTCATTTAATATGAACACCAACTGATGCATTAAGAAAGTTTTTTGCAAGATATATATATCTTTTTTGCAAAAAAACTTTGTTAATGCATCACTTAGGGTGAATACCACAGTGACAAAAGCAGGGAAATGAGGTGTCAGGGTTTCCAACCCTAATGCCCCACCCCTAAGGTTCCTACCACACCACCATCCCCCCACCCTCCACACACCAGCAGGTGTCAGGGTGTGCCAATGGGTCATCAGGCCTAACTCTCACCCCATTCCATGTGTAAAAGCTTACGCACTACAGTATAGGACAATGGGTGTGAGAGTTAGCCTGACGATTCCAGTGGCACACCCCAATGCCTGTTAGTGTATGGAGGGTGGAGGATGGAGGGGTGGTGGGTGGGAACTCTGGGGGTGGGGCATTAGGGATGGAAACCCTAACACCTCATTTTCCTGCTTTTGTTGCTGTGGTATTCACCCTAACTGATGCATTAATGAAGTTTTTTGCAAAGAATTTTCCTTCATTTTCAGATACTATAATTGTATCCTCATGTTACTGTGGGAGCACAGGGTCCGTCCCTCCATTGAGATAGTACAACAGTATCCATATGTTACAGTGGGAGTGCATCCCTCCATCAAGATAGTACAACAGTATCCATATGTCACGTTGGGAGTGCAGGGTCCTTTGGCCCCTACGTTCCCATTCCTCCATCGAGATACTACAACAGTGTCCATATGTCATGGTGGGAGTGCAGGGTCCAAAAAACAGTGTCCATATGTTATGGTGGGAGCGCAGGGTCCAAACAACTGTGTCCATATTTCATGGTGGGAGCACAGGGCAACTGGCAGCATGAGTTCCAACTGTGATTGCAGAAGTCAAGAAAATACCACTCTTCTCATACAGAGAATGGCTTACAAGCCATTCTCTGTATAAGCTGGCATCCAACAAAAAAATAGTTTGGGTCCAGCTTAAAACTCAAAAAACATCAGGATACACCTGAAGGGGTCATCTTTAGATGTTTTCTGATTTTTTTGTCTTAAAAGAGAGCAAACAAGATGGTGGATGCAACACAGCTCAATCGATCAAACCTCTGTGATCTGTGTGCACAATACCAAGCTCCCTGTGTGAAAAGAAGCTGGTATTGTGCACACAGTACTCCTATTCTGCACACAATAACAGCTTTCATTGTGAAAAGAAGCTAGTATTGTGCACAGAATACTGTATTGTGTGAACAATAGTATCTTTCATGCCTGACATATACATAGAAACATAGAAATATAGACTTTGATGGCAGATAAGGACCGCTTGGCCCACCTAGTCTGCCCATTTCCCTACCTACAGGATAAGCTGTAGAGCCTAGTTAACCAACAGCCTATTTCTTCCTACCCCCCCACAAGAATTGCCTTATGTCTGTCCCATGCATTCTTGAATTCTTCCACAGTTTTAGACCCCATGGCCTCCTCAGGAAGGCTGTTCCATGCATCCACCACCCTCACTGTGAAAAAAAACTTCCTCACATTGCCCCAGAGCCATCCCCCCCCATCTTCAAATCGTGTCCTCTTGTTCTTGCACATTTCTTTTTCTGAAAGATGTTACCCTCTTGGACTTTGTTGATTCCACTGAGGTACTTAAAATTTTCTATCATGTCCCCCTTCTCCCTCCTTTCCTCAAAGGTATACATATTAAGCTCCTTTAGTCTCTCCTCGTATGGCTTCTCTTGCAGACCTTGCACCATGTTAGTTGCCCTCCTCTGGACTGCCTCGATCCTGTCTATGTCCTTATGGAGATGGGGACTCCAGAACTGGACACAGTACTCCAGATGGGGTCTCACCAACTGTCTGTACAGAGGGATAGCAACGTCCTGTTTTCAGCTGGTGATGTCTCCCTATACATCCCAGTATACCCCCAGCCCTCCCTACTGCCTTCTCACATTGCTTGCTAACCTTAAGGTCATCTGATATGAATACCCCCAGGTCCCTTTCCATTTTTGCTGTTGTTACTACCCCTTCCGTGAAATCTTGCCCAGGATTTTTGTTTCCCACGTGCATTATTTTGCACTTCTTTGCATTGAATCCAAGCTGCCATATTTCTGACCATCCCTCCAACCTTGCCAAGTCCCTTCTCATCCTTTCCATGCCTCCTTGTGTATCAGTCCTGTTGCAGATCTTTGTGTCATCTGCAAAGAGGCATACTTTTCCTTCCAGTCCCTCTGCAATGTCACTTATAAAGACATTAAAAAGGACTGGACCCAGTACCGAACCCTGCTGTATCCCACTAGCAACCCCTCTTTTTTCAGAGTGGCCTCCATTTACAATTACCTTCTGTGTCCTGTTGTCCAGACAATGTTCTACCCAGGCTATCACCCTGGAACCCTCTCCCAGGCTGGTTAATTTGATTATTAATCTTTTGTGTGGGACAGTGTCAAATGCCTTCCTAAAGTCCAGGTAGGCCATGTTCACAGCCCCTTCCTGGTCTACTACTTTGGTCACCCAGTCAAAGAAATCAATTAGATTCATCTGACATGACCTTCCCACTGTGAACCGATGCTGCCTTGGGTTCTGTGCCCCACTGGCCTCTAGGTGCTCAACAATTATTTCCTTCAGAAGTGATTCTATCACTTTCCCTACCACAGAGGTCAAACTGACAGGTCTGTAGTTTCCTGCCTTTGTCTTGCTCCCACTTTTGTGAAGAGGAATCACATCTGCCTTCCTCCAGTCCTCAGGTACCCACACCACCCTCCCATGATTTGTTAAAAAGGGTAGTCAGTGGTGTCACTAGTTCTCCCCTTAATTCTTTTAGAATTCTGGGATGAATTTCATCAGGCCACATTGCTTTGTCCACCTTCAGTTTTAGGAGTTCTTTCAGAACCCTTTCATCTGTGAAAGGACTGGGATCGACCCCCTATCCAGAGTGCTTCTGTTAATTGGATTAGGCACCTCCCCCTCCTCCTCTTTTGTGAATACTGAGCAGAAGTATCCGTTCAGTATCCCTGCTTTTTCACTGTCCCTCTGCCCACCCACCAACCATTCTATTCAGTTTCACTATCCCTCCTTTGTCTTTCAATGCTCCCTGATGTACCTATAAAAGGTTTTATCCCCCGTCTTAACCAAGTTGGCTATTTTTTTCCTCAGTTTAGGCCTTTGCTATTCTGACTTTCCTCCCTGCTTCCTTCTGCCTTAACTGGTACAGTTCTCTGTCCTGCTCTTTCTGTGTTTCCTTATACTTCCTAAATGCTATCTTTTTCTCCCTAACCTTCTCCGCCACCTCTTCTGAGAACCATAGTGGCTTTTTCTTTTGTTTTTATTTGTTCATTTGCTTCACACAAAGGCTTGTTGCCTCTGTGATGGCAGTTTTGATGTTTCCCCATTGTTGCTCTACCCCTCCTTCTAGCCTGTTTGCTAGTGCTTTTCTAAGGCTCTCTCCCATCTTGCCAAAGTCAGCCCTCCTGAAGTTCAGTACCCTCACTTTTGCATGGCTTGACTCTGTAGCTGAGTTTATCATGAACCACACTGTTTGGTGGTCACTTGTTCCCAGATGGCTACCCACTTCTAGATCTGATATCCTCTCACTGTCCCCATTTGAGAGTACGAGGTCTAAGATTTCTCTCTTATGAGTGGGTTCCAAAACTAGCCGTCTGAGGCATGCCACCTGTAAGGCATTGAGAATGGCCCTGCTTTTGGATGTGGCTGCAGCAAAGGTGCTCAAGTTAACATCTGGCATATTCAGGTCCCCCATCAACAGTATCTCCCCTTTCTCTGCCATCCCAAGGATGCCTTCCATCATATCCTCGTCCATTCCCTTCCCCTGACATGGGGGTCTGTATACAACCCCTGTGTGGATTGTGGTGCCATTTACAGTCTCTAAGGTGACCCACAGTGCCTCCTCTCCTCCCTGTTTACTCTTTTGTTCTGTTACTTTTATTCCTTCCCTTACATAGAGAGCTACTCCTCCCCTCTTCTACCCTCCCTGTCTCTCCTGTAGGTTGTGTACCCTGGTATGTTAACATACCAGTCATGGTTCTGTGTGTACCATGTTTCTGTGACTGCTACTATATCCAGGCATCCCTCTTCCATCAAGGCCACCAGTTCAGGGAGCTTGTTGCCCAGACTATGGGCATTGGTACTCATTACCCTCCATTTCTTGATGGCCTTACCCCTTTTTGCCCCATCCCTGTTCCTATTGCCTTTGTCATTTTCTCCATTTAGCCCTGCCCTTCTCCCTATTGACATCTCTATCTTGGTGTTTGCCTCACTTACTACCCTGAATTTATGGGGGGGGGGCTAGGATTTCCCTGCTCTTTTCCAGTGCCTCCACTCTTGGGTCATTTAAATGCTTGCCAATGAAGCATTTAAACCTATCACCTAGGATTCTGGTTCCCCTCCTGGAGAGATGCAGACTATCATGCCAGTATAGGCCTGATGCAGACTATCATGCCAGTATAGGCCTGCATCACTCCAGGTGGACCCCCAGTCCCCAGTGAAGCCAATTCCCTGAGCTCTGCACCAGTTTTTCAACCACTGATTGAATCCCATGGTGTGGAGCACCCTAGTCTCACCCATGCCATAGACAGGCAGCACCTCCGAGAAGGTTATCAAGCATGCTACTTGTCTAAGGCCCCCTCCCCAACTCCACAAACTCTTCCTGCACTGCTCTGATCCCTTTCTCAGCCAGATCATTTGTCCCTAGGTGGACAATGACATCCAGCTACCTCCCTCATGCAGCTGCTCCAGCGATCCTGAGGATTAGCTCCCTGCCCCTCCAAGCCTTGGCACCAGGCAGGCACCTTACCTCCCCTCCTCTTCCTCCCCCAGTTCTACCCCCTAACAATGGAGTCCCCCACCAGGAGTTGTTTCCTTCCCCTGTGGGGTCCCATGCCACCCTCCTATGGGTCTCCTTTGTGGAGGCTCCCAGCATCCTCGTTGGGCTCCACTGCGGGTGCCTTCATAGAGGAACCACACTTTGCCAGAATGGCATATGAATTGTGGAGAGGTACAACTGGAGGGATGCACCTCTGTTCCACCACCCTCACCCTCCCTGAGTCTACTGTGGTCCAACCGCTCCTCTTTTTTGGTAACTGCTGAGGCAACGGCATTGGCTCTGGTGGTCCCTGGGTGGGATAGGATGTCTCCCAAATCCTGGCCAACTCAGCCTGGAGATGAGCAACCTCCTCCCTCAGCCCAGAGAGGTACCTGCAGATGGAACAACACCGCATCCTCCAGAACATATCCCGGAAGACTGCTGCTTCACAGCCACTGCACTACAGCACTCCAATCATGTCTTATTTCTGGCCCCTTAACAGTTGTTTGGAATATAGGAAATAATAGGAAAATTTTAAATGTCATAACTTTTGAACAGATTAATATTTTTTCACCAAACCTTCAAAAGGCACATCTGTGATGCAAAGGCTTTCTACCCTGAACATGTCAGCCCACAACTTAAAGCAATTTCCGAGATCCAGGATAACAAACAAATGTCAAAAAATCCTGTTTTGTCAGTTTTTTCAATACTTTATATCTCAGAACCACTCAATCTAGTCCCACCAAATTTGGCAGATCAAAAGAACTACCCCTAGAAATTAAGCATACCAAATTTCATGCAAATCCATCAAACAACTCCAAAGTTATTAACGTTCATAATTTGAACTTTAACACAGCAGTGCACTTTCTCCCCAACTATACTGGTGCAACCGTGCCAAAAAAAAAATATATATATATACATATATATATATATCAGTTTTTTCTTTTAAAATAAATATTCTGGGAGTTTCAGTTCATGAAGTAGGATCCAAATTTGTTTCTTGTCATATGAACCAAGATCTTACTTCACATTACGCTGATACAAACAAAGAATTTAAATGTAAAATAAAACACATTTTAAGAATTTTTCAAGCAGTAAAGTGCAGAATACACCTAAGTGGTCTCAATAAGCAAGCTACATATGTTAGTTCCTCCCCAGAATATAATATTACGAGGTTTCCAAATTAGAATTTTTCAGGCAAAACTCAAAATAAGATGGTGGCCATATGAAGAAAAAATGTTCCTATTTGAAGCAGGATTCCTTCTTTGTTTCACATAGCTATATTGTAGTGCCTACTGAGTATGCTCAGAAATAATTTTTTAAATTTTTTTAATTGCGATAACTTAAAAACTGCTTATTATTTTTTCACCAGACTAGCAAAAGGCACATCTGTGGGGTAGTCCCTTTTTGCCTTGAAAATTTCAGGCCAAAAAAAACAAATGGTCTGGGCTGTTGGCAAGTTCAAAGAAAAATCCCAACAAAGTCAATGAGCAAAAACATGGTGTTTTTCACCTCTCTGTAACTCAGAGACTGCACATCTGATGGAAATATAACTTATCACATAAGGAAATCTACCCTACAGGACAGTGCATGTCAACTTTTGTGCACATCCATTGATCGGTTGTAAAGTTATTAAAGTGCAAAATTTTGAATTTAACATTGACGTGCCTACTGAACCCTAACTATAGGGGTGTGACTGCACCCCTATAATGTGTATCTATCTATCTATCTATCTATCTATCTATCTATCTATCTATCTATCTATCTATCTATATTCATGGCAAAAAACTGCATTTAATGTATTAGTTAGGGTTAAAGCAACAAAAGTGAGGAAATGAGATGCTAGGGTTGAGCCCCTAACCCCCCACACCACACACCCCTATCCTCCACAGACTGACAGATGCTGGATTGTGCCTTGGGGTCATGTGGCCATACTCTCACCCCATTCCATGTGTTAACAGGATGAATGCTACAGTAAAAGAGAATGGCATGAGAGTTAGGCCTTATGACCCCATGGCACACCCCGGCATCTGTAAGTCTGTGGAGGATGGGGGGTGTGGTGTGGGGGGTTAGGGGTTCAACCCTAACATTTCATTTCCTCATTTTTGTTGCATTAACCCTAACTGATGCATTAAATGCATTTTTTTTGCCATGAATTTCCTTACTTTTTGAAAAAGTGTAATATGAGTAGTAAATATCATGTGTTGGTGGGAGTGCGGGGCCCCTCGGGTACCGCGCTCCCACCAAGCTGCCCATTTCTGCATAACAAAATATGTATCTATGGCCCATGCTCCCACTTACACATAGCTACAGAGCCATACAGCAGCTCTATAGGCCAAGGAACCCTCGTAACACTAATTTGCCAAGATTTTGGGAACCATTGTAGCTAGAAAAAAAAATTTAAGTGTCATTGTAATCGTGACAATAAGCACTGCTCACGGCATAGGTCGACCGAATCTGTATCTCGCATTGTTTCCGAGATATGGCCGCCGAAAAACACAATGAGTGGCACAATGTAATCCTAGGGGGAAATTCTACCTAAACAGCATAATTCACACCTGTAGTACATCCCCTCAATACCCTGAAAAT
Organism: Neoceratodus forsteri; assembly: GCA_016271365.2. Taxonomy (NCBI): domain Eukaryota; kingdom Metazoa; phylum Chordata; order Ceratodontiformes; family Ceratodontidae; genus Neoceratodus; species Neoceratodus forsteri. The sequence continues at coordinate 64,902,940 of CM057459.1, forward strand.
TTCAAGTAAAAAGACCAAACCGTTCATTAGCAATGCAATGGTAAAGTTTTTAAAATCCAAGTCTGCGAGGTAGCAAAATCCTTGACTGCGAGCTCGCGGACTAGGATTTTGATAGCTAGTGGACTAGGATTGTTAGCAAGTCACAGTCAAATAATTTTTTAATTTTAAAAAGCTATTTTTTTACCAAAATGAGCCAAACCAAAGGCATGGCTTTGTAGAGGGGGTCACACTGAACAAAATTCATGCCTCATTTGGCCCAAAAGTCACCCATGGAGAAAGCTACAACATTTTGTTTTGGGGAAAAACTGAAAAACAAGATGGCAGCTCATGGACAAGGAATTTTCTTTTGGACCAGGATCCTAGACCCTGAGCTACAAAACCTTGACTGTGATCCCACTCTTTGTCTGAAAAATAACCATATAAATCTTGAATTGAGCACGCTCAGAACCTGAAAATTAAAAATGTAATACGTTTGGAACAGATTAATATTTTTTACCAAACCAATGCTGGATTGTTCCCTGACCCAACCTCTTTTTATGTTCCAAATTTCAGACCAAAAGACCACATGGTGTGGTTGTAGTGCCATGGGCAAAAAACATGTCAAAAGTTTCAAAAAATTTGTTTTTAGTGTTTTACTGCACAGAAATCATAAGTCCAACCAAAACGCAACTTGGTAAATCAAGAGATCCACCATACCAGACCATGCATTCCAAATTTTGTGCAAATCTGTTCAACGGTTGCAAAATTATTTACATGTAGAAATTGAGGTTTAACATTAAAGTTCCTACTCAACCCTAACTATAGGGTCACGACCACACCCCTATAATATATATCTATATCTATCTGTCTATCTCTCTCTCTCTCTCTATATATATATATATATTCTTTGCAGAAAACTTTGTTAATGCATCAGTTAGGGTGGATATCACAGCAACAAAAGCAGGGAAATAAGGCATTAGGGTGTTCCTACCCCACCACCCACTCTCCATACAACAGTAAGCATCGGGGTGTGCCATAGGGTAATAAGACCTAACTCTCACCCCATTCCACATGTAAACATGTTTATACACTACAGTATAGGACAATGGGGTGAGAGTTGGGCCTTATGACCTATGGCACGCAACTCCTGTGGTGTGTGAGAGTGGGGGAAAAGGTAGGAACCCTTGGGGTGGGGCATTAGGATTAGAAACCCTAATGCCTCATTTCCCTGCTTTTGTTGCTGTGGTATCCACCCTAACTGATGCATTAACAAAGTTTTTTGCAAATAATTTCCCTTCTTTTTCAGATAGTATTATTGTATCCTCATTTTACTGTGGGAGCTCACTGTCCTTCAGACCCTGCATTCCCATCCCTCCATTGAGATAGTAAAACAGTATCCATATGTCATGGTGGGAGTGCAGTGTCCAAGGAGCACAGGGTCCCTTGGACCCTGCACTCTGATTCCTTCATCAAGATAGTACAGCACTGTCCATATGTCATGGTAAGAGTGCAGAGTCCTTCAGACCCTGCACTACCACCCCTCCATCAAGATAGTACAACAGTATCCATATGTCACAGTGGGAGCCAAGGTCCTTTGGACCCTGTGCTCCCATCCCTCTATCCAGATAGTACAACAGTGTGAAAAATGGGAAGCACTGGCAAAGTTAAGAGCATGCATAGAAACTGTGCAATGCATGCTGGTAACATGCTAAATTTTGGGGAATTTTTCACCATATTTTCAAGATTGGCATTACAGGACCTCCCCTCATGAACAGTGCGGTGCAACTGTGATTTTGTTAATCCATCCCAAAAGTTGATTTCGCACAGCGAAGACCATGCCATTCGGCACCATAGGTGTGAAATCACATTCTGGACAAGATGTGCAAAATGACCGCTGTTCTGTTCATAAGGTAGTGTGAAAAAATGGCAATGTTGAAAATCTGAAGTGAAAATATGAAAAATTGGTAATGTTACGAGCGTGTGCAGAAAGTGCACAACGCACACCCATAACACAGTCATTTTTTGATATTTTTTCACCAAATATTCAACATGGGCTTTGTGGGTCATCCGTCATGAAGAGTGGCACTGCCATTTTGTTAATCCATCCTAAAAGTTGATTTCGTGCAGCAACCGAGCCATTCTGTGCCACAGGTACAAAAACACATTTTGGACAGGATATGAAAAATTTAACATAGATGTGCACTGTCACCCTCACCATACTGGCTCAACCATGCCAAATAGATATACATTTATATATATACACACATATATGTTGGTGGGCTTGCAAGTCGCTGGTGCTGGTCACGAGGGCTGTATCGGGAGAAGCCCTCCCCCCCGAAGCAAACACTCAGTCAGTGGGCTCCCAGGTCGCTGGTGCTGGCCAGGAGGGCTGTATCGGGAGAAGCCCTCCCCCTCAAAGCAAACACTCAGGTACGGATTCTGAAGTCGCTGGAACACACACCGTTTCAAGGAGAGCTGGTCCCAGATCGCACTTTGGTGCTTTTTTCAAACTGTAAAACTTTATTTTATGTCAACCCAGCTGTGGAGATTGTTTTTTTCACTGAGCATTTTATCATTGATCACTGGGTTTTTGCCTTACTTGCACATGTACCTTAATTGAGTCAGCCCTATTTGTACTCGTTTTTAGCCCTTTTTTCCATGCACTTTAAAAGGGAGTTACTGTTAATTAACTTCAGCCTGTTTTGTATTAAGAGGGAAATGAACTTTCAGTCTGCTATGTACTAAGGGGGAATTTAATGTAATTACTTTCAGCCTGCCTTGTATTTTAGGGGGCTTTCAATTGTAATTTAATTTCAGCCTGCTTCGTATCTTTAGCCTGCATGTTAATTTAGTATAGTGGAACTGCATTTAAATGCCTGTTACAAAGGCCTGCTGAATCCTCACTCGATTGTATGGCCCCACGATATTTCCCTGCTGCATCTGAAAGTCGTTGTGTGAGGCCTGCTATAAAAACACCTACCTGTTCTTCTCTCCTCAGTTGGTGGACTCGCAGGTCACTGGTGCTGGTCGCGAGGGCGGTATCGGGAGAAACCCTCCCCCCTGAAGCAAACACTCAGGTACAGATTCTGAAGTCGCTGGAACATGTGCCGTTTCAAGGAAAGCTGGTCCCAGATGGTGCTTACCCCACAGTCGCTCTTGCGACTGCTTCCCTCCGCCCCAATACCCTCCCACCCTTTGTTGATGTTAGTTATATAGCTGCAGGAGGATCTCATTTTACTATAGCTGTCTCATGAGTGAGGAAGGTTTTAATTTTCTAAGTATAGAGTTTTCCATTTGATCCTTATCAACTGCAGCCACTAGAGGTCGCTCTCCCTGCCTACATCCTCTTGCAATCTCACTGCTCTGTTTAATTCTTTACCCTATTGCTGCCTACTCACTACCTCCCAGATTGTTCTCCTGTCTTTACTCCTGCTAATCATGACTCACTTACCCATACTCTCCCTTCTCTTCATTGCTCTCTTGCTATGGGTACTCTCTGTTCTCTCTGGTCCAATACTGCCTATGTCACCCTACTCGTCATACTCTCTGGATAACTTCCACTTCTCTAACCTCCTATCAGACCCATTACCTAGACCTAATTCTCTCCCTAAATACGGGCTTGTCCATAAACAACGTGTGTTCTTTCTCAAATACATCTTGGGCAGGTTCTCTATTTCCCCTGGCCATGCAACTTGGGTCTATATTACTGCGTCTCTCTGGACCGTTGCCCTATCCCTTACTCTTGCTGGGGATAGTGAGACAAATCTGGGTCCTACTCCGCCCAATAATCCCTCTCAGTCCCTCCACTCTCCATGTCTGCCCCAATCTGCTGGCCTCTCCTTTGCTCATATTAATGCTAGGAGCCTACTGGCCAACCTCTCTGACCTGGAAGCGTGACTAGTACCAGCAACCCAGACATCCTTGCCATTTCTGAGACTTGGCTTAAGCCTTCCAATGATGACTCCCAGTGCTCTCTCCCAGGTTATAACCTGGTACGGGTTGATCACCCCACTTCCAAAAGAGGTGGTGGACTTGCTGTCTACTATAAACCACAACTAAACATCACTTTACTGCCTGCTCCCCCTCTTGCCAACTGTGAAGTACTCCATTCCCTACTACTGCTTTGGGGTATAAAGAAACTTCACATTTTCTGTGCATATATTCCTCCTAGAAATGCCAGGCTTGGGTTTGAGGAGTTCATGGATTATCTACTATCCGTGACTGGGAAAAATGATATTATCTGTCTTAGGGATTTCAATCTGGACTGGATCGGCCCCTGCTCTGGCCTCCTATCCTCATTGACTAGTAAGGCTAATCTCTCACAACTTGTTCAGGAGCCCACTAGGATCTCCCATGGTGGTACTAGTGCTATGCTACTTGACTGGATCCTGACAAATAGAAAGGATGCCTTTTCCTCTGTCGGTGTTCTTCCGGATACCATAAGTGATCACTACCTTGTGTTCTGTATTTGGGATACCTCTGCCCCCTCTTTCCCCTCTAAAGTGTTAACTTTTTCTAACTTCTCTAACCTAAACATAGATAACTTTGTTCACAATCTTAACTCAATTGACCGGTCCCCACTTTACACCACTGATGACATAAACATTGCCACAAATTATTTTAACAGTTCTCTACTCTCGCTACAAAATAAACATATCCCTATTACCATGAGAAGGGTCAAAGGGAAAATCACCAAATGGTTAAAACGACCCTTGCTTCACCTTCTGAAACTCAGGGATAAAATGTGGTCTGTCTGGAAGACCTTCCGTCTTCCCACTGATTTTGACATCTACAGGTCATTACGTAACATATGCAAAAATGAGATTCGTCTGGCCAAAAGCTCCTACTTCAGGAACCTCCTAAGCGCCTCCAGTACATGTCCTAAAAAGTACTAGTCTCAAATCAAGGAAATTCTTGGGAACAACAAGCCTACTACTCCCACTAATATGTACATTAATGATGTCCACTGCAACCACCCTCTCACCATTGCCAATGCTTTCAACTCCCTCTTCTCCTCCCTACCTACTTTAGCCTCCCTTGCGCTCCCCAATTCTGGTTTGGCCCCTTCTCGTAGTTCTCCTACTCAGCCTGCTCTGGACCTGGCTCAGGTCACCTACCTGCAAGTCCTGGACCTACTCAAAACTGTTCCTGCTAGCGGCAGCCCTGGCCCTGATGGATTACACCCACAGATTATCAGGCTGTTTGCAGCTTGGCTTGCTAGGCCTAAAGAAAGGCTTTTCAACCTTTCTATTAGCACCGCCACTGTCCCCCTGATCTGGAAATCAGCTAGAACTATCCCTGTCTTTAAGAAGGGTGATGCTAAACTACTGTCCAATTACCACCCCATCTCTCTACTCTCCACCCTTAGCAAGCTTCTGGAAAAACTCATCCATCGTCAGGTCTCTGAGCACCTCTGTAACTTTAATCTTCAATCCCCCTCCCAACATGGCTTTAGAGTGGGGTACAGTACTTCCACAGCACTGACCCTGCTCACAAGCAATATCAAAAGCAATATGGATAAGGGCCTGCTCACAGGTGCTGTGTTCGTTGACCTATCCAACGGTTTTGATATGGTTCACCACCTGCTTCTACTGTCCAAGTTAAGCGACATCGGTGCCTCTGACTCCACCCTATCTTGGTTTGGTAGCTACCTGGACAACCACTCCCAGGCTGTTTCCTACTGCAAAGTTCTTTCCTCCCCTATCCCAATTACCCGTGGTGTTCCTCAGGGTTCTGTACTTGGTCCTCTTCTCTTCTCCCTCTTCCTAAATGACATTCATTGTACTTCCCTTCACAGCAGCCACCTCATGTATGCAGATGATCTAGTGCTCTACCATTCGGCCAAGTCTGTTGCTGACATTAACCATAACCTCACACGGGACTTTCAGTCTCTCCAATCCTAGCTTTCTGCTAACCAGCAAATCCTTAACATAGGTAAAACTCAGGCTATACTGTTCAGATCTTCTAAAAAAGTGCTCTCAGAATCCTTTAAACTCCTAGTCCTCAGTCGGGAAGGCAAAGCTGTTACTAACACTGTGACTCTCAAATACCTTGGGGTCATGCTTGATCCTGCCCTTGATTTTTCCTTGCATGTCAAAGAGGTGTGCCGGGCCATTAATACCAGAATTGGTGGAGCCTATCTTGTATGCCACTCACTCACCCCCTCTGCTAGGATAGCAGTAGCTAGAGGCGTGCTACTCCCTTAACTCCTTTATGCCCTCTCTGTTCTCTTCAATATCAATACTAGTGTGCTCAGCAAGTGGGTCACTTCCTACGACAATATCTGTAGGTTTGCCTTATCAGCCCCTCGACTTACGCATCACTGCCTGCTCTACTCTGGCTTACACTGGCTATCTCCCAAAGACCTCCGTTCTTACTCCTTAGGGTGCTTTATTGACTCACTCACCAGACCACCCGGTCCATCCTCCCTGAGAGACTTGCTTAACCCTATCTCACGCGCCTGCTCAGGTCCTCATCTGTCCCCATGCTATCAGTCCGGCCATGCTCTACAAAAATGGGGGAACAGGCCTTCACATATTTTGCCCCTAAATTCTGGAACTCACTTCCCCCCCTTTGTTAAACACTCCCCCTCCCACCTCTCCTTTAAGCATTCACTGTTCTCTCACCTCTATGCACTTAGAAACTGCAACTGCAATTAACTGTGAGTCCCCTCCCTATTTCTCCTGTTTTCGTAGATGTCTAGGCATTACCTATTTTGGTGTATCTAGATTTTGTTTTAGCATAATGTGTACTGTTTAGTATTTATATCATGTGTGTCCTCCCAGACTGCTGAGACTGAATCTATTTTTGCTACTGTTTTTGTCCTGATGTCATCACTGTATTCTTTTTGTTGTACTCTCCCAGGTTGTGCCTGAAAATAGGCAGGACTGTTGCCTAGTGCACTTACCCAGTTACCAAAAGCTAATAAATAAATAAATATATATATATATATATATATATATATGTGTGTGTGTGTGATGTCAGTTTTGTCTCTTAAAAATAACTATTCTGGGAGTTTCAGCTCACAAAGTAGGATCCTAGTTTGTATCTTATCATATGAACCAAGATCTCACTTCGTATGATGCCGATACAAAGAATCTAAATATAAAATAAAACACATTTTAAGAGCATTTTTCAACCAGTAAAGTGCAGAATTCATCTAAGTAGTCCCAATAAGCAAGCTACATGTGTTGGTTCCTCCCCAGAATATAATATTAGAAGGTTTCCAAATTTGAAATTTTCAGGCAAAACTGAAAACAAGATGGTGGCCATACGAAGAAGAAATGTTGCCATATGAAGCAGGATTCCTTCTTCGTTTCATGCAGCTATATTGTAATGCTTACTGAGCATGCTCAGAAAAGATTTTTTAAAAGTTTTAAAATTGTGATAACTTAAAAACTGCTCATTATTTTTTCACCAGACTAGCAAAAGGTACATCTGTGTGATAGTCTCTTTCTGCCTTGAAAATTTCAGATAAAAAAAAAAAACAAATGGTCTGGTCTGTTGGCAAGTTCAAAGAAAAATCCCAACAAAGTCAATCAGTGAAAATATGTTTTTTTCGCCTCTCTATAACTTGGAGACCGCACATCCAACCTGAACATAACTTATCACATAAGGAAACCTATCACACAGGACAGTGCATGTCACATTTTGTGCACATCCGTTGAACAGTTGCAGAGTTACTAAACTGCAAAATTTTGAGTTTAACATTGAAGTGCCTACTGAACCCTAACTATAGAGGCGTGACTGCACCCTATAATGTGTATATAGATAGATATATATGTAATAGATAACCCACTCTGAGGTGTGTGGTCATGTTCTAACATACACACACCTTGGTGTGCATTGTTACGCATGAGGCCGCAGGCCGAGTGCATCAACCACCCAAGGCATGCATATATCAGAGCGTGACCATACACCCTAGAGTGGGTTATCTATCTTATAAAATGGCAAAATTGTTTTGGAGAGGGGCTAAAGTGCAGGTGTCCAGTAGTGCTCTGATATACTCATGGTCATGTGATGTGTTTCATCCAATCAGCAGACATAATCTTTCCTACCCATTTTATAAAGATATATATATATATATATATATATATATATATATATATATATATATATATCTATATCTATATATATATCTATATCTATATATATAGATATAGATATATATATATATATCTATATATATATATATATATATTCTTTACAAAACTTTGTTAATGCATCAGTTAGGGTGCATACCACAGTGACAAAACAGGAAATGAGGTGTTAGGGTTTCTAACCCTAATGCCCCACCCAGGGTTCTACCTACCACCCGCATTCCCCACCCTCTTCACACAACAGGCATTGGGGTGTGCCATAGAATCATAAAACTCAACTCTCACACCATTCCACATGTAAATATGCTTACATACTATAGTATAGGACAATGGGGTGAGTTAAGCCTGACCATATGGCACACCCGGATGCCTGTTCAGTGTGGAAGAGTGAAGGATGGGGTGGGATGGTAGGGTTGGGAACCCTGGTGGTGGGGCGTTAGAGTTAAAAACCCTAACGACTCATTTCCCTGCTTTTGTCACTGTGGTATCCACTTTAACTGATGCATTAACGAAGTGTTTTGCAAATAATTTCCCTTCCTTTTCAGATAGTATAATTGTATCCTCATTTTACTGTAGGAGTGCAGGGTCCAAATGCTCCCATCCCTCCATCAACATTGTACAACAGTGTCCATAAGTCATGGTGGGAGCACAGGGTCCTTTGGACCCTATGCTCCCATCCTTCCATCAAGATAATACAACAGTATCCATATGTCATGGTGGGAGCACAGTGCCCAATAAAAAGAGGGTCCTTTGGACCCTGCGCTACCATCCCTCCATCAAGATAGTACAACAGTATCCATAAGTCACAGTGGGAGCCAGGGTCCTTGAGACCCTGTGCTACCATCCCTCCATCCAAGTAGTACAACAGTGTGAAAAATGGGAAACACTGGCAAAGTTACGAGCGTGCATAGAAACTGTGCAATGCATGCTTGTAATGCACTCATTTTTTGGAATTCTTTCACCACATTTTCAACACTGGCATTACTGGACCTCCCCTCATGGACAATGCAACTATGATTTTGTTAATCCATCCCAAAACTTGATTTTGCACAGCAACCACGCCATTCTGTGCCACAGGTGTGAAATCACATTCTGGACAGGATGTGCAAAATGACAGCTGTTCTGTTCATAAGGTGGTGTGAAAAAATTGCAATGTTGAAAATCTGGAGTGAAAATATGAAAAATTGGTAACGTTACGAGCATGCATAGAAAGTGCACAACACACGCCCATAATGCAGTCATTTTTTTTTCCACCAGATTTTCAACATGGGCTTTATGGGTCCTTTCCTCATGAACAGCTGCACTGTCATTTTGTTAATCTGTCCAAATAGTTGATTCTGTGCAGCGACCACTCCATTTTGTGCCACAGTTGCAAAAACACATTTTGAGCAGGATAAGAAAATGACAGCTGCACTGTTCATAAGGAGGTGTTAAAAAGTTGCAATCTTAAAAATCTGGAGTGAAAATATTAAAATTGGTGAAGTTATGAGCCTGTGTAGAAACTGTGCAATGCACGCTCATAACGCAGTCATTTTGGGGAATTTCTCAAAAGGTGATTCCACGCAGCGACCACAAAATCACCCTTCAGGACAGAGAAACAAAAGGGCAATGATAGTGTTCATGAGGAGGGGTCCCAAGAACTCCATGTTGAAAATTCGGTGCCAAAATTCAAAAAATTGGCTGAGATGTCATCTTGAGTTGGACCCCGGCCCCTCCTTTGAGTCTCATTATATGGCTTACCTCAATTTCTTCAGTTTGCAGTTGGACTTTGAGTGTCCAGGTCCAGAGAAGATCACTGATCCTGACCTCCAGAGGGTAAGTATGGGTGAGGGGGGGTGCAAGGAGATGAGTGAGCAGAGGGGGTGGGGATGGGGAGGAGGAGTGGGGAGATGGCGAGGAACTGTTTTCTTTGTTACAGTGTTTTAAATAAAAATAGACTTAGGTGGGATGGTTCTCTTCATTTACAGGTTTCACTGTTTAAAAAAAAATAAATTTAGGCACACTGGGGTGGGCTCCCAGTGTGCCACATGAGTTTGTGGGGGGGCTATATGATGCTGACAGGGGGACTGGGCACCCCTGTCAGCAGTGGAAGTGGGTTGGGGGAGACATCTGATACCAGGAGTGGGCATCCCGATGTCATAAAAATGTGAAAAAAAAAACATTGATCTGGGCACACTGGGGTGGGCTCCCAGTGTGCTGCATGAGTTTGGAGTGGGGGCATACATGATGCTGACCAGGGGATGGGGCACCCCAGTCAGCAATGAAGCTAGTTTGGGGGAGAGGGCAACAAATTTCAATGCAGGATTCTGCATTTTAAAAAAGAAAACTTGTGAAAATGAAATTTTCGCACGATTAAATAATGGGAAATGACAAACTTTCATAACTCTTTAACAGATTAATATTTTTTCACCAAACCTTCAAAAGGCACATCTGTAACCCAAGGGCTTCCTACCCTAAAGATTTCAGCCCACAACATAAAGCCGTTTCGGAGATACAGGATGACTAAGAAATGTTAAAAAATCCAGATGTTTCTGTTTTTTTCAACACTTTATATCTCAGAAACCACTAGACGGATTCCTACCAAATATGGCAGGTCAAGAGAGATTATGCATGAAAAATTTCATGTACATGCTTTGAACTGCTCCAAAGTTGTAAATGCTCAACCTTTGAACTTTAACATAGAAGTGCAGTTTCACTCTAACTATACTGGAGTGACTGCACCAGTATAATATATCTATATAGCTATATCTATCTATATATATATATCAATTAAACATGATGAGGTGTGGGTTATCTCCTGATAAGAGCACGCCCAGGTGCGTTGTTAGGCACGAGGCACTTGCGCCAAATGCCTTATGCACCTGGGCGTGCTCTTATCAGGAGATAACCCACACCTCAGAGTGTCTTATTGCGCTTATAAAATGGGCTGTTTAATTTTATTTATTTAATGTTAAAAAAATTAAAAAAAGAGGGGTAAAATGTATTAAAACAAGTTTTAACATTTGAGATAGTAGAAAAATAGTTCCTTCACATGTGAGTTTGAATAATGTTGCATTGGCAGTATGGAATTGTAATTTTTGAGCTCCCCCCCCCAACACCAGCAGCACTAGTACATTATTTTTAGTTGTTTGATTCATTGTCTTTTTTTTAATCTTTTTTTAGTCTTCTGTCACATTTTAAATATGGTGGATGGTGTGCTCTATTCAAGTGGAGAGTGACACGACCCCCCCACTTGGTAAGTGTTTTGTTGATTATCTTATTTTTTTCCATTTGATTTGTGTTATTTGTTATTTTTTAAGTGTGCTGATGCTTGCGATTTGGAGGTATGGTCTCGGTTTATAGAGATTCATTTTGTTGGCGGTATCGTCGCGTGACGTGATTAGCGAAGGATCACTTACAGGTTTTCGCTCATGCGGTTAGAAGTTGCGGTTGGTAAAAAGTGTATTTTTGTGAGGAAGAATGGATAAGGCATTTTGTATGTGTAGTTTCGGCATCGGAAGCAGTGAGAGCTATTGTATTGCATTGTTTTGAAGACGTTCGAATTTATGGACGAGTCAAGAGCCAGTTTCAGTTTGCTCGGCTGGGAAACAAGAAAAAAAAAGGTCAGAGTGACTTTTGAAATACAAAAAAAAATAATTTGTGGGATTGTGTTGGGTGAGGGAACAGTGTAACACTGGGGAGTGGTTTGCAGGTGACAGGAATACTGTGTAGAGTGCTTACAGCTTTGGTTAGCATGGCATGGAGCTGCAGCTTGTTTTTTGAATGAGGATGGTGTTGGTGACAGTGATATTTTTGTGTGGTACAGTCAGTTTGACAGAATTAGTGCCAGTTGGCACAATACATACTGATAAGAGCACGGCTGAAACTAGGTTTTAGCCAATCAGCAGTCTGGATTTTTTAAGTCCATTTTATAAATATATATAAATTATAGGGGTGTGGTCGGGCCCCTATAATTAGGATTGAGTAGACACTTCAATGTTAAACTCAAAATTTTGCACTTTAATACATTTGGAACCATTGAGTGGATTTGCAATTTGGTATGCTCCTTCCTGTGGTGTAAATCTTTTGATCTGGCAAGTTTAGTTCCAGTCGGATGTGCAGTCTCTGCGTTATGGATAGGCAAAAAAACATGTTTTTAACCATTGATTTTGCTGGTATTTTTCTTTGAACTTGCCTCCAGCTCAGAGGGTTTGTTTGGTATGAAATTTTCAGGACAGAAAGGGGCTACCCCACAGATGTGACACCTCATGAAAAAAGGAATCAGCTGGCGAAAAAGGATTAGGATATCTCATGAAACAGGATTAAAAAAAGTTATCCTTTTTCGTGAGATGTCATAATCCTTTTTCATCAGTCATACAAAAAAGGATTAAGGACTTGTCTGACCAGATGGCCCTGCTGGTGTTCCTTTTTCATCAGACAAATTCCTTTTTCATGAGATGTCATAATCCATTATCCCTGGTGGGTAGTGGTACCCTTCCCCCAACCCTGCGAATATATATTTTTTATTTTTCATTGGTGGTCTGGTGGCATCCCACAACCCTCCCTCCAGTGTCTTGTTGGCATCCTCCCTGACGTTCCCTTTTTATTTTCCCGTAAAGAAAAAAATGGTCCTCATTGTCTTTTGCTGGTTTGCAACCTGCAAAAAGAAACCCATCCATCGCCGACCATGCCAGTCCCCCCCACCCGACCACCCAACTCTGCAGCCACCTCCAAAAAAACCCTGATGTCCCCATAGACCCTCACTCACCTCTAGAGGTCTCAGATTTGAGACCCGCTCTACTGATCGAGGACACGTCTTGCTGCTGAAAGTGGCCACTGCAATATGAACTAAGGTAAATGTGCTGCAATGTATTTCAATGTGGGGGTTTCAACTTTTATCTATATCTCAGCCATTTTTCAGAATTTTAGTCCCAAATTTTCAACATGGTATTTGGGGGCCCCACCTCATGAACAATATGTCTGTCATTAGGCAACTCTCACCAGAAAGGTAGTTTGTGGTCGGTTGGACAAATCACCCTTCCAGTGGGATTTGTGCTTCTGATCATATTGTTCATGAGTTAGTCATAAAATGCTATGTTGAAATTTTGGGGTCAAATGTTCAAAACATGGCTGCGTTATGGGTGTTCATTGCAATCTTGCTATGCACACTCGTAAGTTTGGAGATTTTCAATATTTTAACCTCGTATCTTCAACATAGTCTTCTTATTACCCCACCTCATGTATGCTAGAGCTGTCATTTTTCAAATCTTGCCCAAAATGTATTTTCGCACCTGTGGCATAGAATGGCGGTTTGGCGGGGATTTGAAACTTTTCTGTACTGGGTATTAGTGGTGATTTCATAAGAAGGCTATGTTGAAAATGTGGGCTCAAAATTATTAAAAATCACAGAGTTCTGACTATTTGTCACAATTTCGATACACCTGCTCATAACTTAGGTAATTTTAAATATTGTGAACCCAAATTTTCAACATAGGCTTGTTATTACACCCCTTCATGTATGTCACAGCTGTCATTTTTCAAATCCTATCCAAAATGTACTTTTGCACCTGCACTGTGGATTAGCATTGTGCTTGCACAGACTTACATTTTGGCAGGGATAGAAAAGGTTTCTGAGCTGGGAACGAGGTGGTGTTTCTAAGTGTCATACTCATATGTTAGGGCCACACTAATGCTGAGATAGCACCGCGCAAAGCTATTTGCCCAGGGTTAAGACCAGCTTTTCCTGGCCGGTAATTTGTACCGTGCTATAGGTAGCGCTAAATCGCGCTAAACAGCTTAGCGCAGTGCTAGTCGCTGAATATCTCATTGCACCTGTATTCATGTTCACTTTGCCCCTTACATATAATTATTGTTTGCCTGGTGCTAATGCAGTTTGCCTACACTATTCAGCCTTTTGAATATAGCAGACCCGCGCTAATCCCGCGCTAAACCCGAGCAAACGTTTTTTGCCCGGCGCAAAGCTTTGAATATCTGGCCCACTATGTCCAAATTCTTTTTTCCTATGAAGTTATCCTTTCTCATATGAATGAAAAAGCACATGAAAAAGAATCCCTTCATATGAAAAAGCAGTTTGGACTTAGTTTGTTTTTTGATTCTTTTTTCGTATGACAGGATCCTTTTTTGTATGCTTTTTTCATTCATATGATAAAGGATGCCTTCATATGTAAAAAGATTCAGAAAATAAAACTAAGCCCAAACTATTTTTATTGTATGAAGAGATTCTTTTTTGTATGGGCCAATTCCTTTTTCATATAACCATATGAAAAAAGAAAATCGGCTCACGAAAAAGGATTTTTAAATGTCTAAGAAAGACATTTCTGAGTCATTTATCCATAAACTAAGTTCATAATCCACCTAACAGGGCCCCCATGAGCAAGATACATATGTTGGTGTATGTGCAGGATGTCATATTTGTGAAGTTTGACATTTTGGGCCAGATATTCAAAACTTTGCCCCGGGGCTAAATTAGCACTGCCCGGAGAGCAAACTTAGTCTGGAGCACAAAGCAAGCTATATTCAAAAGGAATAGCCCAGGGCAAACAGCTTCTGAATATAGCATGGGAATGAGGCCGTGCAAACTGGGCTGGGAGTGCAGGGGAAACACAGCCCTGGAATAAGACAACACTGAATACAGCAACTAGGAAGAGCAAACCACAACAACAACACAGTGCACAGAGATGTGAGGGTAGGTAGAGAGAACTATGTGGCCAATGTGTGTTCTGGCAAATGCAGGGAACCAGTACAGCCGCAGGCAGCAGCACACATGAAAACACTGTGCTCAAAACTGTATAATATTCCCCAAACCGTTAGCATGGAGCTAAGCGGTTTGCCCGGTGCAAACACATTAGCCCCATGCTAAGCATTGCCATATTCAAAAGTGACATGCAAATGAGCCTACTTAGATAGTCTGTGGGCAAACAGCCACATTAGCATCTCATCATGCCCTGATTTGCATGGAGTTTGCACAGCGTTACTGCAGGGTCCCACAGCTCCACCTGTAGGTCAGTATGGAGGTACAGGGGCTGGCCAGGTCTGACCACAGCTCCACCTGTAGGTCAGTCAGGCAGTGCATTATGATAGCTGCAGGCTTCATGTAAACAGTACAGCATAGCATTTCATATCATACCCCAGGGGACAACACAGCATAGGCACAGGTGGTGGTAGTGCTGCATGCAACTTTCACACTGTAAGTCATGCTACAGTGCACAGCAGGCACTACAGTAGCAAGAGGGCTGGTAATGTGAGGGACACGACACTGCCTATGGTATGTAGGGCAGTGATGACCACTGCACTGTACACAGTGCCAGGCACAGCTTGCAGGAGGTAATTACTGACAGTGGACAGTACTATCATGCTGTTGTGTGATCCACAGATGCTGCAGCTGTGACATGGGATGCACACAGTGTCATGTATATAGCTGGCAGTGTGTGCTGTGACATCTGTACAGTTGTGTGGTAGGTGGCTCGGGGAGCATGTAGGATCCGACAGGCACACAGGTGGTGGTGTAATCCCACTACTGGCCCATGTGCACTGAGCAATGTGTCCCAGCCTTGTGGCCACATGTGGGCTGTGGTGAGGTCTGGCCACCCATACACCCTCCCCTCACTGGCCACCATGCCCACAGTGCTGCATGTGTGTGCTGGCATCTGTTACACACCACAGACGTATGGTCTGCAGGTGTGTGCTATATGGCCACGCTACCATGCTGTCCCCTGTGGGTCAGATCACCCATCACTTTCTCTGCTTGACTCGGACTGGTGGCAGCTGTTGGCATCATGGTGGTGCCATCAGTGAGCAGCATGTGCCCTCCATGTCTGGCAGTTTCTAAGTGTCATACTGATATGTTAGGGCCACGCAAGTCATGCTAATGATGAGATAGCACCGTGCAAAGCACGCAAAGCTGTTTGCCCAGGGTTAAGACCAGCTTTTCCTGGCCGGTAATTTGTACCAAGCTATGGGTCGCACTAAGTCACGCTAAACAACTTAGCACGGCGCTAGTCGCTGAATATCTCATTGCACCTGTATTCATGTTCACTTTGCCCCTTGCATATAATTAGTGTTTGCCTTGCACTAATGCAGTTTGCCTGCACTATTCAGCCTTTTGAATATAGCAGACCCTCGCTATTCCCACGCTAAACCCATGCAAAAGTTTTTTGGCCGGCGCAAAGCTTTGAATATCTGGCCCTTTGTCTTTAATGGAAACAAGATGGCAGTCATACAAAAAAGGATTTTTTCCTCACAAAAAAGGATTACCCCATATGAAAAAAATATCCTTTTTCGTATGTACCAAATTCTTTTCTCATTCCAAGCAGCTATCCAAAAGACCATACTGAGCATTAGAGATGTGAGAAGTCCGCAGACTTTGCTACATATGAAATATTTTGTGGATTGTGTTCAATCTGCAAAGCGGAATTCAAAGAACACCAGTTCAAATGCGAAGTGTGGAATTTTGTGGGTGAAGTTCCACACTTTGAATACAAACTTTGCCCACATGTAAAAAGAAATATACAAATCCCTGGTGTCTAGTGACCCCCGTATAGCCAGCCAAGTCGACCACAATATAAAAAAAAGTTTTTTATTAAATCCCAGGTGTCTAGTGGTCCCCCAATCACCAGCCACATCACCTCCCCACCAATCACCAGCCATTCATACACAATGTAATATATATATATATATATATATATATATATATATATATATTTAAAAATTAAATCCCTGCTGTCTAGTGGCTGCCCCCCCTGCCAATTGCGGGCCATAGTTGAAATAAATAAAATCACCCCTGGCCCCCACACACCTCCACTGATTGCTGGCCAGTCAGCCACAATGTAAAAATATATATAAATTTTTTTTTTAATTAAATCCCTGGTGTCTAGTGGACCTGGGACCAGACCAAATGAGTCCAGAATCCAGACTATGCCTTATAGCAGAAAATATTTATTGTTGTGTAACAAGCATAATGGAGGGTCTCACAGCTTCACTGCTTCTTCCTGATCACCCGGCAATTCCACTCCTTGTGAGTCTTCCTCAGGGGTGTGGTGAGGTAAGGGGAAAACATCACTTTATACAGGTATGTTCATTACTATACATGCGGTCATAACACAAAGCAAAAAGGTTCTTAAATTAAAATTCTTTTTCACAAAAAGAAAATTACAAATCAACAATTACACACAAATCTCCTCATTCACCAAATTATGTACTTTTGTCTTTGTAAATAATTTGGCTAATGAGGAGATTGGGCATTGAGCATGTTAATAAGAATGTGAGAGGTGTAGATTTTGAAAGTGTGCTTGGCTGTAAGGAACAAGAATGGATTTTTAGACTTGCTGCACTCAGATATGCAAGATTAAATGATAAATTTGAATTGTCACCGTTCCTGAAAAGGTGAAAGAAATAAGATGCTGAGACAAAGCTAACCATGACAGTTTAACAATATGCTCTGTTTCCCTTCCCCCACCGTTTCATTTCTTGGTTTGCTCCCCCCCTTTTTTTCTCATTCCCTAGTTCTATTCTCTGCCCCCCCCCCATTATCTTGAGCAGCAATTTTGAATGTACACTTTGAAGTGTATTTTTTGCACTGTACTATGTTAACAGTCTTGGGGCCAGATATTCAAAACTTTGCACCTGGGCGCAAACCATTTGCACAGGGTTAGCACTGGGTTTGCGTGGTCCCACTATATCCAGAAGGTCAAATAGCTAACTGCATTAGCGCGGGGCAAAAGTATAATGTATGCAAGGGGCAAACTGAGGGGGCATGTACATGAATACAGGTGCAATGTTATATTCAGTGCAGTAGCACTGCGCAAAGTGTTTTTGCACAACTTAGTGCAACACTTTGCGTGGTGCAAATTACCACCCAGGAAAAGGTTGTCTTAACTCTGGGCAAACCAGCTTTGCATGACTTTGTGGCTTTGGAAACATTGCGCAACTTTTACATGGCTTTGTGCAACCCTAACTAGTAAATATTAAACATAGAAAGAAACCAGACATGGAAGTAACATGCACCTCCTATGGTGCCATCATCTGCCACCAGTCCCAACAATGCCAGGCAGTAAATGGTGACCCAGTGCCCAGTGGACACCATGGCAGTGTGCCCATACAGCACACATCTGCAGACCACCCTTCAGTGTACTCCAACAGAATCCACTGCACACATGCAGCCCTGGGGGGCATAGAAGGTGTTGAGGGGAGGATGTACAGGTGGCTAGTCTGCATCACATACTGGGTGCTTCCACAAGGCTGGGACAAGCCACACAGTGCAAATGATCCAGTGTTGGGAATACCCCAACACCAGTGTACCTGTCTGATGGTATGTGCCCCCCCAGCCACATACCACACACATGTGTACAGACCCCACAGCACACACAGCCAGCCATGTATATGTCACAGTGAGTATCCCATGCCAGTGGTGCAGCATCTGTGGGTTGTAAAACAGCATAACAGTAATGTCCACTGTCAATAAACACCTTCAAGATGGGCCTGTCACTGTGTAAAGTGCAGCAATCATTGGTGCCCTACACACCATAGGCATTGCTGTGTCCCTCACACTACTGCCTTCTTGTTACTGTAGTGTCTGCTGTGCTACTGTGCACTGTAGCAATAACTATAGTTTGACAATTGCATGCAGCACCACCACCTGTGCCTATGCTGTGCAGTCACCTGGAGCACAATATTCTATGCAGTTCTGTACAAATGTAGCCTGCAGCTAGCACCATGCACTTCCAGACTGACCTACAGGTGGAGCTGTGGGCAGACCCAGCCAGTCCCTGTACTTCCCGACTGACCTACTGGTGGAGCTGTGGGATCCTGCAATAGCGCTGGGCAAACTGCATGCAAATCAGGACATAATAAGATGCTAATTTAGATGTTTGTCCACAGACTGCCTAAGTAGGCTCATTTGCATGTCACTTTTGAATACAGCAAATGTTTTCTACGGGCAAATGTGATAGCGCCAGGGAAATGGCTTAGCTCCATGCAAAACCTGTGCAAAACCTGGACAAATGTGTCTGCGCTGTGCAAACATTTTGGAAACATGGTACATTCCTGCAGAATTTCACATGCGCTGGTGCTTGCAGCTTTAATGAATTTTCTCCTTTGCCAGCACACACATTGGCCACATAATTCACCTTTACCTTCCTTCATGTCGCTGTGCACCAGACTGCTGTTGTGGTTTGCACTTCCTGGTTGCTATACTCCGAGTTGTTTTATTTCCCAGGCTATTTTTGCACTGCACTCCCAGCCCAATTTGCCCGGCTTCCTTAGCATGCTATATTCAGCAGGTTTAGCACCGGGGCTATCCCTTTTGAGTATAGCAGGCTATTGGGTCGAGGCTAATTCAGCATGCTGGGTAGTGCTAATTTAGCCTTTGGGCAAAGTTTTGAATATCATGCCCTTGATGTTGTCAAACAGCTTTCCACTGTTTCCCTAATATCTCGCTGTTCTCATCATTACAGGGCCTCCAAGGGTCTTAAACCACTGGAAACTCCTGAACCCATTAACAAAGAATACTGAAGAAAGATTAAGAAAAATTAATTATGCCTCTAACAAAGTTCTTAGCTGGTGATGGGTAAAAGAATGCCACATTTTAAATTTTTTGATTGTTTCTTTTTTATCGCTTTATAAAATGCTTTAAAATAAAAGAAACATAAAATTGAGAGAGAAACACTGAATTAAGTCTTCTCAACTGAATTGATGACTCACTAATCGACCAAAGAAAACTATTGCTCAGAAAGGATTTTTGAATACACTGGTCCCTATATTCAAAACTTTGCCCCAGGGCCGACGGCTCAGCCCTGTACCATGCCACCCATGCCACGCTCCACCGTCCATCTCTTCAACTAAGGTATGCCGCTACCAGCTCTAGGAAACTCTGCCTCTAGTGGCCTATTTCCAATTGGCTGTTCTGTTCTGAAAACCTGCTCCTATTGGCTGGTCCCTCTGTTGTGCTACATCCTAATTGGACAAGTTTGGGAAACCTGGGTTGACTTTTGGTTTTGAAATACTATTTTACTTCTTTCACTGTTCACCTCTCATGGCACTGGCTTGCTGGGGAGTATTTTGTTCTGCCCACCCACCCTGGCCCCGACCTCTATTAAATAGTCCTCCCCCACTTTTAATCCGCCCTCTGAATAACCCAGCCCCCTTAGCGTACCTCCCCCAACCTCTCTTAAAAGGCTCTAGCGAGTGCCACTTCTCTCTCAAGTTGCAGTAATCAAATTTCACTAACACACCAGCAAATTTCCCAAACCACATACTGAACTTTTCTAAAGATACCACGTCACTTCTGTTGACCCCTTCTTTCTGCATAGGCTGCCTCCCCTAGGTGAATCTCCACCTGCCGACAGGTACCCCTTTCAGCTAAACCTCTTAATCACCCCGGCTGCAACACCCAGAAAGGAATGGCCTGTCTTTTGGAACTTGTTTACATCAGGAAGAGGATGCACACAATTAATCTCCACGCCTTACTTTTGCTACTGTCCCTACCTTACTGTGCAAGACTAGTGGGACTATTTGATGTCCAGATGCCCCTGGAGTCCTTCGCTCTTAGCCTCACCAATAGCGGACAAACAAAGCCACTTACCATCACCGCCTTGCATGTCAGGTGTCCCAACTCCAAGGTATTTATGATCCCTTTAATCTACCTAAAACTGAACCAGGTAACACTGTGCATGTTGCCCTTCCCCCCTCCACCTGTAACCACTGACAGGTTTCTACCTTGCTCTGGAAAGCTCAGAATGAGGAAGTGTAAGTCACTTGTATTCTGCAGCTTCTCAATCAGGAAAGTCTTGTTACTGCTACTCCTCCTGTCAGGCAACGTCCATCCTAATCCTGGAGGGACAGGGAATACTGGGCCTAAGGGAAGTGGCTTGAAACTTGCTACAATGAATATCTGCAGCCTAATTCCAAAGCTGCCTCAACTGCAGGCATGGTCTGTGCTACACAACCCTGATATATTATGCCTGACTGAGACCTGGCTATCCACCCGGGTCAGGGGATAGTGAGACAGTGCTCCTGGGCTACAAAACTTTTAGGTGTGATAGGAATGGAAAAAGAGGTTGAGGCTGTCTCATTTATATACGGGACACTCTTCAAGGTGTTGTGCTCCCCATCGCAACCTGCAGCATTGACCATGAGCTCCTTGCAGTTAAAATAATTTTTGGAGCACATAAGAAATCTCTTGTCATTGCATGCATCTACCTCCCACCGAAGATGGCCAAAGACAGATTAAACAAATTACTAGGGACCTTGGCTGGCTTTGACAACTGTGAGCTTATCGTGACTGGGGACTTCAACATCAATTGGCTCAGCAGTGAATCATCTAACCAGAAGAATACCATAGCTAATTCCTTCTTCACGCAATTAGTCATGGAGTCCACTAGAATGAACCATAGGACTGCAAGCACACGTTCTTGGACTGGCTCCTTGTAAGTTCACCTGATGGGATAACAGAGGTCTTGGTACTCCCAGATTCACTAAGCAATCACTCCCCTATCACCTGCTTGTGGTCTAATAAATTCAAAAAAGCGCCACCAGTCTTTGTGAACAGCAGAATACTCAGGAAAGGGCATCTCTCTGCATTCAAGGAGGTGCTCTTCCAGATTGACTGGTCTCCACTTAAGGCACTGCAAGACCTTGACAAAGCACTTCAGTACTTTATATATAACTTCAATAGGGCCTGCGACAGATTTGCTCCATTCAAAAAAAGGAAAACATGCAGCCATAAAAATGGGTGAATTACGAGTGGCCTTTTACATCATGAGGGAAAGGGACAACCTTTGGTATTGAACCACGGCCTCCGGGAAACCCAGTGATCTACAGAGATACAGGGCTGCCAGAAACAAATGCACACACCTCATCCAGAGTGCTAAGGCTAATTTCTACAAGGAACAATTGGAAAGAACTTTGGATAATATGAGGTGGTTTTGGGACAATATAAAGGCACTCACAGGGAAGGATGCCAGAACGCAACCATCACTGCTAAACATAAACTGCTCAAATACCATGGACCCTTACACCACTGCCGAAGAGTTCAGCTCCACCTTCATGGATCTTAGCTCCATTCTCCCTACCAAATACCTCAAGCCCATCAATGTGGACAATAGACACCTACCTGATCACAACTCACACCCTCAATTCTACTTCAAGAGAATCACTGTCAAAGAAGCATTGGGTAATGCTAAAAAGGTCCTGGGAAAAACCAGAATGGGATCTGACAACATTGACATGAAACTGCTCATGCTGGCAATCAATGAACTCATCACTCCCATCACAACTATCTTCAATAAATCACTCCAGCTAGCCAAATTCCCAACACTTTGGAAACAAGCACTGGTGACCCCAGTCCATAAGGGTGAGGATAGGTCCCTGACCACAAACTGCAAGCCCATCTCTATTCTCTCCCCCCTCTAAAGCCCTGGAAAGGATTGTGACTGACCAATTTACCTACCATATTCAAGAATACCAGCTGCAATGTCCCCAGCAACATGGCTTTTGGAAACCCTACAGCACAGATACTGCACTGGTGGACTTCACTGATTATGTCCATAAGGCTTTGGATGAGGGTAAACTGGTTGGATCCATCTTTATTGATTGAACCAAGGCATTCAGTACAGTCTGCCACCAGCTCCTGCTGTCTCAACTGTATGGCCTTGGTGTTTCCCCTATTGCCATCCTATGGTTCCAGGACTACTTAACATCCAGATCTCAAAGAGTCAAGATAGATCACTCCATATCTGCTTCCAAAGAAGTCTCTCTAGGAGTGCCTCAAGGGTCCATCCTAGGTCCCCAGCTGTTCAGCATGTTTCTGAACAATCTACCAGATGCCTGCCCCAGTAAAGTAATTTTATATGCCAATGATGTTGTCATTCTTAGTTGTCACTCTCACATAGACCGAGCCGAGCTACAAACATCCTTCTAGCAACTGGAGACCTGGTTCTACTCCCAAAGGTTGCTACTAAACAATAAAAAAACCAAGACGATGCGTCTCTCTAGCCCCCAACTAAAAAGGAGGTGTCCAGACCTAACAGTCACAAATCACCTGGCTGTCCATCTGGAACAGGTACACTCCTTCAAGTACCTGGGTGTCATGGTGGATGACACCCTCTCATATGTTCAACACATTGACATGGTGGTGAAAGCCATGAGCACCAAATTAGGGATCCTGTTTAGGGACAAGAAAAGCCTATCTGCTGAAGCCCTTCAGCTCTCGGTCACCAGCTCCATTCTCTCCCTGGTTGACTACGGGCTTGTGGTATATGGCGCTGCCACTGATACGGCTCTCAGAAGGGTAGCCACTGCCCTGAACAAGGCTTGCAGACTACTGCTAAATGCTGACCACTTCACGCACACCTGTACCCTGTATGGAATGGCCCACATACTATTTCTCCAAAACAGAATCAGATACCAAACTTGCCTGCTAGGGAGGAAGACTATGCTCTCCCTAACCCCTACCTGCATTTCTGACCTGGTAAAGGAAGCCAGCTCCAAGTACAACACATGAAGAATAGTGTCAACCCAGCTTAGTGTCCCATTTCATAGAACTATGCTAGGACAAAGATCTTTCTTGTACCAAGCTCCACTGTGGCTCAATGAGATCCCTGCTGCTGCACTAAACACAACAAATATTTGGTACTTTAAAAATGAACTGAAGCAACACCTGCTGAACTTAAACACCTGCGACTGCCTGACTTGAGATCAAATCTCCAACCTGGATACCTCCCATGTCTGTCTGACCTACCCTCCTGAAAACCTAACCTGAACCCCCACCTGCCTTCCCTGGCCACTCCCCTCTTCTGCAGCCCATAATTCACCCATCCTCCCATGTGCCACTCATCTGGCCAAGCCTCACCTGATGTTTCACCCACAGTGCTCCCACTTCCCATCTCTGCACCTTTGAGTTCTCTTCTAACACCCCCCACTCCCCTCCCTACTCCCCCCAACTTCTCCCCTCCTCCCACTTTCCTTTCAGATATCTCTCTCTCTCTCTCTCACTCTACCCCTTTTTTTTTTTAAATTCAACTTTGACAGGCCATCTTGGGACAGCTATGTTGTACGTCTCTTAATGGTAATCTACTCCTGTTGTGTTAATCAATTGTCAATGGTATGTGTAAATATTTTATATGTTTTTTTACTGTATTCCAAAGCATTCTAATGTACTGTAAGAACTGTTATGTTTTGTGATGTCTGCTCTGCTTCTCGTCCTGATGTGGAACCTTTGTAAAAGAGTTCATACTCAAAGGTTGCTTCCAAATTACCAAATAAATAAATTAGCACTGCCCTGCATGCTAAATTAGCTCGGACCCAATAGCCCGCTATATTCAAAATGGATAGCCCCATGCTAAACCTGCTGAATATAGCATGGTAAGGAAGTCGGGCAATCTGGGCTGGGAGTGCAGTGCAAACATAGCCCAGGAATAAGACAGCTCTGAATATAGAAACCAGGAAGTGCACTCCACAACAGCAACCAAGTTCACAGTGATGTGAAGGAAGGTAGAGGTGAACTATGTTGTCAATGTGTGCGCCAGCAAATGTGTGGACTCAGTGCAGTGGCAGTGCATGTACATTGTGCAAAAATGTACAATAGTTCTAAAATGTTTGTGTGGCTCTAACACATTTGTGCAGGTTTAGTGTAGAGCTAAGCTGTTTGCCTGGCACTATCACTTTTGCCCAGGGCTAAACTTTGCTATATTCAAATGTGGCATGCAAATGAGCCTACTTAGGTAGTCTCTAGGCAAACATCCAGATTAGCATCTCATTATAACCTGATTTGCAAGCAGTTTGCCCAGCATTACTGCAGGATCCCACAGCTCCATCTGTAGATCAGTCTGGAAGTACAGGGGCTGGCTGGGTCTGCCCACAGCTCCACCTGTAGGTCAGTCTGGGGTGCATGTAGCAGCTGCAGGCTACATTTATACAATACAGCATAGCATATTGTGCCCCAGGGGACTACACAGCACAGGCACAGGTGGTGATGCTGCATACAACTGTCAAACTGTAGGTCATGCTACAGTGCACAAGACACTACAGTAGCAAGGGGTCAGTAGTGTGAGGGACACAGCAATGCCTATGGTGTGCAGGGCAGTGATGGCCACTGCACTGTACACAGTGACAGGCCCAACTTGCAGGTGTTTACTGACAGTGGACATTGCTGTTATGCTGTTGTGTGACCCACAGATGCTGCACCACTGGCATGGGATGCTCACAGTGATAAATTCACAGTGGCTGTGTGTGCTGTGGTGTTTGTACAGATGTGCGGTATGTATCTGGGGGGCACATACAATCAGACAGACACACCAGTGTTGGGGTATTCCCAACACTGGCCAATGTGCACTGCATGATGTGTACCAGCTTTGTGGCTGCACCCAGTCTGTGGTGCAGCCTGGCCACTTACAGTATACACCCTTCCCTCAACACCCTCCATGTCCACAGTGCTGCATGTGTGTGCTGACATCTGTTGGTGTCCACAGAAGGGTGATCTGCAAGTGTGTGCTGTATCTCCACACTGCCATGGTGTCCACTGGGAGCTGCATCACCATGTACTGCCGGCTTGGCTGGGACTGGTGAGAGATGATGGCATCATAGTGATGCCATCAGTGAGCAGCATGTTTCCTCTATGTCGGGCTTATTTCTATGTGTTATACTTATTGGTTAGGGTCACACAAAGCTGCCAAAAATCATGCAAAAGCTGCACAAAGACATGCAAAGCTGGTTTGCCCAAGGTTAAGACTACATTTTCCTGGGCGGTAATCTGCACCAAGCAATGTGATGCCCTAATGTTGCGCAAAACCACTTTGCGCTGCTCTATGCTCTGAATATAGCATTGCACTGACACACCTTCAGTTAGCCCCTTGCATACATTATGGGTTTGCCCAGTGCTAATGCAGTTTGCACGCGCTATTTGACCTTTTGAATATAGCAGACCTGTGCTAACCCGGTGCTAAACCTGCGCAAATGGTTTGTGCCCAGCACAAAGTTTTGAATATCTGGCCACATGACTGTTTTATAAACAACACTGGGTGCACTTATTCTTTAGCTCAGATGAAGCCCATTTGTAGGTGAAATGTAAGCCTGTACCGGTTTGTCAAGTGAACCTGAAAAAAGCCATGGAATAAACCTTTGCAAATAGCACAAAAGGTTTGAGTACTATCTCTGAATGAGTGGTGACTGCAATGTCCTAATTTCAAGTATAAATCATGCTTTTAACCTGGAGTACCACTATCCCTGAGCTCTCTCTCTCTTCTTACATATGGAAATGTGCTGTTAGGTTTCCCAATCCAAACATCTCATGCCACACAACCCTTCCTGCCCACCTCATCCCAACCCTCCACACAGCAACAATCATCAGGGTGTTCCTTGGGGTCATTGTAAGTGTAAGGAAGCTGAGATGGTACAGCATAGGATAATGGGGTGAGCGTTTGGGTCAACAACCCCAAGGCACACATAGACGATTGTTGTGTGGAGGGTAGGGGATAGGGCAGGGTGGTAGGGTTAGGTGGGGGGTGGCATGGGGTGTTAGGGTTGGGAACCCTAACAGCACATTTCCTTACTTTTGTCACTTTAATATGAACCTTAACTTATGCATTAACAACATTTTTTGCAAGAAATTTCTTTACTTTTTGAGAAAGTATAATCTTACCCTTATTTTGTTATGGTGGTGCAGGTGGTGCAGGGCCCTCTTGGCTCTGCACTTCCATCAGTCCATAGTGTGATGTGGGAGCACAGGGGCACTTCATGCATATTGTAATTGTCCCTCAGTTCCATATGCAAACACAGGGCCCTTTAGGCCCTGAGCTTCCATTAGTTCATAGTGACTTGTGGGATCCATGCATATTGTAATTGTCGCTCAGTTATATATGGGAGCGCAGTGCCGTCAGGAATCTGCACTCCCATCACGCCATAGTGTGAGGGCTCTGTGGTCACATCCATGTGGGAGCAAAGCCCCCAATAGTCCATAATGGCACAGTATCACAGGCACCTTAGCCCTGTCAGGAGGTCTAAACCTCACTTTCAGGTTCTTGGCAATATTGGGAATGCAAGTAACCACAGACACGTTTCATAAGAGTAATAAACTTGTTTATTACTACCAAAAAGGATAAAATCACAGTTGCCCTAAGCAGTTCTTACCAATACAAACCGAGAGCCAGTGTTAAGCATTCCCTATACCTCAAGATTTCTTTGTGTCTTTTGGGATCTCCAAGGTAGAAGACTAGTGTATCACATTATATACCTATGATAATTACTATGGTTATTGTAAGATAGAAACATTTCTGGTTACAGAGATGAACCCTATTGGCTAAATTAGAGGAGGCTCCACAGTCCAAGATAACATTATACAATTTTGTAGTAATCATCAGTTTGTGAAACAAAAGAGTTCTTATACAAAGTCTTACATAACTCAGTGTAGTAGTACAAATCACCAAAAGGTGGCAGTGCCGACTTACATATCATAATTATTCCAAGGACATAGGTGTCTTGGCATTTTACAAGTGAGAAATACACAGAAAATATATAGAAGAATATATGTATTAGCAAGCAAAATGTATTACAACAATATGCGTACATATCCTGACATCTACTGTTGTACGGTAGATGTCCTTAGCCCTATATGTTAGTATATAACATATGCTTAAGCACTCGGTCTACGGTGTACCTCTGAGGGTACCAAATAGGGTGCAGGGATGTCATGTAACAGCCCCATTCATAAAAAGTTTCCCAGCAGCTGTAAACAAGGTCTGGAAAAATTCATAACTGCTTAGTACACCTAAAGGTGTACTAGCAAGTCCATATCTGGAAGTTTTTCTGAGATATAGCTGTAGAACGGTACCTCGGCCATTACAATGTTATCCTATGGGAAATTACTAAACTTGGAAATGTTTTAAGTATGGAACAGATGTAAATTTTATCAGCCAACCAGCAAAAGTCACATCTGTGGGGCAAGCACTTTCTATCCTGAAAATTTCAGCCCATAGGTCCAAACCGTTTAATAGCAATGCTGTGACAAAGAAACAGAAAGTAGTAGTGCTGCAAATTGTGGCACAACCCCAGTAGTTTAATGAAACAGTGCCGCAATTTGCGACATTACCATGGGTGTTTCATGACATAGTGCCACAATTTGCAGCACTTTCATAAAAGTAATGACACAATTTGCGGCAGTAGTGTTACAAATTTGCAACATCAAAATGGTCTGATAAAAATAAACATATTCTGGCCACTGTACTGCAAAACTAACCACAGAATCATGTTTCTTGGGCCCTGATTAGGTAAACACAAGTGCTGGTGTTTACCAAGGGGCAGTATTTTTAAATTATTTAGTTTTTTCCCCATTGCTAACTGAAAACAAGATGACAGCAGCATGACACTGTTCCAGCATTTGCAAAAGCAGCAACTGCTTTCACAAAAGCAAAATAGTGCTTTCACTCAGCACATCTAATTTTTCCCATAGGAAATAATGGACAACATTTGAGTTTTAATAACTTTTGAATGGATTCATATTTTTTCACCAAACCTTCAAAAGTCACATCTGTGACCCAAACTCCATATACCCTGAAATGTTTAATCCAAACCCCCAAGCGGTTTCAGAGAAACAGCTTGACAAAGCAATTGACAAAAAAGTGGTAATTTTCACATCTTTTGACATTCTGTATCTCTGCACCCATACATCCAACCGGAACGAAACTTGTTAGATCCAGAGATATGTTGCACACGATGGTACATGCAACATTTCATGTGCATTGGTCAGACTTTATATCTTTGTAGCTGTTCTATGGATTTGCATGACATTGTGCATGCATGGTCTTGAGGAGAAGATCTCTTGATGTGCTAAGTTTCATTCCAGTCGGATCTGTGGATTCACAGCTGCTCATGGTGACAAAACATAAAAAGTCACCAATTTTGCATTTTTTTGTCATTGCACTGTGCCAAGACGGTTTGGAAGTTTGGTCTGAAATTGTCAGGGTAGAATGGGCTTGCTCCACAGATGTGCCTTTTGCTGGTATGGTGAAAACATATTAATCCATTCCAAAGTGATTAAATTTTAAAATGTTGTGTTCTTAGCATACTCAGCCTAAAAAAATAGCCGAAAAAATTATTATTCATGAATGCCTGGAGTGATCTCATACCTCATGAAAAATAATAAGCTTATTGACATACCCATTTTTTAAAATTGAGAAAATTAGAAAAATTGGGTGCTATCCCTCCTTGGGAAGCTTGGTCTGTTCAAAATCACTGTTTACAACAATTTATTTTTGGTTTCACTTGTTCACATTGCAAGAAGAACAGTTTCTTATGTGCTACATGTTTTCAAAAATGTCAGTGTAAGCCTAGCTCATGAAAAATTATGAGCCTGTTTGCATACCTTTCCTTAAAAAATGAGGGAATTAGAAAAGCTGGCAAAATATTTCTGTACTTAATATAGAAATAGGAGACTACACCTCTCTGTAAAGAAATCATGTCAGCTATATACTGTATAGACAATGCCTCATTTTGAAAATAAACATGCAATCTTATATTGTAACCACTACAAAAATAGGAGACAAATTCATATTGTACCACCAATGCTTTATTGTGCATATTAGATATTATATGGCAGTCATCACTAACAAAACAGAAGACTGCATTTCTAAAGAAATACATTTTATAATCTACCAAAAATTCATCATTGCTTTTAGTTTATTAGTGTTGGTGACTTCATTAGGTTGTATCCTTTCTTCTGAGACCAGAACATCAGAAGGTTATCTGTTCAATCCCCACATTGGGTACTTGGAATAAAATCCCAATACTGACATTGTAGTACATTATAAGGGGGATGCTGCACTTTTCAGGTGTTGCCTTTTGGATAAGATGTTAAATCAAGGTCCTGTCTGTGCTGGTGGTAGTTCAGGTGGATATTGGATATTAAAGATCCCATGGTACTTCTCAAAAAGAGTAGGGGAATTTCTCCAGTGTCCTTGTCAGACTTCCCCATTCACTAAAAATACTAACAACAGCTTAATCTAGTTCAGTTTTAGTTGGTTACTATCTGTATCTGTATCTGTATCTGTATCTGTATCTGTATCTGTATCTGTATCTGTATCTGTCGTATCATCTCTCTCTCTCTCCCCGGAGACAAGGCTGAAAATAGGCAGAATTGCCTAGTCCTCCTTTCCTGGTCTACAAAATTTAACTAAATTAAACATACTGCAGTAACCCTTACCATAATAAGAGTTAGCTGATTTAATAAAAATGGGACTACTTTATGTATAAACGCAGTAACAATGATAAATGATAATGTTTTTTAAAGCAGTTTCATGATTTTTTTTTTAAATTTTACAGCTTTAGCAATTTTTCTACATGTTATAATTTATAATGGCATTCATATAATTTAACAACTGCCCTACAGATGGCAGCAGGGATCAGTTCTAGCCAGGGTAAGTCTATAATTCAGCAACTGACCTAAAGATGGTAGTAGTGAGTGTTAACCTTTACACTTTAATACTTTTGCATCCATTTAACAGAGTATCACAAAATTTTGCATGCACAATCTTGTGGGGTAGCTCTCTTGATGTGCCAAGTTTTGTTCTGGTTGGATGTGTGGATTCCAAGATGCGAATAGTGAAAAAAATGTTAAAAAAAAATCACTATTTGTTGCTTTTTTTTTTGTCATCACCTTGGGCCCAGATTGTTTGGATTCTGGTATGACATTTTCAGGGTAAAAAAAGAGCTTGGCCCACAGATGTGTCTTTCACTGGTTTTAATCCTGTCCAAAGTTATTATTGTGCATTTGTACGTTTCACAACACACCACTTGTCATATACTATTGCTTAAAGTGATGTTGTGAGCTTTGGCATAGCAAATTGATTAGTAACCTGTAGGAGTTTTGATTCAATCTCCTACCATTCAAACTGCCAAAAAAATGCTGTTTTCCATGAAATAAATGCTTTTACTTCCATGCTCTGCTTTATTTGCATAATCCTCCCCTTTTTTCTCAGTGCTGTAACCCCCAAGCATGACATTATGAAAGGAAAACAAAGTTTTTAAGCACTATTTTGAAACAGAGACCTCTGTTGGTCAGTCTTGGTATTGCAGACATCTACACTACTGACACAAGAGACTAAATCTCTCAGTAAAGACATCTTGTCAGCTATATACTACATGCACACAATGTCCTGTTTTGCAAATAAACATATGCAAGCTTTTATTGTTGAAGCCACTACAGAAATAAGAGACTGCACCTCACAGTAAGGAAATTGGAAACAACTTCTTGTTGTACCCACAATGCCTTGCTATGTACATCTACAGATTAGGTGCAGTCACCACCACAAAAATAAGGGACTGCTCCTCTGAGTAACTAACATTTACAGTAATATTATAATTTAATATATAGCTAATCCATTTAATACCCTAGTAATACATACAAAAAAAATTTGGTAATGCTATTGTCAATCAATGTTAATAGTATCATTCAACAAGTGAATGATAGTATTATCACAAAACCTATAGAGCACAATTGTACAAATCAGTGATGGTCCCAAATGTCAATCACTTATACAAACTCAAACTGCACCTTGTCATTGGCTGTCTTCTGTCTGTGGGTGTTCTAAACACTTTCCAAAACATCATGGTGGCCTCTCGCTTAGCAAGAGTATACGGTGTCCAGAACACTTCCCCATTTTTTTTATTAAAAAAAAGATTTATCTGGCTGATCCTGTACTTACCCCCCAAAAAAAGAAAAGGTAAGACAAACCAAAAAGAAACCGTGCTCTCACACCATGTGTGTCTGCTGGGGGGA
The DNA here is from genome assembly GCA_016271365.2 of Neoceratodus forsteri. Classification (NCBI taxonomy): domain Eukaryota; kingdom Metazoa; phylum Chordata; order Ceratodontiformes; family Ceratodontidae; genus Neoceratodus; species Neoceratodus forsteri. Next base: position 64,934,779 of record CM057459.1, read on the forward strand.
CGGTGTGAGTGAGGGAGCAAGAGCGAGCAAGACAGTCTCACTGCCAGAAAGTGTGGCAGTCACCTGCGACCACGACAGAGTCCTCCACAAAACAACACAGAAAAGAACCCGAACTTGCATCCACATATTAAAAAAAAAACTGGCATTACTGGTGTATATCTGCTGTTCCTGGACACAGGAACCTCTTGAGCCGCCACTCTTGATGTTTTTATGTGTCCAGAACCTTTCGATGGTATTACTCACCGGTAATGCCCAGTGACCTATCCATTATTCTATTTTTATCAAAAATTTCTAGGTGATGCAAGTAAAACATTGATTGGTCTCTTGCATGAGATTATTCTGAGAGTGTGCTGATAAAACATGAATAAAAATGATTAAGACAGATTTTTTTTTCACAAAACAAATTGCAGTTTCAACATCTGAAGCATGGGTGGCAGTATGTGAGAAAGGCATCTGTGAAAGCTTGCAAAATCACTTTAAATGGAACTTGTGTGTAATTCAGTGACTGCCATACAGATGGTAGGAGGAATTAGTTCTAGCTGGGTGAGTGTATAATTTATAATAGAACTCAAGTGTAATTTAGTGACTGCCTCACAGATGGCAAGAGGGATCAGTTCTAGTCGGATAAGTGTATAATTTATAACAGACTCATGTGTAATTTAACGACTGCCCTACAGATGGCAGGACAGATCAGTTTTAGCCAGGGTAGGTGTATAATTTTTAATGGAGCTCATATGTAATTCAGCAACTGTCCTACAGATGAAGTAGTGAGGGTTAAATTGTGCACTTTAATATCTTTGCAACTGTTTAACAGATTTGCACAAAATTTTGCATGTCTTGTCCAGTGCAATAGAGCTCTTGAAGTGCCACATTTTGTTCTGGTTGGATGTGCAGATTCTGAGATGCGGATAGCAAAAAATATTTTTTAAAAATCACTGTTTGTTGCTGTTTTTTTGTCATCGCCTTGCGCCCAGATGGTTTGTAATTTTGGTTTGAACTTTACAGGGTAGAAAGAGCTTGGCCCACAGATGTGCCTTTCGCTGGTTTGGTGAAAAATATTAATCTGTTCCAAAGTTACTATTAGGTGTGTGTGGATCTCACAACAACACACACCCTGTCATGCATTATTGCTTAAAGATCAAATCAACATGAACTACCCTCATTACCTGGTGGTAGTAACTATGATAATATATTCACTAAATGTGCAATAACTTTGTTTTATCAAAGACAAAGTTGTATTAAGTACCTTTCTGAGCCTCTTTTTAGCAGCTGAGCAGCACAGTTTGTTTACATTCCTGCTATCAGATTCTCAGATACCTCCCCTGAGATGTCCCCTAGGAGTGATGTCAAATTTGTCTCAGCACACTAATGGGAAACAGCAGGCTGTCAGTGTTTCTCCATTGGCACACAAATAGATGGCGCTATTAAATATCCCATGTAACTGTGTTGTGCCATTGAGTTATTTGACTAGTGCTGATGAACAGGAGCAGCAGCGGCACACAGCTTGTCAATGTGTTTGAAGCATTGAACCCTTGTGCTTTCTTAGTGGAGCATCTCATTGCTACTGTACTACAGTAAGGCAGGAGATGAAACTGTAAGTGTGTTACTCGGTGGGGTCTCTATATGTACTATCAGTGTCTGTGCATTCTAAAAAAATGAAATGTTTTGTTTTTTACACTGTAAATGTGTAAATCACTGTGTAACACAGTGCGTGTAACATTAACTCACAAATGTGTCATATTTATGAGAACAGTGATTTACACACGTACAGTGTAACAAAATAACACTTCATTTTGTTGATCAACCGTACCCAGAAATGGTATAGTGCTGTATTACAGTAATTCATTATAATGGTTTTGTAAGTAGTATTGTGATGTATGTTTTATTTTGCAGCTTTATCATTTTTTCCATGCTTGCTAAAACATATTAGGCAGAATTCACAAAGAACTCACGTTCGGTGCATCTCGGCTACACCAGCACACAGGAGGTGCACCAAGCGCAAACTGTGGAATTCACAGAAGATGTGTGAGGGAATGCCCCCAGTGCATCCCCTCTGTGAATACCACAGTTGTGCCTAGCACTGGCTGCACCAGCGCAACCCCTGTGTCAGGCTGGGAATCCAGTGGGGCAGTGTATCTCAGGATGTGCTGTGCCCAAAATCACCTTTCATAGCCACAGACATGCAAATGGGACCATTAGGCATACAAGGTGCAATGGTGCTATTTGCATGCCATTATGGCCCCATTCACATGCATTCCACAGGGATGCACCTGGTGAAATGTGTGGGGTGCCCTGCAGGGCTGTCAGTACAGCTGGAGCCAAAGACCCCAACCTGGTGGCATAGTGGACCCCCCGCCCATACCTCAGAACAGCAGTAAACATAATCCAAATGTGCCCTGGTAGCATAGTGGACCCCACTTCCTGCCTGTAGCACAACACCCCCCCCATAAAGATGTCCAGTAACACCCCAGGTGGTATAGTGAATCCCCCCATCCCCACCCTGACCTCAATGCAAAGGCCACCCATCCAAGAGCCCTGGTGGTCCAGTGGTCCCCCCACACCCCACCTATTGAGGCACCCCACCACCTCATTCTACGTCCAGACATGTAGCCTAATGGCAGGCAGCACAACCCACCCGCACACTGCCACAGCTGCCCACCAACTGTTCTGTCTGAGTATGACAGCACACATTACAGCTCACAGCACATTAGTAGACCATGTCAACCAATGGGCTTGTAGCATGCAGGTGGGTTGTGGTGCCTGCCATTAGGCTACATGCCTGGATGTGGGATTGGGCAGGGGGTACCTAAGTGGGTGGGGGGACCACTCAACCATGAGGGCTCTTGGATGGTTGAAGGATGTTTATCTGAACTCAGATGTGCTGAGGCATGACCCTGCCTTCTGAGATGTGACTGCACATTAAAAGCAGTGCAGTAAAGCTTGAGGAATGGGGAGGGTTGCTTTTCACTTTGCTGTGCATTTATGTTACATTCTGTACTTTTGGGGGACACAAGTCCTGCAGTGCATTTTTCTTATAATCTGATAGTCCCACACACACTGATAGCACATATAGGGATACCCCCAGAGTAACACACTTACAGTCTTGTCTGCTGCCTTACTGTAGTACAGTAGCAATGAGAGGCTCCAATAAGAATGCACACAAGATCAAAAGCTTAGCTCTCATTGAAAAGCTGTGTGCCTTTGCTGTTCATCAGCACTAGTCAAATAAATAAATGGCACAACACGGTTACATGGGATGTATTACAGCACCATCTATCTGTGCACCAAGGGAGAAACACCGACAGCCTGCTGTTTCTCATTAGTGTGCTGAGACAGATATGATATCACTCCTAGGGGATGTCTCAGGGAGGCATCTGAGAATCTGATAGCAGGAATGTAAACAAACTGTGCTGCTCAGCTGCTAAAAAGAGGCTCAGAAAGGTACTTAACACAACTTTGTCTTTGACAAAACAAAGTTACTGCACATCTAGGGAACATACTGACATAGTTACTACCAACAGGTAATAGGGGATATGGTTCATATTCATTTGATCTTTAAACGGAACTCATGTGTAATTCAGTGACTGCCTATTGATAGCAGGAGGAATCAGTTTTAGCCACATAAGTGTATAATTTATAACAGAACTCATGTGTAATTTAGTAATTGCCCTACAGATGGCAGGAAGGATCAGTTCTAGCTAGGGTAAGTGTATAATTTGTAATGGAAGTCGTGTAATTCAACAACCGCCCTACAAATGGCAGTAGTGAGCATTAAATGTTGCACTTTAATATCTTTCCAACTGTTAGACAGATTTGCATGAAATTTTGTATGTACAGTCTTGTAGGGTAGATCTCTTGATGTGCCAAGTTTTGTTCTGGTTGGAAGTGCAGACTCTGAGATGCGGGTAGCAAAAAAACATAAATAATCACTGTCTTTTGCTGATTATTTGTCATCCCTTGCACCCAGATGGTTGGGAATTTTGATCTGAAATTTTCAGTATAGAAAGGGATTGGCCTACAGATGTGCCTTTACCTGGTTATGTGAAATAATATTAATCTGTTCCAAAGTTATTACATTTTAACATTTTGGGTTCTAAGCAAGCTCAGTTAGCACTTCAAAATAGCTGAAAAAAGTACGTGGCTTGGATGCCTAGAGTCACCTCATAGCTCATGAATAATCCTGAGCTTATTTGCATACCCATTTTTAAAATTGAGGGAATTAGAAAAATCGGATGAAAACAACACGCTGTCCCTCTTTGGGAAGCTTGGTCTTTTCAAATCACTGTTTACAACAATTTTTTTTTGATTTCACCTGTTCCCATTGCAAGAAGAACAGTTCCTTATGTTCACCATGTTTTCAAAAATCTCATTGTAACCGTAGTTCATGAATAATCATGAGCTTATTTGTATACTTGTTTTAAAAAATTGAGGGAATTAGAAAAATCTGGTTAAAACTACAAGTTATCCTATTTTGGGAAGTGTAAATTGTTTTGAAACATGGCCTACAAATCAATATGTTAATCATTAGGTCTATAGGCCGGGCCCAGTGGTGTAGAGGGCTGAGACATTATGCCTTACCTCCTGCCTCACTGGTGACCTGACCCATGTTTGGTGGTGAACACGGGTTGCTGGGGGTCAGCCAGGGAGGGAGAGGATTGAGCATTGAAGTTCAGGGTGGATGGAGCCCTCTCAAGGACAGAGCCAAAACTGCCTGCCAGCTGACCAATGGGAGAAAAAGTTAGATGAAAAAACAAACAAAGATTAGGGCTATAGAAGGAAAATAGTCATTTTTTCACTTATGCTAAAATACACATTAATATTGATTTTGTGTTCATGTGAATTCAAAATGTTTCAGACAATTCAATAGCTTAGAAATATACAAAGTTAAACAAAAAAGACTTTTGGCAATACAGAGAAACAGGAAAGTATTATTGGCTGTTTAAGTCTGGATCTGTCTTGACTTAGGATAAGAGAACATTGACACAGTGTTATCAAGGGAAGTAATGTAGTGTAGTGGCTAGGGCACTGGGCTATGATACTGGAGACATGGCTTTGAAGTCCATAGCCCCCAATGAACGTGGTGAAAAGTTTTTGTGATTTTTTTTGTAGCAACTCTTGCGTTTATAAAAACTAATTATAGAAAAACACTCATGCATTTATAAAAACTAGTTACAGAAAAAGTAGTATCTGGAAAAGTAAGGAACTTCATTGCAAAAAACTTTGTTCGTGCACTAGTTAGGGTTAAAGCAATAAAAGTAGAGAAATGTGGTGTTAGGGTTTCCAATCCTAACACCCCACCCCCACCCTGCAGGCAGCGACAGACATGGGGTGTGCCTAGGGGTTGTCAACCCTAATGCTCGCCCCATTCTCATATACTGTACCCATCTCAGCTTACTTACTCATGGAATAGGGTGAGCGTTGGGGTTGGCAAGTCCATGTTAAGACTGCTCACAAATATTGTACCCATGCACTTGGTTGTCAGAGATTAAAGGTACTTTTATTAAGATACAAATAAATAAACATGCTAAAAAGAGTAAGTGGTATTCCCTAAACTCACCAAACATTTTCAAGCATACTTGCTCTTTTGCTCAGTAGGGTCTTTTGAATGTTTAATACCCTACCGAATATGCTCAGAACTGAAATTTTGGTAGCCCGTGATGAGGGCTCTGGGGAGAGGACACAGACAATAATGGAGACCCACTCCCCAGCGCATTGTAGGAATGGCTCCAAGGGGATACGGTGGCCAGATGGGGGGTGAGTGAGTATAGCGACATCCTGTCACTATACATATGCACACACAGTGTGGGAGAAGGCACGCACAGCGAGGGATGTGGGTGGTGGTGCCACGATCAGTTGCCATGCTGACCACATGGCATGGTGGGTGGGTCACCAGCGTTGGTCGGCAGGGTACTGGGTTTGGATCTGGCCACAGGTGCATTTTTTGCATCCGTCCCAAAGTTTTCAACTCCTCCCTGACATGCACCCCCCTGGAGTTGAGAATCCTTTAGTAAGGGGGTGTGGGGGGGGCTAAGCCCCACAGAGAAAACATTAAAAACGAAGTCCTGGGCACCCTTTTGCTGTGCTGGGTGCCAGAGTGCCAAAATAAATTTTCAGCACTCTTGACTTCTGCATAATAGTGCTCGCCTTTAGCTTTTCGCCATTATGACAGCGATCTGAAATTTCAGAGCCTTATAATTTGGGAAAGGAACCATATGTTTTCACCAAACCAATGAAAGGCACCATTCTGGGGCAAGCACTTTCTACCCTGAAAATATATCCTCGGTAGGGTCTCTTGGATAGGTGTTTGATACCCTATGCTCAGAACCGAAATTATGAGATCTTTAAGTGATTTAAAAAAGTGAGTATGATTGTTTACCACTTGTGATTGTTTACCTACACTCAGGGAACAGGGGAGGCATTAGGGTTGTCAACCCTGAGAAAGATCCCATCACTGATTCACCAAGATACCGGAGACCCCAAACCCTAATTCTTTTTCCTTTTGCTGCTTGGGGTGGGGGTTGGGGTAGAGGTTGGGGTTGAAAACCCAAATTCCGCATTTCCTTACTTTTGTGGCATTAAGTTGAACTGGTGCATTAGCAAAGCTTTTTTTAAAAAAAATTCCTTTTTTAAGATAGTGGAAACATATCCTCATTCATGCAGGTTACTTCAGGACCTATGTGAACAGATGCAGATGCACAGTCCCCTCTGGGTCCTGTACCAAGGGAAGAGTCCATCTGCCTACAGCAGTGCAGCAACAGATTTCAAGAATTTAAGGGGCATTCTGGTGGGTTCTGGGCACTGTGCTTCCAGATGGCTGCAGATACATACAACATTTAATTTTTTTTTTATTCCTGAGAAAAAGAAAATGGTTCCTCACTGATCTGATCCCACCACACACACCCCAACTTCCCGCTCAGCACTCACCATCCCCCACACACCCACACTACCCACACACCCTCATTCACCTGAATATGTTCCATGGTGAAGATCCACTCTCCAATTGAAGACATATCTTGCTGCTGGAACCGGTGACTGCAATTTGAGAAAATAAGGCGTGTGCAGTATAATGTATTTCAATGGGGGGTTAAACTTTGAATCATAACTTTGTTATTATTGTGTATATTTACACCAGATTTTCAACATGGCCTTTCTGGGATGCCTGCTTATAACCAATGGTCGTGCAATTATGCAAATCTGGCCTGAAAGGCAATTTTGCAGTGGCTTTGCAAAATCACTTTTCAGGCAGGATTTGAAAAAAATTATAAGCCTTGTTCATGAGGTGGAGTCATAAAAAGGTTATATTGAAGATATGGGGTCTAAATATGAAAAAATTACAAAGTTATGAGTGTATGTTGACATTTTTCCTATGCTAACTTATAATTTTGTTAATTTTTAATATCTTGACCCCAAATTTTCACCATAGCTATTCTTTCACACCATCCTTTGAATGTGTCAGCTGTCATTTTTGATATCCTGGCCAAAATATGTTTTCACACCTATGGTGTAGAATGACATCAGGAACCAGAGCCCTGCATGAAGAGAGCTACTACAGATTGTGTTGGCGACATGTGGTGAGACATACTTCTTTACCTTTGAAGAGTGTATCAGTGTGAAGCACTGGCTTGGAGCTGTGCCTTGTGCTTCAGAGATGAGACCACAGGCTGGGGTAGGGGTGAGCATTAGGGTTGACAGCCCTAAGGAAGACCCCACCACTGATTTGCCAAGACTCTGGTGACCCAATACCCTAATGTTTTTTCCCTTTTCTGCTTGGTCGGGACATTAGGGTTATTAATCCTAACACCTCATTTTCCTACTTTTGTGGCATTAAGTTAACCCTTATTGGTTCATTGATAAAGTTTTTTTTTGCATTGAATATATAATGTATATATACATACATTACAATACATACCCCCAAAACACACATAGATATAGATCTATCTGTCTGTCTGTCTGTCTATCTATCTATCTATATATTCTATGCAAAAAAACTTCGTTAATGCATCAGTTAGGGTTCTTCTAGCGACAAAAGTAGAAGTCGACGATAGGGTTCCACCCTTGCACCTACCCACCTTGCCCCCACCAACAGGCATTGGGGTGTGTGTTGGGGTCATTGGTCTAACTCTCACCACATCCCATGTGTAAATAAGCAGAGGTGGTGCAGTGTAGGAGAATGGGGTGAGAGTTAGGACCGACGACCCCAACACACACCCCCAATGCCTGTTGGTGGGGGCAGGTTGGGGGTGGAGAGCAAGGGGTGGGAACCATAATGTAAAATTTCCTCACTTTTGTCACTGTAGAAGAACCCTAACTGATGCATTAACAGCATTTTTTGCATAGAACTTCCATACTTTTTAAGAAAGAATAGAAATGTAGAAAGTTGCGCCAGTTGGTCGGCGCGTGGGGCCCAACCCCGTGCTTCCACCACATGATTTTGTGTGACTATAGTAACAGTAAGTGCAATGGAAATGCAAGCACAAAGGGTTAAGCACATGGTGATGCAAATGTAAATGATAACACAAGCAGTAATAGAAATGCAAGCACAAAGTGACGCCAAATCGAACAGTGATGTAAACGGAGACGCAAACAGAAGTGTGTACACAACGCAACTGGTAACACACACATTCACAGTACCACAATTATAAACACAAATGGTAACAGTAACAGCAACAATAACACCAAAGTAAACAGAAATGTAAGCGCGTAAAAAAACGCAAACCGTAACGTGCACACTCACGGAACCACAATGGTAAATGCAAATGGTTACAGCAGCAGCAGCAATAAAGCCAACAGAAACAGAAATGCAAGCACGTATGGAAACACAAACCATTACATGCACGGTCATGGTACTGCAATTGTAAATATAAATAGTAACGATAACAGCAACAATAATGCCAACAGAAACAGAAATGCAAGCGCGTATGAAAATGCAAACCGTAACACATGTGGGCACGGTACCACAATTGCAAATGCAAATGGTAATGTAACAGCAACAATAATGCCAAACAAAACAGAAATGCAAGTGCAAATGAAAACGCAAACTGTAACGCACACGGTGGCGTAGACGGGAACATTGATGCGAATGGTAACGGAAGCACAACTGGAAACGCTAACTGACACAGTAATGAAAGGGCACACCCTTCTTTTCCCCAAAAACTGCATTGAAAAAACACATTGAAAACAAAGAATGTATGCATAATAATTGACTTCGGAGCAGAAAATTACAACTTGGAATACTAAATTGCTTATATCTCAGGAACTGTATGACGTAGGAGAAAAATAAAAATTTCATATGAATTATGAGTTTCCTGGCTAGTTCTGTGCTTAGCTCCCATGTGGGGGCTAAGTATTTTTGTGACAAAAAGTCCATATCTCGCACCGTTTCCGAAATATGGGCCCTGAAAGACGCAACGGGTGGCATAATGTTATCCTATGGCAAAAAGCGACAAATTCAGAGTGCCGTCACTTTGCTGCCCTGTAATATTATTTCACCAAACCACCAAAAGGCACATCTGTGGGATGTTGGCTTTCTTCCCTCCAAATTTCAGCACAAACGACCAAATTGTTATTTTGCAGCAGGGCGGCAAAGAATTCCTGTAATGTGGCAAATGCCGTAATGTTACTCAATGGGAAAAGCGTCAAATTCGTAGTGCCGTAATTTTGTCGCCCTGTACTATGTTTTGACCAAAGCACCAAAAGGCACATCTGTGGGGTATTGCCTTTCTTCCCTTCAAATTTCAAGTAAAAAGACCAAACCGTTTCCAAGATATTCAGTATCAAAATTACTAAAATTTCTCTATCTATTCCATTATAAAAATATGACCATCTTGTCCTTCCCTCACGATCAAAGATGGCGATCAAAGAATCTCACGATCAAAGAATTTGCAGGCTCGCGATCAAAGAATTTGCAGGCTCACGAACAAAGATTTAAAAACCTTATAAATCAAAAATTGAAGGAATTGTGGTAAACCACCACCATGGTTTGACAGAACGAAGCCCCCCTGAGTAAAACCCACCCTCATTTGACTTCCCAGGACACCCCTGGGTTGAGAAAATAGATTTTTTAATTGGGCCACCTTGTCCCTCACTCACAATGCATGATCGCGATCAAAGAATCTCACGATCAAAGAATTTGCAGGGTCATGATCAAAGAATTAAAAGTGTTCACATTTTAAAAATTAACAGAATTGCAGTAAATCACCACCATAATTCATAAGAATGAAGATCCCTGAGTAAAGCCCACCCTCATTTCTCTTTGTAGTACACCCCTAGACTGAGTAAATTGATTTTTTCATCTGGCCATCTCATCCCTTGCTTGCGATGCACAATCGCGATCAAAGAATCTCGTGGTCAAAGTATTTGCATGCTCGCGATCAAAGAAATTGCTCACTCGCGAATAAAGAGTGAGGGACAAGATGGGCAGAATTCTAAATACATTTCTGTAGCCCAGGGGTGCCCTAGACTGTTATATTAAGGTGGGTTTTGCTCAGGGGGCTTCATTGTGCCCCATTTGCATACCAAAAATAATGTATTAACTATCCGTGGTAGTCTAGTGGCCCCCCATCATAATAAAATATATAATCATATCTACTGCCCTGGTAGTCTAGTGCCCCCCACCCTCTGTATTTTTTAACATCCCTGGTAGTCTAGTGGCCCCGTGAGCTGTAAATATAATTATTACTGCTTATATCCCTGGTAGTCTAGTGCCCCCCGCTCTGTATGAAATCATTTTCATAACAGATGTCCCTAGTAGTCTAGAGCCCACCCAGCATAATGAAATAAATAATTACTTGTATTACCTGGTAGTCTAGTGGCCTCCCACCCATCCATGCCAGCCCACCCAGCACCATCACCCTTCCCCAGCGGCGACTGGCACAGTCACCTCTCACCTCCATGGCCAGCCACGACTGTCTGCACTATGGCCAGTAATGCAAAGACAATTGTAATGCACACAGTCGCATGGCTGGCCGTGGAGGTGAGAGGTGGCTGTGCCAGTCACCGGCCGGGAAGGGTGGGGGTACTGAGTGGGCTGGCATGGATGGGTGGGGGCACTTAGACAACTAGGTAATACAAATAATTATTTATTTCATTATGCTGGGGGCACTAGACTACCAGGGATATGTAGAATAAACATAATTACATACAGAGTGAAGGGGCCACTAGACTACCAGGGATATAAACATTAATAATTATATTATGCAGCCCAGGGGGGGACACTAGACTACCAGGGACATAAAAAAATACAGGGTGGGGTACCAGACTACCAGGGCAGTAGATATGATTATATATTTTATTATGATGGGGGGGCACTATACTACCAGGGATAGTTAATACATTATTTTTGGTATGCAGATGGGGCACAAAGAAGCCCACTGAGCAAAATGCACCCTCATTTAACTTCATAGGGCACCCCTGGGCTGAGAAAATTCATTTTAAATTCTAGCCATCTCGTCCCTCGCTCGCGATGCACGATCGCAATCAAAGAATCTCGCGATCAAAGAATTTGCAGGCTCGCAATCAAAGATTGTTAGCAAGCCGTGAATGAAGATTTTAAAAGGTAATAACTCTGTTTTTTGACCAATTTCAATGGAACAAAAGGCATGGCTCGATAGATCGGGGTCCCCTGAGTAAAACCCATCGAAGTTTTACTTCAGAAGTGACCCCTGAGCCGAGATATTTGTGTTTGTGTGATCGGAAAACTGAAGACAAGATGGCGGACCTCGTGATCAAAGAATTTTTCAAATTCCTCGGGCACAAAGATTCTTGAACCGTGAGGATGCAAATTCTTTGATCGCCAGGCTGAGCGAGATGGCCAGAAACCCATTCTTTGATCGCAAAATATACATACAAATTTTCCCATTGACTTATAATGGGAACTTAAAAGTACCATAACTATTGAATGCCTTAATATTTTTTCACCAAACAAAACGCAGCATGTTCAGCCACCAGAGCTCTTTCAAACTAGCCATCTTGCAGAGCAGCATGCCATACAACAGCCGTGCAGGACCACATTCAGAATGCCAAAAGGTGCCTCCAAAAATGGATAATTTTGCATTTTTCAGCGCTTTCGTACACGAAGACTGGCACTCCGACCAAAACGCAATTTGGCAAATCAAGAGACCTACCATGCCACAACGCGAGTACCAAATTTCAGGCAAATCCATTGAACAGGTCCAAAGTTATTAGCACCCAAACTTTTGACTTTAGTATGTAAATGACCGCTGAACCCTAACTACAGTGGTGCAACCGTGTCACTATAATGTATATCTATATATACATATCTCTCTCTCTCTATATATATATATATATATATATATATTTAAAATTTGGTGACCGGGAAAGGCACAGTAAGTTTTGTTACTTCTGCCCTGGCAACAATATTTGTTGTTATGATCTGTGTGGGGAAAAAAAGTTTCTACTAATGCTACATTTTGTACAAGTCAGTTTTCTAAGGCCCACCCTGTAAAATTCACACATTCCTGCAGCAGATATTATTGTGCCCCCTTAGAGTGATTTTGAAGTTTCCTGTAAACAAAGAACAGTTAATATTGCCAGGACTCAAATTTCATTGCAATCCAAATTGGAATTTTGGATCATTTTATGTTTTATTACTAAAGACATTTGCATAAGAACTGAAGTTGTTCCCCTTAAACTGCACCTGTTCCCGCTGCTGTGAAAACCTTTAATTTTATCAGAATAATTTCCATGGCAGCAGATTGTGGTGTTTTTCTTGTGCACTCTATCACTACTTATTACTACTCTGGGGACCAGGGCATCTCTCAGGAGAGCCCTCTCAGCCGCTACCTCTACTCTCAGCCAGACACCTCCATGCCACCAGGAGACACATTGCTGAGCACCCCCTCTGGACTCACGGTCCCATCCAAACCCCAAGGGGAGGGTCTGCCTCACCTACATGGTGGCCTGTCTGGAATTAGAGGGATGGTCCAGGTCAAGGGGCTTGGGAGAGTGAGTGGTCTGCGGGTCCAGTGACAGGATGTGGGCCTGGAATCCCGGGGCCTCCATCACCTCCCTCAATCCACCAGGGAGTTTCCTTGTTGTGTTTTCCCCTCTGGACGTGTTGTGCAATGAATCCTGCATGGCTTTCCCACCATGCCTCTTGTCAATGGAGCCTGCTGTTGTCCCACCCCTTCTACATCCCATGCACTTGTGCTGTCTCCAGTCTCAGACAAAGGCTTCTATGGCACCAGAAACCCCCTACAACCCACCCCAGGAGAGGAGAGGAGAGCAGTTCTCCAGAGACTCAATCCTCTCACTCCCCTGCCGACCCCCAATGGCCCAGGTCTGTTCCCGAACCTGAGTCACTAGCATGGCACGAGGTGTGACATCCAGAACCTCAACCCTCAGCACCACCAGGCCAGTGCAGATTGCAGTGTTATGAGCACAAAGGATTTTACCCCACAGCTGGTATAAGCAATGCATACAGATAATAGTATTTCTAAGGAAAAAAAAAGAAAAGAAACTATTTTCAGTAAGAAAATGTCAGAATGTCATGAAGTTCAAATTTTTGGTGAATTTGGTGTAACTGAGTCCTGCAGAATCCTAACTGTGAATTTTTGCTGGAAACCTGTAACTCTCTACACATGTGCAGGCTCAGTATGAGATAATGGCTCAACAAGAACTGGAAGTATTATGGGAGTCAGACAGGATTCATTGTTCCAACAAAGGGACAGATGCAATTCACCTTCTGGCATGTGCATAGGTGCTCTGAATTACTCTGATATGTAGTGCTTAAGCCCAAGTGCCAAAAGCATTCTGTGCCTCCAGAGCATGCTCCCACTCCAAGAATCACTCTATACTGTGCAACGTTAAGCAGTGGAGTCAATTACTGTATGACCCCAAATAAACATGATCTTGGCACTCCTGCTATCAGAGCAGCACCAATAACAACTGGGAGAGACACAGAAAACCAGGAAGAAATGAGTTACAACCGAGCAACTGAAACCTCCTTAGGCCCTTCACTACTGAGACTTTTTATGGCTCTAGGACCAAAGTAGCACTACTGCGGCAGTTGTGGTAAAAGTACAAACAAGCAAAATGACATTTACCCTTTCAGTAAAAGCACACATTGCAGTCTGGTCAGGTTGTTTAGTTTTCAGCTAAAAGTCAAAGCATCTCTGTTTTGCCCTTGATGACAATCTTGGGAAGCGGTGCCATAGTCCCAAAAGGAGAAGTAGCTGTGTGCATTTAAAAAGCAGTCTGCTAGAAGAGCCATTAAAAACAGTACTGGGAAATTGAAGTAAAACATGACTGTTATTGGTGGTACACTGCAGCAGTAAGATGGGTAACACTTTATTTTCAGTTTCCTTAACTACATTGTCATTACAGGGTAGCTACACAGTAACTACATTGCAATTACAATGTAGTTATGTGCTACATTTAACTAGAGTATAATTAACCCTATTGTGTGTAATTAATGATTACCTACCCCACAGTTAATTGAAACTGACACTTTAAAAAAAGTGTGACCATAAGTTGTTCTGGGTAAATGCTCAATTCTAGCTACCAGCTGCAGTATATGAGTAAGGTTAGTCCTTTAGCAGAATGGATAGAGCTGCTGCCTTTGAGAATGTGGGTCTGTGGTTCAGTTTCTATCAAAGGCTCTTTCTGTGTTACATCCTAAAACACAGTGTACTTGAAAGTATGCCCTCAGGCTATGAATGCACTGAGAGGAGGCAAAACTCAATTAGCAGCAAAAGCTAACAGAGGATTTGCCTTTAATTCAGATGCAGGGTGCTCACTGAGATGCAAGGAGCACTCCAGGCCATTGGTTTGATCCCTGATGCTGCCAACTATAAGAATTTATGGCAGCTGAGATCAAAAATATGTAGTGGCCACTCACCACTAGGAAGGGGGTCATCTCCATCCCTGTTACATTTGGCACAGTGAGTAGCATGGGTCTGTAGGTGAATTTGGGAAGAGCTGTGGATAAGAAGAGGAAAAATGCAGATACCAACAAAGTCAAAAGCCAAGTTACAAACCACTGTTTATGAAGATTATCAGCTTTAGTCTGGAATGCAAAGTGTACTAGGCCTCTGATTTGACACCCAGTACTGCCTCTTAAGAGAATTTGTGGTGGTCGAATAGGAGCAATGTAATGTTATAGATTTTGGGAAAGAAGTCCCATAAGTGTCCTTTACAGCTGAGTCAGACATAAAAGAACAGAGCAACATGTAAACTAAAACAAATTATCTATGGTAGCAAACACAAAACCAAAACAACAGAAACATATACCGATCCAACATTTAAATAGAAAAAGAGAGCAATACAAGCAGTAAATAACCTTTCATTACTTTGAAAACCATTAAGAAATGTGGGCTAAACTTCAGTAACTCAAGTGAAATATTTTAAGACTTTTTTAAAAATTTGGTGTTGAAACTTTTTTTTTGTTACTGTAACCACTGCACTTCAATTGACAATGTGAGGAGTCAACATGGCTCAGTTTATTTAATTTATTTATTTAGCTTTTGTTAGTGAGGTTAGAATACTAGGCAACTGAATGCCTATTCAGAGGTAGCATATCCACTTCAGAGCCAGACGGTTCTGCTTTTTAGTACCGCACTGGGACTTGGACTCACACCCCAATTGCAGGCACTCCATTGTAGTGTTGGAGGGGAGGGCAAAGTACTGCCAGAGTGTGCTGTCTTTCAGATGGGATGTTAAACTATGATCTTTTCTGCCTATCAGTGGTGCTGCCCTGGTGGGTGTCCAGGTAGAAGTTAAAAAATCCAAGGCACTGTCGCAAGAGTAGGGGATTTCCTTGGTGTCCTGACCAACATTCCCCTTGCCTATAAAACTTCCCACAAACAGGTTCAGGGCTAGCAGCTCTCCACAGTTGTGTGTTGGTGTTAATGTGCAGATCAGATTGGCTGTCACTATTTGTATACAGTCTCTTCATTACCAGGCTCACTCATTACTGGTAAAGCACTTTGGGATACAATGTGTATAAAAAGCACAATATACAATTGCAATACAGTGTCACCAATTCCTGTCTAAGAAAAAGTATCAACTGCCATTAAAGTTGCCTTGTTTACTACAATATCTCTGCTGTAGAATTCTGCAGTATTGCATTGCATCCTGGTGAGCTGCACTGTAAATGCAAATTATTATTATTCTAGAATACCCCCCATGCATCAAAATATAACCTTGTGCTCATCTTGGACTCAACAGTTGAAAATGTGATGCTTCTAAAGTTTTATCCTGGATAATAGTTATTTATGAAATGTTTCCTTGCTGCTAAGTAATTACTGTTATTTTGCAATACTTTTAAAGTTTTAGTTTAATGATGGATGGCTGAACATTGATAGACATTGCTTTGTTTAGATACTTCTGCAGGACCCTGATGAAAATATGCTGTGATAACCCAGGCTGTGGTTGTTTTGCAATAATGAACATTACTGTTTATACTTATGTCATACTGTGCTTAAACAAACAAACTAAACTAAAAGAGCTGGATTATATGTAAACATTTTCAAAAATTAAAAAAAATACAAAGGAGGACAGGTAAATACATGGGAGGACTTCCACCTGAGACACTCAATGGATTATCGGAGGAAGGAGCCAAGATTAGAATGATAGTGTATAGTAAGTCTTAATGCCATCCCTGGATAATCTGAAATAATTAACTGGGACATAGGACATAATGTGGGAGGAGAGATGCATAAGACAGTAGAAGAGACTAAGGAGTCCTGAAACACTGCAAATATGAAGGGGCTTTAAATGACAAAACCAGTATCTCAAAATAAATCCATTATTGAATAGTACCCGAGCTGTGAAATGCTGAATCAGCTGTATAGCTCAAAAGTCTAGTAATCAATGGTGCATCAAAAGGCATCAGTCACCTTAGTATGAATGTTTAGGCAATGCAGAGAAGGATTGGATGGATTTGATGGGTTATAAATAATGGGGAAGCGGATGGTTGAGTAGGAGGTATTGAAGTACACTGGAAAGCAGGTAGCTCTGCAAGTAGTATGCTTGTGCAACAGTATTGTAACTTTGACTTACGCTTTTACTGTCCCTACTACACAGACTAGCCTACAACCCTTCAGGGTGTCATAAAGACATAGGAATGATTTTGAGGAGGGTTCCTCCCCTAGAGGGGATGCAGGGAGGATGCTCCCTTAGAGCAAAGATACATAGGGAAGAAGCTAAAAGCACAAATGAATAATGGACACAACACTTATTTCCCATGAGGAAAGAAGATGCATCCTGGGAAGATGTCAAACTGAAGAAGGGGATAACAATGTTACAGAATGAAACCATTGTACAGCTCCAGCTCTTGGTGAAATTATTTATTAATTAACATTATTCTTTGCAAAAACTTTGTTAATGTACCAGTTAGGGTAAATTAATGCCACAAAAGAAGGGAAATGTGGCATTAGGGTTTCCAACCTTAACTCCCCGCCCCCAAGCAGCAAAAAGAAAAAAAAATTAGGGTTTTGGGTCTCTGGAGTCTTGACAAATAAGTGGTGGAGTCTTCCCTGGGGTTCTCAACCCTAATTGTCCCCCCTTCCCCCAGCCCGTAGCCTGTAGTGGAAAGCACATGGAACAGCTCCAAGCCAATGCCTCATATTAATACACTCTTTAATGGTAGAGAATAATGTTTTGCCACATGTTACCAATATAATTTGTAGTAGCTTTCTTCACACAAGGTGAAGCACGCAGATCATATGTGATGTGTGTGATGTTGTTTCCTCAGGGAATGGGGTGGGCATTAAGGTTGACAACCCCATGGAAGATCCCACCACTGATTTCCCATTACTCCAGAGACCCAAAACCCTATTTTTTTTTCCTTTTGCTGCTTGGGGGAGGGTGAAGAGTTAGGGTTGGAAACCCTACTGCCACACTTCCCTACTTTTGTCATGTTAAGCTACTCTAACTGGTATATTAACTAAGTTTTTTGCAAAGAATTTCCTTTCTTTTTGAGCCTGTGAGATTGTGTCTTCATTCGTGCAGGTCGCCTTCAGGACCTGTGTGAACAGATGCAGATACCTTGCACCAAGGAAAGACTTCCTCTACCTATATAAGAGCAGGACAGTTGCATGTCCTGCAGTTATGTACAACAAAAGTTGTGAATAATTCATGGGGCTGTCTGGTGGGCTCTGGAAACACAGGGCCCTGTGGTCCCTGCACTTCTATAGGGCCACAGCTACAGGTGCACAAGGCAAAGAGTGCATCTTTCAGCCAATGTACAGGGCCCTCTGCCACACAAGGGGGAAAGGTGCAAGGACCTGTGGCAAGAGAACAGTTGTCTTTATTATATGGTAGCCAGGCCCATGTGGACAACTCTGCAACTTTCATTCCCTAGCTGGAGAGGTGTCACATTACAGCACCATCCCCCACCTTCACCCCATCCAGCTGGGTCCCTGACCTCACCACCAAACTTAGTTCACCAGCATGAGTTCACAAAGCATACCTGCTGGGATCAAGACTGGCACTGCACACAAAGTTTGTTAACAATTATATATATATATATATTTTAATTTTAACTCCAAATTTTCAAGATACCCACTTTATGATTCACCTTATAAACATGACAAGCACCATTTATAGCATATTCAACAACATGTAATTTCATACCAGAAGTCCGAAAACACATCTCATCCAGGATTTAAAAAATGACACATCACATTTATGAGGTGGTGTGGAAAAATGGCTACACTGAAAGTTTAGAGTCAAAATATTTAAAATTAGTGAAGTCATGAGTGAACATTGAAATACTGCAACCGACACTCGTAACCTGACGTACAGAATTAGTTTAGTTGCTATATTGGTCCTTGTCAGAACAGATCAGAAGCAATTGGATTTTATACCTTTTATTGGACTAACATAGATGTACAAAAAGAAAACAGTGCCTAAGCTTTTGGGTTGGTCTTAAAGCTTAGGCACTGTTTTCTTTTTGTACATCTGTGTTGGTCCAATAAAAGGTATCAAACGATTTGCTTCTGGATCTGTTCACTCATAACCTGGGCATTTTACCATATCTGTACACCAGATTTCCAGCATAGCCTTTTTATTACCCCACCTCATGAACCTGGTAGGTGAAAATGATCAAATCCCCACCAAAATGTCTTTCCGCACTACCGAAATGTCATTCCGTGCCAAAGGACTGAAAACACATTTTGGCCTGGATTTCAAAATGACAGCTTTCATGTTCAGGAGGTGGTGTGAAGAAATGGCTATGCTATAAAGTTGGGGTCAAAATATTTAAAATTACTGAAGTTACAAGTGAAGGTAGAAAAATTTCAAGGTACTAGCATAACTTTGCCATTTTTTACATATTTTGACCCCATATTTTCAACTTAGCCTTCTTTTGACCCCACCTCATGAACAAGGGTGGTGAAAATTTTCAAATTCCATCTGAAAGGTGATTTCACTAAGTGACCATAAAACCACCTTTCAGGCATGATTTGCATAATTACACCACCATTGATCATGAGGTGGGATACTAAATAGGCCATGTTGAAAATTTGGGGTCAAATTAAGCAAAAAAGACATAGGTATGCATCGAAGTTAAAAACCCAATTGAAATACATTGAACCCCACTTACCTTAGTTTCTCATACTGCAGTCAGCAGTTCCAGTGGCAAGATGTGTCTTCAGTTGGAGAGTGGATCTTCACTCTGGGACATGTTCAGGTGAGTGAGGGTGTGTGGGAGGTGTGGGGAGTGTGGAGTGGTAGGTGCTCAGTGAGAGGTTGTGGTGGGGGGGTTGGATCGGTGAGGGTCCATTCTCTTTTTTATTGGTTTAAAAAACATTAAGGGTCGGTTTTCTTTATTACAGCTGACATTTACAAGATGGTGCTCAGATGGTGGGAGTTGACACTAGACACCAGGGAAACATTATAAGACAAAAGGTGACAGCGATCGGAGGGTGGGAGGCACAACTAGACACCAGGGAAACCGTTTAATAGTAACAAGATAGCAATCAAAGGGTGGTGTGGGGCACCACTAGACACCAGGGAAACAGTTTAATAGTACAGGGATGGTGATCAGAGAGTCAGGGGCACCACTTGACATGAGAGAAACGTTACATTAAATAAGGGATGAAGACTGGAGGGTTGGGATGCCAGTAGACACCAAGGAAACATTATATTAAATAAGTAGATCATGATGGGAGGGTGAGAGGGCACCACTAGACACTAGAGAAACTGCAGGTAAGTGCTAGCAGAGCAGCCAGCAGCACAACTTGCAGCTGTGGCTGCAGAACTCAAGAAAGTCCTGCTGTTCTCATACAGAGAATGTGGGTCAGCGGCTCCTCTTACTAAATAGGCACCCAGGATTTTGGGGTGGCCATAAAAGGTATTTCATAGATGCTTTTCTTTATTACTGCTGACATGTCTGGAATGGGGATCAGATGGTGGGGGTGCCACTAGGCACCTTGGAAAACATTGTAAGACATAAGGGGACAGTGAATAGAGGATGGGGAGGCACCACTAGACACCAGGGAAACATTACAGAACATAAGGGGACTGCGATCAGAGGGTGGGTGGTGTCACTCAATACCAAGTAAACATTTTATACCTAAGGGGACAGTGATCAGAGGGTAGAGGGGTGCCACTAGACACCAGGGAAACAGTATATACATAAGGGGATGGAGATCGGAGGGTGGGGGGCTGCCAATAGACACCATGGAAACAGCATACACCTAAGGGGAAAGTGATCAGAGGGTGAACGGCACAACTAAACACCAGAGAAACAGCTAAATAGTAAGGGAATGGCAATCAGAGGGTGGGGGTGCCACTAGATACTGGCAAACAGTTTAATACTAAGGGGATGGTGATCGGAGGTGAGGGGTGCCACCAGACATCAGGGAAATGGCAGGTTAGTTCTCTCAGATTAGCCAGCAGGACAAGTTGAAACTGCAGCTGCAGAACTCAAGAAAATTCTGCTGTTCTCATACAGAGAATGCAGGTCAGTGGCTCCTCTTACTAAATGGTCACCCAGGATTTTGGGGTGCCCAGAAAAGGTATTTCAGGGATGTTTTTCTTTATTACAGATGACATTTCTGTGATGGTGATCAGAGAGTGGGATGTGTCACTAGACACCAGGGAAGCATTATGAAACATAAGAGGATGGCAATCAGAGGATGGGGCACCACTAGATACCAGGGAAACATTATAAGACATAAGAGGATAGCAATCAGAGGGTGAGAGGTGCCACTAGACAAGAGAGAAACATTATGTATCTAAGGGGATGATGAATGGAGGGTGGGGGTGCCACTAGACATGAGGGAAACATTATATATCTAAGGGGATGATGACTGGAGGGTGGGGGCGCCACTCAACACCAGGAAAACAGTATACACATAAGGGGATGGTGATCAGAGTGTGTGGAGCGCCACTAGACACCAGGAAAACATTAAAATAAATAAGAGAGACCATGATGGGAGGGTGAATGTTGCCACTAGACACCAGGGAAATGGCCCGATCAGTGGTCTTAGAGCAGCCAGCAGTACGAGCTGCAGCTGTGGCTGCAGAACTCAAGAAAGTTACACTGTTCTCATACAGAAAACACAGGTCAATGGCTCCTCTTGCTAAATGGGCACCCAGGATTTTGGGTGGGCCCAGAAAATGTATTTCAGGCTATTAATGTAAAACAAACATCAGAATCTAGCTAAATGGATCCCATTTAGCTAGGTCTTGGTATTTGTTTGTTAAAATGATAGCATTTTTATGTAATGTTCATGTTTATTAGTTCAAGGAGAAAATAAATAAGATGGTAAATTTCACAGCACAAAAAAATGCTTTGTGCTGTGAGAAGCAAGTGGTGAGAAACCAAAAAAATGGTCCTGCGACACAGAATTTTTGGTGTTGTATCAGAACATTATACCAAGAACCCTACTGAGCATGCTCAGAACAGAAAACCACAAAATCTCAAAGCCTTATAACTGGAGTCATTTAATATTTTTTTTCACCAAATCTTCCAAAGGCATTACCCTGAAAGCTTGGAGAAAGAAATTCCATTCCATGTAGGCTGTAGGTGACAGCAAAACAAAATCCCATGTTAAGTATAGGAAAAAAATTTGACATCTACAGGAAAATGATATACCGTATTTCTTAGAATTGAAGTCACCCTCGATTTATATATGCCCTCGTATTGTAGTCACAGACAAACATTTTTTTTATAATAATAGCCGCCCTCGTTTATAGGCTGCTGCATTATCACTAGAAGGAGAGACTATCAGCAAGAGTTAGCAAGTGTGGTAGCACTCTGTTAGCATTGCTAATTGTAATCATCACCCCCCATCATGTTAACAACCCACTCACCTGAAAGAAACAAGAAACAAGCACTTGTATCATTTTAAAATTTAGCTTTTACTTCAGAAGCCTAAAATGACATTCCAGTAGGTTCACAAACAAAAAAAAAATAGAAAGCTCATGGTTGAAATTAATTCAGAGCAGTCACTGATCGCATGCACAGTTTAGTCAAGTTCATTGTCACTATCTGGCTCCCCCTCGTTGGATTCATTATCACTGCTCATAACAAACTGATCTTGTTTATCAGTACCTTCACAGCTTAGCACCTGGAGTCTTTGCTGAAGTTCATCCCGATATTTGCTGGCCACACCATCTTCTTTAAAGCAGTTGATTTTGTTTGGGTCGACAGTAGTGATCTCACAGACCTCGAGAGACTTTACAATCACCTCACGTGATACTGCTGACCAAGCCTGCTTCACCCACTCTACAATCTGTGGACATGAAGAGGCTGGAGGATTGCTGGCTGGAGTCAGCTCTCTGGAACCAACAGCAAGCCACTCATCGTAGCACTCTCTATATTTTTATTTAAACAGTGTGTTCCACGACATGTCCACTGGTTGCAAAAGTTTTGTACAGCCCCCAGGTATAGCTGCCATGATCGTGTTTTTTTTTTGGCAATTGCTTTAACTTCAGGGCAGATATGACACCTGAAGGTGTCCCACATGAGTAGGAGCTTTCCAAATGAAATTCCTCGCCACACTGTCTGAAGCCATTGGCTAGTGATGTTGGTGTTCATCCAGCCATTTGCAGACATAGAAATTACAACCCCACTGACCTTGGCAATGTCCTTAGGTGTTCGTTTACCCTTTAAATCCATAAAAGGGGGTAGCTTTTGGCCATCTGCTGGGGCAGCAAGACAAATTGTGAGGCTCTGCTTGTCATGTCCTGTCATTAACAGAGGAACTGATTTTGCACCGATCTGATCAATTGTATGTTGTCTCGGCATGTCCGCCCATACGGCTGTTTCATCCATATTTCCTATTGCGGATGGGGTAAGTGGAATTTCTGGGTCTGTGTGGAGCAGAATGCAATAAATTCTATTACTTTCAGATCACAGTCCTTCTGGAGCTTCTGACCTATAGTTGTGCGCTACCACATAGTGAATCCCCAGCGAGATAGGAATTTGTCCTCCCAGCCACGGCTCGCTTTGAACTCAGGGATCATTATGAGAGAGGAAGCTTTGAGGGAGATTGTCATGTGGGTTACCCGAAGATGGCATTCTCATTGTTGGGTGATCCACGTGGCAAGTTGGGCTTCTTCAGTGGGGAATGCAGCTCACTGCCCAGTACCATTGAGTGGTTGGCACTTACAGTTGTTTCCAGTGCAGCCTTCCTCCTGTAGCTTCTCCTTGAAGTGAGTAATGTTTTTATGCCAGTCCCTGATCTGCTTCTCATCGACCCGGAGAGATATGGCCACTGGTCGGTTGCCCTCTACCTCAGCTCATTTTGCTGCTTGGAACTTGAACTCCAAGTCATACGCCTTGCATTTCGGCATGTTGTGGTGTGGTGGTAGTTTCACTAGCAGGTCGACACTGAAATTCACAAACAAGGCAATCAGCTGTACAGGCTACAGCAGCTGTTTGTAATTGAAGCCGCCCTCGGTTAATCACTGCCCTTGAATTTAAACCGCATGCTAAAACTGAATTTCTTAATTGAAACCGCTCTTTCAAATCGAAGAAATATGGTATGCAGATCTCAGAAACTGCACAAGCTGCTATCACAAAACTTTCCACAGATTTACATCTTGCCTCCTAGACAACACATGCAAACTTTCAGCTGGTTTTGTAAAATGGTGCCAAAGTTATTAAGGTGCAAAGTTAGGGAATTAACATTGAACACCCTATTCAACACTAAATATAGGGGCGCTACCACGCTTGTATAATAATGACCTTCAGCACTGAGAAGAGGAAAAAAACTGTAAAGGAAACCTCTGGGGAACCAAGGCCTAGGTTCCCTTCCTCCAGGCTAAGATTACTTATTATTTCCGTAGGGATTTCAGACATGCTGTTTCAGTTAAAGGCTCGAGAGTCTCCACTTCTACCAGAAGACTGGCACACTCTTGAGGGTTTTTCAGGGCTGACCATACAACTTCAGTAGTCTTAAGTGAAAGGACTCCATACCTGGTGAAGTGCTGCAAGGCTGTGCCAATGCCAAAGTAATATTGAGATTATGAAGAACCCGAGAAGGAAGACAACTAACAGATGTTTCAGGAGTGGCTGCCATATACTCTATTCTGAGAACAATACTCATGGTACAGTTAAAGCCAAACTCTTAAGAGGCAAGGTCATTGGGACAATAATGCAGCTATTCCCTTGAGAGGCAAAGCCCAGATAGACAAGCCCTTGAGGAGTGATAGAGAAAGCAGCTGGGAGTCAGGAACAGACAATTAAATGATGATGAGGACTGAGTAGGAAGCCTGAACTGGTTGTTTTCCTGTGAGTTGAGGAAATGATAAAGAGAGTGAAACCAAGGAAGGCAGCGTGAGTAGGAGGGTGA
The DNA here is from genome assembly GCA_016271365.2 of Neoceratodus forsteri. Taxonomy (NCBI): domain Eukaryota; kingdom Metazoa; phylum Chordata; order Ceratodontiformes; family Ceratodontidae; genus Neoceratodus; species Neoceratodus forsteri. The sequence continues at coordinate 64,959,546 of CM057459.1, forward strand.
TTACATAGATACATAGATACATAGTGTCAGCAGATAAAGGCCTTTAGCCCATCCAGTCTGCCCACTTGAGCTTGTAAGCTCCTTTAACGTTTTTCTAGAAGTCTTGTTTCCCCTTTTCCCCTGACCTAAAGAATTCCCTTATGTCTATCCCATGTATTCTTAAATCCAGTGATTGTTTCAGCCCCCACCATTTCATCTAGCAAGGTGTTCCACTTGTCCACCACCCTTTCTGTGAAGAAATTCTTCCTCACATTTCCTCTGAATTGCCCCCCCCCCCAACTTCATCCCATGTCCTCTAGTCCAGGAACATCTTGTTTGCTGGAAAATAGTGTATTCCTGTACCCTGTTCCTCCATGTAAGGTACTTGTATGTCTCAGTCATATCCCCTCTCTCCCTCCTCTCCTCCAGAGAGTACATATTCAAGTCCTTCAGCCTGTCTTCACAGGACTTCTGATGCAATCACTGTACCATCTTTGTTGCCCTCCTCTGAACCTTATCTACCCTGTCTATTTCCTTACATAGGTAAGGTCTCCAGAACTGTACACAGTACTCCAGGTGAGGCCTCACTAGTGTCTTGTATAGTGGAATTATAACCTCCCTTTTTCTTCTGATGATGCCCCTGCCTGTTCATCCCAGCGTCCTATTTGCTTTACCTGCTGTCTTGTCGCACTGTTTCCCAACCTTGAGGTCATCAGAGATGATAACCCCAAGGTCCCTTTCCTGCTTGGTGCATGCTATATCCTCACCCCCAACTGATATGTTGTTCCAGGGTTTTTGTGCCCCATATGAATTATCTTGCATTTCTTTGCATTGAATTTCAACTGCCAAACCCTTGACCATCCTTCAAGCTTCTGCTGGTCCCTCCTCATTCTGTCTACACCCTCTGGCATGTCCACTCTGTTACAGAGCTTCGTGTCATCAGCGAACAGGGAAATTCTGCCTTCTAGGTCCTGCATGATGTCACTGATGAAGATGTTGAAAAGGACTGGTCCGAGCACTGATCCCTGTAATACCCCACTGGTCACTCTTCCCTCTGTGGTGGAACAGCCATTGACCACCACCCTCTGTGTTCTGCTGCCCAGCCAATTACCCAACCGCACTACTGCCCTGCCTACTCCCATATTCACCAGTTTATTTAATAGCTATCTATGTGGCACAGTATCAAAGGCCTTGCTGAAGTCCAGATAGGCCATGTCCACTGCCCTCCCCTGCTCCACCTCCCTTGTCACCCAGTCAAAAATTCAATGATGTTGGTCTGGCATGACCTCTCCCTCGAGGAAACCATGCTGCCTTGTGTCCTGTAGTCCGTTGGCAACCAGATATTCCACCAATCTCTCCTTTAGTAGTACTTCCATGACCTTCCCCACTACCGAAGTGAGGCTGACTGGTCTGCAGTTCCCCGCTTCCTCTCTTTTCCCACTTTTGAATAAGGGGACTACATCTGCTGTCCTTCAGTCTTTGGGTACCTCCCCTGTTTCCAGTGATCAGCTAAACAGGAATGCCAGAGGTTCAGCCACCACCTCTCTTAGTTCCTTTAGGACCCCAGGGTGCACCCCATCTGGCCCTATTGCTTAATTGACTCTTATTCCTTCCAGTTTCCTTTGAACCTTTTCCCACGTAAAGGGACTTGTGTCCATTTCTGTGCCATTCCTACACCTTGTACTCCCTTTAGGCCCATTGCCTCCTCTTCTTAAGTAAAACTGAGCAGAAATATCTCTTCAGTATGTCAGCTTTACTGTTGTCATCCTTCACGCAGCCCCCGTCCTCCCATTTGAGTCTCACTGTAAAAGGTTTTGTTCCCTCTACCCACTGATTTTGCTATGCACTCTTCTGTCTGAGCTTTGGCTTCTCTTACTGACCTCTCTGCCTCCCGTTGCTTCTCCTGGTACTACTCTCTAGCCCCTTCTGCCTGCATCTTTTTGTATTGCCTGAATGCAATGTTTTTGGCTTTCACTTTCTCCTCTACCTCCTTGGAAAACCATAATGGCCTCCTCTTCCTTTTCCCCTTGCTAACCTGCTTAATGCATAATTCTGTTGCTCTTGTAATCCCTGTTTTAAATATTGCCCACTGTTCCTCCACCCCTGATTCCCTCCACATTCCCATTAGTGCCTTTTTCAAGCTGGTCCCCATTTTCCCAAAGTCTGCCCTCCTAAAATCCAGGATACATGTTTTTGTGCAGTTTGGTTCTGCTCCTTTTGTGATTTCAAACCACAGTGACTAGTGGCCACTGTTCCCCAGGTGCTCCCCCACTGTTACTCCTATTACACTGTCCCTGTTTGTGAGCACGAGGTCCAGTATTGCCTTCTGCTGAGTTCATTCCATGACCAGTTGCTTAAAGAAAGCACCTTGAAGGGAGTCCAGGATAAATCTGCTCCTGACTGCTGCTGCTGGGATGCTCCAGTCCACATCTGGAATATTGAAGTCTCCAACCAGCACCACCTCCCCCTTGTCTGCCATCCTTTGGATGGCTAGCATTAACTCCCTGTCTATCTCTTCCTCCTAGGCTGGTGGTCTGTAGACCACCATGGTGCAGATGACTGACCCCATTTTCCTTTCCAGCCTAACCCACAGTATATCTGCCACATTTTGTTCCTCCTGGATCTCTGTGGCCTTTATGCTATCTTTCACATGAAGTGCCACTCCTCCTCCCTTCCTGCCTGCCCTGTCTCTTCTGAATATGTTGTCGCCAGGTATGGCCATCTCCCATTTGTGGTTATCATTACACCAGGTCTCTGTGATGGCCACAATGTCCAGGTCTGACTGTACCATGGCAGCCTCCAGATCCTTCATCTTGTTGCTAAGGCACCTGGCATTGGCACACATAGCATTCCATGATGTGAACTCCCTTGACTGTTTAACTCTTCTACCCCATCCCCCTCCCTGGTTGTCCTTTATCTCTGGTTCTCCCTACTGTCAACCCTTCTGTTGAATTGTGACCCCTTTCTGCCTATGCACCTCTTGGGTGCCTATCTCAATTTTTTGCACACTGCTTTGTAGAGATAGCCCCTCCTCCTGTTCATGGGTTCTACTGTTAGCTGTGGGGGTGGGCAATTAGGTACCCTCCTTGCTGGCCTGCCACCCCCCTTGGCTAGTTTAAATACTTGTTCATGTAACATTTAAACTTAATATTGAGTGCTTGTATTCCCCTCCAGGATGGCTGCAGGCTGTCAGGCTAGAACAAGACTCCATCCCTCCAGGTGGGTCTGCAGTCACCAATGAATCCAAACCCTTCCTCGCAGCAGTAGTTCTTCAACCATATGTTAAAGTTCATGGTGCATGCACCCCTATGCTCTCCCATGCCTCTCACAGGTAGTACTTCTGACAAGACGACAGATGTAGCTACTTGCTTAAGACCCCTCCCCAATTTCCTAAACTCTTCCTGAACTTCATAGGCTCCACATTTTAAGATCATTAGTACCTAGGTGGATAATGACAGCCAGCTCACCCTCCATCTTGCCTTCCCGTGATCCCAGGATCTTCCTCCCATCCCTCCATTCAAAGGCACCTGGTAGGCACCTCACCTCCCTGCCTCCCCCCTCATGTATTACCTATCTGGACCTCTTATGATAGGAGTCCCCACCAGGAGATTCTCCTTCCCCTCCTCTGGCATCCCTGCTCTCTCCCTACTGAGGTCACCTCCTTGATTGACCTCCACATCCTTCCCTTCCACTTCTCTGGGTACCTATGTTTGGTTGTCCCTGTTTGCCAGTGCAACATATAAGTTCTGGAGTGGAATAGGATTTGGGATGCGCCTCTGCCTGACCACCCTAACCCTACCTGAGCCCACCGTCATCCAAGTGCTCCTTGTTCTTGGCATCCCTTGAGGCAGCGGTGTTGGACTGGGGGGTCTCTGGATAGGGGAAAAGGTACTCCTGACCCAGTTTACTTCCACTCTGAGTCTGACTACCTCATCCCACAGTCCAGAGAAATGCCTGCAGATAGGGCAGCACCTGAGCATCCAGAAGGTCTGCCTGAATACAACTGCCCCACATCCACTGCATTGCACCACTCCCCACCTTATACTATACTTATACTGCTATTCCAGTAGTTGTCTGTTACTGAAGCTCTCCTTCTAGTTCCCTCTTTATTAATTTACTGTCCTAAAAATCCTGCCTCTGATCCTCAGATACTTTTTTTTTAAACAAGGAAACAACAAAAAATGAGTCAAAACACTTGATGTGCTGAGGGCGGGGTTCCTCCCCCTTATGCCCTCCTACTCCACAACCCCTGCTATTTCCTGTGCTTAGCTCCTGTTAATCAGATTTAACAGGGCATTTAATTAACATTGGAGGTGGGGAGGGTGGTGGGCAAATATTTGCAGCAAGTAAAGACAGCAAAGGAGAACGACAACATTAAAAGCACACCAAACTAGGTTTCACATTTTCAACAGCCCCAAAACAATTTCAAGTAAAGACAGCAAATAAATAACAGCACCACTAAAAGCACACATAGGGACTAATGATCTCGCCAGCCGGTCAGTTGTGGAGACCAAGGAACACCTGACCAGGCTGGGTGACAAACTATCATCCATTTCATCTGGCATCTCCTTCTCTGAGATACTGCCAGTCTGGGAGAGGGGAGCAGATGGATGGAAGGTCAGAGAAGGGGAGATAGGGAGCCAAACATGTGGGCTCAAGGGGTTGGTGCCAGGAAAAGGACACAGATTTGTAGGAACTGGCAACAGTTCTGGGAGCGAAAGTTCTTAAATTTGATGGACTGCATCTGACTAAGGAGGAGTCAGTGCATTGGGGCAGAAGTTTGACATCTTTGCAGAATATTTAAACTAGCAAATGGGGAGAGGGGTGCAGCACCCCATACGTCGAATGGGAAGAACATCCCTCCCCCCTCAGCTAGTGGTCAAACAGGGATTCAGCATGTTTGCAGTTCATTTACATCACCAGGTAAGAAAAAAGGTTTGCCTCCCCATACAATGCACAGGGGTAATGCCAAACCTCACCCAACAACTAACACACCAAAATCTGGCCAATGGAAAATCATGTACACAAATGCTCACAGCCTGGGAAATAAGATCCCAGACCTGCAGGCTAAATGTCAGAAGCTAAACTGGACATAGTAGCAATTAGTGAGATGTGGTTTGCAGTAACCACACTTGGGAGACTTCCAGTACCTGGCTATGTATTGTCAGAAGAGACCCGGGTGCAAAAGGGGGGAGGAGTGTGTGTCAAATGAAAATATCAAAGCTACAGAAATTCAGAATACTCATAAGGAGCCAGAAGAACTGTGGGTCACCCTGGAAACAGGAAATGGGACAGCCATAAGAACTGGGGTTGTCTACAGGCCCCAGACCAGGGAGGAACATAGACACATTACTGTTAGAAGATATACAAAACATGACAGCTAAAGGGAGGTTCTGATAATGGGAGACTTCAATATGCGGATACAGATTGGTCAATATCAGCAGGAACATCTGCAGAACTAGACACATAGTGGATTCCTGCAGGGGAGGGCCTCAAACAACTGATACAACAACCCACAAGAGACAGGGCTATCCTAGATCTAGTACTGACTAACAGGGAAGGGATCACAGATCTCAGGTAGAAAGGTCACCTGGGGCCAGTGACCATCACATGGTATGGTTTCAATTTGGCTACTACATCTAAATCATCCCATTCAAGGCAAAATATGGGACTTCAGAGGAGCTGACTTTGATAAGATGGCCAACAGAGTTAAGCTAGCCCTGGCAAAAGAAACACAGGTGAGGGGTACAGGCAAAGTGGACAAGCATTAGGATGCAATACTTGAAGCAACATCCCATTGTGTTAGACAGAAACGAAAGTGCAGAGAAGAAGAAACCACTTGGTTCTCAACACAGTAGCAGAAAAGGTCAGAGCCAAAAGGCTGGCCTTCAGGAAATATAAGAGAACACAGCGGTATGAAGATAGGAGGCATACCAAACTGCCCTAAGGGAAGGGAAGGCAGTAAGGCAGGCAAAGTCCCAAACTGAGGAAACACTAGCACGAACAGTGAAAGAAGGTGACAAGACTTTCTATAGATACATTAGTGAAAGGAGAAAGTCCAGAGGGGGTATTGTTGTTAAGCGTTGGAGAAAAGGGAGCATGTGAGGAGGAGGACCATGTAAAAGCATCTATCCTAAATAGATACTTTTGCTCAGTATTTACTGAAGAGAAGGTAGGCAGGGCCACAGCTCAGCACCATGGACACGGGAGGGAGGTGAGCACTACTCCCTTCACTAAAAAAAGAAAGGGTCCCACAAGACATAAGCTCAGGTGACAAGGCAATGGGACCTGATGGCATACATCCCAGGGTACTTAAGGAGCTAAAGGTGGAACTAGCAGAGCCATAGGCAGAACTGTTTAGTGAGTCTCTGAGCACAGGAGAGGTCCCAGAAGACTGGACAAGGGCTCATGTGATCCCGCTCCACAAGAGTGGTAGCAGGGAGGAGGCAGGGAACTACAGACCAGTCAGCCTTACCTCAGTAGTTGGCAAGATTATGGAGGCACTCCTTAAGGAAAGGAAAGTGCAACACCTGGAGTCCATAGAGGCACAGGATCCAAGACAGCATGGTTTTACAAAAGGAAGGTCGTGTCAAACTAATCTCATAGATTTCTTTGACTGGGTAACCAGAGTGGTGGACCAAGGGGGAGCAGTTGATGTCACCTACCTTGACTTCAGCAAAGCTTTTGACACTGTTCCACAGAAGATTGATAAATAAGCTGGGTAGGCTCGGGTGGGTCAGAAGTTGGTCAACTGGGTGGCAAACTGGTTGACGGTAGAAAACAAGAGAGTGGTGGTAAATGGTATACAGTCAGAAGAGATGCCAGTCACAAGTGGGTACCTCAGGATCAGTCCTGGGGCCAGTCCTCTTCCAACATCTTCATTAGTGACCTTGCAGATGGACTAGAGGGTAGGCTTGTCTGTTTGCAGATGACACCAAGATCTGCAACAGAGTAGATGATCCAGATGGGGAGGGCAGAATGAGAAGAGATCTGGATAAACTAGGAAAATGATCAGAAGAGTGGCAACTGGGATTTAATGCAAAGAAGTGCAAGATCATGCACATAAGGAAGAGAAACCCTGAAGCCACCTATAGGCTGGGAGGAGAGTTGCTAGCAGTCACAAAGGAAGAAAGAGACTTGGGCATCATCATCACTGATGACCTGAAATCATCTAAGCAGACCTCTAAAGCAGTAGGTAAGGCTAGGGGTGTTAGGGTGAATTAGTAGGGGTATCACAAGTCATAAGAGGGAGGTAATAATCCCTCTTTACAAGACACTGGTTAGGCCCCATCTGAAGTACTGCGTGCAGTATTGGAGGCCACACCTTCACAAGGACATTAACCAAATTGAGGCAGTCCAGAGAAGGGCAACCAAAATGGTGCAGGGACTGCATCAGAAGACATATGAGGACAGATTAACAGAGCTCAATATGTATACCCTTGAGCAAAGGAGGGAGAGAGGTGATATGATCAAGGCATCTCAAACACCTTAAGGGCATTAACAAGGGAAAGCATCTAACATGTTTAAACATAAGAAAATAGCAGGACAAGAGGACACAGCATGAGATTAGAGGGGGCCGATTAAGGGGAATGTGAGGAAATTATTTTCACAGAAAGGGTGGTGGATGCATGGAATGGCCTACCTCAAGAAGTGGTGGCTATGAATACAGTGCAGAGCTTCAAACAGGCATGGGATAGGCATAAGGGAGCAATACAAATGAGTATGAATAGATAGGCCACTGACAGAGCAAAGGCCGATGGTACATTTATAAGGTAGAAAAATAAATGGGCAGACTGGATGGGCCTTGCAGTCCTTATCTGCTGTCAACTTCTATGTTTCTATGTTTCTAGGTTTCTATCACACAAATCTAGGTTTAAAACAAAAACAGCAATGAGCAATCACTGCACTGTACTGAAATGAATCTGGATCCTTCCAGTTCTGGCCTGTTCTGAGAAACCAAAAATCAACCTGTTACCTCAAATCTGACTTAGCCCTGCCTCCAGTTATCACATAGCTAAGGCCAGTGGTCAGACAATTAGCACCCCTCCCCCAAACTACAGGGCAAGACAGACAAGACAAGACAAAATGTGTAGTAGGTAAAGACAGCAAAGGAAAACAGCACCATTAAAAGCACAGCAAACTAGGCTTCAGATCTTCAACAGTCCCAAAACAATTCCAAGTAAAAACAGCAAAGGAATAACAGCACCACTTAAAGCACACACATCTAGGTTTAAAACAAAAACAGCAATAAGCAGTCACTGCACTGCACTGAAATGAATCTGGATCCTTCCCCTTCTGGCCTCTTCTGAGAAACCAAAAATCAACCTGTTACCTCAAATCTGACTTAGTCCTGCTTCTAGTTATCATGTAGCTGATGCCCGAGGTCAGACAATTAGCACCTCTCCCCCAAACTACAGGGCAAGACAGACAAGACAAGATACAATTTGCAGCAAGTAAAGACAGCAAAGGAAAACAGCACCACTAAAAGCATACCAAGCCAGGTTTCAAACTTTCAGCAGCCCCAAAACAATTCCAAGTAAAGACAGCAAAGGAATAACAGCACCACTAAAAGCACACCCAACTAGGTTTCAAATTTTTAACAGCCCCCAAAACAATTCCAAGCAAAGACAGCAAAGGAATAACAGCACCACTAAAAGCACACCAAACTAGGTTTCAGATTTTCAAAAGCTCCAAAACAATTCCAAGTAAAGACTGCAAAGGAATAACAGCACTGCTAAAAGTGCACCAAGCTAGGTTTCAGATTTTCAATAGCCCCCAAAACAATTCCCAGTAAAGACAGCAAAGATATAACAGCACCACTGAAAGCACACAAATCTAGGTTTAAAACAAAGACAGCAATAAGCAGTCACTGCACTGCTCTGAAATGAATCTGGATCCTTCCCCTTCAGGCCTCTTCTCAGAAACCAAAAATCAACCTGTTACCTCAAATATGACTTAGCCCTACCTCCAGTTATCACATAGCTGAGGCCAGAGGTCAGACAATTGGCACCCGTCCCCCAAACTGCAGGGCAAGATAGACAAGACAAGGCAAAATTAGCAGCAAGTAAAGACAGCAAAGGAATAACAGCTCCACTAAATGCACACCAAACTACGTTTCAGATTTTTAACAGCCACAAAATAATTCCAAGTAAAGACAAGAAAGTAATAACAGTACCATTAAAGGCACATCAAACTAGGTTTCAAATTTTCAACAGCCTCAAAATAATTCCAAGTAAAGACAGCAAAGGAATAGCAGCACCACTAAAAGCACAGCAATCTACATTGTCAAATTTTCAACACCCCCAAAACAATTCCAAGTAAAGACAGCAAAGGAATAACAGCACCACTAAAAGCACACAAAACTAGGTTTCAAATTGTCAACAGACCCAAAACAATTCCAAGTAAACACAGCAAAGTAATAACAGCACCACTGAAAGCTCACACATCTAGGTTTAAAGCAAAAACAGCAATGAACAGTTACTGCACTGCAATGGAATGAATCTGGATCCTTCCCCTTTCCAGGAAAGTAGTATAGCATGTATAATATGGAGTACAAATGCCTAGTATGTAGCATAAGAAGGGGTGTGTTGCCTGGTATGGGTTGCATACAGTAAGTGTTGACTTCTAAGGAGAGGGTCTGGGTAGTAACCTGGGTAAGCCGGTGAACATAGTAGAAGGAACAAAGCAGTAAACTGAGGACTGTATCCAGCAAAAATGGCAAAACACAAGGAGCATAGCACATCTACACAGTGTGGCAGCATGGAGAGAGGATGATTAAAAACAAAAGACCAGAGTACAGCCATGTGGTATAGCCAACGTGGGAACAGCGAGACCAGGAAGGAAGATGGGAGGCAGAAGTGTGGAGGCAGCACAAGAAATGAATGTCTAAGCTGGGGGAGCAGAAGGGAGCAACAGGGGGAAGAGCAGGGAATGAGGAGAGGCTGCAGGTAAGGGAGAGACAGCCAAGACAATGGGCAATGTGGAGTGATAGTGCCAAGGAAGGTGAGCAAATGATTTTATGTAAATGATAGTGCACTAAAAGTAATTAATGCAATAAGTAGCATATAGCAGTCAAAATAGCGATGTGACAGCTGGTGGCTCAGCAGCATGAAAGGCTAGAGTGGAACATACAGATGGAGCATGTACATGCAGTGGAAGTCTTTAGAGGAATATGTACAGTGAAACAATAGCAGAGAGGAGGGAGGCTAGTCAATGAAGGATAGGAGAGCTCAGTGAGATCCATGCAGTGGGTGATACAGAATTACAGCAAGCATGCCAGCAGCAGTACCAGAAGTTGGCAGTCATAACAGACGAGTCTTGCAGTGTCCGCAGGTCTGAGTTCAATGCAGTTGAGGCAGTGCCAGAAGTTCCGAGCTCCAGGCTGGTGATTGTAGCAGAAGGTTGTAGGCAACATGGAGCTCATGATAGCACAGTATGACTCAAAGTAAAGAGGCCACAAGACAAAAGACAGCCCTCCCTTTGCCAGGAGAAATGATGGGAAGGAGATATGGAACAGTGTGGGAGGAATTGCAGGAAGGATGAGCAGAGCAAGCAGCAGAGAAAGGAACATCAATTGGGCATGCATGGTTTTAATACCATTTAGTGGGTAGGGTGGAGCAAGGATCACCTTTTTTCCCACCAAACTGGGCTAATTCCCTTTTAATTAGCACACATCACAAGCAGTGGGACGTTTATGAATCCAGTGAAGTTGTGTTGACAATCATCACTAGCATATAATAAACTTCACTTACACAGTGGAAAGGGGAGATTCCTCTATTCATTGTGCCTGTTCTGTGGGAGCAAAGAGAAGGCAATGAGTGTCTCCATGCAATGCTTGAGGGTCCATATCTTCCCTCCCTAAGAGTAGAGTGCTTCACCTCCACAATGCATTCAGCTGGTGTGTTGCTTTTTTTGGGTGTGTGTTGATTTTTAACATGAGGTTTAAAATAATAAGGATTTGTATAATTTATATTTAGATACATTGCTATCCTGAAGAAGAGGTGACAAAATACCTGGAAACATTGGTGGCATAGAGTAAGTGGTACTGTATGTAGAGGTGGTAATAAATTCACACTTATTTAACCATGCAAATGGGTGAGTGGTCACTTACATCCCATGTTGTTAGGGGGCTCTTGGGCGATTACTGAGATAGTGAGGAGGCCAGCTAGGGTTCACTCTACTAGAAGTACATGTTTGAAATATGAGCTAAAGTAAATGAGGTACTACTACAACCACTCTAAACCCCTTTGCAATCTTTGCCAAATGAGAGTGTTTACTATGCTCAGACCCATTGAAGGGAGCTATGAACCTAGAGCCATCAGCTCATCTCTGAGATGCCCCATATTCAGAGCTGGCTGGCAGCATGTTCACACGGGGGCACAGCATAAAAAAAATAGATCTGTCTGACTCTAGTGCCATATTCAAATTGATAGCATGATCCGCGCTAACTGAGTTATCCATTTGAATATTGGGCCGCGGTAGTGTGGCGCCACAGCAAACAGTGACCATACTTTGTGCCATGCTAGCAGGGTGCTGGGCCAAAGAATGCCCATAGGGATAAAGCATGGTACACACTGGCTAGCACCTCAACCCCTATGGGCGCTATTCAGCCCAAACATGCAGATAGGCTGACTGGGAGAGCATGGCACTAGTGGGATAGTTGCACGCCCATTATGGGCTCATCTGCATGTTACTGCAGTGCTCATGTGTGCCAGGCCAGGTCCCCCCTACTGCCCCAGTCCCCATCCATGAAAGAAACAATGTAACATTGGTGGTCCAGTGATCCCTCCCCAGCCCCAATCCCAATCCACGTAAAAATAAATAAATCTTTGGTGGTCCAGTGGTCCCTCCCATACCCCTATCCCATCTGTTATAAAAAAAAGAAGCATCCCTTGTAAATTAGCAGCCCCCCCAAGTCCCGATTTCATCTGATATAGAAAACAAAATAAGCAACCCTTATAGTCTAGTGTCCCCACCCCAAGCCCCAACCCCATCTTATTTAAAAACAAAAGAAGCATCCATGGTAGTCTAGTGTCCCCCATGAAGCCCTGAACAACAGAAGCATCCCTGGTAGTCTAATGTTCCCCCTGAGCCTGGAACCTATCTGATACAAAAAAACAAAAAGAAGCATCCCTGGTAGTCTAGTGGTCCCCACAATCCCCAATCCCCACATAGGTACACAGAAACATCCCTGGTGGCCCAGCAGTCCCCCAAGACCCAATCCCCTGCCAGAACACTGAAAATGCCGCCTGGAAGGCTAGCAGTCCCTCCCACATCCTGACCTGCCCATATCAGTCCAAACACCATCCCTGGTGGTCTAGTGGACCCCCACCCACCACCCTGCTCCCCCATCCCAACCCTGAGGACCAGTGATTGGCACAGCCCTCTGCTCACCTCCACAACTGGCTGCTGACCTGAGCTCTCATGCAATGTGCAATACATTCACATTTACATGTTTGTTTTTTTCATGGACAGTGATAGAGGCTGGGGAAGGAGGGACTTGGTCAGATGCACAAGAACACTGTGGTAGCATGCAGTAACATGCAGATTAGCCCATAATGAGCATGCAATGTACAGTACATGCTCCATGAGAGCTCAGTTGGCAGCCAGCCATGGTGGTGAGTGGAGGGCTGTCCCAGTCACCAGTCCTCAGAGTTGGGATAGGGGGAATGGGGTGGTGGGACACTACCTGCTGGGGTGGGGGTGGGTGTCCACCAGACCACCAGGGATGTGTGTTTGGACTGATATGGGCAGGTAGGAGTAGGGAGGGTGGGCCACTAGCCCTTCAGGCCACATTTTCAGTGTTCTGACAGAGGATCAGGGCTGGGGGGACCGCTGGGCCACCAGGGATGTTTTTGTATACCTATGTGGGGATCAGAGCTTGGGGGGCACCACTAGACTACCAGGGATGCTTCCAGTATTTTTTTTATATCAGATGGGATTGGGGCTCAGGAGGACCACTAGACTACCAGGGATGCTTCCAGTTTTTTTTATAATGGATGGTATTGGGGCTTGGAAGGGCACTGCTGGACCACGGATAGTTTGTTTTAGACATGGACTGGGATCAGGGCTGGAAAGGGCAATGCTAGACCACCAGGGGGGTACTTTTTGCTTTACAGATGGGGATCAGGACTGGGAAGGACTGCTGTATCACCAGGGTACCCAGCCATTGGCAGTGTGTGGACAGTGTGTAGGGCACCAACCCCCTCTGAGTGCTGTTAAGGACTGGGTTTCAGAAATGTTAAACTGTGCTGCACTTGTGGCCATTTAGGGCTTCTGAAAACTGACCAGTACTGTGCTGCACTGTGTAGGCATGAGGGTTCCCTCATTTGCACATGTGCAGCACAATATTGTGTGCCACGGCACTGTCAGGGGTGCACTGTGCATAGGTGGTCTTTGAATATGGCCACAGCCCCGACAGCCAGTGCTATTCCTTGTTAGCACAGCACAAACTCAGTTTGTGCCATGCTAACCTTTTGAAAATGGGAGCCCATGAGTGGTTGCACTGTTTTGGGGTTTTCCAAATGTACAGGAATTATGCAATGAGAGTAGATGAAGGATTTCATGGAAAACAAGACTGGGTATAATAACACCATTAGCATGCATTTCAGTTCTACTAAGAAATGAAGCAGATTAAACACCCAGCAAAGTGAAAGAATTTTAGAGAAGGTAAGCAATCATAAAATGTGGGTTTCGTCTAGAAATAATATGATGCAAAACTGGTTGACAATGTTTCTTTAAGCCCCCATGATTTCAAAACTAGAGAATATAATATCAGTTTTGTTGGGTTAATTGACCCTAGAAATGAGGCTCTGTGTGTATGTGTATGTGTGTGTGTGCATGCGTGTGTGCATGCATGTGCATGTCAGCGCTCTAATTTCTTGCTCAAAGGCTAGTCAAGTTATAAGCAGCTAAACATTCCAAAATAACATAATTAAACTTGAATTTTATGAGCTTTTGTGAAATTTGCAGACATTTGTGATATTTTTGTCAAAGCAGTACTCGTGCATTTTACTTAACCATACACTTCAGCTTGCAGTTGTGAAGGAAGGAAAAGGCTGGGCTGAACAATAAAGTAGCATTCATACGAGGGTCCATATTAAAAGTATTGTGGTGCCAAGTATCAGGTTAATATCTTGAGTGAAGAACAATGATGAATAGTCATGGACATCTCTGTGCACTAGTCTATCTTTTTGCAGTTTGCCAGCTAACCACTAGAGATCATGGACTAAATGACTTGTGGTGGCACATACATGTGCAGCATTGTTTCTGTTCAGTACCACATGCTGACTTTTTAACAACCCTGTAGATAACAATGTATATTTTTAGTATTTGAAATCAAAGGCAGCAAGTAACACCAATGTAATGGAGGACATTGTGACAGAAGTATTTGGAGATATCTAATCGTGATGGAGCATGATGCCAGGCATCTCTATTGCAGGAATGCTGAAGGGGTATTGGAGGGCCATGATGCTAGTGCAGGTAAGGTGATTTGCCTGCCTGCAGTACAAGTCAAATGCATGTGATCAATAGTCAATGCAATGAAGTCTGCAAAGAGAGTGGTGGCACTGTATGGTCAAGTCAATGGAAAGGGAAGTCAAGGAGATTTGAACTATAGGATAGTAGAGGTAGTAGTTTGCAAGGGGTTGCCACTGACAGGAGTCAGATGCATAGGTTCACCAAATGAATGGCAGCTGGACTGAGTATCAAAAGAATAGCAGACTGCCAGCTGGAGCAAGAAACCATACAGGGACGATTCTTGATTCAAGCAGGACATACGAGATTCACACACTACCAGATTGACTGGTCTAAGCACCAAATACACTTGGAAGTCCAGAGCTTGGAGGAACTGTCAGAGACCTGGTGCAGGAAAAAATGACTAGAGAACTGAGAAGGAGAAATTCTAGCTATTCCAAAGGGATAGGACCTACAGGAAGAGTAGGCAGCTCTCTTTTGAAATGAACTTGTCTGTGAAAAACAAGGAGGAAATCAGTGTGACAATCAGGTCCACAGAGTCCATCTGGTCAAGCTTGGAGAGAAAAAAAGCATGGGGGACAAAATAGTCACCAGAAATGAACTACAGGACTGCAAACATCTCAGCACAGCTAAATGGATTTAGTGGTGATAAGTGCTTTGTGAGTTAAATTCCACAAGTGGAATTCTACTGGCATTACCTATTATGTGTCCGTGAATTTTTGAACAAATTTGCCAACTAGTAATCTTTAAATTTCTATGGCAAGTTCTAGCCTACTAAGCCACATTTATTCAGCTTTATTAGATTCTAGCACCTATATACATTAGGGCCCAGATATTCAAAAGGGTTGCGCCATGCGCAACAGGGTTGCGCGTGCGCAACTCCAAAAATGCGCCATTCTGCAATATTCAGAAGGGGCCAGTTGCGCCACTGAAAACATGCTGAGCAACAAGCGCAATGGAAATGAAGGCATGCGCAACCTGAAGAGGGTCCATGCATAAAGTGCGCAATGCGATATCGAACATTATCCAGCGCAAGAGTGGCTGAGACGGAAGCTGCGTGAGTACCGGATTTGAGCCAAAATAAAAGGCTCAAGGAAGCGGCGCAAGAACCCTAGCAGGCCGCAAACTGGGAGAGAGACAGAGAGAGAGAAGAGACAGGAGCTGGAAGGGCAGAGAGGGACAGTGGGTCCAGGAGGACAGAGAGGCCAGTGGGGGTGCCGGTGCAGTGGAAGCAGCAGTGGGGGCAGCAGGGGTAACACAGGAACAGCAGCAGGGGCAGAAGCCAGGGAGATGGACAGTGTCAGCTTCCACATGGAAGCTGTAATGAGAGGTGAGACACCATGCTGCAGGGGCGTGTACGGAGGGGCCCGTCGGCGTGGTATGCCCGACAGAAGCGGTATCGTTGCCCGCATCAACCCGAGCTGTACACAGACGTCAAGATTGTGGCCCGGTACCACCTGAACAGGGTA
Source organism: Neoceratodus forsteri (assembly GCA_016271365.2). Taxonomy (NCBI): domain Eukaryota; kingdom Metazoa; phylum Chordata; order Ceratodontiformes; family Ceratodontidae; genus Neoceratodus; species Neoceratodus forsteri. The sequence goes on from CM057459.1 coordinate 64,975,469, forward strand.
ATACTGAGACGGCTCAGCGAGCTGTGCAGTGATGTGATGCAGGCACCCTCACGACGGAGTCATGCTCTGTCCGTGGAGACCAAGGTGACGGCCTGCATGTGCCTGCTCACCATGGGCACCTTCCAGAGGCCGACAGGGGACACCACAGGCATTACACAGTCGGCCATGTCACGCATCCTCACCCAATTCCTCAGCGCACTGCTGCCTCATGCTGCAGAGTACATCCATTTCCCCAGCACCGCGGCAGAGTGTACAACAAACATGCAGGAGTTCCACAGGGTAGCACATATGCCTGGCATGCTAGGGCCATAGACTGCACCCATGTGGGCCATTCGTGATGCCACCTGGGCCCCCACGCCATGCTTATCGGAATTGAAAGGGCTTTTCCAGTGTCAACTGCCAGGTGGTGTGTGATGCCACTGGGCGCATCATCAATGTCTGTGCCACACACCCTGGCAGAGCACATGATGTCTTCATATGGCACCAGTCTGCACTGTGCCATCGATTCGAGTGGGGAACATCCCCAGGTGCGTCTAGTGGGTGAGTACATATGGAATGCAAACTCTGTGCAAGGGTGGAATGACACAGGTGCCATGGTAGTGGCACACAAGGATATGGGCAATATGGACCTGACATGACACTGATCTCCACTATCTCCACACAGGTGACTGCGGATACCCACTCCGTCCCTGGCTGCTCACACCATACCGGCACCCCACGACCCCAGCGCAGCTCGGTTTCAATGAGGCACATGCCGCAACACGTAACATCATAGAGCGGGTGTTTGGGATGCTCAAGGCACACTTCCGATGCCTGGACACCTCCGGCGGAGCCCTACAGTACAGCCCCCAAAAGGCCTGTGGGATATTCCTGGCCTGTTGCATCCTGCACAACATGGCCAAAGACCATGGGATAGCCAGACAGGTCCAAGAGGGACAGCGATGGGGGACGCCAGTGGCGCCTGATGATGGGTGATGAGCAGCCCCCAGGATGGAGGAGACCCCGACTGACCCGGAGAGCCCAAGCTGCACCGGGACACCATTGCAGAAGAGCACTACGCCCAACACAGGTAAGTCAAGGGGACATGTGCAGGCAACACTGTCCATGCACAAACCACAGGCACACAGGGGAACACACCGTGCATGAAGGTCAGGGGAGTTGAAGGGTCCAGGCATACCAACACACCATCAGAGAGGGGTGAGCACTCATATGGACACACACACACACCAGGCAGCATACAGGGGCAGCAGCACAGCACTGCGGAAATGACATTGCCAATACACAGCACCACCAACCACCCCCACCACCTGGACTGTCCACGTACGTGTGTCAGGACCTGGGCAACCTTGCACCTTGGTGTACAGTGCAATGCAGGCATCATCATGCACACGCACCTGTGGACAGCAGTTGGGAGAGTGTGCAGGTGGTCCGTGTGTCAGCTTGGTGAGCAGAGCACCCAGCAGTGCACTGCCCACCATGACACACATTGCACACAGGGCAGCACCAGACAGGGCCTGCATTGGGAGACAGCTCAGTCAGGTAGCACTGTCCCACGGCCACCACGGATGCGTGGGCAGCCCCACCATGGCCTAGCAGCACTGGCAGGCTGAGCAGGGGCCACATCAGGTGGCGCTGGTGCACCACCAGGGGTCCCAGTGCGCGACCGCGACCTTGCCCGCACAGGGGTCTGCATCCTGCCAAACAAACTTGCACCAGGGTGCTGGGATGCCCACAGCAGAACCCGGCGTCGACAGGCCTGGTGTCGCTGACGGCTGGCAGGGGGAGTGGAGTGCGCACTGTGTGGGGTGTGTGGTACAGGGCACCTGACAGTGTGTATCGTTAGCCACAGAGACCACTGCCTGGGTCAGCCTGTCAATGGCAGCGGTCACATCCGTCCGCGACAAGGACCAGCTCGGCTCGGTCCCAAACACACTCCCTGCTATGCTGCTCCACGGACACAGACAGTGCCTCCACGGACCTTGCAACCCGCCCCTGCAGCTGTACCGACTCCTGCAGCAGGCGGGTGTGCGCGTCCAATGGGTACTGTGCCCCAATGGCATCGTCACCCCCAGGGTGTGGACGGTCCTGGTGCACAGCACCCCTTGAGGGTGGGCACTGTTCACCAGGACCAGGTATGGGCGGATCAGGGCGGTGGACATGTGCCACTGCTTGACACTGTCCCCAGACCTGGTGTGCAACTGCTGCCGCCGCCTCAACTGCTGAGCCCCAGGTCCACCTGTTCCACCTCCGTGCTGTCAACAGTGCCAGACACCTGCACAGCTACCGATGCTGCCCACGGTGCTGACAGGCACAGCCTGGGACTGTGCCAGCATGCTGGTACACAGGTGTGAACCAGGAAGGCCCAGGGGCACGTGCTGGCCTGCCATGTGTCCGTCGTGGGACACACACCTATCACTGGCCATTGCAGGCCTGCTATCATCAATGGTGCAGGTGCGTTACCCTGCCATAGGCACAGCATGCTGGCATACCTGCATGCCAGACTGCTGTGACACAGGCTGTGCACCCCTGCACCCTGTATCACTGGCGCGGGAGTTGTTGGCCCAGCCTGCATGCTGCTGCAGTGCCTGTAGGCTGGTGTCAGAGGTGGATGGTCCCTCCTCCATGTCCAGCAGGTCTGCCTCACTGTCTGGACCCACCACCACCACCGTCTCCTGCAGACGAACAGGATCTGTAACAGAAAGAGAGTACATGTGAGTGCATGTGAACAACAGCCCCCAACAACATCACCATGTCATACTCTGCAGTGATGGGCTTCCACCTGTCTGGAATCCTCCACCTGGAATACCCAATGGCACTCGGCTGCATGGCGCGACCAGTGTCTCCTCTGTAGGGGTCAGCTGCAACACCACTGGTGGGCCCCCACCAGTGCCAGCCGCGATGCCACCCTGAGGCTGCCACCTTCTCCTTCAGCCTCCTGCGGTCAGTCCCCATCTTCTTCCGGCATTCCTGCACGGAGAGCTGGTGGCTTCCGTGCAGGTTGACGGCCCGAGCTACCCCCTCCCATGCAGCTGCAGGCTCCTGAGGGGTGCCCCTCCGTCCACTCAATACTGGCTCATCCTCCAGGTAGGCCTGGAAGAGGGCCTCGGTCTCTGCCGTGGTGAAGTTCGGCCTCCTCCTACACCCGCCATCCATACCCTCAGCCTGGCTCTGGTCAGTCATGGTGATCTGTATGGGTGGAAGTGGACACCTGTCACTGTGCAGTCCACAGCATTTCCCCATGAGCATAGCTGCCGCCCGGGCAGAAGCCTCCGTTTCCTCTCCGCATGGCAGATACTGATAGAAAGGTGCCTTTGTCCCTTTCTAAGTGCCCTTTCATGCTCAGCCCTCAACCTTTATCATCCTCCAGCACCCCTGCCCATGAGCAATGTCCTGAGCATCACAGCATGTAACTCACCTCTCACCTGCAGCAACCAAATCTGGCGGCACAACCCACTGTCACAATTTTATAGCGCAACACATGCAAATGTGGTGTGGCGCAACTTTATGCATGCTAATCGCGCCCGCGCCTTTGAATGGCTGATCGAATGATTTGCATATGTCGGTTGAATATCGCGTATTGCGCTTAGCGCAATCATGGAAGGTCCGCTGAGCCGATGGCGCATGTTTGTGGCTGTGTAAGCTGCATTGGCGCATGCCCAGACAGGTTACGCAGATAAGGCCGATCGCGCTGCAGACCTGCTGGCAGCGATAGGTGATTCAGGCATGGCCACCATTGTGCCAGTGGCGCTACAGCACTGGGCACTATATGGCGCTGTGGCACTTCTGCGCGATAGTTCACTGTGGCACTGGTGCTCTGCTTGGCAGTCGCATAGGATGCCTATACGTCCTATGGTGCTGTGCATAGCCTTGCGTCATTGCCGTGACCTTGTGTATGCCCTCTGACCCCGGCGCTGTTGGCATGCCATGTGTACGTCCCTATTGCGCTGTCTGGTGACAGCGCCATGTAAGTGACGGGCGCTTGTTCGAACAGCGTGATTGGAGCCTGTGTTGGTCTATTGCGCAACAACTCCACGGGTTACGCGCGCAGGGCACCATATTGCCTGCTGTAAAGTTGGTGCCATGGCTAGGAGGAGGGCGGTGTCCTGGAGCCAGCTTGAGTGGCCAACCTGGTGGGCCTGGTGGAGCCCACTGTGAGGCACTGTATGGTGAGGCCCCCTCACCATGCCTAGAACCCATGTGTGGCAGCAAGTGGCCACTGACCTGGTGAGGTCACTGGCGGGCCGGTCTGCACAGCAGTGCAGCACCAGTACAGTGACCTCCGCCCGGAGGGAGCTGGAACCATTGACAGCCGGGCCGCGCTCACGTGTTGTGGTGGGCGCTCCAGGCCAGGTAGGTGCACCATCTATAACCCATATTCCTCTGTAGGGGTGTGTGTGCGTGGGTGGCTGTGCATAGGTGTGTCAGTGTGTGCAGCTGTGCGATGGATGGTTATGGCTGTGTGGGCAGGCACTCTCACTGGGGCAGGGGCACTCTGCTTTTGAGTCACACTGATGTTTGTCTCAACATATGTCTCCCACAGGCGGATTGTGAGGACACAGGACCAGGGTGATGTGGGCCATGCCAGGCCCCGGTGCCAGGGGTGTTGTGCCACAGCAGCAGCAGCAGCAGCAGCAGCATCAGACCCAGCTGCTGGAGGAGTGTGAGTATCATTACTATGGATGCTATTGCATGCTGGGGGCAAGACCACCAGCCATGTGGGACACAACCAAGGGGGAGTCATGGTTCCACTATACAAAACACTAGTGAGTCCCACACTGGAGTACAGTGTACAGTTCCGGAGACCATACCCATGTATGGACATGGACTGGGTGAGAGGATTCAGAGGAGGGCGACATGGATGGTGCATGGATTGCATCACAAGTCCCTATGCAGACAGGTTGACGGAACTGAACATGTACTCTGGAGGGAGGAGGGTGGGATATGATGGGGACATACAAGCATCCCACAGGGGAAACAGAGTGCAGGAAAACAATATTTGTAAGCGTAAAGGATGTTCCAGGACTAGAGGGCATGGGATGCAGTTGGAGGGGGGTCGTTTAAGAGGAAACATGAGAAAGTATTTCTTCACAGGATGGGTGGTGGACAAGTGGAACACCCTGCCAGAGGAAGTGGTGGGGGCTGACTTGGTCACAGGATTCATGAATGCATGGGTTAGCCATGAAGGAATTCTGGAGGTCAGGGGTGAGGGGGAACGGACTTATGGGACAACAGAGTGAGCGTACAAGGTCAAATGGACAGACTGGGTGTCCCATAGGCCCTTATCTGCCGACACTGTCTATGTATCCATGTATGTAGGCATGACACAGGTGACCTGCATCACAGTGCAGCATCCACGGCACATCTGTGTTGCCATCACAGGTGGTCCAGGCATGCACTGGGCACATAGCTGTGTAACTGGCATCGCACCATGTTGCCACATCACTTGCCAGCCTAGTTTGTACTGTGATTGGCGTGGGCAGTGTGTGTGGGGCGGTGGTGCGCATAGCTGGTGCCGCCTGTTTGTCGATGGCCATGTGCATGTTCACTGTGGGGGTGCATGCCATCACAGGTGTGGGACATTGGGTTATATGGCTTGCAGGTTGGGTGGTGTTCAGGGTTGTGGTCAGTCTCAGCCATTGACTGTGTTCCCATTTTCCTAGGCCTCGAGGTACTCAGGAGGATTGAGAGGGGTATTCGGCACCTCACCCAGGTGTCACAGGAGAACCAGGCGATACTGCAGGCCACACAGCGCCATGGTTCCAGGAGGTGGAGGCACAGGACGGGACACCAGCAGGGGGAAGACCGGCAGCCAGCTGAGCCATAGGCCACATTCCCTTCCCACTTCTCCCATCCCTATCACCCTGCCTTCCCTCTCCAGGTTTTTATTCCCTCCCCCTTGAACACCCCTGCCTTTTACCCATCCCCACTTGTACATAGTTTCACCTGTTTATGTTTATATGTTGATCTTTTAAATATACATTTCTATTTTGATACGACTGCTGTGTTGGTCTCTGATTTGCAACTGGCTATGGGTGCTCCGTTGCAGGGTGTACATGCCATCTGGGCTGGTATGGTCCTGGTATATGTGTGTGTGTTTGTGTGTCCATGGGGAGGTATCACCAGCATGGCATTGACGTTCTGTTGGTCTTGCCGTCTGCTCACCACTGCTGGGTGCACAGGGTGAGGTCTGGCTGGTATGCTTCTCTGCAGCATGGGGTTGGCCGTGTGGCAGGGGGATGCATGGTGTTCCTGCAGTGCCAGTCACTGCACATGAGCCAGTGTCTTGGGGTCACGGTTGCACGATTGTGCTGTGCGTGCAAGGGGCTGATGTGCACTGTGGTTGTCAACCCCCTGTGTGGCACTCTCTGCCTGCCAGTGGTTGTGCTGGGGTGTCATGGCTCTGCTATGCATTGTGGCTTGTCCCCATGGGCACGTGGATCATCCGTCCTACCTCCAGTGATGCTGTGCTTGGGTGTGCGGTGTGGTGTGGGTTCTGCAGTGTGTTCCTGTGCCCATGTGTGGCATGGCTGGCGGTGGGCCCCAGCCTGCCTCCTGGATGTGCAGTTCCATTGCTCTGGGGGGCTGTGCTTGCGCTATGGCAGCTCTGGAATGCTCAGCTGAGCTTCCATGGTTGCGCCATAGCGCAGCATTTTGGCTCAGCTTCTCCTTCCTGGTTGCGTGATGGCGCAGTATGTGCGATATTGAGACGTTGGTTGCTTGCTCAATTTGCTCTGCTCCATGTTTGAATATCGTACCTGTTGCGCAATTGCGCAACTGGTTTGTGCTTGCTCCTGCTGTTGCGCTACTTTTGAGCGCAGTTTGAATATCTGGGCCTCGGTATGCATGCCACATTTTGTGTATATACCTGCAAAAGCAGTGGAACAACAAACACCCAAATACTTTAAAAATATTCACAAAATTTAACAAATAGTGAAACTGTGAAATTATGAACTCCATAACTCATAATTTACTTAACTGTCTACCTCCCTATTTTGCAGTTTATAAGACCCCCTTCAAGAAGGTGTGCATATCAGTTTTCAAGCATCTAGTTCCAAAGGTACAGGTTGTAAGCCAAGAAATATTTCTGGACATTTTTACAAAAATAATAACTTGCCAAACTTTTGAATCCCTATAAATTCCATATCTCTCATCAAAATGTCATGCAGCTTGGCATCCCCTTAGGACCCCTTCTTTAAAAAAAATTAAGAATACCAAACTTCAGGTTTCTAACTGTATGAATGATAGGGTTATGAGTGACCAATTAAATAATTTAGAAACAGTTTGTGAAAGTCCATGAAATTTACAGACTTAAGTGAAAGTTCCACAAAAGCAGAATTTTCTAATTTCTTCCAGCTCTAGTCCTGGTGATACTGAAAAGTAATGGCTGGAAGGTTAGCCAATAGTACATTTGCTCTTTGCAGGTCCAGAAACCCATCATGGTCCCTGAGCACCTGTAGCATATTTCCTTTAAACCATTTCTAGATGATAGCACTTATGAAGTTTAGTTGCATAACTCAAATTTTTAGTTCCCAATACTTTCCACTTCCCAGTTGGACAGACTATGCCTAAGTTCCTTGAATTCTTAACTGCTTTTGATCCCCTCAAGCATTTTCACCACAATCCCGTCACCTATGGTCGAACTTCCCAAAGGAATGGCTTTTCCCTTGCACAACATACAGAATCATGCCCTTCGGCATTCTGTTAAAGAATATAGATTTCTATTATGGGTGATTATTTAGGCCCTCTGCTTCTCAGTCCCCCCCCCATTTGTGGATCACACCCATATCTGTGCATTGGATCCTATTCCTCTCCAAGAAGGGGAGTGCAAACATGAATCTCATTGTCTGGACTCTGCTGTATGGCAGTCACCACCCAACTTGATGCTCTGGGGTGTCCTTCCAATAGCTATAGTGGAAGAAGCCATGCCTCCCCAAACAATTGGGGCCTGACAAACACCCAAGGGATGGTAGCAATCCCACAGTGGGGGTGTCCATCACCAGGTACTTGCTAAGTATCTTGTGGAATCCAGAGGAACTCAAAAAAAGAAATCTCTGGTACTAGGATGCTCCCCATTTATGCCCACTCCCAGAATAAACCGACAGTTAACTCTCTAAATGGGTAAACACAAGGACATACTAGAACACCCAGATTGAGAAGGGGTTACACTTGTAATTGGATATCCTTTTAGAACTAGCACTTGTTTATTATATTGTACTGCATTCAATATTAAGCACTATTTATACCCTGCTTGATTTACTCTGGGAAAAAATTTCAGTTTGACTATGGGACTGATTCTTCAGAAGTGAGGGTACATGATACAAGGTTACTGTAGCAACAGTTGCAGAACTGTAAATATTGAAAGCAGTACCCAGAAAGAAATGCATATATCAAAGTGAGAGGACATGGGAAAATGACCAGTGGTGTACCTCAGGGCTCAGTACTGGGACTAGTCCTTTTCAGTGTCTTTATAAGTGACACTGAAGAAGAAATGGAAGGGAATGTGCAGAGGGCACCACAATCTGCAATAAGGATGATACTCCAGAGGGTGTGGAGAGAATGAGTAGACCTCCAAAAAAACTCAAGGAGTGGTCGAGGGTATGGTAGCTGGGTTTCAATGTGAAGAAGTGCAAAATCATGCACTTAGGCACAGAAATGCAGAGGCAGTATATAAAAGGGGTTTAGAGGTATTGATGGTCACTAAACAGGAAAGGGACCTTGGGGTTATCATATCTGGTGACATCAAGGTGGTGAGGCAGTGCAACAAGGCAGTAGGTAGGGCCAGCAGTATGCTGGTGTGCATAGGGATGGTAATCACAAGCTGAAGAGAGAGGTGATGTTACCATTGTATTGATCATTGGTGAAATCCCACCTGGAGTAGTGTGTCCAGTTCTAGAGGAAACATCTCAGGGAGGACATAGACTGGGTAGAGGCTGTCCAGAGGAGGGCAACTAAAATGGTGCAGGGACTGCATCATAAGCCCTATAAGGAGAAATTGAGAGATGTCAATATGTTTTATTTATTTATTTATTTATTGCAAGAAATCGGAATTACAATCCTTTGAGTCATTGACTCCTTTGCAAAGGCTCCATGTCAGTAAGAAATAGAAAGGAAACTACACAGAGGTAACACATGTAAGTTACTGAAACTTAAGCATTTGGTACAGGAATTAACATTTAACAACATTTTACACAGTACAAACTGAAACAATTGGTACAAAACTTAAAACATTAGTCACAGTGTACAATGAAGGGTTACGTCAGCAAGGATCAAAAGAAGGTCTCAGGTCAATACTTATGTACATATTGAACAGTTGTTCAGTTACAGAAGGTCTTACAAAATAGGCCCAGAGTCATGATATATTACATTGAGAAGTTGAGGAACCAAACCTTTGGCCAAGAGAAGAGCAAGTCCCTATGCCGTGGCTATGTAATTTTTGTAGCTCTGGATCCTGCTTGTAACAAGGTATTGTATGCATGAAGCAGCTCTAAGAGGAAAACTTATATACAGTCACATGTTGCAGAGTTGAGGAGTGACTTTAGGCCAGTTTTAAACTGACCCAAACTGGCTGTATGGGGGATTGTGGGTGGTAGGTTGTTTAGCCACAGAGGGGCACGATAACAGAAAGACCGCTGCGCAAGGGAGGTTCTACAGTGGGGTACTACAGGCGGGTATTAGGTGAGGTCTTGGTGTTCTCCTGAGAGAGGCTGTTTGAATTCAGAGGGTGGAGGCTTATCGGTGCTGGTTTGCAATGTATCTTTTGCTAGAGACAGGTGTGATACTTAACCCTATTTTGGAGGTTTAGCCAGCCTGTAGATTTGTAAAGCTCACAAGTATGGGTTAACCTGTTACAGTTTGAGACCAGACGGCAGGCTTTATTGAGGGTGAAGTTGATGCTGCGCAGGGCAGTATGGTCAGCAGACCCATAAATTACTATGCCATAGTCCACCAAGGGAAGTATTGAAGAGGGCACTGCCAGATGCAATGCCTGCAGAGGAATGCAGTACCTATGTCTGTATAGGATCCCCAACCTGGTGTTAACAGAGGTAGACACTTGTTGAATGTGAGCATGATATGTGAGGGAGGTGTCCATCCTGACTCCCAGGTAATTGAAGCGGTAGACCTGGTCCAGTGCAGTGCCACAGGAGTCTGAGATGATTAGCGGTGCATTAAGAGTGGGTTTTGTCAGTGGGCAAAAATCATTGATTTAGTTTTTTTTATAGTTAATTACTAGACGGTGTTCAGAGAACCAGGTTTCAAGTTCTTTAAAGAAAACCTGGAGAGCAGATTGAAGGGTGTTGAGATGGTGATGTTTCCAGAAGACCACAGCATCATCAGCGTACAGCAGTAGCTTCCTGCTACAGGATTGGGGGAGGGAGTTCAGAAAGAGGGTGAATAGCAATGGGCCTAGAATAGATCCTTGTGGAATATGTACACCATGCAAGAGAAAAGGGAGCGGGGGACAAGATAGAGAACTGTAAGTACCTCACAGGAGAGTGAACAAGGTACAGGAAGGAGTATTTTTCAGAAGAGAAGGTGCACAAGAATAATGGGGCATGCAATGAAGCTGGAAGGAGTGAAATGTAGGAGGAATATGAGGAAGTTCTTATTCACTGAAAGAGTGATGGATGTATGGAATAGTCTTCCAGTGGAGGTGGTGGGGATAGGCACAAAGGAATCTTTGTAGAAAAGCTGGTGGGGGTGAGCTGGAAATCATGTAGGGTCTCTGGTGACAGTATATGCAAGGACAAAATGGGCAGACTGAAAGAACTAAGTGGTCCTTATATGCCATCAAATTCTGTGTTTCTGTGCTACGTTATCCTTAATATAAAACCCAGGTTCCACTGAAAATAATGAGGTTTAGATATTGGATAGTACTTCCTGCCATCAGGTAAAAAACTAAAATAGGAGTAGCACCAAAAACTAAATTTTTCTAAGCACAGAGTAGAGTCACATGGTGACTTACAGAAGTAAGACTTACAATATTTGGAAGCAAAGAGAGAACAAAGAACTTTTGTGAACAACCACTGACTAAGGGGAATGTAACATGTATAGGAGAGCCAACCTACCAGTCTCCAAAGGTACAGTGATACAAAACTGTAAGGGAAGAACTGTGTGACAGTGAAAAAGGAACAAATAATATCACTGTTATTAATATCAGTTCTCACCAGCAGGAGCATGAAACCTGGAAATATAAATCGAATCCAGTGACACTGCAAATTCAAAGTCAGAGTATTATCAAAAACCTTCTTCTATGTATTTGCACAATATGATCAAATGTCATTTCCCATGTGCATTTTGTATAATGTTGAAAAGAGACAGAATAATATAGAAATCCTTATGCATTACATTGGGGGCTCTCATATCCCATTTGAGAATATGGTATATAGGAGCTCACTAGTAATAAGCAAGGATGTTATCTGTATATCCGTAAATATCTGTTTTTTTTTAATTGCACCTTATTAATACTCTTATGGTTATGGGTTGAGTCTAGACCCTGACTCATATAGGCTAAGAACAAAATGTTACCCTTTCTCATCTCATCTTTTGCACACATTGAACCTTTGTGTCACTAGAAGTATGAATAGTAGCTAGTAGTAATGTAAGAGTCTGGATAGCAAGGGTGAGATGGCGTGGTGAGGGTGGGAAGTCGGGAAGGCTGGGGGGCTTATGAGGGGCTGTAGTTGATGGAGTGGGATTTGAGTGGTGAAGGGGGGCGGTCAGGCATCCTCTTGTGTTTACAAGCACTGTAAAACACTGAGAGCAGGTAACAGCAGGTGAGATCTCATGGACGAGATTTACCACAAAATCTTGTCTGCCATTATTATGAGTCAAGATTCACACTCGCTCCAGAATTACTCCCTAATGAATTAGCATTATCCACAAAATGCTGGATTTTGTGGCAAGAAAATAAACCAAGATACATGAACATGATTTGTTTTACAAAGCTGCTTTTCTTCAATAGAGTTCCATGATTTTGTCTTATGACCAGCTCCAACCCTGTCTCATTTGAGTAGAGTGATAGTCAGAAAAAAAATGTGTGATTAACTGGGAATTTTGCTTTCTGGACCAGTAGCCTGCTGTACCAAGGAACCCCCACAACAACAACATACTGTCATTCCTTGGGGTATCCTGCTATCCTTTTGATGCAAATGTTAAATAAATAAATAAATATTCAGCTGTGAGTTAAACAAAATCCTAATAGCTGAATACAGGCATGAGGTGAACCATTCCTATATCTTATACCTAATACTGCAGACAGATCACTCAGAGAAAATACAGTACCTGAAGGTACAGCAGAGCCAGCCACAATACAATGCAATAACCTGCAGCAAACGACCATCACAAAATATTACATGATAAAATGGCTTAACTGCCATTGAATTTCACTGTTCTGCAACATTTTGTGACATAGTGCAGCATTACTGCATTGCATCCTGGCTGGCACTGTTGTATAATGATGGTAGGGCAAAACTGAAAAGGTCAAAAGTACCTAAAATAGAGAGGGGAGAAATGCAGTGCTTTGTTGCTTGACAGTGGAGGTGAGGAGCAGAGATGTTGCGAAGTTTTACTTTGCCGACGAAGTTGCAGAATTTGCCTTTGTGAAAAACTTCACTAATTGCCCACTTTACTACTTCCCATATAATTTTTCTGGGGAAGAGGCAGTTATAATGTATAAGACTTTGTCTGAAAAAAGAGGCACTTCATCCCCTGAAAACATCACAAAGCCAACACTTCACGAATTTGGCAAACTTTACAAATTAATTTGTAAAGTGAAGTTTGCCAACTTAACACATCTCTGGTGAGAAACATGGCAAACAAGCAGGATGAGCTGAATGCTTTACCTCTTAGTGTAAGTGGAAGACCAAGGACCCCCACAAAGCTTTTTCCTGAATCACAGTTTATGTAAATCCCACAGTGTTGTGAGTTTCACAGGACAAGCAGGTAACAAAGAAACCCATACAATACCATACAATTCAATGGGTATTATTTTAAGCAACAGACTTGAAAAGAAATAACAAATAAGCAATTAGCAAGTAATTAAGCAACAGTCTTTTTCAAATACATGTGCACCAGTGCACTCTTGTTACAAGAACATAACACTGCTGACAGTCTTTGGCATCCCCTGAAGGGGGGGAGGGTTGCTGGAAAGGTTATGTTCTTTGAATAGTTCCTTTTTAGCTGATACCCTCAGTACATCTGTCCCAATTTCAGCTTGACTTATAACTAATCCAGTTGATGACAGTTTATGTAGTTCTTAGCAGAACATGTGCACACACATTAGCCACTCAATGAGCCATCATCCCCCTACATAAAATCTCACTCCCAGCCCTTTTAGTCTCTTGCCAAAGATGAGATGTTAGCTAGGGAGTTTGTCTGGTATGGGATAGCAGTTATTGACACATTTGTTTTTATCTGATCAGTGGGGGTGGTGGGGGAAGTGATGCTTGCTAACATTCTCTCCCTCGATGGTCCGACCCAGTGTAGATGTTTGGAGCTGGTGGGAGTCCTGTTCCTACACGACCTGCCACATCATGATTTTGAGGCATGGTAGGCAGCAGAAGATTCTGCATGTTGTTGTCTTTCTCCTGTGGCCCCAGTTGCTGCAGAAAGACTTGCAGCTTACAGATGATGGTATCAGATGTTAAGCAATATCACATCTGTGGGATACATCCAAGAGTCCTGAAGGAACTGGCAGAGGTCCTGGCGGCACCTTTGACTGACTTGTTCAATACCTCCCTACAGACAGGATGTGTGCCTCTAGACTGGAGGATGGTACATGTGGTGCCCCTTCATAAGAGTGGACCCCTGGGTGAGGTGGGTAATTACAGGCCAGTCAGCCTCACATCCATAGCTGGGAAACTGATGGAGACTATCCTAAAAGAAAGGATGGTGGCATTCTTGGAAGAAAATGGTCTTCAGGATGACCAACAGCATGGGTTCATCTTGGAGAGGTCCTGTCAAACAAACCTGTTTGACTTTTTTGACTGGGTGACTAAGGCACTGGATGGCAGTCAGGCAGTTGATGTCCTATAGCTGGACTTCTGCAAGACCTTTGACTCAGTGCCACATGGGAGATTGACTACTAAGCTAAAGAACCTGGGGGCAGGGGAGAAGCTGGTCAGGTGGATAGGGAACTGGCTGTGGAACAGACAGCAGAGGGTGGTAGTAGGTGGGAAACACTTGACACCCCGAGCAGTCATTAGTGGGGTTCCAGAGGGCTCAGTTCAGGGGCCAATGCTATTTAACATCTTTATAGCTGATATAGCTGTACGGGTTAAGAGCAAGATGAGTCTGTTCACCAACGATACCAAAATACATGTGGTGGTTGACAGTGTCAAAGGAGGGAGGGTACTCCAAGAGGATTTGGAAAGACTTGAGAACTGGTCAGACACTTGGCAGCTGGGTTTCAATGCTAAGAAGTGCAAGGTCATGCACTTCAGAGCCAGAAACCCAGACTACAGTTACCATTTGGGTGGGGAGCAGTTATCCATCTCTGTGGAGGAAAAGGATCTGGGGGTGGCAGTCACAGGGAATATGAATCACTCAGCGTAGTCTAGAAAAGCAGCAGCTGAAGCCAACAAAATGCTGGGGTACATTGCTAGGGGATCATCTCTAGGAGGGAGGAAGTGATCCTGCCACTGTACAAATCATTGGTGAGTCCTCACTTGGAGTACTGTGTGCAATTCTGGTGCCCCTATTTAAAGAAGGACATCAAGCTTTTGAAGGGGGGTCCAGTGGCAGGTGATCAAGATGATTGGGGGATGGGAGAGAAATGACAGAGGCAATATGTCTAATGCCTTTAAGTACTTGAAGGGCATAAATAGAGTTAGTACTGATGGTATGCTTCGATTGAAGGAGAGGATCACGAGAGGGCATAGTCTGAAACTGGAGGGGGATAGGTTCAGGAGGGAGATAAGTAGGCACTACTTCATGGAGAGGGTGGTGCCTGCATGGAACCCACTGCCTGAATAGGTGATCCCTCTGAAATCAGTGGGGAGTTTTAAAAGGGGGTGGGATAGGGTCAAAGGCAGAATATATGTCGGGGGCAGTTGACCAGAGTGGGGAATTCAATTTGGGGAAACAATATGGATAGAGGGGCAAGGGGTGGGGCTACAGCAGTTGTCTGAACTGTGAGCTGCACAACTGAGCAGACACAATAGACTATGAGGCCTTTATCTGCTGGCATGTTCTTTTTTTATAATTCAACTTTATTGAAAGAATAAAATAAGCATCTCGGGTGAGCAATCTGAACTGTATGCACAGAAAACAACACCAAGAACAGGAGCATAAAAACAGATGTCCATAGCAATCATTACCTCTATATAGAAGAATTAACAGTTTAAATAATGCATTGATGTGTATCTATTAAATACAATATTTGAGAACTATCTTTAAAATTACAAGCTCAGGAAATCTACAACACAAAAAGGCAGAACCTAAAGTATAGTTGAATTGTACTCCCGATTACATTAAAGGAAAAAGAAATAATCACCTTAAAAGAAAAAATCTGATTATGGGACAAAGGAGGGGTTGACATTAAGTTGAAAATAAACCCAAGGCCTCCATCTCTCCTGACCAGCACTTTCTAAATTGAGGTATTTAAAAGAGGTTTTCTCCACACTGTAGATAAAATTGACTATTTCATACCAGCAAAGTTGGCTTGGAATTTGAGATTTAAGCCAATGCTTTATAAGAGCCTTTTTTGCACACAGAATTAATGACAGATGCAGCTTAGCCTGACATTTAAAAAGTTTTGGAAGGGCAGAGGATATGGTCAATAGAACTAATTTGGGTATCCGATTCAATTGTGGAGAGAAAATCTGCTGGAGGTCTCTTAAAACTGCTTTCCAGAACAACCTCAGGTTTGGACAACTCCAAAATATATGTTCCTGATCTACTAAAGACTCACCACACTGCCACCAACATTAGACAAACTGCGAGCCCTTAGACTTGGCAACTCTCACTGGTGTTAAAAAGAACCTGGAACAACATTTCCAGGAAAATTCCTACAGGTATGGGGAGGATGATGCCTTAAAACTCACCAAAGTTGAGGTGTGAGGTGTACCACTCCTCCCAAGAGCAAGGCTGTCCTAATTCCTGCTCTCAACTGACAAAAATCTAGCTGTCTCCAGCTTAGAAGTTTGGATATCCAAGTACACAGATCCTATTAGATGCTCAGTGTCATCCCTCATTGTGCTTAAATAATTACCCTTATCCCCAGGGAGCTCAAAGAAAATGACAAAAGATCAGTAAAAGGCAAAAAATGTAGGTAGGATCAAAGTTGGAGAAAGCTAAAATGGTCTGAGCATGACAGTCCATACTGTGTTTGAAGTTGAGCAAAGGAGAGCTGACCCCAAGCATCAAACAACTGATGGTAGAATTCTAACCTCAGTCTGGCCCACTTCCAAAGCAATAGGGTTGATTTGTTAGATGGGTTGGTCTCATCCCATGCCATTGCCATCACCAGCAAACGCTCCTCTGTAAGGAAAAACTTTGCATGACCACTCCATGAATTAACCACCACCACAGTATATGTATAAAGAAGTGACCCCATTAACTGAGAGGTGGAGACTGCATAAATAATCTAATTTAGATTGTATAGGTCATTCAAAGCAAATTCTATATCTTTCCAGTGGGTCATATAGTTGGGGTTAGTCCAACAGCGCAATATCCACAACTGGGCAGTCTTGGCATATTAGTCTAGATTTGGAAGCCCCACACCTCCTTGAGATGGGGACAGACATAAAAGAGCTGCTTTTATTCTAGGGCGCCATCCATGCCATATGAAATGAAGAATAGATTGTTGCCAATCCCATAGGTACACGTGAGAAGGGACTATTGGGAGTGTCTACAGACAAAATAATATTTTAGGAAGAACTATCATCTGAATCACTTCCATGCACCTTAAAAAAGACAACAGCAGAGTGGACCAAAAATCTAAATTTTTTTTATTGCTTGAGTGCGGGGCTTGAAGTTCAGAAGGTCAACATGTTTAGAGAACTTTGTTAAACCAACCCCAAGGTATTTAATGTAGTTCCTATTCCATCTTACATAAAGTAACTGGAGGATATCATTCGGGGGGAGAGTAATGGTAGGCTATTACCTTCATTTTCAATTTATTCAGACAAAATCCGAAAGGGATTGGAAGTCTTCCAAAAGTCTAAAAAAATGCACAAAGAGATGACATAGGGTTTGTTAGAGATAACAAGATATCAACTGCAAAGAATGCGACCTGATAGTCTCTTTCCCAATTCAGAATACCCGGGATTTGCTGTGAAAGATGAATGTGGGATGCCAGTGGCTCTACATATTATGAAAATAAAATAGGAGATAAAGGGCACCCCTGGCATGTGCCCTGACCTAAAAGGAAAGGGGGTGAAATATAATCATTTACCTTAACATATGCTTTACAATCAGCATATCTCTGTTTCAACATACTAATAAAGATCTGAGGGAAACCAAATGCTTGCAGTGCTGACCAAAGAAAAGGCCATGCCACTCGGTCAAAAGGCCTTCTTCACATCTAGGCTGGCCAGGACCAGGAGACTAGACTGTTTATTTGCATGGTCCAGAAGCAAGTAAGTATGCCAAACATTATCAAACACTTGCCACTTGCACACAAAACCTGCCTGGCCCTGGTCAACCAGGGATGGGAGAAGGCCCTCAAGTCTAGTCGCAAATATAGGCATAAAAAACTTTATAGTCAGCATTGAGCATTGAAATGGGGTGATAAGAATCCAGCCAAAGGGGATTCTTAACCGGTTTCAACAATGTTGCGATAGTTGCATACTTCCAGGATGGGGGAAGTACCTCACCTTCCTGGATCTTCTGCAGAGCCCACAGGGGAAGGGGAGATAAAACCTGCTGCAACTCTTATTTCATAAAAATCAGAAGAAAAAAACATCTGAACCTGGATTCTTCCCAGATTTAGATCACTTGATGGCAATGGAGAGTTCAATGAGAGAAATTGGGGATGTCAAAAGAACCACTTGATGCTCCATTAACCCAGGAAGCTTTACATGCAGCAGAAAAGTGGAAATCTTATTGGGAGTTTGATTAGAAAGCTCCTTGGAGCAAAGCTTTTTGTAATAGTTCGAGAAAATATTAAGTACATCACCAGCACCATGCATATGCTTCCCTGTGGCTGGGTCAAGCAATTTAAGAACTGTCACTGCTGTATGGTATGCCCAAAGATGATGCCCCAGATACCATGAGCCCTTAGGGCCACCCAGATGATAACATTGTCACAGACAGTAGAGTACTTGCTCAGCCTAGAGTGGACTGAGTTGTCTCCCCCTGAGGTTGCCAACTGCAGGTTCTTAACTTCCTGATATAAAACCAATAGTTTTTTCTCCCTCTCCTTCTGCTTAGCTGCAGCATATGATATCAGTTTGCTTCGAATAGTAGCCTTTACTGCATCCCACAATAAACCTTCCATGACATCACCCGTGTCATGGATTTCCAAGACCTCTCTGATTTGTCCCACCAACTCATTAATCAAAGGCTGATCCCTTAAATAAATTAAGTGTAAGTGCCAAAAGGAACAGCATACCGGTTTCAAGGAACTTATGGTACTTAATAACAGTGAGTGGTCAGAGTGATGTAATGGACCCATTTCAATGTGGAGTACATCCCCTAAATGTTCAATAGTGATGAAGAAATAGTCCAGTCTTGTTGAACTTCCATGTCTAGCTGAATAATGGGACTAAGAATGCTCTTTAGAATGAAGGCAGCACCATACATCAACTAATCCAAGATGCTGAAGCATGTGGAGAATCTACTTGGGAATACTAGAATGGCGGTAAGCTTTGGGCTTAGAAGCATCTAAACTAGGGTTTAAAGTAATATTCAAATCACCACCCCAAAGCAGTCTGCCTTTCACCGTGGAAGTTAAAGAAAAGAAAGCAGTGAAGACAGATTTTTTAGTTGCTGTCAAAAAATATGTATTAACTAGTGTGATCTCCTTGCCATATAGAAGCCCAGTTACAAGAATGTATCTCCCTGCTGGATCGGATACACTGTCACGTACCTCTAAAGGTAGGCCCCATCGACACAAAATGAGTACCCCTCAGCGCCTCCCTGTAGCATGCGAAGCATAAAACATCTTTTTAAACCCCAACTTTAAGAATTTTTCATGCTCTACAGATGATAGGTGAGTCTCTTGAAACAAATCAGGTCCGCCCTTTGCTGGCGACAGTAGTGGAGAATTCTATATCTTTTCACTGGACTGGTGATAACATTTACATTATATGATACTATCTTTAAATTTTGCGCCATCCCTCTTATTATATAAAAGACTTAATTTAATTCCAGGTATAATACTTTCTTGTAGGGCACTTCCGTAGGGTGATAAGAGAATTTGCAGATAAAAGAACCAGTACCAGTGCACCAATAAAGAATACAGGCTCTTCTCGAGGCTAACAGTACAAAGGCACATACTATATTTAATAGAGTTATCCAACCTGAGGTTAGCAAATTGTACCCTTTTGCATGGAGAGCCTTGGGAAAATATGAAGAAAACATACATATATATTCCTCAATTTGGAGAGATTTGTTTTGCCAAGCAACCAATCATCCAAAAACAGTAAATATAGTGGGCTCATGTCTATTTGAACTGCTCACCATAATAATTAACCTCTGAGATATAGAAGAGAACGTTAACTGATGAAGGAAACAAGGTATTAAAAGAACAGGTAAACAGGATTATCCAGAACTCGGGTAAATATCTAAAATAGATACCACAATCGAAGAACCTAAGAATAAACTTCAAATAAATATGAAATCTAACTGCTGCAAGAGTCCATGGTATTTTTGTTTGTTGTTGCTGAAAAAATTCAGTTTAACATTGACAAAAAAAAGAACATAAATTGCACTGTTCATAGTACAATGATAAATAGCAATTAACCAGCAACATCAAAAACAAAAGAAGTCTGCTCCTCAGGCAGAACAGTACCCTGTAGATAATAATTGAGACTGTAGGGTAGACTGAAATAAAATCATTTGGGCTTCCAAGGTGGGGAGCCAAATTAAGAAAGGAGCTCCTAGGTAGCACTTTGACATTTCTAGGTGCCACTGGGGAACTGATGATGTTAATAATTACCCCAAGGTTCAAAATGAACCAATAAAACATTTGTGGGAATGGGCTGCTCAAAGTTAATGACCCACCTGGACAGAGAGTGTAAATATAACCCAGTATGAAGAACAGGGCAATAAAGATACAAATGTCATCCTTCTCCTCCCCTCCCCGCCCCTTGATGAAACAAAAACCCAGAAAGTATAGAGCCAATTAAGTACAACAACTAGCCCTGACCCTAACCACACATATGCCAAATATGTCTGGCAGGCAAATGGAAAAAGGACTGAGTAAGGAGAGAAAATCATTACTTCTCCACCAGCCAGCCTACCTGATGTCCCAAGAAACTGATATTCTATTTTTATGGACTAACTGAGAAGGTTCCCCACCCACCCAGCCCATGAATCTAACACCCCCATCACTATGAATAGAGCCAGATGTTAATGCTAAAAAGTTAAAAAATGAGAGTTCCCCTCATCTCAGATCTGACTCCTTCAGTTCCACAGCAAATGAGTATAAACTGCCCTCATACAAAGTGGGGACCATTATTTTTGAAACAACATGAAACATGTCTTAATAAAATTAAAAAGGGTGGAAACAGAAGTGGTCAAAGCCACCAACTTGCAAGATAAATACTTACTACAGAACCGATCGCCTCTCTCCCATCACACCCAATATGCTCTGTACCACCTCAAGAATGGCAACCCCTTAGCATACCAAATATAGGAATATTGAGAAGCTCAATATCTTCCCTTCAGGGAGCCCCCTCTTTCCCTCAGTCCTCTTAATAACAAACAAAGCTACTTACAGGTGTGCATCAAAGCACGATCACAGAGACAACTGGATAAACTGTTTCCAGCGTAATTTCCTATCTCTGAAGCTGCATCAAACATTCCAAAAAGCCACTGTTACAGAGGTTCGGGAGCAGAAGGCTGTTTCCATTCCTAATAACCACCATATCCTGCTAATAAAGGAGAAGAGAGATGAAGTTGAAAAGGAGGCAGAAAAGGGGAAGGGAGGGAATCAAAAGTCCAAGAGCATGTAGGGAAGAAAAAATAAAAAGATAAGAAGCCATGAAGAAAAAAAGAAAGGGAAATTAGAAAAGAGCCATGAGTAGAAGGGGGATCTAGTAAACCAGAAAGAAAGCAGATGTACTTAAAAATTCAAAAAAAGTCCCAAAACACTTAAGGGAGGATACAAAGCAAGACAGGGAATAAGGGAAAAGAGGAGCACCTGCAGAAGAAGAAAAAATGGGCAATCATGAAAAATAAACAATAAAAGGTCCCAAGCAGTACAAGCAAATATCCTGATGCCGTGGCCATATTTGGGCCATATTTGGGACTAGGCTCTCCTTGTCAAGAGAAAATCCTGGCGAAGCTGAAAGTAAAGCTCCATCAAGTCCAACATAGGCAGTATGGGCTGATGAAGACAGAAATTCCTCTCCCAAAGATGTCGATGTTTCCTAGGAAGTGTCAACTAGGTCAAGTAGAGTCCTCCCTCCGAAAAGCTTAAAGCATGATTTTGAAATCTTGGAGAGCAGTTTCTGTGCATCTCTTTTTTACTGGAGGGACAGCCTTTTGAACATTTATCCTTTTGTAAGGATCTTTTATCCCTTGCATCTGAGGGGGCACAATTTAAAGTTAGAGGGGGAACGGCTCAGGAGTAATGTGAGGAAATTCTTTTTCATGGAGAGAGTGGTGGACGCATGGAACCGCCTTCCTGGAGAGGTTGTGGGGTCTAAAACAGTGGGGAAATTCAAACATGCATGGGACAGACATAAGGCAATTATAGTGGGGGGTTGCAGGAAGTAGGCTGTTGGTTAACTAGAATCTGCAGCTTATCCAATAGGTAGGGAAATGGGCAGACTGGGTGGGCCAAGTGGTCCTTATCTGCCATCAAAGTCTATGTTTCTATATTTCTATCTCCACAGATTCATCTGGAGGGAGACGTTTTCTGGCGGCCAACTCCTGAGCTGCTGATTCGGGTTCATCAAAAACCTTTGAACCATTGGCAAAATGAATCTGAAGTCGGGCTGGGTACAGGGTTGAAAATTCTACATTATGAGCCCATAGAACTTTGAGAATATGGAGCGTTGACTCTATGCTTCTGTTGTAGAGCCAGAGAGTAATCATAATCAAAGAAGACATGGGACCCTTTGTAGGTCAGCGGACCACTGTGCCAGGCCCATTGCAGCAATTCCTGCTTTATTGCAAAGTTATAAAATCGAAGCACAATTGATCTGAGTCACTGGTTCTGGGATGAGGGCTTCTGGGCCAGTGATCTATGAGCCCTCTTGATCAGGAGCGTGGATAAATCAGCCACATCTAGAACAGATGCTAGAAATGACTGCGGGAAAGGAATCATACCCCCAATCCCACAGTCTCTTCCAGGACCCCATATACCCTCAAGTTATTTCTTCTGGAGTGATTCTCTGGGTCCTTGCATTGCTCCGTTAATACCTGGCAGTCTTGTGGGACCTGAAACAGAACTCACTCTAAACAATCCAGCCGGGTGTCGGATTTGGAGGCATGAGTGGTAAGTTCAACTACTTCAACTACTCTGCTATCCAAAGATTGCATAGGGACCCTTAGCTCCTCAAAAACTGATCTGGTCTCCTGACAAATTTCCTTTAATTCTTGTAGTATGGCCAATATGTTAGGGTCAGAAGTAGGCTGTTGTGGTGACCCAGACTCTGCCACAGTATCCAGAAGGTTCTCTCGCTGTGGCCCAGGTACCACTTCAATACTACTGGAGGCTGCAGAGGAGAGTAATTTCCCTCTTCTCGTTTTGCCCATATAGTCATGAAACACCTCGTAGTAGAAATGTATAGATTAAATGAGAAAAAAATTGGTTTACAAGGCAGCATTTGGCAGCTCTTCCCAGAGCAGTGAATCTAGTCAGCCATCCCCAGAAGAAGTGGAACCGGAAGTCTATCTGCTGGCATTTTCGTATATTCATATGTTCATATGTTGACAGCGTTAGATATTGAAATACCATCTTGATGGTATTGTTGTTCAGACATACCACATCTCTTGATGGCATGAGGTGTTCAGAATACCATAGTTCTTGATGGCATGAAAGGTTCAGAATAACAATCTCTCTTGAGAAATGGTCATATTTTCATACAGTACATTTTACACAGCAAACACTTTTCATCTGACATCATCAGATGCTAAGACTGTTAAGCTGAATGTTGCTTATATTTCAGCTAGGAACATTTGATGAACATGTTTTTGCATATCCTTGAAGAGTAGAAATTATAATGCAAAAGCTTGCAAAAAAACTAATCAGGCAGTTCCAACCTACAGAAATGGCAGGTTGGTTTTTAGCAGAAATAGTGGCCCATGCCCATAATTCAAATTCAGACTTGACTTGAAAATATGTGACCTTATATTGCCCATATATGCCCTCACCTGGAATCATTAAGACGTTAAAATCATCTTCACGATTACAACCAACTACATTAAATACAAACTTGATATTAATCACATATATTATTGAGAACAGTTATCAGACAATTTCAAAATTGCAACATGTAACATCAATTGCACTTTAACTATCAACCATCTTGAATTTTCTCTCTAGCATTCCCTGATGATCCAAGAAGACAGGTGACATATATGTTTCAGACTGGCTGTATTAGTGAAAGCGATACCTTACTAAACCTATCACTAGCAAATTCATCTAAAAAAACCCACAAAGGACTCTTTTCATACCCAACAGCTTTGCCAACTTATACTATTACTAGTACCTTGGTGATACCATTAACACTGAATTATACTAGCATGGTAGTAAGCGTGACCTATCTCATGGTGTAACTGCTTACCCACCTGGGGGTAAGTAGTCAAAGTGCCTGAACAAACCTTGACTACAGCCTTTGCGTGCTGCAAGACCAGTTCACCTGACCTTTGTTTAGCACATAGTCAACTGTTGTAACATCTGTGCACTTGTCAGTAAACTGACAATGGTAGTTACAGAACCCTGAGGTTATGCAACCGGAACCAATATTCCTTTGCATGCAGAGGCCCTCTGGCCCTATCTTCCCTCTCCCAGCACCATGGACTTCCAATCAGAGGTCAACCGCACCTGCTCCTTGTGGGTTAGTTTCTCAGTACAGCTGTCGAGTTAGACATCCGTGGCTATGAAGTACCTTAGATTCTGCTAGCTTGGCCAAACTCTGCTCAATGCAGGCCATGAGCCATTGGGATAGTGAAACCTGTATATAGTCTATGATCACCCTCCATTTACCTCTGAGTTTAATGGTCCTTTCCAAAAAGTAGAGGTTTTCCTTTACCACTTGTAAGTAATTAGGAAAATATATGGGGTTGCTGTGTATAGGCTGTTTTGAAATGAAAGATGTTAACCTTATTGCCATTAATTCATGTTTGCCACAGTTTAGGATATTCACATATGCTGTCTCCTGGCTATCTGACACTCCCCTTTTTTAACCAGGGAGAGCCAGTGGTGTGTGATTACTTTCATTGAGCCCTTTGCACTTACTTTTCATCCAAAATGTATTGCAATCACTGACCAAGTGAGACTTGGAGTGGTCAGAATCTTGTGCAAAAGTATAGTTGTGAATACCCCTGTTGCCCTGTTTCCTCTGGATGTGTTCAAAACAGCAGAACCACCACTGAAACAGTGGGGTAGAGCAAACATTAGAGAAAGTGATAGCTGTCACTATATACACGTTTAGTATGGTCGTTAGCACTATTGACCTTGTGCCAGGGTATCCACCATGAGAAAGGATGTTGCTCCTTGTGACATCTGCGAATGGCCTTATGTATAGGACTAGTGAGTAACATGGTAGAATAAAGGAGTGCCTGTATGTGGGAGGGAGCTCACAATGTGTTCAATCGCTGGACCCTCCACACTGTATTTCCCAGTAACTAGATTTCCTTTCCTTTAGGCAGGTGATTGCAAAGTATCTGTGAAAGAAACCCTTTTCTTTCAGCTGAAGAAGCCTAATAGTGGAAAAGATTTCATCCCAACCATCCCAAACTCTAAACAGTACCTTTGGAGAAAGATGTACTGTATGCATGTTGCTGGGGACCTGCAGTTTCTGAATAAAGTCAGTGTCACTTTCTCAATTAACATCTGAACGTTCATTGATTAACAATTCTCTCCCTTACTAGCTGAGATAACTTTTTTTTCAAAACGTTCATAGTGCTTGAAGGCCATGTCTGGCAGCCTTGTAACTTACAGAGAGGGAGAAAAAAAATGTCTTCGTTCAAATTCACTTTACATTTGTAGCATAGCATAGTTCAAATCATATGTTAAGATCAGATCTTGTAACTTACCTGGCCCCGTGTTGGGCGCCAATCATGTGAGTGGAATGACCTGGTTTTAGTTACCCCAACCCAAACATGGTAACCAAAGGTGTGGGAGGCAACCTGATTTATTTTATGCTCACTCAAGAGCAAACGTTAATCCCAGTTATAGGACCTCATATGAATTCAACAATGTTGTGTGTGTTGTTGGACAAGAAAGGTTTACAATTGACTGTAGTATATCATTCAAGAGAAAATAATGATCAGTTATTAATTTGGCATTTTATTTAAGCAACACAGGTTGAAAAGGAAAAAGAAAAAATACTACAAAGCAGTTAGCAAGTAATTATGCAAATAGAGTGGTAGCTGTCTGTACACATTAGTACAACCTTTATAGTAACAGTCTTTGGGGAGAGCCTGTTGAATTTGCCTCTTTGCCGCTTGCAACAGTGTGTAAACAGTTTGTACAGCTATTCTTGAGAATCACAACATCAGTCAAAATTGGTATGAGGTAGTATATTGGTGGTAAGCTGGCCTCTGTAGTTGATGAAGCTTGGTAACAGGCAGAGTCAAGATAGTAACACTTTAACAGTTCTAAGCAACTGCTATGTGCACATCTCTGTGCCACTGTTAGCCTTCTGTCCCCCAAGTAACACTTATTTCCAGATCTTTTCACTTATCAAAGATCTAGACATTACATGGGCTATTAGCGTTAAGAAGTATTGTTTGGCAAGGGCTCACAGTCTTAAAACAGTTGTGATACCTGGTTTCAGCTCTGGACTCGGGCATCTTCAGGCAAACGTGAGGTGAATTTTTTCTGGTGGCAATGCCCTGTAGATGGACCCCTGCTTTTAGATACACAGGAAGATGTATGAAGACTGGATGTTCTTTTGTTCCTTTTGTCAGCTGTGGTTTGGTGTTAGGATGTTATGGTATTGTTAGATGTTGAAAATACCACTTGATGAGATGGCACCAAGATGTTCAGAAATGCCACACATGCATTGACATACCCCAGTCTCCTGGTAATCCTTATGTGAGAAAATGTTCCTATATTATACACTACAAAATCCATGCAGCAGCATCCCTCTCCCTATGTCTCCAGATCAAAGGGCGACCACATGTACTTTGTTGACATTCCACCAAGAAACATTTGATAAAGATGTTTTTGCCAAAGTTCACACAATGGAGCTTGAACATTGTTCTAGTTTCTTAGAAATTTCAATACTTTCAATTAGGTAATTAATGATTTACATATAACAAGAGTATCATATCAACATAAGATTAACAGAGCGCTGAAGTCACACAGTTGCTGCAAAAACACATCTCAGTTTTTTTGCAAGGTGCAAATTTTACATTATGTAAAATAAACATTTTGATACTTTTAAAAATTGACTTTGTAACATGATCACTAGAGGGTATTCATGCAGTGCATTAGTGATACACCTGTTTACACACCATTCAGCACTGCTTATTGATTTGTTCCCAAACAATGCACAAGGATAGCAGATTAGGTACCATTGTGGACAGTAACATAACTTGCATGTGAACAAAAATACTTTTGTCCCTTCTACATAGATAAGAACTGGGACAATACAAGGGCAGAGGGAAAACAATAGCATGTTATTCATTCACTTAGCAGTCTAAATCCTGTATGAAAATGAACAAATCAGGTTTAGAATTGGGCCAATCTGGACCCATAGGCCCCACATGACCCTCTCCTGGAATCAGAAAGACACTAAAATTGTCTTTCACAGTTCCACCAAGAACAAAAAATGCAGAAATACAAAGTTGACAGAATACATACATACATATGAACATATGAATAAGCCAGCAGAAGGCCATTTGGTCTATCTAGTCTGCTCGTAATGCAGGGTACACAGCTTGAGCTACTGTACCTGCCCTCCCTCCCCACACCTCCCGTCCTCCCTACCCATGATCCTTACCTTCCCCTATGCTTATCTCAGCCTCTCTTGAAGCTGCCCACTGTCTTCAATGACATATATATATATTAGAGGCAAAAAACTCCATTTAATGCATCAGTTAGGGTTGTTCCACAGCGACAAAAGTGAGGAAATTCGATGTTAGGGTTGAAACCCCCCTTGCACCCCTCTAGCCCACCCCCCAAATGGCATCGGGGTACGTGTTGGGGTCGTCGTTCCTTACTCTCACCCCATCACATGTGGAAAGAAGCTAGAAGATAGGAGAATGGGGTGAGAGTTAGGACCGATGACCCCAACGCGCACCCCAATGCCAGTTGGGGGGGTGGGCTGGAGGGGTGCAAGAGGGTTTCAACCCTAACATCAATTTCCTCACTTTGTCGCTGTGGAACAACCCTAACTGATGCATTAAATGGGTTTTTGCCTCTAATTCCCTTCTTTTGATAATGATAACGAGAAATAGTGAATGTAATGTGGCAGGGGCAGGGGCCCTTGAATCCATGCTCCTGCCACGTGATATCTTGTCACATAGTAACACGGTGCCATAAGCACCAAATGGTAATCGCATGGTGGTATAAAGCAAAACAGAAAGAGAAACAGTACTGTAGACACAAATGGTAAAATAAGCATAAATGCAAATGCAAATGAAAAGAAAGCAAAGGATAACACACATGGTGGGCGTGAGCAAGGGGAGCGATGGGAAGTGAAACTGATGCAGACATAAGCCCAAGCAGTAAGGGTAACAGTAATGTAAGCACACAGGCTGGTTTTCCCAAAAGCTGCATAGAGAAAGACAGTGAGTACAAAGAATGTATGCATAATAATGGGTTTCGAGCAGAAAATGAGGAGTTGGAATACTAAATTGCTTATATCTCAGGAACTGTATGATGTAGAAAAAATGTAAAAGTCATATGATTTATGACTTTCCTGGCTAGTTTTGTACTTAGTCCCCATTAGGGGCTAAGCATTTTTCTGACGAAAAGTCCGTATCTCGCAACATTTCCGAGATACGGGCCCTGAAAGGAGAGGCGAACGCCGTAATGTTATCCTATGGGAAAAAAGAGAAGTTTGGAGTCCCATAACTTTGCCGCCCTGTAATATTTTTTCACCAAACCATGAAAAGGCACATCTGTGGGATGTTGGCTTTCATTACTCCAAATTTCAGTTTAAAAGGCCAAACCGTTATTTTGCAGCAGGGTGGCAAAGAATTCCTGTCATGCAGCGGATGCCGCAATGTATGTCTATGGGAAAAAGTGTCAACTTCAGAGTAATGTAACTTTCCATCCATGCAATATTTTGTCACCAAACCACCAAAAGGCACATCTGTGAGATGTTGGCTGCCTTCCCTTCAAATTTCAGCCCAAACGACTAAACCGTTCATTTGCAGCAGGGTGGCAAAGAATTCCTGTTATTTTGGGCATGGTGTCGCAAAGTAGTGTCGTGATTTGTGAAAGCTTTCACAAAAATTTGCGACACTTTCATGAGTGCGACACTACTTTGTGACACTACTTTTTCCAGAAATTGGAAAAACATATTTCTAGGGTGTTTAACCTCAAAATAAAGACATGCCTAGCATTCTCAGGGTCCGACTAGGTAAACACAAAAATAAATGTGTTAACATGCTAACATACTATTTGCCAGCAGATTAGGCCTTACAGTCTATCGAGTCTGTTCGAACCTCAGATTCCTAGTTGGGTGCCGAGGCCCTCCCCCCCTTGTGTTCCAGAAACCCCTATCATCCATCCCCACCCCCAGGGACAGGCGATCATTTGATACATCCACTTTCTGTGTCTGTCCCACCCTCTCCTGAAGCCCTCCACTGTGGATCTCTGAACCAGCTCGCCAGGCAGTGCATTCCAAGGGTCCATCACCCTCTCAGTGAAAAACCTCCTCCTCTTTTCCTGCCTCACCCTTCCACCTTCCAACTTCAAACCATGCCCTCTGGTGATACCTCCCTGCTTTAGTCTAAAGATCCCCTCCATGTTTACCCTATTTATTCCCTTGAGGTACTTGAAGACCTCAATCATGTCCCCCCCGTCTCTCCTCTCCTCCAATGAAAACAGACAGAGCTCCTCAAGTCTGTCCTCATACGTCAGATCCCCTAGCCCTCGTATCATCTTAGTTGCCCTCCTCTGTACCCTCTCCAGGAGCTGTATGTCCCTCTTCAAGTGTGGTCTCCAGTACTGTACACAGTACTCAAGGTGTGGTCTAACCAGTCCATTGTACAGCAGCAGAATCACTTCTTTGCTCCTAGAGGTGATCCCCCTTACGATGCATCTCAACATTCTGTTTGCCTTGCTAGCCGCTCTCCTCACTGCTCAGAGTTATCGCCATGCATCCACCATGACCCCTAGGTCTTTTTCCCTAATGAGGCCTCCAGCACCTCCCTCCCAGGGTGTACCTGTGTTTAGGGTTTCCCTTAAGATGTAACACCTTGCACTTGGGTGATATTGAAATTTAATTTCCATGTGTGAGCCCAGTTTTCCAGGGTGTCCAGGTCCCCTTGCAGGGCCAACCTCCCCTCTTCTCCCTCAACTACTGCTCCCATCATGGAGTCATCAGCGAAGAGACTCATTTCACACCCTATACCCTCCCTGATGTCCGATATGTATGCATTAAACAGGATCAGACCCAGAACCGAGCCCTGCGGTACCCCACTACCAACCTCTCTAGGGTTCTAGAGCTCCTCACAGATCACTACTCTCTGGTTGCGTCCAGCTAGCCAATTTTTAATCCATCTGACCATCAAAGGGCCTACTCCCAACCCCATCAGTTTTTCCACCTGACCATTGTGGGGGGACAGAGTCAAACGCCTTGCTGAAGTCCAAGAATAATACATCCACAGGCTTTCCCCTGTCCAGTTCTGATGTTACCCATTAGTAGAACTCCACAAGATTGGTTTGACATGATCTACCTGGCACAAATCCATGTTGCCAACTATCCAGACCTCCCACCTCCTCCAAGTACACCCCCAATCGTTCCTTTAGTATACTCTCCATTAATTTTCCCACCACCGAGGTCAAACTGATGGGTCTATAGTTACCTGGTACTTCCTCGACCCCCTTTTTGGATTGGCACCACATGTGCCTCGCCAATCCTAGGTACCCTCCCTGTCTCAAGTGACCTGTTGAAGAGCTCCGCCAGGGGTGCAGCCAGTATGTCTGCCAATTCCCATAGTACTCTCAGATGAATGCCATCCGGCCCAGGAGATTTGTCTTTCTTTAGGGCCTTGAGGGCTAACCACACCCTTTTGGTGGAGATAGCATCATCCGTCCCCTCCACCTTACTGGCCTTTTTATCCTTATCCTGATGTGACACCCCTGGGGTAGCTCTCCCTCCCTCTTGCTCCATTTCTGTTGCTCCCCTGATCCCACTCACTGCTGCTTCTATCCTCATCGTGCCTTGCTTTGTAGATATCCCATCCCCCTCCCTAGTGAACACAGAGGCAAAGTACTCGTTAACTACCTCAGCCTCCTGGTCCCTCGCCTCTTCCACCCACCCTCCTTCTGATCTCAATCTGCTGAGATGGCCCTTAGTTTTTCTCCACTCCCCAATGTGCAGAAGAACCCCTTTTCCCCTCCATGTATCCCCTGTGCCAGCCGTTGCTCTTTACTGGACTTTGCCCCCCTCACCATCCGGGTGACTTTTCTAGATGCAAGATGGTACATTTCCTTATCCCTATCCCCTCTTGTTGTTTTATATTTTTTGTAGGCCGCCTTCTTTTCTCTGACCACTACCTGAACCTCACTGGACCACCAGCATGGTTTATGTGACCTTGCTCCCTTACGTTTCACCTTAGCGCTGGTCCTGACTGCCTCATGAAGTCCCCGGTTTATGACCTCCCATCTCCTTTCCACATTTATCATTGGCGTAATCCTTCAAGTGATCCTTAAGAATATTTCCCATGCCCACAAAGTCTCTTCCCCTGAGTCACTACCAGTGTCCTAGATCTCCTCCTCCCCCCCCATGCTTATTTGAAACCAGACAGTATTGGGCGCTCCAGTCAGGGGATCCTCTACAACCAGGGTCCCTTACCAGATCTCCATCTGCCAGAACCATGTCCAGGACATGCCCGCCCTAATGAGCTCCATCACTTGCTGTGTTAGAACACATTCTGGAAGCCATCCAGCAGCCTCTGCTCCTTGGCCACCTTAGAGGACATGGTTCCCCAGTTTGTACCTGACATATTAAGGTCCCCATCAATACCACTCCTTCCCTTTTGGTCCACACTGGGCAATGATGTTGTCCAAGCAAACCATCCTCAGAACATCACCCATCCCGGAGACCTATATACTACACCCAGCTTGAGCCTTATCTCCTGCTGGGGATCGTAAAGGTGACCCATAAGACCTCCACGTTTCCCTCTGCCTCTTCTACCCTAGCAATTTCTATGTCATCTCTAATGAACATAGCCACTCCACCCCTCTGCCCTCCTTTCTATCCTTCCTAAGCATAGTGTACCCCCACGTTTAGGTCCCAGTCATGGTTTTGTTGCCTCCGTCCTCTGACGCCACATCCACCCTCCGAACAGCATGGCCTGCAACTCTGGCAACTTGTTTCCCAAGCTCCTGGCATTTACTAACACCAACCCTACCCCTTATCCTTGATCCCTTTGTCGAACCCCAACCAGGTTCCTTATACTTCCATCCTCCCTCTGCTCCTCCTGAAACCTCCACCCCAGTCTATTTCCCCCTCCCACCTTGGGTTTGAAGGCTACTCCCTCATCTGGAGGGCTTCTGGTCAGCCCTCCTTATCCCTTCCACCCCTCACAAGTTTAAACCCCACCTTTCTTGAATGTAGTCAGCCATCCCTGTTTGAGGACTTCCTTCCCTAATGGGGCAAGATGAAGCCTGTTTTTTGGCGCATACAGTCCTTATCCTCCCAAACTCCTTTCCAGTTCCCTAACACCCCCAACCCACTCTCTTCACCCCACTTCCTGAGCCAGTCATTAACCTCTGTGATCTTCATTTTTTTCTCCACTGAGGCCTTTGGTACTGGCAATATCTCTGAAAAGGAAATGTTGCAGCCATTATCCCGACAGACTCTGGCAAGTTCTTGGAACCTTGCTTGGATTTCCAAAATGCTATTTCCCTCTAGATCGTTAGTTCCCAAATGCACCAGGAAATCCGGTTTCCCTCCACAATACCTAACCAGTTCATACACCATGAACTTTGCTCTGTGCACTGTCAGCCCAGAGATACTCACTACCTTCACCTGGCTATGGCATCCACCCCCCTGTCCCTCCCACTAGATACTCCTAATCATCGAGTCTCCCAATAACAGAACCTCAACACTGCCATCATCCTTATGGTAACCTCCACTGTGCACTCTCAGCCCCCCTCCCCCCTTTATTCGTGATCTCAATTCCATGGGAGTCTTCCTGCCTTATTAGAGACCCCCTTGTCACCCTCCCCTTTCTGCCTCCCTCGTTAGTGTGCCCACTTAACTCAGACTCCATCTGAATAGGTGTCCCTTTTAACCCTCTCTTATCTGAACCATTTATCCTG
Source organism: Neoceratodus forsteri (assembly GCA_016271365.2). Lineage (NCBI taxonomy): Eukaryota > Metazoa > Chordata > Ceratodontiformes > Ceratodontidae > Neoceratodus > Neoceratodus forsteri. The sequence continues at coordinate 65,008,257 of CM057459.1, forward strand.
GCCCTGATGGTTTCCCCTTCCCCCACACCGCCATCCTCCCCCCCTTTTAGTAGTACCCCTACCTCCAGAGGCTCTCTGTGGGTCCCCTTTAGCTAGGGCCCGATTCTTGGTACTGACCCCCCTGCTGAAGGGGGGCTCCTCCCCCACCTCCTTGTCTCCCAGTTTCTCTCCAGCCATGCTCTCCTCCCTCATGTCTGCAATATGTTGCATCTCCCCCATCTGCTTAACATTTATGTTCCCTTCTCCCTCTGGGACTATTTCTATCCTTTCCATTGCCGGTCTGTGATGCCCTATGGGTATCCGACTCCCTCCCCCCGGCCTCTGTATCAGTTTCCTCATTTCCACCAACCCCTTCCTCCCCCTCTAGGTTGCTTAGTAGCTCATATTTATTGTGACACTCTATGTCAGCCTCCATCAAGTAACCTGAGTTTCCCCTGACTGCACCTCTAAACTGCCCCTCTTCCTTCCCTCTTGCTCTGTTCTCCTTAGGAGCTCCCTTCCCACAGTCTGCTGTTTTAGGCTTCCCCACAACAGCCCCTCCTGACTGTTCCCCCTCCACTCTCTTTGTATTCGGAATGTTCACCCCGTACGCTTTCCCCTTAGTGTCAACATCCCTATTTAAGGGTCCTCTGTCCCTAATATCCCCATTCCTGCTTGCTGTAACATAACGTCCTGTAATTTCAGAGTGTTGCCCCAGCCTCCCCTCAGCCCCACCCTTCTGCTGCCCATATCCACACCCCTTATCCTTGGACACCCTCCCAACTCCCCCAGCTTACTCCTTAACCAATATACTTCACTCCTGATACAAGATAGCTGTCTACAGAGTGGGCAGCCTCCCTCTCTCCAGGCCCAGTTGAGAATTATTGCCATCCCACAGCCTGTGCAGCCTACAACCCTTCCGAAGATGCCTGCCATGGTGGAATACGGCCACCCTGTTTGTCCCCTTCTGTTTATAATGGCACACACCCCTTTTCTCAGTCCCTTCCTCCTGGAATACAGTTTCTCTCTATACTGACTGCAGTTATTTACAAACCCAATTACAACCCCACCAATAAAGTTCCCAAGTCTCACAAACACATACAGTCCAGTGTGTGTCCAGTCCCACTAACAGTGTATGTATGCAGACATCAGGTACCATATGATGTCACAGGCCCACCAGTTCCTGTTGCTTCAAATTTCAGTCCCAAACAGAAATACACAGCCCTTCAATCCCAACCCCCAGTGGCTTTTCAGTATTTAGAAAGCCTACAAAACAGGTGGGTGGGTGGGAGAGCTCTTACTAATACCAGGCAAACACCACATTTAAATTTCACTCTAATTATCACTGCCAAACAAGTGTTCCCAAGCCCCAAAAGTTACAATATCACAGCCCAAGTAACAGTTCTAACTCAAAGTAGTAATGTTTAACACACAGAACTAATTTCACATATAAAACTATTCAAATATCTCGGTTCAAACAGAATATAAATCCAGACCTCTGTCCTTACCAGCCTCCTGCTTACGTTCCCAATTGAACAATGAAAGACAAGGTGATTCTTTTTTTGGGGGGTATTATTTTCTCTCCTCCAGAGCTCCGGCTATGACCCCCGCCCTCCGTTGTTCCCCCCAGCGCCATCCCCGGATATCAGACCCCCTCCCTTATGCACCCCGTGACTTACCCTTCACGGCAGGGTGGTGGGGAGTGACTCAACACACCCCAACGGATCCATGCCAGGGAGGCGCCCTTCCAGGAATGGTGCCACTGGGGAACAACTTTGTGCTACCGGGCTTGCATTTTTCTCTGTTTTCCTCCTGGCAGGTCATGGCATGCAATGACGCCAGCGACTGGGTGCATGCATGCTCCCGTGCATGCCCCAATCAAGCGTCTGCCATGACCCACCCCCCCAAACTTGCAGCTACTTGCTGTTGACCCCCCAGCCTCTGCTAGAGGTCTGACAAGCCCCTGCCCAAATACCTCCCGGAGATGTAGAGCAGTCCCATGGATGCTCAATCCATCTCCTCCCGACCCACCGACAGCCCATGCCGTTCCCGAACCTCGGGTGCGCGGCGTGGCGCGAGGTGGCGACCAGATACCTCAACCCTCAAGCGCCACGGGCTGTGACAGAGGTGATTCTTGTTAATTTCCCCTTCCCCTAGCACCAGGCAAACATCACATTTAAATTTCACTCTAATTATCACTGCCAATCAAGTGTTCCCAAGCCCCAAAAGTTACAATATCACAGCCCAAGTAACAGTTCTAACTCAAAGTAGTAATTTGTAACACACAGAACTAATTTCACATACAAAACTATTCAAATATTTCAGTTAAAACAGAATATAAACCCAGACCTCTGTCCTTACCAGCCTCCTGCTTATGTTCCCAAGTGAACAATGAAAGACAAGCTGATTCTTGTTAATTTCCCTCCCCTAACACCAGGCAAACATCACATTTAAATTTCACTCTAATTATCACTGCCAAACCAGTGTTCCCAAGCCCCAAAAGTTACAATATCACAGCCCAAGTAACAGTTCTAACTCAAAGTAGTAATTTTTAACACACAGAACTAATTTCATGTACAAACTATTCAAATATTTCAGTTAAAACAGAATATAAACCCAGACCTCTGTCCTTACCAGCCTCCTGCTTATGTTCCCAAGTGCACAATGAAAGACAAGGTGATTCTTGTTAATTTCCCCTCTCCCTAACAACAGGCAAACATCACATTTAAATTTCACTCTAATTATCACCGCCAAACAAGTGTTCCCAAGCCCCAAAAGTTGCAATATCACAGCCCAAGTAACAGTTCTAACTCAAAGTAGTAATTTTTAACACACAGAACTAATTTCACATACAAAACTATTCAAATATTTCAGTTAAAACAGAATATAAACCCAGACCTCTGTCCTTACCAGCCTCCTGCTTATGTTCCCAAGTGTTGCAAGAGGGTCCCAAATTTAAATGCCAAGCATTTTTATGATCACCAACTGAAAACAAAATGGTGGATTTACGACACTACTAGGGCCATTTGTGACACTAAAAAGTGCATTTACGACACTGTCAAACTTTTTGGTTTGAATAACTTTTGAACCATTTAATATTTTTTCACAAAATCTTCAAAAGGCACATTGAGGACCCTGGCTGCATGTTCCCTGAAGTTTTCGGACTGGTCGAGCAAACCGTGCAGCCTGTAGGAACGAGCAAAGAATTCAAAAAAGCGTAAATGCGAACGCAGATCATGCTTAATAATTCCACAGCTGTATATCCAAACAGTACAAAAGTTGGCAGATCCCAAGATGTAGGGTTCTTGATCATGTATTCCAAATTTCAGGCAAATCCATTAAACAGTTGCAAAGTTATTAAGGTGCAAAATTTTAGGTTTAACATGTAAATAGCTCCTCAACCCTAACTATGGTAGCACTACCGTGCTACCATTATATATATATATATATATATATATATATATATATATATAGTTAGAAAAACCACTAACAGAGATAATAACACAATTAATGAAGAATGGTGGATGGCATCATCAGTCAAATAGTAACCATTTATAGAACCATTTTTTCTCCTAAACATTTCTGTCTAAAGTAGTTAGAAATCTCTCCCATTGGGATCCCATCCAAATTATTCTTATTTCTACAACTCTTCTGAAACTGGAGAGTGAACAAAGAGGGTTCAAGTTTGGTGACATTACACATAAGGTAAATCAAAGATGGGATCAGAACTGTAAGGGTCAGTGGGAATATCCCCATGGTAATAGGAATAAGACAATCTACTTTTATCATTCGGTGGTCCCTTGACCCAAAGCTATAATCTGCAACTCCAAGGAGACCAGAGCCCATAGACAGATGGATGGTATGTGTGTCTTTATACTCTAGCGAGTAAGGTAAATCATCATTAGCAGGTACATCTTGACTCTTCAAGGCATCCATCATCTCAACCTCTTCCATATGCAGCTTCTGATTTAGATAACAGAGAGCTACATCACCAGATAGTACTGAGGCATCTATGGGTACCTGGATTAAAGTAGTATTACTGGTGAGTACCATATTAGCTACAGTTCTATGCAGGTGATATAATATTGTCATCTCCCTAAATGGTGTGCTAACTAACCACTGAGCATCTGCAATGACAGCCTGTGTCTCCAGAGGTTCTCCAAACTTGACCAAGTTAACCTTACAAGCCTCATGTAAACATCTTGTGTTAGACCATGGACAATTTCAGAAGTATCTTTTAGAAGGGTTACCCAGGGCATACCCATGTATGTCTTTCACATTTTGGCACATGTCCAATTGAGGAACAAGATAATGATCAGGATTGTAGTCTTGGTATGTAATGACTGGGGACGTTTCCATTCCTGTGAATACATCATCCTTCCAATTCTCAACATTCAAGATAGAACACACTCCTATAAATGTTATTTATTTCCATAAAGGAAAAATTTAATAAGAAAGCTACTTCCAGTTTTTCTGTGTCTATATACATAGAAATGGCACTACCCAGGTTGTAACTTGTATAATAGGTGTATATGAATAGACTGTATTTCTTTGGATGATAGTTTACTCAGAATGGCCCCTATGCACAAATGGATGGGTAATATGCACCAATGGTGTGTTACCCAGCCGCAGAGCTCCGCACTTGTGGTCAGGTGTACACCGGCCAGTATGTACTACTGGCAGCCACCTGTCCACAGTCCTGTGCCTCTTACACACTGGACACTGCAGGGCAGCCGGGGTGGAGTTGTGGACCCAGCTGGGCATCCATTCGGATGCCCGAACTGGGTTGCAGAGTGGATCCCCTATGTGGTGGATTGTGCATTGACAGTGCATACCATGGATGTCTGAGGGCTCGCGGCTGTGGAGGTGAGTGGAGGGCAATGCTGCTGACCCCCCCATGATGTAGCACCAGAGCATTGCACCAGTACAGGTGGGGTTGGAGTCTGTTGGCAGTGCCGGAGGGGAAATGTACCCCACCATATGTCCGGATGGGCCAGGGCCAGTGCCTTATGAGGGGGAGCCACATCCCTGGCCTGGTGCCCCAGTGATGGGTGTGTGTTGCTTGGGTGGCACCAAGTGGGGGCTTCCCACTAGTGTGCGATGGGGCGGGTGGCACCAGGCGGCCATGGGGGGGTACAGCCACAGTGGTCCTGGTGGGTGGGTGGGTGGGCTATTTGCCCTGTCCATGCGAGTCCCTGCTTTGTGCCTGGGGCATGTAGGGGGCTTACAGTAGGATTCTCTCTGGCATGCCCTGCACCCCCCTCTGCACCCCTACTACCATCATTACTCACCTTAGTGCATGGTGCATCATGCTGGCACGCCCCCTGCCTGCCCCCGGTGCATTGCGGTCCATGTGGCCAGGGAATTGGGTGCATTGTGGCTGCACACACACCCCTTTGTTGCATCCCATGCAGGGGGTGTGATGGGTACAGAGTGGCTACGCACCCCAGATACGTGGCACGTAGTCAATCCACCCCTTCATGCTCTTGTAAAAAGATAGTGCCTTTGCCTCCACTTAAAACTTTCAGTTGGGGGGCTCCTGTAGCTCTAGCATCAACTAGTTACAGAAAACTGGAGCAGCCACCACAAAGGCATGATCATCAGACAGCTTCAAATGGGATCTGGGGACCTTCAAGAGACCCACCTCAGAAGAGCGGTCAGGAGCATATGGACACAGGATCTCTTTAGGTAGCCAGGTCCCAGATCAGGTAGGGCTTTGTATGTTAGCAAACCTATCCTGAAGGAGATGCACCACCTCACAGGCAGTCAATGTAAAGTCTGCAAAGCCAGAGAGATATGCTCGGAGAAAGAAACGCTGGCAATCAGTGTAGCCACAGTGTTCTGTATCAGCTGCAAGTGGTGAATCAAATCTCCAGAAAACCTGAGTCACAGAGCATTACAACAGTCCAATTTAGATGCCATGCAGGCGTGCACCAGGTTCTTCACATCCTGAGTACTGAGAAAGGGTTTGATTCAGGCAATGTTCCCAAGGTGAAAGAAACCACTACAGACCACAGCAGACATCCAATATTCTGTAGTCAGCTTGTGGTCCATAATGACACCCATATTCTTCACCCTATCTCTAGCTGTAAGCTGAGTGGGTCCAATATGTAATCCAGCCACCCATCCACTTAGTCCAGCTGCCCTCTTTATAACCAAGTCCACCAGTAGAACGTCAGTCATGTCTGTGTTCATCCTGAGCCAGCTGGAGGCCATCTGGTCATGGATAACAGATGGGCAGACATTACGCACTCCCACTGCATTTGTCTCACCAGGGACACATGATAAGCATCTGCATAACAGTGAAACTGCAACTCCATAATGCTTCTTCTAGCATCTACATGTACACTGCAAAAAGCATGGGAGACAAGTTTGAACACTGAGGGACACCACTGGTCAGTCCAGCTGGCTGAAGGAGAAAATTCACCCACACTAACCCATGCACCCTAGTGGAAAGGAAGGACTCGAACCACCTGAACATAACCCCAGAGTTCTACCAAGTCCCTCAGTCAAGCTGTCAAAATCCCATGATCCACAGTATCAAATGCTGATGAGAGATCAGGGAGAATCAAAATGGAACATTCCCCTCTGTCTCTAGCCAGAAGAAGCTTATTCTGCAGCCTAGTAAGTGCAGTCTCTGTGCTTTGACACCCTCTGGATCCAGACTGGAACAACTCATAGATAGAGAAAGCCTCCAGGTGTATTTCTAACTGTGCCGAAACCACCCTTCAAAACCTTTCCCAAAAAGGGAAGGTTAGAGACAGGCCTGTAATTTGCCAAAACAGCCACACTCAAACAGGACTTCTTGAGAAGGAGGCCTCACAACAGCCCTTTTCAATGCTGCCAGACACACACCCTCCCCAAGAAAACACCAGACAATCTCAGCAATCACTGTACCAATAGAATCCCAGCAGTCTAACAAAAGCTAGGTCAGTCCAGGGTCCAGTGAACAGAAGGTTGGATGCAGCTTCACGGTCACCTGGAGAATCTCCTCAGCTGGTATAGGGTAAAATTCCTTCCTGACTCACTGAAGGCCTCCGTTAGTCACAGACTGTATCATGCTAGGCCATGACAGCCCACTTGAGGAGAACAAGGAGTGAATCGAGGATACTGTATCAAGGAAAAACTGATTAAACTCCTTGTATCACTCATGTCAATACTCCAGACTGTAGATAGGCTGGATGCAGCAATGACAAATGACAAGGTATGATTATGTAGCCAGAGCCCAGGAATATGAGGTCAAACAGCAGGTGATGGTACTCATCCATGTCTGCAAATTGTTTACTGGCACTGACAGACAGTAGGCACAGCCTAAAAGTGTACCATGTAAATATGATGGCATGGAAGAAGTCATCATGACTGCATGTAGTCACCCAAAGGAAGGAAGTGACGGGGATCCACTGGTGGATATCCCTAGTAAAGTCAAGGGAGACTCCTCCATGAGTGCTATCACCCTTTGGAGCAGCTGACTCCTGCCCAAGCAACTGAAATAGTTGGGGTTCTGCAAACATTTGGAGGACTGTTCATGGAGAAACTGGGGTACACCACACTGACTCAGCATCATGTGGACACAGGGACCCAAGCCCCACTGAGGCAGCCACCCCTCCATACCAGGTTCCAGAGGGAGCTAAACAAGCCATTGAAAGGGAGTTTAAAGAAATACTGGCTCTTGGAGTGATACAGGAATCCAGTAGCTCCTGGGCCTCTCCTGTGGTGCTAATCCCCCAAAGCAACAGGACCACAAGATTCTGTATCAGCTATCACAGGCTAAACAGTTGCATGGAGTCAGACTATTACTTCATGCCCACAACGTATTAGGTCCTAGAATGACTAAGGGGAGACAGGTATTTGACTACCATAAACCTGACAAAGGGCTACTGTCAGGTACTTCTGACCCCTGAAAGCAGAGAAAGGTCAGCCTTTGTCACCCCATTTTTTTTGTTCAAATGCCAAGTAATGCCATCTGGGATGAAGCATGCTCTGGAGACCTTTCAGAGGCTCGTAGACAGCATTCTGTCTAGGTTGGGCAATTGTGTGCTGGTGTACATGGCCATTATTGCCATCTATAGCCATACATGGGAAGATCACATGAGGCATGTGAGGGAGGTGTTCCACAGACTGCAGGCCACAGGGCTGACAGTTAAGGCAGAGAAATTCCAAATAGGGATGGCAGACATGTCATACCTTGGTCACTGGGTAGGCAGTGGGCACATCTGATTAGGGTCAGCAGAAATTGAAGCCATTCAGAGATGGTCCATGCCCACCACTAGAAACAAAACAAACAAAAGAGAAAAGGTGAGTGCATTTCTGGAGTCGGAGTCTGCAGGGTACTACCAAAACATCTGGCAAGGTAAGGCAATTGTGCCAGCAGCAGAGAAGATTTTGGTAACCATAGCCGTGGGGAATAATCGGTGGCTGTAGCTGCATCTGGAGAGGCCGGCGGTCATTCCCGCTCAAGAGCAGAGGTTTCTGCAGTCATAAACACAGAGAAAAATTGGCAGTCATAACTACATCTCGAGGGTCCGCGACCATTGCCACTGGGGAAGCTGATCCACGGCCGTTGTTGCTTTGAACAAAACTCTTGGGAGCCAATTGGAAGGAAGGGTACAATATTTAAACTCAGTGGCTGGGCTATAAAAGTCACAGCCCACCGCTCATAAGAAGGGTTGTTTGTGCCAGCAGCAAGAAATTTCTCCATCCCACCCATCCCCCACCTATCCCTCTCCCCTGCAACCATTTAAATGCACAGAGAAGAAGCAGAGCATTGGACAGCATTGGTTGGAGGAGGAGTGAGCAAGTGCTCATAGCACAGGAAGTCCCTGGTAGTTGCAGTTTTGTAGCCTCCACCTGAACTACAGTTCTGTGGGGAATAATTTCAACAGCAGCACTTTCCTGTACTAACGTTTACATAGGACATTCAGTGACTCCCTCTTAGTCAGTTAGCCATCTTTAGGGACTGAATTTCCTATTTCTAAACTCTTTTAGTTTACCGCTATTTCAGCTGGGTCAAATAACTCAGATCCCATTTCCAGGTCCTCAAGCATGAAGTGTCTGTGGCTCAGCAGGTAGCACACTTGCCTCTGAGGCCGGGAGATCAGAAGGCTGTGGGTTCTATCCCCACACCAGGCACTTGGGTTAATATCCCAGTACTGACACTGTAATGCAGCATGAGAGGGGTGCTGCACTCCTAAGGTGCCATCTTTTGGATGAGACGTTAAACCGAGTTCCCATCTGCCTGTTCCGGTGGTAGTTCAGGTGGATGTTAAAGATCCCATGGTACTTCTCAAAAAGAGTAGGGGAATTTAGTTTTTATTAGATATTCAAATCATAACATCAAAAACAAGCACTATAGAAGTAGTGAAACACAAGAGAGAGAAAAAATCAGTACATCAGGTAATAGGCACATTAGAATCCGCAACCCAGGGAAGATTTCTCCACACATTCCTGATATACAACGCAGTTTGAAAAGACTTTTCCTTATAATAGATACAATGAATTTCCTTAGTAATACAACAAGAAAGTTCCCCATAAGTAAGCATTTTTTGCTGTAACGTAAATAAACACCTGGCATTCCAGACATACCATTTAATTACAGAAAAAAATCACATTCAAGGTACAAATATCCCACCAAACCCATTACTGTCCTTATACTCCAATATTGGGTTAGCTGAGGGACCAGGAGCCTGGGTAAAAAGTTACCTGGCACAACGATCACAAACAGTAAAAATCTCGGAGGTTCTCTCAGACTCTAAACTGGTCCTCTCTGGTGTCCCCCAGGGATCAATCTTAGGCCCTCTCCTTTTCAGCCTATTCCTAAACTCGCTCCCCAAATCCTGCCCAGAAAAATTAATACTTTATGCCGATGATGCTGTAATTCTCTCTTCACAGAAGGATCCCAAACCACTACGTCAGAGCTTGCAGATTGCTTTCTCCTGTGTTGAAAAGTGGTTCCATGATCACAAGCTGGTCCTAAATAAAAAAAAAAAAAAAAACATGCTTTTCGCCAGTCATCAAAACAGGAATAGGCATATTCCACTCACAATAAAAACTTCCCTTGGAAATACACTTGAACAAGTGAACACTTTCAAATACCTTGGAATCACTTTTGACCAGTGTCTTACTTTTGCGACCCACATTGATAACACAGCAAAAACAGTGAACCAGCACATTGGAATACTGTACCGGAACCATCAATTCTTTAACCAAGCTGCCTTGAGGATTGCTGTACAAAGCTACATAATCTCAATCATAGACTATGGTCTAATTATCTATGGCTCTGCTACAACCACCACACTAAGGCACATCTCAACAGCCCTAAACAAGGCCTGTCGACTCCTCACAGGAGCATAGAGATGGACCCACACCTGCGATCTCTACACGGAAACCGGTTGGTTACAACTCTCAAATCGCCTCATGTATCTCACTTGCTTGATGGCAAAAAAATCAATCTTGGGACTCACTCCACCATGCATCCAGGATCTACTCTGCCTGAACAACGGCACTCATACCACCAGAAGATCTGAGCACCAACCTTTTCATGTCCCTAGATGCAGGACTGCTCAGGGACAAAGAAACTTTGCCTATCGTGCTCCGACCTGGTACAGTTCCCTTAACTTACCCTCTCAATCCTCCACATCATTGGGAGCTTTCAAATCCATGCTATACGCTCACCTCACAGCCTCCAGCTCCTGTGACTGCTTTGACTAAAGACTCTGCCCTCTGATTGCACTTACAGATGTTCCATCAATGGCCACGACCCCTCATTTTAACAAAGACAATCGGAGTACCACTAACATGGTCCTGTCTGCCACTGAACTTCTTATTTTTCTCTCTTCCTATCTCCCTTTACCTCTCCAACCTTATTCCTTGCCCTAAAATTACCTCTGAGTTTCATTTTCTTTTCCATACATGAATGTTACTGTTTTATTGTGGCCTTTTAAACTGCTTACCAATTGTTTGTAATACTGTCTAGCTTGTTTATGTACTTTTATGACATGGAACCTTTGTAAAAGAGCCTTGGCTCAAAGGTATTGATTCCTAGAACAATAAACTAAAACTAAAAAAACTAAAACCAAAGCCTCAGAAGAAGAAGAAGAATCAGCACTTATATAGCGCTTTTCATACACAGTGTATCCCATAGCGCTTTACAAGCAATGCTAGACTGGTAGTGAAGTGACTGAATGTGTGGTGGCGGCAGCCATATCGCACATCATCACCCACAAACAGCCTGGATAATTGCATGAGCCAGTTTATGGGAAGGGGAATGTTGGCCAGGACACTGGGAATGTTCCCTACTCTTTGCGAAGAGTGCCCTGGGTTTTTTTACTGCCACCTGGACAACAACCAGGACAACACCAGGATGGGCAGAAGGGACCTCGGTTTAACATCTCATCCGAAGGATGGCACACCCCAGCAGTACAGCACCCCCCCAATACTGCACTCAGACGCCAGCGATTTTTAGGTGCAAGTCCAATCCCGGTGTGGGATGAAAACCCATGACCTTCTGATCCAGAGGCAGATGTGTTACCAACTGAGCAATGCTGACACCAAGAGACAGAACCCAGCAGCAACATATCCCAACAGTCAGCTAAATAAGTCCAGAAGGAGTGAATAAAAGTGCAGGAAAAGAACAAATGATGCATCGTTTCCAACTGTACCATACAGTTAGGTCTAACACACATCCTGTCTGTCAGAGCTTTATGTTTTTGATTAGCCTTTACATTTAACTTGTCATGGCAACAAAGCCACAAAACATCCCAATATTTAACTGGAATTCTCTCATTGCAAAGCAGCTGTAGTAGACTGGGAACCGAAGTCTGAGGGCACAAAGGAAAAGTATATTGTTCTGTAAAATGGGAATCCTGCACCTGAGCATATAACAACTTTTTAAATTTATGTAAAACATCCCCAGAGGTAATACCCCATTATTTCAGACAAACAAATAGCTCCCTATAATAGGGTGGAGAAAAGGAAACTGACTTAAAGATCTTCAATGTACTGAAGACCCAACCCCCATACCATGCCTTAAGCTTGGCTCCCAGCAAGGCTGTCCACCAATTAGTCACCTGTTGACAGACTGGGCGAAGATTAGCAAATAAAAAATTAATAAAGAAAAATAACAGGGTTCACCATATTCAAACCACCATCAGACACCTTCAAATACAAAATATTCCATTCCAGGGGATTCAATCTGCTCCCCCAAATCGCCTGGAAAAATAAACCGTAGAGAGCAGCGTTTCGTTCTTTAGGAGGAGGAAAAGCCAGGCTAACATACAAAAAAAGTGGCAAAAGGTAAGTTTTAACCAAATACAGACATTTAAGCTTCCCCACACTACATTTATTCCAACCCCGCCTCCACCAAAGCTTTTCCTTGCTGAAGTTTCATGTCCCAGTTATGGAGATCTTGTCTACCCGTATCAAAAGCAATCCCCAAAACCTGAAGCGGGCCATTCCTAACTAAAATACCAGCAACACTAGGGGCAGCCAAACCCACCCAAAGTCATTCAATCACACATTTGCCTCTATTCAAACGAACCCCCGAGGAGGCTCCATAAAAAGAACAAATGTCTATAGCCCTCACAACGTCTACAGTAGTCTTCACTACCAAACATATGTTGTTAGCATATGCTGCAGCAGTCCATGGCAGGCGATGTGTGGAAGCCAACACTGGGGTAAAAAAGTGAACATCATTCAGAAGTCTAAGGAGTGGATCTATACTGAAAACAAAGAGCAAAGGACTCAAAGGGCAACCCAGACGCACCCCCTTCCGTACCGGAATCATGGGCCCCAGGAAGCCATTCACTAATGGTTTCAGTACTGCAAAGCTATAGATGGTCTTCAACCATCATATAAAGGTAGCTGGGATACCATAAAATTGCAAAGTGAACCATAAAAAATCATGATTGACTGAGTCAAAGGCCTTCCATTGATCCAGTGATACCACAAAACCATCTATACCAGGAAAGGCCCCCGACTCAAAAACTTCCCTCAACAGCAGTGATTGGTCTGTAATCACCTTCCCTTGAACAGCACAAGACTGAGCCTGTGAGATGACAGAAGAAGCAACCCTGGACAGCCGACGTGCAAGAATCTTCATAAGAATCTTAAAATCCACATTCAAAAGACAGATTGGCTGCCAATTATCCAAATTCTCCCTATCACCTTTTTTAAATATGAGCATCATAATCCCTAATGTCATGTCCAAAGAGAAAGTCCCCTCCTCCAGCATATATGCATAAACATGGACCAATTCATGAGAAATAAAAGGGACAATTAGTTTATAAAGTTCAGACGGAAGACCATCCTGTCCAGGTATCTTCCCCTTGGGCAGTGCCAACACTGCCTCCTGTACTTCAGTCAGTGAAACAGCCGTGGTTAAGGCACTAGCATCAGCAATAGGAATGTCAGGAATATGCAGTAAGCAAAAAAATTTGAAAAAGCAGTCCAGTCAGTATCCTTTTTCTCAAATTGCCTCCCCAAATAATGAGACACCACCCGCATTATCTCAGGTTGCTGTGTTGCAACCACCTGATCGGAATCACAAACAGCTGTCATTCTTTTGTGTTTGATCCATTCCCTACAACTAAGAAAAGGACAAATAGTGTCCAACTTTCCATGAGTACCAAACTGCTGCTGCATGGTAAGAGATGCAATTTGGCGCTCATGAAAATCCCCCATGAGACACTGGATAACTCCAATCTGTGCCCATAATCAGGGTGTGTTGTTTGCACCAAACTCATCAAATACTGCAACTGTTTCCTATGTTGCTGGTATTTTCGTTTCTTGGAATCAGAGGCATGTTTACTGACCATAAACAACAAATCTTTCAAATCCGATTTAAGACTATCCCACCACAAAAAGGAGTTATCAAAGATACCAAACAAAGATTTCCTCCCACAAATCAAATGCAATATCTGATGTCTAATGGAGTCCACCTGGAGCAGTAAAGTATTAACTTTCCAAAGCCCAGGCCCATTAGGGAGGTTAGAGGACCCTATCACAATGGAGAGTTCCTTATGATCAGAATAAGCAACTGATTCAACATTAGCAGCCCTCACAGGAATTTCCTTACTCAGAAAAAAGAAGTCAATGCGAGTTGCATGCACCCCTCTTTGAAAAGCAGGCTTCACCTGCTTGTGAAAGGATTTATATGCATCTATCAAGTTAGCCATATGCACTGTTGAATTCAAAAAAAGACATATCACTAAACACTTTTGTGGTAGACGTACCACTCCCCCTATCCTGACAAGTGAGACCACAATTAAAATCACCTCACCAGATCACAGTTTGTGCTGAAAAGAGAAAAGGGCGGACCTGTAGAAATGCATCCACCCTCTCTGCTTTAGACTGAGGTGCATAAATATTAATCAATCTAGAATAAGTGCCCCGACACTTGACATCCAATAACAAAACCCTCCCCAGAATCAAATCCAGGAATTTAAGAAGCTGAACACCAAGACAAAACAAAATCCCCTCCCCAGTACAGGCACCTAAGCCAAGAGACCAATAAGAAGGCCCCTTGTACCATTCCTGCTGAACAGTGCAAACCTCTGTGGCCGTGTGCAGCCTTGTATCCTGCAAAAAAACAACATCCGCAGCAGTAGATACCAAATGGGAAAAAACACCCCCACGTTTCGGCTTATTTTTAATACTATTGACATTAATAGTCAATAAAGTCAACTGGCGGTGCTGACACATAGAAAGACTCAGGGAGGTTTATGCACCCGTGCTTTACCTGAGCCAGCCACCCTCTTCTCCCCCCCCCCCGAGTTGCTTTTTTACCTTTCAGGGTACCAGCAGACTTGTCACCAACATCCCCCAACTCACTGGACTCTGAATCAGAAAAGGGCTCAATACAGTGGGAGTCCTCTGAGGAAATCTCAGAATCATTCCCTACCATACTCGGTTCCTGAAAAAGAGGTTGAAACCTATTAGAGGTTCTGGTCTCCGAAATTTTATGGACTTTAGAAGCAGGTTGCCTCCAACTCCGACATCTGGTTACTTGTTGCTCAAGCTCCATAACAGGGACAGACGGCGGAGGGGGAGGGGGGCATCTCTGTACAAGAAGTTGTATGCTGCACAGCCATGTCCACCTCACCAGTAGGTAGCACTGATACCTCATCAGGCAGCGCACTGGTCACCACCCCCATCTCCACCTCCACAAAGGGAAGATCCAAGCAAAACTCGGGGGGGACAGGGTGGTCAGATAAGAGTTAGGGTCCAACTGGGGATCTAGAGTTTCCCACGGCTGTGGAGTGGCCTGACAAAATTTCACATTTTCCTGTTGGGCCACAGCCACCAGTAACCTCTGTTCCTCAAGGTCTCCAGTCCCAGACTTAACAAATGCAGCCTGTGCACAATTCATATAAGAATGGCTAGACAGGCCACATAGGTTACAACATATGTCATCAGAGCACTGTAGATACGTGTGACCCAATTTACCACAAAGTGAACAGCGAACCTTATCACAGGCATTACTGATATGCCCAGGGGCACCACATATGTAGCAGGTTTTGGGTTGCCCAGGATAAAACAAAACCCCTCGATCCCCCCTTAAAAGAAGGAGTTCAGCAGATACTGCAGGGAGCCATCAACAGCCTTCAAAATTACCCGGACCTTCCAAGTATTTTCAGCATCAGAAATGGCCTCTGGATGACCCAGCACTGTGCAATGCTGTTTGAGCCAAAATACCAAATCAGTCACACTCACCCCTTCATTCCAAAATAATACTGTAACATTTTTCTGGGCAGGCCCAGTCAGAGGAATGATTTCAAAAGGGGACCGTAAAGGTGTGCTTTTCACTTTGGTATACCTGGCCCAAAAAGACTACAACCCACTTTGCATTTTAAATCTCACATCGAACGAGTTTTCCCCAGACACATGTATAAGTGCATACAACTCTGCAGCATTAAAATGCAAACATTCATTAAGCAGCACTTTACCCACATACACCCTATCTGGGAAAACATCTAAGCCTCCCTTATAAACAATTCAGACTGCATTATGGCGTTTGGCAGGAAGTACTTTCCACTTAAAAAAAGAAGCATAAATCCTGGAATGTTGGCCACTATCCTCCTCATGAGATTTACCATGTCCCACAGCATCTCCTTGTAAAGGTAACCCAGCAGTGTTCTTGCCATGCCCAAGACCAGTTCCAAGTTGTCGAGTCTCCAACCCCATCATACCCAAAGCAGCCATTTGGTCAAAATTCAATTTTGGGTTGGGGGTTAATTCTAAGCTTGTCCCAAGAACAAAGTCAGAGTCAGTACCTGCATCTGATCGGGAGTCCTGAGAACCCACTGGTCCAGGTGTAGGCAGGTCCTCCGTACAGCAAACACCAGGTATACGAATGGGAGCAAACCCAGACGTCCATTGGTGGAAAGTGGACGACTTCACCCAACCCACAGCTCTCAGAGACTTCTCCACTGACCATGGCTCTGTGACATCCATGTCCAAATCTACCCAAACAGTTCATAAGGCAGCAGGTTTGGCAGGCGGTGTCTCCCGACCTTTAGCCAAAAAGGAAAAAATCAAAACTCCCTCCTGTCAAAGATTGTCGGTCTGAAAAACAACAGATGTCTGTGGGGTCATTGCACAAATCTGGTTTCCAGACACACCCACAGGCTGACTATTCTGGGCTGGCACTTAACAACTCCCACCAGTCACCAGGGAAGCACCCAGGCTACTAGAATCCATAAGCACTTCTCGCCCCAAGACATTCGCAGTATCCACGCAAAGATCTGGTTTCAAGTCATGTTTTTTAGCTTCAATCAATGGGTCTAATAATACCTCCGCAGACTGGTGCTGGAGAATCGGTTCCTGAGGTAAGAGCAATATTCACTAAGGTAGTAACTGGAGGCAGAGCTCCTTCAGGACTCGCAATAACATCTTCCAAATGCACCTCTGCATCAAAAAAGATATTGGCTTCGAGACTCAGATGGAGACTGACACCAAGTTGAACAGCATGTCCCCCTACTGTCAGAGTAGGGGAATTTTATTAGAGAGAACAAACAATACATCAACAGAAAAAAAAAATCATGAACAATTCATATACATGTGAGAAAGAAGAACATCAAAACCACACAGTATAAAGAAACTAAAAAACAATCAGGTGTACATCAAGTCAAATATACAGATATTTCATACAAAAAAAAAACAATAGAAGATACTACAGTAACAATACAAAAAAAAATGAAACAAATCATCCTATCCATGAGATATGTTTCCAATTACTGTGGAAAAGTTGCCTATCAATTTTATCATATTCCAGAATCTTCTGTCTGGCTATAGCCTGTTCTATTTGCTTGATTAAAACTATATTAGGAATAACAGTACGTTGTAAAGAATACTGACACCTAGTTTGCCACATATAATATTTTATACAAACAAATATAAGTGTTAGCGTGCTAGTATGATATCACCCTAAAAACCCTGTATAATCACCAAGAATCAGACTTTGATAAGAGATATGTCCAGCAATATCCCATTTCCAGCGAAATGCCAGATCTGCCCATAGTTGAACTGCAAAAGAACACTGCAAGAAAAAATGCTCCTGTGTTTCTACCTGACCAGAACATTCCGGTCTGATACATTGTCTTTCAGTAATGGGTTTATGCTTCAGATTACCCTTAACCCCAAGCTTGCCATGGCAACTAAGCCATTGGATGTCCTACATGTGTAATGGAATTATTTTATCAGTTAGAGTTTGCAATGCCTGAGAAACTTTAGAGGGGACATACAGTGGAAAATCAACCTGCATGAAGAACACATTGTACAACTAACCTGGTGAGTTTCTATAATTTTATTAGTGAAAATTTGGATAAAGGCAAACCCTGTGATGTTATCCTCTTAGATTTCAGAAAAGCATTTGATTCAGCTCCTCACTGGGCTTTAATCCAAAAGTTACAGTTCTGATACATTAAGCATTCATATATTAGGTGGATTGCAAATTGGTTATCTGCTAGGAAACAAAGAGTCATAATTGATAGACACACATCTATATGGAAAAATATCGAAATTGGTGTTCCACAGTGATCTGTCCTTGCCCCAGTAATTTTTCAGATATTTATTTCTGACCTATCTAATAATATTGACAGTAATATCACAAAATATGCAGACGATTGTAAAATCGCTAACATCTGTATGAGTCCAGAAGATCATAAGGTTATTCAAGAGGATCTGAGTAAACTGGAAGCATGGTCCTTAAAATGGAATTTGTGTTTTAACTCATCCAAATGTAGTGTTTTACATTTTGGTAAACACAATCCAAAAATGACATATCATCTTTATAACACAATGCTGGTTAGCAAAGATAGTGAAAGAGACCTGGGGATTTTGGTCGATTCTCATTTAAATTTTGACACTCATATCACAGCTACCATTAGTAAAGCAAATAAAATATGGTGGGCTATCCTCCATAATATAACACCAAAAATCCCTGACATCTTGTTGCCCCTGTATAGGGCGTATGTAAGGCCCTATTTTGACTATGTCTCACAATTATGGAGTCCCTCCAGAAGGAAGGACATTGGGAGAATTGAAAAGGTACAGAGAAGGGTGACTAAATCTATGATTTCTAATAAATCTTTTTCATATGAGGATAGACTTTTCAAATTTAATCTGATGTCATTAGAGAACCAAAGAATCAGGGGTGATCTTCTACTTGTATGGGACATCATTCATGATCCCTACTTGTCAAAAGAATGTGGCATAGACTTTAAGCAAATTTGTGTAAATACCAGAGGTCATCCATTGCTACTTGCAAGAAGCAAGTGTAATTCTAAAAAAAGGGCTTATTTTTTTCTCAGAGAGTTGTCAGTCCATGGAACATGCTCTATTTGGAAATTATTGTCAGTAACAACAAGACTACTTTCAAAAATAAACTCAATAACTACATGAGATCAAGAAAGCTTCTAAAATACTATATGTAAGCCTTGAAGCAATATGGGCCTAACAGCCTTATGCTTCTTTCAGTTCTTAGTATGATTCTTAGTATGATTTCCCATAATTTCATTATATAAATATTTCCGAGAAATGTCTTATAGTTGAGCTTTACCTAATTTTCATTCTCTGAGTTTCTTTACTGCAGACACTGCAAAAGCTGGTATATCCACTGTTGATGTTAACTTAGGTATACCTCCCCCCTCCCATTTACTCATAAAATTCTGAAATAAAGACTGAGTCCAAACAGTTCAGGGATGGAGATCGGTATGATCAGAAATCTGAAAAGAAGACATCATAAAAAAAGAATGGTAAAACACTAAAGGATTAATCATCCCAATTCCACCTGTGAAATATTTAAATAAGTGAAAACTCACTTAATAGGGTTCAACCTACTTCCCCAAATCATTTGAAAAAAACAACTATATAATCTGGTTTCCAAAGAAATCAGAACAGGAAAAACAGGGCAGAGATATAAAAACACAGAAAGGAGAAATTCTTTATTATCATGACTCTTTTCTTTTTTGAAAAACCCCATGATTTTCATAGCTGGACTTTTTGTTCTCCTACTACTATCTGCCTTTCCCAGTTCTGGTAGGCCATGTCTTGTCCCCCAAAATGAAGGCCTAACATTTTAGCCTTAGTAGAAACAGGAATACACCCTATTCTCTGGTCAGGCAGAGACCTACCTATAGCAAGACCAACACATTTCTCATAATTTAAAACAGTGCCGTTTAGAGTAGAAAATTGTTCAAATATCTGAACTGCGGCCCTTCCTGAAGAAACATCTTTAATCAATAAACAAGTATTGTCTGCATAAACAGCTAATTTTTGAGCAGGAATGGATAAGAAAGGAGTCAGCCCACATATATTATGATCGAAATCGATTTCTCTAATAATAGGATCCAAGACAAAAGTATACAATAGAGGGCTAATGGGGCACAAAGGGATATAATGTTGCATTGGTATATAATAATTTGATGTGATTAATAAAGTGTGTGGATATGCCATATTTTTCCAAAACTTGAAATAAAAAGGCATGTGAAACTCTATTGAATGCTTTGGACTGATCCAAAGCCGCTGCATATCCAGGTAGTTTATTCTGGTTCCCATACTCACAGATATCCCTAAGAAAATGTAAATTTTGCTGTATCGACCTCTGAGGTACAAAGCAAGTTTGTGCAGGATGGATCACCACCTGTGCAATAGATTGTAGCCTCTTGCAAAGAACAGAGGAAAGGAGTTTATAATCAGTATTGAGCAGGCTAATCGGTCTCCAATTGCCCAAATCAGTACAATCACCTTTTTGTATAAAAAGGCGAGTATTGCAGAATTAAAACTAGTAGCCCCTGTTCCAAATTGTAGTATGTCATTAAAAAAATGAGTAAAAATATCGCTGAGGTCCTCCCTAAAGGCCTTATAAAACTCATTAGTAATACCATCCTCTCCAGGTGATATTCCATTTTTCAAATTATTTATGGCTGAAAGAACTTCCATTTTAGAAATGGGTGCATCCAATTTATCTAATTCCGTATGAGGAACTATAGGAATAGAAAAATGAAGGACTTCATCCCATTTGGCTGTTGAGGAGAATGTGGTGCTAAAAGTCTATGTCAAATGTTGTTCTATTACTGTCAACATTTCTGCATCAGAGGTTTTAACATGCCCAGCTTCATCTTTTAAACCCGTCATAATTTTTCTTGTTTAATTTCTGTTTGCAAGCAACATAAGGATCTTTAAAAGGTTGTTGGGGTGTACTAAAATGCATTTAAGCAAATATTGATACAGCTCTATCGTATTGATATTGCTTCATTTTGTGCCTAATTTCCTCCAACTGCTTTTGTAAGCTGGGATCTGCCACCTGAGGGCTGGACATCAGCTTATAGAACTGATTCCTATATTCCAGATATTGAAAATAATTAGAGTTACTTTTATGCTTACTTTTATGCCTACCATGATTAATAAAAAAATATTTTATAGCAGACTTAGTGTCAAACCACCAAGAGGACCAGTCATCATATAAGTCTGCAACCAATTTCCTGGAAAGCAATAAATACTTTAATTGAATTAGGACAGTCACGTCTTCTAGTAACTGGGAGTTTAATTTCCATCTCTTTTGTATAGATGGAAATCTAGGCGGTATCTGGCTGAGACAAATCAGCATCCTGTGATCAGAAAATTCACAAGGATGAAGAAAAAAGTGCTGTGCCACCAAATGTTAAGAAGTGAAGAAATAGTCAATCCTAGCAAAAAAACGAAGCACTCTGATAGGTAAAACTATCAGTCTTATGTAGCACCCTATATGCATCCCTAAGTCTAGCAACAATTAATGTATTTAACAGCGCATGGGAAGCACAATATATTTTGTGTTGCACATTATCCTTAATGCGTAAATCCAAGCTGCAGTTCATTCCCCCCCCCCCAAATTACATGTTTTATCTGCTGAAATAAATCAACTCTCACAGTTTTAAGCTGGGGAACATAGGTATTGATTAGTCAAAAAGAATATCCCTTATACAGACAATCAATAACCAAAGCCCTGCCAGGCAATAAATCATTAAGTCAAGTAACCTGTACAGCTGTGTGATTGAAAAGGATCCCCACCCCATCAGCAGCATCATATCCAAAAGAACAAAAGGAGGGGCCCTCCCACCAGGCTTTCTTAACTTGCGTAACTAAGTTAGAGAATCGTGTTTCTGGTAAAAAGATGATATCTGGTCTCAGACATCTGCAGTGCATTAAACAAATCATCTGTCGTTTAAAGTTCTTTATACTACAACAGTTGAGAGATACCATCTTTAAACAGGCCATGAAAAAATTAAGTTAACAGTAAGGGTTTGTATTGTTTCCATTTTCTACCTTTCTTTTTCTTAATCTCCATGGGGTCCCTTTCTCCCTCCTCTTCCAACTCCATTTCTGACAACACCTCTGATCTAGTAGAGGTTTCAGAGCCAGAATCCCCCTCTAAATCAGCAAGGACCTGATAAGCATTTTGCGCATGATATGTACTAATGCCCCCTTTCTGTTTACTGGCAGCCCGGGTCACCCATCTAGAAGGGGGTACCTGAAAGTCAGAAACAGGTGGATGCATTGTAGCAGCATTGGAAGCCAGCTGAGAAGAACCAGGTGCAGGTTCTGCGTCTCACTCTTGGGTAGCAAAAGGTGGGCCTGTCTGGTCCTGGGCAGCTTGCCTAGGCCTCTGCATCTCTGCTCCCTCATCCTGTGGATGTGGAGTGGAAGATTGAGAGTTATGTGATGAGTCCCCAGTATCCTGTTCCATATGTTCTTTCTCTCTTGCTGAAATGTTCTGTGCCTGAGGCCTATATCTCTCCTGGGCTTGATTTATTAAATGGTCCTTATTAGGGCCTACCTGTCAATTTTGCCCTGCCCAAGGACACTGATGATAGGCGTAACCTGTCTCTTCACATAAGTTGCACTTAAAAACATTCCTACATACTTCGCTGCCATGATCCATTTCCCCACACAAGGCGCATTTAACCTTATCACATGCACTGCTTAAATGATGCCTGCTGCCATATTTGTAGCATGCCTTGGGTTGACCAGGGTAGAAACAAACCCCCCTATCCTTCCCTAAGAAAAAAACTATTGGGAATGTGAATAACATCATTTTTGACAATATGCAATTTAACTTTAAAGCGCCAAGCCCCAGTCTAGATACCCTCAGTATCAATAATGGGCTCAGGCAGCCCCAAAACAGTACATTTTTTCTCAAACCAATACTGGTTGTCACCCACATTCACTCCCTCACTGCAAAACATCACATTGACAGTTTTAAATAAAGGCTTCATGATGTGAATCGCCCAAAAAGGGAGCCATAAAGGCAAAATCTTGCAGGACTCATATTTATGCCAGAATTTGTCAAGCCCTGAAAAATGCTTGTAACTGATGTCAAAAGTGTCCTCGCCTCGGATGTTTATCAAAGCAAAAATATCTGAGGCCATAAAGTTCATAGACTCCTTTAACAATTTTATGGCAACAAAAGCTCTATCAGGATGCTCAGGCAAGCCACCCCGATATTTGAGCTGTACAGCATTCATGCGAGGAGCCTGTTCCAATTTATTGTTCTGAAATAAGTCCGAAAAGTGAGGACCATGCCTAGCGTCATCCCTGAGCGGAGAATGAGAAGGGGATGCCTGTGGTGGGACCAGGAAGGAGGAACCTCCGTAAATTCTGTAGCCTCAGTATTATAAGCATAGGCATAGCATATTATAAGCAGTAGGTCCAAAGCTAGAATCAGTACAGTTAGTAGGTAAAACAAAAGGCTGACCTGAAGTAGAAGCCACATGTTGAGCATCCAAAGGAACTTGACAGTCTGAAACCACAGGAAAAGAAAAGGTAATCCAATTTGGGTCTGGAATCCAACGACCGTCGGGCTGCTGTATCCAGCTGGCCTGCGACAACGCAGATTCCTTGGATTAAGGCTCATTCACTACCGAAGCAGATGTTTGCATTCCAGTGCTATCAACATATTCAGCTGGCAAGTGTACTTCCTCATTCTTTCTCTCAGCTGTGAAGATGACGCGCTCTGTGTCAGAGGCCTGGCATTCTACTGTCAAGTTCGCCGGTGAAAAGCTTTCAGATGTGGAAGCAGCCCAGTCAAGCAGTTCAACAGGAGAAAATGACTCACCTTCTGTGGTCATGATCTTGCATTCACTCTCTTCAGTTCGCAAAGCCCCCACTGCACATTCTTGGGCATGCATATCACTGTGAAACATCTCCTGCTCCGTGAGTTGCAATCGAGTCTCCGTAATCTCCATCTCGCACATACTGTCAGTTTGCAGATCTGTGGTCTGCTCAACCTGCTCTTCCGCTCATCTGACACCATCTGCCATTACTGCAAGCAGCACAGCCAAATTTCCCCCCATTCACTAAAATACCACCAATCAGATTAATCTGGTTCAAGGTCAGTTGGCATTCATCTGTATCCCGTCCCCAGGGTCATGCCTGAAAATAGGCAGGATTTGTCTAGTGCACTTACCCGGTCATCAAAAACTAAATAAACAATAATAATAATAAGTGCAAGCCCCGAGTTAGTGGGGTGAGTGCACGGTGGCTGTGCACAGAGACACACGCATCTCTGCACGTATCTAGCGGGGATAGAGGGGATAAGGATGCACCAGTATATGTAAGTTTATTTTATTTTTTTAAAACATTAGGTTAAGTTGTCTAGGGAGCTGCCGTCTATAAGTATTGTAGGGGCTTTGGATACCTGGGTGAAACTGTAACCTAGAAACAGATTGGAATAAATCGGCCCACTCAGCAAACATGGAATGTATTAAACAATCTTATTTTATTTTCAAAAAAATGTTTTATCATCCAGACCATAATAACCAGCATTTTGAGAAATCCAAACTTAGGCACAAGGCTCTTGGTAATAACTTGGAACTCAATAATAGGTACCTGCCACTGATTACATTAAATGACAATATAGCAGGAGTGCTGATTGATCATTCCTCACTGCCTAGCTTAGCCATAGATATTGTTACTTCACTGGCTGCCACTCAAAACCCAAAAGAGCCAAACCAGAAATCTGGGGAAATATTTGTACAATCCACACAGTCAGCCTCTAGTCCCAATACCCTGAAATCACCACAAGGCCTTATACTGCCAAAACAGACTTCTGTGGAAGCAACTGTTTCCAAAATGTTACTCGATCTATCTGCAGACCCAAGTTTTAGACCCAGTATTGTGGCATCATCTTAAACATTGCCTGGCTCAAATCCTGGTAAACACGTAAATGTACCAGCTGTTCCCTGCTAGAACTTTGAGTTAGGATCACCTACTATGCGAACTGGATGCGCCTTGCCTCAACCAAGACAGTAATACGTGTTAGGTGACTCCATGGTTAAATATATAGATAAAATTGTCTGTCGATGGGATAAACATAATATTACTTGTAGTTCCTTTAGAGGAGCAGGTATCAAAGATATTCAGAATATGGCAAAAACATTTTAAAGAACACTGGACAGAAACCCTTGGTTATAATTCACGCAGGTACTAATGATGTTAACAGACTAATTATTGAGGAAATTAAACAGGAATACATTAATTTGTGCACAACAATGGAGCATCTAGGAAGTGAAATCCATATTTCAGAGATTCTCCCAGTAGCTAGGGCCAACTATACAAAGGAAAAGAAGATACAATCAATTAATGAATGGCTAAGGAAATGGACTTTGAGCAAAAGTTATTCTTGTGTCACATATTGGGAATCCTTTTATAACAGCCAGGCATTATTCAGTTGGGATGGGCTACACCTAGGCAAATATGGAGCAACTAAACTGGGGAGGTCTTTTGATGACATCATTTCTAAGGATTTAAACTAGTTAATAGGGGGAATAGGGGAAACACCTCACCTAAACACTTTTCCGAATGTAGATTATCAAATATAAATGCTAGGAGTTTAAACTCAACAAAACTTATGGAATTGGAAATTTATTTAAGGGAGAAGAACATAGATATCGCTTGTATTACCGAAACATGGTGAGATGATGCAAGCAAAGGGATGAATAAAATCTCTGGATACCAGCTTTATTTTAAAAAGGGGGAAAACAGGAAAGGTGGCAGTGTTTGCTGCTACATAACTGACAATATAAAATGTAGCAAGCTTAACTTTAATGATAAA
Source organism: Neoceratodus forsteri (assembly GCA_016271365.2). NCBI lineage: Eukaryota > Metazoa > Chordata > Ceratodontiformes > Ceratodontidae > Neoceratodus > Neoceratodus forsteri. The sequence goes on from CM057459.1 coordinate 65,033,821, forward strand.
CATGCTGTAAAAACTGAAACCCTATGGTTAACCCAATATTTTCCAAGTTCCCCCGAAATCACCTTAGAGATTTGCTATAGACCTCCTAACAGTGACATCAAATATAATAATGCAGTTTTACATGAAACAGAACTCACATCAGGTACCAGGGGTATAGTTGTTGTGGGTGACTTTACTGCCCCAGGAATTAATTGGAAAATGTTTAAAGGTCAAAATGAATTTGAAAGGGATTTCATTGATACCTTAACTATTTGCGGATGTGAGCAACTTCTTTCTGAACCCACCAGAGGACAACATTTTAGATTTAATAATTACAAATACTCAAGGAAAGGTTCATAGTCCCAAAATTTTATCTCACTTAGGGAACAGTGCCCATTGTATGACTGAGTGGTCTCTCACCACAAAAACAATGGACGTTAAAAACATCTTAAAAATCTATGATTATAAGAACATTGATTGGGATAAGCTAAATTATGTTTTAGGATATTTTAACTGGAATTATATATTTAGAGATCTTAATATGGAACAGATGTGGGATAGTTTCAGCTAGTAATTAATAATGTTGTCTCAAAATCTGTTTCCATATGTCAGAAAACTAATAAAAAGGGTACAATACCCAGATGGTTTACAAAATCAATTAAAAGGCAAATAGATAAGGAAACTAAAGTTTTCTATAGATATCAAAAGAATCCATCCACAGCACATAAACTAACCTATAAAAAAAGAACAAAGCTCAAGAGGTTAATAAAAAATGAGAAATTAAATCTTGAATTTAAAGTTATCCCATACCAAGGATAGTAAAGGATTTTTTGCCTATCTAAATAATAATAAACACACAGCAAATGAAATAACCTCGGTCATGATTAATGGTGCACTTGTTAACAATGAACATGAGACTGCACAACAATTCATCAATTACTTTGGTTCTGTATTCAATAATGATTGATCTCAGACCCCTACTGTTAATTTTTATGTAAGTCAGGCTACTGTAATTACTGAAGCTGAAGTTCTAAGTGAACTACAGAGTCTCAAATCCACAACCTCTGCTGGTCCTGATTACATCCCATCTCAATTTCTGAAAGAATTAACCAACATCCTGTCTTATCCCCTAACTGAAATTAAAAATAGGTCCTTAAACACTGGCCTATTTCCATCAATCTAGAAAAAAAGCCGTTGAGATCCCTATTCATAAAAAAGATATTAAAACCAATGTAACTAATTATAGACTGATAACTGACTTCGGTGTGTTGTAAATTAATGGAGAGGCTAATCAAGAGGTATTAGACAAGGACATCAAAAATCTGGGACTGGAAGATTATCACAACATGGTTTTCAAAAAGGGCTGTCCTGCTCAAATAATCTTGTTACTTTTTATGATTTTCTTTGTAATAATATTGACAAAGGCAAATCAGTTGATGTACTCCTCCTTTATATCAGCAAGGCATTTGACACTGTTCCCCATGACTTATTAATAAACAAATTGTTAAGCATGGGTATCAAAAAAGTCTTGGTACATGGGATTCATAACTGGTTGTCTCACATGAGTCAAATGGTGAAAGTGAATGGGCATCTTTCAAACAAAATACATGTTGGTAACAGAGTTCCTCAGGGCTCTGTTCTTGGGCTTACCTTGTTTGGTCTACATATTAGTTACATGGGTTTGGGAGATAATAATGCCCTATCTAAGTCTGCTGATGACACCAAACTGGGGGGTGTAGTAGAGACTACTGAACAATATTTTGCTCTGTGTCAGGATTTACGACAACTTGAAAATTGGGCTACAGCAAACAAGATGACATTCAATGCGTCCAAGTGTGCTGTTCTACACTTTGGGAATAGGAATCAAAAATTTATATATACTTTAGGTGGTCAGGTTATTAAATCAGATCTAGGTATACTGATGAATAATGAACTTACATCTGTAGATCACTGCAGACATATTGCACTAACTACCAATAGACTGGTTAGTTCTATAAAGAGATCATTTATTTTTTGCAATAGTCACTGCATAATGAGACTATATAAGTCTTATGTTATTCCTCACCTGAATTATGGTTCCCCTGTGTGGAATCCTTACCATAGGTGAAAAATCTATTTATTAGAATGTATATTGCATTGAAGTATAATAATTTACCCTGTAGGGAGAGGACTGTAGAACTGCATCATGTGGGCATGGAATGTGAAATGGAATCTTAAAAATTGCAATTGTAAATACTGTTGTTGGTAAGGAATTTAGGATTGGGGTACTTTGAGATCAATTGCAGTTACTAAGTATTGCATTAGTCAGACATTTAGGAATAAATTGCTTTCAAGCTTGTAGTACATGAGGAAAGATATTGCAAAATTAATTGCATACAAGCTTGTATTACGAGGGGGTAAGGTATCGGCGAACTGGGGAGCATGAAAGAAACTGGAAAAGGGATGAAGGGGGAATGCATGGGGGTGGGATCGGCATCCTTCATCTGAGAATGTGGGGGAACACTGGTGGGTGAAAAGGGAGATGGGAAGGGTGGCAGTCTGCAAAAACTGTGGAACGCCAATCTTTCTTTGATTTGCATGGAGAGTGGGGGGCTGTTTGGTGTACAGACAAATAATGCAGCTTAAAAATGAGATCAGAGGTCTACAGGAGGAACTAAGGAGGGAACGGTGGGCTGCAGTGGATAACAACCCAACAGCTGGAGGAGTAGTAGGAGGTGAACTGAGGAGGGAAGACAGAACCAATAAGGGGAAGGAGCAGGGAAAGGGTGGTGGATGGGAATCCGAGACAGGGAGACCTAGGTCCAAGGGCACTGAGTCAGGGGGACCTAGGTCCAAGGGCAAATGGCAGCAGAAAAGTGAAAGAATGGAGGCGGGGGGAAAAGAGTTATAAAGGACGTGGAGGCAGTAGCAAGGGAGGGCTAGTATTGATAATGAGGAAGTTAGTGGTAGTAAGCGGTTATCAAGAAATCTTCTCACAGTACTGGTAGGACTGGGTAAGGTGATAGAGGGTGCATTTGGAGGAATGACTAAAGATGTACAGGACAAACATGGAACGGGCAGGGGTACAGCTGGAGAGGAAACAGCAGGTATGGAAGGCGGAAAAACTGTGCTGGAGGAGAAGTCTGGAGGAAAGGGTTGGGATGGAGGGAGACCAGGGAATGTGGCACATGGAAAAAAGGATGGAATCCTAGTGCTGGGAGACTCAATACTGAGAGGAGACAGCAAGGGAGAGAGGCGTAGTCACATATGGGTGGAGGCAATACCAGGAATGAAAGTGGAGAGGGGATGCTAGGATGGGAGAGCAGGAGGGGGGAGGGGAAGGAAAAAGGATGGAGGGTGGTCACCTTGAATGCTAGGAGCCTGGGAAACAAAACAGCAGAGCTGCAGGCTCTCATGGCAGAGGCTGAGGTGGACATGGAGGCCATCACTGAATCATGGGCCACCCATTACCAGGACTGAGACCTGGTGGCACCAGGGTATAAGATATTCCACAAGGATAGGGTAGACAGGAAAGGGGGAGTGGCACTGTATGTGAGAGAAGGACTGAAGTGTGTTAATGACAAAGGGGAGGAGGGTGGTGCAGAGTCATCATAGATGCACTTCCAATATTCTAAGAATAAGACTCTCAAGGTGGGAGTAGTGTACAGGCCACTCTCTCAGACAGAAGTGTTAGACAGGGAACTAGCGGGACAGATCAGAAGGACCTGCAGGAAGGGTAGCACGGTGATTGTGGGGGACTTCCACCTGCCGGGAGTGGATTGGTGTACCCAAGCCACCATGAACAGAAGGGAGCAGGTACTTCTGGATGCGTTCCAGGATAGCTTCCTAATGCAAATGGTCAGCGAGTCAACCAGGTTAGGGAACACCCTAGACCTCATGCTGGCAAATAGGGAGTATGTGAGGGAGCTGGGGTGGAAGAACTGCTGGCTGGGAGAGACCACCACTCAGTGTGGTTCACATTGAAAATGGATAAGGGAGGAATAGAAACAGATACAAGACTGTGGGACTTCAGGAGGGCCAACTTTGGGAGGATGGGGGCGGTAGTTAAAGGGTATCTAGCCAGAATCCAAACAAATATGGACACTGACCAGAGGTGGGAGGTCATAAAACTGGGTATTGAGGAGGTAACCAAAACCTGCATCAGGGTCCAGAGTAAGAGAGCTAGGGCCAAGAAACCTAGCTGGTTGAGCAAGGGGGTCATGGAGAAAGTAAGAAATAAAAGAGCTGCCTTTAGGAGGTTCAAAAAAACAGGGAGAGGGGAGGACAGAGAAGATTACCTGAAGGAATCGAAGGAAGTGACAAAGGCAGTAAGAGCAGCCATGGCATCTAAGGAGCTCAGGCTGGTGCAAGGCATCAAGAAGGGGAGAAGGAATTTTTAGGTACATCAGGGAGAAAGGGAGTTGTAGGGACAAAATAGTAAGGATTAAGAAGGAAGGGGTGGGTGGAAACGGGCAGAGCAGACAGAAGCGCTTAATGAATACTTCTGCTCAGAGTTTGCTAAGGAGAAAGGAGGGGTGATATCAGGGGGGTGGGAGGGCAGACTTGAGGGGTGACAGATGGGGAAATCACACAGGGCAGGGTACTGCAGGGCCTGAGGGCACTGAAGGTGGAACATGCACCAGGGCTGGATGGCATTCACCCCAGGGTACTCAGGGAGCTGGCAGAAATCCTGGTGGGGACCTTGGCAGACCTATTCAATGCCTCTCTGAACTCAGGGTGTGTACCTTAGGACTGGAGGATGGTTCACATGGTACCCCTCCATAAGAGCAGCCCCAACGATAAACTGGGAAACTACAGACCGGTATACCTCACATCCATCATGGGAAAACTGATGGAGACTATCCTGAAGTAGAGGCTGGTGTCCCTTCTGAAGACCAATTGGCTACAGAATGGTAGGCAGCATGGGTTTGTCGCAGGCAGATAGAAACATAGTAACATAGAAATTGTCAGCAGATAAGGACCACCTGGCCCATCTATAGTAGTCTTCCCATAAGCCCTTGTACTGGATTACTGCTTCAAATTCACCTGCTGCTGTACCTCTGTGGTTCCCCTATGCCTGTCCCAAGCATGCTTGAATCCATCCACAGTGCCCACTCCCACCACCTCCTGAGGCAGACCATTCCATGCGTCCACTACCCTTTCTGTGAAGAAGAACTTCCTTACATTCCCTCTTAACCTACCACCTTCTTATTTCATATCATGCACCCTCGTTCTTGTGCTCCTCCTGTATTAGAAAATGTCTTCCCCCTGCACCTTGTTTATACCCTTGAGGTACTTGAATGTTTCTATCATGTTCCCTCTTTCCCTTCTGTCTTCCAGCGAGTACATATTGAGGTCCCTTAATCTCTCCTCATAAGTCTTGTGTTGCAAGCCCTGCACCATCTTAGTCACCCTTCCCTGGACCGTCTCTAGCCTGTTAATATCCTTACAAAGATGCGGCCTCCAGAACTGCACACAGTACTCCATGTGAGGCCTGACCATGGTTTTACATAATGGCATCACTACCTCCCTCCTTCTGCTGGTGATACCCCTGCCTATGCACCCCAGCATGTCACTGGCCCTCCCTGCTGCCTTTGCACTCTGCTTTGACATTTTCAGGTCATCTAAAATAATAACCTCAGGTTCCTTTCCTCCTTTGTGACTGTCAGCAACTCCCCCCCATCCTGTAGCTTTCCCCAGAGTTTTTGTGTCCCAGGTGCACGATTTTGTACTTTTTCAAATTAAACTTCAGTTGCCAGTCCTCAGACCATTTTTCAAGCTTCCCCAGGTCCCTCCTCATTTTCTCCACCCCCTCTGGGGTATCCACTCTGTTACAGATCTTGGTGTCATCTGCAAACAGGCAGCCCTTTCCCTCCAGCTCTTCTGCAATGACTGGCCACAGAACTGATCCCTGAGGCACCCCACTGATCACCCCTTCTCCCCAGACTGCACCCCATTTACCACCACCCTCTGCATCCTGTCTGTTAGCCAGTTTCTAACCCAGGTTACCACCCTGCCCCTCCATGCCCAGCCTACCCAGCTTGTTTATCAGCCTCCTATGTGGAACAGTGTCAAAGGCTTTGCTCAAATCAAGGTAAGCGATGTCCACTGCCCCACCCTGATTTACTTCCTTTGTCACTCAGTCGAAGAAATCAACCAGATTTGTCTGACATGACCTCCCTGCTGTGAATCCATGTTGCCTCTGGTCCTGGGCTCCAATGGCTTCTAGATGCCCCACTATCCTTTCTTTATGCAACGTCTCCATGATCTTCCCTACTACTGAGGCAAGGCTGACTGGCCTATAGTTCTCCGCCTCCTCCCTGCAGCTGTATTTGTGTAGAGGGACCACATGTGCCCTCCTCCAATCCTCTGGTACCACCACTGTGTCGAATGACTCAGTGAACATGGCTGCCAGAGGCTCTGCTATCTTCCTTCACAGTTCTCTTAATATCCTTGGATGTTTGCCATCTCAGGTCCCATCGCTTTGTCCACCTTTAATTTAATGAGCTCCTGCAGGACTCTTGCCCCTGTGAATGGAATATTGTCCTCCTCTTCACCCCCTTGGCAACTGCTGTACTGCTGTTCTGTCCTGTCAGACCAACCTGGTGGATTACTATGACTAGGTAACTAGACAGTTGGACAAGAGCCATGCAGTGGATGTCCTGTATCTGGATTTCAGTAAGACTTTCGACTCGGTGCTAAATAGGAGTCTGGGTAGTAAGCTGGCTGGTACAGGGGCAGGGGCAAACATGGTGGGATGGGTAGTAAACTGGCTACAGGGAAGGCAGCCGAGGGTGGTGGTGGGAGGGTAGCTCTCATCTTCGTGGGCAATGACAAGCAGGGTACTGCAGGACTCGGTGCTGTGACTGGTGTTGTCTGAGTAGTTCATATCAGACATCTCAATGGGCATCAAGAGCAAGATCAGTTTGCTTCCAGATGACACCAAGAAGGGAGCAGTAGTGGATTACCTAGGAGGTTGACAGGGGTTTCAAGATGATCTGTCTAAACTGGGGACCTGGTCAGACACCTGGCAGCTGGGGCTCAGTGTGAAAAAGTGTATGGTATTACATTTCGGGGCAAAAGAAGACAAGAAGGAGCTACCAGCTGGGGGGGTTCAACTAGCCATGACAGAGGTGGAGAAGGATCTAGGGGTCATTATTATGGGCTCAATGAACAACTCAGCACAATGCAGGAAGGCAGCTGCAAAGGCCAACAAAATGCTCAGTTGTATTGCCAGGGGCAAATTTCAAGGAGGGGAGTGGTGATACTGCTGTTGTATAGGTCACTGGTTAAGTCACACCTGGAGTACTGCATGCAGTACTGGTCCTTGTACCCGAAGAGGGACATTAAGTTACTGGAGGGGGTGCAGGGCATCAAAGATGATTCAGGGACATGGGGACTTACCCTATGAAGCAGGCTGAGGGAGCTGAACATGTACTCACTGGAGGAGAGGAGAGATGGGGGATATGATTGAAACCTTCAAGTACGTGAAAGGAATAAACACTAAAGGCACAGAGGGACTATTCAAGTTAAGGGGGGGTAAGGACACTCAAGGCCATGATCTGAGATTGGAGGGGAGGAAGGTTCAGGAGGGAAATGAGAAGACACTTTTTTACAGAGAGGGTGGTGTCTGGGTGGAATGCGTTGCCTGCAGAAGTGGTATCCTGTAGAACAGTGGGCTGCTTCAAAAGGGGATGGGACAGTGTAAGAGGGAGGGAAGGGGAGGGGAGGATGGGGCAGCTGCAGAATAAGGGCTACTAGCTGTACACTTGAGCAGACTCTATAGACCACAAGGCCTTTATCTGCTGGTGAATTTGTGTGCTCATTAACACCCTATACCGAGGGCTCAGGGCTCTTAAAATAAAATATCAAATGATACAGTAATAAAATCATCATTTTTACAACATATATAATCAGCAGAGGTATGAACACAACCTAATCTGTTATCAAGTCAAATGCTAATTCAAACAAGTGTCTTTTCAGGCCCCATTTAAAAGCATCCACTGAGGGGGAGCTCCTAAGATGGTATTGCAAGGAGTTCCACATTGCAGGCACTATCACCAAGAAAACAATATCTTCACACTACTTCAAACGGGATCTCAGGATGGCTAGCAACAAGTCCTCAGTGGAGCAAAGAAATGGACTGGGGCATACCAGGCCAAGAGGACTTTGAGACAGGCAGGCAGGGTCTGATCCATGCAGGGTTTTGTATGTTAACAAAGCAAACATGATGGTGGTGCATCACCGGATGAGACGTCAGGGCAGCTGACATAGCACAGGTGTAATATGATCTTTGTAGGACGCCCCAGCCACTAACCTGGATGCAGCATTCTGCACCAGCAGTAGACAGTGCACTAAACTTCCAGATAGCCCCTACTGTAGGTAGACAGGGTTAAGTCTCAAGGTCTCGAAGGTATACACTAAGGTTACCAGATCCTCTCGCATCAGATAGGTTCCAACCCGTTCTGATCTTGGACATATTCCTCAGTTGGAAAAATTCACTGTGGACCACAGCTGACATCTGATGTTCTAGTGTCAACTGTGCCTCTACAACAACTTTCAAATTCTTAATCCTATTCACAGCTGTCAGAAATATGCCATTTAAAGATGATAATCTGATAGCTTCATATCTTCCAACCAACACAATGACACAGTTCCACCAGCAACACTTCTATCTTGGGCGGGTTAAGACTCAGCCAGCTGGAGGCCATTCAGTCAGTGATTTCTTTAAGCAGCACTCCAGAAGAGGAACCACCTCCTCCCATCTGAAGTAAAGGACATGTAGAGATAAGTAACATATGTATCACAGTGAAACCTCACACCGTACTGTCTGATAACACACCCTAGAGGCAGCATATAATACTGTACACCGTGAACAACATGCGTGACAGAATCAACCATTGGGAAACTGCACGACTGACCAATTCACCCTGCAGTGAGAAGTTTCCCATCACAACCTTCTGTGTCCTGCCACTAAGGGAAGACTGAAGCCATTTTAAAGTTCTCAGCAAGTTCTCCATGTTACCCAAGGCACTCCATCAAAATCACAAGGTCACATGTCAAATGCTGATGAGAGATCTAGGAGAACAACTACTGAGCATTCCGTTCTGTCTTTTGCCAAAAGCAAGTCATCAAACACCTTGATGAGCATGGTCTCCATACTGTGGCGAAGTCTGAATCACAATTGGAGTGGTTCACTTATGTCTAAACTGTCAAGGTGAGCAGTATGCTGCACCACCACAACCTTCTTTGAGACTGGCCTGTTGTTTGCCAGCACTTTGGGTCAAAACATGATTTTTTTAGGAATCGTCTCACCATAGTATTTTTTAAGAGCCAGTGGGAAACAGCCACCTTGCAAGAAACCCTTAACAATGCTGGCAAACATCAGATCCGGGGCCACTGGACAGTCAGCCAACAACCAAGTAGGCCCCAGATCTGACTAACAGTTTGTGGCCTGCAGCACTGCAATCACCTCAGGCGTCTCCTCAATAAAAACTTACCAGAACTCACTTCTGACCACCAAAGTGCCTTTGCACATCTCCCCTTCACCACTACTGGCCCCTGACAGGCCACCTGTTGAGATCTCAACTAGAATGGAGGACACTCTGTCCCAGGAAGAAAGAACCAAACTCCTCATACTTTTCTTGAGACAAAACTCCTCCAGACTTCAGAAAGACAGAGCTTAATAACCTGCCTACAGTGCAGAAGAGCTGAGCAGGTTTATTTCCTCCTGTAATTATTACCTGTGACAGAAAATCTGCCTTTTTCAGGGTTTTGCCCTCTGATAGTCCTTAAAATGGGACTTCAGAGCCATATTGTCATCCATTGAGCCCAATCTCTTCCAAGAATGCTCCAACCTCTGCCCTGTTGCCTTCAGCCACCTCAGTTCATCATTATACCATGTCAAACTGCAGCAAGAGGTCATCCAGTGGGCACAGATTAGTGCGATAGATGAAGAATCAGTATTTATATAACACTTTTCATAAAGATTGTATTCCAAAACGCATAACCAGCAATGCTAGAATGGTAGTGAAGTGAGTGAACATGTAGTGACAGCCATTACACACATCAACACCCATGCACAGCCTTGGACAATTCCATGAACAGATATTATGGGAAGGGGAATGCTGGCCAGGACAACAGGGAAATCCCCTTCTATTACGAAAAGTGCTTTGTGTTCTTTTACATCCACTTAGACACCGAGCAGGACAACACCAGAGATAGACAGAAGGGACCTCAGTTTAACATCTTATCTGAAGGATGGCACACTCTGACAGTACAGCACCCCCCCGTACTGCACTTGGGCACCAGCATTTAAGGTATGACCCCAATCTCAGTGTGGGACATGAACCCATAATCGTTTGGCCCAGAGGCAGATGTGCCGCCAACTGAGCCATGCCGACACACTGCTAGACAGAGTCAAGAGCCACTGTAATGGCCATATTATGGTCATCAATGGCAGCCTCCATGCCTCCATTGCATGCTGCCTTCATACCTGAAATGTCCAAGATATTTGCCCCAAACTTTATTACCCTACTAATCAAATCTAATCAAACTTTAGCTGCAAAGGACAACCCGTAACAGACCTCACTAAGAAGAGAATGTCCCAAAAGGTTCAATGGACAGAATGATGTGAGGCCACATTCTGCCAACTAAAAGAAGTGCTATACTTGGCACCTGTGCTTTGCTAGCCCAGACTATTTGTTCAAATTTGTTGTTCATTTTGATGCTGTTGACCATGGGCTAGGGGCTGTTCTGAGCCAGGTCATGCCCACAGGGGAAGAACACATATTTTAGTACCTGAACCAGATACTGCTACCTAAGGAGAAGGCCTACACTATGATTAAAAATGAGTGACTGGAGATCGTGTGGTCACAGCAAAAGCTGCAGCCATATCTGTATGGAAGGGAGTTGACTTTTGTCACTGACCATAGCCCCTTAAAGAGGAACTTCCCCAGTCCTTTTGACTTTCATGCATAAATTACCCCTTCTTGCATTGATTCTGGAATTGTATTTCATTACTCTCCACTGCAGTTAGTTTTTGCACTCTGAGCTGCTAAAAACTGTAGGGTGTACCAGAGCTTCTATAACAAGCCTGGTGTTACTGTTGGCCCAGGGTTGCACTGCTGATATCACTATAGGGAAGAGTAAATTTCACACAAAAAATATATATACTGACAAGGCATTTGGATTTTGGCATAATGCACTGCTAACAGGGTGTCTTGGGGAAGAGGAAACACAGTATGTACATTGAATACTAGTAGGTTTCCCTTGCAACATTGTTGCAACTGCATGGCACTGCACAGTGTCAGTCACTCCTCTACTCTACAGTGATATCATCAGGAGCTAGCAGCCCAGCAGCTGAACAGCAAAGGCAAGTGCAGCAGGGCTCACAAACAAATCCAAATTATGGAAGGCAGAGTAAACCCTGGCCAAAAATAACAAATGCACACACCTTTTCAGGTCTAGTACTGCTTATAATGACTATAAGCTGTAACTTTTTGGACCATCATGAAAGTTACTCTTTAACATGGCTCTACAGAACAAAAGGGAAAAATGGCAAGTTGCTAAGATGGAGTCTAGTGCTAAAACAATACAATGGGGCCTATGCACAAATGTGTGCCAGGTCTGCATGATTCACACTTACCCAGCCCACATAGCTACACACCCACAGACAGGTGCAGGGTACCTGTCTGTGGCCCTGTTCCCCTGGCGCACACAATTCTGGCAGGCAGATCAAGAGACACAGGCAGGCTTCCAGTGGGATACCTGTCCTGGGTCCTGTAGTAGATCCCTGCTCCGCATGAGCAGAGGATTCTGCAATGGCACAGGAAGGCAACAATAAATGTTTATGGGTGAGTGCTCAAATGGCTGCCCACAGCCCACCTGGTCAGTACAGAGAGCTGGGACAGCGGGATAAGTGGGGACTCTGTTGTCCTGCAGCCTGCAGGGGTACTTTGTGTGGGGAGCACAAAATTTATAGCATGGTCCCTGCCTGCATATCTTGCACACCCCTCACCCAGCACTCCACACCTTTGTGAATGGCACGGAGTGCAGGCATGTCCTCATGCCCGAAGGCAGACTTCTCCCCCCGGACCATCCTCGGAGGTAGCAGCATGGGTGGCCAGGGAATCAGGCATGGAAGGGGCACATCCCCCTGTAGCGCATGCCATGGGGTCTGTGGGACCCCGAATGCACAGTTAATTTATTTCAGTTTGCTTATGCACCATGAATACGAGGTGCATAGGCACACATTTTTTTGTGCATTGTCCACTGTATGAGTATCCAGCACTGCAGTAGTTACTAACATGCTAATGTAGATAGATTGAATCAAAATATGAATTTTGTCTTCAAGTTTGAGGGTAGGATCATAACTCATGAGTGGCAGAGCCACAAATAAGTAATGAAAGTCCTGCTCCCTCCCCTCACAAGGGATGATAAACTGCGTATTTTGAGTTAGTAAGTAAAAATTTTATTCAACTGAAAACAACAGTGAATAGGTACAACTCAACTGAGACAAGCTCATTTCCAGCGAGACCCTGGAGTGTGTCCAATATTAAATTAAACACAGTATGATTACAAGGTAAGATAAAAAACATCAACTACATTAGACTGCCAATACATTACAATAAAACACACAACTTACAACACACATATTAATACACAAGAACATAAAAGTTTGTAAAATAACAGACATTATTGCACCTTCAGTTTCAAGTACCCATAATTGTGAGTAACAGAGAAGTAATTTTCTAGTGTTTTCAACATCAGGACATTCCCTCTCTAATATTTCTGATAGTCTCTCATTGGAACCAAGATCTAATTTTACCTAGGTGTACACCAGTAATTAGTGATCTAAGATCAAATGGTAAAGTGTTTCAAGTCTGGGGACCCCATAGAAGAAATGTGTTTGACTGAATTCTGTCCTCATTATAGGTTGCATATATTCAATACTGTTTGCAGAGTGTGGTCCCGATTTAATTTCTCTAACATGTAATTCATCCAGTATATATTCAGGGACCTCCCCCTTGTTACACTTTACCATATAATTTAATACATGAGATAGCCTCCCGTCTTTTGGGTAAATCAAACCCAAGGATTCACATAGTTGCTGTCTATGGGCCATTCTCGGGACGCCTAAAATAAATCTGGCCAGTTTACTAAACATCACACCTATCCTGGATAATACTATATTTGCAGCACCCACATAAACTATGTCCCCATAGTCCAAAAGAGGAAGTACTAATGTTGTAACCACATGTTTCCTAATGTTCTCAGACATACACCCTTTGATTCTATATGGGGCCCCCAGACATTTTCCCACCTTTTTTAATACATAATCCAGTTAGACTATTCATATCTGATTAAAGAGAATCTTTTCTGGTGCTTAATGTAAAAACGGTAAAGGAGCCTTGCCTGCTCCAAAGTTCATTGGTTCATGACTTTTAATTTTCTGGTGGCTGTAATTAGGGAGGAAGGGACTGTATTTTAGCTCCATGGAGCTGACAGCCCAATCACTTCCACTTCCCAATTCAGTGGCATCCTTCACCCTCACATTTTGTGATGTAATACTATGGAGAACATGGTGGTGCGTTCCATACACTTGTAGAGGGGGTCAGTTTTTAAGTACTATTTTTAACATTTTAGAGTGTCAATTTCAACAAACCAAGGTCATCGCTCAAGGCTCTTGATAGTTGAGCAGTGTCCTTGATTTGTTGAAACTGGCACTCTAAAATGTTACAAGTAGTACTTAAAAATGGACCCCTATACAAATCTATGCAGCACACCCCCACACTCTCCATAGTATTACGTTACAAAATATGGGAACATGGGGGCATGCCCCCAAATCAGGAAGTGGAAAGGATCAGGCTCTTGGCTACATGGAGCCAAAATAGATACCTTCCCTCCCTAATTACAGCCACCAGAAAATTAAAAGTTATGTATCAACCAACTTTGGGACAGGTAAGGCTCCTTTGGCATTTCTTGGGGGGAAATTATTAGAGAGTAGAAAAGGTGCTCTTTAATACAACATCAGTTTACTAGTTAAAGCCAAGGCCCTGCAATTCTGCAATTCTAAGGCCACAGAATTTACATCAGAACTTGTATTCCACAGCAGGTAATATGTACTGCCATATAATCATTCTTCTTGGTGATTTTTCATTATATTGTTTTCCAGTAGTGCTGGACTCCCTTTCCATCCACAATTAACCTGAAGCCCTTCCTCTGTTCTAAGCCTATGATATCATTAATGACATAATATGATAGTTTAGCTACAGTAATGGCAGGGCTGTGTTCTGCCACAGAAATGAACAATTCATTCCACAGGAAGGAACAAATGCTGCTGCAGAAGCCCAGAATCCCTGCCCCAGAAATCAGGACTGAAGTGCTATGGAGAAGGGGCCTTTATTAAAGCTTTTAACCCTGCTGTTTGTTTGAAGGTTAAACTGTTTCTCTCTGATTTCAACTGCTAGCCTAAGGGCTGCTCTAGGCAACTGTGATGTCATCGTCATTGTGAAAGGCTGCTCTCTGGTTCAGTACTCCATGGTGACACATCGTGACAAAAATAACCTTCAAGACATCGACAACAATGCATCTCAGCTAGAGGACACCACTGGAAGATAAACAAGAAGATAGAATGATATCTTGAGGTTAGTGACAAAGATATCATTTGTTATCTTGCCATTTTTTTAATCTCCTCTGGAGCTGTAGAAATAAGTTAACTAAAATATATAGAGGACATACAATGTCCTCTGTTCAAATAGGCCATTTGTTTCTATGAGTGAGTTATGAAAGTCACCCCCCCTTCATGAATGAAAATAAATGGCAGAACAGAGGTTATAGTATGTTATGTGTATACAATGTTCTTTTTAATGACTGTATGTTTTGTTTTGTTTGTGTTACAGGCTTTCTTCCTACACTGTATGTGCTGTACAGCTGGAGTAAGGTAAGGTAAGGTAACATTTATTTATACCTGGCCTATCCCGGAGGCTGTGGATGCCTTACACAATCAACAGGCAGGGTAAAACAGTATCAAAAATATAAATCAATGCTGTAAAGGTCCGTGCATAAAAAATTACAAGCATAAATAAACATTTATAAATAATTAATAAATACACTTAAAAACAACTGCAGTTAGAGATGCAGTAAAGTTTTACTTCACTTGTGAATTTTTATTGAAGTCGACAAATTTGCTTCCGCATATCAGTTCACGAATTTGTGGCTGTCAACTGAAAATTCACCATTTGTAACTTCACCTTGTTTTTTTTTTTAATGCAAACTGCACTTTAACAAAACCCAAATCAAGAAGAAGTCACAAACTGTGAATCCCAAAATCCCAGGTGTCTAGTGTCCCCCACCCCCGGTGATCGCTGGCTCCAATATAAAAAAAAATATCATGTTAAATCCCTGGTGTCTAGTGGACCCCCCTCCCATCAATTGCCAGCCCCAATATAAAAAGAAAAATATCCTAAATCCCTTGTGTCTTGTGGACACCCCACCCTACTGATCGCCAGCCTCAATATGTATAAAAAAATATACTAAATCCCTTGTGTCTAGTGGATCCCCCCACCCCACCCCACCGATCGCTGGCCCCAATATGTATAAAAAAATATCCTAAATCCCTTGTGTCTAGTGGATCCCCCCACCCCACCCCACTGATCGCTGGCCCCAATATAATAAAAAATATATCCTTCCTAAATTCCTGGTGTTTAGTGGACCCCCTCAACCCACCGATCGCAGGCCCCAATATAATAAAAATATATATAATTCCTAAATCCCTGGTGTCTAGTGAACCCTCACCCCACCGATCACTGGCCCCAATATAATAAAAAATATATCCTTCCTGAATCCCTTGAGTCTAATGGACACCCCACCCTGCTGATCACTGGCCCAAAATATAATAAAAAATATATCCTTCCTAAATCCCTGGTGTCTAGTGGACCCCACACCCCACCAACCATCAGGTAATCCTCCACCACCCCACTGCTCCCTGCTCTGACCCCAAGTGGGCCACCTGCACAGCCCTCCACTCACCTCCACAGCTGGCAGCTCGACTGAGCTCTCTCAGTCATAATGATGAATGATCGTGTCCTTGTAACTCTGAGCAACACTGTTTCTGTGCTATGCTTAGCCCTGAAACTCAACTAGAATGGCTCAAAGATGTCAAAGGCCGTGAAGTGCAATTCAAGCTGCAGTGCCACTATTTTCTCAACAACCTTCCCTAAAAATGGGAGATTAGAGATAGGTTGATAATTTGCCAGGACATCAGGGCTGAGTGATGGTTCCTTCAGGAGGGGCCTCACCAGCCTCTCCTTTAATGCATCAGAAAAGATCTCCCCGTAAGCGAGACCCAGATTATCCTGGTGAACACTGGACCAACAGTCTCAGTACATCCCACTAGGAGACAGATTGAGGCTGGGTCCAGTTCACAAAAGGTGGGCCGCAGCTTCAAGATCACTGCAACAACCTCAGCCACCACCACTGACCTAAACTCTTCCCAGAAAATAGATGTGCCCATGTTCCTACCAGGTCGACCGCCATGGGGTGGAGCTTGCCCCACTGGGGAGATCCCAGACCAGATAGAGGACAACCTGTCAGAGAAGAACTGAGCAAACTCATTGAACAATGCGATTGAAAATTCTTTTTTTGGCTACAGACAGACTGGATGAAGTAGTCTGTCCGCAGTCAGAAAAAGGTGAGCTGGTCTGTTCCTTCCTGTGGTAAGCTCCCTGGACAGGAACTCTGCCTTCTTACAGTCAAGTGGTACTCATGACAGTGAGCTCGCAAGACCAGGTGTGTTCTCCTTGGAATGGGTCCTCCGCCATCAATGCCCCAATGTCTAACCAGTGATCTTTATCTCCTTGAGAGCCCCATCAAACCATACGGGTCTCAAGCGAGAAGATCTGGATCATATACAGATTGGTATGATGGTATCAAGCACTTCAGAGATGGCCTTATTATAGGCATCCACCATCTGGACAGGGGACGGATTATTGGGGGGGCCCCATATGAGAACTACACTGTGCAATGATTGGACCAATTGACCCAATCAGTCTTAAGGTTCATAACCTCAAGCCCCAGTAAGAACATCAAGTCCAAAGTGTGGCCATGGTGACGGCTCGCAGAAGCAACTGCTTGTGCCAGGCCCACTGTTGTCATCAACTGGAGGAGATCATGACCAAGATGTGAGGATTCAACGCCAATCTAGGTGTTGAAGTGCCCCAAAATTAACTATCTGGAGGACTCCAACACCCTGTCGATGACTAAGTCCGCCACCTCCTGTAGGAAATCCACCCCCCCACCTCAGCAGATGGTAAACAAGGAGAATCCTGCAACCCACACCTGGACCCCATGCACTGCCACACATTCAAAGGACAAGGTAGAATACACTGAGTGCACGGCAAAATTCAAGCTGGATCTAAAACAGATGGCCACACTCCCACCCCTGTGTTCTCTCCTCAGGCAGTGCACCACAGAGTACCCGGTGGGGACGGCCACGTCCAAAACTGGCCCAGCTTCATCTCCCAACCAGGTCTCTGTAATGCATGCCAGACAGACCCATGAAATAAAGTCCCCCATAACTGCGGTCTTGTTCCTCATTGATCTGGCATTACACAGCATGGCCCGAAGGGGACTGGTGGAGACTGAAGGCCCACTAGCTACCGGCCCACTTGTTCCGGTGGGAACACTGGGAATGGGCAATAAGCACATCAGGCCTCTCTCCCATTTCCATTTAGCCATAGGGTGTCTTCTGCTCCTAAACACCCCAATACCGCTCACCACCACTGTGCCCACAGTGCCCTGCTGCCAACCTACTCACTCCCTAGTAATATCCACCTCCTGACAGCATCTCACTGCTGTTGCTGGAATGGGGAGGTCAGTAAAGGGGCAGAGGTCATGTAGCAGGGATGCTGAATAGACAATATGGAGGGGTCTATGATTCTTATACATCTTCTGGCACTAACCACTAACAAATCTCTACTACTGCTAAAACATAAAATACAATATAAGACTAAAAATCACTGCTACAGCCCAGGAAATAAAAATAAAGCAACCAAAAACAGGATTTCAATACCTGTCCCTACAAATACACCCACCATCCATACCTTATTCACACTCAAACATTAGCTAAACCACATCCACCCCAACAACCCATGATTCAAATACATTTTTAATAACTCCACACACACCCCAAAAGAAAACAAAATCAATTTTAAACTACAGGCTATGGAGAATACTATTATTTTTGAGTTCAGAGGTCTTGCCAGAAAGTTGATTGAATATAAGTAAATGACAATTAGTCCAAAACCATAAGGAATCACTGGGTCAAAGTTTCAAGCAGTGCTCTCTCTACTGCTGAATGGGAAGTGCAGGCCAGATGAAAGAAAGTGCTCTCATCACTGACTTTAAAATTGGTAGATGATCAAATAAGTCTGTAGCACTGAATCCTATGAGTGGTGCTCCCACCACTACTCACTGGAAAGATGAAAATATACAGTACTTACAGAAAGGTCCAGGTTGGGGGGGGGGTTGACCACCAGAATGCAGTTGAGTTGCCAACCACAGCTCTCTAAATCTCCACTCGCCATAGTCAGTTCTCCTGAGTTTGTACATAAATCCAATCCAGGTGACACTAACCACAGAAATGGCCAGCCACCCTGGGACCAACTCCTCATGGTCCACCACAACTCCACTCCACAGTCTGGTCCTTGAACTTTATAACCATGCTTGGTTTGCTGGCCAAAGTACCTTGCTTCACCTCAGTTCTTTCCTTCTAGATTGCTTAAAAGGACAGAGCAGATAACCTTACCAGAGCGAGGGAAAGGATTAAGACTTCTTTTGGCTAAGCAGATTTACTGTGTGTTGTTATTTTTATTTTGTACTCACAGGGATTGCTGCTGTTTGTTGCTAACATGTCATTGCTTTATTTTTCTCTGATTCAAATTGTTGTTGCTGGTATACCTTCATCTGTATTATTACAAGGTGTGCCTACAGGTGTGTGCTAACAGATTACTGCTTTAATCTTCTGATTCAAATTGTCTTTTGCAAGGTATATCTTCTGTTACTGCTTTATTTTTCTCTGTAGCAAAGTGTTTCTTACAGGGTATATCTTCTCTGAAATTATTACAGGTGGTGCTTTACAGATTTTACAGTTTTATCTAACATTAGGATAAGCTTTCAGGGTTACTGCATTTGTTGTTGACTGATTGTTTCTGCTCTTACCTCCTTGTTCTTTCATCCGTGGTTCTTCTTTTTTGGCAGGGGAAAGGCACAGCCACCCACCCCCATCCCCAACCACCCCACACTACACTCCTTTTATAGGGTACCACAGTCGTGACATTTCCTGTGGCAAAGCAGGAAGGGGCAGATCAGTGGGGCATTCACAAGGTGAGCTCATTTACAGGGACACTACTAATCTAACTTGTTATAACAAGTTATACAAAAACAAAACACAAAATCAAACCATTACTTGCATTTTCTTCCTTCTAATTACTCTGACCAGGTTATAAACCCAGTAACTTATCTGGAATGGATATAATTAACTGCAGGTACTGTGGAAAATTTTCAGAAGGACAGTCTTACAGGATTTAGGGCACTGTCCTACATGCTGGGCCATTGGAGATCTTAGGGCTCAGCTCCAGGCAGCATGGGCAGAGATTGCATGCCTCACATTTCATATTCAGAAGAAAGTACATTATAAGAACCTCTCGCCATTTCCCCAACATCCAACAGAAGAATCTCAACCACAGAGGGTAGTTGGTCGGGGAGGTTGGTAGGTGGTTAGGAGGGGCAAATCGAGTGCCCCATCACTTGCTGCTCTCCAACATATTACCTCCAAAAACCATATAAACACTACAAACAGGTATCTGCCTCTATCTCGGAAATCAAACAAAGGGGCAGAGGACACTGCAGAGCAGGACACTGCAGCACAGGAACTAGCACAACAAAACTCGCCCAAATCAGGAACCAAAACAAAAAAAGCAAAAAGGAAATCCAAAAAACTTCTGATCATAGGAGACTCCATGATTCAGGAGTTGATACCCATCTCCAGCCAGGGGTAATGGTCAGATGTCTCCCAGGTACATCAGCATGGAGAGACAGTGGCTGGATTGCTAAAATTGTTCAGGAAGCAGGAGAAAACATTGATGTCCTGGTACACATAGGGACTAATGATCTCGCCAGCCAGTCAGTTGTGGAGACCAAGGAACACCTGACCAGGCTGGGTGACAAACTATCATCCATTTCATCCGGCATCTCCTTCTCTGAGATCCTGCCAGTCTAAGAGAGGGGGGCAGATGGACGGAAGGTCAGAGAAGGGGAGATAGAGGAGCTAAACATGTGGCTCAAGGGCTGGTGCAAGGAAAAAGGACACATTTGTGGGGAACTGGCAACGGTTTTTGGAGCGAAAGTTCTTTAAATTTGATGGACTGCATCTGACTAAGGAGGGAGTCAGTGCATTGGGGCAGAAGTTTGATGTATTTGCAGAATATTTAAACTAACAAATGGGGAGAGGGGGGTGCAGTACCCCATACATCAAATGGGAAGAACACTCCTCCTCCCTCAGCTAGTGGTCAAACAGGGATTCAGCATGTTTGTAGTTCATTTGCATCACCAGGTAATAAAAAAGGTCCGTCTCCCCATACAACGCAAAGGGAAATTGCCAGACCTTACTCAACAACTAACACACCGAAATCTGGCCAATGGAAAATCATGTACACAAATACTCACAGCCTGGGAAATAAGATCCAAGACCTGCAGGCAATAATGTCAGAGGCTAAACTGGACATAGTAGCAATTAGTGAGACATGGTTTACCAGTAACCACACTTGGGAGACTTCAGTACCTGGCTATGTACTGTTCAGAAGAGACCGAGGTGCACAAAGGGGGGTGGAGTGATCCTGTATGTCAATGAAAATATCAAAGCTACAGAAATTCAGAATACACATAAGGAGCCAGAAGAACTGTGGATCACCCTGGAAACAGGAAATGGAACAGCCATAAGAACTGGGGTTGTCTACAGGCCTCCAGACCAGGGGGAGGACATAGACACATTACTGTTAGAAGATATACAAAACATGACAGCTAAAGGGGAGGTTCTGATAATGGGAGACTTCAACATGCCGGATACAGATTGGTCAATACCAGCAGGAACATCTTCCAGAACTAGACGCATGGTGGATTTCCTGCAGGGGGAAGGCCTCAAACAACTGGTACAACAACCCACAAGAGACAGGGCTATCCTAGATCTAGTACTGACTAACAGGGAAGGGATCACAGATCTCCAGGTAGAAGGTCACCTGGGGCCAGTGACCATCACATGGTATGGTTCAATTTGGCCACTACAACTAAATCATCCCATTCCAAGGCAAACATATGGGACTTCAGAGGAGCTGGCTTTGATAAGATGGCCAACAGAGTTAAGCTAGCCCTGGCAAAAGAAACACAGGTGAGGAGTACAGGCAAGTGGGCAAGCATTAAGGATGCAATACTTGAAGCAACATCCCATTGTGTTAGACAGAAAAGGAAGTGCAAAGAAGAAGGAAACCACTTTGGTTCTCAAATACAGTAGCAGAAAAGGTCAGAGCCAAAAGGCTGGCCTTCAGGAAATATAAGGGAGCACAGCGGGATGAGGATAGGGAGGCATACCAAACTGCCCTAAGGGATGCAGGGAAGGCAGTAAGGCAGGCAAAGTCCCAAACTGAGGAAACACTACCACAAACAGTAAAAGAATGTGACAAGACTTTCTATAGCTACCTTAGTGAAAGGAGAAAGTCCAGAGGGGGTATTGCTAAGCTCAAAGGAGAAAAGGGGGTGTGTGAGGAGGAGGACCCTGTAAAAGCATCTATCCTAAATAGATGCTTTTGCTTAGTATTTACTGAAAAGAAGGTAGGGCAGGGCCCACAGCTCAGCACCATGGACACAGGGGGGAGGGAGGTGAGCACTACTCCCTTCACAAAAGAAAGGGTCCTACAAGAGTGCAGTAAGCTCAGGGTGGACAAGGCAATGGGACCTGATGGCATACATCCCAGGGTACTAAAGGATCTAAGGGAGGAACTAGCAGAGCCATTAGCAGAACTGTTTAGTGAGTCTCTGAGCACAGGAGAGGTCCCAGGAGACTGGAGAAGGGCTCATGTGATCCTGCTCCACAAGAGTGGTAGCAGGGAGGAGACAGGGAACTACAGACCAGTCAGTCTTACCTCAGTAGTGGGCAAGATTATGGAGGCACTCCTTAAGGAAAGGATAGTGCAACACCTGGAATCCATAGGTGCACAGGATCCAAGACAGCATGGGTTTACAAAAGGAAGGTCCTGTCAATCTAATCTCCTAGATTTCTTTGACTGGGTAACCAGAGTGGTGGACCGGTGGGAGCAGTTGATGTCGCCTACCTTGACTTCAGCAAAGCTTTCGACACTGCTCCACATAGAAGATTGATAAACAAGCTGGGTAGGCTCAGGGTGGGTCAGAAGTTGGTCAACTGGGTGGCAAACTGGTTGACGGGCAGAAAACAGAGAGTGGTGGTAAATGGTATGCAGTCAGAAGAGATGCAAGTCACAAGTGGGGTACCCTCAGGGATCAGTCAGATGACACCAAGATCTGCAACAGAGTAGATGATCCAGATGGGATGGGCAGAATGAGAAGAGATCTGGATAAACTAGCAAAATGGTCAGAAGAGTGGGAACTGGGATTTAATGCAAAGAAGTGCAAGATCATGCACATAGGGAAGAGAGAACCCTGAAGCCACCTATAAGCTGGGAGGGGAGTTGCTGGCAGTCACAAAGGAAGAAAGACTTGGGCATCATCATCACAGATGACCTGAAATCATCCAAGCAGACTTCTAAAGCAGTAGGTAAGGCTAGGGGATGTTAGGGTGTATTAGTAGGGGTATCACAAGTCGTAAGAGGGAGGTAATAATCCTTCTTTACAAGACACTGGTTAGGCCCCATCTGGAGTACTGTGTGCAGTACTGGAGGCCAAACCTTTACAAGGACATTAACCAAATTGAGGCAGTCCAGAGAAGGGCAACCAAAATGGTGCAGGGACTGCATCAGAAGACATATGAGAACAGATTAATGGAGCTCAATATTTGTACCCTAGAGCAAAGGAGGAAGAGAGGTGATATGATCTAAATATTCAAACACCTTAAGGGCATTAACAAGGTGAAAGAGTCTAACATGTTTCAATATAAGAAAAATAGCAGGACAAGAGGACACAGCATGAGATTAGAGGGAGGCCAATTAAGGGGTAATGTGAGGAAGTTCTTTTTCACAGAAAGGGTGGCGGATGCATGGAACGGCCTACCTCAGGAAGTGGTGGCTATGAATACAGTGCAGGGCTTCAAACAGGCATGGGATAGGCATAACGGAGCAATACAGATGAATATGAATAGATAGGCCACTGACAGCAAAGGACAATGCCACATTTATAAGGTAGAAAAAGAAATGGGCAGACTGGATGGGCCCTGCGGTCCTTATCTGCCATCAACTTCTATGTTTCTAAGTTTCTAAGTCTTGTAGGACTACCCAGCCCAATCTCCACAAAATCCACTCCATCCTGGAGGCAGCAATTACAGCCACAATCCACGGGTTTTGACTCCAGTGCTAAGGCATGAATTTCCAGCCAATTCTTTTCTCCCCCCTGCAAATGGACCCCTCTACCACAGTTCCTGGCCAGTCTATTCAGGCACTTCTCCACAATCTCCATTCCTGGTCGAGTCCTTAAACACCCCCCACCCAATGGTCTTCATTGCTGTGCTGGCTTATCCCCTCCTTCCCTTGACTTTTTTTCTCTGCTGTACAGGTTGGAGTACCCCCCCCCCGACATATCAAAAGTACTGCACCAACCACCCTCCCACACATACACAGAAAGGTCTGTGCTTCTTTTCCATTTGGTACATTAATCCATTGATTGCAGTCTGAGTTCCAGCTCTGCGTTGTGCCATGTAAGTGTGAATCGCAGCCGGACATTTTATTCCTTGCAGCGTCTGTGCATGGTCCTGAGTTGGAAAGGCAGACTGTGAACCTTGGGCCAGTTGTGTTAAAAAAAAGTTGATGGGATCAAAATAGTGACACAGGATAAAGAACAATGGTCTGGAACATCACAGCAATGAAAAGCGGATATATTTAAAATCTTTTTTATGGCTGTATAGTGAAGCTATGCTGAAGTGTTGCTATTACATAGAGAGAAGTGGTTCTGGAAGCATGTGACTGGATACCTAGACTCTGTCCTTCCATGGTGGGGCTGAAGCACATGTGGTTCTCTCCACTGGCAAAAGTGCTGTTCCTCACCCCACCCATGCCAGGTGCACCATTTTCCTCCTCCATGCTCACTTCCGGATGTGGAGCTAGCACTTGTTTCCCAAGTGTGTGGAAGCCTCCCTGCCATCCCTATATTTATATGCTTCCCTGGTGTCTAGTGGCACCCCCACCCTCCATCCCCATATTCATATGTTTCCCTTGTGTCTAGTGGCACCCCCTCCTTCTGTCCCCATATTGCTATGTTTCCCTGGTGTTTAGGGGCACCTCCACCCGCTGTCTTCCTATTCGTATGTTTCCTTGGTGTCTAGTGGCATCCCCCCACCCTCCAATTGCTGGCCCCATGTTTATATAATGTTTCCCTGGTGTCTAGTGGCATCCCCCTGATCACTACCCCTGTATTAATTTAATTATTTCCCTGGTATATAGTGGAACTCCTACCCTCCAGTTGGTGGCCCTGTATTCATTTAGTTGTTTCCCTGATGTCTAGTGGCACCCCCACCCTCCATCCCTGTATTTATATGTTTCCCTGGTGGCTAGTGGCACCTCCACCCACTGTCCCCCTATTCATAAGTTTTCATGGTGTCTAGTAGCATCATCCACCTCTGATGTGTGTATGTATATATATATATATATATATATATATATATATATGTTTCCTGGTGTCTAGTGGCACCCTCTGATCACTGGCCCTTATTAATTTAATTATTTCTCTGGTGTCAAGTGGTATCCCTGCCCTCCAGCTGCTGGCCCTCTATTAATGTAATTGCTTTCCTGGTGTCTAGTGGCACCCCTGCCCTCCGATCACCATCCCTCTATATGTGTAATGTTTCCCTGGTATCTAGTGGCAGCCCCACCATCTGATCACATCCCCATATCCAATTGTGAACTGTAATAAAGAATCCCATCCCCTGATGTTTATTTCTCCCCTCTTTAAACCTGTAGAAAAGAAAATGTTCCCTCGCTGATCTGACCACGGCCATCCTCACCTCCCACTCAGCAGTCACCACCCCACATTCCTACTATACTCCTCACACACCCTCATTCACCTGAATATGTCCGTTGGTCTAGATCCAATCTCCTGTTGAAGACAATTCATGCAGCTGGAACCTGAGACTACAATATGAGAAACTAAGGTAAGTGAGGCTCAATGTATTTTATTGGAGTTTTGAACACTGAGGCATAACAATTTGCATATTTTCACCCAGATTTTCAACATGGCCTTTTTGGAACCCCACCTCATGACAATAGTGGTGGAATTATGTAAATTAGGCCCAAAAGGCAATTTTTCGATCACTCGGCTAAATCACCTGTCAGGTGGGATTTGAACATTTTCACCACCATAGTTCATGAGGTGGGGTCATAAGAAGACTATGTTGAAAATATGGGGTTAAAATATGTAAAAATGACAAATGTTATAATATTATGTTGAAGTTTTCTATGCCTGCTCATATGTTCAGTAATTTTAAATATTTTGACCCCAAATGTTCAACATAGCAGTTTTTTCACACCACCTCATGAATGTGACAGCTGTCATTTTTCAAATCCTGGCCAAAATGTGTTTTCATACCTGTGACATGGGTTAATGTTTCAGTGGTGCGGATCACATTTTGGTGGGGATTTGAAAACTTTCATCTGGGGGTTCATGCGATGGGGTAATAAGAAAGCTATGCTGAAAATTTGGGATACAAATTCAATTCACATTTTTATTTAACCAGGCTATATACTATTGAGCAAGCTCATTTGCAAGGTGGTCCTGAAAAGGCAAGCATACATAAACAAAAAACAAGTACAGTGATCAGAGAAAAAAGAAAAGCTCACAGTATTCATACATGAGAAAACATATCAAGGGAACATACGTTGTGGCACTATATGGTTACATAGTTACACATTTTACAGGGAAAGAGGCATAACATGGCTATACAGTAAAACACTTTTACAGAAAGCAAAGAGAAAAGTTCAATAATTACACATGAAAAGCATGCCAAACACAGTACAATGTCCAGGTTATGACTGAACATTGCAGTATTTCAACTTTCACTCATAAGTTTGCTAATTTTCAATGTTTTGACTCCAAACTTTCAACATACTAATTATTCCACCTCGTAAACGTGACAAGTGTCATTTTTTAAATCCTAGATGAGACATATTTTCATACTTGTGGTACAAAATGACATTTCTGCCAATATACTATAAATGCTACATGTCATGCTTATAAGGGTAGTCATAAAATGAATAACTTGAAAATGTGGGATCAACATTAAAAGAAGTGAATGTGTCAAGAGTAAATGTGTCAAGACAAGAGTGAATGTGTACTGAATGTGTGAAGAGTGAATGTGTACCAAATGTGTGAAGAGTGAATGTGTAAAGACTGAATGCCTAAAGAGTGAATGTGCCAGGCCCTACACTTCCATAGGCTGACAGAGTCTTCCCATTGCACATGACCCACAGGACCCTGCACATCAGCACCTGTTCATGCATTGATGATCTCTTCAGCTTTCCTCGTGTCTGAAGCAACCTCTCACTTACTACAGCTGCATCAATATCATTACTCTGCAGCCATATTGGCTCTGTCCAGAGTTTGTTAATAACAGTAGCGTGAAGTGGGGAATCAATATGGTGACAGGAACAGGAATTTCAAAGCCAAAGAAAGAGCACCATTGGCTGCTGTTGTGAGGAGGATTCCTTGTGGGATTTACCAGAATGAGATGTCAGTCATGTTGATTGACATTTTCTTTAACAGTATGACATAGGTAAGTGAAAAATAAATGGCTTTACTTAACCATTAGGATAACAGTATTGTTTATCTTTCACCTGGTCAGATTGTTGCAAAATAATAGGTTCATTTTAACAGTGGGATTCCTACCTACCTTTTTTACTACTTTAATAATGATCTTTGTCTTAGACATACTGTATGACACCAGACAACAATATTAGCTAGATGAAAGTGAAACACATATACATAAGGCATTCAATGCTAACTCCTCTGTATTTTTTTTATGTAGGCCCACTTCCCTGAGTAACTGGGTAATACCACAAAATGCTGGGCTGTTTCTGCTTATAGTAGCCTATTAAATACTTTGGTTGGAAAGCACCATTTATTTAAAGTTTTGGTGAGTGAGCAGCTTGTTTCCTTCTCTGTCTGGAGGGGTTGTGCAGCCATGGTGATCTGGATCAGTAGAGAAGAAGACAGAAATATTTGGGGTACAATATGAGGTGTAAAACAATAATAAACATACAAACTCTGAATAATGCCATTTAGGCAAGTGTAAAGAGAACATTTCAGAAATACATTTATTTAAAACTTACCTTAAACAGATAGTAGGCTTTCCCCTGGGATACAATAGCATGTTTTCTCAATGGTCACTTAAAGATAAAATAGGTCAGGAATCCAGCCAAAAGCTACAATATATACATTTATAGGTGTACTGTAGTTGTGAGAGAGGTATTTTCTGGTACTAAAGGAGGCATGCACAACCATGCTCTCTCACATAATTCTGATAATTTCCAAGCTTTACAGGGTCATCAGCTCTCCCCAGTTAAAAAGGGAATGTCAGATAGCCTGGAGTTTTGGCAAGAGGGCTACAAAGTGAAGCTCAGTGGTTCTGTCTACTGAAACTGTGTGAGATGATGCCCTTTTACAATAAGAGACATCTCCCACAACACCTATAAACTCAGAAATCAGTTTCAGTTAGCTGGAATGAATTCTTCTTTTTCTTAGTTTTAGATTCTGAGCTGGTTAAGGCATGTGAGCTGAATTTCAACTGGTTTCCAGGTGCATCCTGATGCTAAGTGACTTGCCCAGGGCCAAACTGTATGCAAGTTGTGGTTATGGGTTTCAAACCCAGGACTAGTGGTATCCAAGTTCACAGTTTGCTGCTCTAATTGCTAAGCTATACTGCCTCACATTTTTTTATTATTTTTTTACTTTTATGTAACGAAAACAATGTAATGCTCCTCCCTGTGCCTCTGTAGGGCAATGTTCCACATTAGCATTCCTGCCCGTAAAGACAACTGCACATAGGATAACAGATCCAGTGTTGCAGAATGCTGATTGTCCACTAAGTGATTTATAATGAAGCTAACAAGAACAGAAAAACAATGCAGTGTGAAAAAGAAAAGGGAACCCTATACTTTGCACCAAAGTGACTCTTAAGTTATTATACTAGTCAAAGATGAATCAGAGCTTCATATTAATAACACCAGCTGAGGAATATTAGTATACAGTATATTGATGTTGGTACTTTCCAACAAAGGCAACATTTTCTGTAAACTCCTACCACAAGATGGCAACATTACCAAATTTCTGCTCTGCAGCGGTTGCATGAATGCAAGGAATTTCATGACACAAACATCATGATGATTAAGATGTGCAACTTGGATACACAGTATAAAAACGTGGTTTACTGAGATACCTGCTGGAGAGTCTGATACAAATATATGAGTTTTGAGGTATACAGTTGGGTGTGTGGAGCTACTGTAATACATCTTTCAAGTGCTTTCATAGCACTTACTGGATATTTTGAGACATTTTGCTTTGTAACCCCCACAAGCAATACTCTTTTGTTTTATAGAACATCCTTCAAAGAAACTTATCCCAAAATATGTTATACTGGAGAATGTCACAGTACAATTAAGCAGTAATGAACCACAGGGTGTGCTGTGCTTGGATAACATCATTCCTTAGGTGGTTGAGCACAAGGCCGTAGGCCAAATGCATCCAACACCCGAGAAGTGATGTTATCACACACACATACACACCCCGAGGTACATTATTTCTATTGTATAATAGCTCATTTAAAAAAAAAATATAAACAGTTTTGTTGCTGGTTTTGAAATGTGCAAATGTATTTAAAAAAGTTCCTGCTAATTTATATTTGTCCACTAGGTTGTGCTGTTGTGCAGAGGTGCCTTTTGCCTTGTGATTTTTTGTCTGTTAGTCATTTAACCCTCACACCCCACACCCATCTCTCTCTCTCTCTCTCTCTTTTTCTGTTTTTGTCCCTCTCTGTATCCTTCTGGTCCTGTTGTCTGCTCTCTGACTGGGAAAGATGTATTTTTTCTCTCAATCATGCCATTTGCAGCTGACGATAAGAGGAGAGCAGCAGTCGAGCGAGTGCTAGAATGGCCAGAGAGGCATGTGAAGCTGCTTGTCGTGGCAATTCTTTCTTATGAAATCTGACATGAAATCAAGAAAAGTGGGGAGATTGTGCGCTCTTGTTTAAAGTGCTTCATATCAATTGCTCACTTGTGGTCCACTGAAACCCAGAGCAGGAGACATAAACCGCTAGCAGCAAAGCAGTGGACTGTGGGAGCGCTCTCACAGCATGGCAGCAATTTGATAAAAAAAACTGCAGTTGAGACAATTTATGTTGCTTAGATGCCGCTTAGTGTAGTGCTTCTTTATACAGTTTGTTTGTGTGGTGTTTAGTGTAGTACAGTATGGTGCTGTGTTAAATGCTCAAGACAGGGGGAGAGTGATTTTTATGGCTGCATGGGTGGAGCCCCATAGATGTATTGCTAGAATTCTTTGCAGGAGCACTGTGGAAGTACATGGCCAGATCACTGTCCAGCATGCTCACACAGTGCTATGACACAGGTCGAGTCATTGTGATTATGCAGCCCTTCCCCTCTGCCAGCCGCATAAACACACCCACTTCACGGAGCACTACTTTTTATTCTGGAACTGCGGAAGTGATGGCCGCCGTGCTCAACATGGCTGCTGATTCAAACTGCACTTGTGCAAGTATTGTTCATGTGTAGTTCTGTTATCACCATTATCTTGATTGTTTCTGGAAGCAAGATCTTTTGCGGAACGAATACTTCTGAACAACTTTTTTTATTTATATTCCTTAGAGTACATTCATCCACTGTCCGTTCATTGCAAATACATGTCAACAATATTTAACCTAATTAGAAACAGAAGTCAGGATTTTCAAACTGTGCCCAAAAAGGGCGCAAGTGTGTGCACCGTGCAACTGAGTTGCGCTGGAGCGCAAACCAGTTATATTCAAATGAGATATTGCGCATCCCATCTGAATATAGCAAAGGATGCGGGCAGAGCAAATGGGGGCTGCCGAAGATGCACCAGCACATCCCTTTGCACAGTCTAAATACCTGGAATGGGGATGCGCAGCACATCTTTGGGATGCACTGGGCAAAAATTTGAGATGTTCAGACTGCAACATGCAAATGGGGCCATTATGCATGCAAGGCACAAAGGGGGCCATTTATATATTATTATGTCTCCATTTGCATATCTGTGGCAGGGATGCACCCAGCAGAATGCGCCGGGTGCCTTGCAAATGCCATTTGTACAGAACACACCCCACACATCCCTGGTAGTCTAGTGCCCCCCAGCCTAATCATAAAATAAAAAGTAGAACCCCACACACCTCTGGTAGTCTAGTGTCCCCCCCCTCCCATACGAACCCGTCTGTATATGACAATGATTCCTTGACCATCAATGGTAGACTAGTGTCCCCCCTCCATCCCCAATCATATAGAAAATAAACTTTCCCTGTCCCTGGCAGTCTAGCAGACCCCCCTCAGCCCCAATCATATAAAAAGCCTTCCCCTGTCCCTGGTAGTCAGTGTGCCCCCGCCATCCAGACCCGATGTTACAAACAAAGCACCGTTGGACATTCCTGGCAGTCTAGTGCCCCTCACCTGCTCAGCACCCACATCTCACCCCACTCCCCATATTCCATCAGTGGCACAGTGGCAATGAGCCAGCAGGCAGCACAGTCTCCACCCGCACACCACCATGGCTGCCCAGTGACTGAACTGTCATGAATGACAGCGTACAGTACCAACTACAATCTTATTGGTTGACACTGTCGACCAATAGGCATGGAGTGTGTACTGTAAGCTGTCATTCACAACTTCATGAAAGTTAGAATGACAGCTACAGTACACACTGTAAGCCCATTGCTGACAGTGTCAACCAATAGGACTGTAGTAGGTACTGTACGCTGTTATTCATGACAGTTCAGTCAGAGGGCAGCAGTGGTGGTGTCTGGTGGGCTATGCTGTTCGCTGACTCATTGCCACAGATGGGACAGGGAACAGGGGATGTGGGTGCTGAGGGTGGGGGGCTGGGAGGGCCACTAGACTACAAGGGAATGCCCAATGGTGCATTGTTTTGTAACATCGAGGTCAGGGATGGGTGGGGGGTCCATTGGACTACCAGGGACAGGGGGAAGGTTACTTTTCTATATGATTGGGGCTGGGAAGGGGGTCTGCTAAACTTCTAGGGACAGGGGGAAGTTTATTTTCTATACAATCGGGGATGGGGAGGACACTAGACTACCAGAGATGATAGGGGAATCATTGTCATATACGGATGGGGTTTGGGTACGGGAAGGGGGACACTAGACTACCAGGGATATATAGGGTTCTACTTTTTATATTACAATTAGGCTGGGGGGTGCACTAGACTACCAGGGATAATCGGGGGTTTATTGTCATATATGGACGGGGTTCAGGTATGGGAGGGGGGACACTAGACTACCAAGGATGTGTTGTGTACCAGTGTGACTTTCACATTCACGGCTGGGGGGTAGCTACCTAGGGGCTGGCGGCTGCTCTGTTGTGCTGTGCAGTACAGAAGCCCACCTCTGGGTGGCTATGACTTAGGCATGGTTCTTCCATGCCTAACTTTGCATGGCACATCTCCAAGATGTGCAGGCAGCTGCACCGCACATTTCTGCTGAATATGTAGATGTGCCATGTATACAAGGGAACGCCCCCTCTGGATGCACCACATATATTATCTTTGCTCTGTGGCACATCTGGAATTGCTTGACACATCAGCCCCTTTCGAATATAGCCCAGGTGCGTATTTTGGGGATGCACCAGCACTTTGAATTGACATCCTTGGCACTTAATTCATACTATATCTATAACTAATTGTGCTGAGGCTAGAGCAACAGGCTGTGAAGGAGTTTGGTGCATCCAACAGACCTGAATTTGAGTTCCGAAGCCCCCACTTGCATACTTTCTGACCCTGAACAAATCGCTCAAACTTCCCTGTGCTCTCGGGCCACATCTGGAAATGAGCTTGGGCCGAGTATGTCTTTCCTGGCAAAAAAAAAGTTCCAAATATTTTTAATTTTTTACAGTATATTCCTTAGAGCACACTCATCCGCTGTTAATTCGTTGCAAATACTGTAGGTGTCAATGATATTTAATCTAATTAGAAACAGAGATTTACATTTTTTGAATTGACATTCTCCACACTTAATTGATACTATATCTAGAACTAATTGTGCTGAGGCTAGAACAATGACCTGTGAAGGAGCTAGGTGCATCCACCAGACCTGAGTTTGAGTCCTTCAGCCCCCGCTTGCATACTTTCTGACCCTTCAACAAATCGCTCAAAACTCCCTGTGCTCTCATGTCACATCTGGAAATGAACTTGGGCCCAGTATGTCTTTCCCGGCCAAAAAAAAAAAAGACTGCACAGTACAGCAGTTTATCACTGTTCCGTCTGACCATTGTAGTTCATATTACAAAGACTGCCTTTATTTGGGGCATATGGTGTTCCTTTTTACAGTTATCATCTGTTGTAATGTTTAATGGGTTATACTTTGACTAGGGCAGATTTGAAAATGGGCATGTTTTGCTCAAAGACTTTTATTACAATCAGTGAATGAATATATGGGTGGTCATTTTTTCCTACATGCAATAAGTGACATGAAAAAAGGTATGATACCATCTATAGTATATGGTGGAATGTTGTATTCCCTCAAACTCTATCATTTACCAGTCTTTTTGTACCATTGATGTGATGTCACGCTGTTGTTGTACCATCGTTTGTACGTTACATCGATGGTACAACATGAGGTAATGTCTTTGCGCCTGTGCGGTTAGCTGAGAATCGGCCACGGCGGTAATCGCTCACATCAAATTTGACATCGCAGGACAGGGTGAGAAAAGTAAGACCTCTTTTTTTTTTTAAATAAAATCGCCTTCTACAAAGCGTTGTACTGTGGCCGAGGATCAGTTATTCACGGGGAGGTTGGTAGGTGAAGTCTGAAAGCGCGGCTACACAAGATAACGTCTGAAAGAGCAGCAGCTCGGCTTTTAAATTACTGTTGCCCATACACTATAAAAGACAATGGATGGGCAACAGTAAACGGCAACACTGTTTTTTAACTTCTCGAGGTTTCCTGACAACCGAAAACCTCTCGAGCTTCGCTCTTGAGGTTTTCTTGGTTGTCATGACAACCTCTCGAAGTGAACAACAGTGTTGTTGTTCACTGTTGCCCATCCACTATCCTCTATTTCTGACTTCAGAGCAATGGTATAATGAAATGGAATCTTCAGAGAACTGATAGGAAACCATCAGCAAGTAGGTCTGCCATTCTATCTAGGGATTCTGGTGACATCGTAAAGTACTGGAGCTTCACCCTCCTTATTCATGATGTTACCCAAATCTCTTGATGCTATTACAACATTGTTATTCATGATTTCCTACCTATTTGTGTCATACCTTCATATGAAAGTAAATATTTAGGTACAGTACAGTACAGTATACAAGATTCAACACAAGATTCACACTATGTCTGATACTCTAACAAGAAAATGACAGGCATGCTCATACAGGGTCATCCTGCACTAACTTGAAGGTCGCTGGAATGCTTTGATAATGCACTGTGAGTAAACTACATAGAAACAGATGCTGTCCATTGTTATGAGAGATGATGTTGGTATTGTTAACCTCAACAGGAAACAGCCTCTTAAGTGAACAAAGTCACTATGGAGTTTTTATTACACAGCCAATAGGATTTAACTCCTTAGCAACTTTCGAGAACTCCCTGTGTACCATACATTGACAACTTACAGGAAAATGTGACTTTATCACCAATCTAATGTAAAACCATTTCTTTGTAGAATTCCAGCTGGTAGCAGTAAGTCCTTAATGTAACTGTACAACCCTTTAGGTTTTGTTATTGTAAAACAAAAGACGAATAGCTTGTCTGGAGATGAAAATGGTTCTCGAATCTTGCAGTTTTTACATAATAATGATAGCATCCACTGACATCCTTGTACGGTAATAGTATTGTGGCTTTATGACATAATGTTGCAACTATTTTACCAGTGACCGCTTCTGCATGCTTCTTTTTTATTTTTCAAAATGAAGTTACCTGGACGGCCCGGTGATGCTGAGGGTTGAGGCACTGGATGCCACACCTCGCACCGCGCCGACGACCTGAGTTTGGGAGCGAGCTCGGGAGTCGGGGGTAAGTAGGGGAGGGAGGTGGATTGAGCCCACTCTGGGCAGCTCTCCTCTCCGGGTGGGAGGATTAGGGATGCCTGGTGCTCTGGTGACCCCAGTGGAGACTGGAGGCACCATCAAGCCACCGGGCTGCATGTCAGAGAGTAGCTAATATAGGTAGGGTTGCCATGTACCGGCATCAGATGTGACCACGTAGGAGGGAGGGGGATCTCAGGGCTAACTACCAAAATACCCTCTCCAGCCCTGGATAGGCGACAGCCCCTGCCACAGCCACTGCTACACTCCCAACGCTGGTTCCCCACCACTGCCCTCATGGTCTCTCTGAGTTGACCTGCCTGACCCAGGGAACCACAATGACCATGAAGATGATCGGGGAACACAGTGGGAGGTAGAGCAAGCTGGCATGAGCAGGAGGCCTGAGAGAGTTCCAGGCTGTGGGGCACAAAAACATAGTTGTAAAAAAAAAAATGAAGTTACCTGCACTGCATCACATAACAGCATGAACTGTGCTAATATACAGTGGCAAGAGTACATTTTATTTATTTATTTATTTATCAAGTCTAGGATTACAAATACCTTTGAGCCATGGCTCTTTTACAAAGGTTCCACGTCAGAGAAATACAAATTATGGGGAACATCAAGACAGGCATTACAACAATATGGACATTGCAAACAGAGTACAGATTAATACAGTTCAAGGGTAGCATTGTAACAAGGCAGCTAGCGGCATTTGTCAGAGAAAATAGACAACAGATAAGAAGTGCCAGAGTCATAGGGAGAAGGAAGAGGGTGGGGGGAAGAAGGAATGTAGGAAGGGTGGCAAGAGGGTGAAAAGTGCAGCATTGGGTATACCAAGATGTGAGGGTAGAATCCAGTGAGGAGGGGGGGAGGGGGGGGGACAACTAGAGCAGAAAGGGAAGTGGAGAAACAAGGTTAAGTTGGGCAGTCACAGGAGCTGATGGTAGTGAGACAGTCCTGGAGCCTAGTTTTAAACATACCAATAGTTGGGGCAGAGGAGATGGTTGGGCTGAGACCATTGAACCAGAGTGGCACTCAATAAGCAAAAGAGCATTGTCCCTGTGAAGTGTGACAGTGGGGGACTTTCAGTAGCTGTAGCGTGGCTCTCCTAAGGCACCATTTGTTAATTCGGTGTTGTAACAGGGTTGAGACCCCAGAAGGTGCAAGGCCAAGGTAGATTTTTTTCACCATGGAGTAGGTGAGAAACTTTATGCGGTTTGATAGTTGGAGCCAGCCAGTCTGAGTGTACAGGTCACATGTGTGGGTGAGACGGTGAGCACCAGTGATGAGCCAACATGCTTTATTTAAGGTAGTTGAGAGGCATCTAAGGGTTGTGGTTGTGGCGAGCCATAAATGATGAGACCATAGTCTATTACAGAGATCACAGAGCTCAGGACTGCAACCTTCAAAGCTTCTAGTGTGAGGTGGTCTGTGTTTGTAGAGGAGACCAAGCCATGTATTAGCAGCTCTAGCTACATTATCTACATGAAGTCCATAGGAGAGATTAGGGTCAAGCTGTATCCCTAAGTATTTGAAGGACCCCACCTGATCTAGAGTGTTCCCCTGGGTGGTGGAGATAGCCAAGTGGTGTAGCTTGTGTGGGTTATGAGAGTTGCAGAAGAGCATAGATTTGGTTTTCTTGTCATTGAGGACCAGTTTATGATTAAGAAACCATGTCTCTACAGAACTGAAACCAAGTTGAAGGTTGTGTTGAAGAGTTGCAGGATCTTTGTGAGTGGAGAATATAACAGCATC
Source organism: Neoceratodus forsteri (assembly GCA_016271365.2). Classification (NCBI taxonomy): domain Eukaryota; kingdom Metazoa; phylum Chordata; order Ceratodontiformes; family Ceratodontidae; genus Neoceratodus; species Neoceratodus forsteri. The sequence continues at coordinate 65,070,046 of CM057459.1, forward strand.
ATCAACATATAGTATGATCTGCTCAGAGCAGTGGTAAGGGAGGGAGTTTAAGAAAAGGCTAAAAAGGAGGGGTCCCAGTATGGATCCCTGTGGGACGGCCGAGCGAACAGGCAGGGTGTTAGAAAGGTCCGCAATTTTACTCTCTGTGACCGTTTTTTAAGTAGCTTTTAAACCAGAGAGAAGAGTCAGGTGATAGCCTGGCATTCAGTAGTTGGTGTATTAGTAGTCCATGGTGTACTGTATCGAAGGCCTTGGAGAGGTCGACGAAAACAGCCCCTGTGAGAAGGCCGTTGTCAAGGGATTTGTGCAAAGCTCCAGTGAACTCAAGAAGGGCTGTGGTGGTGCTGTGACCTTTCCAGAAGCCGTGTTGTTGTGGACAAGGTATATTGTATTTATCCAAGTGGTCGGTAAGTTGATCAGCCACTGCGCCAAGTGCCTTAGAGTGGGGGCAGTATGGAGATAGGGCGATAATTTGAGTGAATCGTCTTGTCCTCACTTTTATGGACGGGTGTCACGGTGGCTGTTTTCCATAGGTCCGGGAATTTTCCACAGCTGAGAGAGAGGTTTAGGATTTTTGTTAATGGATGAATTACCTCATCGAGGGTGAGCAACAGAAGCTTAAGGTCCAGGGTGTCGCTACTAGATCTAGATTTAGAGATAGCTGCAGTAATATAGCGACGAGTTTCATTCAGCCTTACCTTCCTGAAGTAGAAGAGGGGATGGTTAGACTGAGGGGCTGAGGTATTTGGGGAGTAGGCACTGTTTTCGAAAAAGTCATGGGGGAGTAGGCCCTGTTTTCGAAAAAGTCATAGGGTAGAACAGCACTAAGCATGTATGGTATATAGCACTAAATAGTTCCCTTTAAGGAAACCATCTCTGCAATCCAGCATGTAAAAAAGCCTACAGTAATAATAGTCAGCAGAGTATAGTGGCTCTGTGATCTTTCATTTGTCTACACTGCACTCTGCCATGCCTTTAGAAAGTGAGATGAAAAACTGTCTGTTTTGTATTAGTGAAGTATATTCTTTGTTTTTAAAACATTCTAGGTTGTGAATACAAAAGACAAGAAAGCTATGTAGACAGAAAAGACAGAAAAAAGAAAAACAATCGACCACAGGTTGGTAGGCATAAACTGAAAATACCAGCAGGCAGTGGGACATGTGCAGAAAAGTCTGTTTGAGCGAGATAGACTGAAGGGTGAGGAGAGAGAGAGGAGAGAGAGAGTGTGTATAAATATGGCAAAAAACAGGAAAACTTAGGTCTTAATCTGTTTGATTCAGAAAGCAACAGTACTAATAAAGGTCAGTTGTTTTGAAATGAAGCTGACATAGTTCATTGCACTCACATCACAGGCTTACCATGGAATGGAAACTGACAAAGAACTTATGAACAATAAACATTAACCAGTGGAGCCCTGTTTAATGGATCATGAGGCAAGGTTCTCTTGGGACTCCAAAAGTACTAGAGACCGGTTATCTACCTACCCACATGACTGAATGACTAACAGATAAATATGTAGGATGACTTAAAGCAGTGTGTTCTCTCGGAACAAGGACAATAAGTCCCTTAAAAGGTGTCAGTCAGTAAATAGCTGTTGGATTTTTCTCTCATTTCTGGGCCGCCAGCATTATGGCTATAATGTAATGCAATGCAGCACTTGATTTGATCAGCATAATGATCAAAGATACAGCAATCCCCACTAGAATAGAGTGTTTGGCATGCGTGCTTCCACAGTGCTCTCGCATAGGTCCATTCGTTGTGCTTCTGTAGCCCTTCCCCTCTGCCAGCTGCATAACACACCCACTTCACACAGCACTACTTTTTATTCTGCAACTGCGGAAGTGACAGCTGCCATGCTTAAGATGGCCACTGATTCAAACTGCACATGTGCAAGTATCACACGTGCTTAGTTCTGTCACCACCACCATCTTGAGCACAGCAGACTCCGGCACAGCGAGCACTCATAAAAGCACTGCGCAGCCGTATTGGCTCTGACCTGAGTTTGTTCTTTTTGGTGTGGTCATATGTGCCGGACCTTGATACAGTGATGTTGTGCTGGGATAACATTACTGTTCAAGGAGGCCACTGACCAATCAGAAGCCTAGAGACCCTTTCTGCTATTGTATAATCAGAAATAATTAACATATACAGAGATTTAATAGCTAAGCAAGAAGTGTCACGAAAACAGATAATTAAATCTGGTATAAATACTTGGTAAATGGAGAACGGTTAGTGCAATACACTGTGATACAAGAGAACTGAGGTAGTTGCAAAAATCAAAAGCAGTTGGCTATTATGCTATCAGTAGCACAATAAAAAACAATCAAACAGTCAAATCAGTAACTGTTCTCTTATCATTTATCATCATGAATCATTCTGTTGTTAGCTCCATGGGGAACTCTGTTCATCAGGCCAGCCAGTCCCTTCTGGATTAACTGATGCAGACACTGTCACTGGGCTACTCGATGTCTGAGTAATTGCGACTGCCTCTCTTGTACTGCCCTTTGGTGATGCCAGCCCTTGCTCTAGTCATGAGCTCCAGTGTGGTAAAGGGGGCATAGCTGCCACTTTCTTTTAGTGTGTTTTAGCTCACTCCCCAATTGGCCCTCTGCTGCGATCCTAACACTTAAGGGCTGTAGCGTAAGGGCATCATGTAGCCTGCTTAGAGTTAGCCATGAGACTGCCCTTCAGCTGACCATGCTGTTCCATTGGGCTTAGTTGGTTATCCCTCTCTTATTGTCTGCTTGCTGCTGAATCTGTAAGTTTTAATTTTGTTCTGCATTAATAACTTCTCTCCTTATATTGCAATGCAGTTCTGGTAAGCCATACACCTGTTTATTATCAGTACTTAATCTGCTTTTTATTCTGTTTTTATTATTTAATTTAGCTTTGTAATTTCACCCAATTTCTAGTTATCCTAATACTCCTTTCTTGGGTTTCATTTATTTTAGCTATTTATGTATTGTTTTTAATTTGAGCATTTATTCTCAGTTGGTTTTTACTAGGTTTGTACTGTGTATTAATTGCATGTGTTTTGTGAACTGTCAGGTTTTTCAGCCAACCTTTTAAGTTTACCCTGCTTTATTGCTTTTCTCCTTTTTCCCATTTAGTTTTACTTATTTCCACCTCTAGGTAAATTTTTACTCCCCCCACCCCTTTTTATGTTGTCTTGCGCCTGCCCAAGAAACATGTTGCCGTAACTTTGGAACAGTAGGTTTTGGAGTCGCGGTCATGCTGTGGCCAGTGGTGCCACTGCTTTTTCAGGCTGGGCTCCATGGCACAAATTAGATTGCACGCTGTCTATGATAGCAGTGCAAAAGCGAGCCACCACCTTCAAACGTTTTAGCCACTGCAATGAGGGAACTCCACCTCACTACAGGGTGTGCCTTGTGCAGTGTAACATTTCAATAAACATGGAGGGCGGTGGCTCGCCACCCACCTCACAGTCCCTATGTAGCCAATTTTGGGGGTGCCCAATCCCCCTGTTGGCATATGTGCCCTCTTTCCTGATGTGGTGTGCCGAGGTGGTGCCCAATCCCCCTTGGCATCATGCCTCCAAACACAGACATCCTTGCTGATGGGGGTGCTCAATCCCCCTGTCGGCATGTTAACCACTCTGCCATTTTCCTGGTGCTGTCCCTGATTGTGTGCCATGCCCACACTAGGAGCCCACCCCAGTGTGGGTGACATGACCCCCCCAACCAATGTGCCACACTGGGAGGCCACACAACCTGTAAATAAAAACAGAAAATGGTCCACAGTGATTTTTTTTTGACCTGACACAAATTAAATGGTCCCTCGCTGGCTGGTGGTGGCCCCCACCCCCAACCCGCAACCACCCTCTGTTCACCCCACCTCTCCACACACACCCCTCACCCTATGCATACCTCTGGAGCCCGGCGAGACAATCTTCAGTGGGCCGGGAACACATCTGCAATCTTCAAAGCAGACCGAGAACTGAAGAAATGCCAGTAAGCTGTATAATGGCATAAATAGGTTTTTTCAACTTTGGTGTGTATCTCAGGCATTTGGGGGAATTTTGGCACCAAATTTTCAACATGGGGTTATTGGGACCCTTCCTCACGAATTCAGGCACTGTCCCAAAAGGTGATTTTGCAGTCACTGCCTGAAATCATCTTTCGGCATGGATTAATGAAATGACAGTGCCACTGTTCATGAGGTAGGCTCCCAAAAAGCCTATGTTTCCAAATTTGGTGAAAAAATTCCAAAAATGACCGTGTTACGATAATGCATTGCACAGTTCCCCACGCTTGTAACCCGAGTTTTTAATATTTTTGCTCCAGATTTTCAACATTGCCATTTTTTCACACCTCCTTATGAACAGTGCAGCTGTCATTTCCCACATCATGCCCAAAATATGTTTTCACACATCCGGCGCACAGTGGCGCAGTCACTGTAGGAAAACAATGTTCAGGACAGAGTAAGAAAATCACAGTAATACTGTTCATGAGCAGAACTCCCAAGATGCCTATGTTTAAAATTTTGTGAAAAAATTCCAAAAATGACTGTGTTACGAGTGTGTGTTGCGCAGTTTCCAGCACCCTTTTAACTTCGAGATTTTTTAATATTTTTTCTTCAGATTTTCAACATTGCCATTTTTTCACACTTCCTTATTAACAGTACAGCTTTGTTTGCCACATCCTACCCGAAATGTGTTTTAGAACATCTGGCGCACAGTGACACAGTCGCTGTAGGAAAACAATGTTCAGGACACAGTAAGAAAATCACAGTAACACTTTTCATGAGCAGAGGTTCCAAAATGCCTATGTTAAACAGCTAGTCAAAAAATTCCACAAAATGACTATGTTACAAGTGTGCGTTGCGCAGTGTCCATGCACCGTCGTAAGTTTGAAAATGTTCAATATTTTCACTCCAGATGTTCAACATTGCCATTTATGCACACCTTCTTATGAACAGTACAGCTGTCATTTTTCATATCCTGCCCAAAATGTGGTTTTGCACATCTGGTGCACAATGGCACAGTTGCTGTGGGAAAACAACGTTCGGCACAAATTAAGAAAATCATACTGCCACTGTTCATGAGCAGAGATCCCAAAATGCCTATGTTAAACATTTGGTGAAGGAATTCCAAAAAACAGACTGTTACAAGCGTGTGTTGCCTAGTTTTCATGCACACTCGTAACGTCAAGCATTTTTAATAGTTTCACTCCAAATTGTCAACATTGCCATCTCTTCACACCTCCTTATGAATGGTGCAGCTGACATTTTTATATGGTGCAGAATGGTGTGGTCACTGTTCGATTGAAATCAATGTTCGGTACACATTAACAAAATCACAGGGACACTGTTCATAAGCAGAGGTCCCACATGCTTTCATGAGGTGGGGTCAGAAAAAGGCTATGTTGAACATTTTTAGTGCGAATACCAACAAACGTCCAGGGCGTTAGGGTTTATAACCATAACATCCCACCCTGTACAGGTTAACAGGCATCAGGGTGTGCCTTTGGATTGTCAGCTGTAACGCTCACACCATAGCACCCCACCCTGCAGCCACTGACAGCATCCAGGTGTGCCTTGGACTCTTTGGCTCCACAGTTCACCCCATTCTCTTATGCTGCACCCATCTCAACATACTTCCTTATGAAATGGGGTGAGCATAAGGCCTGATGACCCCAAGGCACAATACAACACTTTTCAGAGTCTGCAGGGTAGGGTGAAGTGAAATGGCATTAGCGTTACGGCCAATGACCCAAAGGCACACCCCAATGCATGTCACTCTCTTCAGGGAGGGCTGGGGTTCACGTCGGTTCTATACTTCACTGCCATTCCTATTATGCATCTCTCTAACTCTTGCACTACCAGTGCCAATGCCAGCAAGTCAACATTCGGCATTGACAAATGCTGATTTTATTTCTTTTAGGCCCACTTGATTTATTTTAATTCCTGGTACCACATTTAGTTGACTTCTTTTACTTTCTCACCTGTACTCCTTTGAGTAACTTGTCCAACCCCAAACCCCCCTTCTGCCAATTTACTTGTTCACTGCAGACTGTTTTTTTGCCTTGTTTTATACTTTCCACTATGCTGCGTCTATCACCCTCTTTTCCCCATCCTATTTTCCCTTAACTCACTCCCTCTTCCATCTTCCCATGCCTCCCTCTGCATGCCTTCCTTCTGTCTCCTGACCTTGCCTCATTCTTCCTGGCATCCTAATTACAGCCTTCTCTCATCTTCTGGCTTCACCTTGAAACTCTCAAGTCCTTCCTTCCCTCCTACCTTGCTAATTCTTATTCTTCACTTCTTACCCTCTTGCTCCTCTTCACATAAGCATTTCATAGTTGCTGGTGACACTGAGCTTAACTGTGGCCATTCCCCTTTGTTCCCTCTCTCCAAAGGTTTATAAGTGACCAATGGCAACATCCGTAGCCTTCTCCCTAAAACTGATCTACTACAACCACTTATAGTTAACCTTAAGACTGATGTATTGGCGTTCTTGGAATCCTGGCTCTCCTCTAGAGTCCCTGATTCCTCTGTTGCCATCTCAGGTTTCACCATTATTCATCAGGATCAAGCAAAGAAGGGTGGTGGAATAGCCATTTACCTCTTCTCAGACATTCAATCTGAGTTTGTGCTCTCCTTCTCTGTTCCATCTGCCTATGAGATGCTTATTCTCAAACTTTCTTTTCTCTTCTCTTCGCCTATATTTATTGCTGATGTCTACTGCTGCCCAGATTTATCTTCACCTTCAGTAACTGAGTTACTTACCTCCATTTTCTCACATGCCTCCTCTGGTGAGTTACTCATACTAGGTGATTTTAATTTAAATTGGCTCTCCCCCTCGCTTCATAAATTTTGCCTTTACATGAAGTCCCTCATTTTAACGCAACTGATTTCTGTCCCTACTCACTTAATTTCAAATATCAAAATCATTCCCACTTGGACTGGGTCCTCTCCTCCCATTTACATTGTATTGTGAATGCTAACACCTTCTCAGATTCCCTCAGTGACCACCATGTGGCCTACTGTGTGTACAAAATTCACAGTCCCAAAGTTCCCCCCAAATTCACTCAGATTCAGTCATTCCATTCACTGTCTCTGTCTTGCCTTCACGTTGACATGATTGCCACTGACTGATCCCCTGTTTCTACAGCTGGTAACATGGATAATGCTCTCAAATTATTTACCTCTAAATTTATGTCTGTCTGGGATTATCAAGCTCTACTTAGAAAAACCAGGGTCCAAGGTTCCCACCTAACATGGATCTCAACTGAGTTACTAGCTTGTCACCATGTTTGTGACCTTGCCTGGAGGACTTATAAATTCTCTGGCTCCATTTCTGACCTTACTCATTATTGGTTCCTTCACAATGCTTATATTAAAGCTACTAGACTTGTGAAGTCTGAGTATGTTGCATCTACACTGTAGAACAAACTTAATCACCCTGTCAAGTTCTGGAAAGTTATTCATTCTCTTTTCTCCCCTCCAACTCCTTCCCCGCTACCTGCTCTCAAGATGGGCAATACTTCTATCTCTGATCTCACTGCAATTGCCTCTTCTTTTAATTCCCTTTTCACCTCCTGTGCCCGATCACTCCTCTCTTCCTCCTCCTCTTCCTCCTCATCCTCCTCCACATCTACTGTACCTTCCTCTCTTCTCTTCTCTTCCCTCTCACTCTATCCCTCAACCTCTCCCTCTGCCTCTCGCCTCCCTTTCTGATTTTTCACCCATTACCTATGCTGTTGCTCTTAAGGCCCTTTTGTCTAAATCCTCACAAGGATGGGTATCCTGATGGTCTTGATCCTAGACTCCTATATCTCCACTCATGCCATTGCCCTCCCTATTACCTACCTCCTTAACCTCTCTTTCTCCCTATCCTATGTCCCTAACTCTTGGAAAATGGCTGCTATCATTCCCCTTCCCCTTCCCAGAGGGGGGAATCACTCTTCCCCTAGTAAGTTCTGACCTATTTCTTTCCTTCACACTTTGGCTAAGCTCCAGGAACACTTTGTTCTCTCCCAACTCTCCTCTTTTCTCAACTCAACCTCCTTCTTCACTCTTTTCCAGTCTGGTTTTAGAAAGTCTCATTCCACTTTCACCTCTTTCCTTTCTGCTCACTAATGCTATCGTCTCTGGCATGGATCAGGGCCTTGTCACCTGAGCTATTTTTAATGACTTAGCCAAAGTTTTCAACACTGTAGCCCACCCCATTCTCCTGGACAAGCTTCAGGCAGCTGGACTCTTAATATCTTCAATTGAGTGACTCCATTCCTACCTTGACAGCAGATTACAAGCATTCTGTACTGGAGACTCCCTTTCCTCTCCACTTCCTATATGCTCAGGTGTCTCCAAGGGTCTGTCTTGGACCCAGTTTCTTCTTCATTTTTCTAAATGACCTCACCAAGGCCTGTTCCTGTGTGTAAATACATACTGTATGTATGCAGATGATACAGTTCTCTTTGCCTCTGGCTCCTCTGCCCCTGACCTCATGAAACAATTCCAACTTTGAACTGTTTGCTCCCATAGCTTTGAATTTAATGAAAGAAACTCACATTTATTTATTTTATAGCTTTGCTCTTGAGTTTCTTCAGCTTATGGTCATTGGTTGATTGAGAGTTGCTGTTGGCTTGGGACAAGAGGAATCAGTGGAGGGACCTGTGTTTTTACCAGCAGGCTGGTGGTTTGCTGAAGGGTGGCTTTGTCTGCCTCAGTAGAGAGATTCTGTGTTGGCTATGCGGAGTTGGACTTCAAGAGACTGAGGAGGAAAAAGACTATGCGGCTGCTGGAAGTGAAGAAAATGACTGACTGCAGGAGTGAAAAGGAGAGCAGGTGCACCCAATGTGCATAAACACCTACACACTTTAATAAACGGTATGACACTGTTGCCAAGGGCCGGAGGGCTTACCGTGCACTAAAACTGTTGAATTTACTGTGCACAGTGGAGCGCTGTTTTTCCTTTATCTCCCCAGACAAGTCTGATAAGGAGGAGAAACCCAGGAATATGACAGTTCCCTGAAAAGTTCTGTGAAAATTAATGGAGGCAACTCCTGGAGACTTCTTGGTGGGCTCATAATGCCAATGAGTTTCATAATGCCAGTGGTTTCAACGGATATCATGAACTCGTGAATAGGAGACAATTTTTGTATCAGTTTTTGCTACAAAGACACTGTTGGGAGACGTGGCTAACCACCTTTCAAGATGGAGGTGTAATTTGCGAGCGCTGGAAACCTAGAGCTAAGTACCCATTTTTACTGCTTTTGTCTCGATCCCCATCGAGCCTTTCTTTCGTTACCGACAATCAGAAGTCTCCCTCTATACAGAGTAAAAATTTGGGAGACATCCACATCAGGATTGCAAAACTATCCCCTTCGGTGAGCTGGGCTGACCGGGCGCTTAAGGTAGCATGGTGCAGTCAGTTAAAGGTGAAGAAGAACCCTCTATCAGGGAAATGTTTTCATCGATTATCACTAGCATCGATGCATTAACACTGGCAGCGAACACCTCAGCGAATTCAATTCAGATATTAGATGCCAGAATTGAAAGGACAGAGCAGAAAGTGATGAGCCAAGAGGATATCTTACAGGGTCACTGTGCTACAATGCGAAATCAAGCGGCACAAATCAGACAACTGCAAGAAAAAATCGACAATCTTGAAAATAGAAGCCGCCGTAATAACATACAGCTTCTTGGATTCCCTGAAGGCTCTGAAGGAGGGAAAGCTCTCCCTTTCCTACAACATGTGCTGCCAGGAATTCTTAAATTGCCACCGTCTACCAAAATCACGATTGAGCGTGCTCATCGCTCTCTACAACCCAAACCGACACAGGGGGCAGACCAAGGCCCATTATTGCACGGATCTTAAACTTCACTGAAAAGGAAGCTATCCAAGCCAGGGCTAGGGAACTGGGGCAGCTATGGTGGGGACAGCATCAGATTATGATTTTTCAAGACTACTCCATCGCACTGGCGAATAAAAGAAAGGCCTTTACAGAGACTCGTCGGAAACTACATGATCTACGGATCCCTTTTTCCCCAACGCTACCCTGCCTCCTTAAAGATATCATTTAATGGCACTTCTCAGCAATTCAATTCTCTGGAAGCCATTATGGCATTTTTCAATAGAACTTGGCCATCAGGTAACCGACTAACACACCAGCTTAACTCTGAAATACCCCAAGAAGACCAATCCACTCTGAAAGCTCTTCCCCCTCTAGCAGCTGGGCTGACTGAACGGGACTGTCACAACTCAAAGATCTGGAAGAGACCCCCAAAATCACTGCACGCTAAGTGAGACCACCCACAGGATAGGGATCGGGCCTCTGATGAGATCCAGTCACGAGCCCATACTTTGCCAAAAATAAATTCTCCCCTCTTCAGGATTACCCTGACACTGACTTTCGAGAGGAAATGGAGGCTACGTCTGACCCCTCGTCTAAAGTATTGTCTGAAGATAATAGTTCCTGGGCCTCAACGTCAGAAAATGCCCTGCCTGCACAGGGCTCAGACTGGCACACCATGGCTCCAGGTTCCCCTACAGGCCGCAACCTCACGGCTACTGATTCAGAGCTGATGGTACCTCCTCAAGATGATCACCAGAGCTGAATGGACGTCGAGTTTCAGATAAGTTAATCAGGCTGTGGCCTGGGGTACATCTTGGGTGCAAAGAGGATAGTGGGGAAATTCTCACATAAATGAGGACTACGAGTCCCAGGGTTCGTACTCTTTAGCCTTTGTTGGGCAGGCCAGTAAATGGATCCCCCCCCGCAGGCACTTCATTGGGAGTTTAATATATACTGTATGTTGGGTTACTCTGTTATTATGGTTGATTCTGGTAAGATGCTTGGATGTCTCCTTCCTCAGGTGAGGAGTTACTTTTGCAGAGGGCTCCCCATGAAGAGGTAAATAGGATCTCCTCTCACTAGTGATCCCTGCTCCCCAGGATAAATGGATGATCTCTGTTGCGAGGCCTAGGTTAGGAAGGTCTCTGATTAACATCCTGGACTTCACAGGGTTCCCTGGGTTGAATTAGAGGGATCGAAGGCTATTTAAACCCCGTTTTGCTCTAGGCAGGGGTGCAGTCTGTTATATTTGAATTGAATTGTTGTGTTGCTTATTTGGAGAATTAGTGTAATACTGTACTGTATAACAACCTTAGTACTGGGCATCTGATAATTGATTTTATTCCCTCTACTCACACCCCACAGAAGGGTTTGGGCATATCATTTGTTGGAATTCCAACTGGTTAAGTCCTTCCTCAGTTCTCAAACTGTTATTTTGGTTTATAAGGTTATATTGAATAATAATGTTGGAGTAGAAATTAGAGGACAGTAGTCCGATCTGTATAGTGACTTTGCTTAAATACAAGTAAATATATGGTTTGTGTGTTCCCATATATTAGGGTTCATAACTGTCATGTTAAGCCAATTTCAGTGGCCGGTGGCCATCAATACAACTTCCAACATAGTTGAGGGGAATATCTCGCTGTGTTAATTTTGTTCAGTGGCAGCATTTTCCAGTTGATTAGCTTATAAGCAAGGCAGGATGTCAGAAATAGCGTTCCACACTTGGAATGTTCAAGGTTTAAACTCACCGTTGAAGCTCAAAAAGGTATTGACATACCTGAAGCATATTCACTACAAAATAGCATTCCTACAGGAGACTAAATTAATAGGGGAAGATTTATAAATATATGCTAAAGGACTGGGTAGGACAACAGGTCCACTCTAATGCCCCCTCCAGGAAATGTGGGGTAATCATCCTCCTGCACAAATCTCTCCCATGGACCCTGACTAAGACAACTTCAGATTTGGAGTGCAGATGGGTGTTAGCGAATTACGAGACCCCATTTGGATCGATCACTCTCTGCAATGTATATGACCCCAATGAGGACACCCCAAGTTTTTTCCATGCTCTTGCAGAGGTGGTTTTGGAGTTTCATCCCCCAGATAGCCCTCTTCTCCTGGGAGGTGATTTTAACCTGACGTTAATTCCATCGGTAGACAGGAATGATGAGGGTAAGGAATATCACCTCAGAAGTGGGAAGGCATTGAATCAAATGATTCTGGATCAGGGTCTCACAGACATTTGGAGGCTTTTTCACCTCAGAGAGAGGGATTATACCTTCCATTCGACCCGAAATGCCTCATATAGCAGGTTAGACTTCTGGCTAGGCTCCCCCTCCTTGACATCTAAAACTTTGGATATTAAAATTCTCCCTTGTATTATTTCAGACCATGCTCCGGTCCAACTTCTTGTCCTATGGGATCCGGTAGCCCCTCCAACTCAAAACTAGACCCCCTCCTTATGTGAGATCCAGATTTTATCCCCTGGGCTTGAACCCAGGCCTCTCTATTCATTGAAGAGAACCCCCTGTTACAGATACCTCACCGGGTAATATGTGGGAGGCCTTTAAGGCTACAATGTGAGAGAACATTATGGGGTTTGCAGCAGCCAATTGTAAAGACTGAGAGCACCAGCTACATCAGCTTCAGCAGGAGTTGGCAACAGCCGAAGCCAATTTAAAGGCCCTCCCTCATCCCTCCACCCATTCCACCGTAGGCAGGACCATTTTGGGACTCCGCTTTGAAATGAATCAGCTGCTGAACAGGAAAGCCAAAGTGCCATCCTTCACCTTTGACACTCCTTCTGGGAGGGAGGAGATAAGGGAGGCAAAGTCCTCGCTTATCAACTCCATAAGCAACAGGCCAGTAGGTTTATACATGGACTAAAAGATAAGCAGGGAGTAGTGGGTAACACCCCAGAGACCATTAATTCTATTATGGTGTCCTTTTATAGATCTTTTTGCACCTCTTCGCATAGGTGTACGAATCTGGATACACGTCCTTTCCTAGACTCTCTTCAGCTACCCTCCCTTACTGCACAGGAGTCACAACTTCGGGAACTCCCTATTTCCCAGACTGAAGTGTGTTCAGCTATCCAAACTATGAAGCTGGGCAAGTCCTCTGGAGCAGATGGCTACACGGCTGACTTCTACCAAGCAATGGCCCCTATTATTTCTCCCCTTCTGACCAAGGTATTCCGGGAGATAGAACATAAAGGTGCTTTCCCTCCATCAATGAGAGAGGCCACCATTGTTCTTATCCCCAAAAAAGGTAAAGACTCCACTAATCCAGGGAATTACCATCCGATCTCCCTCATTAACCTCGATAGCAAGTTATACGCTAAGCTCCTGGCAACTAGGCTCTGTCCCCTCCTCCCTCGTCTTATACACCCCTCACAAGCAGATTTCATTCCTGGTAGGCATAGTTCAGATCATTTGAGAACCCTTCTAAACCTCATTCCCTCTGCTAGATCTCTTCCCTCTCCGGCTGCGGTGCTTGCAGTTAGTCCTTGCACACCTCGGAATGGGTGAAATCTTTCTATCCAGAATACCAGCCATTTATAACCTACCCACTGCCAGAGTGAACACAAACTCAGTGCTGTCCCCACCCTTTACATTAGAACACGGGACAAGACAAGGCTGTCCTCTTTCTCCCCTCCTATTTGTCCTAGTCAACGAACCCCTGGACTGTGTCATTCGTAACCACCCTGAAATAATTGGTCTTATGGTAGGTAATACACCGTACAAAACTCTTATGTATGTGGATGACCTCCTTCTCCCTTTAGCTGATGTCCACCGGTCTATACCTCCTTTATTGTCTCTCCTGGAGTCCTTTCATGCATATTCAGGTCTCAAATTAAACCAGACCAAGACCGAGCTAATGCCCCTGAATAAATACTGTACCCAACAGATGGTGGAAAGGTCAGATCTTCTTTGGGCCCCAGAAGGGATTACATACCTGGAGATAATACTGTCTCCCTCACTGGATACAATTTGGCAAATTAATATCCACCCTCTTCTTTCCTCCATCAAAACAGAGTTTGATAGATGGAAGCTCCTTAGACTTACTTTAGCAGGTAAAATTGCTGCTATTAACATGGTCACAGCTCCAAAACTCTTTTACTTACTTACGCATATCCCCATTTGCTTTCCCAAAAACTGGTACTTAGCCATCTATAAATTAATAGGACACTTCCTATGGGAAGGCACTAAACCTAGATACAGTTGAGCCAAACTTCGGACCCACTGGAAACATGGAGGCTGGAATCTCCCTTGGCTAGAGGGTTACTGTCAGGCCTTTCTCTTGGCTCAGACGACCAAATGGATGGCCCCTCACCTATCCACTTCCCCCAGTGGCTCCAAATAGAGTTAGACATCTCTGGAATTTTTCTTCCCTCCTCTCTCTTACTCGCATGCCCCAATAGCAAATCCAGACCTCCCAACAGTTTAAAGTCACCCCTCACCTCCCCTACAATAGAGGCTTCAAGAGCCAACTGGTATGCTGTACATCGGTGATTAAAGATGGACCCTGTCCTGATTATTCACACCCCCTTTGGCAGAACCCCACCATTACTATTCAGGGCTATTGGATCTGGTGGAAACACTGGGCTAAGAAGGGGATCTCCACCACTGGAGATGTTGTGGATCCTAGGTATAACACAATATACTCATTTCACTACTTTCAGCAGAAATGGGATATTCCTCAGACCGAGTTCTGGAGGTATCTACAGCTTAGAGAAGCCTTAAGACCTATTCTGAATCCCCCCTCCCAAACACAAGACAGATCTTCTGCTTTACAATCATGGAATAAAAACCTGAAAGGTCTAGCAGGACGTATTTATGCCACCATTAGGGACTCTTTACCCTCTCAGTCTGAAGATGCTAAAAGAAAGTGGGAAAACATGTCACACCTTACAATCTCCTCTGACGCCTGGGATCGGGCATGAAGGGATACACACAAATGGCAGGGAGATGCTAGATCACATCTAATACAAAATAAAATATCCCACATATGGTATAACACCCCTGTGAACCTCTACAAAGCTAAGCTCCTGGATTCTGATAAATGCTGGAGATGTCTGGCCCCGGCAGGAGATTTGGTGCACATATTGTGGTCCTGCCCTTTAATTCAGCCCTTATGGCATTCAGTACGAGATGTGGCTTCCAAAGTACTAAAAATTCAAGTCCCTCTCTGCCCTCTTTTTTATCTCTTGGGTATTACCACTGATCTTCCTAAGCTCACTTACCTGGAATATAAGTGGTTAGCTCTTTTGACAATGCAAACCAAGAGAGCCCTGCTTTGTAAATGGAGATCCTCCATGATTCCTACATTGATGGAAGTTTTGTCTTCTCTCTCGGCAGTGGCTAAATTGGATGGAATCTCACACTTGCAAAAATGCCAACTTTCTAAATTTAGACTCTGTTGGGCCCCCTACTTAACTTATGTTCACCCTCAAACAGGTATAGGATGATTACCCCTCTTAACCTGGCAGACACAGCTGGCTCAAAACCTTGCTAATCAAGAGTAAGGATGACTGGGAAACTGAGGTACCCATTCCCCTTAAATACCTCCCCTCTACTCTAATAAGTCCTTCCAACTACCTCTTACAGAGACATAAAAGTTAAGCCCTTTGAAGGTCCTACAGTACGCAATTAACAACTTTATTTTGTTGAAATGACTATTTGTTGTATTGTCTTATGGCTACCACTTTTGTTACAAACCTGAGTCTTTGGGATTGCCTGTGTTCCTCTGTTCTGCCTCTAGGTAATGGCTGGAGATTGCAGAACATATACACACTTATAGCTCGACTCCTCTCATGCTGCCATGAAAATGATTAGAGAGACTTGCACAGATACAGTAGAACTGACTCGTGTGCCTATGTCCAGCAAACCCTGTCTTGAAGCTCATTCCTCTGGTGAGTACAGTTTTGTTTAGATGTTTACACACTGCTATAAATAATGACAGCACACTGTTAAACTGAAATGTTTTAGGTCTTTCTTACATCCTCTGACTTTCCCATAATAACAGCCCTACCTTTTACCCTTATCCTTCGCTATCAAATTACAACAGGTGGAACACAAGCTCTATTTCCTTCCTAGCAGGAAGACCGGAATGGATATGGATCCTACCTGTAATTTCCTGCATGCTGATTTGTAGGTAACCTATTGATTCCCTTTCCTTCCCTTCCCTAATCCCCCTGTAGAGATTTAATTATTCCACCCTTCCCCCCTTTCCTACCCTTTCCCCATAAGATAGGTAATGTCTAATATTTTAAGTACATGTACTCAGCTTTACTGTCATAGGCCTCAGCCATCTGGATGTAAGTTTGTGTAATTTCTTGTTTAAAAACTAATAAAAAGTTACAACACAAAGACACTGTTGGAGATAAACTTCGGGGTACCCTCCTCCCCTCTCAAAAGGTACTCCTTAGTTGTTCCTCACTTGTGTATGGTTGATCTGGCCTTTGGCCTTTCTGGAGGTGCATTTAATAACTTTGAAAGTTTTGGTCAAGGTTTCAGTTGTGCCTGGGCTGGGGGAATTGTGAATCTCTTAAAGATGGAGTATCGCCAGCAAGAGATAGCAAGCTGTAAGCTGAATCTTGGGACCTTTATATTTTGCCGTTCAATGCAAATTTATTTTACTTTTATTTTTATCTGCTACCCTAACTCTCAGCTAGTAAATTCATGGACTCTGGGGTATAAAAGGTTCCACCTAATCCCATCTATAAATTAACAGACTTCTGCATATACTGTATATGTGGCTTTCCATCTTTTGCTGGTAAATTGATGAATCTTCATACATAAATGGAATCTTCCAAAATCTGTTTCAATGAAATCAAGTCCAAATTTTCAGGTTTCTAAGTTTTTGGTTTTATGTAAACACTGAACTATATTCAAGTCACCTACAGCAGTCTGAACTTTTTAAAAACAGGATTAGAAATTTAAAATTCAGTGACAATCCAGTGAAAAATGCCTCAAATAGCCTCTGCATAAGTGTTTGTCAGATATAATAATAGATGTTTGGTTGCCAATTTTATTCAACTATTATTTGTTAGGATGTTGTTATACTTATAGAACTGCTATTTAATTTTAATCCTGTGACATATGTGGCTCCAAAACTACAACATTCACAATAGTTATATATTTATTCTTTTTTATTAGGTATTTGTTAGTTAGGTTTATTAATATGTATTAAGATATTGAAATTACTGAGTAGTCGCTCATGACTAATACTAAAATGTTTTTGATATTTTTGAGAGCACTGAGGCATTGCTGCTGAAAAACATATAGGGAAATTCAATACAAACCATAGATAAAAGGAGGCTATAACCTGGATATTGATCATAGATATGGAGGAATGAGGTATGAAATCTGGTAGAGCTAAGGTTGCAGACTGACTGGGACTATTAAGGGCAAATAAGTAAGGTCTCCATTGCAGGACCTAACACTGGTCAGTGGGGATGGGCAACTGAAGGTTTTGTTCTGCACTGTTGGTTACAATCTGTTCTTTTAGCAAAAAATGGGCATGACACGGAGCACTATGCAGTGCATGGTGTAAGCCAGTTTAGTAGTAAGCATGGTAGTGTTCACTAATGATGTGGTGGCTTTACTTTGGTAGGCCCTCTCTATTGCAATCATGTTTAAACTCTAATGGTGGTGTAACCTGAAAGTTTGAGGGATATGAAACCAGGATCAAACCTTTCATTGAAGCAAAACCAGATGCCTCAAAATATAAAACCATGGGAGCATTGACAGGATGTAAATTTCCCCTGGATTCTATAAATGGTGGTATTTATGTTATGTGGTTAAATGGGTCAAAGTACTCACCTGGATTATAAGTATGCAGACCAAACTGGTGTAATGGTATACTTAATGGGGATGGGTAACCTGGGTGGTATCCCTTAGAGCCTTTTAATATTTGCTGCTAGGGCGAACATCCTGCAAGACACGGGGCAATATGCATTGTGGGGTGTAAGCAGTGCAAGTAGTGGAAGTGGCAATTTGGTTAGGCTTTAGGTATATTCCACACTAAGGTAGTCCATATATGTTATGTAAATCTGATTGCCACTAGTGTCTTGTTTACAAAATAATCAGTTGTTGGAAATTATTTAAATAACTATAATGGTATTTCACAGTAGGATGCTTGGGTTTTGTAAACCACTGACACTTCCTCAGTTTATTATGAAATTGGGTAGACTTTGATATTTACCCTTTGTCTTTTAACCTTGTTTAGGTGCCAGGTATTTTCTATTGTAATAGGTAATCTATTCGGTAAATGTTATTAGTTATTAATATATACATTTGTAATTTAATTTGTGATATTTAATCTTCTTATACTATGCATTTACATGGAATGATTGTATTTACTTGTTTTTAGTGTATTGTAATGGCTTTTTTAGCTGAACAATAAAATCAAACCTAACATCATACAATTCTAAAAAAAAAAATTGTGGAGAAAACTGGCTATAAGACACATGCCAAAAGGTGGTGGTTGGGGGGGAATTTTTTGAAGCTACGCTCTAGGCTGGTGACCAGTGGCAGGGAAGGAGCCTCTGCTGATATATGAGGGATATCTACTCATTTCATTTGAATCATTTCCTCAGCAATATACCTACAGTATATGTTGATGTCGAAAGCATAGGATTGTGACTTCAGGGCAAGCACAAGTAACAGGAGCCTACAATGTCCAAGAGAAAAAATTGTTTCCATGAAAATGTTTTAAATACTATAAACTGACTGTCCAGAAGTACACATTTTGAGGCAATCTAGTCTAACTGAGCTTTGGCTGATGCCAACTATGGCCTCTGTTGGAACCAGAAAACTGCTTTATTTTCTACAGGATGTGTAATACAGTGCCACCCTCAAGGGATAAAGCAATTTGTAATTAAGATGTCACATTTTCCTGCATGACAAATCAGAACAATTGCAATTGGACTACAATATAGTCCTGCAGTATCCTTCAAGATATTGTTTGCAAAAGCTGTAATGTTTACTACCTGTAGCACTTTTTGAAGTCTGAGCTTTCCATTGCTTAACCCTGATACCAAATGGCCACCCAGGCAAAACTGAGATAAGAGCACTTCATTCTAGTGGGCATCACTGTACCTACTGTGTCATTTGGATAACATGGAATCTCTTTACCTATTGCATTGTTTCTAACAGGGTCTAGATAATGACACCAACCAGGAAGGGACCCTTCTTGGGTGATATACCTGCAATGAAGACAGAAATCTAATTCAGGCTTTCCCTGTTCAGGTATGTTTTTTTTTCTATGGAAATCTCCTTCAAACTCTCCCTGTTCAGGTATGGGTTTTTATGGAAATCTGCTTCAGACTTTCACTGTTCAGGTATGGGTTTTTATGGAAATCTGCTTCAGACGTTCACTGTTCAGGTATGTTTATTTTATAGAAATTTGCTTCAGATGTTCCCTGTTCAGGTATGGGTTTTTATGTAAATCTGCTTCAGACATTCCTGGTTCAGGTACGGATTTGTATGGAAATCTCCTTCAGACTTTTCCTGTTCAGGTATGTGTTTTTATGGAAATCTGCTTCAGGCTTTCACTGTTCAGGTATGGGTTTTTATGGAAATTTGATTCAGACATTCCTTGCTCAGGTATGTTTTTTTTTTTTACAGAAACTTCAGACTTTGTTCAAGTATGTGTTTTTATATTTTTTCTTCAATTTGGAGTGGAGATGGGTACTCTATTTTCAATGGGATATTACCAGTTCAGTGCCTTTTGCAACAATCCTTTGAGCATAGGGTCATGGAAGCCTAGCATGTATACTGTGGGTTTCTGTAGATACAGTAATTGCAGTAGTGTGGAAGGTCTTCAGCTACTAAAACAGGCATCTACATTTTAAATACCAGCCTAACAGGAAAGGTCAGATGTGGCGTTCTTGACTTTGACAGTGAGTACTAGATTGTGATATAACTGGCCCTGAAGGTAGCTCAAGTTAAAACGCAGCTTAAGCAACGGTATAAATACAGCAAGCAGCCAGTCAGTGAAGATGAGCTCAAATTTTGTGCATGCTCAGTGCGCTTTTTCAAGGCATCAGTCTTGTTATACCAGTTAAGAAGATTATCAAAAGATTCCTCACTGAGTGCTATCTTAGGGTAAGCTAGGAGACTTCCAGTTCAACTGAACTGACCCATGCCACTGGACTTTTACAGTAGATTGTGATTGCAAGGTCCTGCTCCAGTAGAAAACTGCCTCCTGCCATGTATTGCTGTGACATTGTAAACTTAAGAGTCAGGCATCCTCAGATTTGCCCTTCTGTCCCAGATGTGTGCATCTTCACTCTATAAATGGGACTGAAGCATGTTTTCCATGGGTTAGGGAAGGGGTAACTGAGCTAGTCTGGAGATCGACTATTAATGGATCCCCAGAATCATGGGTCAGAAGTCAGGAGGTAGGCCTTCCTTAAATAAAGGTATTTTTGGCTGAGAGGGACCAATGAGGGGGGGAATGAAAGAAATGATGTTTACCCCTGGCACAGTAGCAGGAGCTGCTGATTACACTGTTTGAGAGGATAGGCAGGGGGTGCTGACTGAGCTGGCCAGTTTATGTGAGGATCTGGGTCAGAGAGGACTATTAAGCAATAATGAATGATAAGGGGTCTGTTGTGCTGGGATGTTGGCATGCTTTGAATGAGTTGAAGCATGAGGCCAAAGGATGAGTGATTCAACCATCCATGAAGTGCCACTATCCCACCACAACCCCCACCAGGAATGCCTTATTGTGATTATGAAATTAGTCCATTTCCATTTATAAATACTGGATCCTCTGGAGGACCATGCAGCTATACACATGTCTAGTGCAGGGCAATGCCCACACTCTGCACCATTCACAAAGTTGAGGAGTGTTGGATGAGGGGCACAGGATACACTGGCAGAGACCCCACCATATCCACTGAGTGCTTCCCCAGACATCAACTGCAAGCTGCGGTGGACACAACTATTATTAAAGAACCAAAACTGGATGTTGTTCAACTGGGGATGAACGAGCTGGTAAGTGAAGCTGTAGAGGAAGTACAGGGCAGGCTTAGGGAGCTGGGGAGCGGCTTGAAGCATGTAACTTGCACAGTGGCCTTCACTGAGGTGCTGCTTGTGTGTGGTCAGGGGAAGGCTTGAGAACTCTGCACCATGTCTTTCAACAAGTGGTTATAGGCATGGTGCAAGGAGGAGGGCTTTGGTTACATCGGGGACTGGGCTCACACTTGGGGGGGGAGGCCTGTACAAGGGATATGGTCTCCATCCATCCATGAGGAGAACGGCAGTCCTGGGTGGAAGATTTAAATGCTACTTTGATGAACATTTAAACTAGCCAAGGTGGAAGGCAGAAAGACTGAGGGAGGCAGAGATTGCCCCCCCCAAAGATTACTGCAATGTGGAATATTAACCCTGGGAGAAAATAAAACCCAGAAGTTGATGGAAGCAAAGAGAAGGGCAGGCATGTCTGGAGGAGGAACTTCAGTTGTAAGAGAGGAGAAAGAGGGATGGCAGGAAGACAACATTACAGGGGGAGGGTAGGACCTGGGTAACAGAGGGAACAAGGGAGGGGGAAGCAGGATGGGAAGGCAGGTTAGAGGAAGAGAGGGACAAAGAGAATGGACAGCCATATCTGCCAATGCAAGGAGTCTGGGAAACAAAACTCCTGACCTTGAGACAATCATTGTGGAGGCAGACGCAGATCTGCTGGCCATAACAGAATCATGGTGCACAGATAATGACAGCTGAGAAATGGCCATCCCAGGTTACACCATGTTCCAGAAAGAAGGACAGGTCAGAGAACAAGGGCAGAAGGATTGTTTTATAGGTGAAGGAGGGTATAATGGCCACCAACATACAGGGGCAACAGGGAGACAAGGAAGGGCTGGAGGTACCATGCATCAGCCTAGAGATGGAGCTGGGGGCCATTATTTGTACAGGAGTGGTGTACAGGCCTGTAACACAGGAGAAGTATTTAGACAGAGCCCTGGGGAAAGCCATTAGCAAAATGGCCAGAAAGGAGAATGTTTTGATTATGGGGAACTTTAATCTGCTGGATGTAGACAGGGGCATTCTGGCTACAGCTATATCAAGAGGCAGGGCCATCCTCAACTCCATTCAAGGGGCATTTCTCAGGCAGCTGGTTTTGGAACCCACTATGGTCAGGATAGTGCTGGACCTGGTACCTACAAACAGAGGCAGCCTTGCTGACATCACAGTTGGTAGTCCCCTGGGTACATGTGATCGCCGTACTGTGTGGTTTGGTGTACGGACAGGACAGGAAAAAATTACACACTAAAATGAGGATCGTGGACTTCAGAAGGACAGATTTTAAAGAAATGGGAAAGTGCTTTAGAGAATGTCTTGAAGGAGGGGGAGCAGAGAGGGAAGTGGAAGCTCAATGGAGAAAGATTAAGGAGGGTATTGCCCAGGCAACTGCATGCTGTTTAAAGAAAGTGAGACAGGAAAAGTGGAGGAAGAGGCCGCAATGGTTCTCGAAGGAGGTGGCAAAGGCAATGAAAGAAAAGAAAACAGCATTTAGAAAGTACAAGGAAGCCCAGAAGAAGATAGGGAGGTATGTCGGAAAAACAAAAGGACACAGGAAGGAGGGTGAGGGCAGCTAAAGCACTAAGAGAGGAGAGGATAGGTAAGGAGATCAAAACAAGGGACATGACCATCTTCAGGTATGTGAGGGAAATGAGGTTGACAAGGGCAGGGATAGTGAGAATCAGAAGGGTGAGGGGGGACTGTGCAGAGGAAAATAAAGAGAAAGCTGCAATACTAAATTAATATTTCTGCTCTGTCTTCATGTTGGGGGGGGGGGATGGACCAGCATACCGCAGTAAGTCCCAGGGAGAGGGGTGAGTGAACTCAAGTCCATTCTCAGTGGAGAGGGTCCGGATGGGATTGAAAAAACCTTAAAGAGAATAAGGCAACAGGGCTGGATGGGATTCATCTAAGGGTCCTAAAGGAACTGAGCACAGTGCTTGCTGCCCTGTGACAGAACTGTTTAGCACCTCAGTGGAAATGAGGGAAGTTCCAGAGGACTGGAGGAAGGTCAGTGTGGTCCCTCTGCACAAAAGCGGCAGTAGAGAGGATACTACCAGCTATAGGCCAGTCAGTTTCACATCATTGGTGGGGAAGTTAATGGTGTGTCACTACTGAAGGAGAGGCTAATGGAGCACCTGGAGGCTAAAGGAATGCAGGACCACCAACAACATGGTTTCACAGTGTGGAGATCATGTCAAGCTAATCTCATAGATTTCTTTGACTATGTTACAAGGGAGGTGGATCAAAACTGACCAATGGATGTGGCCTATCTGAAATTCAGTAAGGCTTTTGACACTGTGCCACACAGAAGGCCAGTAAAGAAACTAAGCAGACTGGAGATGGGGGAGAAAGTGACAAGCCGGGTATCAAACAGGTTAAAGGATAGGAGACAAAGTGTGGTGGTAAATGGCAGCCACTCAGGCAATAGGAGAGTGACTAGTGGGGTGCCACAGTGTTTGATGCTGGGACCAGTCCTCTTCAGTGTCTTCATAACTGACATTGCAGAGGAGCTTGAGGGGGAAGGTGTTTCGCTTTGCAGATGATGCAAAAATCTGCAACAGGGTTGACACTCAGGAAAGGGTGGAGAGAATGCAAAGGGATCTGAGGAAACTAGACGAGTGGTCTAGGGCATGGCAGCTGGGTGTCAATGCCAAAAAGTGTAAGATTAATTACTTAGGGCTGTGGAACCCAAAGGCTCTGTATAAGATGAGGGGAGTGGAGCTTACAGTTATCAAGCAAGGAACAGATGTAGGGGTCATCATATCTGATGACCTCAATGTAGCTGGACAATGTGACAAAGTAGTGCAAAAGGCTAGCAGGATGCTGGGGTGCATTTGGAGAGGGATTTCTAGCAGGAGGAGGGAGGTGATGTTACCATTGTATAGCTCACTGGTGAGGACCCACCTGGAGTACTGCTTCCAATTCTGATGCTGCACCTCTGCAAGGACATTGAAAGGGTAGAGGCTGTACAGAGGAGGGCAACCAAAATGCTGAGGGGGTTCCAGAAGAAGCCATATAAGGAAAAGCTGCAGGAACTCAACATGTACTCCCTGGAAGAGAGGATAGCGAGACAGACATGATTGAAACCTACAAGTACCTTACAAGCGTGAACACGGTGCATGTGGAGGGTCTGTTTCAGAGAAAGGAAAGTACTAGAACAAGGGGGCATGCACTGAAGATGAAAAAGGAAGTTTAAGAGAGAGATGTGCAGAAATTTATCTTCATGGAACGGGCTGTGGGTGACTGGAACAGCCTGCAACACGATATAGTGGGGGAAAAGACTGGGAAACTTCAAGCATGCTTGGGATACTCAAAGGGATATATTGGGTAATGGAATAGGCAGGGACAAGGGGCAGACTGGATGGGCCTAAAGGTCTTTTTCTGCTGACAAAATCTATGCTTCTATTTAACCACCCCCCTACCATCCTTCCCCAGCCTTCAGGGCAGACAGGGAGAGCTGGTGACAACCATTCAGGCACTCACTTTGATGCATTTATTTTTTCTCTCCCATGCCTTCCCACAATCCCCTGCTCATACTTAGCAGGGGATCCACTCCTGAACCCAGGACAGGCATCCAATTGGATGCCCACCTGTACCTCTTGATCCACCCCCCCCCATGCAACAGCGTGCGGGGTGGCCAGAGCTACAGACAAACACCCTGAAGAGAGGTGTAGTACTGCATACCATGCACCTTGCGCCTGTCTGCTGGTGCAGAGCTACACGGACCAGGTATATGCGATCCACACATACATGGCCACACAATAGTGCAGAGCCTCCCTTGTTCGTGAGCCCTGTAAAGGCTTTGAGATAAAAGTGGCAATCAGCTGTACATTAATGAATCCTGTTCTCACATCCCATTCTGGAGCTGTATTTAGTGGCAGCTTAAAAAACTATAAAGAGTTGGGCATTGTAAGAAGTGCTCTTCTAGGTGAATTGCTTGTGAGCGCACTTAGGGCTATGGGATAGAGGCCGTGATCGGTGGCATATTTGTGAGTCCTGTTGTGTCAAAAACACAGGGGGTTATAATTTATTTCCAGTAGTCTGAAGCAGCAATCTGATGTGCAATAAAAGACAGTCCTGGTGGGTAGCCAGCCGCCTGGAGCCTGCACAGCATGTAGCAGCATGTGAGGTAGTAGCAGACAGTAAAAACAATTAATGTGTGATTTGTTCTGTGGCAGAAGACTGAGGCTGTTTGTTTGGATAGAAGAACATTTTAAAATGAAGCTGTACTTTTTCCATACCCATTAACTCATGCCAGTGCAGCCATGCTTAGTGTGGGCAGTTTGGGTTCAAGCTGCGAAGTGCAATGACTCGGTGGGTAAGAGGTTGGAGAAGTGATCGATCTACTTCCAGTGCTGTTGTGCTAAAATAACAGCACTGGGTTCCAAGCTCCTTGACCAACCAGTTTTCTATATTTTCCCTACCCCTTCACATACAGTACAGTAGTAGTAGTTATCGACTCATAGATCTGTATACTATAGATCTACATGATGAGGCAGACTTATGATTGGATGACTATTGGATAAAACAACTTGGTAAAATATCAGTTGTGCTTCCAGACAGACTTGTACTTTTTCTGACTTCAATAACCTTACTTTGCTAACACCAAGCATCTATATAAACAGGGGATTTGTCAAATGACTTATTGTTTTTTGATTCTAGACACAAGAGTGACTTGATGATTTAGGTCAGGATTTGTGAAAAGGATGACAGGAGACCCAGTTCCCAATTTTGGGCTGGATCTGCATCATTTGAACAGTGTCCAATGGTTTGGATGCTCTTTTTTGATGCAACTGGCCCCCAAAATGTTGCAATCATGCTATCTGTGCAAATAAGTTAGACTAATCTAATTTATTGGCACAAGCATTGGGGGTGTGGCAAAATTGTTCTGCAATACCACAATATAAGTCTGAAAATTCAGCCTGGGGGCAGGATGTTCAGGAGGGGCAGATACTGGTGCGTAGGCATTTTCTGCCTATATTTGCATGTGTCACATTGTGGCAAAACTTTGGTGCCCTATTTTCAAATGGTCCCGAGTTTTTTGTGGCAGGTTCTGCAATTTGCTGCAGCTGTCATCAAAAAAGATGCATACTGTACATCAAACATATGTTGCATGCATCACAGAAGTAGTACACAGGTCATTTTTTGTATGTAAGCTCCATGTTTTGCATTGAAAATGAAGACCATCTAATAGCTGCTCTAAAGATGTATACGGTGCAAAAGTCTGGTTTGAAAATACTGGCAGATGGATCCAATTGGAATATACTACCCATACTATTTACAGAAATTCTATTTAATTTGAAAGATGTCTTGGTCTTTATACATTCTCCAATAATTACTATTTTAAAACCACACATCAGCTTGTACTAATTTGTGTATGTGTT
Source organism: Neoceratodus forsteri (assembly GCA_016271365.2). Taxonomy (NCBI): domain Eukaryota; kingdom Metazoa; phylum Chordata; order Ceratodontiformes; family Ceratodontidae; genus Neoceratodus; species Neoceratodus forsteri. Next base: position 65,096,287 of record CM057459.1, read on the forward strand.
TTAGAAGGATGTGTTTATTATAAAAACTAACCTTCTGATTTCTACATTTCTGGCATTACAGATCACTGCTGTGGAAAGGACTATGAACCATACAAACACTATGAGACCATGACATCAGGAAATCTGCAGAAAAGCATTTTACACACATGCTATTGATATATGACTATGACTGGTCACCAGTCCACACTGCACAGACTGTGGATGCTGTGCTCACCTCATTTATTACCACCTTCAACACTGCCTGCGAAATATTTGCCCCCCTTCACAAAGCAGGTCATAAAAACCAAGGATACCCGTGTATCACGTAGACCCTCCTTGAACTGATGCACCACAGAGATAACTTCTGGCATAGGGCCCTGAACTCTCAGCTTCCCTAAGACAGGCAGCTTTACAGAGAGGTAAGAAATAAATGCACTTGGGCTATTCGGCTAGCTAAGACAACTTACTATAAGCAAGCCCTCACCTCCACATGGGGCTGTGGGAAAAATTTCTGGAACAATGTCAAGGAACTCTGTGGAAAAGCCATCTCCCCTGATCCAATACAACTACAAGTCAAGGGAACCCTCTCTCATGACCCAACCACCATATCCAATGCCCTAAACACCTCCTTCTCTGACCTTAGTCACATCCTCCCACAAAATTTCTTTGACCCCATCACCAACCACCCCTCTGTCACCCCTCCCTACACCCCCTCCCTTCCAGCTGCGAATCATCTCCTGCAAAGAGGCTGAACACTACCTCTCCAAAGCCTTGCGCAACTCGCGCTACAGCAGTGACTCCCTAGACCTCAAAATTCTCCGACTAACCCTTGATGAGACCCTGCCTCACTTCACCAAACTACTCAACTGCTCACTGTGCCTAGGTCAAATCCCTGCTTTCTGGAAAAGAGGAATTATCACTCCAATCCTAAAGAATGGGGATCCAACTGCCCTGGTAACTATAGACCCATTACTACCCCCCCCCCCATAGCTCTCAAAAAAATTGTGTCAGACCAGCTCACCAAATATCTGGACAAACACAACCTGCTTTGCCATGAACAACATGGCTTCAGAACGGGACACAGCACTAGTACAGCCCTACTTGAATTTATCTCCTACATTCATGAAGAACTAAAACAGGGGTCAATAGCAGGGACAATCTATGTTGATTTGACCAAAGCATTTGACACCGTCAATCATGCACTACTTCTCCACTCTCTCACCTCCCTCCATTTTGCCCCTGAAGCTATCTCCTGATTCAAAAAACTATCTCACAGACAGGACACAGCAAGTCAAAATTAGCACCACCCTCTCCTCCAAGCAACCAGTTCTAGCAGGTGTCCTTCAAGGGTCAATACTTGGCCCACTACTGGTCACTCTCTTTCTAAACTCCCTCCCTCAGGCCTGCAGTGGAAAGCTATTGCTCTATGCAGACGATGCCGTACTATACTGGAAGCACACCAATCTAAACTCCCTCCAAAATGCCCTTCAAGGCTGTTTTAGAGAACTAGAATACTGGTTCACTGACCATCGACTAATACTAAACTACAACAAGATGAAATCTATGATATTTGCTCACCGCCAAAACCCCTTCAGTAATTCCCTGCTATCTATCTCAAATTCGGAGGGCATCCGCATTGAACAGGTCCCACATTTCAAATATCTAGGTATCACACTGGACACATCCCTCACCTACCACATCCACATTAAACACCTCTCCTCCTCTGTTAACACCCGATTAGGAATTCTATACAGACATAAACACTGCCTACCCCCACAGACCCTACGGCTGGCTGTTACCTGCTCAGTCCTTTCGTTGGTCAATTATGGGATAATAATTTATGGCGCCACTGACCAAACAGCCCTTAACTGCATCAATCTAGCCCTCAACAAAGCCTGCCGACTGGTCACAAGCAGTGAAAGACTAATCCATACATGTGTGCTCTATGAGTTAGCAGACTGGCTGACCTTCGAAGGGAGACTAAAATACCACACTTGCCTCCAAGCCAAAAAGATACTAATGAAGCTTACACCTAATGGTCTACACCCCCTCATTCAACCAACCCCCATAGGAGTACCCCAGGCACCAGGCAAGCACCTCCCTCATAGTCCCCCACTGTAGGACCTCACTAGGGCAAAGGTCCTTCCTTTATCATGCTCCCCTGTGGCTTAACAACCTACCATCCTCCATCTCACTGGCCCCTAGTCCTGGCCAACTCAAAACTGGTATCAAGAGACTTCTTCTTGACTTGGAGACCTGTGGCTGTTACCAACAGTCCTCCCTAGGCTGAATGTGATGAAAAAAAAACTTATTCCATAACTGCAAAACAAGGCCTACAACCTTGCGGTATTTATACCTCAAAGTAGGGCTTGGTAAAGTCCCTCTGAATCGGTAACCTGTCCCACCACACCTCGATGACTCAGGGTCCTCTAACAACCCTTGAGATGGTAATCAATCAATGTAAATACCATGTACTGTGATTCTATGTAAAATTTATCGAAATGTAATGCTCTGTTTTGAAAACTATGTACAATATGTCTTGATGTAATGTTCTGTTTTGTACTGACGTGGAGCCTTTGCAAAGGAGTCTTCGACTCAAAGGATTGTAATTCCAAAATTTCAATAATTAAATAAATAAATATATTGGCAAAACTAATTATAAACCCTTTGGGGAAAATAGGAAACTTAAAAATTGTCTTCTCTAGTGTAGCTGCTAGTACAGTTTGAGTCAATACATGAGGTGAGTTGGAGAGATGGAGACAGAGAAGTAGGAGCTAGCCACAGTTGTGCTCTCATCTCATATAAATCTTCTTTATAACACTGTATCTCTGATAAAATGGCTCAAATATAGTATATAAGTCATAAGTCATATTCTCCTTTTGGTTATAAACTACATGTGTACCACCACTCGGAGACTTTAGTTCAATGTCAGTTTGTTAGTCAGGGGCAGCACAATGTTTTTCTTAGTTGGCATCTTTTAAGTTACATGTGGAGCCTCATGTATTTAGAATGCTCACTGGAGGCTGAGACCCCCTCTTGGAAAGATATGTTTTCAATGAAATAAAGCACAATAAAGCCAAAATGGATACCTGAAGTGCCTTTGTCTAGATCAACACTCCCTAGACTGGTTCACAAGTTACCTGTCCAACCGCTCCCAGCAAGTAAAGTAGAGAGTGTTCATTTCAGAGCAACTCCCTATCAAGGAGGGGTGCCTCAGGGGTCAATCCTGGGCCCCATCCTGTTCTCTCTATTTGTGAATGACCTCAGTGGTAACTGTGGGAATAGTTCAATAGTCCACTATGCAGATGACGCGGTGATTTATAGAACTGCACCCTGCGTAACGGACAGACTGTAGGTAGGCACCTGCAAGATGGCTTTCTGTCTCTGGAAAGATGGCTCCAGGGAAATAGGCTGCTCCTCAGTATGGTTAAAACAAAAGCCATACTGTTTGGCCCAAGATCACTAGGCCCCGACCGGAGCCTTCTACTGCCCCTTGTCTCCTCATCAGGCTCAGGGATTGCAGTAGTAAACCCGTTCAAATACCTGGGCCTAATACTGGACCAGGGTTTTTCCCTGAAACCTCACATAGACATGATCACTAGGACAATTCATCAGAAACTGGAGCTTCTATATAGGCTGAGTCCACAAATGATCCTAGAAACAAGGATGAGTATAGCTAACAGTATCCTACTCCCCAACCTAACGTATGCTGCCCCAATCCTGAACTCACTCCCAAAACAGGAACTCAGCAGGATGCAGGTACTATATAACAAAATAGTCCACTTTGCCTCCAAGTAACACCCTAGACAGCACCACTGTGAGGTGCAGGCCTCCCTGAAATGGCCTTCCTTTAGCCAACAGCTCCAGTACCCTTTACTGTACCATGCTTTCAAGCTAATGTGAGACCCCTCCTTCAGAGAGTTTCACCAATATACTTAAACCCAAGAGAACAGGTAGATTGCTCTGGACATCTAGTAGGAATCTACTGGAAGTGCCCAGGACAAAGACAGCTACTGGCAGCAAATCCTTTGCCCACTCTGCATCTGTGCTCTGGAATAAACTCCCCGTTGCCCTGCAGTCATCCAGCTCTCTGGGTTCCTTCTGAATAGGACTCTGAGACCACCTGCAGAACAACAGCAAGTGCAACTACACCTGAACAGTGGTCAGAATGAGCAGGAACAAGGCAGGTCCTGCCATACCTCCAAACCGCACTGAACAACATGCTGGGGCTAAACCAGGACATTAATGCTATGTATCTGTTATTGTTGTAGATTATCTGCCCTATACTAAACTACCCACTGCTAGATCTCTAGTCAGTATGTACTTATGTCTTGAATGTCTTAAACTGTCTGCCAATTAATGTATGTATGTATGATTTTCAGTACTGTTGACACTGCCAAATGATTGCATTTGTAACTAACTCCAGGTCGCCCCTGAAAAAGGGATCTTTTGGTCTCAGTGGGCTTACCCAGTTAACAAAATTGAAATAAATAAATAAATAAACTAAAAAAAAAGAGAGAGAGAAAAAACTAAACAAAACTTTAAAACAAGGCAAGTACAAATGCACATTGATTAATTTTTCATGCCAAAACTGGGCAGAAGGAAACAGTGGCATTTTCAAATTTCAGTGCAACCTGAGAAGTGCATAGAGCCACAACTACTAAGTTCAATTCAGTCACTGTTAAATCAGCTAGAAGCAAGTGATACTAGTGGCACGTAACATAGAAACATAGAATTTGATGGCAGATAAGGACCACTTGGCCCACCCAGTCTGCCCATTTCCCTACCTAATGGATAAGCTGCAGATCCTAGTTAACCAGCAGCCTACTTCTTCCTGCCCCACCCCCTAGAATTGCCTTATGACTGTCCCATGCATGCTTGAATTCCACCACTGTTTTTGACTCCACAACCTCCTCCGAAGGCGTTCCATGCATCCACAACCCTCTCTGTGAAAAAATACTTCCTTAAATTACCTCTGAGCCCTCTCTATCTTCAAATTGTGCCCTTTGTTCTTGCACACTCTTTTGAAAGATGCTACCTCTTGGACTTTGTTGATTCCCTTGAGGTACTTGAAAGTTTTTATCATGTCCCCCCCTCCTTTCCTCGAGGCTATACATATTAAGCTCCTTTAGTCTCTCTTCATATGTCTTCCGGTGCAGACCCTGCACCATTTTAGTTGCCCTCCTCTGGACAGCTTTATCAGCTTTATTTATCAAATGCATACTTGACAGAAAGAGCTTTGATGGAGCTGATGACCCCCCCCAGGCTATGAGAATTAAATTAACAAGTGAGACAAAGTACCTTGAAAAGTAAAGGGAATTTACAAGCTCAAATGGGTAGACTGGGTGGGCCATAGGCCCTTATCTGCCGACAGTATCTATGTATCTTTGAAATGGATGAAGATGGCAAATCCTCTTTTTTTGCCCCTAACAGCTCTTCAGATCTTAGTCACAGTAAAGGAATAAATTAGGGATGGGTGAACTGGCTCTGGCGCAGTTACAACCCCTCCCCCCAGAACATGCTGACTCAGTTCTGACTGGGAAAACTGAGCCTTTCATGGCTCAAGCCAAACTGTCAAGTTGGCCCGGTTCAGAAGTGCAGTCTAGTCCAGAATGAGACTCACATCACCAGTACTGCATGGAAAAGGCAGGGCAGGGTGCAGAATTATTTTTTAAAGTTTTTGTTTTTTCCCTGAGCTCTGATGAAGCCTCCCGAGTCCCTGGACCATCACAAGACAGGACATCCTTAGGAAACCAAGTATCAAGTGCATTTGGGGCTTTGCATTCAGTGGAGACAGTCGTGTGTGTGTTGTGCGTGCATGCAAGCATGCATGCGTGTGCAGAGAGAGTTAAAAAAAATACATTTTTCATTTTGTTAGAGAGGGAGAAAGAGAGAGAGTAGAAACTGAATGACCAATAAATTCAACAGCAAACAACAAACAGCATAGTGCAGATGTTGCAGCAGACTGCAGAGTACTCTGTAAAAAATAAATTATTTTGTTGTAAACAGAGGGAGTAGAGAGAGAGAGAGAGAAAGAGAGAGAGAGAGAGACCAATGAATTCAACAGCAGCATGCAGAGTAGACAGCAGCAGAGTGCAGACGTTGCAGACTCCACAGTAAAAAAAAGGAAAAAAACACCCATTTTCATTAGTCAGAGCGAGAGAAAGAGAAAGTGAAAGAGATAGAGAGAGAGAGACAGAGAACAACAAATTCAACAGCAGAGTGCAGAAAATAAAAAAGAAAAAAAATATTAAAGGGAGCAGAGACAGACAGGACAGGAGAACTCTGTTTGAAATTCATGGTGCTTCAGTAATTTTAAGGGGGGCTTATAGTGCCGTACAGATTTTGAAAGCGGTGTCACCACATCTCAGATGTTGTGTTGCTCATCTCTATACTGCCCTGAAAGGTCATACTGCCATAGACTCTGTGTTGCCCATCTCTGTGCATGAACTACTACTAGATCACAGTGCCATACAGAAACGGGGGGAGTCACATCTCAGACTCTATGGTGCCCATCTCTGTGCCTGAACTACTACTAGGTCATATAGTGCCTCATATATTTTGAGAGGGAGGTGTCACATCTCAGACTCTGTGTAGCTCATCTCTGCATCCAAACTAATACTGCCAAGTAAGCAATTAAGTTGGACCCAAACAAATGAATTCAGAATTAGAGTCTGTTATGGAAATGGAACATGTGGCCAACACCAGCAATATGGCTGAAACTGGTACACATAAAAATATTTCAAGAAAAAAAACTCAGGAAAAAAAAAGCGAAATTTACTGCTGAAGACATCATTAATTCAGCTGATGGAAATGAAGCAACACAACCAGAAAAAGATGAAGCAACACTACCAGAAAAAGAAAAGAATGTTGGTGAATCCCCTGATCAAAGTACTGCAGCACTGTCAGCATTGCTAGAAAAATCAGATAAAAGTAAAACACAAAAACAGGTAGTCAAAACACTTAGAACTAGAAAGTCAGTAACTAAGGAAAAGGCTCTATCTAGTATCACTAGAAGTGGCCCTCCATGATACGCCACTCATGCATATCAGGCTCCTTCATCACAAAGCAGTGCCTCTGATGAAGAACAGGTTGTAAATGTACAAGAACAAGATCACAATCATGATGTATCACAGTTACGCTCTTCCAAAGGTGATGAATCAGAATGTGATACTGATGACGTAGAGGATACCACCTGGGTTCCCCCACCCAAAGAGAAAACATGCATACAGCAAGCACCACCAGTAGCCACAGCAAGTAGTGGAAAAACAATCAAGAATCATGGTAACTCTTGTGGGGACAGCCACAGAGTGCATGAATCAAGATCAAAAACACCAGCCGATAAAACTGTTTCAGTTCCTGTCATGATGACAAAAAGTTCCACCTCAGCTGTGTGGAGCTATTTTCATATAAATCTCAAAAATGAAGGTGTTGCAGTTTGCACCTTTTGTCATCAAGAAGTTAGCAGGAAGAAAGTGAGGGGCCAGTTCAGGACAACATCACTAAAAAGGCATTTGCAAAGAGCTCAACCAACTATTTGGCTGGGCAGCAGTCCTGAGCAAGGGGAAAATATATGTGATGAAAATAATCCTACAAAGAATAGTGATGGTGAAAAGACTGAGAGACAGGGCAGAAAAAAAAATAAGTTTGATTTCACTGACGAAAGTATTTGGACAAGCGACAGCTTCGCCACTACAATCCTATGGTTTTTGTCCCCCTGCATGAATTAAACAGCAGACCATTACGAAATGCTTGAACAAAAGACTGCTACAGTAGATCACATCAAGTCATGTTAAACGTTAATCAATTATTAGCTGAATTTATTGCCAAGGACATGCAATCATTTTCTGTGGTGGAGAATGATGGTTTTAGAGCCCTTTTAAAATATTTTGCTCAATGTTACAACATACCAAGCTGTAAATATTTTGCAACTGTGGCTGTTCCCAAAATGTATGAATGTATGCAAAGTAAAATAAAACTGGCTCTTCAAGACAGTGAATGTGGTTCTGTGCATCTGATTACAGACATGTAGACAAGTTCTCAAACCACTGATTATATGTGCATCACGGCACATTGGGTGTCACAATCATCTTCAAACACCACCACAAGCAGTAGTGTACAGGAAGGTAGACAAAGAATGGCAGTTCTTTGCATTAGCATGTTTGGTAATCATCACACTGCTGACAATATTTTGGAAGAATTGCATGACAAAATTTTTGAGTGGTTAGAGCCCCTGGGACTCACTACTGAATTTGTGGTTTCAGACAATTGCACCAGTATTGTCAGTTCATTGAAATATGGTGGTTTTACTTACATTCCATTCTTTGTACACTCATGAAATCTGTCAGTACAAGCTTTCCTTTCCAGTGACAACAGTATTGTAACACGTAGTGGGAGCTGCAAAGAAACTCTGTGGCTATTTTAGTCACTCTGTAAAATCACATGGTATCTTGCCTGACCTCCAGAAAAAAAAACAGTTTGCCAATACAGCAACTAAACAAGATGTTCCAACAAGGTGGAACCCAACATTTTACATGTGTGAGAGACTTCTCACACAAAATAAGGCATTCCATAAATATACCATGGAGCTCAACGTAGCAGATGGTATTGTGCTGAATTAATTCCAGTGGGGCCTCATGGAGCATCTTACATTTCTCTCGACTCCCTTTGAGGAAATAACTCGACAGATTAACAAAGAAAGTGCTACTCTAAACCAGGCTATTCTCATCATGAATTTATTGAACAAGGAACTCAGGAAGCTGTGTAGAGGTTTTGATCAAAAATGAGAAACATTTGGTGTATCCCTCATGTACTGACTGATACAGCAATTCCAAAATTGTAGAAGACTTCTCAATATCATGACAGACAACATTTTTTTTCTTTCAACTCTTCTTTACCCTTGGTTTAAGTTGCAACTGCTGCCTCCTTCAGATCTCAAGGACTCTTATCTCGAGTACAAAAAACATTCCAATTTCCGCAATTGCACAGGAAAAGGATGGGACTGTATTTGACAATACAAGTGAATCACATGATGTGGATGCTGCATCTGATGATGCAACATCTATTGGTTGTGATAGCAATAGTTTCCACTTAGTGCTACCATGTACTCATTCATCAACATTGGGTAGTCCTGCAAAAAGTCCTTTTCCATGGCCCTTGAAAAAGGCACTTGATTGTGAAAAGCACACAGATGACTCTCACACGTTTTGGTCAAGATTCATGGAAACTGATAAATCAGATGTGCCTGTCATGGAGCCACCGGCTTTGCCTTCGTCTGATAATGTGGATGCCCATTTATGAGGATCACTCATTAATATTACTGATGACCCTTTTAAGTACTGGCTGGAAAATAAAAAACATCTGGCCTGTACTAGCTGTCTTTGCTATTAAGCTTTTTAGTTGCCCTCCCACAAATGCTGTCTCTAATGTCTGCACAAGGCTTATTCCTGAAAAATGTACAGTACCTTACCTTCCTAAAAGTCAGTCTCAATAAATTATCTTACCAGTTCGGTGAACAGTTGCAGGAACATAAAAGTGATGATGGTGAACAGCTGCAACAAGTGTCTCCTAATAAGGGTGCTTCTTTGGTGGTGTTTGAAGATGACAGTGATGATATTATTTAATTTAATTATTTATTTCTTTGAACTTAGAGGACAAAGGTCAGCAACCATAACAGAAAGATCTAGTAAAAAAAATTCCTTATTGTGCTGTCACAGTGTATATTACATCTTATGTATTGCTGTACAGTATGTGTTTTTCAATTTAGGAGCCCAGGTGGAGTGTACCGTGTGGATCCCCACCGGCTTGATGACAGGGGGGCAGCGATGATGCTGGATACTGGGATGTGGGCTTCATGGCAGGAGTAGATGGCGGTTGGGGCAAACAGCTCTATAAAAAAAACTGCAATGCTGGGTAGTGGGGCAAGATCAACCAGAAAAACAAAAGTAAGAAAACACAAGTGATAAAAAATTATTGGCCAGTCAGACAAAAGTGTATGAAATGGTTTTGGGCCCATGTTCCTTACTATAACACTAAGTAGGCAAGCAAAATAATTACAAATAAAAAAAATAACATCTCTAGTCAAATATTCTGGAGGGATGGCTGAGGCCCCATCACATATCCTGCTCATGCTGCCTGTCTCCCACCAGAAAGCAAGCCAGACTCAGTGAAGGTCTGTCTGCACTCTGCTGTTGTCTTTCTGCTGTTGAATTCGTTGATCTCTCCCTCTCTCTCTCTTTCTGACTAGCATTTGACACACTGCCTCCTTTCATTGCAAAACCCCAAATGACCTGCTTACACTGGGCTAGATTTACAAACATTTTTGGGACTAAATCCCACACTGCAGCTCCAGTTGTGGACCGAAATCTCTGCAGCTGTGGAGATTGTTATTCACTTCCACAGCAGCAGTAGGAGATGTTATGGCTGGTCCCACAGGCCGTAACATTTTTCCACAGCTGCGGGGATTTCCACGGGCAACACCACTCACAAGCTGCCATAAATCACGGAGCCAGTCGTAAACCGGCTCCACTTTTGAGAATATCGTAGCTGTAAGAGAAATTGCAGTTCTGCAAGTGGCAACACACTTGCACCAAGTTTTTCCCACAGTTGCAGGATTTTCAAGAGTTTTCTGAACCCAACCCACTGTTTCACACAAATGTCATGTGGTGGCTGACACAGAGGATTGGCAAGAATAACAGTCAATTTATTTTATTGCTGTTGGCTGCTTGCTGACTTTGAAAAACTACACAAAAATACAAACGCAATTTTTTTAAAAGGTTCAATTTTATTTTTTTTAACAGAGGGATCTAAAAGAATGATACTGATGCATTTCTCATACTCAAATAGACTAAAATAGGTCTACAATTCATCAGAGTAAACCACAGTCAATCAGAACCTTTTGGAAAAAAATCAGAGTCAGAATCAAAACCTGGCCACAGCTGACCCGCCCATCCCTAAAATAAATGAAAATAAAAAAAAAAGCTTGCAAGTGGTGCAGAATGTGGGGTGGGAAAAAGGTATGAACTGTAGTGAAATTGAAGCATAATTGATACCTAAACAGCCATTAATGGCTGACAAACAGACTTTTCCAAAGCAAGTTATACATCTGAAGACTGTAACTAATTCAAGTATTAATTCTATTTTTTTGTCATCCACTTTTACTTTGTTACGTATATTTAGTTAGCAGCCTCTAGCTTTCTTTGCTTACTGAATCTTTTGGTCTGTTAATTAGGGCTACTAGTTGCATGATGTTAATGAGACTGGATATAAATCAGATGTACTTTGCAACATGACTACAGCCTTTGCAACAGTTATGGTATGCAACAAAACACTGGGGAGTCAATCTGTACTGTCAGGTTGATGGCCAGGTGTTGTTCATCTTCTAATAAAGAAGTTTTCCTGTAACTATAATTAGATTGTTCAAGATTTTTTGAATTGCCTGTTTGAAAATGTCAGGATTGGTAGAGTACTGCACATCAAGCTCTGAGAACTTAACCTAATGAATCTAAACCTCCTAGAGATGTGATCCTACAACGTTCATGTCATGAAAATAAAGATATAAAATTAGACTGGTCCCCTTTTCTTTCCCATCTTTTTAATTACCTTTTTGCCTCTGGCCTCACGGAGGTATCTTTGACACAGGCTTGGATCTCATTAATACCTAAACCAGGGAAGGATCCACTTCGCCCCAGCAGTTACCACCCTATATCCCTCCTTAATGCTGATTTTAAGACCTTGTCTAAGATCCATGAGAATCGATTCCTGCAAGTATGGGAGGGTTTGATCTCCCTGGAGTAGGCTGGTTTCATGCCAGGATGTCACTCCAGTGACCATCTCCGAAAGCTGCTTCACCTTGTCTCCGTGTCTGGGTAGAGAGGTTCAGCAGCGGCTCTGGTCTCCTTAGACACAGAAAAAGCTTTTGACAGGGTCTCATGGCCCTTTCATTTTGCTACTCTATGGAAATGTGGATTTCCAGATGATTTTTGCACATGGGTGAATATCTTATACTCCAACCCAACTGCACAAATCAGGTGCAATGGGGTCTTGTCTGCCCCATGTTGCTCTGACGTGGTACTAGACAGGGGTGCCCTCTCGCTCACTTATTATTTAATTTGTATCTGGATTCCCTTCTTCTCAGGCTGCATCAGAATCCCAATGTTAGAGGAATACTGGTGGGTGAGTCCAGGTACAAGTTGTCGGCCTATGCTGATGATTTGCTCCTTCACATAGACTCTCCTTCGATTTCACTCCCTGCAGTTTTAGATGAAATACAAACAATTTTCAGTAGTAGCAGGATACCAGTTTAATCCTGATAAAACTCAGGTTCTACCCCTGAATGTCCATGTCTCCAAACGGAGACTTTGGAATTAGGGCTTGGGTGGGAGCCGAGCGCCATTACATACTTGTGGATTTGTATCTCTCGGTCCCTATCTGAGTCGGTGAAGAAGAACCTTTCTCCCCTACTTTTAGTGATTCAGGATAATTTGAAAAGGTGGTCAGCTCTTCCCCTCTCCCTCTGGAGAAGAGCCAATATCATCAAGATGAATATCCTTCCCCTTGTTTTATACCTGCTTAATATGTTGGATCTTTAGCTACCTAAAGTCTGTTTTTTTCAGCTACAGAGCTTTTATTCAGAGTTCCTTTGGAAATATAAGGAGCTGCTAGGCAGGCATACTATAAATTGTCACTTCCTAAGGAGAAGGAGGGCCTTCGATGGTATGCTGACCCGACGGTGACACCAACACTGTGACCTACCAACCCGTCAACAAAATCAACAGGTTGCTGACAGGTCACTGTGCTGGTATGCCTAACACAGAGGCACACTGTCTCCCGGTCCTGCACCCCTTCCCAGATCAACTCTGACTGGAGTTGATAATCTTAAGTACTGGGGGTGTAGGGTGCAGAGCTCCCCGCATGGGGGTTCAGGGGTGAAACCTCCCAATGAAACAATAGGATCAGGAGACAAACGGGATTGCGGTCGACATAAATCCCGTCGCTGAGATGCCGGTCGACAAAAGTGTTGAACCGGCATCGTAGAACCCCTCCACTTGCCTAATTTCTTCTTATATTACTGCACGCTTCATAGCAGCAAGATTTTTAGATGGACCTATGCTCTGGACTCGGTATCGGACCGAGCCTATTCTCCCCTATGGCTTTCCCTAGAGTTTCAATTGTGTCAGAAGCCTGGCCTTCAGCTTTCTAGTTTGTTATATTCCTCACTGGCCTCCCTCCCACCACAATTGTGCAACACCCCCATGATGTGGTCTATGAAGGCACTTAAGCAGCTCTGCTTATATCTAAAGGTTGATTGGTCCAGAGATTTGTCACAATTTTTATTAGGAAACCCCAATATTCCCATCACTAACTGACCCATTCCTTTCAGTTTTTGCACCTCTCTTTGTCATGCCTCCTTGGAATCCTTTCTTGATAATGGTAAGGTTGGCTCTGCATGCATGATACAGCAATGATTTTCCATTCCGGTTTACCTCCCGTCCAAGTACCTCCAACTCTCCGGGGTGCTTGATAGCTTCCTGGACCCATGGACTGGGGTTGACCCCACAAACCCCCCTCTTTTTGGAATTCCTAATGCTGGTGGATCAGCCTCATGCCATTTCAGAGTTCTACCCCTGTTTTCAGGTTAAGGATCCTGGGAGTTTGCAGGTGGTCTGTTTTTATTGGTAGCAAGCTTTGAATCTTCGGCTGTGGCTTGGGTATTGGCGGGCACTCTGGAAACAGCTTTACAGATTCATAAAGCAAGATAGACTTCACTTTATACAGTTCCACATTCTACATAATCTTTATTTTACCCCTCAAAAACTATGTGTTATGGGCTGCCTTCCCTCAGAGGAGTACTTCCGTTGTGGATCTGGGGTGGGTTCCCTCAAACACATCCTCTGGGATTGCCCTAAAGTGGATCTGTTTTGGACCAATGTCCCTGAATCTTTTGATCATTTCCTGGGTCTAGATTCCTTTTTCACCCTACAGGTCTGTCTTGTCAATGTTTTCCCTATCGAGTTATCCAGTCCCCGTGTAACCCCCCCCCCAATTTGGTGTTTACCTTAATGTCTTCCTGAGCTCCTTTAACGTCCACTGTCAGGCTGGTGTCCTGTCTCTGTGTGATCCTGTTTATTTACGTGTGAGTGCCATGTTGAGCCTCTGCGCCTGTCCCTTTAAGAGACTAGCTAATCTGTGTGTAGTGAATGGACTGTGCTGAGTCCAAGTGATTTAGGGCTTGTGACCGGCCAGCCACCACTCTGTTTTGTTCCACTCTGCAGTCAATAATTGTGCAGAGGAAGCCTGTATGGGAACTGTACTCATTTACTGTTTACATGTTGTTATGTAAGCAATGAGGCACAAAGCGGTGTGTGTAAACCATATTTTACAGCACAGCCGGGGCGTAGTAAGGCACGAGGCCAATGGCCTTTTGACTTTTGACTATTGGGAAAAGCAAGTTTATATGTAGAAAAATAGATTTACTTTGTGCATTTGTGATAAAATAATCCTTCCGCCCACTGCAAGTGATGTCATTGATGATGTCATTGTATTGGTGCCTACTTTCTTCTTCCTGTTTTTTTTTTTCTATTTTTCTCCACATTCAAGATATGGAATGTTTACCATGGAATATATAGATTCAAAATTCTGCTCTATTCCGCTGGTAGAACGTTTCTCTCCCAGCACACTGTACACACAGACAACAAATACCTTGGTTTCAGCCAGAGACTCAGTTATTTCACTGTCAGGGCAAGAAGAAGAAGAGAGTTCCCTGATGAGAAGGTAAAGACAGAAGGGGGATTTTTCACTGTTAGCAAAGAAACAGTTGTAGTGAAAACTATAAACAATAGTTATTGTTTCTAATGTGTTATGTATGTAAGGAGTGTGTGATAATCAGGGAACATCATTTAATTCATTTGTTTTATTTTTTATTTAAAGTAGTTTTATTTTTAGGGCCTAGTTGAAATTTTTTTACAGTGTAAAGGTAGCAGCCATGTTTGTGGTGGAAGATCAGTTCTGATAGTAGAGGGCTATCTGAAATGCCTGTGTTCCAAATGCACGTTGATCTGTGTTGCAGACTCTTCACTGCTGAGAAGTCCTTTTTTTTAACTATGTTTAAACCATATTTTACACATAAATATGAGCCAATCAGATTACATGATTTGACCCTGCCATTTTTTAAATTTTAAGTAGAGAAGTTTGTTTAACCTGCTTTCCTTGCAGTTGTGCTTTTGGAATGGAAGCCACCAAGTTAGGTCTGGGACTTCCAGTAATTGGACCAATAGAACTCAAGGAACTAGGTGGGTTAGTGGGTGGTTATAGCTTCCCAGAGGGCTATAGCAAGATAGGCAGACACCCCCAATACCATTACTCTGGGAGGAGGCACCTTATTACTGAATCCAGGCACTTCAACCTGTGCTTAGCCATACAGGCAGGGGTAGTAAACTTGGGGATAGCGTCACCTATGGGTTACATCTTGGATGCACCCCTGGTATTAGCATCCCCTAATGGCCAAAACCAAAAATTGCAACTAACATTTCTATGGGTACCACTGAAGAAATGGCTGTGCATCAGTTAGTTAGTTGGTCTACAGGGCTTGAAATTGACCCCCCAAATGCTTTGTTAATACTGGATACACCCCTGGGCACTAGTAAAGATACTATAGAGGGCGCATTTTCCAAAACTAAATGCTAAATGTTTAGGGAAGGCTGTAGTGGTAATTCGACAAGCTGACTTGACTGCCCAAATCCTAATGGCTTTAGCAGAGTGTAGCAACTCAGTGGACAGTACTAAGGTGTCTAAAACTATTGCTATTGATGGGTCCCCGGCCCTCTGGAGGGTGATAACTAAAGATAGTGAGGATCTCTCAGCCCCCAAAGCACCACCCTTATCTGAGAGCTTAGAGGAGAAGCTTGCCAAGTGGTTACACCCTTGAGAACTTCAAAAAGTTATTTCTGCCACCTGGGGGTGTTTCTTCCCTGGCATCTATGCCTGTCCTGGTGCCTGTTCCTGCCCCAGCTCCCATGCCTGCACCCTTGGGGGTTCATGATCATTACTGCCAGTTAAAAGTGTTTTCTGGCATCTTGCCCACACCTAATGGGGAGGATGACTGGGAGACATGGATCAACTATTGTGCTCCCTTAGTGCCTGAATGACAATGTTCAGAGGAGGAGAAGAGGAAAAGGTTGAGTGAAAGTCTCTGAGGTCCTGCTCTGGCTGTTATCCATGCCAAGCAGGCTAATAACCCAGGAACAACTGCACAGGACTATTTGGCTGCTTTAGAAAATGCATTTGGGAGCCCAGACTCAGATGAGGATTTGTGGTGGAGGGTTAAAACAACTCAACAATGCCAAGAGGAACTCTTGTCAGAGTATGTGCCTCAGCTTGAAAAGGCTTCACAGGAATGCCTTAAGAAAGGTAGTGTGGCTCAAGGCAAGTTAGACTGAATTAGATTGGAACAGATACTCAAGTCTACCTCATTTTCTGAAGTATTGTTGCTCAAGCTATGATTAGAAGACCGGCTGGATTTGCCTCTCTCCTATGATTTACTGCTGAAAGAAATGTGGGGGGGGGTCAATCAAAGGATGCCATTCTGAGGGACTCCTCACATAGCTCTTGCTGCCACCCAGGCTACGGAGGGTGACTATACGAGTGACATTTGGGGGTGGAGCATAGCGCCGGATGAGCACACAGACATTGCTAAGGATACCCCACCATAGGCAGAGGTGCTGAGAGAAATCAGAGAAATGAAAGCTAGTACCTCTGCCAAGGTCACTTCCGGGGATAAAGACTATGACCCCCCTACTTAAAACATGTCTGCTATGGAGATGGGAGTGCAAGCTCAGATGCCTCCTGCAGAGGGCTGCTTAAAGGCTGAACTAAGTGAATTGACCGCTATGCTAAGAGAATTCCTGGGACGTAGCATGACACCTTCAGCATAGCATGTAGAAAGGGAGGCCGAGTCAAGACCAACTACTCTCAGTACTATGGCTCCAGCGCCAAATATGTACTCCTCCCCACCCCGTAGCTGTAAATGGAGACCATCTTCTGATATAATGTTGCAGCCAAAGCAGACCAAAGGAAGTATATTCTGCCACAATTGTGGGAAGGATGGGCATATGAAAAAAGACTGCCAGTCTCAAAGGGACCTAGAAAAAGTGATTGGCAAACTACAAGGGGAACTCCAAAGAGTAAAGCAATTTCTGAGTGGTGCAGGAAATGATCACAGCAAATTTCAGGCAATCCTAAATACAATTTCTCTGTGGCTAGGTCATCTGTCCAAGTTCCTACTAGTGCTCCTCCGGACTGATCCCAATTGGTAGGCCCTTCCATGGACACTACTGTAAATATAGACATAATTTCAACTCAAGCAGTTTTAGATAGCAGGTCTCAAGTCACAATAATCTTCCAAGACTGGTATGACCAGCATTTATCTGACCACCCATTACAACCTCTCGATGGACTGCATGTTTGGGGGTTAAGTGAAAAGTTGCATCCATATCATGGTTACTTAAAAGTATGGCTTTCTTTTCCATCCTCTGTGGCTGGTGTGGGAGATTCTGTGGAGACGCTAGCCCTGGTCTGCCCTTCCACTGGACTTTACAATGGTATCCCTGTACTGACTGGCACTAATGCCCACACATTTGACTGATTAGCTCAACTCTGCCAGGAGAAGCAAGCGAGCGAGGAAAACTGGATGGCTTTACACATCCCTGCCATGGTGCGCAGAGCATATGACTTACAGATGCAAAACAAGGAGTCTGATAAGGATGACGTGGTAGGCATTGTATGGAAAAAAGATCCAGCCCCACTTGTATTGCCACCCAATGCTCAGTGCACTGTTAGTGGTGCATGTGGATCAAGAAAGATGTCAAGAACAAGATACTCATGCTGGATGCCCCAGAGGAAGAGAAACTGCCTGAGGGAATTTCATTGCAAGTCAATGTCAGTATTTCTTCTGAACCAGAAGTTACAAAGCAAGCAAATGAAGGTGTTCCTTCTATTTCTGAACAGACAGCCAGTGCAGAGGCACCCCTTCATCAGAAGCTAACTTATTGCTGAACAAAGAGCCAGTACTGATCAACCCAAGTGCCAATGTTGAAAGGACTGAGCCTGTGCCTGCTCCTCTACAAAAATCTGGAAGAGACGCAAAGCGTGTAATGCACCTTAGTTCTGATTCCCAAGGAGGCCTGTAGATTTTCCCATGAATGTAGTTCATAAAGGGATTTACCTTTCTGAAACGTCTCTTCCAAAATTAGGTTACACTGCAACCTCTAGGTTGATAGTAAAACCCTCCAGTCAGTATGCTAATGCCCTTTTCCCATGCAACCCAAGCTTAGCTGATAGGGTCAGGCCCCAAACCATGGGGTTAGTCTACAGGAGATAATACAAACAAGGGTTGTGCAAACAATGTGTTTGACTACTTGAACCTGTTTCATGGAAAATAATGTGTTCTTATGCAGTATTCATTGCAAAATGCAAAGAGGTATAGTAATACTGTTGTTATAACTAGCTTACTTTTCTCTGATGTATCAGAATGAACACTTACATATATACTCACGCATGTATTTATGTGTAGTGTTTCTATATAGAATTGTTTATTATGGTAGACTTGATGCGGATGCCAAGTTTTTCCAGGCAGGGAAGAGTGTAACCCCCCCACCACCAACTTGGGGTTTACCTTATTGTCTTTTTGGACTCCTTTAATGCCCACTGCCAGGCTAGTGTCCCATCTCTGTGTGATCCTGTTTGTTTATGTGTGAGTACCATGTTGAGCCTAGCTAATATGTGTGTAGTGAATGGTTTATGGTGGGTCCAAGTGATTTAGAGCTTGAGACTGGCCAGCCACCACTCTATTTTGTTCCACTCTGCAGTCAATAATGGTGCAGAGGGAGCCTGTATGGGAACTGTACTTATTTACTGTTTCCATGTTGTCATACTTGAAGTAGAGGAGTTTGTTTAACCTGCTTTCCTTGCAGCTGTGCCTTTGGAATGGAAGCCACCATGTTAGGTCTGGGACATCCAGCAATTGGACCAATAGGACTCAAGAGACCGAAAATGGATCCTGGCCCAAGTGTCTCATGGGAAGGAAAACTGTCGTTTTTTTGTAGTTTTTAGGTTGGCGCCCAAAACTAATCTGGAGGGGGAGTCTTAACTGTGACTGACAGCTTCCCCAGCTAACCCAAATCCTGGATTACAAGGGAAATCCCCAGAACTGTATGAGACAGTGGATCAGTTAGAGTTGGAGCTTGAAGTGTGACCAGCTCGAACTTTCAAGCAGCTGCTCCCTGAACGACGCGTAGGGAAATCGATAGGAAGAGGCCTAACTTGCTTCCCTGCCACCTTTCCCTGCTTGAAACTGCCTATTGCAGAAGCCAGAAATCTTCTGATTTAAGTTTGGAACTGCAGCAGAATGAAGAAGAAGATTAACAGCACTACTTGCATTTTGGACTGAAGATTAGCTCTTGTGAAGTGATCGGCCCAGCTTGTGTGCGAGACAAATTTTATTAAAACACATCTTTATTCATTTTCCTGACATGTGACAAAACAAACAAAAACCTGGGAACCCCAGGGCACACAATCCAAAATTGTCTGTGCAAACTATATACAATCCAACTATATACACACACAGCAGGTGGTGCCACCCCCACCAATTAAAGCTTAGAGCCATTTCATCAATACACTAAATGAAAATAGCAGGACTGCATACCAATTTAGCCCTCTCCCATTAGCCCGGGCAATCACCCCTTGCAGCCCAATAAGTGTTCTTTGATCCAGGCTCCTCTTTAGGAGCAATCTATTTAAAAGGTGGTGCCCCTCTGTGCCCCCTGGAAAGAGAGAGAGTCCCCATCCTCCCTAATTAACTCGGCAGACCCTAACACCTAACTATGAACTTTGTCAAAAGACCTTATCCAGTCAAATACATTCCCATAACAAAACACTTAAATCTCTCTAGTGTCCAAATACCTATTACTTAATCCAGCAAAAATTCCTTCCGCTAATCGCAGCCCGACAGACAGACCTGTGTCTGAACACATGGACCCTGGTGGGAGTATATCACTTCTAGTGCTGCCCATCTTTTAGTATATAACCCTTTTCTCCCCTCCGAGTATAGATGTCTCTTTATTCTACCCAGAGCCCCCAAGAGATCTCCTGCCCACTGCTTATAGACATAGGCTTGGTCATCCTTCCAGTGCTGTACCACAAATGATTTAATTACCGCCGCCATCAAGGATAGATGATATTTAGCTGTAACACCGGAGATTTGCGATAAATCACATAGGACACATATCTCTGGTGTTATAAATTCTGAGTAATATAGCATTGGGTCCATCTGTCTCTTAATTTCATCCCAGAGGGGCAATATTTTGCTGCAGTCCCACAGCACATGCAAGAGATCATCTCTCCCTACTTCGCACCTAAAACACAGGTCTGTCTGTCTAAGGCCTCTATCACACAGTTTCACAGGGGTTAAATATATATTAGAAACAATAAAGAAATGCATACTCCTGTACTTAGGTATAACTATATATTTGCTGTTTTTCCATATGTTGACCCAGTCAAGGCTTTGAGGAGTCAGCACATTGTCCCAGTATGGCACTGTTATAGGAGAGTGCAAGCTAAAAAAATCCAGAAGTACTTTATATATTTGCGACAGGGATCTAGATTTCGGATCAACCTCCTTCAGCATATCCCAGTTAAAAGAACAGTCTGTGAGACCCCCTGACCTCCTTAACACCCCCTCCAGCATCCGTGTAAGTTGTAGCCTTTGAAAGAAGGGCATCCCCTCACAGTGGATCGGTAGGACCACCCTATTATCCTGGTTGACATCCTTTAGTTTCAGGCCCAAGACCTGTTTAGCCCACCTCCCCCTGATTACTTGACCCCCAATGACAAAGTTGGGATTGCCCACCAGTGGTTGCTCTTGAGCCTTCATTTGGTCCTTTTTCTGAGTCGGGGTCAGAAGTGACCACCAAGCTCATTGCTTTTCAGATTGGGTTCCTTAAACCCCTTTTTAAACACTTGCCTATATTGGCATACAACTATGTTCTGGAGAAAGACCAGCATCTTTCAACATTTGAATCTCCAAATGCAGCCAATCTGGAATATAGGTCTCCCCTCAATACCTCTACTCCATCGAGTCATCAGACCCAGCTGTCCCGCTACATAATATAAGTGGAGATCTGGCAGCTTAATTCCTCCCAGCGAATATGGCAGTAGCAGAACATTATACTTTTTCCTAGGAAGCTTAGAGTTCCATAAAAAGTCTGAGAGTAGCTTCCTAATCGTTTTAAACCATATTTTGGGGATACTATATGGGGCTAAGTACACCGGATATAGCAGCCTAGGTAATAGATTCATCTTAATAAGCCCCAGTCTGGCCATAAAGTTCAGGGGGAGCTTATTCCATCTTACTAAATCACCCCTGATAGCTAATATAGTCCCTTCCATATTTATTTTGGCCCCCATCTCAATATTCACTGTAATCGAAATGCCCAGATATTTAATCTTGCCCATCACCCATTGGACTCTCAGCGGAGCAAAATCTGCCCTATATACATATGGTGTCAAAGGGAGAATTTGAGTTTTAGTCAAATTTAGTTTATAATTTGAGACTTTAGCAAATCGCCCTATTAATTCTCTTGTCCTCTCAAAACCAGTCGCCAGATCTTGTAAATGCAGAAGTACATCATCTGCAAAAACTGAAAATTTTAGCTCTCTTCCCGCTATCTCAACCCCCTTTATATGCCTATCATTATTAATTGCTCTCAACAAGGGCTCTAAATAGATGTTAAATAATATCGGAGAAAGAGGACATCCCTGACGGGTCCCATTCTCCAGCTGGATTTCCTGCGAAATATAGCCATTACATAAAACTCTGGCCATTGGGGCAGCATATAGATTCTTGATACCTCTAAGCAGGCCCTTGGGGAAGCCCATCCTCTCCATTGTAGCAAAGAGGAAAGGGTGAGAGACCCTATCGAAGGCCTTTTAGGCATCTAAAGATATCAAAGCTAGGGGTAATTGAGAATCCGATGCGAAATTCAAAATATGGTGTAGCTTTCTCAAAGCATCATGCACCCCCCTTCCTGGCATGAATCCCACTTGTTCCTGACTGATTAGGCTAGGGGCAATCTGCCAAATTCTGTTAGCCAAAATTCTTGTAAGAATCTTGATGTCCTGATTCATTAAAGCTATGGGCCTGTAATTGCCAGGCAAATCCCTGGGCTTGTCTGGTTTGGGGATTAATGTAATATATGCCTGGTATAGTGGGGGATGGGACACTCCATCCTGCATTATAGCATTAAAAAATTCTTGAAGCATGGGTAATATAGTGTGGATATGGGCCTGATAAAACTTCGCCGTAAGGCCATCTGGCCCCAGTGTCTTACCAGTGGGCAAAGACCTCACCACTTCAATAATCTCCGCTGCCCCTATGGGAGCCGCCAGCTCTTTAGCCTGAGCAGGGTCTAAAACGGGTAGGGGCACTCCCTTCAAATAGGTTTTAATTTCTTCCCCCCGGTGCTCCTGAGCTGATACAGTTCTTTAAAATAGGACGCAAAAGCGTCTGCCATTTCCTGGGAGTCTGTTATGAGTTTCCCCTCATATCGAATAGCTGTCACCATTCTACTCACTTCCCATTCCTTGACTCTAGCCACCAGCAAATGTCCAGGGACATCCCCCAGCAAAAGATATTTAGCTTTAATCTTTTCCAACCAAAAATCTACTTTGCCATAAATAATATCCTCCCATTCCCTTCTTAAACTTTTAAGTTCCCTGTCGATTTCCCCCGTGGACCCCTCCAGAGGCATCAGCAAGTTAATTGCCCCTAGAATAAATTTTTCTTTTGCCCTCCTCTGCCTACTTCTTTGTGCTGCCAGCTCCTGGGCCACTCCTGCATATAGCATTTTACAAGTTGGCCACGCCAGCTTTTTATTTTGCAGCGTGGGCAGCTGTTTCTGTATAATCTCTAACAGTGCCTCTTCGAGCCTGCTCTTAGTTGAGGTCTCTATCGCTAGGGAATCATTTAATCTCTAGCGATATGGTCTAGGAGGGCCTGATCTAGGTTCCCAGATCAATTGAATCGGAGAGTGATCCGATAAAATTCTACCCCCTGTTGTCATATTCCTAATACCCATAAGTGCATCCCTATTTACCACAAAGAAATCAATTCGAGATTAGGTCTTGTGTGCAGCTGAGTAGAATGTCATAGCGTTGCCCCCAGTAGAGTGGGTCCGTATCGGATCCACCAAAGCCACAACCTCTAGCAGCCTATTTAAAGCCATTTGAGCCTTAGTTAAAGGCCCTCTGGCAGGAGGGATCCTATCTTCCTGGTTATTGGAGTATGTATTCCAATCCCCTGCCAGAATAAGGGGGTGCATGGGAAAAACAGCTATATCTCTCTCTACTGAGGCAAAAAATTCCGGATTGGGGGGCGTCAGCCCATAAATGGAAGCGACCGAGATCGCCTTGCCATTCAGAAAGCCTATGGTGTAAATCCCTCTGCCATCTTCCCTTGCAACCACTTTCTCTACTTTATATGGACAGGTTTTCTTTATTAAAATTGCTACCCCCCGAGGCCCTTTCCTTACCTACCCCATAAACTTGCCCCACCCAAAGTCACTTGAGGTTACTCAGCTCCTCCGTCAGCAAATGTGTCTCTTGTAAGGCAGCAATATGGGCCCCCATCTGATCCATATGTCTCAGAATTGCCAATCTTTTATGTCTACCCCTGAGTCCTTTAACATTCCAAGAAATTAGTCTAACACTAGTCATAGTTAATACCAAAACTTGTTATGAATAAACTAACCCTCTGAACACAATCAGGGTCTGCTTCCTCCTCTCCTACCGTGGTGGACTCTCTCTCTTTCCAGCTCCTCGTTACGCCCCCTTCCCCTCTGCCCCCGATCCCTAGATCGCCGCCTTCCAAATATCGGATCATAGATGAACTCCCTCTTATGCTACCCCCCAGCCCCTCCCTCACCTAAGCAGCTCCGGGATCTAATCTAGAAGCAAAAAAATCTGCTATACAACTACCGTACTCCCCTAAATCCCTCTTCTCCCAACCCATCCAATCACCCAACCTTCAAACCTCACCCCTCCTCTAAACCTCGCATATGCAGTCTGAAGGTAATCTCCACGTCATATAAAAAAAAATAGTGACCATCCTCGCCTCAACTCCCGTTTGTTAGGAGACAGAATTGAGTGAGCATTTCCCCCCTCAACATTTCCCACCATTTATGTGGCCCATTCTAATTTCTACCCGGCAACCCTAGAGCCTTTGCCCACCTTTACCTAGGTTTCACCTGACACCATGCTAGAACCTTTCAATACGGTAGTGCTATTGGGCCGCCTTATAGCAAAATGCTAATCCACGCCTAGGGGATAAGACACCCTCTAGTAGTGCTATTGTGCAATGCCTCTCACCCATACTTCTACATGGCCCCAATCCACCTCCTCTTTCCTCTCCCGCAAAGCGATCGAGGTAGAGGGAGACCAAGATTACCTCAGGGAGCATCGGTTCAGAGAAAAGGAAGAAAGAGGAACTCCCATCATTCTCCTCCCCCTGAGAACCCAAAGGTAGAAGATAGCTACCACCAATTTAAACCCCCTTCATGTGCAAAATCCAAACCCTCCTCTTATGAATAGCGGCGGAATTACTGGGCCCCAGAGACTACCCACTCACCTTATCTACTCCCCTAATATCCCTTCGAAGTGATGCCCCCATCCAATTGTCTAAATTCCAGCCCTCACATTCTGCCCAATTAGCTTTCTCTCTACATCCCCCATGAAAGGAATCCTCCTCCAAACCCCAACTTACACTATTTACCCAGCCACCCCTCAGGCTCCAATCCCTTATCGCCCAGCCCCGCTGCTTATATAGTCCCTTTCAGTTTTTCTCCACCCCCCATCTCTGTGATAAAATTATTCAATCTTTCCTCCCCCATAGATAACCCTCTCCATCCCCATTTGGTTTGATAGAGCTCTTTTCGCCCCCGCCCGTATGGCCTTGAATCCAGCAATCTGACTGGAAAATTAAGTTTATTAAGCTTTTTAAGTCTCTACAGTCCCACATCGATCAGTCAGAGTAGCTCCCCTTTTCATCCGGGGCAGATCAGCTCGGCGATCTAAATAGCTCGGGGAGCTCCACTCGTAGCCCTTCTAAAGCATCCTTTGCCATGAGAAATCTCTTCTCCCCAGTTTGAAGCCGCACCACTAATGTTGCAGGATACTGTAGCGGAAACTTGATTCCCGCGAGGTATAGTTTCTTCTTGATCTTTGCATATTCCTTTTGCTTTTCTCTAACTGCAGGTGTTTGGTCTTGAAATAACCATAAGGAGGCGCCATTCCATTGCATTGACTTCTTTTGCCTGGCAGCAGACAACACATGAGCTTTTTCTTTATAGTTAAGGAAGCGCATAATAATAACCCGAGGTCTTGCCTCCAGTGGTGGTAGCTCTCTCAGAGCCCTGTGTGCTTTTTCTAAATTATTTGAATCCCCATATGGTGTGGGGCCAAACAGCTTAAGCAACATATCTTGTATATATAATACACAGTCTGAGCCTTCAGCCCTCTCGGGCAGCTCTGCCAGAATCAGATTATTCCTTCGGCCCCTTGATTCTTGGTCTTCTATTCTCTCTTCAAGTTTCTTAACTTGCTTTCTAACCACCACAAGCTCCTGTTCAATCGTTGAAACTTTCCTTTCCTGAGAGGAGATCCGAACCTCAGCGTTCCCCATTCTCTGTGCCACTGATTGCAGCGCCAGTTTCACTGCTGCAAAGTCCACTACAAGCCCCTGCAACATCTGCTTTATTTCTTGGATATCTTCGCTACTCGAGTAGGCTCCCCCTTCCTTTCCTGCCACCTCCTCTTGCTCATTAGGGGTGGAAGATTGGGGCTTCGGTCTCTTAGTAGCGTGGGATCTCCCCACGAGTGGCTCCACCATCTCAGCTTCCATCTCGGTGTTGTACCGCGTCCTAGTGCTACTACCAAATGCTTGCAGCTCTTGTATATCTCTCAATCTTACACAACTTCACCACAATTCAAGTCTACAGCACCTCACCAGTCAGATATGGATATTTTGGTACAGATCGAACCGATCCCAGAAACTTTAAAGCCTTTTAATAAATGTGGGGCCTCGGAGCATCACAGAGGACGTCTTCTCCGACTTAGCTCATCACGTGATCCTCTGTGCAAGACAAATTTTGGATCGAGAGGTTTGCTCAGTGAAACTATTGAATTAGCAACTGGACTGTATCTAAGCTGTTCAGAGTTAGTGCTGCTTATTTTGAATGTGCCGAATGTATTTCATGGGTTGAGACCTGCTTGCCTGTGACCCAAACTGTTACACCAGTGGGAGGCTTCACCAGAAGGAAAACAAACGAACTTTGCCAATTTGTTCATCCTGCCTGGGCCTTAGCCAATTTGGCCCAGACCAATCATCCTGCACCAGAGACTGTCACTGGTGAGAGACCAGCTTTGGGGATCCAGTCCCTGTGCAACAACAGCACATAGGTTGCAGCCACCTGGAAGGAAAGGTCATGAAGAGGAGATGCGTCGTGTTGGACCCATTTCCCCATGCTCATCGGTGAATGCCACGAGGTATCCATATCATCTACCCTTCTGCAGAAATCTAGTAGCATGAATACCATCAGTGTAGCTCTTTGCAATGAACATTTAAATCATCTGTGGTACCATCTGATTTCATTTACTTCCTGGGTTTACAAGGGACTGAGCCAACTGGCTCGGATTACAAATAATCATCTTGTTATTGTGCATGTTAACTGCTTTTCTTACCATCAAGAGCCCCAACATCAGCTGCAATGCCAGCCACCCCCGGGCAACACCTCTGGCTAGCCAGCTTTCCATCCTGGGTACCCAGTGTTGTGTGACTGTCTATTTGGGACTAAAAGGTGCATGACAAACTGAATCAAATCAGATTACAAATCATTTGCCTAGATTTACACCCCTTCCTTGTTCATGACCCCTAAATAAACCCAATTGTCTTTTTCACATTTAGCCTGGCTAGTGTGCATATTATTAGTTGGGTGACAGTATTGAAAGCGTGCATCTGTATTGGTAATCTTGTTTTACAGTGGGTCTCCAGGGACACTGCTGAAGGTCCAATTCTGGTGCTAAGTGTGAAGGGTGTGTGCATATTATTGTTACTATATACTGACTGTGAATTAACTGTTGTGCCAGGTACTGAGCCACTAGGTGGGTTGGTGGGTGGTTATAGCTTCCCAGAGGGCTATATAGCAAGATATGCAGATACCCCAATATCATTACTCTGGGTGGAGGCACCGTATTACTGAAAATCCAGGCCCCAAAACCTGTACTTAGCCATACAGGCAGGGGTAATAACCTTGGGGATAGTGCCACCTAGGGGTTACACTCGCAAGGCTTATATAGCTTTAATTTCATTGACAGCCAAATTAGTTATCCTACATCATTGGATGGATGATACCATACCCTCCATTTTTGAATGGTGACAGGAAATATTACAAGCTTTGGTTGTTGAGAAGCATATAGCATACTGAGAGGACAGATACAGGAGTTATAAAGAGCATTGGGAACCCACTGAAGTGCTCTTAACCACTGGTTAACTCTTTAACACCATGCCTGTTGATTCTCTCAAATCTCCTCTTTTTCTTCCTTCTCTTTTTTTTTTTCTTATCATCGTCATTGCGGTTTTCCATTGCTGGAGGGTCTGGGGAGATGGTAGGATGGGTGGGTGGGGTATCGGGGTAGGGGGTTGGGGTTAGGGGGTTTATTGTTTTGGGGGGGTTGTCTGTTTTCTCCATGTTGGGTACTAGCCCAGGATATTTGATGTATAGTTTGTTTCAATTTCCCTGTGTCACTTGCTGTTGAATGTTTCTTTGGTCTGGTATTTTCTTTTTCAAAACTTCAATAAAGTATGTTAATATGAAAAAAAAGAACCATGTCCAGTTCTGGAGGCCTCATCTCTGGAAGGACATAGACAGAGTGGAGGTACCAGAGGACAGCAACTAAAATGGTGCTGGGTCTGCATCAAAAACCTGACAAGAAGAGGCTAAAGGACCTCAACATGTACACCCTAGAAGAGAGGAGGGAGAGGAGGGATATGACAGAGACTTTGAAATACTTTGAAATACTGATGTACTTCAGGTAGGTCAGCACCTTCTCAGTCACTCAGCATATAAAGAAGATTGAGTTGCAAACACATTTTTCTTTAATGGTTTCATATTGCTTCTAAAATATTGCTTTTAATGGACACAACACTACCTTTCGCACAGCAGCAAAAGTAACACTTGAATGAGCCAGCAGTTCACAGCCCACAAAATTCCCACATAAGAGTCGTCAATCCAAATCTAATGGTTCAATGTCACAATTGACGCCTTCATCAATCCACTCTGATGAAGGCATCAATTGTAACATAGAAATGTTAGGATGCGGCCTCAGCAACTGGAAGTTGTGCAGGCAGCTCAGAGAGAGCTCTATTGGAGCTTGCGCAAGTCATCCAGAAGCTTAAACCACAAAATCAATGTGCCGCTTAGCTAATGGATGTCTTTACCTGACTGAAGATTTGGTCAAGAATTAATGCACAGTGCTTTGGATGGTGTTGAAAAAGACTTAAGTATTACCATTCCAAAGGCCCTTTATCAGATTAAAGTAAAACTGTCAACCTCCTTAGGTTTAACATTTTCCCAAGTTTAAACAAGCACACTTAATAATTGTTCACATTCTGTAGAGACTGCTGATGTAACTAGTTGTTCGATTCTGCTTCCTTTTTTTCTTTTAAAAAGTGAAATCAGACTACCACAGGAAAACATGTTTGTTTACATTCCTTGATCAACTTCCACTGCATCTTTCCAGGAATTGGGAACACCCCCAACACAGTCTTCACACTAAAGATGCAGTCAGCAGAGAGGAGATTATTGCATCATGAGAGGTTGCACTGTTTGGGGTGTTCATCATGGACAGGAAGTATACAGTAAGAGTAAATCAAGTATTTGAAACAAAACGAAGTTTAGTATAATTATATCATTTGCATGGATACCAGGTCTACTAAGAAAGGAATCAGATTAAACAACCAGTAACATCAATGAATTTTAGAGAAGGTAAACAATCATAAAATGTGGGGTTTTAACTAGAAATAATGTGATACAAAAATGGCTGACAGTATCCATTTAAACTTTTAGTTAAAGGCTTCATGCTATGTGATTTGACTTCCATTAAAGAATGTTTTTCTTTTAAAGATTATCTAAGAAGAAATAATAATGCAGAAGATTCCAATATGTACAATAGGGACAATGATCAGTATTCACTAATTATAGAAAGGTCAGGCCAATTAGCCCGACGCCAATCATCAGTCAAATGATGGAATCTGTAATAGAACAGGAAGTTGAGGATTTTCTTATCAGTAATGGACTCTATAGTAAAACCCATGGATTTCAAAGGACTAGGTCATGCACAACTAATCGTATTAACTTCTATGAGCTGCTAAGTAAAACTCTAGATCATAAATCCCAAGTGGATGTAATATATTTAGTTTTCTCCAATGCATTTAACACTATTCCTCACTATAAGTTTCTCTCTCTTTTAGTGAAACTGGGACTTTAATATAATATCATGGATCAACAGTTGGTTGACAAAAAGAAGGCAGAGAGTGGTCATTAAAGAGCTAATGGAGCCACAACAGGCATACGGGAAAAAAAACAAATTTTAAGTAGTAGTCCATTGTGATTTTTTATTTCTGAAGTATTTTTCATATTCCTTTTGCTCATTAGAAGGTATTCTATGTGATAATATTGTGTTGGATGTGTGGAACAGCTCTTAGACTGACTGCTGACATATCTGACTCTACTGCCCCACACTACATCATCAGCATTATGATCTCACTGACTGTGAATAAAAAGTACCTTAGATATAAAAGGTAATGGTTGTCTGTTTTTAAAATCTAATATTAGTTTTAGGCAGTACACTAGCTCTTTAATGGGCATAAAGTCATCCTGGGGAAAAGTTACCAGTACTGCACACTGTGTGTTGTGGTTGCAGTTATGTAATATTTTTATTAGCAATATGTATGACCAAAGACACTCAAGCCTAGGTTGCTAAATTTACAGAGCAGTGAACACAGAGGATGATCACATGTCTCTACAAAAGGATTTAGACAATCTATAGTCATGGACATGTGAGAACTCAAACTTTCATTGTGATAAATTGTTCGGGCTACAGGTACACATGGGAAAAAGAATGACAGGTTTCAATATTTACTATGTTGCTAAGAGGAACTGATCAAGAAAAAGATCTAGGGATATTAATCACTGATGATCTTAAATTCTCAGAACACAGTGAGTGTAAACAGTATGGGTTTGTGGCACAAAGGTCGTGTCAGACTAGCCTAATTGTTTTCCTTGACTGGGTAACAAGGATAGTACCTGAGGGCCATGCTGTGGATTTACTTTAATTTCAGCAAAGCTTTTAATTCAGTGATACACAGAAGACTGCTGAAGAAAAGGAAGGAATGGGGTATGGCTAGGGACATAGTTAGATGGACAGGAAACTGGTTGAAGGACAGACAGCAGAAGGTGGTGGTAAATGGGGTCAAACTGTAAGAGAGGGAGGTCACCAGCGGGGTGCCACAGAGATCTATCCTGGGTTCTATCTCTTCAATATGTTCATTTGTGACATTGGAGAGGTCATCCAGGGCAAGTTGTGTCTCTTCACTGATGACACAAAGCTCTTCGGTAGAGTAAATAATGATGAAAGGATCAAGGAGATGCAGAAGGATATGCAAAGGTTAGATAATGGTCTAATGGCTGCCAGTTGGCATTCAATGCCAAACAATGCAAGGTTATGCACTAAGGGAAAAACCCCAGGACAGAGTATTGGATGGGAGAGGTTAAACTGAGTACTATAGCAGAGGAAAATGAAATGGGAGTTTTCATTAATAAGTCACCTAAACAATCAATCCAGTATAACGAGTCCTGTAGTAAGGCTAATAGAATGCTGGGTGTATTGGAAGGGGTATTGACAGCAAGAAAAAGGAGGCACTACTCCCTCTATATAGGTTACTGATGAAGCCACACCTGGAATACTGTGCAAAGTTCTGGAGTCCTCGCCTAAGGAAGGACAGGGACAAGCTGGAGACAGTGCAATGCAGGTTGAACAAGATGATTCAGGGCCAGCAGACCAGATCTTATGAAGATCATCTCAGGTCACTGAACAAGTACTCGCTGAAAATTAAGCAAAACAGGTGGGATATGATAGAGTCCTTCAATTTCCTGCAGTGAATAAACAAGGTGAACTACGGGGAACTATTTATCAGGAGTACAGAGTAAAGAACTTGAGGACATGAGTGGAAACTGGGAGAGGGGAGGCTTAAGAGGGATGTGAGGAAGTTCTATTTTACAGAAAGGGTGGTGGAGCCCTGGAACAGTCTGCCAGTGGAAGTGGTGGGTGATAAGACTATAAATGGTTTCAAGCATGGCTTGGGCAGAGTGAAGGGTTTGGTGGTAGCTCAGGCCAGTAGCAGTAGGAAGGGGAGCAGGGGGGTGAACTAGAAGGGATAACCATATGAACAATATGTCATGAGGCAGACAGGGAACTCCTGGCAGACTAGAATGACCTTTGGTCCTCTTCTGCCATTACTGTCTATGAGATGGTGACCAAAACAGCACACCACATTATGGGCAGTGTTAAATGAAATTTCTCTAGCAGAAGAAGGGTGTTATTGGTGCCAATGTATAGGTCACTGGTCAGACCACATGAGGAGTGCTGCATGCAGTATTGGTTACCACATCTTAGGAAGGATATTGCTAGGGTTGTGGGCATGCAAAGCTGAAGAAGTAAAATTACATCCAATTAAATGAGGTACTAAATCTTTTCTCAATTGAAAGTAGATGCCTATGAAGTAATCTGATATTAGTTTATAAATCACTGAAGAATGTGAAATTGATGGCTCCTTATATTCGAAAATGAAAAAAAGGGAATTCAGCAGCAGTAAACCAAAATTTACCACCACCTTCTGCTGTCTGTCCTTCAACCAGTTTCCTGTCCATCTAACTATGTCCCTAGCCTTACCCTAGTCCTCCCTTTTCTAACAGCTTGAGGGGGGCCCACTTTAATTCTGAGAAAATGAAACATTTCTTCATGCAGAATTATCACATCATGGAACAGTCTACCTCTACATGGGCCCAAGCTACTGGAAAGATCTTCTGAAGCCCTACACTCCCTTTCATCGCCTCTGATCTACAGATGTGAGTTTACTTTTGGTTTCCCATTCACTTTTAAAACAGGAGGCCTTTGGAAATGCAGCCCCTTCACTGTGGAATTCTCTCCCACAATCATTACACTCTGCCCTAACTGTGGATATCTTAAATCACAGATTAAAAATGTACTTATTTATGCAAGCATATTCAGATTATTAGCTCTACATGTTTCTGTTTTATTTTGCTATTTATAGTGTAATGCATTTATTTTGCTGTTTTTTGAATTTCTGAATTTACACCTACAGTATTTGCTTTTATTGTTGTGAGGTGCTCTGAGCCATTGCAAAGAGCACTATATCAATAAAATGTGCCTTGTCTTGCCACACTGTTGCTAGCAATAATTTAGAAACTTTAAAAAATAGAAGGATAT
The DNA here is from genome assembly GCA_016271365.2 of Neoceratodus forsteri. NCBI lineage: Eukaryota > Metazoa > Chordata > Ceratodontiformes > Ceratodontidae > Neoceratodus > Neoceratodus forsteri. The sequence continues at coordinate 65,128,879 of CM057459.1, forward strand.
GGGTGCTGAGAAGCCATGGATGGATTTGATAACATACCCTTTCCTTTCAATTGTAATTGCCTATGAACAAATATCAGGTTTGAAACCAAGTTATATCTCTGTTTTTTTTCCTACAGGAAGACATGGGGGAGAGAAAGACTTAGAGAGCGAGACAGTGAGAGAAAGAAAGAGAGATGATTGTGCTGCGAAAAGAGTTTGCCCCCAGCCTGTGCCATGTGGGTGCACTAGAAACTGGACTCTGTTTTTAGTACAGTACTTCTAATAAGATAGAAAAGTGATTTGGAGTTGTAAAGTAGAGGGTTTAGGAAGGAAGGGGCCTGGAAAGAATGTGTCAAAATTAGGGAAATGTGATGTTGGGCTAAAATGTCCATTGTGCCTTGGTGAATCCGTGGCGTGGCGTTCCTTGGGATTTGAATGACCTCACAATGCAGCACTGTGATTGCCCAAACTTCGGCACCTGTCACTGAGCATGGATATTTGAGTATTGTTTGTGTGCCTTGACAGACAGTGTATAAGTAAAGGCCAATACTGCATTGTGCAATTGTTTAAACCCTGAGCAGCACTATGCCAAAGATTCCCCAAGGCTCAGTGGACTTTTTCCCCTAGTATTGCATTTACCTAATTTTGACACTTTGGGTATGATATTCAAAGGTTTGTGTGCTGCACAAAGGGACTACATCTGATTAGCATGGGATTACATCAGAATCCTATGCTCAAAGGGATGCACAGCATGCGCTAATGTCATTTGCACATGCACGCCAAGAAAATGTATGCAGCACACAAAGGCAGGGGTGGAATCATGCATACCCATGCAGCAAAATATTCTGTGTTGCAGCACGGCATGATGGGGTTAGTGCAGGTCCCTTAGAAGTGTGCAGTTACCAATATAGAAAGGGTGACTTAACACAGGCAGACCCCAGAGGCCAGCAGAGACACTGCAGACAACAGTCCAAGATGGCGCTAGGGGGAACACACATAGTGTACATGCTGCAGGAGGCTATACAGTAGGAGGAGAGGGCAGATGCTTACCCTGGGCCTATACAAAGGCAGCGGAGGCACAATGCTGCACACAGATGATACCATCCAACAGACCAATGCTCAGACAGCTCTGTGAGCTCCTGCATGACCAGCTCTGGACTACGACCCAGTGCAGCCATGCACTGGCTTTAGAGCTTAAGGTGATGGCTGCAATGTGTTTCTTGGTGACTGGAACATTGCAGACACCAGTGGGGAACACCACAAGCATCTCACAGTCGGCCACCTCATGCCTGTTGGGGAAGTTCCTTGATGCTCTGTTGGAACATGCTGGTGCATTTATCGTATTCTCCAGCACTCCAGCAGAGTGCACAGCAACCAGCAACCATGCAGCGGTTCCATCAAGTTGTGCACCTACTAGTTATACTCGGTGCCACTGACTGCACCCATGTTGCCATCTGGACATCCACCAGTGATGGACTGGATGCTTATCTCAATAGGAAAGGGTATCTTTACATCAATTTCCAGGTGGTGTGTGATGCAACAGGGTGCATCATCAACATCCAGCATGGAACACTGGCAGCGCCCATGACACCTTCATATAGCAGAACTCCATATTGTGCCAGAGGTTTGAAGGTGGGAACATCACTTGTGGCCACCTCGTCAGTCAGAATACCCCACAGGTACCTCCCCAAAAGCCCCAAATGGTGCATGAAGGCGTAGACAAATGTATGGTCAATATGTCCTGGGTATGCTAGGACTGATGGATGAAATAGATGGACCACTGGTTGTTGTCTGTTGTCGGTGACCATGTGGCTATGCTGTTATGTGTCATTAACCTATAGGTTTATCTTCACAGGGGACAGAGCCTATCTTCTGCATCCCTGGCTCCTCACACCTGTCCTGCACCTTGCATCTGTAGTAGAAGACAGATACAATACAACACATACCACTGTATGCAACATAATCGATTGTGTCTTTGGCATGCTCAAGATGCGGTTCTGGCGCCTAGACCAGACTAGTGGTGCCCCACAGTAAGCCCCTCATGAGGTCTGTGCCATATTCCTAGCCTGTAGTATACTACACAACATAGCACTCAACTGTGGGACATGCATGCCGACCACAGAGGTACAGTCTGCATCAGTCACAGAGCCTGAGGAGCAGGGGATACTGGAGCAGCTCGACAAACATGATCCAAGAATGGCCAGGAGGGCCCAGGAGTACAGAGCCTAAATCATACATGATATCTACAGACATTGCAGGCAAGTACAGTACACACACAGGACACTGTAGGATGGTTCAGTAATGACACAGACAGGCACCGCCAACAACAACAAGAAAAACAACAATGCAAGCAGTGTAGAATGCTCAACAAGGATGTAACATGGATAATAAAAATGCCAAGCTACGGGAAAGTGAGGTGCAAGTAGGAAATGCAGCTGCTGACATACATGGCACTGGCGCACCTCATGGGTGCAAACGTGCATATATGCCATCCCAGCAATGGGGAGGGCATGGGTGCATGACACTGCTGGCCAACCTGCACAGGGATAGCACATGGAGACACATAACCATAGGCCATGTGAGGGGGTCCACAGACAGTTCTACAGGGATACCCACCAATAAGGCTGGGTGGGTGCTCTACGGCAAGTCAGCCATGCCACTGTTGAATGGCTGTGGCTGAGACAAAGGCCAGCTGGAGTTGTGGCAGAGACACTGGGGACACCCTGGTGGTGAGAGAGGTGGCCATGCACCACCTATGTCTGTCCCCATCCACCACCCTGGGTACAGACCATCTACCTGCATGGCCCCCTGTATGGTGGGGGAGGGGAACTCAGCCACAGTATGGGGGATGCCCGTGGCAATGGTGTCACCCCCCCCAGCCTGTGGGGCACTGCTACTGGGAAAGGGAAGGTTGTGACCCATTGTGTGTAGTGTCCTCAGTGATCCAACTGTCCAGGAATACCAGGAGTTCTGGACTTGGCACTGCATGGCATTGGTGTACATCGCAGTTTGTGCTGTGGGGTGGCACTACTAATAACGGACAGGCTGGGGATATGGCCAGCCTGCACAGTGCCTGCCAGCTGGCTGTGGCCTTCCTCATAGCACCACACAGGTCCTGTAAGACAGCCATGAGCTCATCATGTCATGACTCTGTCTTCTGCTCAGCACACTACATATCATCATGCAGCAGTTGTTCTGTACCTTCACGTGGGCCACAGCAGCTGCCTAGCTTTGATTGCATCCTGCTGACACTCAGGAATGTCCAGGGGGACAGGGTCAAGCTGCACCCACAGCTCTTACATGAGCTGGGACTGCACCGTCATATGTATGGTGTCTGGTGCTTGGCATGGCAAACAAACTCTGTCAGTTCTGTTGCAAGGGGCATGGGCTGACAGGACCATAGATGTGACATTGGTGGCCACATCAGGAGATGTGGTATTGTTATACCCTGTGGTGCCAGTGGGAGGTGGTACAACAGTGGTCATGGTAGTGGTGAGTACTGGGGTGGCACGACCATGGCTGTACCAGGGACATAAAAACATAAGAACATGTCAGCAGAAGGGGACCGTATGATCCGTCTAGTCTGCCCAGATTGCCTACCCACCTGTTCTTTTCTTCTTCTGAGATTACCACAGTACTTCCCATGCTTGGTTAAAAGCAGTGACTGTTTTGACCTCCACAACCTCTGGTAGTAAGCTATTCCAAGGGTCCACCACCCTCTCTGTGAAGTAGAACTTATGAATGTTGGTTTTAAACTTATCCCGTTAGTCTCAGACTGTGCCCCCTCATTCGCGTGGTCTCGTTTCTGTGAAAGAGGTTTTCTGCTTGTACCTTATTTGTGCCCGTTATGTATTTGAAGATTTCTATCATATCTAAGGATGTGCGGACCAGTCCGTTGAGAAGCAGAACCCCCCCAGATCCCATGATGTCCGGCTGATGCAGGTAAATAAGAACTCTTCCGTGAATGTACCGGGTCTGTGAAAATACCTCTCCCATTTGCAAAAACCACCCCATCCCCTGTAAAATTCCAAAAGAAATGCCCCAATAGTAATAATAATAATAAAAAAAATATTTCATTTATTTTATTTCTGGACTGGATTTTTTTTCCTATTTCCTGTATCAGCTCTCTGCATTAGCACTTCAAGCGCACTGAACGTCCGTGTCTGCATACTATGGGGTTCAGATCAGTTTGAGCAGACAGAGGTGCGGATTGCTAGGCTTCTCTCTCGATCTTTACCTCAGTCACCACATTGGGAAAAAAAGTTTGTTTTTTTTTAAATAAGTAAATAAATGAAGTCTGAGAAGGACAGTCCAGGCGAGCCGCCGGTTGTTGCAGCAAATAAAAGGAGCAGCGGTCCTGGAAAAGCGAGGTGTTCGGTAAGGCCAATGAAAATTGCTGTGCAGCTATTAAACGGTGATCTCGTGGCTTGGGCCATATTCAGTGGAGAACACTGGCTAAGAACATCTGGTATTAGTGTCTGTGCACTCAGTGGTTAAAAAAAAAATGATCGATATATTGTAAGAGGTGATCTGATCTGCCATTCTTTGGGGGGGGCACTGGGGAGAGACCCGTTTGGCAGACGAACTGGAGTCACTTAAGTTAATGCAGTGCAGCTCCTCCACTCCAGCACAGACTAGCGGGATTTGCTTTATTAGTCAGACTTTACCCTCTGTTTTGCACTAGGATGTGGGATGTACAGTGTACACAAATGTGAACAGAAGGACAAATGAAAATATTTAACCTTAGTGAACAAGCAAGCTGCTGATTCTTTGACTTAGCTTAGGTAAAAAAAAAAAAAAACATTTTCATGAGGCCTCCTTCTAGTTGGTTCAGCTGCCATACCTGGCAGTTAAAAAGTAAGCTGGAATGGAATGCTGGCAAAATAAGGGGGGAAAACGTGTTATTTTTTTGTCTTTACAAGCAAGCTGGATTTAATGTGGTGTGGTGTATAATTACTCCTTTCTATCTGTTTGGGGGGCATCCTTTTTGAGGAGGGGCAGCTGCCCACCCTGCTCAGCTGCAGCTGGACCAGCATTCCAGTTGATGAAACTTGGGACCAATGCAATCCTTCATGGTAAGTCGGTCCATCGCAGTTGGTTGGTCCATCGCGGTCAGTTGATAAAGTGATCAGAAGTGGTCAGCCAGCCAAGAAAGTGGATAGTCAGTGGTTACTCTGGGCATATGTCATCCCAGTACATAAAAGTGGAGACAAGTCCATCCAGGGTAGCTACCGGCCAATCTCTATAGTACCCCTTCCCAAGGTACTTGAGCGGATTGTTGCAGACCAGCTTACTGATCACTTGGACAAATATAACATCTTGTGTACTCAGCAACATGGGTTCCAGCAAGGTCACAGCACATCAACTGCCCTCCTGGAATTTACTGGAGTCCTTCACAACTCATTGGACAAAGGCCACCTAACAGGAGCAGCTTTTATCGACTTGACCATGGCATTTGATACAGTTCACCATGGCCTGTTAATGAAACAGCTGCTGCTTGCTGGTCTCTCCCATGACTCTACTGCCTGGTTCAAAAGTTACCTAGAAAATCGCCTTCAATGAGTAAAAATCACTGGTGTACTCTCTGACTCTAAACCTGTCCACTCTGGTGTCCCCCAGGGATCTATCCTGGGCCCTCTACTTTTCAGCATTTTTCTGAACTCCCTTCCACTATCCTGCCCTGAACAAATCATCCTCTATGCTGATGACGCAGTGCTCCTCACCTCCCACAAAGATCCACAAACCTTACAACACAACTTACAGCTAGAATTCACCACAGTTGAGAACTGGTTCGCTGACCATAAACTGGTCCTAAACCACAAAAAGACCAAGTCGATGCTTTTTTGCAGCTCACAAAACAAGCACAGGCTACACCCCCTGGTCATTACTACAAGCCTTGGAAATATCCTGGAACAAGAGTCATCCTTTAAATACTTCGGAATCTCACTTGACCCTAACCTATCCTATAGGACTCACTTTGACAATGTTGCCTGAGCTGCCAACTCATGCATCGGACTCCTCTAATGGAATAGACAACATCTCACCCTGGATGCCCTGAAGGCTGCTGTACATAGCTCGGTTGTCTCCATCATTGACTACGGCCTCATTATCTATGGCTCTGCACTTGCAACTGCTGTCAAACGTAGTGTGACCTTCTTAAACAAGGCTTGTAGGCTCATTACTGGAGCCCACTGACTCACGTATACATGTGACCTATATGCCCAAATGGGATGGCTACAACTTGCTCACCGCATTAAGTATCAGACCTGCCTGATGACGAAGAAAATAATTTTAGGCCTTGCTCCCCCCTGGTGTCCAAGCTCTCATGCACCCCAGTATAAATTCACGCAACACCAGAGGGTCTGAACATCAGCTATTTCAGGTTCCCCAATGTTGCACCACACAGGGCCAAAGATCCTTTGCTCACCGTGCTCCCAGCAGGATGAATGCTCTTAGTTCTGACATCCCCTCCATCTCCACTCTGGGTATGTTCAAAACCAGACTACGCCTCCATCTCGCTGCCTCCAGCTCCTGTGACTGCCACCCCTAACTGTCCCCCCCTTCCCCAATCTATAATCTTGCATCCGGCCTGCTCTCCCCACTGTGCACTTATCCTCTCTCTTTCTTGCCACTACCCCTCCAGCTAGCTCCTCTCTCTGTAGTCCTTTGACAATGCCTTTGTGCTGCTCTAGTCTCTTCCTTGTGTGCATGTACCCTATATTCTCACCTATCCTCCTTTCCCCTAGCTGCCCTCTCTGAGCCCCCCCCCATGTTATTCCACTTGGTTGCGACATAATTGTGACTATTGATTTGTGTATTTGATTGCTGTAAATTTTTGTAACCCTGCTTATTTTCATGTATGTACTATCTCTGATGTGGAACCTTTGTAAAAGAGCCTCGGCTCAAAGGTATTTGTAATCCTAGACCTTAAATAAATAAATAAATAAAAAATGGGGCAGTAGTTGATGTCTGACTGATATAGCAGACAAGTGGTTGATAGCAGCAGCATGGCAACAGATGAGGACCAGCCTGACCAGAAGATAAAGATTTGTTTTTCAAGTTAGGAAAATTGCAGTAAGTGGTGTGTGGTGGGGGTATTACCTGCACTACAGTAAAGTTAGAGATGGATATGAAATTTTGGGGGGGGACGGAGATAGGGACGCTATGCACTGCAGTCAGCAGTCAGTTGCCAGGACTGGGCTAGGGAAGGGGGCCAAATTGTTATAACTAAGGCAGAGAAGGGGGAAGAAATCTGAGAACTAGGGAAGGGTGTGGGCAGAAATGGAAAATATGGGGCAGGAAAGGGGGCTGAGAAATCCTGGGTAGGGAGGGGACATAAATGGGAAGTCCTGGGTAGGGGATGGCAGAAATGGGAAATCCTAGGGCCGGAAAGAGGCAGAAATCTTGAAACAGGGAAGGAGGAGCAGAAATGTTAGAAGTGGGGCTGAGAGGGGATAGATACGTGTGTTTATACTGGGGAAGGAAGGTGACCTGAGATATGTTTATCCATACCCCATACAGAAGGTAAGTGATGGGAACAAAGAAAAAGAAAGAAAAGACAGAGCAGAAGAATGCATAGAAGAGCCAAAACGCAGACCGGCACACACACATGTTAGAAAAAGTCTTTATTTTTAGTGCAGTCTGTGAATGTTTTCTTATTTCCTAAAGGTTCTGATTTGAATCAGAACCAAACAGAACTAATCAGGACTCTGACCTGGATCCTGGTCCTGATAATAAGGGTCAGGACTTTTTTGGGTCCGCCCATCCCTAATCATACCCCACTGTTTCTCCTTTGTTCGAGGGAGTACATTTGCAGTTGCTATAGTCTAGATTTATATTGCTCCTGATGCAGTTCCTGTACCATTTTAGTAGCTCTCCTCTGTACAGCCTCCAAGTGATCTATGTCCTTTTTTAGGTGTGGCCTCCAAAACTGTACGCAGTACTCAAGATGTTGCCTCACAAAGGACCTGTACAGAGAGAGTATGACATCTCACTTCCTACTTGTAACGCCCCTGCCAATACATCCGAGGATGCTACTAGCTTTCTGCACTGCCTTTTCACACCACCTGGCAGACAGCAAGAAGGAGGCCCTGGCAGACAGAGGTGGCCAGCATCCATGTGTCTGCTGGGTCATGCAGTGACAATGGCAGGTCCCCAGTCATGCAGGGGCTAGCTATGGGTGACTGCCTTTCCTGCACTGGGGCTGTGTTCTCCAGCTCCAGCCACCCCATGTAGGTTTTGTCATCATCATCCTTGTTTGCCAGGGCCTCTTCCTTGCTGTCTGCCAGGTGGTATGGACAGGTGAGTGGTGGGAATTGCACATGCCATGGAGGTCCTGCACTGTCACCCTTGGTATCTGACTCCATGGGCTGTGCTGTAGGGAGATGATAGGGGTATTACTGTAGATAGAACCGTACTGGGCGGAGTGGTGTACAGCCCGAGGTGGCATGCATGCCCCCAGCAAACGGTGCCATGTGTCAACGTGGAATGTGCAGTGCACAGCCTATGTCCCATATGGAGTGGAACAAAACTACACCAGGAACACACACACACACACACACACACACACACACGTGCGTGCGGCGCACACACAATTACATCACCATAGGGGGCACTTCACAGCACCATTGTTATCACGCCCCATCACCAAAGTGCACACACACACCATACTCCTACAGACATCCAGCACCATAATGTACACACCCTGCCACTGGTGTCCACAAACCCAGCACTGGTAGGCACATGAACCACCACCAGAGAAGATAAATATGGCACCAGTGCACACACTTCCTGGCTGACCCAGGCACACACCACCACCGCAGGGTGCCCACTTCCCTGGCTCAGAAGGCACATGGGCAGCACCACAATGGACATTGATGTGGACATGCACACATGTGGCCATAAGGTGGGTGACAGGGACACAGTAGTGTTGCCAACACAGTGCCCCAGGTGCCACCTGGTTGTGGCCGTAACGTGCACCCATACTGGTGGACAACCACCCAAAGAATACTGACTTTTGAGAAGCCACAGAGGCAGTTACTCACATGGCTCTACTGCTCCAACCTGGCTTTCATAAGGATTAGTGTCAACATCGTGCATCCTTAATAGCGCACATAATAATGTCATCTACAGTATCACGCTGTTCAAGTTTAGCGCCACTGCAATTCAGCACAATCAACAATAGCGATCTATCTTATTTGTGTTAACTGCCTTTACTTACTTGGACATCTTGTACTGTGTCAACACCAGAGGGGAGTAATGTCCAGTGCACAGAGTGCTGTCCCACACCTTAATGCTTCCCCATTCCCTCCCCATATCCCATTGCATCCTGTACACCCTCGAGTTTTCACTCGCTCCCACGCAAGAATGGGAACACATTTAAATTGTTGGTTGCAGGTAAACTTTATTTCTACTAATGTTTTAAAAACTGGAAATCACACAAGTGAAGAGCACAAAAATTAATAGTGGAGCAGTCAGTCTGATCAGTTCGTGCCTGTAATTGAAAATTATAAGCTATGCCTCAGAGATATTTGATTCTGGGGCACATTTCAAATTCGGACACAATTACTGCAATGTGCTTAGATGTGTCCTTGTACTTCTTTTTTGTTTCAGTAGCAGCTGTTCCTGCAATGAGCTGCTTAATCAACATTGTGTTGTAATGTTGCTCCTCTTTGAGGCACTGCAGGAACTTCCAAATTGAGGGGTGATGAGCACCAACAAAATGATTAAATTTCCGGTGCCAAGCTTCAACTGAGTTAGTGGTTCGAGGTATGCCATGCTTAACAGCGTGAAAGCAGTTCCATATACTAATGTTGAACATCGGTGTCCTGTGCCCCCCCCCCTTGCCAATGGTAGCCCCAACCATGTGTCTTCAAAGTAGTCCATGATAGGCAAAAGTAAGTCACCATTTGTTTGGAAAAAAGCTGTGGAGTTTATGTCTTCAAATGAAGAAATTACATCTTGTGGGGGTACATATGCAAGTGCAGGGAGAAGACGCAAGTGTAAGGCAAAACTTGGGTCTGCCAAGTATTTAGCACAGACTGCGTTGTTTTCTTGCACCTTTTGCCAATATGATTGGCACATGTGAAAAATGCAACCCCTTATTTTGGCAGTAGGAAAGGCAGTTTTAAAAGCTTTAATAGCAGCTTGTTCAAAGTCCAGCATAATGGTAAGTGGTCGCAAGGGTGGGCAAAGGTTAAGCAGTTCAGTGAACACACGGACATATGAGGTCGCTATTTGGTTCGCCATCAGTATGTACGCCATGGGGACAACTGTGTTGTTACGGATAGCATGAATGGTGTAAAGCTGTTAAAATATGTGGGGGCAGCACTTGAATGTGCCATCGGCAAACCAGTGCTCGCTGTTTTTTAAGTGTTGCAAGTCTTGTGAAGTTGAGAAGATGAGGATCCTGTCTTGTAAGGGGCCAGAATCCTGTAATAAAAACTTCTAATTTTACTGTGTTACACACAGTTCTGAAGATAAAAACAAGAGATGCTGCATCACACAGCTCTGGAAGAGGGCAGGCAGCAGCCCGGCGAGTTCGCCGGACAGTTTGTTTTATCAACAACATTGATGGTAGCTGGGCTGCGACAGAGGGGCACAATTCAGCCACTGCACCTGCAGCAATCTGATGCGTCATCTCTGTGCTTGTTGCTGCCCATTCTTTCATTACTGCCACTGCTTCTTTTACTGAATCCACTGCAGTATCAGGGACATGATTGTGCTCACCAATCAGCTTTAGGACAATATCCCCATTTAGGTGAAGCCTAGCAATGCAATGGCCTTTGTCGTATTCTAGGCACGTGTAGTATGCCTTTGCAGGTGTAGCTCTTTCTCGCTGGTAGAGAAACCCATGCAGAAGCACGAGTTCACTGCCCTTCTGGCTTCTCACAAAGCGCACTATCTCAGACATTACAATAACTCTTTGGTGATCCAGTGGGGAACTGCAGTACCTACAGAAAATTTATACACTCTTGTTCCCACATAGAACACTAGATGGTAGCATTGCACTATTAGTTATCCCAGCATATTGACAACACGCTGTTTTTGCATGTGCCAATATGAAAGCGCTATATTTACTTGTGCTATTTCGGTTGTGCTGTTTTAACCGAATACACTTTCATAACCACCACTCAGCACTCCAGTCAACTCCAAAGGCCATAGTGTGGATGTTTTCTCCCCCTCCACAGAATCCAGAGACTGGGAGGCTCCCATTGCCGATGGACCCCCACTTGTGGCATGCATCTCCCTGCATTCTGTTGTCATGAACTCCTTAGTGTGCCTCATCATGTTCCAAAAGTGCTTTTTCACTGTTTCCACCAGCCTGTTCTGCCCATTGACAGCATTTACCTCCTCTGTGATCTCATACCAGGCTCACCAGACAGAAGCATCAGTGCTTTTTTGCAGCAGGATATGACATCCTCCCTGGCTTTGTAGGCCTGTGCCAGTCCTTGCAACTCTTCTCTGCTAATGCAGTACGCCTGCAGTCTGTCACTACATTCCATGTTACCTGCCAGAGAATGGGGTGCAAAATGGGTGACTGGGGAGTACTGGCAGCAGCACACAACAGACTCAGCCACAAGTCATCCTTCCTCCACACCGTACACCACTGATGCGTCCCACACATACATGTCTTGCTGTGGCCCTAAGCCTACTAACATGAACATATGAACACATGAATAGGGGTGGACAAAAGTGCGGATTTCCACCATCATGGAAGTTCCATGAAATTTTGAAACTTTTGCGGAATTTTCCGCTCTTTCGCCTGTGGTGGAATTCTGAACTTTCGTCAAATGACTGCAGATTTCCTCCTAGTACTGCAGAATTTCATGACAAACTCTGGACTTTTTGCATGACGTGCAGGAAAAAAGTCTCTTGCATTATTTATTTATTTATTTATTTGTATTTTGGTAACCGGGTAAGCCCACTGAGACCAAAGGTCCCTTTTTCAGGGGCAACCCGGAATTAGTTACAGAGAAAGACACACAATAGCATTCTTTACAGAAAAGGACACATTCTAGCATTCTTTACAGTAGTTACAATAATTACACAAAATGTACATTAGCAAGGGGTGACCCAGAATAGTTACAGAGTAAGACACATAATAGCATTCTTTACAGAAAAAGACACATACAAGCACTCTTTACAGTAGTTACAATAATTACACAAAATATACATTAGCATCCAGTTTCGGGGTAGAAGGATCTTTTTAGCAGAGCATGATGTCAGATTACACATCAGTTCAATAGGAAATATGACACAGTCACGGTAAAATGTCATATTAGATACATCCAGGAGGAAGGAAGGTTCAAGGCAGTGTGAGCGGAAAGGAGAAATGGGCTAGGGAGCTAACAGTTACAGCCACAAAGGCTGAGATTGAGGAGATATACTTTGAGCCTGGACTTGAATTGGCCAATGGTGGATGAGCCAGTCAAGCTAGCTGGTAAGGAGTTCCATAGGTGGGAGGCAGCAAACTTGAAGGAGCGTTTGCCTTGGTTGGAACGACACCGAGGGATGTCAAGTAGGTGATTTGCAGATGATCGTAGGGTTCGGCATTGTATTTTAGTGGAGAGTAGTCCATTAAGATGGGGAGGGGGTCCAAGTGTAGAGAACTTGAATGCAAGGCAGGCGACTGGGTAGGCTAGTTTGTGCCGAAGAGAGGGCCAGTTAAGTTCCTTAAGTGCCTCACAATGATGCCTCCCTTGGCAAGGAGTTTGTGGCGAAGAGAGCCACTCTGTTATAGAGGACGGTAAGTTTATTGAATTCCATCTGTCTGAGTGACTGCAGTAGAGGAGCCCTATACAGAATGGAGGAGAGAAGATTGCAGCTGGCAATTGCTCGGCGTGCAACGCAGGATAGTGAATTCCCCAGACGATAGAGGAGACCAAGCTTTTGGTGGATGGACCTGGTTATGGAGTCGATATGGGGTCTGTAGGTCATCTCTTGGCCAAGATGGATCCCAAGGTATTTGAAACTGGTCATGACCTCAGCTTTTTTCCCTTGGTTTGTGCTGATCTGGAGCAGCTGACTTCTGTCAGAGCTCAGACGTCTGGAGCCAAACAGGACGGCTTTGTTTTTTTCCTCATTTAGCTTCAGAGAGTTTGTGGAGGACCAGGACTCAAGAGTTGACAGACTGTCCTGCAGTCTTGTGGTGATGACAGTAGGTTGAGGGTCACTGTAATATATGACCGTGTCATCCGCATACAGAATGAGTTTGCTGAGGGAACAGTTTCTCTCAATATTATTGAGGAAGAGTGAGAAAAGTAGGGGGCCCAGGATTGAGCCCTGGGGCACCCCAGCAGTAACGGGCCTGGGTCCAGACTGTGTGCCCTTCCAGCGGACTATTTGGAAACGTTCGTTAAGATAGCTCTTGAACCATGAGAGAGAGTAGTCATCTAGGCCTAGGAGCTGGAGTTTAGAGAGGAGGAGGAGATTATGATTGACAAGGTCGAAGGCCCTGGATAGGTCAATGAAGAGGGCACCTGTTAGGGAGCCTTGATCCATGCAGGCAAGGATGTCAGCTGTGAGCCGGATGAGAGCAGTGTCTGCACCGTGGCCCTTCCTAAAACCATGCTGCACATCAGCCATGAGGAGGTGCTGCTCCAGGTAGACCTGTAGCTGGTTAGAGAATAGTCTTTCCTGAATTTTTCCAAGGGGACTGAGAAGGGAGATAGGTCTGTAGTTTCCCAGTTTGTCACGGGGCCCACTTTTGTAGACAGGGACGATGGTCACTACCTTCCACATTGTTGGGACTATTCCTTCCTGAAATGACCTATTAATGAGGAGGGTGACAGGGTGGGTGATTGCCAGGGCAGCGTCCCTCAGTAGGCGGGGTTCGAGTCAATCATGGCCCAGGGAGGAGGTAGGATTAATTTTTCGTAGGAGAGGTAGCATCTCAGACTGACTGATCAGCTTTAGTTGGAATTGAGGTCGTGAGTGCACCCATGCCACTCCAGGGAGAGGGGCCGGCCTGAGGAGGGCAGGGAGGGGAGTCCCATTTGGGATAGAGAAGGAGGCACAGAAAGCCTCAGCAACCTCGGATGGAACATTAGTCATTGAATCACCTACCAGGATAGAGTCTGTTTGTTTACCTGTGGAACCCTTGAGGAGCAGGTTTATATGTCCCCAGAATTTTTTGGGATCACATAGGTGCCTAGTTTGGAGGTCATGTAAGTACTGAGCTTTGGCCTGTTTTGAGAATTTTTTTACACAGATTTCTCAGCTCTCTGTACTTCTCCCAGTCTGCAGAGTTTCCAGAGGACTTGTAGGTGCTCCATGCTTTGTCCCGGAGAAGCATTTTTTGCTTGAGGCTCGAGTTCAGCCATTTAAGGCATTTGCCCTGTACTCTGAGCTTTTTTATTGGGGCGTGCCTATTAGATACAGACAAGACGGCCTGGATGAAATATTCAAGAGCCTCATCAAGAGAGGGGAGAGAAACAATAGGGTCCCAGTCAGTTTTCCTCAGGTCAGAGCAGAAGTCAGCCACCTCGAACCTGCTATAATTTCTTGCTTCAATGACCTTAGCAGTGATTTTTGGAGGCTTATTGGACCAGATGCAGAATATAGGCAAGTGGTCACTCAGTGAGTCAACCATAATCCCTGCCGACAAAATACGGCCCGGGCAGGAGACGAGGATCCAGTCAATGAGAGAGTGGTTTCCAGTCTTGGGGTTATGCCTTGTGGGGAGGTCAATGACCTGAGTAAATGGAGAGCAAAGTAGTATTACTTCTGTGGGGTTTTTTCTCCGCAGTTTAATATACAAACCGCACAACTGAACACTGGCAGTCATCAGCTCTGCAGAGTTTTTTCTTGCAATTTAACACATTAGCCCGCATTTCTTACATGTATTCCAGTTTTCAGTGGAATTTCCACGAAAGTTGGCAAAATGATTTCTGGACTTTCGTGGAAGAGAAAATCTGACTTCTGCCGAAATTTCGTGGGTGAAAGTTTTTTTTCGCACACCCCTACATATGAAGAAGCCAGCAGAATGCCATTTGGCCTATCTAGTCTGCTCATATTACAAGGTCCAAAGCTTATGCTACTGACCCTGCTCCCACACTTTACAATCCCCCATCCTTTTCATCTACCGCCCCATGACCCTTACCTTCCCTTCAAGGCTATCCCAGCCTCTTTTGAAGCTGCCCACCATGTTCAACGAGTCCACCTCTTCCAGCAGTGCATTCCAACTGGCCACCATCCTCTCCATGAAGAAATGTTTCCTAACCTGCCTCCTAAATCTCCCCCTCCAAGGTAAGACTGTACCCCCTCGTGTTTTGCTAGTTAACTTAATGATCCCTTCCTTATCCACCCTATGTATCCTTTTCAAGTACTTGAAGGTCTCAATCATGTCCTCTCTCTTTCTCCTCTCCTCCAGGGAGTAGATGTCCAAAGTTCTCAACCTCTTCTCATATGCTTTACCCTGCTGACCAATGATCATCTTCACTGCCCTCCTCTGGACCATCTCCAGCAGGTTAATGCCCTTTTTAAAGTGTAGGCACCAATTCTGTACTCCAGGTGTGGCCTCACCAGTGACCTGTGCAAGGGCAGTATAACCTTCTCTCCCCTACTGCTGATCCCCCTGGTTATACAGCCCATCATCTTATTTGTCCTTGCTTCTGCTTTCCTGCACTGCATGGAGTGTTTCAGTTCACTAGTGATCATCACTCCCTGATCCTTCTCCTCCTCCTCCTCTCTTGCAGATAAGCAGACCCCTCCCAGGTAGTACTCCATCTTGGGATTCTTGGCTCCAATGTGCATAACTTTGCATTTCCTTGCATTGAAGCCCAGCTGCCAAATTCCAGACCACCTCTCAAGTTTCTTCATATCCTCTGTTAGGTCCTGTATCCCTTCGGATGTGTCCACCTTCCCACAGAGCTTGGTGTCATCTATTAATATGCACATTTTGCCCTTAATGCCATCCCCAATATATTGATGAAGACATTGAACAACACCAGTCCTAGCACTGAGCCCTGTGTGACCCCACTGGTGACCTCCCTGGTCTTAGATAGCTCTACCCCCACTACCATCCTCTGGGTCCTGTTCCCCAGTGAGTTTTCCACCCATCTCATCATCTTCTCCCCAACCGCGAGATCAGACAACTTTCTAATCAACTTCTTGTGGGGTACAGAGTCAAAAGCCTTGCTGAAGTCCAGGTAAAGGATGTTCATCACTTGGCCCCTGTCTACTGTTTTGGTGACCCAGTCAAAGAATTCAATCAGATTCATTTGACATGACCTCCCACCCATAAATCCATGCTGCCTCTCATTCTGGAGACCATGTTCCTTTACATACTCTACCAACCTTTCCTTAAGTATGGTCCTCATGAATTTGTACACGATTGAGGTCTGACTGATCAGTCCTTAATTCCTTTGGTCATCCTTGGGACCACTCTTATGGAGGGGCGCTACATGTGCTGTTTTTCAGTCTTGCAGTGCCACACCCAACTCCAGTAAACAATTCAACAGGCCTTCCAGAGGTTCCACAAGCTCCTCTGCCAGTTTTCTCGCACCCTTGGGTGTATGCTGCCCAGGACTGATGATTTGTCCACCTTCAACGCTAGCAGCCCTATCCTCACACTATCCCCCTCTACCACCATATTGATGCTCCCCTTCCCTTGCTTCTCTTCTCTCCCCTGTTGGCACTGATCCATCTTTCTCCCTGGTGAAGATGGAACAGAAGTACCTGTATTTGTTCAGTACCTCTGCTTTTCCTCTTTCTCCTCCACCTGCCCATCTCCTTTCTGAAGCCTAACAATCCCGTCCTTCTTGTCCCTTTTATCACTTATATAGTAGAAAAAGGACCTTCTTGCCCTTCTTAATTCCTTCAGCTTTCTTCAGTTTCTTCTGAGCCTTAGCCCTCTGGACTAGCCTACTTGCCTCACTAGCCATCTTTAGATACTTCTCCCTCTCCACTCGCTTGGTTTTACAGAATTTCCTGTAGACTAACCTCTTGTCTCTTACTGCTTGGGCAACCTCAGTACTAAACCAGCTGGGTGCTTTGGCCCTTGATTTCCCCCTGAACCTAATGCACTCTGTGGCAGTCATTATTCCCTCCTTAATGATGGACCACCTTTGGTCCACCCCCATATATGCCCTGATGTCTGCCAAGTGCCTCCTTAACAATTTGCCCATCTTTCTGAAGCCTTCCCTCTTAAGGTCCAGGATTTTGGTCTTAGTGGAAATGTTCCCATGCCTATATGCAATTGGAACCACACTGTGCAATGCTCACTTCCACCCAGGGGGTCCTTGACCATTATATACTGGAGTTCATACTGGAGTGGAGTAAGGAGCTAAAGGCACAGGTCCAACATCCTCCTGTCAACATTATCCCTTATTCAGTTTCTGTGTCTGCAACAGCCATTTGTTGAAGTTATGTTTGAAAGTGGATTTGTTTTTGTTCAGAATAACATCCAGGGGGAAAGAATTCCATGTTTTTATTACCCTGTAAGAGAACCAGCTTCCTCTTTTAACAGTGTTGTCCTTTCCCCTGATTTTGAATGCTTCTTGTTTATATCTGAAGTTGATTTCTGTGAACAGATATAGGTCATTTACAGTGTCCCATAGTAACAATAGATCGTCCCTGAGTCTTCTTGTCTCCCGGCTCATAAGATTTACCTTCTCAAGTCTGTTGCTGTAAACTAAGATTCTAAGACCCAAAAGCTATTTGGTAAATTTTCTTTGAGGTTTCTCAAGCATTCTGTTGTCATTCTTTTTATATGGTGACCAGAGTTGTGAACAAAAATCGAAGTGAGGTCTGGCATATGCCCTATACAGTGGTAACAGAACTTGGGGATCTCTAGAGCTAATATTATTTCTTATTATTCATAATGTTCTATTAAATTTACTTATTGAGTCATTAATTTTCTTAGAGAAGCTAAGTTCATTATCACTGAAGATCCAGAGATCCTTTTCTACCTCTGTATCCATCAATCTCTTATTGTACATCCTCTTATATCTTGCATGTGCTTCCCACTCTTGAGCATCTGATTAAGAATTGCCCCCTACTGGAGGGTTCTGTGACTCCCTTAGTCAGGAACCCATTCTGCCATGCTTCTAGGATCACCCGGCCCCTGGCACATGTCATGGTTGGTATGCTCCAGCCTATCTTGGGCAGGATGAAGTAACCCATTATTACCACCTCTCCCTTCACTGAAGCATTCAATATTTGCAAGTTCAATTCCCTGTCCCTTTCCTCTTCCTGGTTGGGTGGTCTGCATACCACACCAACCTCACCTTCCTCACTCTACTGGACAGTAACTGAACCCACATTGCTTCCACCTTTCCCTCCTCCGACTCCTCCCTCATACATGTTATACTGTCCCGGATGTACCCCCCCTTTTCCTACTTCCCTGTCTCTCCTGTGTAATTTATACCCAGGGATTGAGAGGTTTCAGCCATGGTTTGGTGTTGCCCCAGTCTCAGTGACTGCTGCAAAATCCACCCCCCTTCTGCTAGTAGCACCTGCAGGTCATCTATCTTGCTACAGGCACTTTGTGCGTTCAGGGACACCACCCTCAACCTAGAATCTGAGCCTCTTTCCCTTAACCCAAATCTGTCATTCCCATTTCTCCCCTCTGTGTGCTCCCTCCACCCTCCCATTGCTGACTGCTTCGCTCTCCCTCCACCCTCCAGATCCCTTCAACTGGTATGGGGGGAGGTCCATTGACCTCCTCCACAAGGGGTCAAGCTTAACATTCATTTACTAGCCCGTGTACTAGTGCAGATTGCCATGGGCCAGTGCAGGATCTCTGTCACTTGCCCGGTTGTGCTAGGGCAGTTGCTTCAGTGAAAAGCTACAGTTCCATCCTCTGCCGGTTGGGCCGTGAGGCCCTCATGCGGTCGCAAAGGAAAAAAAAACACCAGTGTTACACAAGGTCCCTGCACCCTAACTGGTACCCTCAGAGGTACACCATAGACAGCTAGCATTTAGGTATATGTTATACTAATATTTAGGGCTAAGGGCATCTACCATACAAGAGTAGATGTCAGGATATGAATGCATATTGTTGTAATACACTTTGCTTGCTAATACATATATTCTGCCATGTATTTTCTGTGTATTTCTTACTTGTCAGATGCCAAGACACCTGTGTCCTTGAAGTAATTATAATATGTAAGACGGCATTGCCACCTTTTGGTGATTTGTACCACTACACTGAGTTATGTAAGACTCTGTATAAGAACTCTTTTGTTCTCAAACTGATGACTTTACAGAATTGTATCATGTTATCTTGGATCGTGGAACCACCTCAAATTTAGCCAATAGAGCTCATCTCTGTAACTAGAAATGTTTCTATCTTTTGGGTAACCATAGTAATTATCATAGGTATATAATGTAATGCACAAGCCTTACACCTCGGAGACCCGAGAGACCCCAAGAGACAACAGATAAACCTCGAGGTGTAGGGAACGCTTAACACTGGCTCCCGGTTCGTATTGGTAAGAACTGCTTAGGGCAACTGTGATTTATCCCCTTGGTAGTAATAAACTTGTTTATTACTCTAATGCAATGTGTCTGTGATTACTTGCATTCCCAATATCGTCAAGAATCTGAAAGTGAGGTTTAGACCTCTCAACAAATTGATGACCGTATGCAGGCGATATTTGGTGTTTGTGAGTTTTCACTTGTTGCTTAAACTTTTTCCCTTTCCCACGGGGACAGTAGGTGTACATTCCCATATCACCTCTCCCATTTTAAAACCAGTTTGTAGTAACTTGCAAAGTCTGGCTGACATTTCAGGTGTGGTCGATGCCGTCTCGACCCACTCCATAGCAGTTCTGAATGGCAAGCCTGCAACTAATACAGTAGCCCGGCTGTGTTTAAAGTACTCGTGCTGTGGATCGATACGCAGCACGCTGTCTTTTTCACAGTTTGAATTTTCCTTCCCTCCCACACAATGGCCACAGTATCAGATATCTGTGCAGAACTGAGACTCGATGTCTCAAACTTCCTTGCCTACCATGGAGGATGGGCTGACTTCACGCGGGACACAAGTCAATCCGACAACCCTATACTGGGGATTTCAACCCAGTATACAGAAACGAGACAGTCAACTAGTAAGCGTCTTGCTAAAGGGTTGATGGTCGCAGCTCTCTAAGCTGCTTTGGAAGCCTCTGAAGTGAGGTTTCGAACCCTTGATCTGCAGATTTCATCTCTTAAGCAACAGATGGGTTTGCAGGAAACAAAATGTATTAGACTGCAGCAGAACTTGGAGTCTGAACTCCAAACTCTGCAGAATGAAAAGGATTCACAATTGCATCATTCAGCTCAAGCTGGTGAACAGGAAATATGTATGTTGAAGCAGGAGCGTGAAAGTTTGAGACAGGATAAAAGTCAGGCTGTCCATATGAATGATTTGCTGAGTACTGTGAATGCTCAGTTGAGTGACGAAATGGTGAGCTGCAGGATGAGATAAACCAGGTACGTAATGATTTAGAAGTGGCTTACAGGGACAATCGCGAATTGAGCGCTGCGTACAGAGTGCTGCAAAGGCAAAAGCAAGATGAGGTTGATATGGACGTTGCCAGTGTGAGTCACGATGAATGTAGAACTAAGATGGCGACACTGCGCCATCAGCGAGAGGTTCTGGCTGGACATGTTAAGGCAATGGGAGGCATAGCCCCTGCCTTTCATTCGTCATCGGAGGGGGAGGTATCTGATGATGACATTTCACAATACAACTCCCAGTCATGCCCCTACTATGGCCCAGACTCCACACCCAGCCATCCACAGCATGGCGGGTCCCAGCCCCTGACTCCCCATGTCACACGTCGGCGACGTCATGACGCTCATCATGGGAGATGCCAACATGGCGGCCCTCATGATGGGGGGGGAGCAGGCCTAAGCCTGGTCCCAATGGCACCTCCAGTAGCTGTTATTAATGTGGAAGACAGGCAAGAGATAGAAACGATGATTGAAACTGCGATAGGCAACATACCTCTTCCTGAGAGGAGTAAAAGGACTATTAAAACCCAGATTAGGCAGCTTTTCCAAGAGGCTGGCACTCAGGAAGGTATTATCTGCACTGTGACTGAAGCTGCAGCTCGTGCTGCCTTGGACGGCGCTCGAGACAATCTACCTTTGCCTGATTGGCCCACTAATCCCCTGCAAATGGCCTACTCTGCTCAGCAAATTGCTGACAGCATTGGTCGGATGAATCCATCCGACAACCTTAGCTGTCACTTGGAGAAGGTGCATTCTAAATGCGAGATGCTTAGCCTCGCTGCAGAATATCAGGTCCAAATACTACGCCAGACCATCGATCCTGGTTTGTGGGCCAAACTCCTCGATGCTGTTCGCCAGGATGGGAACGCTACCTTTGATGAGGTTGCAGCTGAGCTCATTTATGCTCACAGCCCAGGTGCAGTAGGAGTGATGCTTGCATACCCTGTGAAGCAGAATGCAAAAGAAAGCCAAGCGACTTATCATCAGAGTCTTTGGATGGCCTACCGAGCAGTAAAGCACCTGGCACAAGAAGCTGCGGATGTAGATCTTATTGAATATAAGACCCTGTTCCTTAGGAACATGATTCCAGCAGTAAGAGAAAAGGTAGAGCCAACCACCTACCCCAATATGGATAGGTTTGCCGATATCCTTCGGAAAACTGAGAGAGTGTATCAACTCTATATCCGTGATCTGGGCTCCAGTTCTAAAAAGGTAGCTGCCGTGGAACCCGTCCCGGAGGCCACGACACACTACACAGTGGAAGGGCAGGCTCAACGCCAACAGGCCCAACATCAGCCAGCCCCTCCAGCTGATAATCAACACCCCCAACAGGCCCATCAACAACAACCACATCAACAACAGCAGTGGGGTGGGAACCGGAATTGGCATAAGAACAGGAAGCATAAAGGTAGAGGTAAACCACAACAGAAAACGGGTCCTTCACATAGGGAGATAGCTGAAGAAAATCAGAAATTTCGAGAGCTCCTGGGACAAGTGCACTCTGTGGCAGATGCTGTTCCTGCACAGGCCCTTGCAGCGGTACAACCAGCAACCCAGGCCCCAACCAGCCATGGGGACACCGGCGGTACAGGCCCTCAGGCCCATACAGGTCTGAATCCAGAAGCTCCTCCCTATATAGCATCAGTACAGCATGGTGAAGTGATTCACATGAGCCAGGCCCAGCCTCTACATGCTTCTGGCAGTACGGATTGACAATTACAGGCCCCAGTCCAGATTGTAAACAAGCTAGTCTTGGATATAAATGGAAGGCCCTGCACCGAGGCTGAGGTCGGGGGCCGCCTACTAGTAGTTTTGTTAGATACAGGTACAGCTGTATCTGTGCTACATGATGAACACCCGGACACATCCCCTTGGTCCACCGGACGGAGGAGCAACATGTCAGGAGTTGATGGTACTAGGCTACCTGCATACCGTTCTCTACCCTTACAAGTAGAGCTAGGTCATTTAAAGGTCTCACACACTTTCCAACTAATGGTATTGCATGATCATCCTAGTATTATAGGGATCAACTTCCTTGCACCGCACAGCTGTGTGGTGGACTTAGCTAACATGCTACTGATACAGATTCAGGGTCAATATCATACCATTGTGATTCCTGATTCACACGTTGTGGCAACAATATCTGCCAATGACAAAGAGTATGATGTCATAGATTTGTTCAAGAATCATGAACTTTTCCCAAAGCTCCTACCTATTTTGCAATGACATTTGGAAGCGTTTGCAATCAACAAGCATGACTGTGGTAGAATGCACACCGTCATTGAAGTGCCAGGCCCAGCACATGAGAGGCAAAGGCAATATCCTTTCCCAACTGAGGCCTTGCCTTCCCTCAGAGAAATGATCAAGTCACTCCTCAAGCAAGGAGTAATCAGAATTTGTGTTTCCACTGCAAACTCCCCCAGTATGGCCGTGAAGAAACCCACAGGCGCCTGCAGACTTACTATTGACTACAGGAAACTGAATCAGGTCACCCCAAGTTGTTCCCCAACTGTGGCATCAGCACCAGATGTGCTATGACTTCTGACCTCTGACTTGAAATGGTTCAGTGCCCTGGACATCTCCAATGGGGTTTTGGTCATTGCCATTGGCTCTTAAGAGTCAATATAAGTTTGTCTTCACCTTTGAAGGAAGACAGTACACGTGGACTTGCTTGCCACAGGGATTCCATAACAGTCCATCCCTATTCCATCTCCACATGATGGACGCCCTTGAGAGTTTCTCTACCCCCCCAATGTCTCTTACAATATGTGGATGACCTGTTGCTGGCAACAGCCATGCAGGAACATTTGGATCTCTTGGATGAACTATTGACTCTCATTCAGAAAGTAGGACTGAAATGCAACCCGGCAAAAGCACAATTGTGTCAGAAAGAAGTACTCTTTCTGGGTCTGAAAATAACTGACCAAGGTTGAAGTCCTACCTGGAGAAAGGTACAGTGATTGCAAGACTTGCCATTACCTACCAGTGTGGCAACTCTTCGAAGGTTCCTAGGTATGGTAAACTATTCGAGAGATTTCATTTGTAATTTTGCTCAGAAAGCTGCTCCTCTGTATGAATTACTCAAAAAGGATGTGCCATGGACTTGAGGCCCTATTCACACCCAGGCTGTGACGTCACTGAAGCAGGCCTTGGCCTCCACTCCAGCACTGGTCAACCCCAATCCAGCACTACCATTTCATCTGGAATGTGCCACCTCTGACATTGCCATGTCAGCAGTGCTGGCCAGAAGGTGCATGGCACCTTGAGACCCATTGCATATGCCTCACAGCTTTTGACCCCAGTGGAACAGAAGTATGGCCTTTGTGAAAGGAATCTTCTGGCCACCTACTGGGCTGTCAAGCACTTCCTGTATATCATTGGGTACTCACCACTGATCATTAACACCAACAACACCACAACCACCTTCCTGCTCTCAGACAGACTGAAGGATGTGTCAGTCTGTAACACCAGACTGTTGCACTGGTCACTTCTTCTCCAGGACAGAGACATACAGGTACAACCAACTAAAGTTCCATCTATGTTAGCTCATGGCTTCCTTTTTCAGGGAGAACCCCATGACTGTACACTACAGTCACCTGATCTTCCTGATCCAGTTCCTTTCCTCCCTGCCACACCACAAATACTTGATAACACTTTGTGCCGTGTCTTTACTGATGGTTCAGCATCCTACTATCAGGGAGAACAAATTGCAGGGATGGGTTTTTTGGTGAATTATCCTTATGGGAACACTGTCAAAATATCAAAGCGCTGTAGTGTAGCATCGTCACAGTATGCAGAGATGGCAGCAGTGGCCTGTGCCCTCGAGTTCATCCAGCATGGAACCGAGGATACCATCATATTTACAGACTCTAATTGGGTCTGTTGTTCTCTTACAGAATTTCTTCCCTTCTGGCAGAAGAACTCATTCCTCTCCTCTGATGGCAGCCCAGTGAAGTACAAGGAATTGGTAATATACATACATTCACTGGCACAAAAATTTGCACACAAACTCTATGTACCCAAGGTTAAAGCCCACTCTCTCCATGACTCCTATCATGCCTTCAATGACACAGCAGACACCCTTGCTAAGGAAGGGGCCCGAGGAGGGGACGTCTGGATGATGGACCATCCGGAGGCTAATGCAGCTGTATATATTGCAGCACTCAGGAAGAAACCTGAACCTTTTTCCCCCTTGGACCTCTCCACAGCCCAGCAGCTTGACACTGAACTCAAAGAGGTGCTCAGATTCCTTGACAAAGGTACTGAAGAGAAACTTCCCACACACAACCCCTATCAGAGGCATGAAGGTAAGTTACGCTTGTCACCAGATGACAAGCTCATTTGGTTCCAACCAGATGACTCTACCACTAAGTTGTGGGTAGTCTCCAAACATTTAAGACCTGAATTTTTGCACCAAGTGCATGACACCCCTACTGGTGGACACCAGGGAGCAGAAAATACCCTCCAACGACTCAAGACCACCGCCTGGTGGCCTGGTATTACCAAAGATGTTAAACAATACATAGACAACTGTCTTGTTTGTGTGCAAAACAACCCCATCCCTACCAAATGAAATGCCAAACTCTTACCACAACAACATTCTGGCCCATGGCATGCTATTCAAATTGATTTCATTGGCTCTCTGACCAACACCAGTAGGAATAACAAGTATGCTCTTGTGGTAACTGACCTCTTCTCTAAGTGGGTAGAAGCTTTCCCCACTAAGACATGTACAGTGAAAACTACTGCCAAAATCCTAGTGGAACAGATTTTCTCCAGGTGGGGTCTACCTCTCAAGGTAGATTCTGACAAAGGAACCAGTTTTACAGGTGAGTTGATGAAAGAATCCCTTGAACTCCTTGGAGTTCAGCAGAAGTTCCACATACCTTACCACCCTCAATCCTCAGGTCAAGTAGAGAGAGCCAACAGACGGATTAAGCAAATGCTTTCCAAATTCATTGAGGACAATCCCAAAACTTGGGATTCCCTAATGCCGTTACTCCTTATGGCAATTAGGGGCACACCCTCAGCCACCACCCAGCTCACACCCTTTGAGGTGATGACTGGTAGACAGATGAGATTACCTGAACACCTGTTGTTTGACTTGCACACCCCCACCGTGGACCGTGTGTCTGTGAACCAATATGTGGAAAAACTCAGAAAAGACCTCATACACACACACTTGTATGCTACAAACTGCATGGGAAAGGCCCAGCAACAATCCAAAATACAGTTTGACAAACATGCACAAGAAGTGGATTGGCAAGTTGGAGATCAGGTAATGGTACTTCAATTTGCACATCCCACCCACTCCTTCTCCAACAAGTGGGAAGACCCGTACCCTATTGTCAACAAGCTCAGTCCAGCAGTCTATCAAGTTAGACTCCTCCACAACAACAAGTTGACTGACAAATGGTTACATGCAAACCAGCTGAAACTGTATAAAGGAGCTTAAATTACTTTTCCTCACCTCATTGAGCGGAATAGTACTAACATACTAATCTTTGATCTTCCTTTTCAGATACATTGACAAGATGGCTATCTTGTTCCATTATTTCCTCCTCTCAGGAGTTATTCCCTGCATCCAAGGCACGGTACCGGACCTTCTACAACACCTCAATCCTCCAGCACCTCCTCCAGAGGGAGTATCCATCAATATACTAGATAGTATGATCACTGTCCAGGAAGGTTCCAATGCTTACCTCACTGCCTCGGTTGTTGCTCCTGATAAATCTACCCTTCAAATTGAGTGGCAAACCACATCACAAGGACAAATTCTCCCTGTGGCAAAACTCTCCAATGCTAAATAATCCCCAAATGGTTCACTGTCCTTGTTACAAACTGCATTAAGACATTCTGGTTTGTACAACATAACTGCCTTGATAGATCCTTCTTACTGTAATTCTTTGTCCAGAGATTCTGCTTGGAAATTCTGTGCTGTACACCACATGGCTTCTGCAGCCATGTACCTCTCTGTGTTACCACCCACTGACAAGCAGCTTTTGGAATGTCCAACACATACCCCTGGTCCCCGTAGTGGTCTAACAGCCACTGCCCTCCCAGGTTCTTTGATTAATAACTTACAGTTTATGCATATACCTGTTTTGTTTAATCTTACTTACTGGAATATGAAAGAGTTTGGTATGTGTCACAATACTAATACATCAGCATTTTACAGTACATTGTTGCTTGACAGTTTAGCTGCATTTCAGATTCGTACGCAAGACCCTATTGCTGGGGTCCATTCTACTGAACATAGAGGCAACTTCAGGAGGTAGCCGTCTCCTGATAATCTAGCTCATAAATGTAACAGACGTGAAGTTGACAGTTCTGATGTTACAGGTGCAACAGGTACTGTCACAGGCCTTTTTGGTACAGCTATGTCTATCTGGAACAAAGCAGACATTGCTGCTATCAAAAGTCATTCTGCCAAATTCTCCACTGGTTTGCTCAACAACATTCTACCCCATTATTTCATGGTGTGGATGGCCTTAGTCAGGAAGAAGGATACACTGTATACAACAAGCACGACATTGCTAAGGCATTCACTGATTCTAAAGATAAGATTAATGCACTCATACAACAGAACAACAAAGAAGCAGATAAACAGTACATTGCTAGAGAGATACTCTGCTCTGCTTATGGCTCCTACATCATCACTACCATCAATAACCTCTTCTGTGATTTAGAATCTGGAAGAATACCTGACATTATACATGATAGACGCATCTCCAAATGGTATTGTCCAAGATGTAAAATCACTAGCTGTGTTTCCATGTGTATGCAACAGACTTTAACTATTCCTCTCTCCACAGCTAGGAATTTGGGGTTTGTGACCAGACACCCTAATACTGGTCCTTGTTTCATGGCTAAGAAATGTTCCATAACAGATACCATGTTTGTTTCCTTTACTGTCTCCTTACCACGCTTTGATCCCACTACAGCCTTGTTCAACAAGCTTGCACTGGTTCACTCGATTGGGCATTTGGATGAAGATATCTACAGAGAACGCCTGGATCTACCACCTC
The DNA here is from genome assembly GCA_016271365.2 of Neoceratodus forsteri. Classification (NCBI taxonomy): domain Eukaryota; kingdom Metazoa; phylum Chordata; order Ceratodontiformes; family Ceratodontidae; genus Neoceratodus; species Neoceratodus forsteri. Next base: position 65,156,328 of record CM057459.1, read on the forward strand.
TACTGGTTTACCATTCTTTCCTGGATGCCTGGGTGGCTCCGCACACGGACTGCTGTGCGAAAAAGCAATATATTTACTTGTGCCGATGTGATGTATTTGTTGTTATTCAACCTGTTTGTGGTTACTCTCCAGACAGCATTGATTGGACTTTCACTATGGATGATGACATCACTGCGAATGGCACCGACTCCTTTGACTCAACTTTGGCTCCAGATAAGCTCTACCAATCCTATCGTGAGGAAGTTCATCACCTGTCAACATGGATTTCGAAGATGACCTACACCTGCCCTGTCCAGTTGCAAAAGTGGAGACTGCCTACTGTGCGCTCACAGTATAATTCCGATGGCGAGTACTGCATGGTCACAAATTATAAATCCAATACATATGGATCTGTTACCTGTGCTATTGATTACCCCAATTTTTGTTTTGTTCCCCACCAGAAGACTGTTATTGGACATACTGTTATAACCCCCGTCCCCCTTCTGGATGCAGACATTATTGATGGTAACCCAGATTATCTACTCACACTGTCAGAATATTGCCATACTTTAATGTACACATAGACCCACCCACACTTACATTGAAATCACTTTTAGACAGGAAAGACACACACTTCATCCACATCAGCAATAATATGACCAAAGTCAATGAAGCTGTTCTCACCCTGATTAATGATGGAGATATGAATAACGCATTAACTAACACCTGGTTAGAGATTACTTTTAAAGGTTTTGTTATTATACAAGCATTTTTAATTTTCATTCTCATTATTATGCTTTGTTGCCTACGGCGCACACTACGCCAACACCATGAGCAGCTTGAGTTCCTTTACAAAGCTTGTGCGTCGGGTTTGTAAACAACCACTGCTCCTGTCCTTTCCCTAGACATCTTCCTGTGTTGCCCTTGGAGGCAACAAGGGGGGGAATGTTACACAAGGTCCCTGCACCCTAATTGGTACCCTCAGAGGTACACCATAGACAGCTAGCATTTAGGTATATGTTATACTAATATTTAGGCTAAGGGCATCTACTGTACAAAAGTAGATGTCAGAATATGAATGCATATTGTTGTAATACACTTTGCTTGCTAATACATATATTCTGCCATGTATTTTCTGTGTATTTTTTACTTGTCAGATGCCAAGACACCTGTGTCCTTGAAGTAATTATAATATGTAAGACGGCATTGCCACCTTTTGGTGATTTGTGCCACTACACTGAGTTATGTAAGACTCTGTATAAGAACTCTTTTGTTCTCAAACTGATGACTTTACAGAATTGTATAATGTTATCTTGGATCGTGGAACCACCTCAAATTTAGCCAATAGGGCTCATCTCTGTAACTAGAAATGTTTCTATCTTTTGGTAACCATAGTAATTATCATAGGTACTGTATATAATGTAATGCACAGGCCTTACACCTCGGAGACCCGAGAGACCCCAAGAGACAACAGAGAAACCTCGAGGTGTAGGGAATGCTTAGCACTTGCTCCCGGTTTGTATTGGTAAGAACTGCTTAGGGCAACTGTGATTTATCCCTTGGTAGTAATAAACTTGTTTATTACTCTTATGCAACGTGTCTGTGATTACTTGCATTCCCAATATCGTCAAGAATCTGAAAGTGAGGTTTAAACCTCTCAACACCAGCATGAAGCACAATCAGAGCTGTCAGACCACAAAGAAGTAAAGCAAAAAAAAAAAATCGATCAGAGAACTGACTGAGACCACAAAGGAGCCCCCTTCCCAGTCAAACTGAGCAACACCACAGCAGCAGCATCATTCAGGACACAGTGCGGCCGGAAAAGTGAGACTGCACACTGTACATAATTAATGACAAGCAGCTTAGTATTTAAGTCAAGACTAATGGTAAGGCAGCATGTGCCCTATAACGTTGGGTTGGAAGTAAACCAAGACAGACTGCTGAAGCTGAAATAAAGTTAGCTTAGCTAATAATGCACTCCGACCTCATCTCCACTGTTCCATTTGCTTTAGCATTGTCCCTGTCACCCTGTGCTGTGATCACCATCTGAGAAGCTGTGAAGCATCAGTGGCAGAAGATAATATGTGCAAGTGAGAAAATGGGCTCCTCCAAAGGAAAAATGCGACTGGAGCACCCCCCCCACAAACTGAACAGTCAACACCCCACAGCATTCACAAGTCAGGACATGGTGTAGTAGGAACAGTAAGACACCTTGTCCTGACCCTGTCACCCTGTGGACACGATCATTCTGAGAAGTTGCTTCCAAAACTCTGAAGCAGCAGCTGCAGTAAATATGTGCCAGTGAGAAAACGGGCTCCTCCATTCTAACTGTAACACCTGGTCTCCATTTCCGCAGACAGTAATGGTACAAAGATAGATCCCCGAGTCCTCCCCCCCCCAAAGTAAAACAACATCGCTAGATTCGCCAGCATTCACACCATGGTGTGGTCAGAACAGTGAGAGACCACGGCACTAATCAAACAAGAGACTAACAGGCTACAGCCCAGGAACACAGGGAGGTTAAACCAGCATTCTGACCTCCGCTGTTCTTTTCAGCCTTGTCCCTGTGGTCTGTCTGAGCTGAGAGTGACTGTGACAGTGATACAAGTGTGCTTGAGAGTGAGTCATACTCCCCATACTCCCCTGACACCACAAAGTACAGCAACAAGGGCTGGCAGTATAGCCTAGAGGTTAGAGGAACGAGGTGTGGACAAGCTTGATACATCCAGCAGACCAGACCTGAGTTTGATTCTCACAACCTCCACTTGCATACTGTATGACTCTGAGCAAGTCACTTAACTGCCCAGTGCTCCCAGGTCACCCGTGAAAACAGGCACTTGTGCCTAGTGGGCCTTATCCAGTTACCAAAAAAAAATGTAAGGATCATTTGATTTTTACATTACGAACTTTAAGACAATGACATTAAGACACTGACTTCACTGAGTGTTATATATATGAAGTATTTTATTTCACAAAGTTCATTTGTAATTTAGGTTTCAAATAAATTTAGGCACGTGCTTGATACAGTTTGATTTTATTTGCCTTTTGTTTAACAAATCACTTTGAACCATACTGACTACAGGCTAGTGCAAACTTCCGAGGGCTAGTACAATCTCTGCCTCACTAGCCCGGCTGGTTAATTCAAAAACAAGTTAAGGTAGACCCCTGTCCTCCACCCAGAATCATTGGAAATGTATGCCTGCCCCCTCAGTAGTTTAAATTAAGTTCATGGGTTATGTACCCCCCAGTTTGTCCCTGAGTACCCTCAAGCCCTCCTTACTGAGGTATAGTCTGTCAGGTGCATAAAGTGTTTTGTTTGACCAAGTCTCCCCCAGTCCCCCCCAGTCCCTAATACAAATGAACCCTTCCTGCTTGCAGCATCTGCTCTGCCAGACCTTGAATTCCTCTATCCTTTTCTTTCTGACTGTGCTGGCTCTTGGCACTGGTAACACCTCAGAGAATGCAAGTGAACTTGATACCTCCCTGCAGGTCCTGCCTAACACCCTGAATCTATCTTGTACTACCTCCACACCTCCCCAACTAGGTAGTTGGTACCTAGGTGTAAAACTATGTTTGTTTCTCCCCAAACCCCCTACTATTCCCTGATTCTGGAGCATGTCCTCCCTGCTATCATCCCTGGCATGCAAACCACCCTCCTTCTTGCATTTGGGTCCCCATTTCTTCCCCAGCGAATACCCTTAATTATTGAGTCCCCTAAGATTACCACCCTTTCACCCCCTTCCTTCCTTCCTTCCTTCCTTCCTTCCTTGAATGCCATGCAAGCTGCTCCCCCACCTAATTGCTCCCCCTCTGACCTGGTTAACATACTGAAGCCTCTGCTTATCCCTCAAACTGTTTCTCCATTCCCCTGTATTCCCTTCCCTTTCTGGCTGCTATACTTGCCTAAATGGTCTCCTCTCTTTTTCCTACACTATCCTGTCCCTCCCACTACCCTCTGCTCCACTATGTCTGCTTCTTCTTCCCTGCTCACCTTGACTACCCCGCAGAATCCCACCTCCCTTGTCCTGTCCTTCTACCCCTGAACTTGTTGTCTCAACCTGAACTCCTACCCCCCTCCTATTTCTCCCTACCCTTTCCAGGCAGTGAGACAAATCTGTTCATTAAAGGCACTCCTTCAAGAGATCCCACTCCTGTAGCAACCCTTGCAGTTCCACCCCTTCCCCCTGCCACTTGCCATTCCCCTCCCTGGGCTCCCTGGCCCGCTAAGGTAGAGGTACCCCAGATACTGGGTGATCTTCCCTGTTCCCTTCTCCTGTCTGAGACCCTCATTTCCCTGAGCACTTCCTATCTGCCTTTTTCTCCACTCCTTTGCTCCTCTAACTGTCTACTCCATCCTCCCCAGCTCCCATCTGAGCTGTCTTACTTTTGCCCTTAGTTGCTTCATGATCCTGCACACTGGACAACCCCCTGCACTCCACATCATAACCAGAAAGACTTTTGACCCACAATTATTGCAGGATAGCACCATCCTCCCACTATCCTGATGCCTGTATATGTTCTTCTTCCCCCACATCCTCCCTGCCCTAGCTTCTCCCAACCCCTAGATATGTATTTCCATATATGACTCAGTTTGGGATGTTTACAGCAATCCCCAAATTCCCTTGATTCACCTACCTGCTCCTGCTTCCTTGGTGCTCGGTACAAATGTAAGTCAAGCCTAGATAGGAATCAGCTGCAATCCCATTCCAACCTCCATTAGTGTACCTCCTGCCCGACCTTTCTTCCTGTGAGCAGTGTGGCTACATCCTGCAGTCCTCTCTGTGGATGCTCTGCCAATGCCCCCAGATGCTGCTGAGTCAGACATCACACTCCTGCCTCGTGACACTGGGGGGTCGCTCATGCTTCAGAGTCACTTGGACCTTTGGGCATTATATAGGGACTACAGCCACCCTATTGCCAGGCTGTAGTCACATGGTTCACTGGAACCTCCAATGATGCTGTAATTCAGCCATCGATCTCCCGCAGACCACATGGGGGAAGTGGTATGGTTATTATCAGTCTGTATGATATAAACATTATTTATTGTTGTTTTTTCTGCAATGAGATAATGCCCATATTTAAATCATGTGTACAAATGAGACAGTGCTTCACTACAGTATTGTAACTTTTTTTAAGAATGAGACAAAAATAGAGGAACTATTGAGAATATGGTTTTATAACATAAACAAATTCTTTACTATCTGATTATAGCTCAGTTATCCAAGTCTTTATGTATGAGTGACTGTTTCAAGAGAAAAGAAACAGTCCTGTCTGCACAGTGTACTGAAGAAAGCGTGTACTGCCCAGGGAGTGAACAGTAGTTGAGGTCGGCTGATAAACCTCTTCTTGTTTACTAAGGGATATTTTTTCCTATAAAAAGCACAATTTGTACACCTGCGTTACAATATCCTATGTAGAAAATATTGCAAGCATCAGCAGCTTGTCAAATCAGGGTACAAATATGCGTCAGCCTACAATTCTAGGGCTAAACACCCTGTGAGTACAAGCATCACTTCATGCATGACACAGACACGGACTGATCTCAGTGCAAAGAGGAGAAAAGACACTGAGGCCAGATGCAGGTACAGCAATCAACAAAAAAACAATGATAAGTCAATTCAAGGAAAATAACACATGCACACACACAATTGTCTTAATAGATGATTTTGTGGTTTCCATTGTACCGGTCAGAAGAAAACTGTTAAAACACATTTTACTGATCAGCAAATATCATGGGAATTGTTCCTGACTGCTTACTGTTTACTGTACATAGTCTGAAATATCCATATACAATACAGTACTGTATATGATGTGCATGCTGCAGGTGAATTATCTAACTTGTTTCCATAGGAGGAGAATAGACATACTTTATGCCAATTTTCCTTCTCAGCATAGATTGATTACAGATGCCTTCGACCAACCATATATATTCATCCAGTTAAGACTGATTATTCTGGAAACATCAAAACAATATAGGGCATATAATGACAGAACATGCTAAAATGGTGCATTAAGTCTGCAGTGAGAGGGCCTCATGGGGCCTAAGGCTCTGCAGTCAGATGAACTCATGCATGCGAAACCTCACTAGATAGCATGATCCGACAGTGTATGGTTTTCTACATGCAGCTGCATGACTGACAAACTGCTACCCCTTGAAAAATGTCTAGATCTGCTGCTAAAACAATGAGACCCACATTACGTTAGTATTTCCATCTGCATAACTGCAAGCAACACAGGTGTCTACCTTTCTGGAGCCAGAAGTTGCTGTGTATGTCTTACACCTGTGGCTGAAAAGGCACAGCCCTGTGACAGGGTAGGATAGATCCCTGTCCCATTTGTTATGGAAAATGTGTTTAAATGCAAGGATCTGTTCTTTTCTGTCTCTATTCTGTCTGGTTGTGCAACCAAATTTTCCTGTGAGACCTCAGACTTTATCACCCCGAACAATCTCACAGTTCATTGCCTCTCACTGTCTCTCAGTTTTCTCTTGCTGTCTGTTTTTCCTCCCTTGCATATCTGCTAATATAAAAATATGTGTAAATCATTGTGTGGAAATGTAACTGATAATGGGATCACTTTTATTTAGAAAATACATAGTGTTACTGTTGAAATGTATTAAATTATATTTTGAGAATATTGCAAAGCTATTGGAAAAATCCAGAGGTTACTTGAGTGCAAATGTTGAGCCTTTTGCAAAAGGGGGCCTCAGCTCAAGAAGCACACTGTGTTCTAGCAGCTCTTGAAACTTACAAAGACAGGATGTTTGTTAAAGATGGGGGTTGAAAAGACTTATAAAAGAGCTAAGCTGCTACTGAAAGATTATGATTACAAGAAAAAGAGACACAGAGACTGAATGAAGATTTTATTTTATTTCTTCTCTGCACATAGTTATTCTGAACAAGCTTATTGTTTTACAATACTGCTAGTGTAAATAAATAATTTTTGGTGAATTCTGTAACTGCTCCTGATTTTCCTATGCTTCCTGACCTGTGCCTCGATGACAAGCCCCTGAGGGTCCTGCACTTCTGAGCACAGAAATACTGAGCAGTTTTGGTATCACAGATTATGTGGCACCTCCACTTCTGCAGCCAGAGGTCAGTGTGTATGTCTTACACCTGTGGCTGCAGAAGTGCAGGCCTGACAACTGTATGTATGTCTTACAGTGTGCATTAGTACCAAAGGCTACAAACACTGGCCACATATGACCATGCGATTCTGAAGACAAAAGAACTCTTGAAATTTAGATATCATGGATTTGTATGTGTAGCTACAGGGGCCTATGCTTCAGTATACAGAAGCAGTGTTGTGATTTGACTATCTTGTGTTTCTAGCTGCAATGTCAAGTGAGTATGTATGTCTTGTGATGTGCATGCTGCAGATACAAATCTACAAAGGTAGTACATCAGTGCTACTGCATTTGTGTCATCTGGAAACAGTAGTATGTTGTTTTCCTTACCTGATAATGGCTGTCTGTGGTTACTGGTGTCGTCTTATCCTTTTGCTGCTTGGAGGGTGGAGGTGGAGTTAGGGTTGAAAATCTTAACATCGCATTTCCTTATTTGTGTTATGTTAACTTGAACCCAAATGAGTGCATTAATGCAGGTTTGTGCAAAGAGTGTGTATATATTATAATGGCGAAGTAGCATCACTATAGTTAGGGTTGAGCAGGGGTTTCTATGTTAAACCTCAAACTTTGCACATTAATAGCTTCACAACTATTAAACAAATGTGCACAACATTTTGCATGCATGGTCTTGGGGTAGTTCTCTTGACATGACAAGTTTTGTTCTGGTTGAATGTGCATAAGAGTGTGGGACCAAGCTTGGAAGCTACGTAAAGCCACAAAGCTCCCTAAGGACTATGACGCATGTCATTCTCTTTGCAACAAGTGCACAAAAGCCACTCATTTGGCTAAGGCAGACTACTTTAGCTCAACCTTTCAATCCAACATAAACAATCCTTCTAAATTCTGGAAAGTTATCCACTCACTCTTCTTTCCCACTTCACTCCTCCCTCCCCCTCCTCAATATAAACAACAGCCTTATTACTGATCACCCCAGTGTTGCTACTGAATTTAATTCATAATTCACCTCTTGTGCCTCTGCTCTCCTATCCTCCTTATTGTCTACTAGGCCAGGTGCCCCCTCCACCTCACCACACACACACACACACACAGCCCCCGTCTACTTGTTTCTTTTTCACTAAAATTGCCCCTTCTGACACCTTGGATGCCTTGCATGCCTTAAACCCATACAAAGGCAGTTCGCCAGATGGCTTTGACCCCAAGCTGCTATATCTCTCAGCTACGGCTATCTCTGCCCCACTGCCTGACCTCTTCAATCTCTTGTTCAAAATGGCAGCCATCCCACCTGTTTGGAAGCATGCCATTGTTCTTCCCCTACCTAAGGGCAGCGATCCTTCTTCACCGGTGAACTACCATCCCATATCCCTTCTTCCCACTCTTACCAAACTGCAAGAACACTTGGTTCTTGCCCAACTTTCTTCTTATCTCTCTAACTTCAACTTTTCACCCCCTTCCAATCTGGTTTTCAGGAAAAGCACTCCACCACCACCTCCCTGATTAGGCTTACCAACTCCATCCTCTCAGGGATGGACAGTGGTCAAATCACATCTGCCATTTTTGACGACCTAGCCAAGGCTTTCAACATGGTTTCCCACACCCTACTACTAAACTCCCTTTCCTCAGCAAGTCTGACTGACTCAGCCACTAACTGGTTCAGAGCCTACCTTGTAGGTTGGACCCAGTCAGTCAGAATTGCTGATTCCACATCCCCCCCATCACTACTGGTGTCCCTCAAGGGTCCATGTTGGGCCCTATATTTTTCTCCATATTTCTTAACGACTTACCATCTGTCTGTACATCAACCTCAATGCATATGTACACAGATGACGTGGTCCTCTACACCTCCAGACAGTCCCCCACTGATGTTGCAAACAGTTTAGCAGAACTTCAATAATGTTCAGCACTGGTTTTGCTCTCATCAACTTTTTCTAAATGAAAAGAAGACTGTCTCCATGACCTTCAACACCAGGCAGAGAATCTCTAGGCTCCCTTCCCTGCCCTCCTTCCATACCCTTGACAGAACTATCCTTGAGGACACCTCCTCATTCAGATATCTGGGTGTTTAGCTTGACCAACATCTCACCTTCTCTGGTCATGTGGATGCCATCCTTAAAAAGCTGTGCCCCAAGCTCGGCGTTCTATACAGGAACCAGAACTGCCTCCCTCTCCCAGCTAGGCATGAACTTGTCCAGAAGATGATCCTTCCTATTGTTGACTACTGTGATGTAGTCTACAGTGCCATTCCCAAGACCTCCTTAGCCAGATTGGATACCCTCTTCAACTCCTTCTGTCGCTTTGCTCTGGACTCTCCTCCTCTGACCCACCACTGTCAGCTCTACCACTCCCTGGCATTTCACTCACTAGAAAATAGACGCCTCCATCATTGTGCTTAATTTGTCTCTAAATTCTGGTTTGGATCACTCCTATCCTGTCTCACTTTCTCTGTCAGTCTTCCCGTTCTCCCTCTGCCCACTCACTTAGATCTTATGACTCCATTTCTTTGTTGTCCCTCTCTGGTCTACCACTGGAGGCCAAGCTGCTTTCTCATATCACTTCCCAAAACTGTGGAATTCACTTTCTCACCAGATTCACCACTCCTCCCCCTCCTCTATAACTGCAGCCCTACATAATTTCCTCTCTGTGAATTGTACCTGCAATTAACCTACCTGGTATTCCTGACCTGCTCCCCAACGTCTATGAATATATTAAGTAACTATTTTGAATTACAGCTCCCTTCCAGCCCCACTACTTTCTTTCCCTGAAGAGATCCCTACCTGGCCATTCCTTCAAGTTATCTATAACTACCAATATAACTATGACTTTAGATCCCTATCAATCTACAACTATCAATATATCTATAACCTTGATTCCTATTCATCTGCTTCCCTCCCAGCCTCACTACCTTTCCACCTCTGCTGTTATTCCCTATCCACCCTTTCCTTTCAGGCTAAATGGTACCATCATCATGAATTTAAGGTGTTATCCTAATTTAATTTGCTTGACCTGTCCATTGTGACCTCTGTAAACAATTGTATTCATATGCTGCACTGAATATGTTCATTCTGTTATTTGCTATTCACCGCTGCCAATATTGTTGTAATAATATTTGCTGTTGTATGCATGTATGTATTTCCACTAACCTTTCCCCCAGAATGCACCGTGAGACAAGTAACTTGTTGTTCAGTGTGGCTGTCCTGGTGAAACATTTCAATAAATAAATATTCCAAGATACAGATAGCGAAAAAGTGAAAAGATTGGGCATTTTGCTGTTTTTTGTCATCACCTAGCATCCAGACAGTTTGGAATTTTGTTTTTAAGATTTCAGGGTAGAAAGGACTTAATCCACAGTGGTGTCTTCTGCTGGTTTGGTGAAAAAATATTAATCTGTTCCAAAGTTATAAGATTTTGAATTTACAGTTCTGAGGATGCTCAGTACGATCTTTTGGATAGTTGCTTGGAATGAAAAAATAATTTAGTCCATACGAAAAAGGATCCTTTTTGTATGGGGGAAATAGTTTTTTGTGAAAAAAATTCCTTTTTCGTATGGTCATCATTTTGTCTCTGTTTAAAAAAAAAAAACATTTTGAAAGCCCATAAAAATGAGATTCCACAGAGACATCAACACCTGTATCTTGTTAACTGGGACCCTGTTAAGTGGATTCTGCAATTACTTTTTGAAAAATGACTCAGAAATGTATTTTTTATACATTTTTAAATCTTTTTTCATGACTCTATTTCCTTTTTTCGTATGGCCATACAAAGAAGGATACCTTCATACGAAAAAAGAATTTGGGCTTAGTTTTTTCAGATTCTTTTTTCATATTTTATTTATTTAAAAATTTCACCAGAAAGGGCACACTGAGCAGAATTTCTTGTTTCCAGATGCATCCGGGTGGGGGGGAGGAATGGAATTACAACAAATTTAAAGCCATAAAGTGGGCAATAGATATTACAATATATACAATGAAAGAAAATAAACTAAATAGACAAATATTTAGCAGGCAAAAATTCAGTTGAAGTGCAACATGTAACACGCTAAATATCATGAAAAGGAGAAAAGGGAGGCTTAGAGGCAATTACAGGTTTAGGATATAAAGTTGCGTAGGAGAGAGGGGAGAGAAGGAGAGGTGCTGGCAAGGTGGATAGATAGTGGAAGGGAGTTCCACAGTTTAGAGAAATGGTGGGAAAATGCAGACTGGCCAGCAGTCAAGAACCTGGGAGGGACAGACAAGGTGTGAGAGTCATAGATATGGAAAGAGTGGAAGGGGGAGGTTGGGGTGATAAGGAAGAGGAAAGGTATAAAGGGAGAGAGCCAAACCAGAATTTAGATAAGAAGGAGATACGATGGGATTGATGCCTGTCATCAAGGCAGAGGATTGAGAGAGATTGGTAGAGATCATAGTGGTGAGTACGAGGGGGGCAGTCAAGGGCAAAAAGGCAGAAAGAGTGATAGATGGTGTCCAGTCCAGCAAGAGAAAATTTAGGGGTGGCACTGTAGACTACATGTCCCTAGTCAAAAAGTGGACTAAGGCCCAGTGCACAGACAGTGGAATGCAGTCCTGATTTCTGTAAAAAGCACCTAACTTGGGGTGCAGTTTTTTGATGGTAGCATCCAAGTGTCCAGAAAAGTCAAGGTGCCAGTCTAGCCAGACACCAAGATACCTGAAGGAGGAGGAGGTATAGTGAAGTCCACCAGGATGAAGCACAGTTTCACAGGTTTCTTGCATGGCAAAAGGGATTAACTCCCATTTAAATTGCATTGTTTGCTGCAGTAACTCCAGAATACTGCAGAGCTGGGCTTCATCTTGGTGGACTTTACTGTATTCTCCAGTTTTGTCCCATTAAGGATGTGGAAAGTGGGGTGGGAAAGAAGCTGTAAGAGTCTCTGCCTTGTGCCGAAGGTCATAGAGAAGGTCTTCTTGATGTTCAGGAAGAGTTGGTGAGAGCTTAACCAGTGATGAACATTATCAAAGTCGAGCTGAAGGCAGGTAGCCACGTCAGAGGAGGAGAGTGTCATCTGCATATGTGTGGATACTGGTGGAGGAACAGGCAGCAGGAAGGTCATTAAGGAAAATACAGAAGAGAAGAGAACCAAGTGCAGATCCCTGAGGGACACCTGACTTGACAGGGAGGGGGTGACAGGGAGTCAGTGATATAAACAGACTGGGTCCGACCAACCAGATAGGCACAGAACCAATCTGTGGTGGGGTCTGAGAGTACAGCTGATGAGAGCTGAGAAAGGGGTGGGAGACAGTGTCAAAAGCCTTGGCAAGGTCAAAAAAGATAGCAGAGGCCACTGTCCATCCCAGTAAGGACAGAGTCAGTGAGCCTGAGGAGAGAGGTACTGTAGTAGTGGAGTGTTGCTTCCTGAAGCCAGACTGGAAAGGGGTGAAGAAGCTATAGAAGTCAAGGTAGGAGGAGAATGAAATATGAAAACATCCTTTTTTGTATGGACAACAAAAATATGAGAAAGGATCCCTTCATACAAAAAAGAATCAGAAAAAAAAATAAGTCCAAATTCTTTTTTTGTACAGAGGGATCCTTTTTTGTATGCTTTTTTCATTCATATGAAAAAGGATACCTTCATATGAAAAAAGATTTTGGACTTAATTTTTTTTTCATAAGAAGGAATCCTTTTTCATATGTTTTTTCTGTTCATATGAAAAAGGATGCTTTCATAGGAAAAAATTGGACTTATATTTTTTCTGATTTTTTTTGTTTTTGTATGAAGGAATCCTTTTTCGTATGTATTTTTTTTGTTTGTACCAGAAAGAATGCTTTCATATGAAAAAAGAATTCAGATTTAGTTTTTTTCCCCACATTTCAACTTCAACAAGCCATAACTCCTTCAATAGTTGCACTTAAGGGACAATCTATATATCACAATATAGATCTTAATGAATACTATAAGAATAACACATAATACCCCCACCCCAACAATTTAGGGGCCATATAAAAATACTAAAATTAAAACATCAAAATTCCCATAGGATAACATTGGAAGTTTAACAAGGGATACAACCAAACAAATATATTGTTTTTTGGCAGAAATGGAATCCCCTCCATCAAGGCACATGGCAGGGATGCCTCCATCTCTATTATGTTTTGCGATATACTTGGAGCCACTGGCCCAAGCCATCAGACAACATCCCTCTATTTCGACCCCAGTAATAGCTAACTGCAGACAAAACCTAGCTCTTTATGCAGAAAATGTACATATTTATCTTCAAAACCCAGAAGCCTCTGTTGCCCCACTCTGGCAGACACTTCAGGACTTTGGTGTCCTATAAGGAGACAAATTAAACACAACAAAAACAGAAGTCTTACAATTAAATTGCACACCTAATGCCAGCATTAGGCATACTCTACTTACCATTTCAAATGAGAGATGCAGGCATTAAAATACTTAAGAGTATTGATCCCAGTCCAAAGTGCTCAATGCCAATCCCTAAATCATAATGCTTTAACACAATTTAAAAAGGACATGCATACTTGCAAAATGGTTCCACTCTCTCTAATCCAGTGGATTGACAGTGTATGTATGGTACTATTACCCAGATTCCTTTACTTTGCACTGATGCTCCCGGTCTCACCCCTGCCCCATATGTTTTGGAAATGGGATAGAATGATATCTCTGTATATCTGGAATGGGATACACCCCGTGTCAAATTTGTAACTCTGCAACTCCCACGAACACAACAAGGTTTAGCCCTGTCATATCTCTCTATATACTATACTACAGCACACCTAAACACTTCCTTATACTGGCTAATGCCAGGATATGTGGCCCACTGGAAAAGGCTGGAACTCCAGATAGAAGATATCCTCTTTCTTTCACCTGTATTATTTGCTACACCTCACCCCACACCAGACCAGACTACCAGTAATCTTTAAACCCATACCAAACTATCTTTCTGGTACAGAACAGAACAGAACTTTGTAACCAGGGCCTTGCAACCTCTAACATTTCTTATAAACCTCTCATTATGCAATTATTTCCATCAAGTGAGCATGGACCATGCCTACCATAGATGGGAAAGAGTGGGACTCACCTTTCCTTTCCTTTCCAGCTCCTTCATGGATGGGAGATACTCCCATTTGCACACCTACAAGCTCAATATGCCTTTTGACAGGCAGATCATTACTGCTACTGTCAAGTGACACACTGTCTGACACATTACCTTCAAGGATGGTCCTCAGAACAGGACATACCAGATCTGCTTTAGATGATTATTAGGATTTTAAAAGGGGGAAACTCTCCTCACTCATTTTGCAATTTTACCAGGCCCTTGTTCAGTTGGGAGGGGGCAAAGCAGACTACATTAGATCCAGATGGGAAACAGATATACAGACTCAGCTAGCTACTCATTGTTTGGCTATGTACCTTTCCAATGTTTGGAGGATGACTTCCTCGCTCACGTGGATGGAATTCTCCTGGAAGGCATGCATAAGATTTTTCTGGATGTTCGAAGTAGTGGCCAAATTTAAGTCTGAGTTCACAGCAGCCTGTTGGCAGGGCTGTGGGTCCACGCCAGCTTTCAATGGTCACATTTTTTTGAGCTGCCCTCTTCTCCAGCCTCTTTGGGACCAACTGACATTGACCCTAAGGAGCATTTTTGGAGAAGATGTTCAACTCCAGGAGTGGGTATGCTGATGGAAGAGTGAAAGTCTGACACCAAAATACCACACAGCGACAATTTTGACAAGTTTCAAAATTGTCACTGTGGGGGACCCACCAGTGACATTTTGCCCTTTCACCAAGTTTCGCTCCCCCCCCTTCAAGTTAACTCCAACTCAGAGTTAGCAATCTATAGAAGGGGGGTGCAGGGGGCACAGACCCCCTCATGGGGTTTCAGGGGGTGCAGCCCACCAATAGAAAAACACATCAATGTCTGTCAGGTAAAATTTTGCCTGTCAACATTGGGGATGTCGCTATGGCCAACCTCGACAACATTGTTGTCGCGTCGGCATAGGTAAACCCTGGGAGTATAATGACCTTCTCCTTGATCTTCCAAAAAGGTTCCGGGGGTCAAATACTTAGAGATTATTAAATATATGTCTAGCAGTTGAAAACAAAACTATTATGAAATTATAACTCACAAGTCAGATAAACAAAATGAAGCAGTGTCAAGATATTACTGTATGTGGTCAGTCTATGATTTGGAGAAATTAATGACCTAGCTAAACCATGCTGTTCCTAGATTTGAAACAATATGGATCAAGTAGGTTCATTGTATGTTAGGCTATAGACCAGACTTTGAATCCTGATTTGTTATTGGCCTTCAGTGCTATCATCGTTGTATGTGGAGAGGGGAAGGACTTATTGCATAAGTTATTCTATATTGGGCTGGCAATATAGCCTAGAGGTTAGAGGAATGAGGTGTGAACAAGCTTGATATATCCAGCAAACCAGACCTGAGTTTGATTCTCACAACCTCCTCTTGCATACTGTGTGACTCTGAGCAAGTCACTTAACCGCCCAGTGCTCCAAGGTCGCCCCTGAAAACAGGCATTTGTGCCTAGTGGGCTAACCTGTTATCAAAGACTAAAATAAAATAAAAATAAATATTGTATTGTCTGATGCCCACTGTTTGTTCTTAAATTGTGTTCATGTAAAGGTCTTGTGTTGTATATATGAACATGCAAAGTACCTTCAGTTAACAGAGATTTAAAAAAAATAATCAACCCTTGCCCTTTTCATTATAGAAACACAGAAACATAGAAGTCGTTGGCAGATATGAACCTCTTTGCCCACCGAATCTGCTCTATATTCCCTACCTACTATGCCACCGCAGACCTGACTCAATCTCTGGTCTTCTCCTCCCTTGCCTTAATTCCAAGGTTCCCTTGTGCCTATCCCACGCACACTTGAATCTCATCACTGTTTTAGCAACCACCACCTCTGCTGGGAGGCTGTTTCAGGTGTCAGCCATCCTCTTCATGAAGAAGTATTTCCTCACATCTCCTCTGACCCTCCCCCACTCCAGCTTCATATCATGACCTCTTGTCCTGGAGCATCTTTTCCTATGGAAAATAGTAACTTCATGTACCTTATTAATACCTGTGAGGTATTTAAACATTTCAATCATGTCCCCCCTTTCCTCTAGAGAGTATATATTTAATTCCTTGAGTCTTTCCTCATAGGATTTTTGATGCAGGACCTGCACTATTTTGGCAGCCCTGTTTTGTACCACCTCCATCCTATCTGTGTCCTTCCAGAGGTGGGGCTTCCAAAACTGGACACAGTACTCAAGGTGAGGTCATACCAGTGACCTATACAGGGCAGGGTAATATTACCTCCCTCTTTCTGCTGCTAATGCCCCTCCCTATGCACCCAAGCATCCTGCTAGTCTTCCACACTGCCTTGTCACACTGCTTGGCAACCTTCAGGTCATCAGAAATTATTACCCCAGGTCCCTTCCATGTCTTGTGGTTATTAATACCTCCCCGCTCAATTGGTACATTGCCCTGGGTTTCTTTTCCACAAGTGCATGATTTTGCACTTTTTTGTATTGAAACCCAGTTGCCATTCCCTTGACCATTCTTCCAGCTTTTTCAGATTGTCCCTTATTCTTTCCACCCCCAGGTGTATCCACTCTGTTGCAGATTTTTGTGTCATCTGCAAACAGGCATACTTTCCCTTCTAGCCCTTTTGCAGTGTCACTAATAAAGACATTGAAGAGGATCAATCCTTGTACTGACCTCTGTGGCACCCCGCTGGTCACCTTGCCTTCTCCAGAGTAGACCCCATTTATCACCACCCTCTGCCTTCTATTGCTCAGCCAACTTCTTAAATGTTTTACTACTTTTGAACACACTGTTTGGTTGCCCAGCTTGCTCACCAATCTTCTACATTTATTTATTTATTTATTAATTTTTTTATTTATTTTATTTATGTCTTTGGTAACTGCATCGGTGCACTGATCCAGAGGACTGCTTTCAGTCATGACTCGGGCCACAGGGTGGCAACAACAACATAGGAATACAATAGCACATACTGGGGACAATACATGCACACCTGACGTGGTGGTGGGGAAAAGTATACATTGGATAAGCTAGATTATGAAATGACAAAAAAGTACATAGACAAAAACAAGCAATTTAAAACATATGGTGCAAATTACATACAATGACAGTGTGCAGTTACAGTTTGAGACATTAGAGATTAAAGGAGGAGGGTCAAGGGTGGACATGGATTGGCTAGAGGATAATTAGGATGAGGGGGTAAGGAAAAACAGAGGGTCAGGGGTAAGCTAGGTGGTAGAGGGTAAGGGGGTAGGAAAGGCAAGGGAGAGAGGAGAGGAGGAGCAGGTGAGGGAGAGGCAGTGGATGCTGCCTATCCATTAGAAGAGCATAGATGAATTGTAGACATGGAATGGTGCTGAAGGCCTTACTGAAATCCAGGTAGACCACATCTACCGCTCCTCCCTGATCCACTTCCCTGGTCACCCAGTTAAAGAACTCAGCTAGGATTGTCTGGCAAGACCTTCCCCCTGTGAAACTGTGTTGCCTCAGATCCTATAATGCACTGGTTACAAGATATTCCTTAATTATTTCTTTCAGTAGTGATTCCATTACTTTACCCACTACCGAAGTCAGGCTGACAGGTCTGTAATTTCCTGCCTTCTCCCTAATTCCACTTTTGTGTAGTGGGACCACATCTGCCCTCCTCCAGTCCCCAGGAACCTCCCCTGTTTCCAGTGATAGGTTGAACAAAGCTGTCAGAGGTGGAGCCAGCACCCCTTTTAGCTCCCCCAATATATTGTAAGGTGCACCCTGTCAGGTCCCATTGCCTTGTCTACTTTTAATTGTGCTAGTTCCTTAAGGGCTCTTTCTTCTGTAAAAGGACTAGTGTCCACCTCCATACCTTTAATTCCCCTGTCCCTTATCTTTGGTCCATCGCCTACTCGTCCTCCGTAAATACTGAACAGAAGTAATTGTTTAATATGTCATCATCCTTGACCATTATAATAATCTCTTTGTCAGTGATGGAGGCAACCTCCTCTCCCACCCAGGGACCACCAAGTCTGCCACCACTTTCTTGAAGGTTGCCTAGCAGGGGGAACAGATGGAGTGAGGTGGGCTTGGAGAGGGTGAGGGCAGTGAGAAAGAGGCACATCCCCCAACTGGTGAAACTACAGAACTCCTGTGCTGTCCTGTAGGAGTGGGAAAGTCCCACAGTGGCACTTCAAGTAGTCACCAGGGAGGATGAGTGGGTTCTCCATGATGGAACCCCAAGGGTGGGCAGTAGAGGACCCCAGAGGAGGAGGAGAAAGAAGCAAATCTTGTTTGGGGATGCCATTGTTAGAGGAATAGTTTTGGGAATAGACATCATGGGGGAGAGGGAGGTGAAGTGCCTTGCCAAAAGCATGGCTGGAAGGGGGGGCAGATCTTTAGGATCCCCAGGGCAGTGGCAAGAAAGGGAGAGCTGGATGTCATTGTCCACCTGGGGACAAATAACCTGACAAGGGATGGGGAGAAATAGGAACAGTGCAGAATTAGTTTAAATTAGTTTAGAGAGTTGGGGAGGGGTCTTAGGCAGGTAGCACGCTCAGTGACCTTCTCGGAGATTCTGCCTGTCTATGGCAAGAGGAAGGCTAGGGACATCCACACAGGGGAATTCAATGCATAGTTGAAAGAATGGTGTTTTTGGAGGGTTTCAGCTTAACTGGGGACTGGGGCTTGACCTGGATGGATAAGGGACTGTACATGGGAGACAGCCTGCATCCATCCAGGGGTGTACCAAGGTCCTTAGTGAAAGGTGTAAATGCTTCATTGGCAAGCATTTAAACTAGTTAAGGGGAGAGAAAAGAGGAAAATCTAACTGCCCAGCCCTCCCCACCACAGGATGAAGCACTCAGTAGGGAGAACATTAGGGTATGGAATTTGACAAGAAAACCAAAACTGATGAAGGTAGAATGGCAGAGATAGGGAACAATGGGACTAAAAACAGGAGCAGAAATGAGGGTAGCAATGGAGCCAGTAGGAGGGGAAACTGCAAAACCTGGAAGGCCATGTGCAGGAATGCTTGCAGTCTAGGAAACAAAATCCTGGACTCAGCTGCATTGATGGCAGAGGCAGACCTGGATATCGTGGCTATTACCGAAACATGGTACACAGGGAACCATAACTGGGATGTAACCATGCCAGGTTACAACATATTCAGGAAGGACAGAGTGGGAAGAAAGGGTGGAGGAGTGGCTATTTATATTCAGAAGAGAATTAAAGCAACTGAGGTCCAGGGAATGCAGGTAGAAGCTGAGGCACTGTGGGTCACCCTGAGACGACTGGGAATGGGGTGATCTACAGACCTCCAGAACAAGGGGAGGATATGGACAGGGCTCTGGTGGAAACCATCCAAAAAATAGCACCCAAAGAGGAAGTGCTGTTGGTGGGACACTTCAATTTACCAGATTTGAAATGGAGCACTCAGGCAGCAGCCAGAAGCAGGGACATCCTGATCGCCATGCACGGGGCATACCTCAGACAGTTTGTGGACAACCCCACCTGTGAGGGAGAAGTATTGGACCTGGTACTCACAAATGGGGACAGGATCAATGAAGGAATGGTAGGTGGCCGCCTAGGGTCCAGTGACCACAGGATAGTGTGGTTCAATGTAACAATGGTAGAGGAATCAAACCACATGAAAGCAAGGGTCCTAGATTTCAGATGGGCTGACTTTGCTGAAATGGAGAAATGTCTCAAGAAAGCCCTGGCAGGGGATGAGGTGGGGATATGTAGACAAACAGTAGGCTAATCTTAAGGAAGCTATAACAGATGCAACAAGCCCTTGTGTTAGGCAACTAAGCAAAGCAAAAAGAAAGAAGAAATCACTGTGGTTCACGAAGGATGTGTCCAGGTGGGTAAGGAAGAAAGGGTGGGCATTCAGGAAGTACAAGGAGACACAGAGGGGGGAAGGACAGGAAACTGTATCTAGAAAGGCAAAGGGAAGCAGGGAAGGCAGTCAGGAGCACAAAGGTGCAAATGGAAGAGAAAATAGCCCAGCAAACAAGAAAAGGGACAACACCTTTTTCAGGTACATTACTGAAAGGAAGACAACCAGGGGTGGGATTGTCAGGTTAAAAAAGGAGGAAGGGGGATGTACAGAGGAGGACCTAGAAAAAGCAACAATCCTGAACAAATATTTTTGTTCACTATTCACAAAGGAGGGGTAAGGAGAAGGACCACAGCTCAGTGAAAAAAGCACCAACAGAAAGAAAGTGGACACCAGTCCATTTACAGAGGAGAGAATCCTAAAGGCAATCAGGAACCTGAGGGTGGATAAGTCTATGGGTCCAGACAGGATACATCCCAGAATATTAAAAGAGCTTAGAGAGGTGCTGGCAGCACTACAAACAGCCCTATCCAACACACTGCTAGAGACGGGGTGGTTCCAAAGGACTGGAGAAAGGCGAATGTAGTCCCTCTCCACAAAAGTGGGAGCAGGGAAGAGGCTGGTAATTACAGGCCAGTCAGCCTGACCTCAGTGGTGGGGAAATTAATGGAGACACTACTAAAGGGAAGGATTGTGATATTTCTGGAATCTAGCAGAGCACAGGATCTGAGGCAGCATGGATTTACAGTGGGAAGGTCTTGTCAAACAAAACTGATAGATTTCTTTGACTGGGTGACCAGGGAGGTAGATCAGGGAGGGGGAGTGGATGTGGACTACCTAGATATCAGCAAGGCCTTTGACATTTTCCCACATAGGAGATTGATAAGTAAGTTGCGTAGCCTGGGAGTGGGCCCCACGGTAGTAAACTGTGTCAGAAACTGGTTGAGTGGCAGGACACAGAGGGTGGTGGTAAATGGCATTCAGTCTGAAGAAGAAAGGGGGTGAGCAGTGGGGTGCCACAGGATCGGTGCTGGGACCAGTCCTCTTTGACGTCTTTATAAGTGACATTGCAGAGGGTCTGGAAGGGAAGATATGCCTTTTTGCAGGCAGCACAAAGATCTGCAACAGGGTCGATACTCCGGGGGTTGGGGGCAGAAAATAAAAAAGGACCTCAGCATGCTTGAGGAGTGGTCAAGAGTGTGGCAACTAGGTTCAATGCAAAGAAGTGCACAATCAGCATTTCGGACATAGGAATCCAAGAGAGCGGTACATGATGGGGGGGAGGTACTGATAACCACCACTCAAGTAAGGTACCTTGAGGTAATCATATCTGATGACCGCAAGATAACTAAGCAATGTGAAAAGGCTGTGGCAAGAGTGAGTGGAATGGTGGGGTGCATAGCAAGAGGTATCACCAGCAGAAAAAGGGAAGTGGTTATGCCATTGTATGGACCCTTGGTGAGACCTCATCTGAAGTACTGTGTCCAGTTCTGGAGGCCACACATAGAATCATAGAATCATAGAATCATAGAATCTTGACAGCAGAAAAGGACCCCATCAGCCCATTTAGTCTGCCCCTTGCCCCCTTACTCATCCCTCCTCCCACTGGCCCCCTTCCCCCTGCTACTCAGCACCATATGTATGTCCTTTGCCCTCTTGAATCCCTCCACTGTTTCAGCCCCCACTACCTCCTCCTCTGGTAGTCTGTTCCAGGCCTCTACCACCATCTCCATGAAGAACTGCCCCTCACATTGCCTCTGTATCTTCCTCCCTGCAGTCATAGGCTATGCACTCTAGTTATAGCCTCCTCCTTCCTTTTAAATAAACAACCCTCCTTCACTTTGTTGATCCCCTTCACATACTTAAAAGTTTCAATCATGTCCCCTCTCTCCCTTCTAGTCTCCAACATGTACAGATCCAATTCCTTACACCTCTGCTCGTATGTCTTCCCTTGCATACCCTGCACCATCCTGGTTGCCCTTCTCTGAACTCTCTCTATCCCGTCTATGTCCATTCACAGGTATGATCTCCAGAACTGGACTCCATACTCCAGGTGCAACCTCACCATGGCTTTGTAGAGTGGCATCAGTACCTCCCTTCTTCTGCTAGTAATGCCCCATCTGATGTATGTCAACATTCCATTGTCCTTCCCCACTGCCCTGCTACATTGGTCACTACTTTAAGGTTGATTGATACTATAATCCCCAGATTCCTCTCCTGCTCCATTACTTTAATGACCTCCCCTCCTAGGGTGTGTCCTGCTTGTGGGTTTCTACACCCCAAGTGCATCACAGCACACTTTTTGGCTTTGAATTTCAGTTGCCAAGTCTCTGACCATCCCTCAAGAATCTTCAGGTCCTGTTTCATGTCCTCCACCCCCCTTGGGTGTCCACCCTATTGCAGATTTTCGTATCATCAGCAAATAGGCACACCCACCCCCTTAGCTCCTCACTGATATAAATATTAAAAAGGAGGGGTCCCAGTACTGACCCCTGGGGTGCCCCACTCATCACCCCCCCATCCTGGAGTACACCCCATTTACGACCACTCTCTGGCTTCTGCCCGACAACCAGTTCTCCACCCACCTGGTTATTTTCCCACCCACCCGTATGCTTTCCATCTTACTTACCAACTTTCTGTGAGGGACAGTGTCGAAGGCCTTTCTGAAGTCCAGATAGGCTACGACCACCACCCCTCCCTGGTCAACCACCTGTGTCACTCAATTGAAAAACTCAGTCAGGTTCATCTGGCATGACTTCCCTTTTGTGAAGCCATGCTGCCTGTCATCCTGCAATCCACTATCCTCCAGGTAGTTCATCACCGTCTCCTTTATTAATGCCTCCATGACCTTTCCCATCACTGAGGTGAGGCTGACCAGGCGATAGTTCTCTGTCACCTCCCTGCTACCCCCCTCATGCAATGGCACCACATCCACACTTTTCCAGTACCCCCGGCACCCTCCCCTAGTCCATAAGACAAGTTGAATAGCCTCATCAGCTGGGCAGCCAGCTCCTCCCTCAGTTCCCAGATCATCCTCAAGTGCAAACCATCTGGCCCCAATTGCCTTGTCCACCTTCAACCTGCCTAGTTCCTCCCTAACTCTTTCTATGCTGAATGGGCTCAGGTCCACCCTTTTGTTCTCACTGCCCCTTTCCCTCTTCCTCCTCCGTAAATACCAAGCAAAAGTACTTATTAAGTTCCTCTGTTTTTCCCAGTCCCTTCCAGTGGTATCCCCCTCCCTCCCCCTCAGCATTGCAATCCCTGCCTTGCCTTTCTTCTTTCCCCTCACATATCTAAAAATATTTTTGTCTCCCCTTTTGGTCTGCTTAGCTATTTTCTCCTCAGTATCTGCTTTGACCCTCCTTATCTTCTGCCCTGCAAGTCTCCTCATCTCCCTATAAGCCTCCCTGTCCTCCTCCCTTTGTGTCATCTTATATTTTCTGAAAGCCTTTCTCCTGCCCCGACCACTCTCACCACCTCCCTTGTAAACCAAAGTGGTCTCCTCTTTTTTCTGTTCTTCCTTACCTTCTTCATGCACATTTCTGTGGCTTTCAGCACCACTCATTGAATAGTTTCCCATAACTCCTCCACATCTCCAATATTTTCCATTCCCTCCATTTCTTCCCTCACTATTCTTCTCATCCTGTTAAAGTTTGTGCTCCTGAAGTCCGTAACTGTTGTGCTTGTCCAGTTGACCTCCCTCCCTGACCTTACCCTGATCCTTACTGTCCTGTGATCACTGTTGCCCAGTCCGTCTCCCACCTCTACCTCCTCCACACTTTCCCCATTTGTCAGGACCTCATCCAGCAGGTTGCTTCCTTTTGTAGGTTTCCTAACAAGCTGCTGTAAGAATACACCCTGCAGCACCTCTAGTATCCCACTGCTCCTAGCCGACACTACATCCAGGATGTCCCAGTCTGCATTCAGAAGGTTTAGGTCCCACCACCAGGAGCAGTTCACCTTTGTGGGCCCTCCGCATGACTGCCTGTATCAGCTGCCTATCCCCGTCTTCCCCCTGCATAGGAGGTCTGTATACCAACCCCAGCTGCAATGATTCCCCAGTCCTTCTGTCCAGTGTTACCCACAGGAGCTCGGTATCCCCATCATCCTCCTGCCCCTCAGTTACTCTTATGTTGTCCTTGATGTATAAAGTGACTCCCCCTTCTTTCCTACCCTGTCCCTTCTAAACAGTCTGTAGCCTGGGATAGTCATCTCCCAGGTATGATGTTCTGTCCACAAAGTCTCACTTATTATTACTATGTCCAGTTCTTCATACCCCATGATGGCCTCCAAGTCCACCACTTTGTTCCCCAAGCTCCTAGAATTAGCTGCTAATCCCTACCAAATTCCTCCACCCCCTTCTCCCCTTCCCTTCCCGGAAGGACAAAGACAGAGTGGAGGTGGTCCAGAGAAGGGAAACAAAAATAGTGCAGGGACTGCATCAAAAGTCATATGAGGAAAAGCTAAAGGATCTAAATATGTATTCCCTGGAGGAAAGGAGAGAGAGGGGAGAAATGATAGAAACGTTCAAGTACCTCAGGGGTATAAACAAGGTACACGAGGGAAGTATTTTTTTGAAAAGATGCTCAAGAACAAGACAGCATAATATGAGGTAAGAGGGGGATAGGCTCAGGAGCAACATGAGGAAGCACTTTTTCACTGAAAGAGTAGTGGATGCTGGGAACACCCTCCCTGAGGAGGTTGTGGGGGAACACTGTGGGGGAATTCAAGAATGCATGGGATAGACCAAAGGATGCCCTAGCAATAGGGAAGAGAGCATAAACCACAGATCTACTAGGGACTGAGGTATTATCTTAGGAAGGGAAATGTGCAGACCAGGTGGGCAAAGTGGTCCATATCTGCCATTAAAATCTATGTATCTACTGTATGTAGGATGTTATAAACTTCACAGCCATTCTCAAAGGTAACATAGTTCTCAGCAGTGCCCTGTGAAAGATTTCTTATTAAAACATTAACAACAACCAAGAAATAGGGACCATAATGCACTGTGTCAGTACCTGTGACATGGCAAATAATATAAGGAGAACATCATGTTACTGCTATTGTAACAAGCAAACTACTGCTCACTGTATTGCACTGTATACACACTGTTATTCTTGTATCAGTCCCCATCCCCCTTCCCCCAGGACATATATGTAAATGATTTAAACTAAAGTTCAGTATATCTTTCCTGGTGAAATGCTTTAATAAATAAATGAGAAAGGTACAGCTTATACACCAGAACATGTTCATAGATGATGAATAGACAGGGTAGCAGATAATAGAGGGACTAGAAAGAACAGTACAGGAGGTCAAGTTGGTGGATTAAGAGCCAACCTTCCCCCCACTAGCAATGGACTGGAAACCCTGCCAAACTTGTCCGTGGTTTTGCTTCTGTTGGGGCTTAGGGGCTGGTGTTGCAGTTGCATGCTTAGGGCCCCTTCTGCCCCTATATAAAAACATAGAAACATAGAAGGTGACGGCAGATAAGGACTGTGTGATCCACCTAGTCTGCCCTTTTTCCCTACCAAATGCAAAACTGCAGACCCTAGTTGATCTGCGGCTTACCCTCTCTTTCCTATTGGGAGAGCACTTACCTCTATAGTAACCTCTCTGGGGTGGATATTCAGAAGGAGAATAGGCTTTTGGGTAATAAACATTACACCTGCCTCCCCTTCCGTAAGGCTTGTAGAAAGAGGCCTTTTCTTTCTCGGTATTGTTCCTATAAGTAGTTTTGTAGTCATCCACCTTTTTCATATATGCCTCTGTTTTGACACCAAACAGGGAGCCACCTTCAAAGGAGAAGTCTATAGCTTTGGTTTGTGTGTCCTACGATAGCATAGTAACCCTAAGCCAGGCAAACCTTAAGAATATTATATGGTCCAGAAATCTTAAAGCAGTAGTAGAGTAGTGTCCACTGCCATGCAAAACTGGTAGTTGGTGGCATCCATTGCTGATCTATATAGCTGTGTCAGTCAAGTCCTGTGTCAAGTCACGACTTGCTTTCTCGCTCAATCTCCGTATAGAGTTACAAAGTGCCTTCTGGTACTGATCTGTGTACTCCAGGTAAGCTGTTTGCCTAAGGAACAAGGAAGCTGATGTATATCCTTTTTTGGCCATGGATGATATCCCGCTTTCTGGAATTCTTCTCAGGAGGCTGAGCAGAGAAGAGCACTTTAGCCTTCTCACATGCAGCAGCTTGAACCACTACCTCATGATCAGGGTGGAAGTACAGGTACTCAGCCTCCTGTCTGTCCACCTGATACTTTTTCCTAATTTTCTTGTCAATGCCAGCAGCTGAGGTAGGTGTAGACATAATCTTGTAAGTGACTTTCTCTAAGGATCTGTGGATGGGAAGCAGCAACTTTCTTGTGAGAGCCATACCCATCATATCCATGAACTGATCATTCTCTTCATTCTCCTCAGCTTCATGGTAAGGGATATTGAGGGTGTTTACCCTTTGACATACAAAGGAATAATGGGCTGTGTTATACTCAGAAGGCTTGGGAAGAGAGCTAAATTCCTGCTCAGGGGAAACCATCTGGTTTCAGAAGTTCCCATTCCTCCTCATCTTCATAATACATTCCTTCCTCCTCTGCAGACATTTGGTATAGAACTGGAGCTTGGAGGCGGGGGGAAGGGGAGCAGGTATATTCATAAAATTTCCCATAGCCTGGAAGGCCTGGAAAAATTGCCATGTCCTTGTCATGTCCTCTGCTGAGCACATTTGTCTTGAGTCAACTGTCTAATCCTGTCCCTTCTCAGGAGGTGTGTCAGATGTTTTCTCTTTTTGTTTTTTCTTTGCAGACCCTGTAGGGTAGGGTAGGGTACGGTAGTTCAGGTAATTTACTACCCTACTCGACATAACAGTGTACTTTTCAGGTCGGATAGTTTTGACATGGGTAATGGGTAATTTTTTTTTAAACAGGCATTACAGGCAGCCTGTGAGGTTCTGGAACTCTTGTGAGGTTTTAAACAGGCATGAAAGGGCAGCCTGTGGGGTCCTCACAGCAGAAAGGAGCACATGACCCCAAGCTGACAATCTGATTGGTCAGTGCTGGTGTCTGTGCTTTGGGTCTGCTATGAGTGCACACATAGCGGAGTGTGGAAGAAGAGGAGGAATCGGCACTCACTCTGCATTAATCATAGCAAAATAAAAAAAAATTAACATAAAACAAAAAGTACACGAAGGAGCAAGGGGTTTGATACTGAAGGGGGAATGGGAGGATCATACAGTGCAGTGCTCGGGAGAGAAGGAGAAAAGGGAGGGAACAAATGGCACTCATCGCTGGCAGGAGCTGCTTTCTCTGCAGTATAGTGAAAGCCATTTATGCTGCATTACACACTATCTGTTCACTGAGCGGGAATATAATGTTATGAATTGTGCTTGGTGCCACTTGTTGTATATGTTGATTTGTTTTGGCCTTACTCGTTCCCATCTTTGTTTATGAGCTGATAGCTGGAAGGCCCTAAAGATGGGAAGAGCGCTGGAGAAGGAGGAGGGGAGGGTGGAGGAAACTTTGAACGTTAAGCAAGGGGGGCAGGGCATTTAAGCATTTTGTAGAGGGAAATCCCGCCCACTGAACTATGGGCAGGCCCTTCAGTTAGGTGCACTGAGCCCTGTCTGTGACATAACTACTCTGTGTCTCTCTGCAGTACAGTAAAAGCCATTTAGGCCATATTACACTGTCTACTGGGTGCCCCAACCCTGTCTGTATGTTGCATTAGCTACACCGTGTGTGTACGTGTGTGTGTGTGTGTGTGCACACGCGTGCAGCATTGTGCAAACCATTTTAGCCAATATTACACACTGTCTGTTGTTAGATGCCCCAAGCCCTCTCTATGACATAGCTACTCTGCGTCTCTCTCTGCAGTGTAGTGAAAGCCATTTAGGCTGTATTACACACTGTCTGTTAGGTACCCTAAGCCCTGTCTGTGACATAGCTACTCTGTGTCTCTCTGCAGTATAGTGAAAGCCATTTAGGCTGTATTACACTGTCTGATAGGTGTCCTGAGCCCAGTCTGTGACATAGCTTTTCTGTGTTTCTTTTGCAGTATTGTGAAAGCAGTTTAGGTGGTATTACACTGTCTATTAATCTGTTAGGTGCACCAAGCCCTGTCCTAGCTACACTGTGTGTGACATCTCTCTGCAACCCAGTGAAAGCCATTTAGGCTGTATTACACTGTCTGATAGGTGCCCTGAGCCATGTCTGTGTGACATTAGCTACAATGTGTGTGTGTGTGTGTCTCTCTCTGCTGCATAGTGAAACCCATTTAACCTGTACTACACAGAGTCTGCTAAGCAGCATCAGCCCTGTCTATGACATAGCTACTCTGTGTCTCTATACAGTATAGCAAAGGCCATTTAGGCTGTATTACTCTGTTTGTTAGCCTGTTAGGTGCCCCAAGCCCTGTCAAAGCTACACTGTGTGTGACATCTCTCTCTGCAGCATAGCGAATGCCATGGCTGTGTCTACTATGTCTCATATTTCCTAGTCTAAGTCTACCAAAATGAAGCAAAGTCCTGCTGCACATGCAACTGAAAATGATGTGGACAATATGAATCCTAGCACTAATGAAGAACATAGCGACAATAATAATATCATCACCAGGACTAGCACTAAATGTCCTCCTTAACCAAAAAGGCATGTTTGCAGTGAAATGATTGTAGAGTTTCAGAAAGAACTGAATGGAGTTGCTCATAGAGGTACTGAACATTTTGCCACACATGCCAGGATACTTCCAGCTGCTGAAGCAGCATGCAAGGATGAGGAGACAACCTCCTGTAATATAAGCTCAGATGCTGAGGCAATGAATGCAAATAAAGATGGTGGTGATGGTGGGGAATGGGATAGCCCAGGCTATGTCCCACCTAATGATGGCGGCACTTCCAAAATTTCTGAATCTTGTGGTGAAGAGATCTATAGTTTCAATGAGGGAGTAGGAGAGGATGCTGCTGTAAGGCACAGCAGACAAGTGCAGAAAAAAATCATATGCTAAATGTAAGAATAAGAAGATGAACATGAAAGAGAACAATTTGTGTCAACAAGGAAATGGCAGTGTAGGGTTTCCTCCAGGTCCCTTGACTGTACAAGAAATAATGCCAGGCACAGTAGTAAAAAGTACAAAAAGTAAATCTTTAGTGTGGAAATTATGTTATATTGACCCTGCAGACAACTCTTGAGCTGTATGCAGTCTGCAAAAAGAGCAGCCGCTGTGGTGGCAAAGTGGGACATTTTGGAATATCGGTAATGATATGACATGCAAAGGCAAAACACCCAGCTGAGTGGGTCAGGACAAGGGACAGTGTTGTTGATATGGGCCATAGTGGAGGTGATGGTGGTGGTGATCATAGTGACAATGAACTGAAAACAGGAACTGACACTAAATCACTTGCTGTGTCCTTATAGTCTTCCCAGACAAACATACTGTACATTGTTTTCTTCGGACACCATCAA
Organism: Neoceratodus forsteri; assembly: GCA_016271365.2. Taxonomy (NCBI): domain Eukaryota; kingdom Metazoa; phylum Chordata; order Ceratodontiformes; family Ceratodontidae; genus Neoceratodus; species Neoceratodus forsteri. The sequence goes on from CM057459.1 coordinate 65,185,684, forward strand.
GTACTGCAAAATCCCAGAGTAGTACTCCATATGAAAAACACATGAAAAATATAATCCCCCCCAAAAAAATTAAAATATCTCATCATTCTCATCAACTAACATTAAAAGAAAGAGTTGCAAGGACATCAAAATTTACCCAAAAGTATCCAACATGCCAGCTGTTAAATAGAGCCATTGCAGAGCTGTTGGCTGATTGTCAACTCCCTTTTGCTTTTAAATACTGCATCCCAGTGCAGCATCCTTTTGCATTCTGCAGTTTGGTATTGTCTTGTATAATGCATGAGTTATAGTTTATCTATATTTTCCATGTAAAGCCTTTTTTGAAAATACACATATGCTCCATTAGCACATACATCATAAGTGCCCAACTTGCAGAGGAACAGTTTTTTGGTTTGTTTTCCACCTACGGGCATAGCCACAACATGTCCTTCGAAGGACACCTAATTTAGTATTCCCGATGGGAGCTACACAGATAAATGACCCATTGAAGTCACTTCTTACAGAAGGAAGGCGTGAGGTGCAGGGAGCAATCAGAAGAGAGGAGCGAGCTGACAGAAGTCAACCAGAGCTGGAACTGGAACTATACCTATACCTGTCCCTAAAGGGGTAGCAGTGGAATTAAGTGGGGACATGAGTTTTGGAATGCTGGAAATGCTAGAGGGACAAAGTGGTGGAGCTGTCAGCGGGGAGTGAGAACAAGATAACAAAAAGTAGAGGAAAGCGGAGAAGGGGGGGGAAGCTGGAGAAGCTTGAGAAGGCTGCAACCTGTAGTTAATGATTGGAGACAGAACAGTAAAGAAAAGAGGTTAAGTAGCTCAGTTGTTAGAAATTACATGAAAAGTATAAGAGGAAAGCCAAAACTATATGGTCTACTCACTCCATATTGTGCTAAGGTATTGGATGGTTAGGATTTTTAAATCATAGTAGACTATACTGTAGTAATTTGGACAGGAGGAGTAAGCTTTAGGTGGCAGCAGGCTTATCCAAATGGGTTGAGGGAAATAGAAGAAAACTAGTTAAGTTACCGAAGAGTGTCACAAATAAGATAGATAAATGCAGGATAGTCAAAATGAAATTTATTTTATTTTATAAATAGAGTTTGTGGTGTTATAGATTGTAAAAGATTAACTATAACTTATAATAGTCACCTGGCTAGTCACGTGAAAGAACCCGGGAACAAATACTGCTCATGCCTGGCATTCTGATGAGCTGAATAGCCAGTTTGTGCTAACAAGAAAGCAGCGTGGAGCAAAACTTTAACTCAGGATAAAACCTTCAGCCTGGAATATCGTTTTGGTTTTAAAAGCTGTAAAGAAATACTTTTGCTGTACAGAAAAGGCAAAGGAGGAATTATCAAATTTATTTGATTTTATTTTAAATAGAAAGCTAAAACAATAACTATAACTAGTGTCCTTTCTTGTAGATACAAATCATCAAAAAAGAAAGGAAGCCGATACAAAAGAGCAAACGTTGGCAACCTAGAGACCCTTACTGCAAGGGCTGGAGATAATGTGAGGAATTTAGATTTTACTAGTTTTAAAAACATTTTGTAACAGGTTTATTTGTAAATTGTATTTATTTGAATACTGGTTTATAAAGGTTGCGGTTTGTAAAACCTTCAAGAAATAGTTAAAGGTTAGATTTGTATTTGGGTTTTACTTATATTAGTGTTAATATGGAATATAAAATTTCCCAGTTTTTACTCTGATAAAAATGTATGCTCCTAGATTATCAAGAAATTTAACCTTGCTAGAAGTGCTTTTTGTGAAGGAAACTGGTCCAGTGGAAAGGAAAAGCCTTGTGCAAACAACTGGAGGATTAAGTCGGAAGGGAGAATAGATTATTCAATACTAAACATAGTGGGCTTTTAAGGTACAGTTATTGTATTGAAACAACCCGGATTATTGATAAAGGTGCAGGAACAGACCTTCCAGGAAAAATAACGGCTGCTAAGCAACTGGGACTAACAGAATACTGGCAATTATTACATAAGACAAAAAGATCATCTGAATAATTATGGACTATACCAACATAAAGGGATGATATGCTTGGTTTTGGATTCTGATACTTTGTGGTTAAAGGGTTATTTATTGATTTAAGTGTGTATATACTGAAATTTTTGTGTGTTTTTCCTTAGTGTAAGAATGAATACAAGGCAGACGAAAAAGAGGGCTAATGCCACTATTATTAGCTATAACAATAAAAAAGGTAAAGATCAGAAAGCTAAAGAGAATAACAAAGATGGAAAGGCTTTAAAATCAGAAAAAAAAGATTACAAGTTATATATTAGCATCAGGAACCCAAATAAGTTTAGTAGGAAAGAAGGCCGGCTTGAGAATCCAAAGTACCTCTCTCCCTCCGCTAAGCTCATCTCCAATTAAATCAACCACAGAAATAATTCAGGACATGGGGGAAGAGCACCCATTTATGAAAACTATCAGGGATCTAGAAAAAGATAATCAAGAAGCAGAAAGAGCATTAGAGAAGGAGAAAAATGATGGAAAAAGCTGATCATGTGCAAGTAAGAATACAAGTGACCAAGGAAATGGGGGAGAGTGGGAAAATGGAATAAGGAATGATGAAACAACATAGATGATGACAAATTCTATAAAGAAACTAAATGGAAATAACCAAAAAAATATTGATCTGGGAACTGAAAAACCAATAGAACCAGAGGAAAAAATGTGCAGAGATAGATCTCACCAATGCCCAAGTGCATCCTTCTTGGGGATTTTGAAGCCTTTTTGACCCCATATATCAATCAATCAAAATCTTTATTTATCCAGTCGGACACCATTGAGCAAGCTCATTTGCAAGGTGGACCTACATTACGTAAGGTCAAATAACTATACAAATTATATACAATTAATATAACCGAAAATGAAAGTATACAACAGTGCAGGAGAACCTGCATCACATATCTATCACATAATGAATAATACTGAATTCAGGCAATATATACATGAGTAGTATGCATGAAGAGGAAAAGGCATGTTTTAGACAAAAGTAGAAGAGGCTGGGGAGTGCTGCAGAAGAAAGGTAATACATTGGCAGTTTCCAAAACATATATATTACGACAAAGGCAGGTGGTGTAAGGAGGTGGCTGATGAGGGGAAGGGGTTTGAGGTTAGGATAATGCAACTGGGGGGGTTTAGGTTGACAGGCTGGGGGATAAGCAGCTGTGCATGTGTTTAAGGGAGGTCTGAGGATGTTAGGTTGGTAAGAGAAGCAGGAGCAAGTTGCTTGAAGTGAAGAGTGGAATAGGGGGTATGAGAGGAGTAGGCATGAGTGAACTATGGTCATTTGAAGCAATTACAGGCTTATGTGATATATTTTGTGTACAAAGTCTTGAATACAGCAAAACTGACAGAAGACTTTAATTTCAGAGATTTCTGAAACTCATTCCATAATGATGGCAGTACAAAACCTATGGTGGTTCTCCCCAAGTGCGTTGCAGTCCTGGGCACTATTAGAGAGAGCAGGGAACAACCTCTTAGAGCATAAGTTCCAGGCACACTGGGAGGCAGACAATCAGCAATATACTGCGGAAATTTGCCAATAATAGCACTGTATATCCAATAGGCCATATTCCTGTTCCATCTATACTGTAAGGAAGTCCATCCCACAGCTGCATATAAAAGGCAGTGGTGGATAGAGAAGGGGAGACCAGTAATGAAGCGCAGGGCTCTGTGATATAGTATGTCCAGTTTACTAAGGCAAGAGGAAGCACATTGACTGTAGATAAAGTCAGTATAGTCAATTAAGGAGAGGAATGTGGACTGGGCAAGCTGCTTCTTAGCCTCTGTAGTTAGTAGGCGGTCAATCCTGAAAAAAAGACCAAGTCTCTACCTCAGTTTCTTTAACAGATCCTCCAGATGATCCACAAAGGAACGTTTGTGATCAAGCCAGACCCCCAGATATTTGAATTTCAGTACAAATTCCAAATTTTCCCCTAAAAGAGTGGAGATGGGAGGGATGTTACCAACAACAGCAGGGTATGACACATTATTAATAGAAGAAAAAAGCATCACTTTCCTTTTTTTTGCCATTAAGCAATAGCTTTTTTTCTACTAGCTGGTGTTGCAGTAAGTTGAAGTCAACCTGTAGGTCTCTGCAGGCAGTTTCAGGCATTGTGCGGCTCAGGTAAATCACTGTGTCATCTGCGAACAGATGGATTTTTGCCTCTTTGGTGGTAGTGTCTATATTGTTTATGTAGATAGTAAATAGAAGTGACCCCAGAATGGAGCCCTGTGGGACACCTCATTTTAACGGATTGGAAATAGAAAGCTCACCTTCAACCTTGACCTGCTGGTGTCTGTTCATGAGGTAGTCATCAAACCAATGCAGGGAGGTAGGGTCAAGGCCAGTTTCTTTTAGTGAGGATAGGAGTAGTCTGTGATCGACAGTGTCGAATGCCTTGCTTAGGTCTAAAAAAACGGCACAGACAAATTTTTTGTTCTCTAGATCACGTTGCCAGTCATTTATCACCTTGGCCAGGGCCATGACCGTACTATGTTTAGATCTGAAGCCAGACTGCATGGGGTTTAGCAGATTTGTATTATTTGTGAAAGATCTCAATTGGGCATTCACAATCTTTTCCAATAGTTTTGATAAAATGGGGAGGAGGGAGATCGGTCTATAATTATTTAGATCAGAGGGGTCCCCAGATTTGAATAATGGAATAACATGTGCAGTTTTCCACATGTGAGGGATGGTCCCTTATGAAAGAGATAGATTTAAAAGATGAGTAATAGGTACAGCCAAGACATGGTAGGCTATCTTTAGGTAGTACGGATCAAAGGTGTCAGCGCCTGCACTTTTTCTGGAATCCAGTGGGAGTAGAAGATCTTCAACCTCTTTTAGGGAGGCAGGGGAGAAGGAAAAGACTGCTTTAGTGGAATTAGATACCGGAGGTTGCATAGTAGGCTGATAATGCAGGCTACATGCAGGCAAATTATCAAATGCTAGACCGGCAGTGGCAAAATGATCGTAGAAGGTTTTTAATATCTCTTTTTTGTTGTTGATAGTTACATTGCCCAAGATAATTTTTGTGGGGAGCTTGTTACCTGTAGTATGACCAGATAATTCTTTTATCATGGACCAAAACTTGGTAGGGCAATTAGAGGCAGAGCCGAGTTCAGCACAATAGAAATTGGCTTTGGCCTCTCTGATCAGCTTAGTGCAGGAGTTTCTGGTTGATCTGAAGAGACACCAGTCTTCTGTTTATTGGATTTGTGAGTTATTTTCCAGAGCTTGTCCCTTTTTAATAGTGCTGTCTTGAGCTCAGCAGTGAACCAACGGCACTTCCTGGCCTTGACGCAAGTTTTGACCAGGGGTGCATGGGTGTTGAGGGCACTGGATACAATTTCATGGAAAATGGCATACGCTGATTCTACTGATTTGGCTAAATAGAAGCCCTGCCAAAGTAGGGAGGCTTTCAGTTCACTGATATATGCAAGCGGGTCGAAGTTCAATTTTTATCTTTTGGTGGAGAACCTGGCTGAAGATGGTAGTTTAGGGGCTGCCCTTATGGCAGTGATAATACAATGGTCACTAATATCTGCTGAGAAAATCCCAGCATGGGAGAAGGAATGAGGTTTACTTACTAGAAGAATGTCTAGTAACATGCTTTTTATAGGGGTTTTCTTATTGATGCGTGTTGGCTCACTAATAAGTAAGGTAAGCCCATGGGAGTTGCAGAAGGATTTGAGTGGAAGTGAGGCATCGGACAGTCAGTCATAGTTAAGGTCCCCTATTATAATAGTTTCAAGGTGTCAGTTACCATAATAGATGAAAGGTGGGACAGGAGCTGCGACCTTGAGGATGGGGGTCTGTAGCATCCTATTACATGGAGAGCAAATGATGGAGCTATTTCAATTTTAATAGACAGACATTCAAAACCATTGGCGATTGGGGTGGAATCGATGGTAGTGACCGTGAACTTATCCTTAACATAAATGGCTATGCCACCACCTCTAGTATGTCTATCAGCTCTGAATAACAGGTAGTTGGGAATGTTGACCTCTTTGTCTGGCCTGGATGGACAAAGCCAGAATTCCGAGATCACAAGTACATCAGGTTCTGTGTGGCTAATCCAAGCCTGTATTAAGATGAATTTTTTTAAGAGGCTACACGCATTAACATGCATGAAGCTGATACCTTTAAGCATTGTGATTTCTGAAGGTGAGGAAATTGCTTTGGTTGGACCAGGGTTAAGTTTAACATTGCCTGAGCATAGCAATAGGAGGAGCACAACTTTTCTTAACACTACAAATGGTAGTTTTGAAGTTCTGATCGTTCTTTGGCTGGATACGGCATTGGTGTATGAATGCAGAGACATGTTTTTCATACTGTACTGTGCTAATGATGCATATACTAGGACCCTCACCATATAACACCAAGAGTTGCAAGTACTGATCAAGAAAGGTAACGTTCCTTTCGTAGGTAATAAGGTACTGGTGATGTTCTGAAGGAAAAATTCAAGTGAGTGTAAGCACGAGAGCTTAGGGGTACAGCACAAATTATATAAAGATTTAATAAATAAACATTCTTGTGGTAGAGGATATGCCACCTCCTGGGGGTAATGCCCACTGGGCATGTACCCAATTAAGGGTAGGGTGCATAAGAAAGTGTAAAGATAAAGCCAGCACTCAAAAGCCATACTTAAAGTATAAGCGGTCGGAGGAAGAACAGTTATGGTATTCCAAGGCAATACTGCAACAGAGAGGAGTCAGTAGGACTAGAAGGTAGAGAGGGAGCTGCATGATCATGTAATAGAATCTGATATTTACCAGAAGCAGGACTTAGGCAGCAAACACAGTAGACTGCAGGTTCTAGGACTGCCCACAGTTATGTGCCACACCCCTTTATCACCAGAGGCCAGTCAGATAAGGTATAGGATGGAGCAAAGGAGTATTTAATAGATGGAGGAGGTGCAGGATGGGAGGGTGGGTGACAAATTTCAGCTTAAAGAAGCACAGCTAACAAACACCAGGTAAATGCAAGCAGCTCCCTCTGAATAGCAATGAAATGTAATTGTTCAAAAGTTCAAAAGTGCACACAGGGCTCCTCCATGTCTGTACTTGAGATGCAAATTCTGGTGGCGCACTGTCCTAGGTTGGGCTGGGGAGGGCTGCAGAAGCAGACCCTCAAACCCTGGAAGGGAAAGGAGACAGAGGGTTTAGCCTTTTAAATAGGGAAGGAAAATCAAAGATTAGACAGAAACAAAGAGAGAGAGAGAGAGTGTGTAGGGGGCTTGAATGGGGGAGGAGCTGCACTATGGAGCAAAATCTGAGGGGGGGAGTTCAAGTGGCAGGGAGATCACATTTGGAACAAGGTAGGGAAAGTGCAACCATACAATTAAACAATTTCAGAAAAATTAATTTGCAGGATTTAGCTTAAAAATCAGATTACAATGCAGTCCAGAAAATTTCAGCTTGAAGAAGCACAGCTAACAAACACCAGGTAAAATGCAAGCAGCTTCCTCTGAATAGCAGTGAAATTTAATTGTTCAAAAGTTCAAAAGTGCACTCAGGGCTCCTCCGTGTCCATACCTGCGAGGCAAATTCCAGCAGCACGCTGTCCTAGGTTGGGCTGGGGAGGGCTGCAGAAGCAGGACCTCAAACCCTGCGAGGCAAATTCTGGTGGTGCCGGAATGTTGAGACCTAGGTTGGATTCCCCTACACAATTCCCACCTGCTATCCCTCATATTCTAGAGAATACTTCTGATGGAGAAAAGATGAGTAAAGATAATGAAGAGGAAGAGGATGGGAAAAGAACAAAGTTTATATAGCAGAAGCTCAAATAAAGGCTCTTTTAAAAGAAATAAGAGATAGAATTGTGTAAAATAATGAGCTACTAATAAACTTCACAGTTCTCTTTAGTATGCATTTGAATAAGGAGGGGGTGAATTTACTAACAATAGTGGCAAAGGAAAGTGAAATGATAGACAAAAATTGGATAAAGGGCTGAAAAAAGAAATAAGAACCAAAACAGTATTTAAAAAAATACAGAAAGGATTGGTACAAGATAGGTGAAAGAGACAGAAAAATCAGTACAGAAGTTACATATAAATAAAGGAAAAGACAATATGAATAAAGAGAAAAGTAACTCCAAAATGGGGGGAACCATAAAAAGAGTAAAGGAATAAAAATAAGGAAAATGGGAAATATGGACGACATGTAGGGAAGATTTTAGAAATAGAAGAAGAAGGATATATTAGAAAGTACAAAATAGTGGAAGAGATGCCAGCAAAAGGGAATCAGAGAAATGTGAATTTCAATAAGGAACAAGGTAATAAATGAAAAATAACAACGTGTGGTAAACCTAAGGAAGGTAGAGGCAAGGAGAATTTAATAGAGAAAAGGGAAATGTTACCAACTGTATTCCTTAAAGGAATCCCAGAAGGGGAAAATGAAAACCATATGAGTCTGACTCTCAAATTAGCTGTACATAACATCTGTAAAGGAATCATGGGGAATAAATTTGCATGGAACTATATTGGTTCCACTTACAGATATCAAGGAGGTGAAGAAAAATGGTGAATTTGCCTGGTCATTAAAAGCAGAATTACTAGAAAAAAATTATATGAGGCAAGAGAAAAATTGCTGGATTTGGAAATTATTGCAGAAAGAACTACTCTTGTAGGTAATAATAATAAGCATATGGCCAATCTAGAAATAGAAATAAGCCAAACAAAAATGAAAGAAAATAATCAGAACAAATCTACCAACGGAAGAGGACAAATCCAACAGAGAATCTCAAACTATAAGAAACCTACAAAAAAAGAGCATTCCCTGTTGGGTGAGGCTGGACTGCTAGAAAATGAAAATAGAAAAGTCATCAGAGGCAGACTGCAAAGGGGTCCAAGAATAAATAATAGTGTTATCTTGGAAAATTCTGAAGTGAATGTGCAATCTTTTGAAAAGGATAGAAGTGTGATGGTAAAGAGTATATACAGCAATTTGGAAAGTAATCAGTACTATGTTTTGAGTGATGTAGAGGAGGAGTGCTGACTGGTGGAAAAAAGGAAAGGTAGGCAAGATCCGAACATCAGCCTACTAAGCTGGAATATAGCTGGGGTTGTCAGGAAGTTAAAAGACACTGGATATATAAATCTTATGACAGATGTACATATAATTATGTTACAGGGAACTTGTCCATGCTCAAAGGAAGATTATTATCTAGAGGGCTATCAAAGCTGGCATGTTCCTGCAAGGAAAACTTATAGATATGGGAGAGTCACTGGTGGAATATGTACATTCCTAAAAATATGCCCAGAATGAAGTGCTAAATGCATTTGGAATGATAATGTTAACTATATTCTTGCTATAGAATTGTCATTTGAAAATAGGGTAAAATGTATATTAATGAATATATATTTTCTTCTGATACATCTGGTGCCCCCATTACAGGATGCATTAATAAATTTAAAGATATAGTAGAGCATCTACAAACTCAATATCCTGGAATAATGTTTTTAATTGGAGGAGATTGTAATGCCAGAGTGGGAAATAAACTTAAAGATGCTGGTAGAGAATGGAATCTGGATGATGCACTACAAATACCTATAATAACTTCTATGGATAAAAAATTGAATAAGCAGGGAGAAAAACTGCTAGACATTTTAAACAGTTTGAACCTGTGCATCCTGAATGGGTGTTGCCAGGGGGATAGAATGGGAAGTAGTGCATACAGATGTGTCTGCCACAATGAAGCACAGTAACTTGCAGTAATGACATGTCACAAAATCCTGCATGACAAAAGGGCTTAATTGCCATTGACTTACAATGGCCCCTGCAGTAAATTGTAGTATTCTGTGATATTCTGCAGCATTTCTGCACTTCATCCTGGCTTGCCACATCTGTATGTGCATAGGAATGGGATTAGTGTACTAGATTATATTATTGTAGATATTTACTGATATGATCAAGTACTGAGTCTGGAAATAATAAATAATTGGGATAGTGATCACCGTCCTGTAAAGGTGAAATTAAAAGTCACTATAGACGTATACAAGGACAATATAATTCGATGACAAATAGCAGAGAACAAAATGCTGATACAAAAGAATAACACGATTAAGTGAGGAACCATAGATCTGGAACAAATAAAAAACATACTAGATATACAAAATATCAAGGCAGCCAGAATAAAAAGTATGGAGGCTTTGACTGTAAATTTGGAAAGGAAGAATACAAGTAATCAAACTAAGGAATGCTTTGAAAGCTACCAACAGATCAAACAACTAGTGGTAAAAGAATTAGAAAACAGTTAGTAAAGGAAAGAAGGAACTATACATTTAAAGTGAAAAGGCTTGATCAAGAATGTCTAAATAAATGGAAGTTGATCCAAAAAATAGGAAAATGGGTAACAAAATATAATACCTATGAAGATCATGTTAGATTTAAAAACTTAAAGGAATATAGGACCCTTATCGCCACAAAAAAAGGAAATTTAATCAAAACCTGTGGGGTAAACTACAAACAGCAATACAGGAAAAGGATGCTTGTTCATTCTGGAATTTAATGGCTCATGGAACATCTGAAATTAGACACAATGTAGTAGTGGTTATAGCACCAGAACGATGGAAAAAAACATTTAAAAAAAAATATTTAGTGGGGGCAGTAAGGTGGTAGATGGGGATGAAACACATAGTTTGATAACTGATGCTTTGGAGAATAAAACTGAGCAACAATGAATGCAAATTACAAAAGAAGATGCAATACAGGCAATATCACCATAAAAAGGAACAAGACCAGAGGAACTGACAGAATAGGGGCTGAATTATATCAAGCAGATATGAAGTGGTGAGCAGATATATTAGTTCTCCTATTTGAGAATATAATAAGATATAAAATACTGCCCAATGATTGGAATGTAGGGGTGGTGATCCCACTACATAAAAAAAGGCTCAGTAATGCTTCCTGAAAATTATAGACTGATAACACTGCTGAATATAAATCAAAATATCTTTTCTAGATTAAGTCTTGATACAGTCCTTTTTTGGATGGAAGATAACAAAATGTTGTCTATATATCAAGTGGGAAGATCAACGATTGATCAAATCTTTGTTTTAAGACATGTTCTTCAGAAATATGTTCTGGATAAAAAAGGAAAAATATACACAGCCTTTTTAGACATCAAGGCAGCCTTTGACTCAGTTAACAGAAATACTCTTTGGAAGATATTGGAGAACAAAGGCATGAAAAAACAGTTGTTATCCATGATTAAATTACTGTACACAGATACAAAGTTAGTGATCAGGTATGGTAAGCATGCAGCATTAACTGCAGGAATAAATGTGACATCAGGAGTAAAACAGGGTTGCTTACTTGCACCAACACTGTTTAACTTATATATAGAAATGATGGTTGAAAAATCTGATAGAGGTGAATACATTTCCTCTAAAAATAAATGAGATACCTATTAAGATACTTTTGTATGCAGATGACGTGGTTTTGATAGCTCAAACCACATTGGGTCTAATGAAAGCTATTATATCAGTGATACAGACATTGAAGAAACTGAATATGACAATGAATCTAGAAAAAACAAAAACAGTTGTGTTTGGTAAAAAGAAATCTGAGTGTCCAGTATGGAAAATTAATGGAGTACAAATAGCAGAAGTAAATGACTTCTAGTATTTAGGTGTCATATTCAGTAACACATGAAATGGAATAAGTATATAGAAATAATGGAGGGGAACACTACTAAGACCATGAATGGTATCAATCATTTTGCAGACCAAATAGCCAAAAACTCATATTTGGCCCAATACAGGTGTTTTATAGCAAAAATACACTGCCAGTTGCTATATGGGGCTGAAATTGTGGGACTGGCTAGTAATTTTAAATTTATTTATTTATTTATTTTAACATCAGTTTAAAAACCTTTGAGCCAGAGGCTCATTTACAAAGGTACCTCATCATAAGGAAGACAGAACATACATATATGAGACAATCAGAAATACAGTACAGCAATAAGGCACAGGCAAGTTGCAGGCAAAGCGAGACAGTCAGCAACATAGTTTAACAATAAGTCACAGTCACGTTACAGGTGATGAGTGTCATGACACCATTATCAGCTAAACGAATTAGGAATGCGATCCTAATAGGTGGAGGTAATTCAGAACAGATATCTAAAAAGTCTGCTGGGTGTACTAAGAATGACATCTGATGCAGAAGTCTGAGCAGAAACTGGTACAGTTGCATTATATGTCACAGTAATTAAAATGTGTACCATATTTTGGAACAAAATGAGGAATGCAAACCAGAAGAGTATAATTTCAATTGCTGGTTAGAGGCGGTAACTGGGAACAATAATAATCAAGACACATGGTTTGGAAAATTAAACAGTGAATTCAACCAGATAGGTCTGCAGTATACCTATGTTACAGGAGAATCAGTGGATCCAGACAACTTTGTGAATGTGGCAAAGCAAAGAATTATGGATACTACTAATCAAAAATATATACATTATATTAATGAGGCATGGAACTGTAACTCTTTGAAAAGAGTGAAAACAAACTTTACAGTACAGACATATTTGATTATGTGTGACAATGTAAAACATAGAAAAGCTCTTACAAGATTGAGATTTGGCCTGTTTACAAAATGGGGGACTGGGAATACCAAATATGTATGGCTTGTAATGATGCTCAGATGACTGTTGCATACTTAGTTATTGGAATGTGGTTTTTTTCATAAAGAGAGATGGATAATGATTTGGGATATGCATAAGAACTTGACCAGTTTCGATAAACATGAACAGCTGAGTATAATATTTAACACAGATAGACCTACCCAGATTTATACTTTGGCAAATTTGGCATATAAAGTTGCACTGAAATTAAAATGGCAACTGTAAATAGAACTCAGAATGAAATAATAGGATATTAGATGTTATTTAGAAAAATACATTTTAAGTCTGATATATGTGGAAAATTATGATTTTATTTTTGTCTTTTATAAATTACATGTATGTAATGAATGCTTTTTTTATACATGCAATTTTTCAAATAAACCTGAACCTGACTCATTGATGTATGTGGATAATTTGCTAATAGAAGTGGGAAGAGCAAATACCTTTGTGGTTGATACTGAAGCAGCTAGCACTACACCAGAGAGTGACACAATTAATTCACTTTTAGATGCTTTTAAGATATTAGAAAAACTATTGGTTAAGACACAGACGTTTTATTGGAACCAAGTGAATTTAGAGGCTTGTTTACAATTATCCAGGATCCCTTGGGGATTAAGATTATTAAAATATCCTTCATTTGGACTGGATGTAGATGAGTTTATGAAAAAATGGAGAGAGATCTTAGATGAAGCCTCTAATAAACTGAAGAGACATCATTAATTATGGTAAAGAGGTAACTGCTCAATTAACAGATGAAATTAAGAAAACTGAAACAATTGTTTTAACTTTTACAAATCATACTGAATGTAATGCTTGCAACCAAAAACTAAAAAAGAAAATTGAAAAACTAGATGAAGAACTAAAAATGGACAAACAAAAGAAATTTAAAAGAGACCAAGACGACTACAAGTTAAATAGAGTTTATGTTTGGAAATGGAAGAATCAGCAGAGGGACAATTCTCGGAAGGAGAGATGGGTGCCTTTTAATTTAAATACAGATCAAATTGGCTCAGAGACAGAGGGTACAGATGAATATTTTTTACAGCAATACTATTCTTCCCTAGAGCCACCACCTCTGATACTGAGAAGGAGTACCAAGCAAAACAATTATACAGGATTTCAAGTACAAAGATCACCAAGAAGAGGAAGAGAAAGACATGGAGGAAAAAGAGGGGGAGGTCACAAACATCATAGCATTTCCATAACACAACCATGGAATCAACAATTACCTCAGAGAGGTCAGGAAACAGGATTGAACCCACAACAGGAACAACAATAACAGCAATACAGAAGGTAATCAATTTATCCAGTAAAATGCTCACAGAAACAGAATTGAAACTGGTAAATAAAGGCTTGACATTTATACCTACCACTCTGAATAAGTTCCAAATGTACGTAGAATTACAAATTGCATGCTGTAACTTAAGTTGGATATCTTCTTTTAAAAGAAAAGAAATAGAACAGAATGCTGCAATAGATGAAACAACATCTGATTCAGTAGAGCCTGATAGAGTAAATGTTACCATGATTAATGAAGAAGGTTCTTGGAAATTTAAAGGGACATCCAATTTTAACTCCATCCCACAGCAGCCATTTTAACTTTTAAAGAAATATGTGAACAGCAGCTGGAGTCACTCTTTGAAAATCTTCCTGAACTTAAATACAACAACTTATCATGGGAATAGCATTAGAAGATGTAAGAATGGACATGTCTATCACAATTAAGCCCACAGACAAGGGCAGGAATGTGGTAATACAAAATACAAAAGAATACATTGAGGAGTGTCTGACAGTTGAATGACACATGTTTCTATAACAAATTGCAATATAAGCCTGTTTTTGAATTTAAGAATCAGATAGATGAATATGTACAGGAATTTTTGTGACAAAGGGGTTATTGTTAAAAAGATTTTTTAACAGTGCAACATCCCACAAAAGCAACATTTTATACATTGCCTAATATCCATAAATCTCTTACCTCACCACCGGGGAGACCACTTCTCAGTGGATTTGATTCACTTACTGAACCACTTTCTCAATATTTTAATTATTACATTAGACCTTTTGTGGAAAGGCTGGGTTCATATTTAGAGATACTAGAGATATTCTGAATGTCCTGGAGGATATAGAAGTAGACAGGGATTCGTACTTGATTACTTTGGACATAGAGTCCCTGTATACGAATATACCTCAGGAAGAAGCATTAGGTAGCATAGCTAGAGATGTGCAAAGTCGGTGAAATTCACTCTGCAAATTATTTCACGAATGGTGTGAAATTCGTGAAGCAAAATTCACCAATTTGTGAAGCACGGGCTGACCGTGAAGTGTGGAACTTAGCAGGCAAAAGTCCACACTTCATACAAAAACATCCCCACTGGTGCTAGTGTGTGCTCCCCCCCAATCACTGGCTACAGTGTGAAAAAATATATTTATTTAAATCCCTGGTGTCTCACGGTCCCCTTCCCCACCCACCGATCACTGGCCACAGTGTTAAAAACATATATTTAAATCCCTGGTGTCTAGTCATCCCCCTCCATACCCCCCAACTGATCGACAGCCACAGTGTAAAAAAAAATTTAAATCGATGGCATCTAGTGGACCCCCCACCCTGTCAGGTATTTCACCCCCACCCAGAACTCAATGTAAAAATATATACTGTATATTAGATCAATGGTGTCTATTGGTCCACCCCATTGTCAGCCCCAATGTAAAAAAAGTAATCATTTTAAATCTCTGGTGTCTAGTGGACCCTCCTCCCCATTAGGTAGTGCCCCCCCACCCCGACTCCAAGCAGGCAACCAGCATAGCCCTCCACTCACCTCCACAGCAGGCAGCCCAACTGAGCTCTTAACGAATAAGTGCATGCTTGTAAGGTGCATCCTGGGGGGGAAGGGAAAGGAGTAAATTACAGCAAAAGCAATAAGCATAAACAAAGAAAAAAGAGAGAAGATAGATACAGTATTACACATTGTTCAGCATTTCCTTTACCGCATCACACATTGTATAGGTACATTTTGTTGGAGAGGCTGACAAAACCTGAAGCATGGATTAGCATTGGTTCAGCCAAGCAGGATTGTGAAAAGTGTGCTTGATAGATTAGAGGCAAATGGCAGAAACAACAGGCATGGACTGAGCGAGTGAGGAATAAGGAGCAGGAGTAATGATTTGAAATAGGCCAGACAGAGACATTGGGTTCACTAAGCTGTGGCAGTGGTGTCGAAGAAGTGGAGGGTACAAGATTAGGGAGAGGTAGAGAGAGAGGAGAAAACAGTTGGGGGTAGGGGGGGATTACAAACAGTTGCATATTGGGGAAAAGAGGTTACATAGGAGAGAGGAGAGGGCATGTGGGGAGGTGATGTGGCAGATGGAAGGGGGAAGGGAACTGCATAGTTTAGGAAAATGGTGAGAAAATGCAGCCTGGCCAGCAGAGGAGGTCCTGGGAGGGATAGCTAAGATCCAAGAGTCATAGTTTATAAGGGAGTGGGGGGGGTGATAGAGAGGAGGAGCAGGAGCGGTAGGAGGGGAGAGAGCCAGACCAGAATTTAGATAAGAATTTGGCACAGTGGGAACTGCACCTGTCCTCAAGAAAGGGGAAGCAGAGAGACTGGTACAGAACACAGTGGTGGGTGCGTGGAAGGCAGTCAAGGGTGAAGCAACAGAAAGAATGGAAGAATGTGTCCAGTATGGCTAGAGAAGTCTTGGGAGCAGCACTATAGACTACATCACCATAGTCAAATACTGTGAGGATCATTTTCTAGACCGGGGCCCATTGGGCATGCAGTGGAATACATCCCCCATGTCTCTACAGGGCACTTAACTTGGGGTACAGTTTTTTGAGGATGGCATCCATGTGTCCAGAATAGTCGAGGTGCTCATCAAGCCAAACCCTGAGATATCTAAAAGAGGGGGTATTCTCCAGAGTAGTCCCATCAAGGGTGTGGAAAGAGGGAAGGGAGGGTAGCCGACAGAGTCTCTGCCTTGTGCCAAAAGTCATGGAGATGGTCTTTTTGGCATTTAAGAACAACTGATTTGTGTGTAACCAGAGCTGAACCTTGTCAAAGTCATGCCGAAGTCTGGCTGTTACTTCTGATGGGGAGGGGCCAGAGGTATGCAGGACGGTGTCATCTGCATACATGTGGATAGAGGTGGAGGAGCAGACAGTGGGAAGCTCAATGAGAAATACAGAGAATAGCAGGGGTAAGAGTAAACAGCCCTGAGGAACACCAGTGTTGATGGGGAGAGGGGGAGATAGAGCGTGAGCAATCTGAATGGATTGAGTCTTTCCCAAGAGGTTGGCACAGAACCAGTTTGTGGCAGAGTCTGACAGCCCAGCTGCTGAGAGTTTGGCAAGAAGGAAGGAAGGAGTGGGAGACAGGGTTGAAGGCCTTAGTGAGGTTAACAAAAATGGCAGAGGTGATGCACCATGGTCCATCCCAGTAAGGATGGAGTCAGTGAGCTTGAGGAGGGAGGAGGTGGTAGTGGAGTTTTGCTTCCAGAATCCAGACTGGAAAGGGGTGAAGAAGCAGGAGGAGTTGAGGCAGGAGGAGAGTTGGGTGAACACCTCATGTTCCTGGAGCTTAGCAAGGATGGGGAGAAAGAGATAGGCCAGTAGTTACCTGGAGTAGAGGGGGTCACAACCTTTAGTTAGGGGAAGGACAGTGGCATGCTTCAAGGCAGCCGGGACAGAGGCAAGAGAGGAGAGGAGAGGTTCAGGAGAGAGGCAAGGCAACAGTAGAGGAGGTGGGGAAGGAGGGAGGGAAGAGAGAAGGGTGGAGGTGCAGGAGGTAAAATAGGAACTGAACTCCGTGGCCACTGCTAGGGGGTCAGCCAATGTGGAGTCATCAACTCAGAGAACAGGGAAAGGGGCAGGGCTGGAGGAGAGAATAGGGTGTGAACTACCTTTCAGAATTTGGAAGGATGGTTTATATTTGTCTGGAAGGTAGATTGGAAGCATTCAGCCCTTGCTAGCCTGACTGTTCTAGTGCATGCATTATGGAATGTGTGATACCATTGGTAGTCCACAGGGGATACAGAGGTTTTGTGTACCTTCCTGGCCAGGTCATGAGCATGGAAGCATGCCAGTATTTGAGGAGAGACCCAGGGGAGATGGTTTCTATGCACCCTAATGCACCTAAGAGGAGCATAGAAATTCCAGATGGTGAGGAATTTCATTTTGAAATAATCTATGGCTTAGTCAATGGAGGTGACTGTGGGGATGGGAGAACAGTCCATGTCTGACAAGTCCACAAGAAGTGGGGCAAAGTCAAGGGATTTGTATGATCTGGTCAATAAGAGTCTGGGGGGGATTTGGCCCGGTGGATTTTACTTACCAGGTAGAGCAGATGGTGATCCCTTAGGGCATCTGGAAGGATGCCAGCTGCACTATTCAGTGAAGACAAACAGTGAGGGCCCAGTCAATGAGTGTATGGTTTTGTGGTTTTGTATTTAGGCTGGTGAGTTCATTCTTTGCTTCAAAACAGCCCTAAAAAAGTATTTGTTTGAACTAGCATTTCCTGCTTATTGAGTTACTGAGATGTTGATGGATTATGGAAATGATTTTGTAGTTTTAAGTATGATATTTATTAAATTTTATTGTACAAGCACTATGATCAGCGTGAATAGCGCTTTTTAGAAATAAAGATGAATTGAATTGAATAGAATATTAACTGGGGCAAGTTAAGGGAAGAGATGTCACTACAGGTTTTAGAGTGTGAAGAGGACAGCCAGTTCAAATTAAAATCACCCATGAGGACAAAAGGGTGATCAGAAGGTCTGTGTTGGTTGAGGACAGGAGGCCGGGGCAACAGTAGACCACTGCTACAAAGATGGGGAGGGAGAAGGGGAAAGAGCTTTATCAGGAGAAATTCATAAGCTGCAGGTAGGGAGATAGATAGAATGGGGTAAACCAGATCAATGAGGAGCTATAGATGGCCACTCCACCTCATCTACCAGACCAGTCTTGATGGATAAGGAAGTAGCCAGGGATGGAGACACTGCTGTCATTAATTTTAGAGTTAAGTCATGATTTGGAGAGAATTAGTAAGTCAGGAGCTAGGGTTAAGGTGAGAGGTATAAATGAGGAGATTTTCAGGAAGAGGCTTCAAATATTTAGGTGGGCGAACTTAAGGCCACGAGGGAGGTGGGTGGGGTGAGAGGGGGCAGGGCCTGGGTTAGGTTCCACATCACCTGCTAGATGCAGCTGTAGGATGATGAGGAGCTTGGAGGGGGCAGGAACCCTACCCCTGAACGATGAGTTGGAGTAGTGAGAGGAGTGTGTGAAGGGGGGAGGGAGTGGAGCTTTGGCATGAGAAGCCCAGCAAGGAAGCAACGGCGAGGTAGGATAGATGCCCTAGGGGCCCAGGGGTATTGGGACAAGGCAGGGAAACATAGGGATGATGTTAAGGATGATGGGAGGTCAGGACATAGCATATGTACTCAGATGAGGGTGGTTGGGAGCCAGGGGGTGCAGGGTAGGATGCGGAGTGGGGGAGATGTAGTGGGAAAGAGGAAAGGGACAAGACAGAGGGCACTGAGGAACATAGGAAAACGTGTGAGAGCAGAGGTGGAGAAGGTAGCAGAAACATCCAAGGGGGGGTACAGGGAGAAATGGCAGTGTTACCTAGTATGCCTGCTGAGCTCACAGTGTAATGGGTAGGGCTGGGGAGGGGGTACAGAATGCAGTTAAGCAAGTGAATTGTAGGTTGGATGGTTGGGCTGGCTTAATTGTGGAATAGGGCAGATATAGGGCTTGACTTCCTGAGGAATAAGGAAAATATAGCACTTGTGATTGGGATACAGTATAAAGATCATGGGGAAGAATGAGAGAGCAGCATGGTGCAATCTAGGAGCACACAAACTTGGGAGGGTGATAGCGAGGTAATGAAGTCAGGGCAGGCTCAAGAAATAAACCAAGTAGAGGGGGAGATTGGGGGGGTAGTGTGGTTTAAATAGTAATGACCAAATAGGGGAATGAAAGTGGGCTGATCGGTTCTGACCAGACAGAGAACTATATAATATCAGCAACACCCTGGGGTAGTGGGAGGTGGGGCAGGTGGGATGGAAGTACTAGCACAGTGCCACCCCTGCACATTGAAGCTTGGAGCAGTACCTGGGATTTGTACAGGCAGTGGGAGTGTTAACCAGTCTATATAACTTTGACAAGACACTTCTTTGTCATAATGTTCTCTGATTGATTTAGCAGGTACCCTTATATTTTGCTGAGACTCACTATCCCGACACTGACTGCCCTATGCAGTATTGCCTGACAGGTGCAGTATCCAGATAGTGAGAATACAGGCAATAGTAAACCTAATGGATACCTACATGGCTAAGGTAGTTGGTGTGATGGGTTGCTACCTTACCCCTGCTGATGATCTATAAATCCTGGATGGATCCAGAGGCTGGCAGAGCTGCCGCAGTGGTGTTGTGGGCTAAACTACTGGCAGCTCAGCCAGCGTGGCCTGGGATGCCCAGTTTCTGATCTGTGCTGCATCTGTGTGTATTTCTACCCCTTTAACTAATATTTTTTTCACTCCAAGGTCTGCTCCCTCTTGGAGTTAATTATTTTAGTTACGGTGGGCGTGGGGGGCAGAGACTCCTACATGGGGAGTTCGGGGGCAAAGCCCCCCCAAATAGCCTTTTGTATTTTTCAGTCAGATGCCCTACATTGTATTGTCGGGCATCTGATTGATTCGGGAGGTTGTATTTCAGGCCACTAAACCTGGGATCCTGAGACTCAGGATCTCGAGTTTAGGGATATCATATTAGATCCATTTAACATTCATTAGAATCAACTCCTATACGTTATAATGTGGGACTTTTCAATAGGATCTGTTTTGTCATTAAAGAACTTTATTTCTGTTTATTTCATGGACTTATTAAACACTACAGATGGTGTTAATTTTGTGTTAGTTACACCCTGCAGATTGTATAAGATAATTACCGCTATTAAGTCCATATGTGTGCTGCATATAGTCTCTTCTTGGACTTTAAACAAACATTACTAATTAGAACAGGAGAGCCTACAACATGTAGTAGCAAAAGTTGTAGAGATACCATCCTAACATTGAATTGCTGTAAAATATCCATATGTGTAATCCTAAGACTTGGTAACAGTTTTCAACTGTGTATTGTACTCAATTAAAATGAAAAAAAAAAATAAAGTTAGAAAAATAATTAAAAATCAGATAAATTGTTTTAGTGGGAGAAGGGCACCACTAGCACAAGGGAATAGTATTTAGAAAATGGAACTGGGGACAGAAGCAGGGGCTAAAGCGCACAAAACAGAAAGCAAAGATTTGCAGCAATAAAAACAAAAACTCCGAAAGAGATGCTGAGTGGTTTATTTGTGACTACTCCCGGCCACAGCACCAAAACCCCAGTGCTTCTAACATATGCAGGTTCTTACTCAGGGAGTGGGCTCAAGTGCACGTATTCCCATTTAAATATAGAATCATAGAATGCTGTCGGCAGAAAAAGATACAGGTGGCCCATCGAGTCTGCCTTCCCCCATCTGTAATTACATCCCTCCCTGCCCTGCTACTCTTTTTTGCATGACTAATTCCTTAAATATGTCCCATGCCCTCTTGAATCCCTCCCACTGTTTCAGCTGCCACCACCTTCTCTGGTAGCCTGTTCCAAGAATCCACTGCCCTTTCGGTGAAGTAATGTGCCCTTGAACTCCCCCGACTCCCCAACCTCAGACTGTGGACCCTAGTTCTATCTGTGCATTTTCTCTTGAAGAGAGCAATTTAAGGTGACAGTGTGAACAATTATTTAATGTGCCATATATAAACAGAAGCCCTGGAATATAGAGCTGTTATAAAATACACTAATGTGTATTTAAAAATAGATAACAAGAATCAAAGCTAGATTGTTTATAACTGCTAATACATCTCAACATTAGTTGATTTAAAGATACAGTCAATCAAAGGATTATATAAAGTATTCAAAGCCCAGTAAATATGGGTAACAATGATGGGATGAAAATGCAGAAACAAACTGAGAGATTGAGGCAGACAAATCCAGATTGCTACCTGGGCTGTTAGCAGAAAAAAAAAACAGAAAAACAAACAATTGTAAATAAATAAGATAAAAGCAAAAGCAATCAACAAAGGAATAAAATACATTTCAGGCTCAGGGAGACCTGTACAAATTAAGCAAGTCTAGTAAAGGGAATCATTGCAAAAATGGCACAATGTCCCATCTGTCACTGAGACCTCTAGTTAATAGTGCTCTCAAATTAAATATAAGGTGACTTTCCCATTGGAGTAGAGCTGTAAGTCTATCTCCACCTCTCAAATGCATAGGAATGTGATCAAGTCACATAACAGTGAGGGTCTTTGGATCAGAGTTATGGCACTACTGCCAATGAGCACTGACAGTGGTGTCACACCTTCCATTTGTGATTGAGTGAACATGCTCTGGCAGCCTCTCTTTCATCTGTCTAATGGTGCATCCAATGCAGAGGGTAGCGCAATCACACCAAAGGGCATAGACAGTAAACACAGTTTTGTAGGTAATCAAGTGTCTTATTTCATAGGTCATACCATTTTTTGGACTTACAAATGTATTACCTGGCTGGATCAAAGGACAAGTGATAAAGTTGCCACAATGATGCATGCCTATGGGACACAAGGGAAAAACATGTGGAGCAGCATTAGTGAAAGCAAAATGACTGAAGAATGCTTGGTCCTGGATACTGGGGCCTTTGCGGAAAACCACCCTAGGTACATCTACTACATCTCTGAGATCTGGATCAGCCTTGAGAAAATGCTAAAAACGTTTAAGCACATCAGCTTCTTTGGGGCTAATTACATTGTTTTCAGTGATAAAGTTGATCTGATTGTCAGCACTGGGCAAACACTGCTTAGGTGTGAGGAGTTTACTATGGTCTTGGGGGAGAGCAAACTGTCTTGCTTCTCTAAGTAAAATAGAATCACAGCCTCTCCTTTACAAAGTGGCAATGTAGGTCATCAGCTTGCTTGTTGAAAGTGGAAATGTTAGCTGGCCCAGTGGCATAGTGGTTTGAGGTGCTGGACACCACACCTCTCACCATGCTGGCGACCCAGATTTGGGAGTGTGCTTGGGTTGTTGTGGGTCAGCTGGGAGGGAGGGTGCAGAGTTGGATTGAGCTGCTGACAGGCAGCTCTCCTCTCCCCGGGAGGGATCTGGAGTCTCTTGGACACTTGGCTGCCACCGAGTGGAGGCTTGGTGGTAGTGCCAAGCCCAGTGGGAGACTCGGTGCTAGGTCGGGTGGGGGAAGGGGTCATCACTGAAGCTACAGGGTGCATGTTCACCTCCACGGGGGATGCACAACTGTGTTCTGGGGACCCGGGAGTAGAGGGAGAAAAAACAGAAAAACTGCTATGTCTCTCAGTTGCTGAGCAGGCTGGTGGCAGCAACGGGGACAAAAAGCTCTATAGAAAAAAAAAAGAAAGTGGAAATGTTAGAAAAATTATGTCGGAGACATAAAACCTAGCCCTTGGGTATGCCTTTTGTTAGGTGCCCAGGGTGAGTACCCCTCAAAGCACAGTGTTTCTAACAGTAGGCTTACTGAAAGTTTGAGAGACCACCTCACCATTAGTACTGGTGAACAGAGTAAGGTCAAGAAAAGTAACAGTGTTAGATGCACAGTACTTGTAAATTTAAGGTTCCAACCATTATTATTGATACATTCCATAAATACTTGCAGCTCAGTAATTGCATCACACCAAATGCAGATAATGTCATCAATAAATCTGCCCCAGTACCTAATCCTGTTTGAAGCAGAGATTGCAATTGTGGTCATCGATGACCGCCTCTTCCTACCAAACCAAAAAGAGGTTGGTGTAGGAGTGGACCATCGCTGACTCCACTGTAGTCCCACTCACCTGTAAATAAATGTGAGAGTTAAAAGTAAAATAGTTGCAGTCCAGGATAAGGTCTAACGCTTCAAGAACAAAGTCTGAAAATATAATGCTTTCTGTGTCAAAAAGATCCATAAATGGGGACATGACCAACCTGGCAAGATGGTGGACACCTCTTAAGTTAGTTCCTGCAAACAAATATTTTAAACAGCTAAAAACGATGTACTAGTGCCTGAGTCCATTGGCAATCAGCACCACTAGCTTTTACATATCCTATGGCCATGAATAAAGCAATGCAATGCTGAATTTTGAGCTTTTACACCCATCAGGAGAACCGTAGCAACACCATGAAGCCCACACCTGCTCACAAACTGCCAGCTCAGGGAAGAGCTACATGATGCAGAGCTGGAGAAATCCATGAAGGGGATGACAGCAGTGCTCACTAATCTGCAGACTGAGTTGAAGGCTGGGTTCACAAATACAATGGCACAGCTGACCCACCTTCAATCAATGGTTACTGGACTGTCTGAAACTGCAGTGGCCCACACTGCTTAACTGGAAGAGGCAGAGCAGTGCATCAGAGAGCTGAAGGTTACCATAGCCAACATCAGCAGGCAGGGGAACTCCCTAATGGCTGCCCCTGAAGAAATCAAAATGAAAACAGATGACCAGGAAAAGAGATTCCATAGGTCCAACCTGCAGATCATTGGACTATCAGCCTGCACTAAAATGAACAACCTTGAAAAAAAATCCATCTTTGGCTTGTGTAGCACCTGAAACGGGGGGAAGCAAAGCACTCTGAGGTCAAGTGAGCACATCGTAACAGACAGAAACTGCAACTGGGAGACTACATTTGGCTAAGGTGATAGGCCCCATCAATTTCACGGGCCAGAGAGTATCTGTCTTCCAGGACTTCAGCTGTGACCTGCAGCAAAGAAGGAAGAGATATAATGGTGTAAAAGCCAAACTACATACCAGAGGGTGGGAGTCCATGCATCTAAATTCCTCCAGGCTCTGTGAGACAAGATCAAGTTGGCCACCTAGTTTTTTCACTGATCCCATCTCAGCTGAAAGGTTTGTAGAGAAATCCTGCCTATTTTCAGGCACGACCTGGGGGAAGGGGATACAGATGAATGGCAACTGACCTTGAACCAGATTAAGCTGCTGGAGGTATTTTTAGTGAATGAGGGAAATTTGGCCAGGACACCAGGGAAATTCCCGACTCTGTATGCAGGTGGCGCTGTCCGTCTGTCTGCAGGGATGGAGGACCCCAGTTTGGAGAAGACTGTGAAGGAGAGCAGTCATGCTGTGAATGTACCTGAGTTCTTGGATATGTCAGTTCAAAGAACAGAAGAGTCACCGGCCCGGTGGCACTGAGAGTTGAGGAGCTGGACGCCACACCTCACGTCACGCTGGCCACCCAGGTTTGGGAATGAGCCCAGGCTGTTGGGGGTCGGCAGGGGAGGACTGGGATTGAGCATCCATAGACTGCTCTCCCAGTCCTGGGGTGGGTTTGGGGAATCTCGACGCACTGTAGCGGCCCCTGGGGAGACTTGGAGGCACTACAAGTGCTGGCGATCTGGAGCTGGAACGCGGTAGATGTCGGCATGCTTTGCCCAGATGTCATTGCACGTCCGCATTCCAGGGGACCAATCGGAGGAAAATGGCTGGGCGCGACTGTGCAGCTTGATGGCTGCGCTCCGAGCTGTCTGGAGGACTTTGGTGGAATCCTGTCGGGGAGGGTCTGGGGCTGTCCTGGCTGGCTGAGGCAGAGGTGGAGCCCTCCAGCGGGATGGCAAGACGGCTGTCCCGGATTCTCCTGGGTGCACTCTGAGCTACCCAGTTCTCCGGGCAGGTGGAGCCGGCAGCTGGATGCCCCAAGCCGGTAGTGTGCTGCAGCAGGTGGCAAAAAGCATTACATAAAAAAAAAAATAAATAAATAAAAATAAAAAAAAGAACAGAAGAGTCTACGTTAAGTGTTGATCAAGAAATGGCTCAGGTACCTGTTAATTCTTCAGCTTCCCAACCAATAGATGGGGGAATGATGGCAGAAGAAATACAACTACAGCAAGAACTTGAAAGGAAAAAAACACCAATTACTGGATTTAATTTAAATTGCTGAACAAGATTATAATTCTTGTAGACAGAAGGTAGAGGCTGAATGTAATAAGTGAAAATGTTCCACCACTAGTCCATCTAAAGAAGGAGGGAAATGCTTGTCATCCGAACAACAAGATCTACAGAGTGACAATGACTTGCAAAACAATAATGGAAAACTGAATGGAGAACTTATACAAGATACTTCTTTCTCCCAACCCTGTACCTTAACTGCTTGGTCTGCAGGAGACACACTTAGACAAGCAGGTTGGCTTTGGGAAGTAGATAAATGGATTTTGGATCCAATTATTCCTATTTCAGGTATGTCCATTTTAACTCAAGATGAAATGGTTATTCCAAAACCTTCATTTACTGCAGCCTTAACTAATTTTAAACCTAAGTCCTCTGATGGTCCCACTGCGAATGTGCAAATTCAAGGAGAAGCTACTAACTTTTCTGTTGTGCAAGACACTGGTGTGCTCCAAAGTGGTTCCACTGAGCTGACACCTAATCTAGTAGAACAAGATGTTTCTATGGACACCTCTACAACTACCTAAACTTAGGAAAGAAGGGAGAATGTAAGTTTAGATAACCGAATTTCTAACTCTGTTGTGGACTCTGAAGTACAAGGCAAATCAGTTGCCGATCAGTCAGAAAATTTGGGCCCCAAATCCTATGCAGGTTTATTTAAGAAGCTGGCTGAGGAGGCTAAGCGCAGATTCTTGGTACGATTAAGATATCGGGGGAAAGCTCCGGTGGTTCCAAACTGAATATGGGTGAGGAAATCATTATTAATTGGCTCGATGGGATTTTCTCTGGTGGAGGTGTGTGCCTTTATACACCCGCCTGGTGACCATAACTACGACATAAGTTTTTGTTCTATCATCTTGTTAGACAAATTCTGGACAATTTACTATGAAATTAAAGACCAAGAGATTTGGAAAGACTTCCAGGCCATCCCTATTACTAAACCCACCATTAAAACTGTGACTATTCTTTTCCGAAACAAAGGGACAAATATTGCCAATATTCTCTTCTGGTTGGAAAAAAGATGTTCAGTGTATGATAAACCAAAGCCCATCATGGATGAGAACGGCTTCTGGATGGGTGGATGGATAGTACGGGTACAACTCAATCAGACTGAAGACAGCATACAACACCTGCCGAGTTCCTTTTTTTTAGGAAGGGATAGGGGTATTATATTCTATTCTGGTCAGCCTAAGAGCTGTTTTAAATGTGGCTCACTAAAACACTTAAATACTTCATGTGACCAGGTAAAATGTTTTCGGTGTGTAATGTTGGAACACTAGTAGCACAGTGTGTAGCCCCCCCCCCCGGATGTAATTAATTTATACAATGAAACTAATCATTTTTATGCAGATTGTCCATGGAGAACCACTGACACTGATGATTCTTCTGATCAGGAATATTTTCTGGCACATGCAAAGAAACTGTATGAAGAGTATGATGGGACAGGTACTGAGAATTTATTTAGAGGCAGGCGGAGAGGTAGAGGCAGGGGGGAACTAGTGGAGATAGCAGACAGTTCCAATCCTCTGCTTTCCATAGTAATTTACAGTCCAATGAGTCATTCCCTGATTTGTCCCATGTGGCAGAGATGGTAGTACATGATTTAAATCCTCCCCAGAGGGTCACTAGGGAGGAAAGAGAAACTCCATCCGTGATCCAACAAGGATCCCCGCGGACGGCCTTCAAAATCCACGGGTAAATTCTCAAGGTCTGGCTAGTCCCTTAGAATTGATTGAAGAGGAGGTACAAGAAGAGACTCTTGATTCTGAGAGTGATATGTTACCTCCTTTTTCTCCCAGAGGGGTAGATGAACTTAATGACAGCCAGAATGTGCCTCTTTCCCTGCTGCCACTTAACAATAGATTTGTAGTTTTTTCATCATGGGGTGAACAAGTAGAACAGGCTCACCCTTTGTTAGAACCTACAATTAATTCTAATAGTTCAATAATGTTAATAACTAGCCCTGAACTACCATCCAGGAAGCAACAACTAGAACCTCGAAAATGAGTTATTAGATCCAGTGTAAAACTCCTAAACCTCCCTAAAACCTTCTGCATTGTCAATCATAACAGTGAATGTGAATAGTTTAAAATCACATTATAAACATCAGATGACATTTGGGGTACTTTCACATTTGCAGTATGATATACTTTTATTGCTAAATACACGTTTAAACACAATGTCTGAAATTTCCATAGCTACTAGAGAATGGCACTGGGGTAAATCATTTTGGTCCTCGAGGAAAGATATGTGTAGTGGAGTGGGAATTTGTTTTACCACTTCCAACATTAAGATATATAGGTTAGTTGATATTGAACCAGGTAGGGCACTTTTACTGGATGTCCTTGTCAAAGGTTTACAATGTAGATTAATCACAGTATATGGTCCTCAGACAAAAGCTCTCAGAATCGCATTATTAAAAAAGATTCAACCATACCTACACACTAGCAGGCAATTATTTTTTTGTGGAGATTTTAATGTAAATTTTCAACAAAAAAAAAGAAATGGGGAAACAGGACTGTGATAAAACCTTTTTAAAATCTCTTCTTTCCCTAGCTGGTTCGAGTGATTCGCACCAATTAGGACAAAATAAAGCTAAATCCACTTTTTTTAAAGGAACTTTATTGTCCTGCATTGATTTTATTTTTGTACAAAAATCTTAAGCAATCTTTTGTTTGATTTATGTCCCAATAGAATCGTCAGATGATATTTTGATAGACATTAATACTGATAATCCCCCACGTAGAAAGAAAGGTCCTGGTTTTTGGAACCTAAATGTTTCAACATTATTACTTTTGGATGTGTTAATTGAGTTGGAACATATCATTAAAGACCAGATTACTACAATAGATTTACATGATAATATAGTTAGTTGGTGGGAAGCATTTAAGGTATGTTTGACAGGATATTTTCAGGCCTATGGTAAATCTCGTGCACAAACTCAGAACGAGAAACATTTAATTCTTCGGAATACCTTACAAAAGATGATTTCTACACAATCAGAAACTGGGATAGATTTATCTGAAACCATTACAAATGTAAAACAGGATATAGCATCTTATCAGTATGATGGGTTACACTCGCTCATTAAAGAACAGTCCTTTGGAACACAAGGTAAAACAGCGCAGGTTAACCCATTCTTAGCATGTCAAAGCAGGAAAGAAAAAAGGCTTTTTTCAAGTTTAAAGGGTATGGATAGTTTGGTGGTTTCTGATAACGTTGGAATTATGGAGTTTCTAAACCGCCATATAGAGAATACTTTTGGACCACGGAATTTAGATTCTGAATTTATAACTCAATTTTTGCAAGCAGCGGATCTTCCTTGCTTGGCAAAGGATTTGCAAACATTGATGGTGTTAGAATTTACTGAAATAGAATTAGAAAGAGTGATTCTTTCTCTTAAAAATGAAGTTTCCCCAGGTTCAGATGGATTGCCTGGAGAATTATATAAAATATTATGGAAATTGATGCCTAAAGAATTATTGGCTGTGTATAATTTTTTTATTGCAGAAATGATTTTACCTTTACAAATGTATGAGGGTTTATTAATTTTTTTTTTCCTTAAAAAAAGGGGCTCACACGGATATAGGAAATTGGAGGCCGTTGACACTATTGAATGTTGATTTTAAGATTTTTTCAAGACTTTTAGGGAATAGATTATCCTTGGTGATGCCAGATCTAATTAGTGACTCCCAATTTTGTTCAATTTCAGGGAGAAAGATTTATGATGCTTTAATTTATATTTGTGAAACTATGGAAAAAGGGACAGAAAGAATAGGTATGACAGAGGGATTTTTGATAAGTTTGGATCAAGGCAAGGCATTTGATGAATTATCACATGAATATTTATGGAATTGTCTACTGGTGTATGGTCTTCCTGATATATTTGTTCAATGTTTGCGGTTGTGTTATGCTTTGGCATATGTAATTCCATTAGAAAATGGATGGAGAGGAGCAAAGCATAGAGTAGTAAAAGGAGTCCGATGAGGATGCCTGTTAAGTCTGCTTCTATATGTTTTGGCTTTAGATCCTTTATTAAGGATAATTAATCAGTCCCCTTTAATACAAGGAATTATTGGTGATCACAAATTCCAGTCAAAAATAATTGCCTATGCAGATGATCTGTGCTTATTACTATCTGATGAGGCTTCCATAAGGGCAGCTTACATGATTATAACACTATTAGGGAACATCATGGGAGCTCGGATAAATGAATTAAAAACGAAGTGTTTTAAGTATTACAGGTTTTCCAGATACCTTAGTTATGGTGGGAGGATTCCCGATTGAACAACAGCCCTGTAAGATATTAGGAATATACTTTTGGAGGAACAGATAGTGCAAATTATAACCGGGAAATGGCCTTACAAGAAGGCTATTCTAAGATTTCCTGTTGAAACCGTTGCAAACTTTCAAAAAAGAAAATAGTTTATTTAATAAAAACCTTTTTAATACCAGTTTTTTTTTTATATTTAAGTAACTTTTTTAATACCAAAATGTTTGGAAACCTCATTAATGAGATTTTTTTTGTGGAGTTTGGGGAAGTAGATTAAATGAAATATATTGTATTTGGATACAAAAGCAGGGGGTTTGAAAATGATTAATCCGATTCTTTTTTCTTTACTATTTTTTTATATTCAAATTTGATACCTATAGTTAAAGATAGCTTTAAAATCTGGGGTTCTTTAGCTAATACATACAGTATTTACAGGAAGTGATGCAAGAATGGAAGAATGCAAACTTTCTGCATAAAAATAAAAGGCGTCCTCATTTGACAGATAGATGGAATGAGATTTTTGACAAAATTAAAGGTTGGAATATTAGTTGGAAGGTGGTTAGGGATATCTCCGAAAAGGAGCTATATAATATTATTTTACAACAATATTTTGCAACTCCCCTTTTTCAACACTATCAACAGTGGTTCAACTGAATATTTCAAAATATATCTTTAATCCCTTTATTCTGCTATATATGTGGGACACTGCATGGTTGGGGATTCATGGGAGAATAAACGTATGAAATAATCAAAAGCATAAAACAATACAAGATCGCTACTGTCCAAGGGGAAAGTGTATATTAATTCTCGAAACAATGGAGCACTTATATTTTAAATGTCCTTATGATATGGAATTTTGGGACATTGTAAAATACCAATGGAAGAGTTGCTTATCGATTCCTCCTTCTGCTGAGAATCTATATTACATTTTTTTGATACTGACATATCGCAAGGTTCTCGTAGTACATTACAAGTTATCCATATTTCCTTCTTATACTGGATATAGATTAGTAGATGTAGACTTTTACTACAACAGCAAGAAATTATGCCAATCAATTTGTTTTGTATGTTAGAAAGTGAGATACGTAGACTTAAATTGATTGAGAAATCTATATTTTCACTTAAATATTGGAAGAGTTTATGGCAATCTTATGATTGTATAGGCTAACTTTAAGTTTAAGACAACAATGTTTTTTATAAATGTTATGAAAGAACATGCATTATATTTTCATTTCTCATCAATTTAGTGTATTATTGATTCATAAAATTTATTGGGATAAATAAGAAACCACATTTAAATGGTGGGAGAGAGGTGGTTAGCTTTTAGGGATTTTAGATACTAGTATTATTGAAAAGTGTATGACTCTAACAAACTCAATTTTCTGCTGGAGTTATGGATGAACTAAGAATTATTTATGTTTTGTCATTTACCCTTTTATGTTTTAGCAAGTTTAATATTGCTTTATATAAAATATGTTATGATTTGATTAAATTACATCAAATTCCCTACTCTTTTCATAAGGGTCGGTGGGGTATTTTTTAGTTTGAGTTTTACTTTTGGAGTTTAAGACCTTATTTGAATAATAGAGACATTGCATGAAGGTAATACATGTCTGTTTTCTCTTCTTCTTTTATGATTTCTGGATTGTTTTGTGTGAATTTAATACAGTTTGTGATTGTTTGTTGTTGAAGTCTTTAAAAAAAAATTTCCCCAACTCTTTTAGTGGGGGGGGGGCATTTATACATAGTGCTTTTGTCATTTATCTAATAATGTATGACTGTAATACTTTTTTTCCTTTTGTTTACCATATGATTTGTATATACTATTTTGTGTGATTTAACACTGTTTGTAGTTATTTTGTTTTCCATGTTATAATAATAAAAAATTCCCCTACTCTTTTTGATAAGTGCCATGGGATCTTCAACATCCACCTGAATTACCACCAATCCAGGCAGATGGGACCTCAGTTTAACATCTCACCCGAAAGACGGCACCTCAGAAGTGTAGCACCCCTCTCATGCTGCACTACAGTGTTAGTACTGGGATATTAACCCAAGTGCCAGATGTAGGAACTAAACCCACACCCCTCTGATCTCCCAGCCTCAGAGGTGAGTGTTCTACCTACTGACCCACTGACATCATGATCTTACCCCTTATTCCACAACCACTGCTCTGACACTCCCCAGTTGTCCTGACCTTGCCACTCCAGCTGCCCCCTGGTCACAAATTGTGCTGTAACGTGCTCATTGCCAAGCAAAGTTGAAAGGCAGCTAATAGCAGTACTATGGTAAAAGTGGCTTAAACACAAATTTCAGGTCAAAAAGAGGGTAAGGGGCAGTGATAGAGTAAGGTTAGTAGGATTCCTGCAAGATCCAGGGAGTCAAAGGGACCATAGTTGAGGGTATGGAAATGTACAAAGACACTGATGACAGTTCCAAAACTCTCTAGCATGAAGTGGTTACTTACTGCTGTGGTTACAGATACACCAGCTGGGTATTACAATGTAAGTAAATATGTTGATGTCCAGAAACAACTTAGTCCAACTTAAACAGCCTACATGTACATCAGTTTATGGAAGGGCAATGGCAGCCATGGATTAACAGTGGAAAGGAGCTTACCATATTTTGACACAAAATGGTCCTTCTTCTTGCTTGCAGACAGAACCATTGAGCAGGGGGGCTGGAGGCTGCTCTCAGTTCCCCCCTCTCTAATGTGCAAACACTTTACATCATTGCTCTCTGCCCAGAGGAAGTTACTACTAAATCAAGGGAACAGATGTAATAGAGCTACAGGGAAATCAGATGAAACAACTCGAGGAATTTCAGTTCTAGGAGGTACTGTCCTGGTACAAATGAAAATATCCCCTGACTGCACCAATGGGGTGAAGAGCTCAGCTGGTGATAATTGGGAGGCCAAAATTCAAGCATACTGGTTTGCCAATGACAAGCTTGTCCGTGGATAGAATGATGCATATAGGGTTGTTGCATGGAGCTATGACTCATCATTAGGAGCCTCTGCTATGCAAATCTCTTTTGGATTCTAACCTGCCAGCAAAATGTGAAAGCTGTGGAACAGTTCTTCTGGACCTTCTTCTTTCTGAACAATGCTTCTGTGGCAAGAGGCCAACATATGTACTCTTCTGACTCTGGTGTCATAGTTTGGGTCAGTATTATTCCAGTTCAAGATCATGTTCTAGTAATGCTCTGACTATTTCCAAAGGGTTATATAACTTTACTTGATGTTACTGTAGCTGTTGGTTCATAGAAACAAGAGAGTG
The DNA here is from genome assembly GCA_016271365.2 of Neoceratodus forsteri. Taxonomy (NCBI): domain Eukaryota; kingdom Metazoa; phylum Chordata; order Ceratodontiformes; family Ceratodontidae; genus Neoceratodus; species Neoceratodus forsteri. The sequence goes on from CM057459.1 coordinate 65,218,851, forward strand.
CTGGTTTGGGCTGTGCTCCACTACCCTCATCCTAGCATTGTGAGCAGCTGCTGTTTTTCAGCTACCAAATTAATGAAATGGTAATATCTTGCCTGCTACCTTACAATCACACTCAGCCATTGCATATCAAGGGGTTTTTGACTGACATGGGAGAGATATGGATGTAGGGGACGCAAGACTGTTACTGTTATTTAGCTGTCATCAGTTTTCTAAGCAGCCTTGGGGTGACTCCGTTTGGAGGGGTACCTGTAGGTTTTCAAGCTGCATAGACAATGCTCAGCTGTTTGATGGTGCTTCAATTGTTATGGGTGTTTGGGGTAGGAGGGCTAGAATGGGTGGAGGGAACAAAGGGGTAAAATATGAAGTTTATCATAGTCCTCTGCTATGTCAATAAATAGGGTCTCATAGTTCTTGGGGATCAGTTGAGTCAGTCTGACAGGGATCTGAACACCCAAATATTTAATTTTATCAACCACTTAGAGACTCAGAGGGCTATGAATTAGAGCATCTCTATGTAAGCTCCCAACCGGTAGTATCTTACTTTTTGTCCAGTTAATTTTGTTACCAGACAGGGTGATGAATTCACCTAGAAGGGACTGAACATTTGGAAGACCCTCAATTAGGTTATGCAAAAAAAGTAACAGGTTGTCTGCTAAAAGTGCAGTTTTGTGTTCCCTTCCTCCTTGAATCCCTCAATGCCAGGATGGTTCCAAATTGCAGCCACAAGATGTTCTAAGCTCAAGACATATGGTAGAGGGAGAGCAGACAGCCCTATCAAGTCCCCCTACTAAGGGTAAAGGAAGGCATCAGTGACCCATTTACTGATATCTATGCAGTTTGAGAGGTGCACACCATTCATTGTGCTGTGCCCCAGACCAAATTTCTTCAACATAGCATACATGTATCCCTATTCCATGTGGTCAAAAGCCTTCTCTGCATCCAAGGTAAGGACCGCTGCCCCTTGAGATTTAGAGTTCTTAGCCTAGTTTTAAATTATATTCAGGGTTCTGAAGATATTATGCTTCCCTTGCCTAGCCTGCATGAAGCCCCTATGATATTGATGTATACATTGGGGTAATAGAGTTTGAGTTGGGCTGCAATTGATCTTGCTAGTATCTTATAATCGGCTGTTAGCAGAAAAATAGGGTGGTATAAGATGCAGAGGGTGGGGTCCTTGCCTGGTTTTGGTAGCAGCGTGATCATGGTAGACCCTGTGGGGGGGGGGTTACCCCATCCCAGACTTTCCTCTGTCATATCTAGGAGGGGCTCAGTCAATAGCAAAGGAAAGGCCTTTACAGAGTCTATAGGAATCCCATCTGGACCTGGTGCTTTACCCCATGGGGGCTTCATATTTCCCTGTGGAGTTCCTCCCTGAACAGTAGTTAATCAAGTGACTGTGCTTTTTCCTTGGAGATGGGAGAGATCCCAGCCTTTTGTGAAAATTACTGTAGTTGGTCTGAGGGTGGAGATACCGCAGAGCTGTACAAGTTTTGATCAAAGTAAATGAAAGCCTTCCATATTCCCTGCCTATCTGATACCAGTTACCCGTGGTCACTCCTCATCTTCATGATCACTCTTTCCCCTTCCTTTTGTTTCAGCTGCCATGCCACAATGTGCCACCTCTGTTTTCATCAAAATAAGAATCCACCTGTCCCAATTGGACGTCTCTTTCCAGTTGGGCATTGCTGAGCATATTAAGCCTCCATCAGAGCTTTCGTACCACACTGTAAAGTGCTGGGGTGGGCCTAAGCATATGGGCCCACTCACATGCCTGCACTTTGGCCTCTAGTTTCTTTAATTCAGTCTCATCTACCCTCTGCTTATAAGTTGCATAGGATATGGTCTGCCCTGAATGAAGGCCTTAAGGGCCTCCCATTTAGTGTAGTGGGATGTGTCCAATTTACCACTGTGGGTGAGAAATTCCTTTATGGCTGAGGAAATGTACTGTTTATATGCCTCATATTTTAACAGGATGGGGCCCAAGGTGCCAAGGGTGCAATGATGGAGGATCATTGGAGGATGAAGTTTCACTGTTATGGTTAGATGCAACTGGTTTGGGCACAAAACTAGTAAGGGATAGCCTCAGCCCTGCTGGCTGGGGGCGTATGGGAGATGGGTGTCAAACACCATCCTATACACACAGTGGGTGAACAGATAACAATTACAACCTGGAACATAAATGGTTTGAAAAATGTTGTTAAAAGAAAGAAGATTCTGTGTAGATGTTTCCTCATCCCTGATGCTGAATGTTCAAAGGGTTGTCTATGCACCAATACTAGTTTTTGATCATTCTCCCCTCACTATGGGTTTGGCACTAGGCAATGCCCACCCCAGCCCCCAAGCAGCAAAATGAAAAAACATTAGGGTCTGGGGTCTCCAGAGTCTCAGTGAATCAGTGGTGTGGTCTTTCTTGGTGTTGTCAACCCTAATGCCCCCCCAGCCTGTAGCTTCCTCTCTCAAGCACAAGGTACAGCTCCAAGCCAGTGCCTCATAGCGATGCCCTCCTCAAAGATAGGGAAGTATGTCTTACCACATGTTGCCAACAGAATTTGTTGTGGCTTTCTTCATGTGGAGCTCTGTGGGTCTTGCGTGAAGAAAAGGGATCATGCCTGACTTTGTTTTCTCAGTGGAGGGAGTGGCATTAGGGTTTACAACCCTAAGGAAGACCTTACCACCGATTCACCAAGACTCTGGAGACCCAAAACCCTAATGTTTTTTTCTTTTGCTGCGTTAGGGGTTGGGGTGGAAAGTTAATGTTGGAAACCCTAACGCCACATTGCCCTACTTTTGTGGCATTGAGTTGAACCCTAACTGGTGCATAACACTGTTTTTCACAAAGAATTTAATTTCTGTTTGAGGTAGTGGAATCATATCCTCATTCATGCAGGTCCCTACAGGATATGTGTGAACAGATGCAAATGCTCAGGGTCCTTGGGCCCTGTGTCAAGGGAAGACCCTGTCCTCCTGTGGAAGTCAAGAGTTCATGGGGCAATCTAGTGGACTGCAGAAGCACAGGGCCCTCTGGGTCCTGCACATCTATGTGACCACAGGCACAGATGCACGGGGCAAAGAATTCATCTTTCAGCAGAAGCACAGCACAGGGCCTTCTGGCACCCACAGGTGCAGAGGTGCAGGGCCAGATGCCAAAAGAAGAGTTCTCTTCATTAAATGGTACTTGGGTCCATGTGGGCAAACCTGCAGCTACCCTTCCCAGGCTGGGGGTGGTGTCGCATGACATCACCATCCCCTCAGCCTCAGTCCGTCCTGCTTGCCACCAAACTTAGCTCACTGGCATGGGATCAGAAAGCACTACCCACTGGAGTAAAGGCTGGTACTACACACAACATTTCTTAATAATAATTTTTTTTAATACTACCCCAAAATGTTTAAGGTAGTCATTTTGGCTGCCCCTTATAAACATGACATGTGGTATTTCTAGAATACTGGCCAAATGTCATTTCGCACTACATGTGCAAAAATAATTCTCATCCAGAATTTGAAAAACTACTCCTATCACATTTATGAGTAGGTGTGAAAAAATGTTTATGTTGAAACTTTGGAGACAAAAGATTGAAAAATTAGTGAAGTTATGAGGGAACCTTGAAATATTTCAATGTTCACTCACAACTTGGTTGGTTTAACATATTTTTACACCACATTTTCAACATAGTCTTCTCATGACCTCACCTCATGAACCATATAGTGAAAATGTTCAAATCCTGCCTGAAACATGATTTTACACAGCAACTGTGAAATCACCTTTTGGGATGGATTTTAAAAATGTCAACTATCTTGTTCATGACGTGGGGTCCCCAAAAGGCCACATAGAAAGGTTGGTGGAAAAATGTTAAAAATTAGCAAAGTTATCAGTAAACATTGACATATTTCAACATTCACACATAACTTGGTCATTTTAACATATTTTACACCAGATTTTCAACATAGCCTTCTTACAACACCACCTTATGAACCAGTTAGGTGAACATTTTCAAATCCCACCAGAAAGGTGATTTCATGCAGCTACCATGAAATTACCATTCATGATGTATTTGAAAAAATATCACCACCCATGTTGATGAGATGGGGTCCCAAAAAGGCCATGTAGAAAATTTGGTGTAAAAATATAAAAAAAAATGACAAAGTTATGAGTTAATGTTCAAAACCTATTGAAATACAATAAATTGGAATTACCTTTTTTTCTCATATTGCAGTTGCCATATCTAGTAACAAGACATGTCTTCGATCAGAGAGTGGATTTACATCATGACTCATGTACTAGTGAGTGAGTGAGGGTGTGGGGGTGGTACAGTAGGTGCAGAGTGATGGGTCAGGTGGGGTGGATGGGGTGTGGGGGTTAGATCTGTGAGATACTGTTTTCTTTTTTCATGGGTTGATTTAAAAAAAAGACATCAAGGGACTGTTTTTTTTTTTGTTGTTGTTTTTGTGGATTTATATTTTATTGGATCCCGGTTTAACTCGATGAGAGCACTGAGGGTGTGCACACTGGTGTCACCACCTATTCCTGGGGGGGATTGGCTACCTGGAGGGGCTTGGCCAAGTGGTACTGGGGTGGGCACCCTGGTCTGCTTTTATTAAAATTTGTATCCTAAATATCAGAGCATGGTTCAAGGAGCTCATGGGGCTTGCCCAGGATAAAAAGCCAACCACAAGAAATGGCACTGACCACCATAAATAGTGTTACAGCATTCATGATATTTATTTATTTAAAAATGCAAAACACTGCTGGCCCGGTGGCGCTGAGGGTTGAGGTGCTGGACGCCACACCTCGCTCCACGCCAGCGACCCGGGTTCAGTGACAGACTCGGGTCGTCGGAGTCAGCTTGGGGGGAGAGAGAGATTGAGCACCCAATGGCTGCTCTCTCTCTCTCTCTCTCTCTCTCTGGGGAGGGTTGCCAGCTAGTCCCATCACAATACTGCCACCTCTTAGAGCACTTAGTAGTGGCAGTGTAATTGGGGGAGCTACCAAAATGGGAGGGGTCGATGTCGGCCGAAAGACCTTGAGCAGTGGTGCATCTTGGCACGCCTCTGTCTCATTGGCCCTCCTCGAGTGCCGATGCTGGCAGGGGGGAGGAAACAGAACATGGGAAAAATCTCTGCTCTGATCTAGGCGATAAGCCTCAGCATCGGTTCCAGGGTAGCAACCGAGAAGCCGACTCCAATGCGCGAGCTCCACCAATGACCAGGGGGAAATTTGGGGAATCCCCACCACCCTGCCCGGAGGGTAATCTGAGACCCTGAAGGTACAAAGGAAGCGCTAGCACTCTAGGGGAAGACTCCTCATTGCTGCTAAGTAGGGATTGATGAGGGGAGCTCTGAGAGAGGGATCTGTGGCAGCAGTAGGAGGATGAAGATGAAAGTAAAAAAAAATGCAGAACACTTACTTATATAGAGCACCATAGTAGAATACGATTCAGCCTGTGCAGAAGACCCTGACTGGTTTCGCACATGCATGCTTTGTCATGGAGGCCGGTCTGAGAACACTTACTCACTAATAAAGGGATGATTTAAAGTGCAAATGCCCATTTTTACAGCTGCACAGTGTCAGAGTTATGGTGATGTATTGCTGACATATTGCTTAAAAGGGACTCTGGGGTGTGGCTTTCTCCCCTCCCCCCCTTGCATTTCTCTGCATTGCAAAATAAAATAATGTAAAAGAAATTTACAACATAAGGCAATGTTATAGTGGCTACTGTTTACCTCAGTAGCAAGCAGAAAGGCTTGATCAGCTCTCTTATCATGTGGGGGTGTGGCTGTTGTGTGGGGAAGTGGTTGTGGCTAGATACTGAAAGTGTAACATTTTGTTTGCTCCACATTTCCACCCATTGGAGTTGAATCACATATAGTTCTGCATGAATCAGTACACTTTCTCTCTACCACCCCCAACCCCATGGAGCACACTGAGTGCCAGGGGTAAATGTCAAGGGAATTGGCTGTTCCCTTGACAGTGTCTCCTGGCGCTCAGTGGGCACCATCAAATTTCCCTGGGGAGTGAGCGATCTATCATTTCTCAAGCCTTGAAGTTCTAGCAGCGTCTTGTAGTTGTCCACTGCCACTCCCTCTCTGCCAGCTGGCATGGCATGTCATGGTTGTCAAGTGTCCCTAAGGGAAAATGAAGTGCAGCGCAAGCGAGCGAAGAGCACCAGTGCTAGGAAACGGAAGCAACAAGAGCCCACAGCAACAACAAACGGCAGCCAAAGAATTCCAAGCACCCCAAGTAAACCAGGCAGCAGATGACAAAGACTGAGGCATGCACAACTCTGCTCCTTCATGCAAAATACAGGCAAATCCACCTAAAATGGAAACACAAATCCAAAAAGTTCTGCAAACATCCAATTCTGCTCTAAATTCCAAAACAGAAGTTAAAGCTGTACTATTTTTCCTGATCATACCCGAACTGCACTAACTCAACACAGGCCCTTGTTTTTTCACAAACAGGTTGCATCCTGCAACTATTGCACTTATCCAGGGCTTTTACTAATGCCTGTCAGTAAGTGTCCTTATTTGGGAATCATGTTGCTTTCATGCATCCACCTAAATTTAGCTCATCAGAACTTGCTGTTACTTTTTGTGTATGAAAGGAGACAGGGTTGCTATGGACAAAAAAGAAGTCAAAACTTAAGGCACATCTGCGAAAATTTCTGGCAGGAAACTTTGAACATGGTTAATTGATTCCTAAAATTAAATCAATCTCAGAGGGGCAGTTAGACTAAAGTGCGATAGTTGTAGCTACTAGGGTGCACAAAGCTGACACAATTCCAGATTTGGTTTTGGATATGATGGAGGGGTACAATGACAGAACAAGCAAGTAGGGAGAGGCAGATGGAGATAGGACTTGTTTACCATCAGGGATCATTATCGGTTTGTTACAGTTCTCTGTTTCTGGAATACATAAATCCATCATCACTGACAAAAAGTTGGAATCTCCAATTCAATCTCTTGCCATCTACTGTGTCATGGCACCTAGATTGCATTGTTCAGCACATTGTAAATTGTATATATGCAGATATAGCTGAAGTAAGATATATTGTAGATATATACAGAGGTGCCTTTATTTGCATTTGATTGGGTGTAGTTTTACTAGCTTCATGAACTGCAACTTGTAGCAGCAGTTGGGATTGCAGCTGGCAACAGTTACGTCATCCTTTCGCAAAGGCTTTGTCTTATTACTCATTGACGAAAAAAACAGACAGAGCGCTCGCTGCAGCGGTAGCTCAGTCAACAGTACGAGCAACGGCAGCAGGCAGCCAGCAACAAAGGGAAACTGTTTACAATGATAACAGGGATATTGTGATGTCATGTGACTGACAGCTTGGCCCACCACAGAATAGGCTGCCAGTGCCAGGCAACAGTATATATATTCAGAAAGAGATGATGTAACTGAGGCCTGACTTATTATGGGGCAGCACTTACGCCATCCTTACTGCTTGCTGAGGGAACTAGATCAGCATGATATCATATCACATCCAAGACAATTCCAGCCACTATGCCCCAGCAACATATTTTTTAGTTGACTAACTCTAGCTTGTTTGTCAATTTTTTATAATATGCTTATTCAAAATTATACTGTAGAAAGCACCATGCAAGGAATACATGTACAGAACTTAATGTTCCATTATTCAGCTATATGGACTGAGTGATAGGTCTGTATGCTAACATCAGCATTCTGATTGGTCACCACTTAGAAAACTCCAGTTAACTGTCAACATTCTCTCATTCACCTTCAGGAAGGCTTGCAGAAAAAAAAATTGCACTTTTACTGGACCAGTTTACTTAATCACTGCATTCATTAAATGAAATTCACATAGTAACACACTTTCTTTAGTCTGTTTCTGTGTATTAAAATGGATGCGTTGATAGTGTGTTTTTTCTCCCATAGTGTTTTCTACAGTGTAGAAATAATGGCATAGTGAGCTGAGTTAACAGGAGAATACGTGTACTGTAGCCTTAGTGTTTATTGGCATCCCAGTACAAGTATTCTTCCCAGAAACAGTAGATCTAGATTAGAATACGTGACTCACTCACAAGCAGATGCCAACATAGGTGGCCTGTATCTGACATGCAAAGCTGGGAGCTGGCTGGTAGCAGCACTATGAGCCTCTATATCAAAAGGTGTTTTACTAAACAGGACTAAAACCTGTGGAATGTACGTCAGATAGGACTGTAACCAAAATGGAAAAACAGTTTTGCCCAATTAATTGTGTACTGGACAGAGTAATTCACAGCAATTACAAGTTTATGGCTTCTTCTCCTGATGAAGAGGCATACCCTCAAAACATGGGCACCTGCTTTAGCAGTCTGATGTGATACTGGTTATATAACATGCAAAATAAATCCTGAAATCCATTTTGCATGTGTGTGGTAAGTCACTTCTCCTTACCTGGCTCTACTGTTTATGGCTTGTTAGGAATGGACCCCTCCCCATTTTTCTTTTTCCCATGGTGGCGCCTGATGGGATTTTCCTGAATTATCCCTGAAACCCAGCTCACTATACCATTATTGCGTAAAGAGAACAGGAAATGGGTGTTAAGTGGCAGCAGTCAGTAATGCTCCCATTTACAGAAATGAAATTCTCACTTCCAAAGAATCCATATTTAACTGCATCTGAATAAGCACTGATGAGAAAAATAGTTTTTTCAATTGTTTCCTTTTTATGGACAGCATTCTGTTGCAGTTCTCGGCATGGCACTAGTAATTTGGAGTTTTTACTATGTCACAGTTTATGTACAGAATGCTAGGTATGAGCTATTGTCAGTTCCACCATGCCGTATCGACAGGAATCCTGTCAAATGCCATTACAGTGACAGCACAATGCCAACAGTCAGCATTGTGCCGTCCAGGAACATGAGTGTTTTTTTTTGCATGGGGCTCTGCCCCCCGCACCCCATGTAATAAAGATTACCAACTCCGAGTTGGAGTTGTTTTGGGGTGAGGGTGAACTCCCCAGAGAGAACGGCATTGGTAAGACAGCAGACCAGTACAGCAAACAGAGGATTCTGTCGCTGTACTGGTCTTCACTGTCTTATATGGCTGTGGTCCTATCAGAACCATGTTCCGAGTTCTGAGCTCAAACCGTGACATAGTTAAAATTCCAGATCACTGGTTCTATGAAGAGAATTGTAACTGAATGCTGCCCATAAAAACAAAACAATGGAAAATATAGCTTTTCACATCACTTTTTATTTAGGTAGAGTTACATATGGATCATTTAGGGGTATGAATATCATTTCTGAAACTAGGAACATTATAAACAGCTGCTAATTAGAAATCATTTCCTGTCCTCTTTAATTCTATAGAAGAAGAGCCCTCTCAGCCAAATAGAACACAGAGCTATTGTCCTATTGTCCTATTGTATTGCAATAATCAAACAATAAACTTAGTAGTAGGATAGTATACTAACCTCATGTTATGATTGGCTAAGACTAGTTTACTACTATAAATCATAATTTGTTCAACACTTCACTAAATACTGGATGTGCGCCCAAGGATTGGAGGTTGGCACATGTGGTGCCAATCCGTAAGAGTGGGCCCAGAGATGAACCTGGGAACTACAGACTACTGAGCCTTACAGACATTGTCAAAAATCTGTTGGAGACTATACTTACAGGAGAACTGCACTGAATCTGAAGGTAGTTTTTCCCAGTAAAAGCTTTTTTTTTAGAAACTGGATCAAATTATTTTATTGTTCCATCTATGCTTGCCTATTAGTGACCTTAGAGGTTGTGTCTGATTAACACTGTGGTGTTTAGTGCCATTTTAGAATTTTATGATGTAGTTTATGTCCCTCTCCAACCACAGAGTTCTATAGTAGAACATGGATGCATTGTTCCAACAATGGAAGAGCTGAACAGGGGACATAAACTACATCACACAGTTCAGGCAAAAATGACTTACAGGTTTAATGCAGTTCTCCTTTAAGGAAAAGCTGGTGACTTTCCTGGAGGAGAATGGCTTACAGATGACAGGCAGCATGTGTTTGTGTATGGGAGATCATGTCAGACTAACCTTGTTGACTTTTTTGACTGGGTGATGAGGTCACTGGATAGGGGCCATGCAGTGGATGTCTTTTACCTGGACTTCAGTAAGGCATTTGACTCCATGCCCCATGGAAGGCTGACTAGCAAGTTAAATAGCCTGGGAGCAGGGAGGAAGCTGGTCGGGTGGCTCAAATGCTGGTTGCATGACAGGCAACAGAGGGTAGTAGTTGGGGGAGAGCTCTTAGCACCCAGGGCAGTAACAAGTGGGGTCCCGCAGGGATCGGTGCTAGGACTGCTACGATTTAACATATTCATAGCCGACGTATCAAAAGAGATAAGGAGCAAGATCAACCTCTTTGTAGACGACACTAAGGTTTGTGCAGAGGTGGATAGTGAGGAAGGGAGTAAGGCACTGCAAGAGGATTTGGCAAAACTTGAGTGCTGGTCAACCACACGGCAGCTGGGGTTCAATGCCCAAAAAATGCAAGGTCTTGCACTTGCAGGCAAAAAAAAAAAAAAAAAACAGCTACTGGTTGGGGGAGTGCAGTTGGCCACTTCAGAGGAGGAGAAAGATCTGGAAGTGCTGGTGACAGTGTACATGAAACACTCGGTACAGTGCAGGAAGGCAGCTGCAAAGGCAAAAAGAATGCTGTGATGCATCACCAGGGGAATGACCTTTAGAAGGAAAGAAGTCATTTTGCACCTGTACAGGTTGCCCTGTGAGGCCACACTTAGAGTACTGTGTGCAGTTTTGGTGCCCCTGTTTGAAAAGTGACATCAAACTACTGGAGGGGGTCCAGCATAGGGTGACAAAGATGATCATGGGGGAAGGGGACAAGACATATGAGGAGAGATTGAGGGAGCTCAACATGTACACCCTGGAAGATAGAAGGGAGAAAGGAGATATGATTGAGACATTCAAGTACCTAAAGGTCATAAACAGAGATAATTCAGAGGGCTTGTTTAAGTTAAATGGGGGAAGGGACACCAGGGGATAAAGTCTGAAACTGGATGGAGGAAGGTTCAAGAGAGAGAGAGAGAGAGAGATGAGAGGCACTGTTTCACTGAAATGGTGGTGGCTGGTTGGAATGCACTGCCAGAAGAAGTGGTAGCACTGCAGACAGTGCGCAGCTTCAAAAGTGGGTGGGATGGGGCAATGGAAAGATCAAAACTGTGGGGAGGGTGGGGGAAGAGAAGTCAGTAGTGTGGGACACTAAGTTAGAAGGGGTGCAAGGGGAGGGGGCGGCTGCAATTTAATAGACAGTATGCTGTACACTTCAGCAGACTAGACAGACCGAATTGCCTGTATTTGCTGGCAGTTTCATATGTTCATATGTTCATAATGCAAGACTGCAATTTAAATATCACAATAATATAACAACTACGTTAAAATCTAAGTTACACTATAATTCTATATCTCTTATCAGGTTAATGCATTAGTAGCCTTTTTGGCTCTGACCAGAATTTGTTTATACTGTAGATACTAACACCATATACTTACACCATAAAACATATAGTCTAAATCACATTGCCAGAGAGCTTTTAGAAAAAATATGATAGAAAGAATATGATACTGATCATGCCAATGAGCTGCTCGATTTTTGGCTACCATTTACATATTTTGGCTACCTAACAAGTTCATGTGACACTTAATCACATCCATGAGCTGCTAAATAAGTCAGCATTATGGCCAGAAACATAAATTCACATACTGCACACTAGTGTAGTATACTAATAAAAGTGACTGTGCAAGTAAAATGAAAAAAACACCTAAACAACAGAAATTACAGTACTTGACTACCATTATCATAGTATGGCTACCTAGCAAGTTCATATATAATGTATGCAAGCTCAACCAAAATGTTCTATATAATCCATTCAAATAATTCATAAAAATCCCAGAAATGCTAAGCTTGCATCCTTATCCAGCCTACTATGGTCCAGTAATAGTCTGGAGACCAGCTAGCATAGCTGTTTAAAAGAAGAGAAAGGAAGACGTTTACTGTCAGCAAACAACAGTTATGAAAAGGGCATAATATCAAAGGTTTCATTCAAGCCTGGTAGTTTTAATGCTCCTAAACAAAAGATCCAAAATGCTTCCCTATGCAGGATATTTTGATCCAAATCACCCCCAGTTGGGCCCAATGTCACCTTTTCAATGCCAGAAAAAGTAAAACAATGTGCACCATGTTCTCTGGGCACTCCATGAAGTGTTTTGATAGGACATGTTCATGATCACCTCTCCGTATCTCACTTTGATGTTCCCCTACTCATAATTTAAAAGCTGTATTCATTTTTTCTAACATAGAAAGCATTTCACATGCAAATGGCCAAATATATAACACCTACACTAGAGCAATTAATAAATTGGATAATTTCATACTGTTTTGGTGTGTTAACTGAACCAAATGAATTTGATTTAATAATAACACTTGACAGTAGTTGCAATGGCCATATTGAAAACAACACTTAGTTTGATCGGGTAGCCACTGGCTAGCGACTCTAAAAGTGGGTTGAAGGGAGTGAACCAAAAGATCTGATAAGTTCATATCTCTTTTGTGCATTACCCTAGGGAGACTGTCAACCTCATCTTCCAACAATGGCTCCATTTGGAGTACATGCCAGTTCTTGGATATTATCTCCCTAATGGCTGATGAGGTAGCCCTATTTGTGGTGACAAAATGCAATAACTGCTCTTGTTCTGGGGCCGTATTATTGTACTACAATAAGTCACTCCTGTCCATTGCATCAACTTGTGACTTAGCCTCCTTAATAATACTATCACTATACCCCCTTCTAAGGAACCTGGAATGCATTTCTTCTGACCTAGCATTATAATCTTCAACCTGACTACAACTGCGTTTAAGTTGAATGAATTGTGATTTAGGGATGTTCTTGATGGTGTGGGGGGAATGATAACTTAAGCCATGAAGGACAGTGTTCTTTTCTGTTTGTTTTCTGTATAAGTCAGTTTTAACTGAACCATCTGAGTTTTTAAAAATCATCAAATCCAAAAACTTGGTTCTCTGGCTATGTGCATTCACAGAAAATTTCAATTTTGAATTTGAATTATGCAAATAATTAACACAATCTGTCAATTCCTCCCTTGTTCACACTATCAGTACATCATCAATAAAGTGTTTCCACAAGTGAATTTTTGGGAAATAAGGATTATTTTGTTGGTCATAAATTACTTCTTTCTCCCAATGTCCCAAATAAAGGTTTGCATAATTAGGGGTACATATAGCCTCCATGGTTGTTCCAATCTGGTGATTGTATTTCCCTTGAAATATGAATGGAATAAATGTCAATACAAATTCAGAAATCCTGATTAAGAAATCCTTGTGTGGATCACTCAGATCCGTTGCAGAATCTAATTATGAATGCATTGCCCTTAAACCCCCATCATGGGATATGTTAGTATATACAAACTCAATGTCCATGGAGACAAGGAGCCAATCAAGATAAAGTTGGACATCCCTGAGAAGTCTCAATATCTCAGTGGTATCTCTCAGATATGAGAGTAAGAGTACCACAAGTTCATAATATATGCATCCACATATTGTAACAGGGGCTCAGTTAAAAAAATGATCCCAGCAACAATAGGATGGCCAGGGGAGTGTTCCAAACTTTTATGCAACTTAGGCAATACGTACATGGTAGCCATACTGGATGGTCCACACTTAAAAATTCAAGGGTACTATGGGAAATAATACTATTATCATGTGCATTTTTCCAAAAAAGAGTCCACAGTCCTCTTATATGCAAGAGTCAAGTCTCTATACAGTTGTTCATAGAATGCAGGATTATTTCGTTTTCTTAAAATGTTTGCAGCATAATCCACAGTATCCAAGATTACCACAGAGTCATCTTTGTCCTTGGGCTTTCTTGTTCTATCCAAATTTCCTTCCAGTTCATTAAGTTATTTTCATTCCTCTGATGTAATAATTATGAAATTCTGCTGTTCCTCCAATTCAAACAGTCTATCAATGTCTTTTAAACAAGACCTTTTGAATACTCCCACAGTATTGTAGTCGGTGGATTGAAAGTCAACCAAGCAAAAGATGTGCCATAACCAAGGAGCCAGAGCCCAGGAGTACTTGGTCAATGAATGATGGAACTAATCCCTGTCCTGCAAAATAGACTGCAGACAGCATGGGAAGGCCCTCATTCTGTAGTAAGGAAAATAAATGAGGTGAATTATGTTTTGGATCTGTCAGAAAGGATGTGCAGACAAAAAGTGTTCCACATAAATATGATGAAGTCATGCCATTACAGAGAAGAAATGGTCCTGACCATGTGTAGCCACCAAGAACAGAGAAGTGAGGTGGATTCATTAGTGAAGGCAAGGGAGAATCCTTGGTGAGTGTCATCACCCTCTCAGAGTGACTGACACCAGCTCAGGCAGTAGAAATGGGTTGGGTCCTGAGAACATTTGAGGTATGTTTACAGGGCAACCTGGGTACCCCACACTGGCTAAGCACTACATAGGCACAGGGATCCAAGCCCCACTGAGGCAGCCAGCCTACCAGGTCTCCGCGGGAGTTAAGCAAGCCACTGAGATGGAGCTTAAGGAAATGCTGGCTCTCAGAGTGATTCAGGAATCCAGTAGCCCCTCACCTTCTTCTGTGGTGCTTATCCTCAAAAAGGATGGGACCACAAGGTTCTGCATTGACCACTACAGGATTAATAGCTGCATGAGTCAGACACCTACCTCATGCCCAGAACAGATGAGGTTCTAGAATGACTAGGGGGCCAAGTATCTGACTACAATGGAGCTGATAAATGGCTATAGGCATGTACCTCTGAACGGTATATGCCCCTTAGGGCAACACCAACACAGCGAACTACAATCCTGTTGGCAAAATTGACACTTTGCTGACAGGTTGCTGAGTTGGACTGGGGTACAGTGTCCTGCACCCCACCCCGAAGTGACTCTGACTGGAGTTCAGAATCCTAAAGTCAGGGAAGAGGGGGCTCATGAGGGGTTCGGGGGTCAAGCCTCCCGATAAAAAAAAGAGGACCGGGAGACAAACAGGAACCATGACAACCGCAACTTGCGGCCGACATAATTCCTGTCTGCAAGATGCCAGTCGACAATAGGGTTGTTGAACGGGCATAGTAGAGTCCCTCTGAAACCTGAAGCCAGAGAAAGGTCAGCCTTCATCATCCCGTTTGGCTTTGTTGAGTTCTGAGTAATGCTATTTAGAATGAAGAATGAGCCAACAACCATTCAGAGGCTCATGGACCGCATACTGCCTGAGGAAGGCAACTAGTCAGACATGGGAGGATCACACCATGCATGTGAGAGAGATGTTCCACAGACTGTAGGATGCAGGGATGACAGTTTGGATGGAGAAATGCTAGATAAGGAAGGCAGGAGTGCCATATCTTTGTCATAGGGTAGACAGTGAGCACATCTGGCCTGAATGAAGACAATTGAGGCCATTCAGGAATGGACCATGTCCACCATTAAAAAGCAGGTGTAGGACTGTCAGGGACTGCAGGGTTCTACTGTAGGTTTGTCCCAAACTTTACTAGCAAAACAAAACCCCTGACCGATCTCACTACAAAGAAAATGCCCACAAAGATGCAATGGACAGAAGTTTGTGAGGTGACATTCTGCCAACTAAAAGAGGTATTGTGTCAGGCACCAGTGCTTGCTAGCACCTATTATTCATTATTGTTTGTTGTGCATGTGGGTGCTTCTGACTATGGGCTAGGAGCTGTTCTGAGCCAGGTCACTACCATGGGGTAAGAACACCCAGTCATGAACCTCAGACGGAAATTGCTACCCAAGCAGGAGGCCAATGCCACCTTTGAAAAAGAATATCTGGGGATAATGTGGGTACCACAAAAGTTACAACCATATTTGTATGGGAAGTAGTTTGTGTTGGTCACTGACCACAGCCCCTTAACATGCTCTACAGCATAAGTGGGCAGAATGCCAAGTCATTAAGATTGAGGCTGGTGCTACAGCAACATAGCATGAGTAACCAGCACAATAGTGGTTCCCAGCATGCCAATATAGATGGACTACCTAGGCAGAAATCTGCAGATGGGGGTAGAGGGTAAGCCATGGACTGGATGGTAACTGGTATTTGACCAGCCTTACTTGAAGTGATGCCTTGTGGGGTTGCTACCATGGTGCCCCTCCACATCATTCAGGGGTGTTACCTGCAATATGAATCTAGATTTTTAGTATAGGTGTAAGGATTATCTGAGGGAATATTGACAGCATCAGGAGTTTGGTAAGGGCAACAGCAGGTTTCATGAAAAGTAAAATAAAAACCACAAAGACATTCTGTTTGATTTTGCCAGAAGATAACAGAGCAAGGCCTTTTGTTGTTGTATGTGCATGCATGGTAGGCTTGTGCCAGAAGGGCAGCAGTTTGTCACAAATACAAAGTCATAACACTTGTAATTCAGATTTAGCAATCTCCTGGCCACTCAGACAAATAAGTCCTCTTAAACTTTCCAGGGTTTTACTTACAGGAAAGTTAAATCCCTTTAACTCATACAGTAGTTTGTAAAATGGGAATTTTAAACAACAGAGTACTTGTACAGAGTGGCCCAAATATTCAAAAGGGTTGTGCCCCAGCGTGATATTCGAAAGGGAAAAGTGCCAAGACAAATCTCAATGCACCAGAGCGCATCAGTAGTAAGCAGGCACAGGGTGGGTGCCCATGCATAACCTGCACAGCCCAATATTCACCCCAGGATGTGCGAGAGTCATGCATGCTAACTCCACCTGTGCCTGCACAAAGTTAAGCCCCCCAAAAAAGGAACAAATGATGGCCACCCACAGGTGAGCTGCCGCATTTCAGGACGCAACACGGCAGCTGCCACCTGTGGGTGGCCACCGAAGTCTCCTGCCGCACCTGGCAGTGCCCCCATGCCCCATCGTGGGCATCCATGAAAGACACCCCGTCTAATATCCCTGGTGGTCCAGTGACCCTACAGTTCGGATCGCAGGCATCGGGTATAAACCCCCCGTCCAATATCCCTGTGTCCAGTGGACTGTACTGCCCGATCGTGGGCATCTGTAAAACATAGAACAGTCCTATTACCCTGGTGGTCTACTGTACCCCTCCCACCCACCCACTGGGCCCCACCGCCCGCATCCCCCTGGTCAGCCGGCGGGCGGCAGCACACCCTTCCTGCTGCCCGCAGTCAGCGACTGACAGCTCGGTAGGGCTGCACACCCATACCGTATTATTAGTCCAGATATGTGAATGAATTATTCACATATCTGACCGTGTTAGACGGAAGTGGTTGCACGCCCATTGGCTCACACTGTGAACCAATGGGCGGCAGCCCTACTGCTGAGCTGTCAGTCGGCGGGCAGCGGGTGGCAGGCAGGTGGTGCTGCCGCCGCCGCTGGCTGACCGGGGGAGGCGGTGGGGCTCAGTAGGTGGGTGGGGGAGGGGCACTAGACCACCAGGTAATAGGACTGTTCTATGTTTTACAGATGCCTGCGACAGCAGAGGCGTCCACTGGACCACCAGGGATATTGGACGGGGGTTTATACCGATGACCGCGATCGGGCATATAGGGATTCACTGGACCACCAGGGATATTAGAGGGGGGTCTTCATTTAGACGAATGCCCGTGATCGGGCTGCAGGGGGCATCGGTCCCCAACGGCTGCTGCCTGGCAGGGCACCAGGCGCAAGTCGTCAGGGATTGGCACACCTGCATGCTAATGGGATGCAAATGGAGCCATAATGACATGCAAATGGCCCCATGTGCGCCTTGCATAAATTATGGCCCCATTTGCATGTCCCTTTTGAATATTGCAGGTGCTGTGCATGGTGCAATGGCACTACCTACGCTAACGCATCTCCATGCTCCACTCTGACCACTTGTGCTGGTGCAGTGCCACTGTGCCATGCACAGTGGGGGTGGCCAGAGTGCGATATTCAAAGCTGCTGCGCCATAGCACAGCTCCATTGAATATCACCCAGGCCACACCCCTGCGCAACAAAGTTGAGCTGCGCCCAGGCTTGCGCCACAGCCTGGCACAGTTTGAATATCCGGGCCAGTGAGTATAAATGTCTTTACTATACCCAAAGAGTTTTTATAACACTTTGCCAAGGTTTAATGTGTTTACTATTTCTGTTTCTCTGTGACACACTGTGAGGCATCCTGAGCCTTTGGGATGGGGCACCTTACAAATAAGCATAGCCTTGCCTTAAAAAACTGTGAACAATCTGACATTGTCTTAAATTTTCATGGTCCTGACTACGCCTAAAATAGCCATGACAGCAGTGAACAATAATTTCCTTGTATTGCTAGTGCTCCATCGGTACTATAGAACCCTATGACGCTTTGTGAATTATTTATTTAACACTCTTTTCTTAAGCATATTCATTAAAAATCTATGCTTAGCTTGTAGACAGGTAGACAGATGGACCGATACATAGATTGATAGATAAGAGCACCGGTTGATGGTATTGCATAGCCTAATGCATGCTTGTCACTGCTTTTAAGGTAAGCTCCCCATATTGACAAAGATGTTTCTATTCCTCCTGCTTCAGTGTGGAAACGTAGAAACTAACCCTGACCTGCACACCTTTCTTATTACCACAATGAAGGTATTAATGAACATAGTGTCTCATTTGGCCAATTGAATGTCAGAAGCCTAATGGCTGAGTCTGACACTGCACAATCCTGGATAACTACATACTCCTCAAATTGTGTTGCTATTACGAAAACATGATTAAGCAATAACATATCTCACTTAGCAGTAGTTCTAACTACTTACCAGTACTGAAAAGCAGATTGTGGAAAATGGGGGAGGAGTACTATTATATTCCCCTCCGAAGTACATCGAAGTGTATAAAGGAGAACAATAGTCAATGGCCCCAATACACAAAAGTTAGGCTTGCATATGCACAGTGGATCTGTGGCACATAGGCAACCCTACATAGGAATGCCACACACCAAGGGTCCTACAAATCCCTGTGGGATTCATGGAAGGGCCACATGCCCCTTCTGCACTCGATCCCCTGGCCAGTCTCACAACTATATGCACAGATGGTCCTGGGAAGTTTCAGGGAGTGTACCTGTACTCTATGCCATTCACAAAGGTGTACAGTGCTGGGTGAGGGGTGTGCAAGGTACAGCAGCAGAGACTGTACCATATCTGTTGCATGCCCCAGAGATTACATCCGCCAATTGCAGCAGGATAATACAGCCCTCCCACTATACTGTCTCAGCCCTCTGCTCAGGCAGTAAGGACCGAGGGCAGCCATTTGGGTACTCACTGACTTTTTCAAAATTCAGACACTCATGCCATCCCACAATCCCCTGCTCCACATGTAGTAGGGTTTTGTCATACCAGGGTTGGAATCTTATTGGATTCCCACCTGTGTCCTCCAATCCCCCCCCCCGAAAATCCTGCATGCCAGGGGGAAGGGCAGCAGACTGTCACCTGGCGGTGGCCAGTGGCTATGAATTCCAGCCACTGCATGCCTGTCTGTAGGTGGAGAGCATGGGCAGGGTATGTGCCCTTCACCTGTAGCCTGTGCCGCCTGATGCATAACCCCAATATTTGCAAAAACATATGTTATGCAGAGTGTTTTGATTTGTGTATAGGCCTGGGGTTTCTTTACCTTGGTTGCTGTTGGGAGGGTTTTTTTTTATTTGTCTACTAGTTTTATGGACCCTGGGGAATTCCATGTTTTAATTTTTTATTGCTTTTGTTTTTCCTCCAGTGTCTCCTGTCCCATGTGACAGTGATGCATCCAGGATCATTCATTCAGTAACAGTTGCTGCAGCAGCTTTCTGCTGTTCGGTGACTGATTTTCTGGCCTCTACTATATAAATGTTTTTTAATCCAATCTTTTTTGTTTTCTAGGTATGTGTCTAGGTCTAGCCACCAGTAATAAATGTTTAATTTTTAAAGCTTTTCATTTCATCAAACTACGCACAGACATAAAAAAGTACACAAATCACCCCAGATCATCAGTGCTATAATCAGTGAAAATTCTAGCTGTTCCTTTACTGAATAGTCCACTCAGTTATTCCTCAGGTGTTTGCCAGACTGTAAATGTAGTCTTTATTAGTGCTGACTGGATATGGAGAGGTACTTAAAATCACAGGTCTACTACTGTAAACTTAAGCAATAATGCATGACAGGGTGTGCGTTGTGCTGGGATAATGTCACGCCTTGTGTGGTTGGGTACAAGGCCGAAGGCTGAGTGTGTCTAACAGCAAGGTGTGACATTATACCAGCACAACACACACCCTGGAGTGCATTATTGCTTTTATAAAATAGCTTATTTGTAAAGAAAAATATTTAAAAAATGCATAAAATAATGTATTTTAGTGAATATTTTACTGAAATAGGTATACATAGTAAGAAAACAGTTCTTTTTCACTGTTTTGGCCAGTAGGTGGAGCTGGTGAATGGTGCTGTTGTGTTGTGTGGCTCTGTCCTTGCTGTCCAGGAGCAAGTGTCTGGTCCCCCCCCCAACACACACACAGAATGACAGCAAGCAGTATACCTGGGAGAATTTTGTTTTGGTATTGTTTTCCCTTCAGATTTTCAGCTGCTGTGATCGGGAGAAATGCATAGTGAGTAGACTTATCAGCCACGGGCATTGCGGTTCTTTAGTGAGCCATTGAGTGAACCCTGAATGACAGTGAGTTGTATTGTAGCGAGAGGGTGTTAGGGAAATGTGTATTTATGATGCTTATATGGCATCTCTGTACTTAGGAGACTGTTCTGCAATAAAAGGAAAGCACTGCTGCCTTTTCCCCCCATGAACCGAGTGGTGTCACTGAAGCACATGCCCACCACCTATAGTCTGTGCCATTCACTGATACTGCTGAGATAGAAGAAAATGGCCAAGCCATGAAAAATTAATTTACTTCATAAGCTTTGTGTGCTGGGGGACAGCACACTTTGACTTGGTGGGAGGGAGGTTTTTACTTTTATTTAGCAGTACGAGCAGGGGAGACTGGAGGCAGGTTATTAGAGGGAATCCCTAAAGTGGGCTGCAAGCGGGGATCAGTGAAGCTGGCTCTGTGGATGAATTCCGTTAAAGAGGATGCAGTCATCTATATGCTGGGACTACATCCATGATGTTGTACTGGGATAACATCACGGGTCTGGTCCCAGACTGACCAAAGAGAGCCCAGCATTCTTTCTTGCCATTGTATAATTGACACTAAACCAGAACTTTCTAAATCTATGGTCATAGATTTATCACTGTCACATGGGACAGGAGGCACTGTAGGAAGAAAAAAGCAATAAATACTTCAAGCAGGCAAATCTCCAAGGGCCATAAAACTAGTAGGCAAATTTAGATAAAAAATAAATATTAACATTGAACAAAGGAAAGATCACAATAAGACTACACCCACAACTCAAAACACTCTGCACAACATATTTCTTCTGTAAATTGTGACTGTAGTTCCCCTTTAACAAGCTTTATAGTTTGCCAAGATGTGACATATTACTGAAATTTCCAGTGCTAATGCCATGCCAATCCTTTTAGTTACCTACCCCCCTTAAACTAACCTGGAAAGTTTAACTAGTCACTTTAGTGCCCATATCCCTCTGCAGGACTCTTTATGAGTTCCTTCTTATGGGCAGTCTACATTAAATACAGATTGGAAGTTGCCCCAGTTCAACTGACCTACAGGATTTAACCTTTGACCTGGGTCTCACCCAGCTTATCAACAGTCCCATAAGGCAGAACCATCAAAATCTAACCGACTCCTGATTGATTGACCTGATTTTTACAAACAGACCTGATGTGGTTAATATCTGTGAGGCTCTGGCCTATTTATTTAGTGACCATTAGGTAACCAACTGCATTCACAAAAAGATAAAATCATTTGGTATGCTTAGAAACGTCTCCCTGTTATTCTTTCAACTGCTCTGGTTACACAGCTCTTATGTCAGATTTGGAGAGTGTGAACTGGGATTGGCTCAAGCTTATTCCCACCATACAGTAAGCATAGGAATATTTTACATCTGAATTCCTGAGTACTGTATATGTAATAGAGAGGTACCACTTTGAAATAAGCAGATACATCTCCAACAATGTACTCTGGTTCACCAATATAGATTCCAGAAAATCAGACATAGAATCCAGATGAGAGAAAAATAACCAAACTCAAATCATGACTGGCAGAACTACAAACTGCATACCTCTGAAACATATTCTTAAGTAATGTCAGCACTGCAAAATCTTCCTTCTGTAAGGACAAAGATTCAGAATCACAGCATTCCAACTCAGGGCCTTTCTGGAAACTGTTAAGGAACTTAAAAAATGACCGTAGGTCTATTCTTCCAAACTCCATTGTAGATAACGGCCAAATTATTGAGAACCCTAAGCAGTCAGCTGAAGTCTTCAGCTCCTACTTCTCTGGGGCTTGTAACATATTCGAGCCTCAGAAACCTAGTATTTCCATTACCTCTTTGGATACGCAATCCTTTAGGTGTCCCTGCTAAATAAAATGTTTGCCATCTTCCTTTAACCCTCATGAAGTCCTTCAAGCATTAATAAAAGCTCAAAAAGTCAGGTGACTGTGATGAGATAAGCTATAAACTGTTCATGTACACAACCTCAGCAATTTATAGCCCACTGACATACCTATCTAACCGATCCCTTGCTTCTTCTACTTTCCCTGCCAGCTTATGAATTGCTTAGGTGATACCAGTATATGAGGATGGTAACTCCAGATTATTATCCAACTACAGGCCTACTCTCCTCCTATCATCTATGTCAAAATTATTATAGAAACTTGTCCGTCTCTAAATAGCTCACCAGCCAACCATAGTATTAGAAATACCTTGCTTAGTCCTAAACAGTCTGGATGCTGACCTAAGCATGGCACCCTATTGGCTGTAACCTCAGGTACCAATGACATTCTAAATGCAATGTATCAGGGATGAATGACCAGGGCCATCTTTTTTGACCTGAGCAAAGTACAGTATTTCACCCTGTGGATCACAGCATCCCTGTAAGACCACGTAGGTGATCAAGGATTTGCTACTCCTACTGAACAATTGTTTGAAAGTTTTTCATGTGACCATAATGAATTAGTTGCCATCAAGTGCTCTAAGTCCAGTCTCTCTCATAAGTGGATAGGAGTCCCTCGGGCTAGGTTCTGGGCCCCTTGTTACTTTTCATATACTGATATCAATGAGCCAGATAAACAAACTGTACACTCAAAAACTTATTTCTATGCAGACAACACTCTAATGTGAGTCTTCAGTGCTAAAGTCATGGACAGCTTCCAAACCAGCCAACAGAATGACTTTGTCATGTCATGATTTATCACTTCTTAGAGTAAAAAAGACTAGATATTAATACTAACAAACACAGCTTATGGTCTTCAGTTCTCCAGACACCCTTAGAAAAGAGCTGGCCATCTAATTCTGGCCACTCTGGATGGTAATCAGCTGTCAGTAGTACCATCTTATAAATATGTAAGCATCTGGCTTGAACCTTGCTTAAAGTGGGAGACCTATATTAATTCCCATCTTTGACTATGGTGACACCCTTTATGGGCAGGCCACCAATGTTCAACTGCCCGAACCTAACATCCTTTGTAATACCCTGGCTCACTTTACCCTAGCTATTTTAAGAGACCCATCGTTGCAATATGCACAGACAGCTGCAGTGAATCTCGCTGACTGATCGGAGATGCTTATATCTACTGTTGCTTACACACAGATGTGTGAAGGACACTACTTCTTCTTACCTGTGCAACCTACTTGCAACAAGGGCCACTCACTCTGGGCTATGGTCAGCTGCTGGCCATGAGATCACAATCCTAGCAGTAAAAGGTAATATTGCACAAATATGATTCTCATTTGCCATACCAACTTCCTGGAACTCCTGGCTGGTGCCCCCAGCAGTGGCCTACTTCCCTCAGCCTCAGTACTACCCTACAGGTTTGCACATACTCCTCATAACTACCGTTAAGAGGATATGCAATGTTACCACTGATTTTGATATCTGTATACCTTGGACTGTTATTGCATCTGCTGCTGAAACATTCTGACTATATCTGTTTTATACAACATATCTGTTGTATAGGCAAACAATGTGAGAAAGCAGTAAGGAGGGCTGGGGGATACTGGGATGCATAGGGAAAGGCATCACCAGTAGAAAACAGGAAGTTGTTATCCCTCTGTACAGACAGTTGGTGAGACCCCAATCTGGGGTACTGTGTGCAGTTCTAGAGACCCCCCCCCCACAAGGACATAGACAGGATGGAGGCAGTCCAGAGGAGGGCAACTAAAATGGTGCAGGGTCTGCACCAGAAGCCGTAAGAAGAGAGACTAAAAGTGCTAAATATATATGCCCTTGAGGAAAGGAGGGAGAGGGGGGACATGACAGAAACTTTCAAGTACCTCAAGGGAATCAACAAAGTCCAAGAGGATAGCATCTTTCAGAAAAAGAGATGTGAAGAACAAGGGGGTACAATTTGAAGATTGAGGGGGGACAACCCAGGTGCAATGTGAGGAAGTATTTTTTCCATGGAGAGGGTGGTGGACGCATGGAACGGCCTTTCTTAAGAGGTTATGGGGTCAAACTCAGTGGGCGAATTCAAGAATGCATGGGACAGACATAAGGCAATTCTAGTGGGAGGTAAGAGAAAGTAGGCTGTTGGTAAAACTAGGATCTGCAGCTTATCCAGTAGATAGGGAAATGGGCAGACTGGGTGGGCCAAGTGGTCCCTATCTCTTGTCAAAGTCTGTTTCTGTGTATACATGTAAAATTTTACCTACACTTGCATTAGATGTGTTTGTAAATGAGTATGGCTCAAAGGTTTTCCAAGTCTCTCTGAATAAACTTAAAGACAGATGATAGATAGACAGACAGACAGGCAGACAGACAGATAATTACTTGAGGTAAATAAACATGAATGCCTTCTGCCATGGCTAAGAGGGAGCAAAAGATGGGGTAAGGGTCTTTTGTGATGACCTGGTGCCTAATCTGAGCTTACACATTGCTCTTTTCCAACCTTCCCTCTGAGACCGAGACAGTGTTCTCCCACTGGGTTGTTTTCATCTCTGCCTACAGTACCTGAATTTTGCTTTTACCTTTGTTGTTCTAGCTCTATAAAACAATAAACATTTTTAGAAAATGAATCCTAAAGAATTCCACCTGGATTTTTAAAGTCTCCAGGGCTTTTTTTTTGTTTTTTGAAATAGCCTGTTGGTCTCATTTCTTGGTGGGGGGTCTGGTTCAGCCTCACTGGTGCCCTGCCCACCTAATAATAAAATAGTCAGCTACAAAGCATAACTACAACACTTTTTGGAAGAAATTAATCAGTCTTTTTTGTTGCTTATTATTTTTTTTATCACCCTTGTCACAGTAGCTACCCACCTTAGCTTAGCCTGCTCCCATCCCCATCTTATCCATTATCTGGTGCTTACCCACTCTCCAACAGCCCTGAAGCTCTTGCTCCAGTATACAGTCCATGGAGAATGGGAGAGGGGAATCCAGTGATTCTGTCACCCTGCTTGTCTATCAAGTGCTGAAGAGTGTTGGCCAATCAGGGCATGGTGGCCCAAGAGCACTGTCTCTACACTGTCACACTTTCTGTGTTTTTTCCCCTTTGTGTGTCTCCTTGCCCCTCAGATATCAGCATCTCGGGCACCAGTAAATGTGCATGCATGAAAAGTGTACTGACATTTGGATGCCAGCCATCATCTGCCTTCCTACAAGTGAAGGTGGCAGTATAGCAGCAGAGTCTGCTACCCCTCCATCTCTGAAGAAGAGTTTCCTGTGGGAGGCTCAGTCTTTTGTCCACAGCTGGGAACTAGCTAGTACCCTAGATGTGTTACCAAACTTAGATCACAAGTTTTGTGAGCAGCAAACCAGCCACTGTGCTAATTGGCTGGCGTCTAACCAATCTTTTTGAAGTTATGTCTTACTACCGTAGTTCCCAGTCCAACTAATATACAATAGATGTATGCTACTATCTGTAATCTACATGCATTCCCTGCCAGCTGCAGCCTAGTTGAAATCTGGCAGCCACATGATATATCCCTCTCAGTTAAGAGCAGCTCTCTGGGGCCCCTCACAACCTGCAAGTCTGGTGTGCATTCACAGCTAGTGTTTTTGACATGTGGTGGAGAGTAGTATAAAAGCACCCTATGATGGCTGTGAGATCTATGTTGGACTCAAATGAAGAGATGTGGACACCTGCATACAGTAGATTGGTCCTGGCATACTCTGGGATCTGGATGGAAAAGAAAGGATGGGGCATCTGAAAAAATTTACCCTGGCAGCTCGAGGTAGGTGGAAAAGAATGTAGGCCTCAGCTGGAGTCACCTGTAGCAGATGGCAGGGCCCAGGGGATTTCCATTCCACCAAGTGCAAGATTGTCCCCTTAAAACACACTTGTAGTGTGAGCTAGGGTCAGAGGTCATCAGCGAAGGACTGGTGGTCTAGGAGTTATGGAGTAAGAGGTGATGAGTGGCAGGGTGATTACCTGTCAAGGGTGTCTCTTAGAGGCCCATGTGGGTTTCAATGCCAGCTCAGAAGTGGGGTCTGAATCATGATGGAAGGAAGATGGAGGACTGATGCAACCCAGCCTACTGGGTCCTATCTTGTCATTGAATTGAAGGAGTATTCTTTCATCTGCATTACTAGGGCTTCAGTTCTTGCTGGGTGAAAGGACTCCACACAGGTCAGTTGGTGTATAAGTGTGGTGTTTCTCTAGTCCAAGGCAGAGAGATCTGCCTACAGTATATGTCACATCATCCAGGACTTTGTTAGGGGGGCCCGCAATTGAAAGTAGGTAGCAGGGAAGTGATGCATGTCCTGGGGCCCTGAACTGGATCCATTAAGCTGAGCCCATCTCCTGGGCTCCAAGTTTTTAAGCTCAAGTCTCTGTGGCCCACTGGGGAAGGAGAACCCAGTGGAAGGCAGAACGTGAGCCTGTAAATGTTTGTCAATGACTAGACAGAAGGCAGAATGTGTACTTGTAAATGTTTGTCAATGACTAGACACTTGTTATTTCTTTAATTAAAGTATTTACTACCTCCGTGTTGCACAGAGTGGTGTCCCATCCGCTACTCTTGAGTGCAGCACTTTGTTGTTTGTATCTAGCACTTTCAGCCTGGGATTGGCAGCCCCTTTCCTGTTGCTGCACCTGCCCTACACTGGGTGAGTGTGCAGACACAACTCTCATCTTCTTGCCATTGTTGTGCCACTGGGTACCACGAACCACAGGCACAATAGCCGTGGCATTGTGGGCTTCAGTGACATCTGCCATCAAGCTTACACTGCTACTGCTGTAAGGTGTTTCCTCTGTAACTCTGCAATAAGCACAGATACCATTTCTAGACAACACATGAAGCAGAACAGGCAACTGCTTCATGAGAAAACACCAACTACAGCTGGGAACACAGAAAATCTGGAGAGCTGATGCCATAAAGCAAAAGAGAAGTTGCAACATGACACAACACAATTTACAAATACCTCCAATATTAAGAATGATCTTTTGGAATTAGTGAAGTTGTTATTTAAGTAAACAGATATCACATGCAATATTACTACTTTTTTTTTGTATACTTTATTTATGCTCCGCTGGGCAGGGCATCTCTCAGAGGTGCCCACTCCGCATATGCCTCTACTCTCTGCCAAGACCCCCCCTCTCCTCTAGGACCCCATCAGGACTTTCTAGCCCCACCGTATCACTCTCTGGAGCTGATCACCCCCTGGGAGAGGGCCCATCCACCTACCTGGTGGCCTATCTGAGATTAGAGGGTCCATCCTGGTAGAGGCCCTGGAGGACTGGAGGAGGAATGATTCAGTGCTGGGGATGTGAGCTTGGTCACCTAAGCCCTCATCACCTCCTGTGTCACATCGGGGATTTTAGTCTTACAGTTTCCCCTCAGGAGCGTGGATGTGCAATGACGTCCTGGCACAGATGTGTTGACATCTGCCGCCGATCCTCCCCCAAGTCATGGCATTGCAAGTTCCTTTTGCTGCCCCTGATCTCCATCTGGGGCCTTCAAGAAGTGGCGCACAGCCCAGAACCCTCCCCAGGGAAGGGAGAGCAGTATTCTGGATGCTCAGTCCTTTCCCTCCCCTGCTGACCCCTGGAGGCCCGAGTCTGTTCCCAAACCCAGGTCACCGGCATGACGTAATATGTGGCGTCCAGCACCTCAACCCTCAGTGCCACCAGGACAGCCCCCAATATTACTATTTTAGAGGAATATATTTAAAGACTACAGGCACCTAGGGGGTTAAGGGTGACCGTTGTTCCCTCAAGTGGGCTGGATAATTTCCCTTTTAAAGATGAATGGCTCACTGTAGCCTGTGAATACTCAAAGAAATTTGTAGAACTTATAATTAAAGCAGATACAATTAAATTGGAGGAATTAACAACTGAGTTAAAATAAGTAAAGTAGACAGTACTCAGTTTTAAAAGTGATAGAACTTTTCAGGAATAAGACGGCACTTCAGAGGAGGCTGCTAAAATATGAAAGAGAAGTAACTGAAAGGAAAACCAAAAAAAAAACTGGCCAGAGACTCAGAAGAATATGATAAGGTGACACCATTGGCTGGGGCAGAAAATGCTGTAGGAGCAGAGGTTGCTCTAGAGTTAGATTTCAAAGATGAACAAGTAATAGAAGGCAAAGCCATGCAAGGAAAACACCTGAAACGAGTCTAGAGAGTACAGGGGGTAAAACAGCAAACAGTGGTCCTTTTTTAAGAAAAAAGAGAAACAACAAAACACAAGCTCCAAAAACAGAAAAACCAGAAGAGGAAGCAAAAAGACAAATTGAAACAGAGAGAGCACTGACAGAAAGGAAAAAAATCTTGAACTACAAATATTAAATTTGCCGGATCTGATACTGACTAGCTATCAAACCAAAGTACTACTAAAAGGGACTGAATTTTATACTCACCCTCCATGTGAATGAATTCTAGGTGATCATGGATTTACGCAAATTTTTCAGAAAACTGGGGTTAAAATATTTTTTCTCAAAGCATCCAAGTAACATTGAGCAAACAAGTAATGGGCTTCGTAGAAGAAGACGAACTACCTCAGATGGAAGACTTGGATTATATTTTGTCAGCCATCCCTGAACAAAGTTATCAAGCTAATTCATCTGCTTTGGAACAGCTTCCGATCACATCACTCATGGACATGGAGAATTAGGTTATAGCCAGGACTCTAATAATCAGTCACACACTGTATCTAACAACTCCACTATTGATTCTGAGACTTGTGCACCTGATTTAGAATCATTGGAAGCCTTGTGGCTGTCAAATATACGAGTCAAATACTAATGTGCACACTGACCTTTTAACCTCTCACAATAGCGGAGTCCATGGAATGATCTTGTCAGGTAAATATTTGCAACAGCAAAGAAAAGTGCAGTTTAGGAAAAAAATCACTGTTTTACCCAAAGGTCTACAATGCAGCTATCAATATTCTTGAGAGAACTATGCAAAGAAGTAAAGGATTTGTTGAGTAACAATGTCTCACTTTGAAGGCAAAACCTTACAAGAAATGAATGACTGGCACTTAAGGAATTGGCAAAAAAATACATTCATGGTCATTAAGCCAGCACATAAGGGTTGGAACAATGTTATTCTCAACAAAGATCACTATAGGAACATTTTTTCAACCTTGTTAGAAGATAAAAATAGCTACAGTATTTGGAATTAAAGGGGGACCCTACACCAACATTCAGGAAGGAACTTTACCACATATTATCTGAGGCACTTGAGGGAGGTTCAGTTACTGAGGATGAGTATAAGTTCATATGGAAAGAACATCTTGTTACACCTGGATTTTGTATCTTGCCCAGAATAAATAAAAATCGAGAGAATCCCCCAGGGAGACAATTTGTCTCAGGTATTTGCTCAATAACAGAAACTTTAGGGAAATTTGTGGATTTCTTTCTGTAAAATTGTATATGCAGTCTACCTTCATATATCAAAGATACATCAGGGCCAGGATTCACAAAGAATTGCACCCGCACAAGTATTGAGTTGCACGATAGACTGATTTTGCAAGAGCAAGGGAGTCCCATTCACAAAGGTTTAGTCCAGCGCTAAACACATAGTGAATAGGGCACAAAGTAAGGAGCACAATGGGACTTCATCACACAATGCTACCAGTTGACTGGGTTGCAGAATAGGACAATGCAGTGCAATTGCCCAGTGATACAAATCAGCAGGTCATGCAAATGACAGTAACACAAGGCTGCATAACAGTGGAGGGCAACATGAGCCCACAGCAGTGCCCAATACACATGGCTGGGCATGCCACATGCCAATACATATGTGACCAGATGGCATGTCTGGCGGGCCCACAAAGACACAAGCACAGGAGACAGCACAGCAAAGCACATCCAGGTGGGCAGCATTATGCGGGGGCTCAGCTGGTGACATAGGTGGAGCGGCCAAAAAGGGGTGGGGCATAGTATGTCCATAAGGTGTCCATCTGGCGAGGAGTACAGGTGGTATGGTGTCATTTGTGGGGTTCCCTCCCCACACTCGACCTGCACAGGTGGGGGGGTGGAACAATGAACACCCGCAAGTGAAGCTCTGTACGAATAAAGAAGAGACACAGGAGACAGTCTAACAAACATAATACAAATTTATGAAAACAGCATTATAAAAGCCACATCAATAAAAAAAAGAAACCAACAACTATTTACAGGGACAGATGTAGGGTAAGGATGGGTGGGGAAAGATGGGATGAAGAGGGGGTGGGATTGAGGGGTAACTATTTACAAATATACAGCTTTACAGCAATGGGGGAGGAAGTGGTGGGGAAAGGCTTGGGGGCCAAGGATATGGATGACTTAAGGGACCAAGGTGCAGGAGGAGGGGGTGGTGGTGATGGGAACCAACTCTTGATTTGCTGCAGGATGCTGCACACCTCCTGCAGCTTGCACAGGACATCCTCCTGGCACCGCTACATGGAACGCAGCACTCATGCCTGGCACTGGCCCAGTAGTTTGATTCTGGCCCTCCAGGCCCGCCTGCGCCACCCCACATCAGGCTGTTGAGCTGCACCTAGGAGGAGGAAAAGTATGAAATCAGTACATACATTGCAAGTGTGCTGAGATGTGCAAGGTATTCAGATCCCACCCCCAAAACCCAAGTGAAGTGTGGCTGGGATTCTGAATGTGCACTGGTCAGAGGCAGTGGCACAGCATGCTGTCACATGGTGGTCCCATGCCTAGGAATGCAGTGCATGACAAGATGCTAAGGGCTAATGGCAAGGTGTGCAGGAAAGGCTAGTTACTGGGACCCAAGGCTGCATGAACACACCACCCCAACATGAAGGTGAGGGGAAGTGGAGGGTGGCCTCTCATGTGCGGCACCAGCTGTCATGTCTGGTGGGTCAGACCAATAGGTGCAGCATGGGCCTAATGGACATATTAAATGGGAAAGTAGACACACAGTGCTGGGAGGATGTCTGGCACAGTACACACAGAGCACAGCACCCCAACAGTGACACGCCCATGGGCGTGTCCCACTTCAGGCTCTGCCCATGGCTGGCCACCTGAAGGTCAATGGCCTCGTAACATTGTGAGGAGACAGCAGTGGTGCCCGGAGATGTGAAATGTGGGACAAGATGGCATACATGGTAACAGGTGCGAAAAGTGTGCCCAATTCCAGGACAGAAAGTCACTTGCAAAGGGTGGTGCATCTAGATAACAGCATGTTTCCGCCAACATATTGCCAAGCAGCTCCTGAGGTAGATGGGGCCTGTGGAGTATGTGGCAGTGTGTGTTACCTGACCTTGTTACCACAGGCACCACAGCAAGTGGAGAGCTGAAGGGACCACATGCAAACCATGCCAGCAGGGGATGGAGGGACATTGGGCAGATATCCAAATTGGCCCACGGTAGTTGCACAGGGGCACAGCCTGTGGACATGCATCTGTGATAGTGCATAGGCCATGGGATGTCACACCCAGCAGGCCATATCTGAATGCCCCATGCAGAGGGTGCCACCAATACTATAGCAGAAGTGGCCAGCAATTTTCTGTCCATAGCACATGAACAACACCCATAACAGAAGCCCAGAAGCCCAAAATGCCGACACATAGCTACAACATAGACCAATACAGTAGACTAGCATGACAAATACCCAGAGGGCAACATAGTGATAACTGGCTGTGAGCCATGGGAAAATAGGGACAGGGGGCCACATACCAAGGCTGCCAATGGTCAATGACCAAAGACTGCAGGTCAAGCAAGGGCAGGGGTCAATGCCATACAAAGGGTGTCCTGGTCCGAACAAGGGAATGTGGTCAGACTAAGACACAGGCTCCTGAGCATGAGGGAATAATGCACAAGAACCAACCCAAAGAGCCACACACAAACACCTGGTGACATGCTGATGGGCAAGTGCAGGAATATGGCCTGTGGCTCTATGACTGTGCCGCAGCATAGGACCACTGCAGAGGATGAATGCATGAATGGTTGGAACACATGGGCTACCCACAGCCACAGGGCCACAGGCCAGCACATGCGTGCTGCTGTCCCTAACCCTCTGGCAGGATGAGTCTCTGGCCCCTTGTTTTGCACCAGAAATAGAACAGAAACTGTAAGTCACACGCATCAAGGACTATAGTCCCAATACCCACCCCAGGACTATGCTGACAAGGTCCAAGACTGAGAGACATCTATAAACCACCAGTGCCTGTACTGTGTGCGCTGCAGCTTTGTCATACATGTGCCCAACCACACACAAACCCAGCCAAGGCAGACAGCAAGTCATCACCAGTGCCAGGGGTGTGGCACTGGTGATGCAACAGACACTCAGATGGCGTAACATGCAACCCAGGCATGCCCATAAGCAGCCGTGGCACCATGCTGCCAGCTGCCAGCCACACTGTATGAAGACCACATGCACTGGTGGATGGCCTCAGCATCCTGTGGACAAAGACAACATCCCCCACACAATGCATGACCTGACATCATGCCTGGAAGGTATGCACCTGCAAGGATGCAAGACGAGGCCCTGCCTAGTACACAGGTGGAGGCCATGGGTGCACGACAGGTGAAGCTGGAATGCATGAACAACTGTGTGACCTATGGGCAGATCCATGTCTGGCAGAAGGGCACCCACAGGATGCCATGTGCAGCCATGCAAGGCACAAAACTACAGGGGCACACGTGGGAGAACAAGACATGCGTGGTATGTACAGGGGGGACTGTATATGCAAATGCACACAACAGTGACAGCATGGCGGACACAGGCACACTCAGGGGTGGGGACTGCATGAGAGCACACATCTAATCGGTACATGTCAGTGCCCACCCTCTGGAACAGATGCATTATGCAGGGACCAGGGACCCCCCCCAATTACAAAACAGCAGAATGGCATCAATAGCACCAGGCATATGGGCCCACATTGTGTACCCAATAACATCAATGTGCACATGTACATGTCCAGCAGTTCAGCAATCTAGTGGTGTAAACCCCTACACTGACATGTCAGAACAGATTAACATAGATGTGTAACTGTGGCTGTGACAACACATTGTGTACATCGTGATGGACATGCATTGGACAGCACATCAGGGAACATCCTGTGCCCCTGTGGCAGTTCACAATGTGCAGTGAATCCACCTTGTGTATGTTACACCTGGGTGTCCATGGTCAGACAAAGGCATGGGACCCTGGGATGGGCATATGCTATTATAGTCTCATACACCATGCTGGGGCTTGCCAACAGGATCACATCACATAGTGAGATATGCTACAAAGTGCCACATTGCAGTCTGATGTTTAGGAGACAGACAGACAGGCTAAGTGGCATGTTCCATGCACACTCACTGACATATCAACTGGGCCAGTGGTGTGGCAGCATCAGTACACCTCCAGTGGGAGGGAATACATGGGAAACACTGGGCACATAGGCAGACACCATGACAGGGCTCTGCACTGAACATGGCAGTGGACCATGGCTGGTCAGACTTGCCTGAGGTGTGTCTGATGACTGCCTGGACAGCTGTACATGGGATGGTACATGCCCTTCTGGAACAACGCTGCCATAATTGGTGGCAGTTCAAGCAGTCATGGTGATGCAGGCTGTCATGGCCATTGGCATGCATCAGGGTGCTGGACATAGTGCCCATATGTGCACCATCTGGACTGGGGTGGGTGGTGGGGGCATAGAGCTTGGGTGTTGTGGGCACCCAACCATGCAGTGAGGTCATGTCCCATCATGCTTGCCACATGCCACTGTACAACCGGGCATGCGAACCTGTAACACCCCCGTGCCTGACCTTTTCCCATGCAGCACGTTCAGCATGTACTGCGTGTGCACAATGTTGGCCCATCTGTACACCACAGGTTAGGTTCTGCATGTTGCAGGATCCAATAACAGGGCATGTTGGGAACAGCACATGTGCTGTGTCGGCCTTGTGGTAGGTTGTGTATGGTGTACTGCACAGGCAATGTGTTCTGGCATCACCCATGAAACATGGGGTGGTAGCATGTCCTGCTGTGCGAGGACATGGATCTTGTGCCCCCCCTTCCCCGAGAGACACCAGCACTGCACACCCTGTGGCTGCTAAGGTGCACACGCCCCATAGATACATAGACAGTGTCAGCAGATAAGGGCCTACGGCCCACCCAGTCTGCCCATTTGAGCTTGTAAATTCACTTTATGTTTACCTAGAAGTCTGTTGCCCATCACCCCTGACCTCCAGAATTCCTTTATGTCTATCCCATTCATTCTTAAATCCTGTGATTGTTTCAGCCCCCACCACTTCCTCTGGCAGGGTGTTCCACTTGTCCGCCACCCATTCTGTGAAGAAATTCTTCCTCACGTTTCCTCTGAATCGTTCTCTCTCCAACTTCATCCCATGCCTCTAGTCCTGGAACATCTTTTTTGCTTAAAAATAGTGTATTCCTGCACCCTGTTCCTCCCTGTAAGATACTTGTATGTCTCTATCATATCCCCTCTCTCCCGCCTCTCCTCCAAGGAGTACGTATTCAAGTCCTTCAACCTGTCCTCATAGGACTTGTGATGCAACCCATGTACCATCTTTGTTGCCCTTCTCTGAACCTTCTCTACCCTGTCTATGTCCTTACATAGGTAAGGTCTCCAGAACTGTACACTGTACTCCAGGTGGGGCCTCACTAGTGTCTTGGATAGCGGAATTATGACCTCCCTTTTCCTGCTGGTGATGCCCCTGCCTATACATCCCAGCATCCTATTTGCTTTACCTGCTGCCTTGTCACACTGTTTCCCTACCTTGAGGTCATCAGAGATGATAACCCCAAGATCCCTTTCCTGCTTGGTGCATGCTGTATCCTCACCCCCAACTGATATATTGTGCCAGGGTTTTTGTGCCCCATATGCATTATCTTGCACTTCTTTGCATTGAATTTCAACTGCCAAACCCCAGACCATTCTTCCGGTGTCTGCAGGTCCCTTCTCATTCTGTCTATACCCTCTGGTGTGTCCACTCTGTTACAGAGCTTTGTGTCATCAGCTAACAGGGAAATTCTGCCTTCTAGGTCCTGTGTAATGTCACTGATGAAGATGTTGAATAGGACCGGTTCCAGCACTGATCCCTGTGGTACCCCACTGGTCACTCTTCCCTCTGTGGAGTGACAGCCATTTTCCACCACCCTCTGTGTCCTGCCGCCAAGCCAGTTACTTACCCACTGCACTACTGTCCTGAGCAGCATGTCTGCACAGGGTGTTTATGTTGGCACATTTAACCATACCTTTGTCGGACAGATGGGGGACTGGGCAGCATGGGATGCATGCACTGTGTGAAAGGTGCACACAGGTGGTGATGTGCACTGTGATCAGCGGGTGGCAGGCACATGTGAGGGCAGTGGTGGCAGAGGAACACAATGACAGAAACTTGGAGGAGATGCTGCTCATGTGTGCAGACATGCCACCATGTAGTAGCTGCATGTTGCACATGGACTGACACATGCAATTGGACCATAACCCCGCATTCTGGCCTGGCTGGGATTCATCGTGTCTCAAAACAACAGACACCCATGTAAGCAGTGGGGCTGCACTGCTGCCACATTGTGCATTGGACAGCCACATCCAGTGCCACACCAGCCTACCACCATGTCACCAGTATGATCACAGACCAACAGGTGGTCCTGTCCATGGTTGACCAGGGACTACACATCATGGCCTGGTTGGAGAAATGGCCCATATGCTAGCTGTCCAGAAGATGTGAAAGCCATCCCTCCAACCCATGTGCCAAGCAACCACTGACAAGCTACTGAAATCCACATACCTGGCTGTGGCATGGTGCTGTCACGCACCATGCCCCGGTACCTCTGAAGCTTGCCCTGCTCTCTCCTTTGTGGGTCCCCTACCGATGTCAGCACTGCTGTACCATCCTGGTGACCCCTAGTGCTTCTGGTCAGGAGGTGGCCTACAGTGGCCCACACCTCTCTCCTGGTCTCCTCCAGGTCCTGCTGCCCAAACAGCTGGCCCTTTCTTGTGATCACCAGGTCCACCAGGTTGGTCAGCTCCACCTCTGACACCAACCGGACCATCATTATGCCCTCTGCATGGCAGGGCAACTGGCTCTGCTTGAGGATGCCATCTGCAGCTGAGCACTCCCTTCACAGCTATGGGATCATGTTGTTGGTGCATGCCATGGCATGGCATTTGCACGATAGCATAAAATGGTGAGGCATCATGCAATGGCCATTGCAAGACTGTGTTTGTGCAATAGACTACAATGGGCAATGCGCTAATGTGTACCATGCATGAGTCACGCAATAAAGCCACCATGTTGGGAAGGTTCGGAAATGCAATGAATTGCGCAGCTGTTAGCGTGCTAGTCATAAACTTGTAGCACAGCACAAACCTATTGCACAAATGCACCATGGTTTAGTATGATTCCAAAAACCTGCTATTCACAAAGCTGACATGTAAATGAGCTGCATAGGCAGTCAGTGGTCAAAGTGGTCTACGTGCATATAATTCTGGAGTTTTCTGCATGCATTTACAAGCTGCTTTGCTCCAGCGCTATAACAGGGAACTTGTGCACCACCCTCAGACAACTGCGGAATTGCAAGTTACGGAGCCCACTCAGCCAGCAACAGGTGTGAGCCAGGAGGGAAATGACACACAGCAAGGTAAGCATATGCCACTTTCCTAATGTCTAAATGTTGTTTGTCCCCATCTATGACATGTGTGCTGCCCATCTCCCCATGCTGCACACCATTCCTGCTTATTTGATTATCGTTAGGCAGGTACTGTCCTGCACACACCCTGCCATCCCTTCTGGCTGCATGTCCCTGCAGGTACATGGACTGTGGTGACATTTTGAAAGTGACCCCACTGCCAATACTGGTGTGTTTATGGCACACAGGGCAGAACCTGCACAGGCAGTCTGTGTTCTGCATTCCACCCAGCCTACGTGGGCTGGGGACCATTCCCACTGCTGCTGCATCTCTTGATCCCAGCTGGAACATACAGCAGAGATGTCATGCACTGCCAGACTGACTTGGGGGGAAGGGTTCCCTCAGTTTTATGGCACCCCCAACAGTGTGGTGTCCCTTCTGGCCACTGTGTGCCTTGGGCTGTAGCTCTTCGGGCATCCCATGGCCCACCCTCTATATCCTGTCCCTAGCAGTATCACATGCCAATACATGTGTGCAGTTCAGACCTGTAGGGTCATGTCCCTGGGTACAGTGTGGTGTGTGGATGGGCCCACATCCACGGTTGGCAGCCTGACATTTGTGACAATATTGCCACCAGATCATCAGGCGGACACATTACCAGGGCATGACAATGTGTCACACATGCAGTGTGACAGCCCCTTGGGTGTCCAGCAACCAACATGGACAGACTTGTCTCTGAAGAGGGACATGGCTCACCATCCATATCTGTGATGCACCATACTATGTACATCTGCCTGCATACCCAATGGCGTGCATGTCCTGTGTTCTTGTTGTGTCCAGGTGGACTCCCCACAGCCCGAGCACTAGGGTGTGGTGCTCTTGCATGTCAGCATGGACAGTTTTGTGGCCTATGTGTTCTTCACCCCAGCTCAATGCACAGTGGTGGTACTGTGGGCCAGGGTATTGGGGCCTTGTCCAGTGGGGCCCACTGTGGCTGGCTCACATCAGTCAGTGGTGCCATTGCCATAGCTGTTCACGTTGTGTCATGCAGTCCCCCTATGAACCTAATATTCACCCTAGTCAGGGGCCATTGTGGTCAGCCTGTGGGGTTTTCCCTTGGACATTTTGTTGTAGGATAGGAGTGTGCATTCGGGGTTACCCTCAACCGCTTTCCACATGCGCATTGGCACTTGATTCATCCACCCTGCCCTGAATAGGTTTGGCTAAGCTGATAACACAAAGAGCCTGCATGACACTGACCTCTCCCTCTCCCATTCCCCTACCAGGTGCTGCCCATCACAAGGGCAGGCTCTGCGCCCACAGGTTCGGAGCTCTAGAGCTTGAAGTCTTAGTCCAGGCATACCAGGCCTGAAGTCTGTTAGCAGGCAATACCACAACACAGATGCTATTGTATGCCAAGCGTGGCAGGAGATTGCTGATGAAGTGAATGCCATTGGTGGTAGGGACAGGTCAATTGATGCGGTGCGTAAATGGTACAGTGATCTCCACCATCATGGCAAGTCTGACTTGGTGTCACTGTGGAGGGAACAGCATGCCACTGGTGGCAGCCCTCCTGCCCCTGCAGTGTACTGTACCCTTGACCCTGTTGGGAAGGCTGTGGAATCAATGTTGTTGGAGGATGAGGTGTCCAGGGCACCTGGCTGGGGCTTTGAGACCTACATACTAGCCAGTGAGCCATGTAAGTATTACATTGGCATCACCATTGTGTTGGCATGCACCACATCACTGAGTGTACCACTATGGTTACACAGCACATATCAATGGGCCACCCCTGTTACGGTTGGTGAACACTTTTGTAATGGTTTCCGTATGTGGCCCTGGACTGTCCTGGGCTCATTGCTGATGGCCAATAATGGGTGGGGCTGCCCTGGTGGTTTGGGGTTACACCACACACAACGTGCACCCTCTTATGGTATCTATGTCTCCATGATGCACTGTGTCTCATTGCCCCCACTCCTACTGCCACCACCTCTTTGTGCACCCCCCTGCATGGTGTACCCTTGTGTACTGGTGTGTGTATTTCCTGTTTCATGCTTTACTGCATTGGGTGTACTGCATGTCCATGTGTATGAGTGCACATTCCTCACTGTGTGCTGCACGGTGGCAGTCTACACTTCCATCTGTGAGCGTTACCTGGTAACACGGGGTACATACATGGGACACTGTCACGGTAGTGCTGCAACATTAGTCTGTCAGTAGGCTTTGCCCTTCGTCAGGTGCCATCCTGCTCAAACATGTCCCTGTCCCTGCAGCTCCTGACACAGAACACCCACAGCCAGCAGCAGAGCTGCTCGGTACATCCCATGGCATGCAGGGAATGCCCCTCAGACAAGCGGACTTCCCAGTGGAGAGTGATTCACACTCTTCAGCAGATAGTGACCTGGAGACATGGGTAGCCAGCCAGGAACTCTTCTCAGCAACCCTTTCAGCAGCGATCGATGCTTCTTTGATACCCACCACCACCACCATGGATTTCGTCCAGCACCCCCTTGTGACCATCCATTCTAATGGCATCACCTCAGAGGCTCTTGCACCAGACCCAACCATCTGATACCTCCTTACCCATCTCCATTGCCTCATCTTCCTGTTTCCCCATTTTCTGGGTCATGCCTGCTCATGGACTGGCACAACACACAGAGTCTGGGGTTCCCACCCTGCCCAGGGACAGCTTAGGTCCAGTGATGCAGGGTGGCACATATCAACCACCCCCACCTAGGCTGCCACTGACAGGTGTTGCTGTCCCAGGCAAACACAGACTTCCTCCAGCCATTCCTCCATCTAGGTCCACTCCAGCGCCTGTGACCCCTGTCATGCAGCATGCCAAGCATAGTGCCCATGAGATGATGCATGCTGCATGGATACCCAGGCCACATCCCAGAGGGTCCTCGAAGAGATGCCGGACCTGATGCAGTAGTGTCTTCACCTCCACCAGCAGTGACACCAGCTGGAATTGCAGTGGGCCCAGGAGTTTGGAGAACAGTTCTTTGGAACCATTGTGCATCTGTTAGGGGATCTCATGAGGGCAGTTGGCCAACAAAGCAAGGCACGTCATGCAACTCAGCACAATATTTGGGGCATGTTTGCCGACAGTGGGAAGTTCCCTGTCTCCCAGCAGGGATGGTGGCATGTGTCCACACCACAGGAGACACATCTGGCACTGCGTTCCCCTTCATCTCTTAGTCGACAACGCACCCCTGCTCAGCACATTTCATTGCACATATCCACATCCCCAAGTAGCTGCCCTGGCTCCTGGGTGGTGTCCAAAGCCCGTGTGTCCTCCCACTCAGCATTGACCTCCTCTAGGGCAACAACAACATCACCCCATACCATGCACCGTGGCACTGTCCACGCATGTGGCAGCATCCGAGGTCATAGCCTGCTATGTCCCCGGCCCCTCCATCCCTCCTCAGCCAGGTCCTGTGCACAGGTTTCTTTTTCCATTGCTGCATTCACCACCTGCCCCCTACTGTATGGTGCCATGGATAACATGGCTAGACAGGCTGTCCTTGGCTACATCTGTGACATTTGACATAACAGTTCTTGCATTGTGTGACCCTTTCTATGTAACTCTATTTCATTGACATACAGCTTTGCGCCTTCTGTTTTCCCATACCTCTGTGCATTTTTGCTTAGTTTCAGACTGCATCATGTCTTGCTATCAACTGCTTATACCTTTGTGTGCCTGGTTTTATTGTATCCTTTAGTTTCTATTTCTATTTTGTGGATCTGTGCATGTTGTGCATTGTGTACAATAAACAAGGATCATATATGGTGCCATATGTGTTGTTTGCTTATTACTCACTTTCTGCTGGCTCCCAACTGTTGTATGATGTTCTGCCTGTACTGTTGGGCCCTCTGTGCAATGTGCGGATCCCTGTCTTGCATCCATTGTGCTGTCTTCTCTCCTCTGACTCCATGTCTGTGAATGTTTGTTCCTCATGGACCAGCAGTGGTATCCCATGTGAGTGTGCCATTTTGTGTAGCATACAACAGGCAAGGAATATGCCACGGGCCTTCTGACATGTGTACTATAGGGCACTGCCTAAGCTGTTCAGGCAACGGAAATGTTTTTTTTTTTTAATTGTTTTTATTAAGTTTTTAATTGATAACAATCAATAACTATCCATATGGGAGACAGTCCACTCAGGTACATAACCATTGGAGCTAAAAGCCCCTTAATCACAGAAATAAAAAACTTATATGCATCCATTAACATTATGTAAAAATGGTCTAACGTTCAATGAATATACCGCAGTGAATTCCATGAGCAGCATGGCTGTGTCCAAAAAGGTAAACATCCAAGATTAAGGCCATCAGTGAACTACCCTGGTAGGGAACGCATTGTCATGCTAGTGCCTTAAAGTATAACTTTAAACATAAATAGATGGTGCGCTTTCAGTTATGCTAAAGTACATAAACAGTTTAGTAAACTGTATTAATATGAGAAAAATGCCCCCACTTAATAATAAAGGCATTAACTATATAACTGTAAAAAGGAAAGCCCCAGATTATGCAGAAGAAACATTTTAAAACAAGTTGGAATCCAGTAAAAGTTAGCCTCTAAGCGGGAGACTAAACAGCACTATAAAGTTATTAAACAAGAAAATAGTTAACCATCTCAGGAATGGCCAGTCTTGTTAAATGTAAAGATGAGGCAGAAATTAACTGGTATGAAAAACGATTGTTGCTGGAAAATCATTACTCCATAGTGTCTTCAGCGTTCTCCTCTACAACAACACCCTGACACCATTGCTCTACTTGATCCTTCTCAACCCACTTGCCTGCTTCTACCGGGTTGGAGAAAGCCCAAACTTTGCTTTGATGCACAGTTCTCAAGTGTGCAGGGAAAACAATTGAATGAGGAATGTTAAGTTCCTGAAGAATAAGGCAGACTCCGTCAAATTTCTTCCGCTGCTGTCTTGTCACACAGCTAATGTCTGGAAAGACATGTACGGGCCATTTCTTCCTACCAGAGACAAAATGCAGTCCTGGTCCCTGATTCCTGCTGTAACCACCAACAGAGTGTGCAGAGGGTCGGAGGCCTCCATTCTCCCTTGTGGTGTGGTGTGGTAAGCGTTTTGAACCTGGAAACAATCTCGTTCACCTTCCAACAAGAGTTTTTCTGCTAGCCACTTCTTTGGAAACATTAAAGGGTGATCCCCTTTGATGCCCTCCAGTAGTCCAAGCACTCTAATATTTGCAGCCTGTACCTGAGTCTCAAGAGTTTCCAGTCATGCACTAAAGTGCTGCACTTCTTTTACCACCATTGCTGTGGCACTTGAAGATGCAGAGACTTGCTTTTTTCACATCTATCATTTCAATTTTCATGTGGTCCACAGTAGTTTCCTCTACTCTAACTCTGCTAGTAAAGGTATCCATTTTCTGACTTAAATCAGTAACCAACGAGATCAGTCACTACAATTTCAGGCCCAGTGATTGCATGGTTTTGGTCTCTGAGCTCTGCCCTGGATCAGTCTCAGCTGCCTCTGCTAAACTTCCTGACGGACCCTCTGTCTCTTGTTTTCTTTTTCCAGGAGCATTAGTGCCCTGATCATGACGTGGATTTCCCATGTTGTTCATTAGTGTAAAATCTTCTCATCTGGAAGCAAAAACTAAAAGAATTCTTCAAATAATTAACTTATTTATTGCCTTTTAATTATTATAGCATGGAGCTGATAGAGTACGACTATTCTGCTTAGGCTCCACAGTGCCCCCTCAATGGAAATGCATTTTAAGCGTGCCAAAGGCTCGCTCAATGATATTTCAAATGGCAGTGTGTGCTGCATTGTACCTCTCCTCTGCCGCATTTATTGGGTGGCAGATGGGGGAGAGGAGCCAGGGCACAGGGGGTAGCCATTG
This sequence comes from Neoceratodus forsteri, assembly GCA_016271365.2. Lineage (NCBI taxonomy): Eukaryota > Metazoa > Chordata > Ceratodontiformes > Ceratodontidae > Neoceratodus > Neoceratodus forsteri. The sequence goes on from CM057459.1 coordinate 65,261,808, forward strand.
TCACCTGTAAAGGACAGAGCACACATGTGACATGGAATATATCTATGGTACACCACTCTGGTCCATATTTTAGAACCTTCTGGCCTGCTCCTGCACATCCCCCACCCATGCCACATGGCCAGGTCCCCTTCATGGGGTTGGCAGCCTGTGCTGTGGTGCATAGTCACATTGTCAGTGGTCCCTCAGCAGGCCATGTCACATTCTTGCCCTATCCATCTTGATAGCTATTGCGGTCTTCCCACATTCTGGAACCTTCTAAGGGTTTGCATCCCCTTCCCCTCCTCTGTGGAATGCAGCCCTGTGTGACCCACAGGGATTTCCAGTCACAGCCCAGTTGTTGTACTCATCCACTAGGTGTCCCACAGATATTTCACCTCCCTCAGTTCTCTGGCACAACAAGGAGTTCTGCCAGATATAGGAGTCGTGGGAGCTCCCAGGGTAACATGCCACCACATTGGTGATGCACCCTGTGTCATTGCACACCACCTGGCTGTTGATGGAGTGGAAGCATTTCCTGTTGAGGTAGGCATCTGACTCTGGGCCAGGTGGTGCATGTATGGCCACATGGGTGCAGACGATGGCACCAACAACATGTGGCAGGCACACTATCTTGTAGAGCTGCTGCATTGTTGCTGTGCACTCCTCTGCAGTGCTGGGGAATACTATGAATTCCCTGGCATGTGGCAGCAGATCATCTAGGAATTTGGCCAACAGGTGCATGGTGGATGGCTGCAACACTCCTGTGGTATCCCTGATGGGGGTCTGGAAGGTGTCTGTTGCCAGGAGACACATGGCAGCAGTCACTTTCACCTCCACCATCAGGGCATGGTTGCAATGGGTGGTGGTGCACAGGTCTTCCTCCAGGAGTCCACACAGCTGCCTACGCATGGCTTGGTTGAGGTGGTACCAGCCAACCAGCTGTTCATTGGACAGTGTCTAACAAGAGACTCTTGGCCGGAACTGTCTCTGTGTGGCAGGGCACCTCCACTGATGACAGATGGCACAGGGTGTCCTCCTTCCTGCTCTTCCCACACAGCCTCCCCCAACATGTACAGTAGCTGTAGTGTGGTGTCAGCCATTGTGCTGCCTGATGCAGTTCCACCTTTGGCCTCTGGGCTTTGCCTGGATTAAGATGACCTTTTTATAGGCGGTAATTTTCCTGGTGCAAAGTGCCACACAATGTGGTTTGCGCAATGGAAATGTTTTGTGAATTGTTTTGTGCCTGTATGCATGGCCATCCCCCTTACCTTTGCGCCATGCATAACTTATGTTGTTTCTATCATGCAAACCAGTTTGCCCCAGGCAATTGTGCTTTTGTGACTTGCACCTCGGTGCAAAAGCAGGGCAAACTCCATGCAAACGCTTTGTGCTATTCACAAAGATTTGTAAATCCTGCTCCAGATGTGTTAAAATTTGAGAACTTTGAATGGAAGGAAGACTATGTATGGCTAAGAATAGATGTTGAGGCCTTATACACATCCATCAGGGTGTATCAGCAAGCAGGTTTTTCCTGGAGGCACTTAGTGATAAAGATGACATACCTATTGACTTCATCATTAAATCCTTTGATTTTTATACTAACTCATAATGCTTTTAAATTTGAAGGGCGTTATTTCCTTCAAACTTGTGGCACAGCTATGGGTACAGCAATGGCATCCAGCTATGCAAATTTAGTTTGGGGATTATGGGAAAAGAATGTCATATTTGATCACACAGTTAATTAATAAATGGTTCCGCTTTACTGATGATGTGCTTTGTGTTTGGGAGGGGGACATAATGGAGATACCAGGATTTATTGACTGGATCGATAACAATGATTTAAACCTTTACTTCATCTAAAATGCCCACAAAGATAGTTTGAATTCCCTTGATATTACCTTATCAAGGGACAAACTGAATATTAACAAGGTTCAAACAACTTGCTATAGAAAACCAATTGCAAGTAACTCGTTGCTCAATGCTAACAATGCACATCCTCTGAGCCTAAAAAACTGCATACCATATGGTCAATTTCTATATCTCTGTAGAAATTGCAGCTCTTTGACAGCATTTGATATACAAGTAGATAAGCTGGAAGTTAGATTTTTGGAAAAGGGATATGATGCAAGTTTGCTAGCAACATCCAGGCAAAGGGTCAGGGACATAGAGAGAAATCAGCTTCTAGTTGGAAAAAATAAAACAAAACAAAATGAAATGTCTTGCACTTTTATTACAGAATATAACTGTGCAGGTAGGATTGGCAACATTATCCACAACAGCTGGCATATTTGGCTTAGTGACACAGAGGTAGGGGGAGCTGTAGGACCTAGGCCCAGAGTAACACTTAGGAGAAGTACTAATATCAGGGACAAATTAGTACATAGAAGGATACAAAAGGAAGTGACCATGGGCATAGGCAGCCACAGGAATTGGCTGCCACATAGACTGAAAGGTTTCTTTAAATGCTCCAGATGCAATATTTGTATATATGCAGTCAATGGAAATATTTTTAAACATCCCAATGATTCGAGCATTAATGCAGAAATCAGAGAATTGATAACTTGTGACACCTCCTTTGTAGTCTATGCTTTGAGGTGTAACTGCAAGCTGGTTTATGTGGGTAAGACTGTTCATCCTCTTAAGCAGAGAATACAAGAACATATTAGGTCAATTGTCAGTACAAAACAAAACACTCTAGTGAGGGTACATTTTGCTATGTATCATAGATCAAAACCTGAAGACTTGAAATTCATGGGTTTACAATGGGTACCACAACACAAGGAAGGGGGAGACAGAGAAAGCCAACTGCTCAAGAAAGAGAGCAGTTTGATATTTAAACTCAGCAGTTTTAAACCAATGGGATTAAATGAGCAGTGGGATCTGAAACCATTTCTTAAGCAAATCTGTTTTTTACACTTTCTGCAACTTTCTCTAGAATTACAGTGATGTCCTTTCCTTTGTAATAGCTTCTAACACGTCTTTTCTTTCTTATGGTTGGTTTTAACCTAGGAACCCTGCCAGTGGATGCCCTGGGATACATCCCCCGCCCCCCCAGCTCAAGGATGTCACAGTATCTACGTCTGAGTGGAGGGGGATATATGCAGATGCCTTGAAAAGCAACTTTGGGTGATCACAGCATTCTCCTAATTTCCTGTATTCTATCACTCAATCTTAAGGACACTTCTGAATTTTTCTAGACATTTGGGCTTTAGCGCATTCAAGCTGTAGCTTTTCCCATAGTAACGTTTAGAAATAGTAGTCCAGCAGAAGTTTGAGTGTTGGGTGTAATAATTTTGTGATTAATTTTACTTAAAAACATGATGTATGTGACTTTAATTTTTTTATCTCTATTTGTTGAACACTGTCTTCTGTATTGGGAATGGCATTTATACATATGTATGTTAGGCAATGAATATTTATTAGGCATCTGTATATAAGACAGCTCCTGTGCTCCATTCAGACACACCCACTGAGGAAGACTCATGAGAATCAAAGCTCTGGGGTAGCGGTTTGGAGTAGCAATGTGCTTGTAAATGTCTGTTAATGTCTGAATACTTGTCATTTCTTTAAAATATTTACTACCTCCGTATTCCATGGACTGGTGTCCCGGCCATTACTCTTGAGTGCAGCACTTTGTTATTTGGATCTCACACCTTCAGCCTGGGGTTGGCAGCCCCTTTCCTGTTGCTGCACCTGCCCTGCACTGCGTGAGTGCATGGAACCAACTCTTACCTCCTTGACTGAAAGGGATAACATCAATGGTCGGGAGATACAGTATGTGTTTCTGAAGTGTGAATAAACTCTTACACTGTTTTATATTTTGCAGTTGAGGACATGGACTTTATTACCTTCTTGCTAGTGAAGTGTATACCTGAAGTCTTAGTATTGCACCTCACCACCTCCCACCCCCAAGTCCTGAATTTTCTGACACCTGAAACACCTCCTAGTCTGGCTGCCATCAAACAGTATTCACCTCCTAGGGAGCCTGGGCTACTTAGAAAAAAACTGTTCGGTTGCAAAACTGTTTGGTTGCAATAATTTCTACATGCAACAAACTGTATTTTCTGTGGCTGTGCCTTACTAATGCCAAAATGGCCCATTGGGCTGCAATACATATTAATGTAACCAATCAGAGCAAATGTTACCCAGTACCCTGCCAAGCAAAGTTCCAAGTCTGATTCCATCCTCATCACCAGTATATCATGTGTTGAAGTCCCACTCCAACACATCACCCTTACACTCCTACCCACGACAGTACAACTAATACTAAATTGGAAAATGAAATTGAAAAAGTTAGTTCTTTGGGGAGTACAGCAAGGGTGGGAAGTTCATGACAATCTGAACAGAAGGTAATTATTGCAATTCTGATAGGGCATTATTATTAGGCAAGTGCCACAAGGCTGTCAATTATCACTGGTCAAAGAACATGCTAGCACAGAAGAAGGAGTGGAGGGGGTAAATAAATGAACAATAAAGTGAGCCATTCAGATCATTACAAGTGATGAAATTCAACATGTTCCAGAAAATAAACATTGCCTCTATGGCTTGTCAAGGTACAGAGAGGTTTACATTTGAAGCGGTGTCAGAGCCACCACAGCAGGCTACAGTGCAAACTCAGAGTGGAAGTGGAAGGACAAAGAGGTGGAAGAGGAGAATGATAAAGAAATAGATTCATACTATACCGTGGAGTTAATCAATAGCAGACTTTCCAGTGGAGGGTGACAAAGACAGGAGAATGACAAAGGGAAAAGAACAAAATGGGAAAGGGAGTCCTTCCAAACTAAATGCATAGGATGAGTGTCAGTGCTGGGGGAAGGGTGGGGTACTGACTATCTCGTACTGTAATTCTACAAGGCAAGTTAAAACTTCTGGCCACAGTGCAGGATTTGTTTTGTCCCTTGCTTCAGTCTTCAAGAAGCATACACCTCTTAAACTAACTAAAGGGCAACTCTGTATCTGATCTACAGTAGCAGAGTAGCAGTTGACCTGGCAAGTTATTTTCCAAAATCTCTGGAGATCTTTAAGGAGACTTTTGCAATGTCTCCTGCAGCACAGGCAGTCCCAGATAATTTTTTCTCTAGGTGTCTCAAGAGAATCTCTGGAGATAAGTTGCTTAACTGACTGCTACCACTGTAGTTCATCTTTCTGTGATAGTGACAATAAGCTTTACAGTGGTGTTTCAACAGATTGTTGATCATTACATAGATGAGTAGGGCAAAATGGCAGCTGCACTTGCAAAAGTATGTTTGACTCTAATGCACATAAACTGACTAAAAGTGTCACTTGCATACCTGAATCTTCTAACCTCTAGGACAACATCACTGACAGTTGTAGTAGGGGGTGGGGTGGGGGAGTGGTAGAGGGACACCAACATCTTGCTAAAGATTATGTGACCCAACATGGAAAAAAGAGAAGATGCCCTGCCTCAAACTAACAGTTTGTTGGCTGCACTCAATTTATACTGAAGTGTTCACTTATAGTACCTAGTAATGTCATCTTTCAGTATTCTCTCCAGTTACTTAAACCTGTAATCACTACTCATTGACCTAAACACCATTGACTGGTCACCCATTTTAGCCATTGTTAATGTAGATGATGTGGTCTCTTACCTCCAAATAAACTTCTAATTCTTGGACTCACATGCTCCCCTAATAAGCATTAAGGTCAAAGGTTTCCATCTTCTATGGAGCTCAGCAAAGCTAATAGACCACCTCAAGACTTGCGATACTGCCTGGCAACTGCATAAACCCTCTCAATTATGAGAGAATTTGATCAGTACCAGCAGCTTCAGAATGACTGCACAAAGGCAATCTGTTCAACCAAAGCTATCTTTTTTGTCTTCACCATTCAGGAACACCTCCACTGCCCGACCAAGTTCTGAAAGGTGGTACACTCATTGTTAAACTTCCCTCCCAGTCACCCCACGCCAGTGCTCAAGAATGGCAACTCCTTGGTTGCTGGTCCACCAAACATTGTTTCTGCCTTTAAGGATTCCTTCACTGCTGGTTCTCTCTTTCTCTGTCTCGCTCTCTCCACCTTTCTAAAATCCCCACCTCTTTCCTCTCCCCCTTCTTCTTCTACTACCCCTCTTTCTTTCTACCTTGTAACACCAGCTATGGCACCAACTGCCCTGTTTTTGCTTTACCTGGCCAAAGGTGACAGCCTTGATGACCTTAACCCCAACTTCCTCTGGCTTGCTGCTCCTGCTCCTATTTCTGTCCTCAGAAACCTATCTTTCTCTGCAGGGCTAGCTCCCCTCCTCCTGGAAAAATGGTAGCGTGCTTCCCTGGTAAAAGACAATGACCTTATATCTCCAGGCAATTCTCTCTTTTCCCAATCCAATTCAGGCTTCAGAAGAATCTCTCAACTAAAATATTTCCTTGACTCAACCTCTTTTATCAGCCTTTTCCAGTCAGACTTCAAGAAAACCCACTCAGCTGTATCATCTTTCCTCAGGTGTATTGACCATATTCTGAAGGGAATGGCTCAGGAATTTCAAATCTCAGCATTTTTTGTTGTCGTGACAAAAGCTTTTAGCATTGTGGCACAGCTCTTGCTACTGTCCAAATTAGTTAGTACTGGCCTTTCTGTTCTTACATTTAGCTGGTTCTGCTCCTACCTAACTGGCAGAACTCAGTCAGTTAGGACAAGTACTGTACAGTGGCAGCTATTACCATTCATAGACATAGCATACAATGATGTTTTCTACTGATAGTGTATGCTATTGCTTGCATTGCATTAAAGAACTGGTAGCACCAAAAACAGCAGGCAGAAAATCTAAGTAATTATTTTTTTTATCTTCTCTCTGCAGACCAGCCCCCCTCCTCCAGCCCCCTAAGCCCCATCACCCCGATATCCACTGGTACTCACCTCTTGGCTTGAGGTGCCAGCTGGCCGGGTGTGGCCTCTGTGGAAAGCCAGTCTCATCCCACTGGTCCACGGTGTTTTCTTATTCTGTTTTTTTCTCCCTAACCCTGAGTGCGGGACATAGCATGCAATGACTCCAATGGCCAAGTCATGTGCGCTTTCGCATGCGGCATGCCAGGCATCTGCTTTGTCTCTGCCCCCATTCGTAGAAATCGGTGTGCTAGCCTCCAGCCACTGCTATGGGCCAGGCATGTGTCGACCTCCAGTCCACCCCTCCCCAGGAGAGGAGAGGAGAGCTGTCCAGATGCTCAATCTTCTCCCACCCCGGCTGACCCCCGGCAACCTGCTTGCACCGCAAACACAGGTCACCAGCATGGCAGGAGGTAAGGCATGATGCCTCAGCCCTCAACGCCATTGGGCTGGCTAGTAATCTTTAAAAGTAGTCACTTATTACTTGTTATGCCTGAAGTGTTTTCTTTCCTGTGTGCTCATTAGATGGTTTTCTACTTATTAGTTTTGGGTGTGATATGAAACACAATGCTTTAACAGGAAGCAAACCTATCTAGTTCTGTTCCTTCCAGTACATCATCAGCATGTGACCTCACTCATTGTTACATCGAAGGTCCTACTGCCTAATTGGCAGATTGACACAAGTTGCCAGTCAAGCAGCAGGATACTGGCTCTTCTTGGTTACTAGTGATGCCACAGTTAGTGAGGTCACAATGCTGATGAAGCATAGGAAGGAACAGAACTATGTCAGTCTCCAGGTAGAGTGATGCTCCACACATCACACCTAGTACTGTCAGACAAAAAATCGTCTAATTAGCAAAACAGAAAAGAATAAATACTTCTGATATAAGAAGAGATGGCTGAATACTCATGATGCTTGTTATCTCATTTGGTTTGGCTATGTACAGTTAAGCTATTTACCTGATTTATGTACACTGTTATATTAAGTGTTACTCCATCTCCCCTTCCCCCAGGACGTACCATGAGATGAACATTTTGTTGCTCAGTGTAATTTTCCTGGTGAAACTTTTCAATAAATAAATACTTCTGAAATTTACTATTAATTTCAGACAGTACACTAGCTCTTGAAGTCACATGGCAAATATAGTGAAACTATTACATCTTGGTGGACTGTGGTGATTGCTTTTATTAATGATGGCAATAGTTAGGACTGAAGGTTCCTTTGCATCCCTTCCAGTAGTGGCTAGAATCTCATGTGGCTCTGTCCAAGACCCTGTCTTATTTTCCATTTTTATAAATGAACTCCTCTAAGCCTGTTCAGCTCTGAGTATTCACATGTATGAAGATGATACAGGGTCTTCTTCAGCATTCCCTCTCCCCTTGAGCTGGAAGCTGATCTTCAATGTGACTTTAACAAGGTCCAGCACTGACTGCAGTCCAAACAGCTCTCCATAAATGTAAATAAAATGGTCTCTATGACATTTGGAAGCAGGAAGTAGCTTGTTTGGGCACTTACCTCCCTGGTCTTTGAGACACAGGAGACATAGATACATAATCATTGTTGGCAGAAAAATGCCTACAGGCTCATTCAGTCTATTCAGCCTACCTAACTAACTACTCTGCTCTGATTCTAGTGGCCATCTTGCCCCTTAGGGTTTGCCCCTGAAAGGTTCTGTACTGGAGGTAGTCCACTCCTTCAAGGACAGTGGTGCCATCAGTATGCTGCAGGGAACAGCATAATTCAATGGCAATTAAGCCCTCTTGTCATGTAGTATTTTGTGACATGTCATTTACTGCAAGGTGCAGTACTACATTGCATTCTGACTGGCTCACCTGAGCCTACATGTCTGGTATATACTTACCTTAATTTTACCAGACACATTGATGCCATCCACACCAAACTCTTCCCTAAACAAGGTACACGATACAAGAAAGAATCTTGCATCCCTTTCCTAGCCTGTCATGAAAGTGTCCTTAAAATGATCCTCCCAACCTTCATCTATTAATGGTGCTTCTCCCAAACCCACCCTGATCCAACTGTACCCTTTGCTCCACTCATTCTGCTGGCTTTCTCTGGGCTACCCTACCCACACCCACCACTGCACTGTCTACTCTGATCTTTCCTTCCCCTCACTTGCTGGCAGATATCTTTATCACTCTACAGCATTCAAAGCCAAGTACTGATTCTACTTGTTTCTGTGCATTGCTTGCTTCCCTGCTGTCTCTCCTCCCTGCTATCTCTCCTCCCTGCTCTCCTCACATCTATATTCTCTTAGGAACTCTGCCTCTCTCTACTTCTGGTCCCCCCCCTTCAATACTGTGTTGGGCAAACCTCCTTCCCCTTTAGACTCACCTCTCCCTGGAATAACTTCCATGTCTCACTTCACTTGGCGTCTTCCCTGTTCTCTCTAGAACTCCTGCTCAGGGTCCACAGAGCCCATTCCTACTCCTGCTCGTAGACTTGCTCCCTCACTCTGGTTATAGCTATTGTAGTTGTGGCCATTTTTGCCAAGTGGCCAGGAGCAGCTGTCATTTTTACCATATATGTTCCTGCTTAATGCGCAATCTGCACTGCTTGTATCTTTGTTGAATTTTTATACTGTCACCCTGCACATGAAGAGTTGCTGACATTGTCACATGATTGCTATAACTGTGCCTTGTGTACCTGCATGGCTTACTACATAATGTCTCATAATGCAAATCTGCACCTGTAAAATGTTTGATATTGCTGATGATGTGACTTTGTGAATCCCCCTGCTACCCCAATCCCCCAAAACACACTCCCTGACTCAGTGTGCCTTTTCTAGTCACCACATTTTTAAATATAAATAACTACATGTTTATCAGTGTAAACATATTAGTCATCTGCATATTAATTTCATGATATCCCATGTTGGTTACTGACAAGAATTACATTCTATGATGCTCCTAATTTGAACGTTTATGTTGGGATATTGAAAGGACACCGTTGCCCAGGTCATGATAATATTTATTATATTTTATTTATTTGAAAATTGGTAAGCAGGAAAAACACACTGAGCAAAAGCTTTTCCAGGCATGACCGGGGGTGGGGGTGGGGGTGGGACAAAGAAATACATGTTACGAGCAGCTGACATAGCAAATCATTGATTACACAGTGCGGGTCCCTGACATTCTCTGTTCCACTAAAGAGGGCCTCCTTGTTGATTCCAGGGCAAGGTTAAAAACCTTGGGAGACCATGCTTTCAAGCTAGTGGGCCCAGTCCTCTGGAATTCTCTTATGAGAACCCTGAGGGAGCCCACTTGATGGAGGCCTTTAGGCGGGGTCAAAAAACCTTCCTATGCACTCGGCATTTGGGGATTAATTTACTCAGTTTTTGTTATTAAAAGCAATTAACAGGATATTGTTACTTCATGCGAGCTGTCACACTCATTTACAATGACATCCTATGCATGATATTCCCATTTGGTATACATAAACATTCAACAGATAACAGAGATTTTCATATGATTGATATATTACAACAGTACAATGTAACAGATTAAATTTACAAATTTCAAAAAAGAAACTATCCCAATTACATCATACCATATAAAAATATATATTAGCTGTTTCCCTGCAGCTGCTAACATCCCAATTCATATTTATTGACTTTTTCTGAAGTTATTTATTTAGTAATGTTTTATGATATTTCTTATAGTTAAATTTTAGGGTATGTGTCATGTATAAATTGTTATTGTTTTTATGTATTTTTCGCTTCTGCTGTACCCTATGTTGTAATGGTGTCCTGAGCCTCTGGGAAAGGGCACCAGATAAAAACTAACACTACTAATACTACGTTTGTTTAAACATAGCTCACAAAACAGACAAACTAATTAGATAGTGAGCCTGCATGATGGCATACTTTCAAAGTGATTAAGACAGCAGGTGGGCTCTAAATCACACAAATAATTATTATTGAACTGCTTAACCTGAACTGCGGGGGTTGACAGTCTCTCTTTAATTTCCATAATTGTTTTTTTACTCCAGGGTGTTATTATGATATTTACAAAACCACTTACACCCATCATCAGGATGATGTTTAGGATCACGTGCTTGTTTCCTTCTGTAAAACAAGCTGCTACAGAAACTTCCTTTGTAGCAAGATTTAAAAAGTTTAAATACAACCATGCTGAATTTTATAGTGTTTAAGAAGAGTGTGCTTCTGCTTAGGACTACATACAGTATTTTCAGGGGGACTCTTCATGCACTCCACTCCAATCAAAATATCATGTAAGACTGTTTGAAAGTTGACACATTTGGCATATTATACGTTACTGTCTCTGTTTTTAAAGAAAGTGTTATAAGGTGTTATAACAGTGTTATAAGAGCCTTGTACTTGGAAGAGAATGACATGAACTGTGTATAAGAATTTATCGTGAGTTATTCATTCATGAAGTGACACTCAGGGCATGAGATACTGTATATTATTTTCAATGGCATTTAACATACCAACCTTGTTTTATATATTTTGTCAGTTTTAGTCACCAGGTAGTTACAGTACAATCTATTTTCAGGTCTGACCCAGGGGAATATAGAAAAGCAGCATATCAGATTTTCAGATGTACGCAGTATATAATGGTACAAAGATGTAGCGGGGTAACAATGATACCAAGAAAGCAGGAGTAACAAATAAAAGTACAATATTTGATGCCACATCTTCCCATTTATGTACAACAATCCTGATGGCAGCATAACAGCATTACAGAAGCAGAGCGAGTTGGCTGATTCATTTTTTAGTGGCCAATAACACATTTGCACCCTCAAGCATAAAATACTATAGCAATTGATATTAATTGGCAATCCTTCTGGTAATCCTACTTGGAAGGATAAAGTCTGATTGGACATGTTCCCGGGAGTACCTTCTCACTTAGTAGAGGTGGTCACTCCAGGCCAGGACTTAGACATAGGCTGGACATTGTGGGGGGGGGCCATAATGTAGCTGCCTGTGTTATACTTGCCATATACTGCAGCTGAATGAAAGACTACAACCTTCAGTGGTCTGGGTGTAGCACATGTTATGAGCACCAACAATTATTTGTGTGATTTAGAGCCCATCTGCTGTCATAGGAAAGCCAAATCAAACTACGTTGACAACAAATCATAGAATAACATCCCACTAAATTCTGGAAGGTTATATAAACTGTTTTTGAGCTTTTCAGTCTACCACTGTAGTACTCAAACCAGACGATTCACCAATCTTTAACCCTCCTGAGTTCATCTCTGCCTTCAGTTCATACTTCACCTCCTGTGCACTCACACTTATTGCACCATCTCACACATTTCCACTGTCACTCTGTCCCTCATCTCCTCCTGCTGACCCCTATACCCTTTTCCTCCCCTGTCTCCTTCTCCTAGATATCCCTAGCTGCCACACTGTCTGCTCTGTTTTTCCTAACTCCCTTGAAGGCTTGTAGCCTAGGTGGACTTGACAATAAACTCCTTCACCTCTCCACTCCTGCCATTACTGACCAATTCACCTTCCTAGTATACCTTTTCTTCCATCTTGGCAAGGTTTCTGCAGCATGGTAGCAAGCCCAAGTCTTCCACCTTCACAAGGGGGGGCTGCCCCCCAAGAAACTAACACCCCATTTCTCTCCTACCTGTGCTTGCCAAAGTGCAGGAAAAACTTGTACGCTCCCCACTCTACTTTCTTGATTCCTCATGGCTCTGTCTCTTCTAGTCTGCATTTTGGAAAACTCTTCTACTGTCTCATCACTTTAATAGCTAACTGACTTTGATTGGGAGCTGTTCACTCTGCAATCTTTGTCACCAGTGCAAAGTCTTTCAGCACTGTTGTCCATCCCTTCCTACTCAATAAACTCAAAGGGGGAAAGTCTGTATGACTCGTTGGTCAGCTTGTTCTGATCCTGTTTCACAGGTATCAGTAGTCAAAGTACTCTAGAAGATACCTTCTTCCCCTTCCCACCACCCCAGAAGATCTCTAGTGTTCCATCCTGTGTATCATCCTGTTTATCATTTTTCCTCAGTTCCCACACCCCTCTTCCATTTGCATCACTGTGCACATGTTTCTGGATGACACTGTATTCTATGTCTCTGGAGATGCAGCCCTTGATCTAAAACCACACTGCAGCATGACTTTGTCAACATACAGCTCTGGTTATGCCTCAATCACCTCTTACAATGCCAAAAAATGATCTCCATGACATTTGGCAGCACATGGCAACATGTCAAGCTCCAACAAACCCCTCTGGGATGCTGACACCTTGATGAAGTCCCCTAGTTCATGTCACTTGGTGTGTTGTTAGATTGGCATTTCAACTACTCCCACATAAATGTCATCCCTGAAAAACTCCTTCCTAGCTTTGATGACCTGCACTGCACCAAATCCTGCTTCCCTTCCAGAACATCATGCTATCATACTCAAGATGATCCAATTAGTGTTTGACTAAGTCAATGTGGTATACTGTGCCACCTCCAAACCCACCATGGCAGACTCAACTCCCTCTTCCATTCTTTCTACTGCTTCACACTAAACTCTCCCTCACTTCATCCTCTTTCTCCCATCTCTGGATGACAGGAACCTCTCTTACTGTGCTTCCTATCTCACAAAAATTGTTGAGTTGTCACCCCTGCTAACTCTTCTCCTTCTTCCCTCCTCTTCCCTTCCTTTTCCCTACTGCCTTGGTTCTGTTGACTCCTGCTCCTTAGCTTCCTCACACTCCAAAACCTCTGCTGAACAAGAACACATCTCCTATTGTATCCTTTTCTTCTGAAATAACCTCCCCACCAGCCTTCCACTCCACACCTTTTACTCATTCCTTTGCTTCTAAGCTGTCCACCATAGTCTGTCCTTGTACATCTTCTCCAGCAACTAGCACACTTCCTTGACCCAGCTGTTGCCCCTTTTACTTCCTTTCTTCTCCCCTCTTAGCCTCCCTTGCACCTCAGTTGAACTCACAGACTTCTTCTTGTATTTGCAACTAAAAACTTTTTCATATGTAGTATTTACTGTAGGTCTATTGTAGGTATAATTATATGTGTACTGTAGGCTCTTGTCTATTTCAAGGCATATTGGATATACTTGCAGCATTTTATGTAAGCAATAAGACTCAACAGGATGTGCATTTGATAGTTCTAATGCATGACCAAGGGCGTAATAAAGCATGAGACCACAGGCTGAGTGTCTTCAGCACCTGGTTGTGCATTAGAACTATCCACTGCACATCCTCAGAACATCTTTATTGCGCTTATAAAATAGGACTCAGAATTTTATATGCATTGAAAATTTAAACTTAATATGTTAAAATAATTTTAAAAAATTAATTTGTTTAAATTTTACATAAAATAATTCCTCTGCTGGGATTAGCTTGATTTTTTTTTTAGTTTAGAATATTTTATCATAGACTTCTGTAGTTGTCTTCTGTCCTTAGTAGGCTTCCATAGTTGTACTTTGTTACCCAAATTTAGAAGTTTTCATTTAGTACTGACTGTAAGAGCGTTTGTAGCAGTCCTGCAGTGAGAGAGAGAGAGAGTGTGATTGTAGTATCTGTATGTAACCTGTTTTTTTTTTTATTCCACAGAAGATGAATTCAGTTGGAGGTGAAGACAGCAGGGCAGGCTGACAATGGATGTGACAGTAAGACATGGAAAAGTCGCTCAGTTTAACTTTAAAAGATCGGTCATGTAGTTTAGTATGTGTTTTTAAATTACTGAATCAGTTTTCTGCAGAGAGGATCAGAGAACATTATGTGTGTACTGCAGGGGAGGGAAACTTGTAGCATCACTGCCTTCATTTAACACTGGTGCAGCGCTCAGTACAAATGCTTTGCTAAATAAAAATAATAAAAAATTACCAATTGTGATTTGACTGCTACCATCTCTTTTTTGTGAAGTCTGAACAGCCTGGCTGTGTGTTAGATTGAGCTGGGGGTGCAAGGTCTACAGCTTGTAACACAGCAGAATAGAGAAATTAACAGAGATAAAAAAAAAACACAAACATTAAACAGTTAGTACCAAAAACTCAGTCTAGATTACTTCTTAATGATTATTTAATTCAGTCTGTGTGCTATTGCATGATAAGAAAAGGAGCTAGACTGTTTGAACAACACAGTTAGTATGTGTATTAGACTGCAAAGTCTCGCTAAGGGAGGGAATGATGGCTGTCAGTTCTTTTTTTATGGCTGCAGTGGGTGTAGCCCTGCAGAATGTCTTGCAATCACTGTAGAGAAAAGGGTGCTTACTGGATACCAAATGGACTTTTTACATAGTAGAGGTAAATGGCAATACATAGATACATAGATACATAGACAGTGTCAGCAGATAAGGGCCTATGGCCCACCCAGTCTTCCCATTTGATCTTGTAAGTTCAGTTTATGTTTTCCTAGAAGCCTGTTGCCCCTTCCCCCTGACCTCCAGAATTCCTTTATGTCTAACCCATGCATTCTTAAATCCCATGATTGTTTCAGCCCCCACCACTTCCTCTGGCAGGGTGTTCCACTTGTCCACCACCCGTTCTGTGAAGAAATTCTTCCTCACATTTCCTCTGAATCATCCTCTCTCCAACTTCATCCCATGCCCTCTAGTCCTGGAACATATTTTTTGCTTAAAAATAGTGTATTCCTGCACCCTGTTCCTCCCTGTAAGATACTTGTATGTCTCTATCATATCCCCTCTCTCCCGCCTCTCCTCCAAGGAGTACATATTCAGTTCCTTCAACCTGTCCTCATAGCAGGGGTGTCGGCAGGCATATGCACTGTACTCAGCTGAGTACAGTAAAAAAAAATCAGGCAGAGCAACAAATCAGGCAGGGGCAACAAAAAGAGGAAAGCAAGACATTGCGAGTTACATTGTGTCTGTGTCACGCTGAGCCCTTTTGCCTTTGTTGTTCACTATGGAGCACTGATGCCAATAGCCAAATACGCAAACATGAACAACTTGCCAGGCAGGCAGAAAAACAAAGGAAGGAGGATTACAGGAAGAAATTGATTACTTGAACTCAGACATGGCAAGTGGGGGGGATCTATTATTGGTGTGGCATGGCAGCGCATATATTTCTTTATCTTTACATAATGGGAGGCAACAGTGCATCAGTTTTGAGTACAAGTTTAAAATTCCTGGCTACACCCCTGCCTCATAGGACTTGTGATGCAATCCATGTACCATCTTTGTTGCCCTCCTCTGAACCTTCTCTACCCTGTCTATGTCCTTACATAGGCAGAGTCTCCAGAACAGTACACTGTACTCCAGGTGGGGCCTCACTAGTGTCTTGTATAGTGGAATTATGACCTCCCTTTTCCTGCTGGTGATGCCCCTGCCTGTGCATCTCAGCATCCTATTTGCTTTACCTGCTTCCTTGTCACACTGTTTCCCCTACCTTGAGGTCATCAGAGATGATAACTCCAAGATCCATTTCCTGCTTGGTGCATGCTATATCCTCACCCCCCAACTGATATATTGTGCCAGGGTTTTTTTGCCCCATATGCATTATCTTGCACTTCTTTGCATTGAAATTCAACTGACAACCCCCTGGCCATTCTTCAAGTTTCTGCAGGTCCCTTCTCATTCTGTCTACACCCTCTGGTGTGTCTACTCTGTTACAGAGCTTTGTGTCATCTGCGAACAGTGAAATTCTGCCTTCTAGGCCCTGTGCAATGTCACTGATGAAGATGTTGAATAGGACCGGTCCCAGCACTGATCCCTGTGGTACCCCACTGGTCACTCTTCCCTCTGTGGAGTGACAGCCATTTACCACCACCCTCTGTGTCCTGCCACCCAGCCAGTTACCTACCCACCACACTACTGTCCTGCCCACACCCATATTCTCCAGTTTGTGTAATAGTCTTCTATGTGGCACAGTGTCAAAGGCCTTGCTGAAGTCCAGATAGGCCATGTCCACTGCCTCCCTGATCCATCTCCCTAGTCACCCAGTCAAAAATTCAGCGAGGTTAGTCTGACATGACCTCCCCCTGGTGAAACCATGCTGCCTTGGGTCATGTAGTCCATTGACAACCAGATGTTCCACCAGTCTCTCCTTCAGTAGTGCTTCCATGATCTTCCCCACTACCAAGGTGAGGTTGACTGGTCTGTAGTTCCCCGCTTCCTCTTTGTTCCCACTTTTGTATAAGGGGACTACATCTGCAGTCCTCCAGTCTTTGGGTACCTCCCCTGTTTCCAGTGATCGGCTAAACAGGATAGGCAGAGGTTCAGCCACCACCTCTCTTAGTTCTTTAAGGACCCTGGGGTGCACCCCATCTGGCCCCATTGCTTTATCAACTGTGCATCCACCATACTATTTTGTCTGTCAGTACCGGTGGAGCATGGCACTGTCCGCTGCATCCAAGATGGCCGTTGGAGTTTTCTGTGCATGTGTGACAACTTGTGCTTATGCACCAAACTCCAGTGTCACAGCAGCATGGTCTGCCATATCCAAGAAGGCTGCTGGAGCCTAGTGCGCATACGAGAGTCATCATGCATGCACAGAAAATGCTGGTGGCCATCTTGGACATGGTGAACAGTGCCATATTCCACCGGACCTGGGCTGCAGCTGTACTGGCTCTTGCTAGAGTTTGTTTTTCAATTCTAGTGACTCATAGATTTCTTTCCTGTCCTGCATCCAGCTGACCAGCTCTCAGTTTTAGCTGTGCATTAGACAATTCTTATGCATGGCTAATGACTAATCAGGACACAGGATTTTCTTTTCCCATTTAATAATGAACTATTTTGCACCTGTGTTTTGGCCTTTCTGATGCTTTTGCAAGTGTAGCCCATGAAAGCATGAAGGATATAGAGATTACCTGAAGGGGAAATGAGGATTTTTGTAACACAAGTTAGCTACTTTAGCAACGCATTTTTTTTAATTATACCATTGTTATTCATTTTGCTTCTATTTAAGCCAACAATTTTAAAATTCTAAAAATGTGTTTAACATTTTTAAATATTTTTCTGTGAATTCAGTTCCAGAATGTTGATATGTTGTTGTTTTAATATGGTAGGAATGGGAACCAAGCTATTATTTAAAACAATATATGTTTCTATCATCAATGCTTCCAAAGTTAAGTTTTTTCCAAATGCGATATCTTTAAAAATGGCTAACTTAGGGTTAGAAACTTAATTTTTTTAAACAAAGCTTGGAGTCAGATCTTTGTAGCTACACAATGTTACTACACTGTCAATGAATCAATACACAGAAATACACATTGACATAGCAAAGCTCCTTTTTCACATATCAAAATTGTAAAAGTGCTTTTTCAGTATATCGATACAATAAATGTGAACAGACATAGTGTAACTGTAGTGACCCAATACCAAGATTTCATTTAAAAATTATGTTTCTAGCCCTAGTAGTTAAAAGTTAGCCCTTTTTAAAGATCATTTCTTTAACAATGAATAACATTTGAAGTGTAAGGACAAGAAACTTTAGCTTTTAAATGAAAGCTTGGAGTCAGGTCAGTATAGTTATACACCATGTTGACATACTTTCACTGTAGCAATTTAATGAAAATAAACATTTTACACTATTGTTATATTAAAAATTAATTTTATTATATCAATGTGTATTTCTTTGTATTGATACATGTAAAGTGATTCAACATGACATAACTAAATTGACTGGACTCCAGTCTTTAAAAAAAATAACGGTTTAAATGTTAGCTTTTTAAAAAAGTATGGTTAACTTTTGAACTGTAAGGGCTAGAAATGGTCATGATTATTAGAGTTACACAAACCTCTTAGGAGTGCCAAGGAGGAAAATTTCTCCTCAGTCGGCCTCTACAGTAGCTATTGGTAATGAATTTTAACTTTTTGGATCAACATACATACAAAAATGCTTGACTATCAATTAAGCACAAAATGTGGTGAGTTACAAATTCTAGGATGGAAGAGGATCTTACTCCACTCCTACCATATCTTGATAAATGTGTACAAGATCCTTTATATATGAAGGTATTTGGGGCATAACATATTTCCACATCATTGCTAATACATGAAAAATCTGCTGAAGACTCATCATTATCCATATGATTCTGATGAAAGGAAAGTAATGGTGAGTAGCCCTAGATGCATCTAAAAATGAAATGGGCATGTTTAAAATATAAAATCACACATGCCCCCATAATGCAAAGCATCACATAATATTATGCTGGTTCAACTTTAAGCAAAAATGCATGGTGCTGAAAGGCCTCTCACACAGTTTGCAAAGGGTGCCAACAGAAGACATAGACACGTGTTTTGTCCTACCAGGACTCATCAGTATGTCTCATCTGTTTGACACCCCAGTGGAATAAATCAGCTACCCTAATATGGTCTATCTGGGTTATGTTGTTGTGAACCCAATTAAAACAAAAAACAAGTTAAAAGACAAAGAACCTCTGTGCGCAAGCACTGAGACAATGGTTACCCCAAAGGGCATTGGCCAGGAAGCCAAGTTTCAAAGAAATACAAAATCACACATGCTCCCATAATGCAAAGCATCATGGACTGCATATGCAAAACACCACAGACTATTATGCTGGTTCAACCTTAAGCAAAGTTTAAAATATGTTGTATTCATTGTTTTAAAATGCATGGTGAACCGTTGAAGAAGACTGTGTCTCTGCAGTCTGGTAAAGGTAATGGCATGGATTGTACTATTTTTTATGTAAACTCTTAGGGTAAAACAGTGTTTATACCTATAAAGAAAGCCAATATGGAAAATAATCTTTTTGTTTTGGTTACTATGCTAGATATGGCATTTGGAAATTCCATTTTAGGTTTGAGTCCATCCAAAATTCCACCTAGTTGCAACATGGGCATTTTGTAATAAAATTATATCAACTATGGAGAAAGTCAATTGTCCAGTGAACTTTGTTTTATGAGCTATTAAACTGAGTCCTAGTTGCATGCACATTTAACTTACTGTGTATGACTAAAATATAAGAACTACAAAAGAACCCTAGAGCAAATGCCATGAGGCATGGGTTATCCCGGAGGATATTGGCCGTCATATATAAAGTGTATTTTATCAAAGGCAGACTGAAGTTTTTATTGTAGGGTAACCATGACTTTATTCCTACCACACAAAATAGTGCCATTAGCATACATATGTATAGAAACGTCTTGCAGAATGTCATCAACATTGTTTAAAAAAGTGAAATGGAAATTAAACCAGCTGCCTAACAGTATAGATGCATGTGTGGAAGCTATGCACATTGTGCAATTTGAATTACCTTAAAATACACTACACTTTGTAAAGACAATTTTTTTCAACAGCAAGTACTGTGAGTTCACACCAATAGGAGCAGTTTGATACCAAAATTGTTCTGAATGGGCTGGATCACAGGAGGCTGCTGTGCAGGTGAATGAGACCACCAGAAGACAATGCATGCCACAGGAAGCCATAACCTATCAACCTTGACCTCCAACCCTGACGTATTTCAATCAGTGAATGTGGCTCTTCTAAGGGCCATCCCAGCCAGGGACACAAACTTAGAGTCACTGGTTAACAGTCACAGTCTTGGATGCAAACATGCCCGGAGTCCAAGGTGAGGTGAAAGCATCAGCTGATACAGCTGTTAAAGCCCTCACTACAGTAGCAGGCTTAATTAAAAAAATCATAGTGCTGTGCCACAGACTAAAACACCTCGAAAACAACCACCACAGCAGCAAACCTTCACACTGTAGGGGTGGTGGATGTTCCAGAAGAGGAGCAGAAGATGTCAAATTGTTTTTTACTGCACTGGATTACTCAATATCTCCTACTGAACAGCATCACAATTAAGAAAGTATACGGTGTAACTCCCCACAGGTAGCATGTGCAGGTAGCTGCTGGGGAGCCAGCTAAATGAGAATGCCATACTTCTCCACTTACAAAGCAAATCCAATATTAACTGCTCACCCTTGCTCATTCACAAACTATAAATGGGATTTTAAATGAATATGTTTATTGTTACATTGGGGGGTCAGGGTGTGTTCTGACTTGTTGTCTTTGTTGATGTATGCAATACACAGTAGCACCCCTCATTTCAAATCCCATGTACAGTTTGTGATGAGCACGGGTGAGCAGTTAATATTGGATTTGCTTTGTAAATGGAGAATTATGGCATTCTCATTTTACTGGCTCCTCAGCAGTTACCTGCACATTGGCTGGGCCAACACCTTAATTAAGACAATTTTGGGCTGATGCACCCTATGAAGGTAAGCCATTTGAGGCAGTTGCAGTTTGGAGTAGGGACCCAGCTGATGGGTGGTCTACCTCAACATTGGTAGCTGGGTGGCTTGACAGCAGGGCCCTGAGGTGAATACTAAGAGACCCCCACTCCTTTTGAAATCAAAATAGTAAGTTGCCAATCCAGGCTGAAAAAATATATGTTTATTGTTACATTTTTTGGGGGAGGGGGAGTCCAGGTGTGCTCTGACTTGTTGTTTTTGCAAGAATTAGTATCAAGCTACCAAACTGCAGATGTCTTTACACTTACTGTTATTTTCCTTTAGTAGGTTGGACTTGAGAACTACTGATCAAATTAAATGGCTAGGATAAGTTTCCCAAGTGATTTCCTGTTGTAACAGAACAGTTCTAGTTCTTGGCAGCATTGACTTTTTGGATACTTTTGGACATAAAACATTTTTCTTGAAAATAACAGTTGCTTTGTTTCCCTAAATGTTGCAAAGCAAATCTGAATATTATCAAATTCTGCCATTATGTTTTGTATTTCTCCTTTGTGGTGTAAGTCAGTTGTAAAAGCTTGAATTGCCATTGTTAAATGCAAGAACATATAAGTAAAAAAGTGGAAAAAAAGGTGGAGGCACAGGACTGAACCCTGAGACGCTCCACTTTAAGTTGCAACATCATGTGAATTAATACAGTAAATGAAAACTATAGTGCTCTCTTTATTTAAAAAAAATATCCTTAGCCAATTGCACAAGTGAAAGTCAAAACCAGAAAGCTTAATTGTCTAAGCAAAAGGTTGTGGCAGATTGTGACAAAGACCTTGGACAAATCTACGGAATGGAAACATAGAATTTATTGGCAGAAAAGACCTTTAGGGCCATCTAGACTTCTCTGTTTTCCCTTACCTATTACTACACCGCGAGCCCTATTTGGTTGCGGATTTCGCTCCCTCCTCCCTTTCCCAGTGTTGATGGCTCCAGCAATGAAACCCCAACCAACTACTCTTTGAAGATCACTGATAACTTAATGTCAAAGCAGGCACATTACTCTGTTTGAGCCTACACCCAGTTTGGTTATTATTAATGATAGTATTAGTATTTAGAATTTAGAATCTGCAATGAAATTACCCTCTGCAAAATGTTTGACACAACATCAACAATAATGATCAATAATTAGTAATTTCAATGTTTTCCAGTTGTATAGACTGTGGTCACCTTTAGTAATTATCACATGCCTGGAAATGTATTTAGTTTTTGTTAATCAGGTAAGTGCACCAGACAAATAAATGCTTATTTTCAGGCATAATCTAGGAGGTTACTACAATCACAGGAAATGGACAAGTCAAAATACAGGGGTGACTATGACTTGAATACACCCAGGGAGATAGACACACTAAAAATATAAGCTAGTGGGTGTCAAATTCTGAGGTTTGCATACCAGAACAGTATCGTTTTAAAGGACTACAGTATGTGATCCAACTGCATTCAAAGGCCTTTTGTATGCGTTCTAAAACTACTGATTACATATGAATGGAAAAAATATGGGACTGCAGTAATATGGTGTCTAGACCTTGAGATTTCAATGAAAAAACTGCCCTTTACAGTAGATTATGTATCTTCTCCCAACATTGTCAGAACACTGCTATGTTGTCTCATATAGTATGTCTAACACAACCAGTGACTGTTGCAATGCATCATTGTGCATTCTTCACTGCAGCTAGCACCAGCTATAGCAGGGACAGTGAACAGGACTGGATTGGCTTGCAAGTTCCAAAGGACCTGGAGCTGTAGAAAGGGGAATATTTGTTGGTTGGGACATGGGGGGAAGTTGCAAGGGGAGCAGTTTCACACAATTTTTCTTTTGTTTGTTCTCAAGTGCTACTAGGTTGGTTGGAAATGGGAGGAAGGAACTGAGAGGCTAGAAAGGACTTCGTAAAATAGGATTGGGATTTTCAGAACACAGTCCCAAGCATTTCTGTGTCTGACAAATTTAAGGTTTTTTAGGGAGCTGTGATTAAGAGTTTGAACCAGTGGGTTGGATCGATTTAGTTGTGTTGTAATAAAAGTGCTAGCAGTGTAGAGCTGTAGTCAGGATGGAAGCAAACATTGGGTAGGGATCTGAGTTTGTATGTCATTCAAGGACCAGCTGCAAGTTATTTCATTCACTAACTTATGCATTTATTTTGTTACAAGCAGCATTGCAAGGAGGGTCACGTGACTAGCACAGACCAACTGGAATTCAGGAGGAAGTCCCACCTAGGGGATGTTCTGCCTGGTATATAAAAGAAAGCACTCCTATCACGTATCAGCCATGTTCGTGTCCCATCACATCAGTGGAACAGCACAGGAGGGGAATGGGTGTACGATTGGCGTCTTAGGCTTCCGCAGGCATCAGCAAGAGGAAACATGGAAGCAGGGAATTCTACTGGCCAACTATGTTGGGATACCTGTTTGCTCCTGTTGTAGAATTCACTGCACAAATGGGTGGAGGTCCAAAGCTAGGCCATAACTGGAAATAGTTGCAACATCCTATCTAGGGTAAGATAACAAAGTGATTATGGGGAAAAAGGGGAATAGCTGCAACATCCTATCTGAGGTATGTAGGTTAACAAAGTGATTATAGGGAAAAGGGGGAATAGTAGCAACATCCTATCTAGGGTAAGCTAACAAAGTGATTAAAGGCAAAAAGAGGAATAGTTGCAACATCCTATCTAGGGTAGAATAGCAAAGTGATTAAGGGAAAAAGGGGACTAGTTACAACACCCTATCTGAGGTAGGATAACAAAGTTATTAAAGGGGAAAGAGGACTAGTTGCAACATCCTATTTGAGGTAGGATAACAAAGTTATTAAGGGGGAAAAAGGAATTGGTTACAACACCCTATCTAGGGTAGGATTACAAAGGTATAAAGGGGTAATAGGGGAACAACTTAAAAAATATCCTTAGCCACCCTATATAGAGTAAAGGTACGGGGACGTTAGAAAAGTCTAAATAAAAAATTAAGGGAAATGCAAACTAGTAAGCTACCTAGGGTAGAGCAGGGGGTAATCCTAGCAGAAAGGGAAATCAGGAAAAACTGTTTCTGGGCTAAGGGAAAATTATTATTTCGTAGTAGAAAGGGAGTACATTTGGAAATGCTGGGAGTGGTGCGGTGCAGTGACTGTGGAACGGCAGTCTTCAGGGAGACTTTCTGGAGACTGAGGTGCTGCCCCATCTGTGTACACCTCTCTGGATTGAGGAAGGAGGTCTATAGAATTCAGACCAAGTTGGCTAGGATTTGTAGGCCTCTTCACCCCCCAGGGGCCACCAAGTCCTCCACTGTTGCCTCAGATGCTGCCTAGAAGAAGGACCAGCTGTACTGTGGTGGGCACTGAGAGGGTGACGGTGGGGGTAAAGGAACATATTCATCAGCCAGTGCCACTACATAACTCTTTTGCCAGCCTGGTGGGATGGGATTACCAAGATGAAGCATGCATTGTAGTGGCAAGGGAGTATGTGGGGGTCCTTCAGAGCAGGGGTCCCAAGGTGGAAAGAAGAGGGCCCCAGTGGAAGAGGAAGTAACTTCTGGTGGAGGACTCAATCATCAGGGGCTAATTTTGGGAACACCATGGGAGGATAGAAGGAAGGTGAGGTACCCACCCAGTGCTTCAGCATGGAGGGATGAGGAGCAAATCCTTAGGCTTGCTAGGGCAGCAGAGCAGGAGGAGGAGCTGGATGTCATTTTCCATCTGGGGACAAATGACCTGGCAAGGAATGTAGCCGGGGTGATACAGGATAAGTTTAGGGAGCCAGGGAGGGGCCTGAAGCAGGTAATATCCATAAAGACCTTCTCTGAGGTGCTACCTGTGAAAGGCTGGGGGAAGGGAGGAGAGGAGAGGAAGCACTGCACTACAGTCTTCAGCAACAGGTTGAAGGCATGGTGCAGGGAGAAGGGGCTTGACCTTTTTTTGGACTGGGGTCCTACCTGGAGGGATAAAGGCCTGTACAAATGGATTGGCCTCCATCCATCCAGGAGGTGAACGGCAGTCCTGGGTGGAAGGTCTAAATGCTAGTTCAATGGGTAATTAAACTAGCCATGGAGGGAAGCAGAAAGAATGATTCAGGCAGTGAGTGCCTCCTCAGATAATGGAGTAGCAAGAAAGAAATGTCCAGGGGAAGCAAATTCCCCATGGGTAGTGAAGAAAAGGGTCGAGGGGGAAAGAATGGGAGATCAAGAGCTGGAATGAAGGTTTAGAAAAATACTAGGTAAGGTGGGCAGTGGGAGGATCATAAAAGGAAGGACAATAAAAGTGCCAAGAGAAAGGGGGGATGATAAACTCAGGAGGGGAGGGAAAGGCAGGGGCAGGGAGGGACATAAGGCATGGAGAGCCATGTGTGCCAATGCAAAGAGCCTAGGAAACAAAACTGTTGACCTTGAGGCTACCATTGAGTGGGGGACCTGGATCTGCCGGCCATAATAGAATAATGATGCACCGACAACCACAGCCAGGATTTGTCAATGCTGGGGTACAGCACATTTCGAAAAGATAGGGCAAGAAGGAAGGAGGGTTGCATTTTATGTAAGGGAAGGTGTAAAGGCCATGGAAATACCAGGGTAATGCAGGGAAAAGGAGAGGCTGGAGGTTCTTTAGGTTGGATTAAAGATGGGGTCCAGGGCATTTTACAAGCTGGGGTGACGTATGGTCCACCGTCACAGGGGGAGAAATTGGACAGGGTTTTGGGGGAGGCCATAGGCAAAATGACAGGAAAAGGTGAAGTAGTAATTATGGGTAACTTTAATTTGCCTGATGTGGAGTGGAACAATCCAAAAGAACCAGCGCACACCCCCACCCCCACACACATCATAGCACACTTAAACTTTCCACTGCCAAAATTGGCTATATTTACTTTAAGCTCCATGTGAGGAGTGGGTCCTCTTAGTTTCAGATTGGAATTCCAGTGTGAGCAAGCTAAATCACCAATGTCAAGGACATTTAAATGTGCTATGTTATGTGTGGGGGCGGGGGTGTGCGCTGGTTCTTTGGGATTGTTTGTTGTATGCCACAACCCAGCAGCACCCCTTAGAAGAAATGTAAATTCTAGTGTGTGAAGCAACACAAAAGGTTTGAGCATGCTAATTTTGGATTTGTGGAGTGGAACATCCTGGCCACAGCTACAACTAAAAGCAAGGTCAACTCCAACTCCCTGCAGGGGGCATTTCTCAGAGAGCCAGTTTCAGACCTCACTAGGGATAGGGCAGTGCTGAATCTGGTACTTACAAACAGGGAAAGCACTACAGATGTCACAGTGGGTAGCCCCTGGGTACTGGCTATCATTGTACGGTGTGGCTGGCAGTATAGCCTAGAGGTTAGAGTAACGAGCTGTGAATGAGCTTGGTACATCCAGCACACATGGGTTTGATTCCCACAACCTCAGCTTGCATACCGTGTGACTCTGAACAAGTCACTTAACCTCCCCAGTGCTCCCAGATCACCCCTAAAAACAGGCACATGCCTAGTGGGCCTTACCCGGTTACCAAAAGACTAAAATAAAAATAAATAAATAAGGTACTGTGTGGTTTGGCATATGGATTGGGAAACAAAAAAGCACACTTGGACAAGGGTCCTGGACTTCAGGAGAGTAGATTTTAAGGAAATGGGAGACTGCCTTAGGAAATATCTTGAGGGGGTGATAGCCGAGGGTTGGGGTGGAGACACAATGGAATAGAATAATGGAGGGAATAACTAAGGTAACGACAAACTGTTTAAAGGTAATAAGCAAGGGTAAGGGTAGAAAGAGGCCACTGTGGTTCTCTAAGGAGGTGGCTAAGGCAGTAAGGGAGGAAAACAAACAGCCTTCAGGAAGCATTAGGAGACCCAAATGGAGGCAGACAGGGAGATATATCTAGAGGAACAAAGGAATGCAGGAAGGAGGATAAGGACAGCAAAGGCTCAGACTGAGGAAAGGATTACCCATGAGGTCAGGAAGGAGGACAAGACATTCTTCTGAAATGTGAGTGAAAAGAGGAAGGCAGGGGTGGTATAGTGAGAATCAGGAGACCAGGAGTAGGGAACTGTGCAGAGGAGGACCAAGAAAAAGCAAAACATTTTAAATGAATACTTCTGCTCGGTCTTCACAGTGGTGGGGTGAGTGAAGGACTGACAAGCACAAACAGACACCTGGGGAAGTAGATACAATTCCATTTACAGAAGAAAGAGTCCACCAGGGGTTGGAAGCCTGGAAGAAAAACAAGGCAATGGAGCCAGATGGGATCCCTCCAAGGGTACCTAAGGACTGAGCACAGTGCTGGCTGCCTCTATGGCAACACTATTTAGTGCCTTGTTGGAGACGGGGTGGTTCCAGAGAGTTGGAGGAGAGCTGATGTGTTCCTTCTTCACTAGAGTGGTAGCAGGGTAGAGAACAACAGTCACAGACTGGTCAGTCTCACATTAGTGGTGGGAAAGTTAATGCAGTCACTCCTTGGGAAGAGACTCATGGAATACCTGGAGACACATGGATTGCATAGCTTCATGGGGGAGGGAAGATCAGGTCAAACAAATCTCATAGATTTTCTTGACTGGGTAACTAGGGAAGTGGATCAGTGGAGGGCAGTGGATGTGGCCTATCTGGACTTCAGTGAGGCCTTTGACACCATACCACACAGGAAGCTGATAAAGAAACTTACCCTAGGGGTGGAGGAAAAGGTGGTGAGCTGGGTAGCAAACTGGTTGAAAGACAGGAGGCAGAGGGTGGTGGTAAACAGCAGTCACTTGGATGATGGGAGAGTGTCCAGTGGAGTACTACAGGGATTGGTACTGGTCCCTGTCCTCTTCAATGTCTTCATAGGTGACATTACTGAGGAATTGAAAGGGAAGGTGTGTTTATTTGCAGATGACACAAAAATCTGCAATTGGATGGACACCCAGGAGGAGGTGGCAAGGATGCAAAGGGACCTGGGGAAACTAGAGAAATGGTCTAGGGAGTGGCAGCTGGGGTTCAAGGCCAAAAAGTGCAGTCATGCACCTAGGGAGGGGAAACCTGGGGACTTAGTGTAAGATTGATGGGGAGGTACTTACAGCTGCCAAGTAAGAGAGGGACCTCAGTGTAATCATATCTGATGATCTCAAGGTGGCAGTGTAGTGCAGTGCAACAGGGCAGTAGGCAAGGCAAACTAAATGTTGGGATGCATAGGAAGGGAAAACTCTAGCAGGAGAAAGGGGGTGGTGTTGTCTCTGTATTGATCACTTGTGAAACCCCATCTGGAATTCTGTGTCCAGTTTTGAAGGCTGCACCTCTGCAAAGACATTGACAGGGTGGAATTGGTCCAGAGGAGGGCTATTAAAATGGTGCAAGGGTTACATGAGAAGCCATAAGAGGAGAGGCTGCAGGAACTCAACGTGTACTCCCCGGAGAAGAGTACAGTGAATGCATACAGGACTGAGACCTATAAGTACCTCACAGAGGCAAGCAAGTTGCAGGAGAGAAGTCTTTCACATGAGGAAGAGCACCAGAAAATAGGTGGATGATATGAAGTTTGATGGGGGAAGTTTAAGAGGGATGTGAAAAAACACTTCTTCATGAAAGGGTGGTGAACACCTGGAATAGCCTATCAAAAGAGGTGGCAGGGGAGAGGACAATGGGGAGCTTCAAGCATACATGAGATGGGCACATGGGTATAATAAAACAGCAGTAAGAGAGGAAGGAGGGACACCTGGAACTAAATATAAGTCCAGGGTGTAGAGTTAGCCAATACATTCATCTTGTTTCTATGTTCTATGTCTAATAAATGTAATGACTCTGATGGGGTTATGGCATCAAAAAGACAAAATCAGGAAGATGACTTCTATGTTAAGCCATTGTTTTTGTTTTGACGAACAGCAAATAAATCTGAATGTTCTAAACAAATTAGGAAGCTGTATTTTCTTAAAATGGACCTTCAGTTGCTGCGTAATTTCCCATGCATGTAGTCTTCAGAGATATATAAAACTGTTGAGCTCGCCATAACAATACAGACGTATACATGGCAATTTTTTTTTTTGACTGAAGGTGCAATTTTATCTTAATCTCTGGCAATAATCTCTTATTCAGATTTTATAAATTTCTTTTTTTCTCTCAGAACCTCCATAGAATTATGACTTTAAAAAAAGCTCTACATAGAAGAATAAAGCAATGCATAGTACTTTGGTGCGCTTTAAATGAATGTATGCATGAAAAGAGTTCTTACAGTATAAATCAATTTATATCTGGAGCACATTCTCCACATTGACATCAGTGACCCTATGACAACTTCAGTTCATTATCTTTTCAGGATGGCTGTCGAAAAGCTTTCAATTTTGGTTCTCTTGCATAGATATAATGTGCACCTAATAATAGACCTCTTTGTGAAAAAGACCTTTTATTAATAAGCACTTAAAATAGGTTTTACAGTATGTTAAAAAAAATTACAATGTAGGGCATTTCAATATGTAGTTCTTTAAGACACTTCTTCATGTATCTTTTCATATAGCAATTCATGCCGATATGTTTACTGACAAAATACAAATTGTTTTTTACATACATTTGACTTTCATTTTGTTAAAGATATTTATTATTGATTTTAAACACTGTACCTCACAAATATTTCTTATTTACAAATAGAATGGCATATATTCTTAACCCACCCATATTAATGTTTCCCTAAGATATATAGGCCCAGATATTCAAAAGGGTTGCACATGGCGCAACAGTGTTGCGCCATCTTAGTCAACACCCTGCAGATATTCAACGAATTGCGCCTATTAATCCCATGCGCCAGAGCGCATCAGTAATATATGCCAATGCAGGGTGGGGGCATGCCCATGCATACTCCACAGCCCGACATTCAGCCCGGGATGTGTGGAGCCATGCATGCACAACCCCTACCTGCGCCAGCACAAAGTTAAGCAAAAAAAAAGAGCAACGGCCGGCCACCCACAGGTGAGCTGCCACATTGCAGGGCGCAACACGGTAGCTGCCACCTGTGGGTGGCCACCGGAGCTCCGGCTGCACTTCCGTGGTGGTGTCCCCCCATGCCTGATCACGGGCATTAGTAGAATAAAGAAAATGTCCTACATCCCTGGTGGTCCAGTGGAACGCTGCCCACCTGATCGCGGGCTAAGTAAATAAAATGATCTATCCTATATCCCGGGTGGTCCAGTGGATCGCTGCCCACCCGATCGTGGGCTAAGTAAACAAAATGATCTATCCTCTATCCCTGGTGGTCCAGTGGACCTGTCTGCCTAATTGCGGGCTGAAGTAAAATAAAATAAACTACTATCCCTGGTGGTCCAGTGGACCTGTCTGCCCAATGCAGGCTGAAGTAAAAAAACAGAGACCTATTATCCCTGGTGGTCCAGTGGACCCCCTCCCACCCTCCACTGATCCCACCGCCCTCCCCCCAGTCAGCGGTGGGTGGCAGCACCACCACTGCCGCACCACCGACACGATCGTCAGGGCTGTACACCCATTGGTCCACAGCATGAGCCAATGGGTGTGCAGCCCATACCGTAATACACATTCCAGATATGTGAATGGATCCAACTTGGAACTGGTGGAACAGATAGCTACCCTGACTTGGAAGATGACAGAGGTCTGTCAAGAAGTAAAAGGACTTAAGGAAGACTGGAGGAGAGACACACCTCGGATTCAGGTTGAACGAGGAAGGCGGTTCGATGATACTCATTCCTGACCCAGAAGGGGAGAAGGAAGGCATCCAACTGACCAGTTCGACAGTCAAAGAAGGCCAATTTGTTGAAGATGTGCTATCAGTGGCCATATAGAGAGGTGATGCCAACAGCCTTCAGAACATGTAGTGACATTAAACAGGGAGTCTTCAGGGACAGGACCAATCCTCGAAGAGTGGTCGACCAGGTCCACTCACAGTAATGGATTGATCTTGTTTCATCGGCAGTAGTCCAAACGTTCCAGTCAGAGTAGATGGAGTAGAACTGATGGCATTGTTGGATACAGGGTCCCAGGTTACAACCATGCAAGGGCGATATTTCTGGCAGCATTGGACAATGGAAAATCTTCAACCACCTCCAAAGTCTTGGATTACTTTGATCGCCAGCAATGGAGCTGAGGTTCTGTACTTGGAATATTTGGAAGTGAGTATCCAGTTGGGAAAGAATGTACAAGACCTTCAAGGAATAATCATCAGTGACAAGGAAAGTGACAACTTGCCACCACTCATTCTTGGAATGAATTTTCTCTAGCACTGCTTTGAGGATTTGGTGCAGATTCTGCAGATCCAAGCAAAAAGGTCTCCTTGTGTAAAAAAATGAGTGTTGCAACAGACTATCCATCTTCTACAGTGCCATCAATGCTCTGCGAGTGCGACTGGTGAGATGAGGAATGTCCGAGTGTCTGACGCCCAACCTATGACTCAGAAACCGGGACCAGAAACCACCTTGTGGTGCAAGGCCAAGGTGGGCCCTCATGATCAGGATTACGATGCCCTGGTTGAACCCTACCCTAGTGAGAAGGAAGAACCCATTTTGGTGACCAGAAGCATTGTCTTGGTCATGAATGGAAGGATCCCTGTCCTGGTTATCAATTATGGGAATCACGACGTGCGACTCCATTGCAACCAGCCAGTTGCCCAGTTACACACCATGTCTCTCCAGAACACTTTTGAACTGGAAGAACAGATCCAGAAGGACCAAAGAACACAAGCCATCAGGGTGGAAGAGACCAGAAACCACTGTAACCCCAGTGTACCAGCATGGATATAGGAGATCAACCTGGGTACCCCTGAGACTACAGAACAACAGAAGGCTGATGTCATTCAAGTAGTGATAAAGAATAAAGAGGCTTTCAGTCAACATCCACTAGATTTCAGGTTAGCTTGAGAGGTGCAGCACCACATTCCTACAAATCAGCACTCACCAATAAGAGAAAGATTCAGATCAATTCCCCAGCAGTGTACCAGCTTATGAAGGAGATGATCCAAGAGATGAAAGAAGACAAAGTCATTAAAGAAAGTCACAGTCCTTGGGCTGCTCCTATCATCCTAGTCAAGAAAAAAGATGGGAAAATTCAGTTCTGTGTAGATTATGGAAAACTGAACAACATCACTCACAAAAATGTCTACCCTTTACCTAGAATTGAGGAGTCTCTTACAGCCCTACAGTCTGCTGCAATATTTTCCACTCTTGACTTCACAAGTGGATACTGGCAAGTGCCAATGGCTCCAGAAGATCAGGAGAAAGGCGCCTTCATAACACCAATGGGCTTGCTTGAATTCACCCGCATGCCTATTGGCCTATGCAATGCCCCAGGAACTTGTCAAAGATTAGTGGAATGCTGTTTGGAAAGTTAAAACGTTGACATTTTGTTATACCTGGATGATATTATTATATAGTCAAAAAAACACCAAGAGCATCTGTTGCTTCTAGATGAAGTCTTTGCTTGACTGACCCAGTATGGTCTAAAGATAAAATCATCCAAGTGCCATCTTCTTCAATCTCAAGTGAATTATCTGGGCCACATAGTGTCAGCCATCAGTATGACGCTTGACCCTGAGAAGCTGGAAGCCGTGAGAGAATGGCCAGTCCCTGTAATAGTTCAGGATGTCCGAAGATTCATGGGTTTTGTTGGATACTATCAGCAGTTTGTTAAGGATTTCTCCAAAATAACCTTGCCATTAAATGAACTTCTCCGAGGAACAAAAGCAGGGCGGATACCCAAAAATAGGCCAGTCAAGTGGGTCGCAGAGCAGCAAGAGTCCTTCAACAAGTTAAGGCAGATATTAACTCAAGCACCTGTACTAGCTTACCCAGACTACTCTAAACCATTCCGACTATACACAGATGCGAGCAACAAAGGACTGGGCGCAGTGTTGGTGCAAGAACAAGGAGGCATCGAGCGAGTGATGGCATATGCAAGTCATGGTCTGAGAGAGTTGGAGCAAAATGATGCCCGATACAGCTCCTTTAAGTTGGAATTTTTGGCCTTGGTCTGGGTAGTCACTGAAAAATTCAGGCATTACTTAGCAGCTACTCCCTTCACCGTTTTCACAGACAGTAGTCCGCTGGCACATCTAAACACTGCAAGGCTGGAAGCTCTCAAGCAAAGAAGGACATCGAGATTGGCCAACTACCAATTCTCAATAAAATATCAGTCAAGCAAGTCCAATGCTAATGCAGATGTGCTATCTAGAGTACCAACCAAAACAGAAAGTGAGACTGATGATACGCCATTAGAAAATGTGGAGATGCCACTTTTCCTTCAGATGCCGACAGAGATAGTACAGGCCTGTTGTTAAACCAATGCAGTTTTGTGTACAGCAGTAGAGCAGAAACCAGAATGTTCAGATAAATTTGCAGAATAAAACAACTTATGAGTGCAGTCACAAGACCAAGACCCAATGATCACAGATAAAGACATATATTTCAACAGGACAGAGTCTGGTTCCCCAAGAACACAAAAGAATGGATCCTGAAGCAATAAAGCTGTGGAGGCACAGAACACGCCTGACTGTGAACATTCTCAACTCATTCGACAAAGCAGAGATCTGATTATTCATTGTAAGGTGTCACAGACAATTTTCCCTAGAGGAAGTGCGCCAGTGGTACTTGAGCACTACCATGACCACTCTGGACATTTTGGTCACAAAAGGACAAAGGCCATCATTCGAAAGAGATTTTTCTGGATTGGGATGAGAACTGATATATAAAATGGTGCAATGAATGCCTGGCTTTCAGTCTAGAATGTCCTGAAAAGAGCAATCAGCGAGCTCACCTCTATCCCATAACCAGCAAAGCACCTCTGGAATTGGTCGCTTTAGATCATCTCAAGTAAGAACCCAGTACTAATGGTCAAATGTATGTCCCGACAATGGTGGACCATTACTCCAAATTCATGGTTGTCCTATGATCATCCCTTCTGAAATGATTCGATTGTCCAGACCAATGAATGGGTGCACGAAGGCAATCTGATTTTATTTACACCACTATCATAAGACATTCTGTACTTATATGTAAATCAATCATGTTTCAAACAGCAGTTTATTCAAATTGTCCACTTTATTCACAAATCAATCTTGCATTGAATTCACCCTTTTGTTCCTTCTTCTCTCGGGGTCCAGATGCATCATCCAACCCCCCGCCATCAACCACCAATCCTCCCTACCTGTAGTTTAGCTAGGTCTGGATGCCAGTGACCCGACCCCTAGCCCTTCTATCTACACCCCTCCCACCCAATCACATCCAGGTGCCTACCCCTGGCCCGTGCGCACTCCCCTCCCCTTTCTGCTGGGATTTTTCATTTAGAGTGGATCTCAGAACAGCATTGGCAGAATTTTCACTGATTGTTTGCACCGCTAGGTAAGGTATTGCAACTCTGGGGCCTGGGCACACAGGCTCTAAGGATTTTATTGTTAAAGGCTGATTTTAGGAAAGGAAGAGTCATACTTTCTGCTGATTATGAAGGTCTGTTTTTATATGTTGTAATCCAGGGCAGTTTAGACAGGATAAATTACAGTGGTGGTCTAGAGAGAGACTCTCATGGCCTACTGGCCACATGGCAACCTCATGGTACACTGTGCCTAGCTTTACGTTTCATGGGGAGCATCACAAACAGCAGAGGCTTTACCCTGTGTTATGAAGGGAGACTAACAGGCATGTGCAATCCTCAAGTTTGTTTAAATATATATATATATATATATATATATATACACACACACACACACACACACAAGGAGTTAGTTAAAGCATGAGAAGCAGTTATTTGTAGAAGCTGAGTGGGGGGACCGTGCATTATGAAGGGAGACGAGCAGGTATGTGCAATTCCGATTTTTGCTTTTTTTTAATGTGTAATATATATATAACATTTTATTTTAGAAGGGAGTTATTTAAGGCACGATGGATAAGCAGTTTTTGTGTAGAAGTTGAGTGGTGGGATGTCGTTTTCCCTCTGTTCGTATGGGTGGCAAGAAACCAGTGTTTAAAATTGAAATGCTTTCAGGCTGTTTGTCTTTAGAACAAGAAGTGTCTCTTCCACATGGTTTCCCTGCAGTTTGAAGGTGGTGAGGTTAGTTTTGGTGAGGGGAGAACCGCATTGCCTTACCGGTCATGATTTTAGGCCCCTTGGATCTGGTGCTATTTCTAGCATGACGGTCAGTCTGATTTTTTTCTGTGTTCCTTTGGGGGACCAGGCAGAGGGAAGCATCCATTGGGAAAGGACAGCTGGTGGTGAAAGTTTTCCTGGGCTACCAGGCACTCAATTGGGCAGTCAGGGTTTTCTGGCTGTTCCCGATGGTTGGTAGCTGGGATGGAGAGAATCCGGGTGGGCAGAGCTCCGGAGGGATTGGTGGAGAGGTAAAGCATGCTTTTTCATTCTGGCACCTTTGTTACTCACTGTGCAGGGGGGTGGAGTGTATGAGGTTGGCCCCAGTCACTGGCAGGCACAGCGGGGGGTTGGCCCAGCTGGGTGCAGATCACGGTACATGCAGCCACTGAGTATTTGTCGGCAGCATGAAGAAATGAACCAGGAGAAGGGTGCAGGGCAGCTGTACAAAAGATGTGTAGTGGGCATTTGTTCTATTCGGCTACACAGAAATTCCTTTGCTGAGGCCATGAAAAAGTATACTTAGGTGGGTAAAAGTACTCAGCCGCATGGCATGGCGACTGATGTCATCACCACGTGGCCAGTGTGGGAACAACTGAGCAACATGGCAGGACAAAGCCCAGTAGGCCTGGAGCTCAGGGGAGTGTGTTGAAATGGCACAGGGGAACTGTTTAAATTTTAAAATAAAGGTAGCAGGTCCATATAAAAAATAAATAAATAAAAATGAATAAACAGCATTGCCAGGTGTCTCGCGGTGGTGGTGGTGGTGGGGGGGGGGGTCAGGTCACAGGGCACTATGAAAATATGGATAGTCAGGGGATGGGAAGGTATTTGTTCCCCGGGACCCCACCTGGACTGGCTAAATGAGTGGCATTATTTGAAAAAAAAAAAAAAGACAAAAAGGGGCAATATAAGTGCGATTTAGACAATAGGATAGGCTTAAACAGGGGGCATGGAGCAAGGGACCGAATGGGTCCCTGTATAGCGGGGAAGAGACTCCTTTTGCATCCTCTCTAGTCGGACTCCCTTCAGGAAGGGACATTAGCATCACTAACGGATCGGAGCTTTGAAGGTTAAAAATGGATGACCATCTTTTTGGTTTTACAAATGCTGTTTTCTCATAAGCACAGAACTATGTGCCCTAATGGATACTTCAATCCATGCAAACTGGTTACTCTATTCTATTCTGTTCCCCCTGTCAATATTGGTTTTTATTCTAGCAGTAGTGCAATGGTGTGCAGCACCAAGAGCCTTGGCTTCTACTTGGACTGGAAGGGCCATGGCCAGGTGCATAACTGGTTAAAAAAAAAAAAAGAAAACCTTCCCTGGAACTGTTTCTAGCAGTTGCCAGGCTATGTGATGTTCCCTCTGTGTGGGGACAGTGGCAGACTTTTGGGGCTTTGTCACAGATACAGGGGGAAAGCACCCACTTGGGAGGGGAGAGATGGGGCTATACAGATATTTACTCGGTTTTGTCATTTTCTAAGTATCTTCACAGGTCATGGCTCCTAAAAAGGGACCCCAGCAGTTTCCAGTGCACAACTATGGTCAGAGTCGGTCCCCTTGATGAGCAATATTTTATTTATTTATTTATGACTTTGATAACCGGGTAAGTGCACTGATTCCAGGGACCATTTTCAGGTATGACCTGTGAGCTGATTGATTGAGCCGGGAAATGATGGAGCTGATTGACAAGGCAGCAAAAAAGGAGGAAGAAGAGGCAGCAGAGAGGAAGTGGAAACAACCATTAGAGCCACAAGGAAAGGGGCTGGTGGTAAGTGCCGTAGGGAACCAGCCCTAGACCCAGAACCTTTTCCCCTACCTGAGCCCATGCCGGAACCAACTGACCCGAATGCTGATGGGGGTAAGGATAAAAGGCACACAGGGAAGGGCAGTTTGAAGGAATATATGGCAGGTTTGTAGGATGAGATGGGGGAAAAGGGGCTGGGCACCATGGAAAACATTTTAGAAGAATTTAAAAAAGGAAACAGGGGAAGGGGGGCTAAGGGAACAGAGAAAGATAGGTCCAGGGGGAGAAAATTATACAACGCTCCCCCTGGTTTCTCATTGGGAGACCACGTCCCAGCTTCTATTAAGGATAAGATGTGGAAGGTGGGAGTATGTCAATATATTTGGCCTGTTAGACAAAAAGTACAAGCAAAAGGAGATGGTGGAGAAATCTGAAATGACTGTGGCGATAGCGGTCGTGGGACATAAAGAGGAGGAAGCCACATATAAAGGGAAAAACCTGGACACATGGAAAGCAGGTTTCTTTATATATAATGCCATTTTATTAGAGAAGCAGCCAGATATGACTATCCCCTTACTGAGACACATGGCCATAATCAGGGATGCCTGCAAGGTGCAAAAAGGGTATGGCTGGCCGGAATACGACGAAGCATTCTTTCAGCAGATGTCATCAAGGGGGCATCTGAGGTGGGATTGTACACATTCTGAACTGTGGGTGAGGACTTTGTCCAGTCTGGCAGGGGTGGTGTTGGAAGGGGTCAAAAAAGTAGTTGCTCAGGGGGTTGCCTAGTTTAAGTCATGCTGGGCATACAACAGGGCAGCATGCACTTGGGCAAATTGTAAGCTCAAACATGCCTGCTCAAAGTGTAGGACTGTGCACCCGGTGGTAAAATGCAGAAGCA
This sequence comes from Neoceratodus forsteri, assembly GCA_016271365.2. NCBI lineage: Eukaryota > Metazoa > Chordata > Ceratodontiformes > Ceratodontidae > Neoceratodus > Neoceratodus forsteri. The sequence goes on from CM057459.1 coordinate 65,299,463, forward strand.
GCCCTGACCGAGCTGGGAGTGAGACAGGGCAGGATCAGCCCTTTGTGGGAGGGGCTGGGAAGAAGAGGGGGTAACAACGGCAATTTTGGGAATAGGAGATGGGCATCCAGGAATGGGGGAGTACAGTTCCAACTATGGTTCGAAATGATACCCAGGCAGTAACAGGGTTACAATGGGGTTTTCCGCTGGCACAAATGCTGATAAAAAGGGATGTAGTGGAGGCATGGACTGCAGCTTACCCGCATCACAAGGTGGGGGCGTGGCTTAGGGAGAGTTTTTCCAGGGGGGTTTCATTAACATTTCAATGGGACAGAAAGGGCGCTAGGGCCAAGAACTTAATTTAAGTTAGAGCGAAGAAGGACACTGCAAAGGAAAATCAGTAAATAGAAGGATGCAGGCAGGATAGAGGGGCCTTTTGGAACCCCGCTGTGTGGCCAATTTCATATCTCCCCTTCAGAAATCATGCCCAAAAAACAGCTGGGGGATTACTGGCTGATTCACCACCTGTCATATCCAGAAGGCACTTCAGTGAATGACGGCATCCCTGACAACCACAGTGCGGTGTCATACACATCCCTGGACTCAGCTGTGCTGTTCATCAGGGGGCATGGTTGGCGAAAACAGACATTGAATCCACATTCCATCTGCTGCCAGTCCGACCAGAGGATTGGGACCTGCTGGGTTTCCAATTTGATGGCAGGTTCTACTTTGACAAGGCCATGCCCATAGGGTGCTCAGTAGCCTGCTCAGCCTTTGAGGCATTCAGCACATGGGTATAGTGGGTTTTTCAGGTCAGGTATGGGCACAACCTAGTAGTACATTACCTGGATGACTTTTTGCTCATAGGTGAATTGGAGAGGAAAGTGCAGAGAATGTTGAAGGATTTCCAGGCCTTGTGTCAGGCAGTCAGTATCCTTCTGGCAGAGGATAAGATGGAGGGGTGAGCCAGGGTGATGGAGTTTCTGGGAACTGAGTTGGATACAGTCGGGGAATGTTTTCGACTGCCTCAAGCCAAGGTACAGAAACCGAAGGAGCTCCTAAGCCAGCTAGTGGGTAGGATAAGAGTGCCTTTAGTGGTGGTACAACAACTGCTGGGCCATCTCAATTTCACCTGCAAGGTGATTCATCCAGGCAGAGTCTTCACGCGGTGGTTAGGCCGGGCCACAAGCAAGGCGTAGTGGCCGCATCACTGAATAGACATCACAAAAGGGATATGGGAGGACCTGTTGGTGTGGAATTAATTTTTGGAGGACTACAATGGAATGACTTTTTGGCAGGATGATTGGGTAGACAGTGAGGCTTTGTAGTTGTACACAGATGCATCAGGCAAATCAGGGTTTTGGGGCAAACTATGGGGGTAGGTGGACGGCAGAATCCTGGCTGGCCAGCTGCAAAGGTCGAGGTTTAGAGAAGGACATTACGTTCCTTGAGATTTTCCCTATTCAGGTGGCATTGGTGGTATGGGTTAGGGAGATGAGAAACAAAGAGGTGGTGTTCTGGTGCGACAATAAAGGGGTGGTGGAAGTAATCAACAGAAAGACAGGATCCACCGAGATGGTGTCTAGGGTTGCCAGACAGCTGGTGATGTTAGGACTTCACTTGAACCTCACATTTAGAGCTAGGCACGTGGAAGGGGTAAAGAATGAGATCACTGACAGCCTTTCACGTTTGCAGTTGGGCAGGTCCAGGAGGCTGGCCCCTCAGGTAGAGATGGTGAAAACACAGATACCAGAATATCTGTGGGGAACTGGGTGGCAAGAGCCCGAATGTTGTACCAGAGCTCCTGGTTGGCTAACACTCTGAGGGCCTATGAAGGTGTGTGGGAAGCCTTCCAAGGGTTTTGAGTACAACAGGGCATGGTGGTAAGTTTATCGGCCCTAGAAGAACAGGTAATGACATTTGCAGTGGACAGATAGGAAAGAGGAGTGGCTCACTTGACCATGGCAGTAGTTAGCTAGCATAGGATGGGCCTATGGAACAAGAGGTTGTCCGGAGCCCAATAACAGTGAAAGTGTACGATGCATGTTCCTGAATTGGCAGAAGGGACAGGGTCCTCAAACAGACATGTGCAGACTCATAACACATGACATTCTATCGGTGGTCATGGGGGCACTGGGGGCCATATGTGATTCGGCAGCAGAGGCCTGCCTCTTTCAGGCAGTCTTCACATTACTGTTCAGGGGGGGCTTTTAGGGTAGGCGAGGTGGTGGCTAAAAATAAGGGTGACATCAAAGGGGGTTTGCAGAGGGAGGACATTCAGTTCAACAAGGAGGGTCTGCACATTTGGTTGCGACAATCAAAAACAGACCAGATAGGACAGGGCATTCTAGTGTGGATTCAGCGCCAGAGGGAAGGGCAGGTATGTGCAGCCAAAGCCATGGAGAAATACAGGAGCATCCGGCCATCAGGCATGGGCTCCTGGTTTCAACATGGGAATGGAAGAGTGTTAACCAGGTGGGTGGGCTTCTGATGAGGGCTTTGGCGTTTAAGGGACATGACCCAGCTCAGTTCACCATACACTCTTTTAGAATTGGGGTGGCTTCAACACTAGCCTAGGAAGAGGGATCTGTGGAAGATATAAAAAGAGTTAGGCAGATGGCGATCTGACTGTTATAAGCACTATATCAGACCCTGAAATGATTTTATGTGTTTTTCTTCTATCAGCAAGTGAAAAGAGGAAATGGATTATGTGGTTCCTGGGACATTCCTTTATCTACTGGGCAGAGAAAGACGTGGCGGCTGGACAAGGGGAGAGAGGATCTGTGAGAGAACTCAGAAACCCACAGATATGCTGGAAAAGGGTCTGGGGAATGCACTGGTCTCAACTGCTACCTGTTCTGGAGCAGCTTAAATTGATTTGGGGCATGCCGGATATGTTAATTATTCACCCTGGGGGCAATGACTTGGGAAAGATGCCATGGGGGCTTTGTTGAGGGCTATCATGGCCGTCTTACGGACCATAAAAGGTTGGTGGCCCAGGGTGAAGATTGTGTGGTCAGATATAATATCAAGATGGGTATGGCAAGGGGGAGGAAGCCCCACCATCTAATGCAAGCTGGAGGTGGGGGCTAGTGGAAAGGGAATTAGGGGATATGAGGGAGGAGTCTAGAGAGAAAAAGGAAGGGAACAGGCAGGGTAGGAGGGGTGGGTGCAAGGGCCAGGGTTAGGCATCTGGACATGATTAAAGGGGGCAAGGGGAGTAGATAGAAGGGCTAGGTGATGGGTCTATGGCATCCAGACCTAGCTAAACTACAAGAAGGGAGGATTGGTGGTTGGTGGCAGGGGGCTGGATGATGCATCTGGACCCTGAGAGAAGAAGGAACAAAAGGGTGAATTCAGTGTAAGATTGGATTGTGAATAAAGTGGACAATTTGAATAAACTGTTATGTTTGAAATATGATTGATTTATATATGTACAGAATGTTTTATTATAGTGGTGTAAATACAATCAGATTGCCTTCATGCACCCATTCATTGGTCTGGACAATTGAATCAGAAGGGGGTGGTCATAGGACAAGTAGGGTTGCCAATTATAGGCAGCCTGAATTGTCTGATAGTAGCTCAGAGGAAATGAAGGAAGCTTAAGGTACTGGGAGGGGAGGGATGAGGTAGGAGGGAGAGGGGGTGAGAAGGGAACAGATAGGGCTAGAAAAGGAGGGGAGCCTAGTGAGGTCACGAGGATTGACAGGTGGAATAAGGGGAGGGGCCAGGTGGGGCCATGATGGACAGGTGCAAGGGGATGATGTGTATGCCTGCGGGGGGCACTGGATTGGCCCAGGGATGTGATTCAGAGGAGTCCTTGCATTGGGTTCTTAAGGGCTTTATAAGCACAGGTTGAGGGTTGCTCACCCTCTTTCTGTTGGGATTTTGTCCACTTTATTCACAATTCAATCTTGCATTACATCTGCAATGAATAATTGCCCTGGGCTGAAGCAATTTGCCCCTGTCCCTAGCAAATTTCCCCTGCAACAACAATTGCTCGGAAAATCTGGTAATTTGCCTTTGCTCCTGGCAAATTGCCCCTGCAATGAATAATTGTCCCAGAGACCTCGTAATTTGCCCCATTCCTGACAAACTGCCCCAGCAACAAACAAATACCTTGGTGCAGTGAAAAGTGTATTTTCCAGCTTTAGTATTTCCAGCCTGTGTGTACAGACTCAATCTTCTGCCGCAACACCCCTGGTGGGGTTGTTCACAGCTTATTCTTCACCGAAGCAGTCTCCAACCAGCAAAGAACTTCACAGCTACACTCCTCCCTGTTGTTCGCCGCTGGTCGAAACCGATGTAACCTTGTGTGACTCATGACCACCGGCTCCTGGTCTTCATGTGGTTTAATCAGCCTGGAAGTGGAATGTCCTGGAAGAAGTCTTGTCTGTCACTCCGAGTCATTCACCGATAGTCGAGTCCGACATGGCCAGTGTGTATTCGCGTCCCCCCGTTTGTTGTTTTTCTGGTTCTGGACATTTCAGGATTCTGATCTTCATCCTGCATCCTGCTCTTCCTGCTTGTCTCATCCTATTTGCACCATCCTGTTTTCTGAGATCCAGCTTGTTCTTGGTGGTCCTCATGTGGAACCTTCACCAAAGAAGCTTCAACGTGTCTTCATCCTTGGCAGCCCTGGTCGAGGGTTGGTGCTGGGGAAACTGAAGTGGATTTTCACCTTTGGCAATCCTTGCAAGTGGATTCAACACCAGGTACTTGTTCCTTCATCCTTGGCAGCCCTGTTCAAGGGTTTGTGCTGGGGAAACATCAGCAAGTCTTTGTTCCTTCGTCCTTGGCAGCCATGGTTGAGGGTTTGTGCTGGGGAAATTGCAGCGGATCTTCATCCTTAGTAATCCTTTCAAGTGGATTCAATGCCAAGTCCTCATTCCTTCATGCTTGGCAGCCCTGGTCGAGGGTTTGTGCCAGGGAGATTTTAGCAGTTTTCAGTTCTGTTGTGTGAAATTATTCTGGTAACATTAGAGAGTGGGTTGGCCAAAGAATCAGGATCTGTTTAAAAATCTCTCACATCCCCTCCAGCCTATCCTAGGTTCTCACTAAAGTGTCAACTTGGTACCAGGTAGGAACCCCATTTCACCTTTGCCCTGTTGCTTTCTTTGCTCATCAGCTGTGTGCATGAAGATGGCAGGAAAAAGTTGGACTTCCTTTAGCACCAATAGACTTTTTGAGGTGGTTATTCCACTCAGCCCCTTGGGGGTCTGCAACTGTCTCATTCTTCTAATAGAGTAATAGTCATTTACTGCAGTGATTGTTCACCAGTATTCTACAGTAATAACTGTTCTGGAATTGTTTATTAAATTGTTTAGTGCAATCATAGTATAGAGCTTGACAGATAGTGGCCTTAGGCTGAGGTGCACCGCTTAGGGACATTATAGAACATTTATTTACTGTTTATGTTTGGTTCTGGTTCCCCTCTTCCCTTGCAACTGTGTTTACCTTTCTCTGTGGTATGAATAAAGCCTGCCGGGCATCAAACTTATAGATTGTCTCCTGCCTCTCCTTACTGGGTGCCTCCATCCACCCACCCCATTCAAGCCACAGCACTGTCTCACCATTCCACTTGCTTGAGGCAACACTGGTGGTACAGCTGAGATTAGGTGATCTTCATGGTCAACACTTAGTTAGTTCACCACATAAACAACTAATGACTGTTTAGCAAGAGTATTTATTTTCTAATAAAGTGCTGTTCTAGCAGTGGTGGAAATGTGGAGGGGGAACCCCTGGGATCTACATTTCAAGAGTAAAATTAAAAGCCTGACTCAGTTCCAGGATTCAAATGAGTCCTGTGTAAAAATCCTGTGCAAAATGTAACCCCGTAAAAGCATTAAAGCAGCAGTACAACGAAAATGGGCTAAAATTTGACCCCACCTATTTTTTTCTTCCTAATCAATGCTAGATGTCTTCCAGTTTATTTTGGTGGTGAAATTTTCAGTCTGTGTTATCATTTTAAGAATTTTATGAAAGTTTTAAAATAATTATTTCTCAAGAAAAAAAGATGGTCACCTCATTTTTGCACTGAAATAATATTGAGGACCTGAGGAGGGGAAGAATCCAGACAACAATGCAAATGTACAATACACAGCATAGGAAGCATTCAGAAAACCCAAATCAACAGTTCTGCCAATATTTTTCACAACCATGGCAGAAAATTAGCTTTTTAGAAAAACTCTTTTCATTGCACTGCTGCTTTAAACTGGCTAAATAAGGTGTAGAAATGCATCATATGATGAGGACATTTGTACCCAGACCTCTGACAGGTATGTTCAATCCTACATCAAGAGTGGTCAGTTCCACCAGTAAATTGTTTCCATTTCCAGTACTGTGTTCTGGAAACTATTATGGTACTGATCAAGTATCAATCACTTCATATTCATTATTAAAGTATCACATAATTTACTGTTGGCTGTACAAAATAGTATGTTTTAAGAAATATCACACAATGAAGCAGAGCATAATTCAATAAGAAGAAATGAGTGACAAAAGTCTGTAAGGTATGATTTCTCCATGTTTTGAAATCATTCAGATTCAAACACAGATTACTTTTCAACACATTTTGTTCAAAATTAGAATGTTTTACTTCCTCCATTTTTAGTTTTAAACAAGCATTGAGAAATTACTTATTTTCCAGGCGTAAATGTTTCAATAGCTAAGTAGTAAAGTACCTTTCTATTGCTATATTGGCAGTTTTGTAATTAACTTATTTATTGTACTGTTGATATGTATTTATATGTTATTCTGGTCACCCATGAAAATGGGTCTTTGGCCAATGGATATACCAGATTTTAAATAAACAAACAAAAATACTTTAAATCAGCCTGTCTGCATAAGTAAACAAAAACATATACATTTTTCAAGACATTAGACGTATCCACTATTTGTATAAAAAAAATCCATTTGACTCTATCAGCTTTGTACGTATTGTAAAAAATAAAAATATAAATAAATAAATATAAGTATATGTATTACTTTTCTGTCAGTAAATTTCCTATTTCTTCTGAATGTAGGTTTATGTATGTATTTAAACATTTTGTTGACAGGAAAAGGCACATGAAGTCGAGACTCATTTACAGGTACAACCCAGGAGAGAAGGAATATGGAAAAGACACAAAAATAAACAGCTATAATATTAAACAAGATACAACTGTGCATAAAAGACTGTGTATAGCAAACAACCTAGGTGTACAAGGTGCAAAATGTGCACACTGTAAAAGGTGGATGGTGCGTAATAAAGAAGATGACCACTGGGGGGCACTGAAGGCAGTATAAAAATAAACAGCTATAATATTAGACTAGATGCAACTGTGCGTAGGAAACAGTGTGTAGCAAACAACCTAGGTGTACAAGATGCAGAATGTGCACACTGTAGAAGATGGATGGTGCATAACAAACAAAATGATCACTGGGGCCACTAAAAGCAGTATAAACGTCTGCATCAGCAAATGTCGTAGACATACAGTACCCTATAGTTAGTACACTATATGAGCAGTGGTAGCAGAACATATAACAGTCAGTAGCCTATCAAGCTGGAAAGGTAGGTATGCATAGTTTATACGGAAAATGAAATTATTCTTAAAGGTAGCTTTCTAATACTGTATACAACATATACAATAATGTATGGGGGTGAGTGCATAATGATAAATTATGTGCATCTGAGGAGTTGGATGCAACATATACCTCAAGGGTGAAGCCCGAGGGGTTTATGAAAGCATCCTACACCGAGGGTGCACATAATTTCTCATTTATGCACTCACCCTCATACATTCTTATGTGTAATTGCTGGGGCACGTTTTTTCTCCAATCAGAGTAAAATAAATGCTGTTTCTCTAGTAAAATCTTGTGTCTATGTTGTGTGTGTGTGTGTGTGTGTGTGTGTGTGTGTGTTAGTGTTAGAATAGTTGACACAACAGCAGGAAATCAGGGGTAAATGTTGTGAAATACTTTTACTGGCAAGGTTTTTAGTTTATATTTTAAAAATTGTGTTTAGCTCTGATTGGTAGTTATCATGGAGATGTGCACATTAGTTTACAGCTGACTGTAGCTCATTTGCATACCTCCATGATAACCAGCGTAGCGGATGTGAAAAAGATATTTTGAAAATAAGCAGGAATTGTAAATAGAGTTGGGAGCTTTGTTTCCTGCTTGTTTTGATTGAATGGCTTTTGCCATTGGAGTCCAGGAAATACCACAAATCTCAACGCGGCTGACTGTGTGCAAGCGGGGCAGAGGAGAAGCTGGGGTGATGGGTTTGTGTGGATCTCGAACTGCCTGATGCTGGTGAGAAAATGTTAGAATAAATTTCTTTTTTGTTTTAGTTGTTTCTGTGAAGGCTTTTGGTGGCACTGTTATTCGGCTTTGTGCTTCTGTGACTGATGTTTGATGGCAGTTGTGAGAGTGAGAGAACGTGAGCAGGGCAGAGGAGAAGTGGCGCATGTTTGCCTTTATAACCCATGGGTTATAACGGCAAATAAAAACCAGCTTCTCCTATGAGAAAAAACTTGCCCCAGTTATTACAATATATTAACAGGACTCCTTGCTGTCTGACTTTTTATCTTTACAGGCCGGTGTGCAAGGAGGGCTCTGCATACTGTATATGACAAAACCACAACCTGTTTGACAGCATGTGTACAGTTGTGAGACAGAATGTCATGCAACAGCATGCATTTCTAGTTTTACACAGTTGTTGCATGTCTGAATATTGGGTTATTTTCATTGATGGGTTAAATGCCATTTAAATTCAACTTTCCCTTATATTTTCTTAAAGTGATGTTCCTAATTTGTTTTCTGTGCCTTCTCACTTACTTTATTAGGTACCTTATACTGGGGATAGTTCAGTCCTGCCATTTTTCTAAAATTATGCTGCACCTGTATTTAGGTAGAAAAGGGATCATAATTTGTTCCCAGCAAGGCAGCCAGACAATTCCTTCCACTTCCCGATTCCTCTGGCACACCCCCACGATCAATGACATGAAGCAAGGGAGAGGGTGGGGGTGACCTCCATTGAAGTCAATGGGGCCGATTTTCAGTACCGTTTAATGCATAATGATTGCCAGTTGGAGATTAAAGAAGGCCACCACTTGATTAACAAGGCCCTTGTTAACTGAGTGGTGACCTTTTTTAATCTAGAGTATGGAGTTTAGTACTGGTGCCCACACCTAAAAAAGGGCACTAACCTGCTGGAGAAGATCCAGAGGAGGGCTACAAAGATGATAGCAGGTCAGCAGGGTAAGGCATATGAGGAGAGAGTGAGGGCACTGAACATGTACTCCCTGGAAGACAGGAGAGAGAGAGGGGACATGATTGTGACTTTTAAGTACTTGAAAGGAATAAATAAGGTTGATAAGGAAAGTCTCTTTAAGCTGAGTGGCATTCATAACATGAGGGGCCACAGTCTTAAGCTGGAGGGTGGGAGGTTTAGGAGGGAGGTCAGGAAGCACTTCTTCACAGAGAGGGTGGTGGACACTTGGAATGCACTGCCAGAAGAGGTCATCTCATGGAAGACAGTGGGCAGCTCTAAGAGAGGCTAGGATAGGCATAGGGGGAAGATAAGGATCATGGGCAGAGAGGATGGGAGGAATAGGAGAGAGGGCAGGGACATTAGCTCAAGCTGTGGACCCTGCAATATGAGCAGATTTGATAGACCAAATGACCTTCTTCTGCTGACTTCTTCGTATGTTTGTATGTCCAACTGGCCATCATTATGCATTAAATAGTGATGAAAATTGGCCCCCATTGACTTCAATGGGGCTCAACCCCATACTCTCCCTTGCTTCACATCAATGTGTGCTGAACCCTGAGGAATGCCAGAGGAATTCGGAAGTGGAAGGGATCGGATGGCCACCTTACTGGGGCCCGATCACGATCCCTTCTACCTAAATAAAGGTACAGCATAATTTTATAAAAAATGGCAGGAATGAACTTTCACCAGCATAAGGTACCTAATAAAGTAAGTGAGAAGGTACTGAAAAAAGTAGGAAAATCAATTAAAGCACCTTGTTGTACTGTTTTACCCTGCACTGACTACTGGTTTACACATCCGTAATGTATTGTACTTTGCTCCTTTTTTAAGGAGAGTAAAACAAATGCCACTCCACCACACTGTGGAGGGTGTGGATGCCAAAAGTGCAAACTGAAAGTGCAAGAAATCTGCACTCCTCGACTGGTGCAAAATGAGATTTTATTGAGTGTTTGCAACTGTAACCTATTGCTGCATGGCAGCTTTTCAACTATTTATTCAATAAAGTCTCCTTTTTAATGCACTATATTGCTTGGTATTGATTATATTGATGCATATATGTTAATGTACTATTACTGTACATTAACTCTTTAATTCTTTCACCTTCTTGCATTATCATCCTCCCCAGGATATAAGCTGTTATCAGCACAGTATGTCTTTCCTCATAAAACTTATTGAAATAAATAAACTTCATTCCCAGTCTTTGAATAGTGTCAGTTTTAAATGCTGCTTGGCTCCTGCCATTTTGCCTGGCGCGAACTCCATCTTTTGCAAGCCCACCCTCCCTAACCCAACATCTCAATACCCAAAGATCCATCCATCTGAACATCCCCTGACCTGACCCCTGATCCAAGATTTTTTGGAGGGGACTTAAGAAGCAATCTAAGCCTATCTATTCCCTCTCCTGCAGCATGCCTCCTGTTATTTTTTCAGTCATCAGTGACTGAGCACACAGTCAGGAGTGCAACTGGAAGGAAAGGGACAGCGCTGTGTTTCTTTAATGACACCATGTAAACTTACTGATCAGTCTGCCTAGCATCATCAGTTACGTGCACTTCTCCACCTCCCTCCCAGTTATGCTTCTGATGGTGCACTCTGTCATTGATAAATAAGAAAAGAACAGGAGGAACACTGTGCGGGGGGTGGGGGACAACAGGGCTAGCCTCTTATGCTCCCCAAATCATGAATCAGAGTTCAGGAAGGGGCAGCATTTAAAAACTAGGGATGGGGGGATTGAGATAGGGTGAAGGGAGCTGACCAGTATTTAAAAAACAAACACTCTGGGAAGAGGCATGAAAGGGGTCTGGAGAGATGACTAAAGCTTGAGTGGGGTGACCAAGGGACTAGCCTTGGCTGCCTGTAGATGGCTTGAGACTATTTTTAACATATTTTTATTTTTCAGGTCTTGAGTGTAAAGACTGAGATCCACATATCATAGGGTGCTGTGTATGAATACTTGCTGAGTATTAAAAAAGATATCTGTATACCCCTGATGAACATGATGCATCTTTGATCTTTCTCCTAGCACTCGGCAACAGTGCTCATCTTCATGGCTTGGCACTTCTCATTGCAGCCTGGACCATTTATACCTAGGGTAAGAATCCAGGAGGGTTTCCCTCTCCTGCAAGGCAACTCTTGCTGTAAGAACTGAGCCATCCCCCTCAAATCAGAATGGCAGGATTGATGTGGGAAGGGTAGAATTTTCTTGCACTAGAAAGCCCTTTGATCTCCTACCCAGACATAACTGCTGCATTTAGCAATTGCTCATCTCTTGGCTGGCTGCCGTCACAGCTGCTTAAGCCAGTTAGGCCAAGCAGCAAGAACCCTGAAGGGCTTTCCCTTCTCCTCAAAGGCAGCTTCTCCTTCAAAAACTGAGCCATCCCTCTTCTAATTGAGATGTTGGGATTGACATGGGGGAGACCGATTTCACCTGCTAAATTTCAATTTTCTTCTGCAGTCCACAGCATAGTGGTGCCTACCTGAAAGACATGATAATTGAGGCATCAATTTAAGAGTCAGCAGGGAATATGGCATCCCAAGTGTGCCCCTTCTGTCCCTACTCACAATGAGGACAAGCTCCCCTGGAGACCCTAATAACTGGTGTCTTATGCTGCATTATAAATCTAGTCAGTCTTACTGTAGCTCACTTACCACAACATGGGGTTTCTATTTCTAATAGCTGTTAAATCCATACCAATCTAATGTGCCTTATTCCGCTGAAGCTTCAGCTGAATACGTGAAAAATCTGCTCTGTTTGGTTAAGAAGTTGGTCACTATAAGATACTATATGTAATGCCAACAGTTTTTTTCTTTCAAGTGTAACTACAAATTCTTCATTACTGTCCACTATTAATGAAAGTGCACTTTGAAAATTATTATTACATTGCGATCCTGAAAAATAATTTTATAGAAATAAAAGTATGGTTAGTCAGTGTCTTATTGTTGGACATGATAGCTAGCATTAAGTGAGGCCTAGCTTTACTCTAGAATCCCTGATGAGAACCTCAGTATACATGGCTATAGGTGCTTAAAATCTGACCAGGAAGGGAAGGGAAAAGTGAAGGTGGTGTTGCCATCTATGTTAAAGAATATCTGGAAGCAATATTCATTTATTCCAGTTTCTCAAACAATCTGCCCTGTTATGTAACTATTCCACTGCAATTTGGTGACACCACAGGCAAGCATATACTTTTCCTGTCTCTGTATTCAATCCCAAAATCCTCATATGACCTCCAAACACTGGATTAAGTGAAGAGCATGTACAGTAATAGCAGGGAACCATAACTTGGACTGGAATCATATAGAACTTCAAAAGAATGTTGCTAGGACATTATCATAATACAACTTTCATCAATTAAGCTGTTCCCTAACAAGATACAGCCATTCTGCATGGAAGGTACCCACCCACAACAGAGTAAACACTGGCCAATGGACTTGAAAACCTGGCAAATGTGAGAGTCCTGTAAAATAGTATTTCTGATAAATGTCCTGTATATTGTCCCAAGAACGATAAGGAAATAAAGAATCACTGAAAACTAATAATATGTAAAAATTTCAGACAGTTGAACATATAAGTTTTCTAGGAAGATGTATCCCTATAAGTAGTAGTATATAAATCGCTTCCTTTTATTCAGGTGAAGATGCTCTTTTGTCTGCAATGCAAATTTTCTGGTTATATATGACAATTATGCCCTTGTCAATACTAGGGAAATAAAGGTCTCTAGCCATCCCTTGTTTATTAGTGAGCTACGAAAAAGACCAGGGCAAGGGGATAGAGCATGCAACTCCCAGGAGAGAAATAAAAACACCCAGGATCTGAAAACTTACATGACATTAAGAAATCTCTCCAAAAAGAATCTTTAAAGGAGAGGTGTGCTGAATCTTTGGGTCAATCCTGCCTGTAGAAGCTGTTTTTAGATACAGGTTGAAATTCTGTAGTTGCTGAGGACCATTTTAGAACTTTATATAATAATTTAGGAGAACTTGGATGGATTGTGCTAATATATAGGATAGTGTATGAGTAAGCATACATTACAAGGCTATTCTTCCACTGAGTGGATACAATACCGACTGACGACCTCAATAGCGAAGCTCGAGAAGCCCCTAAGTCGGCATTGTATCCATGAGGAGGAAGAATAGCTGAGTAGTTTATGGGTTACCCATACACTGTTCTATATAGTGTATGGTGGGTCCTGCATCCAATGACTTCGGATAACATGTAAAATAAAATAAAAAAAACATTGCTCACTTTTCCACATTTTTGTTCCACCCTGTCGACCGTGCTAGAATGACAACTACCGCCGGCCAGCACATATCATACCGAGACTATGCAACTATTTGTATTATTTGCCAAGACAGAGATGCTTCACAAAATCTTGTTGCAGCCAAAGCAGGAGATCGAAAAACGGTTCAGATGTATGAGAGAAGCAGATGATGAATTGTACAGAAGTGCTAAAACATCAGGCGTGCTGGATGAGACAGGATTCACTTTTACCATTCGTTATCCTCGTCGGTACTATCAGAATTACACCAGCAAAGAAAACCTTTCACACAAACACAATCCACAAGCAGGTCATCTAGACTCAGAAAAGCCTGGAACAAGCAACCAGGAGCCAGCTATGAGAACAAGACTTATAGTACATCCACAACATTTGCAACTAACAAATGCATTGTCTGCAACTGTGTGAAGAAACATGGTGATTCACACCTTTTCCAAATGAGAAAATTTCAAATGCAAAGGTACATTCAGTCAGCAGTCATGTCTCTTAGCAATACAGATCTATTGACTAAGGTACAAAGCCAAGATCTCATAGCCTTGAAAGCTAAGTACCACAAAAATTGTCTAGCTCAGCTACTGGTAAGGGTCAGTGAAACTAGCACTGAACAGACAGAGGAGAGCATTGATGTCTTCATAAAAGCATTTGACATGCTTGTAAACCACATTCAGGATGACTTAACATGAGGCAAGGCATTTTATATGACATTCCTGTTGACAAAATACAGAGGATATTTGGACACGTGGTTATGCTGACTCAGAGACATAATGTGCTAAAAAGTTGAAGAAACGTCTTGTTAGACACTTTGAAGGTACAGTTGCATTCCATCAGACTCACTCAACAATCAAACCAGAACTGGTGTATAGTAGCAAAATAAATCTGAAAGAAACAATCAACAGGATTGCTGAGTTTCAATTAAAGGTCCAGGAAGAAGCAACTGAGGCAGACCTGGGAGCTTCCTGATGATGAGTATGAGAATCTCAGTATTTTTCATGCAGCAACAACACTTTGTGCATCTGCCAGAAAAGCATCAGGGATGTCCACCAACACATGCATTGACTGTAGAGAGATTGGTTTTGAAAGAGCACAGTCCCTAGTACCTGCTGATCTATGCCAGTTTCTGAGTCTGCTCATGATGGATAAACCAGCAGAACATATCTGAAACACTCCAGATGCACACAAAAGAGTCTTAGCAGTAGCCCAAGATATGATCTACAGTGCTTCAAATTCTCATTGTAAAACACCAAAGCATATTGGACTAGCCATAACAGTCCACCATTTGGCTAGGGAGTCACCAATTCTTGGATATGTTACACAGTCAAGGGCATTGCCTGAGTAATGATGATGTTTGCAGAGTCAAGACATCCACAGCAAGTGCCGTCATGTCATCAATTACACAATAAGGTGGAACATTTCTTCCAACAAACATCGTGCCTGGAATATTTACACATGCTGCAATGGATAACATAGACATAAATAAGGAAACCTGGAGTGGGCAAGGAACAACACATGTTCTAGGTAGCTTCCTGTATCAGGACAATTTGGGGTCCAATGTGTCTGTTGGACCGAGACCTAAAGTAGTTGATATTAGGGCAAAACCTATGAGCAAATTTACATGCATTGGTGTTCTAGAGTATCCTTACCAATTCAAGAGAAAAGGCCCACTCAGTCACCTGTCTGGTGAAATTGATGTGAAGTCTTGGTTTTTAACAAACCAATCCACATCTTTGATGCTCAGCAGAGACTGGGTATTTTCTCATTTATGCCGCACACAGATCTTCACTCTTCAGTTTGAGTCCCTACAGCCAGAGGATCAATGTGTACCATGCTGGGTGGATTTCATGCAATCCTTCACTACAACTTCAAAGAGTTAATATTCAAGACCACAAATGGTTGCAATCCTGTAGTACCAAGGCTTCCCGCCCATAAGGATACCTCTCATTCATCCTCAGACTGCCTTCTTTGCTTCCCTTTTTCTCTTGCTTTATTCCCTTTTGTATTTCTTTCTCTCTATTCCCACAGTGTTTCTCTGCCATCTACTGGACCCCTGATTCCCTCTCCTGACACCCCCCAAACCAGCACATTCTGTAAATATTGCTTGGCATTTTGGGCCATCTTCTCTACCCATTCCAGACTACCCTGAGTCCTCTCCACCACACGCCTCCTTCCCAGCTCTCCCTGGTCTCATTCAAGGGGCCTCCCCCCTCCAACCTCCTGAATCAGCCTTTTGTTTTGCTAAATTCCAACCTGGAACCTTTGACCAGACCTCTCTGCAGGAACCTTTTCTCTCCCACTGTTTGCACCTAATTCTGCCCTGAGCACTAAATTGCTCAGGACCCTCCCACCAATTTACTTTACCTTTGTCTTTGGCTTTTTAACTAACAGCCCACCTTTTTTCTGATCTGTTTTAGCCACAAGCCCAAACCAGGCTCTCCACTTCAGCCGAGTGGCCCTGGCACTGCTAACTGCTGTCGGCCTGACCTCTGCATCCAGCCTGCCACCCCCTGACCAAGGAAAGCAGGTACATTTGGTCAGCTCCTAGCTCGGAGCTGTCAGGCTTCAATCCCCATAATTGGACTGGCTCCTGGAGACTGTGGCTGCTTCCCAATTGGATACTGCAGATCCCCATTGAGAAAGAAAGCATACAAGGCACCTTTTTCAAAACACAGCTCGGCCACTGCCTTGCTGTACTGCTCTCTGGACAATTTTTTCGCCCCCCCACCCCTCCTCCCTCCTTTATTAAGTACACTTCCTCAGTGATCCCTGCCTCCTGAGGCCTCACACTAGTCAATTACAGCAACTCCTTAAAGGGGCTCTCCTTTCTGTAACTTCTTAAAGGGGTAATCCTCTCTCGTGCTCAAATAACTTATTGTTCTCAATGCATCTGGGATCAAGTGCATTGACACTGACTATGGTCCTCCTCCTACTTCCTACACCAGCCCCACCTTATTTAGGACCATCACCCTCTACACATAGTACCCACACTCTTATCTGCAACACCTCTACCAGACCCCCATGACACTCGATCACCCCCCGGTACCCCCTCACACTTCCACCCCTGCTACCTCTTACTTCCCACTCATACCTTGGTCTCTTCTCCTCAATGCCTTTCCCACCCTTTGTACTCTACCCACCCCTTGCACCCCAACACCCGGCCCCATGTCCAGTCGCAAGGGGAGATGCCACAATCACTACGACGCTTTGGTGTGCCTAATCACCCTCCTGTTGCTTCTATCAGGTAACATTCATCCAAACCCTGGCCCCGTGTCCAACCTTATGAACAAGCCTGCCCAGGCTCAAGGACTCGAAAAGCTTCTATGAATATTTGCAGCCTCTATAAGAAGGCTGCTGCATTCCAATGCTGGGTTACTCAGCACCAACCGGACATTGTCACACCCATTGAAACCTGGTTATCCAAATCCACCCCTGACTCCTTCTTCTCCCTCCCTTGTTACACCCTTTTCAGGGAAGATCGGGTGGGTAAGCATGGAGGTGGTTGTGCTGTCTATATGCATGACTCCCTCCTTGGACATGCACTTCCACCACCCAAGCTTGATAACCGTGTGCAAGCCCTCACACTAAAAATCTCCCCCAACCCTGGTAAGGGCACACTCTTTCTCACTGTTGCATATGTTCCCCCCAGAAAACAAGTCCTCACCATTCAGGCGCTTGCTGGCTACCTCTCTGGCCTACCGTCCAAAATGGCCCAGATAATTGTTGGTGACCTGAATATCAACTGGCTCTCTGCCATGGCCTGCCAAACCAGAGATATCTTTGCCGCCCTTGACATGTCCCAGCTTGTCACCACCCAAACTAGATTCAACCCCTCTACTGGCTCCAGCATCCTCCTGGATATCACCATTATCAACCGCCCCCAGAGGGTGCTTGATATCAGTATACTTCCCAACTCACTTAGTGACCACTCTCCAGTCATATTCTCTTGGTCCACTGCCAACAGCAAACCTGCACCACAAACCACCCAGCGATGTCGCCTACTCGCAGGCAGCCTGCATCACCTTAAACTGTACCTCTCACAACTGGATTGGTCCCCAATCAGGCTTGCACTTTCCATAGATGAGGCATTGGATTTTTTCACTCACACTTTTAACACTGCCTGTGACCTCTATGCCCCCTTAGCTAGAAATCACACCAAAACGCAAAACATGCCCTGGGTTACCCCCTCCCTCCTTCACAAACTTAAAATGAGAGACAACCTATGGCACATTGCCATGGAATCTGGCAAGCCAGCTGATACGCTAGCGTACAATGTTGAGCACAATAAGTGTCCTTGGGCCATTTGACAGGCCAAAGCCCAGTACTACCAATCCGCTCTTGTCTCCTCCTGGGGGTCAGCTAGAAATTTTTGAGATAATGTAAAGGAGCTGAATGGGAAATCCTACTCCCCACCCCCTCTCAACTCTCCTTTAATGGAACTGTCTGCTCTGACCCCCTTGGCATTGCAGACTGCCTAAACCACATTTTCTCAGACCTGAGTTCAGTCCTGCCCAGTAACTTCTTTGACCCCATCCCAGTAGCACCCCTGCCCACTCTCCAGAGACCTCCTTTCTACCTATGTACCATCTCCCCATTGGAGGCTAGACACCTTCTGCAAATAGCCGTTAGTAGTAACAACCCCAGTACCGACCTACTGGACACTAGGCTACTTTGTCTGACATTGGATGCTATCCTGGTCCCACTTACTGAGCTGCTCAACCACTCTCTGTGCCTGGGGCAGTTCCCCAGCACATGGAAAACTGCCATCATCACTCCCATCCTAAAGAGCAGTGATCGAGTGACTTCAGGTAACTATTGACCTATCTCCATTCTCCCTCCACTCTCTAAGGCCCTTGAAAAAGTAGTTGCCAACCAGTTTGCCGAATACCTGGCCATGCACAATATCCTGTGCCCTGAACAGCATGGCTTTCATGCAGGTCACAGCACCACAACCACGCTACTTGAATTCTCCAACTTCCTGCACTCTGCTCTTGATGCCAGAAGTCCTGCCGGTGCCGTGTTCATTGACCTCTCCAAGGCCTTTGACATGGTTTGCCATCCTCTCCTGCTTGACTCCCTCAGATGCCTTGGTTTCTCCCCCTGGCCCCCTTGCATGGTTCACCAGCTACCTCTCTGCCAGAACTCACTGTGTAAAAATCAATAGCACCCTATCTGACACATGACCTGTCCGCTCTGGGGTTCCCCAGGGCTCCATTTTAGGCCCTCTCCTCTTCAGTCTCTACCTCAACTCCCTCCCCTTGGCCTTCCCAAGTAAGATCCTCCTCTACGTGGATGACACTGCTCTTCACCGCTGACCCCAACCCCAAAACACTCTAGGCCACCCTCCAACAAGCTTTTGATAGAGCTGAGCATTGGTTCACATCACGAAGGCTAGTCCTGAACCTAAAAAAAAGACCAAAGCTATGCTCTTCTCGCATTGCCAAAGCAAAGCCAGTGATGCCCCTCTCTTGATACTGCCTAGCACACTAAACCCCATTGAGCAGGTTTCCTTCTACAAGTATCTGGGCATTACCTTTAATTCAGCACTCTCCTTCCATTCCCATATCAATGCCCTTTCTGCTGCCACCAATGTCAGGATTGGACTGTTATACCACCATAGGGACTGCCTACCACAAGAGGCCCTTAGACTGGCAATCACCTCCCCTGTCCTGTCGCTAATTGACTATGGGCTGCCCATCTATGCTGCAGCCAACAACACTGCACTTGCAAGAATCCAGCTCTCTATAACAAGGCCTGCAGACTAATGCTGGGAGTGCCAAGGTGCACCCATACATGCCTGCTGTACTCCACCACCAACTTGCTCAACCTTGAAGAAAGACTCCACTTCCAACCCTGACTTCTTGTAAAAAAAGACCCTGCTAGGACTGTCTCCCCCTTGGGTTGCCATCTCCCTGCAGCTTGCCTCCCCCTAAGTCTCCACCCACAGCACTGTCAAAACCTCCCTTATTGTTCCCAGGGTAAGGACCTCTATGGCCCAGAGATCCTTTTGCTATTGGGCTCCCCCCTGGTTCAATTCCCTCCCAGCCAATATAGCTGACTCCGCTAAGCTTGGTCCTTTCAAGGTCTCCCTCAGAAGCCATCTGACAAGCACTCGCTGCTGCAACTGCACATAATCCCCCACCTGCCCCTTACCTTCTTCACCCCTAGGCTGGATCTTCCCTGTCTACTTTTGCTGTATAAACCTGGGGTCTCGTGCAACATCTACTGACTAATGTAATAAAATATCTCTGGTTGCTACCTGACATGGTACTCGTGTACCTATATTATGACTACTGTGATTTACCTATTACCAAGCGTGTACCACAGGTGAATGCCTGTAACACTGGTTGCTTTTTTAATCTAAGCGTTATGTACTGTACTGTTTTGTTTGCTGTGATGTATTGCTCTCTTGACGAGGTGCCTTTGTAAATGAGTCTATGATGCAAAGGTCTGTAAACCGATGATCTAATAAATAAATAAAATAAATAAATAAATATACACAAGACTGAAAAAAATCAAGAATCATATGCAGATGCTGGGCCAGAAAACACCAGTGATAACTTTGGACCTTTATTTGTACATTTTTGCTCAAGAAGTCAGTTTCTGCAACTGGGAGGAGCTGAAGCATCATGTTTTGAGAATGGGAGAATTCCACAGCATGGAACACTACTGGAAGATACTTGGCAAACATTATGCAGACAGTGGATTTCAAGATTTGCTAATTGAGTCAGATGTATTTGGAACAAATGCTGCAGCTGTGATCATGCAGGGAAAAAACTACAAATGTACATTAGCCCACAAGCTGATGTTTGAAGTCATGTGCTGGCTGCAGTGGCAAGCATTCTTTGCTTAGGTGGAGCAGAAGAAAAAAAATACAATTAAGGGACACAGATCAAATTGAGCTGAAGTGCAAAAATGCCCAGCAACTAATGGCTGCGATAGCAACAGAAGGTGCAATGAATGAAGAAAATGGACAGAGCTTTGTTGATGCATTTCAAGACCTTGAAGCCATGCTGAAAACTCTACAAGGTGATTTTGAGGAGTTCATTAACCAAGGGCAAAAGCAGCGATCAGCATTCCACTTCTGTCAGTAGTATATCACAGAGGTGCAAATCGCTCTTGACTACATTGCAGCTGGGAAAATTCCAAACTAGAACCAGCATCTACAATGCTTTGCTGACATCCTTTGCTATGCCTTTGCATACAGTCACCAAAACTATGCCAGATGGTGTCCTGTGTACCTCTCAGAAATGTTTCTGCTTCCTAAGGTTGCACCAGCAGTGCATGAGCAATTTACCAATGGAAAACATGTTATCACACGATCAACCTCAGCCTGCTTTAACAGCGTCTGGTCAGACTTAGGCCTGGAATAAATTGTAGTCAGAGATTCCAAGTCAAGGCAAGGGGATCATAGGAATAAGCAGACAAGAGAAAGCAACTCTCAAGTGATAACTCACAGTACATGATTGAAGTGCCATCATGAGGAACTTCAAGCACATGTGTGGACTGGACGATCTTGAAGAGCAGATTCTTCGTGATCTTCAACCACAGTTAATCAGGAACAACACCGAAGACGTCATGAAGATTATTAGAATAATCTTGGACCGCTATGGAAATCCATTTGCTGTGGATGTACTTGAGGACTCAAGAGATGAACCTGAACCTCTCATAAATATAGCTACAGGAGCTATTGCTACATCGCATGTCACTACTGCCCTGTTGGCTTTTAACCTTTTCTCCAAGGTGAACACATTAAGGACCTCCACCTAACTCCTCATAGCATCTATCCTCCAGATCCTTTATCATTTTAATGGGCCCTGCATTGCACCTTTTCTGCTGCCTCAATGTTTTTACAATACAATCTTGATTATCCAGACTGCTTGGGAGACAAGAAATTAGTTCAGATAATAGGGAGTCCGTAAAACTGGGATTAAAATGTTCAGTGTATTCACTTGGGAGACATGCTACCAGTCCATTAGATAGGGATGTCCCTATAATGGGGTTCATTATATCGAGATTGCACTGTATTTTGTATTGGGGAGCTAAGAATTGCACACAAGGATTTTAAGGAAAATGTAATGGTTAGGCTAACATATGATTACTTATTTCTTCATAGATAATTCCTGAGGAAGACCTCTGGTCAAAATCTAGATTTTTATTTTAGTTTCTATTTTCAGCATACATTTAATCTAACCCTTTTGTCTTTTTTGCAGCTCATGCACCGATGCATCACTCTGTTTGAAGAAACACTCTTTAAATCTTCAGAACTTATCTTTTCCAGATTTGTCTTCAGATATAGAAACAAGCATGATTTGTTTTGCCGTATTTAGAGGTTTGAAGATTTACAGTGCATAACTGGGGCACAGATGTTGCTAATGATAGCCTAATCTTATTTGTTTTATGCTGTCTCTTACCAAGTACATTAGCCCTTGTTTTGTTGTACAGTCACTATTTTAACACTAGAATTATTTATTCTAAAAGACTGTAAAATGGTGATCTACAGGGTAGGTAATATAACATATTTATTGAATATTTTAATTACTGATACCTTTTATTGGGCCACCACATTTAGTGCACAAAGATTTTGCACTATACTAGGTTTGAAGTCCCAAGTCTCTTTCCTAGATGGTATCGCCTGATGAAAGGACTTGTGTGGCCTTGAAAGCTTGCAATTTTATTTTTCATTTCATTTTTAATTTTTATACTTGTTAGCTGAAGAGTAAATAATGCCTGTTTTTTCACATGAGAAGCACGATATTAAAACTACACAAGTACAAAAACAATAAACAATTAAGTAAAAACAGTGCTTAACTACCATTGGACATTTAATTGACAAACATGTACAAACAGTTTAGCAGCAGGAGCAAGCATTCATATTATTCTCATACTAGTCTGCACTATCTTTGCATATGGCCCTGCCCCAGTCCACCTTCTTGGTCATCCCCTCTTAAACAAATACTGGTCAGAGACACAATGGCTGCTAATGCATCAATGTGATAAGAGATTCATTTATTTCAAAGGTTTTATAAGGAAAGACATACTGAGCTATTAACAGATCATTTTCAGATGTGTCCTGGGGGAGGGGAAAGGGGAAAAGATAATAGATACAAAAATGGAGAATATAAAGTTCATAGAAATGGAATAAACGTAACAAAGATAAAGGGGACAATTATGTCTATGAACAAACTGCCAAAAATAAGTCACCAAGCAATAAGTTGTGGATCTGATCAAATAGTTACTACTTATCAAAATAAAAACTAGGGAAATGACTGATGTAGGAGAACCCTTACAGAAATATGTGTGCACTGTGTACATGCAGAATGCATGCCACATGCTTAATTGTGCAATGTTTGCATGTAGTTCACATACACAAAGTGAACTTAAGTGAACCAGGTCTAAATAGCAAATCAGGTTCTCATGCTGCAAGCTTGACATAAGTGCAGCAGGTAAGCTGGTGCGAACATCTTTAAGAGATCTCATTAGGTTCATGTGTTGCGTGCTTGACATGAGTGCAGCAGTTAAGCTGGTGTGAACATTATTTAAAAATCACATCAGGTTCACATGTTGCACGCTTGCCATGTGTGCAGCAATTAAGCTGGTGCAAATCTCATCTAAAAAACACATCAGTTTCTATTTCTCATACTACTGCTAGCAATTAGAGCCATTAAAATACATTTTTCATTGATTTCCCATTAAAATTAGCTAAACTCATTAATTCTGATCATTTTTCAAGTTGTTTAATGGCTTTCGATTTCTGTCATTAAATTGCCATTAATTTGTAAAGTATTGTTTGCTTACTGCATTAAATGACTAGGATATAGTCACACAGCATCCCCCATTCCAGATGTGAAAAGAGGGACCTCTGTGTTGTGAAGCCTGACCTTTTTTTTGGGACATACAAATCCCTTTATGCATATTTAGTGCTACAAATGTGCTTCTCCATGACTGTTTCTGCTCACTTACTTTCTCTTTGTCATTCTGTATGGATCATATACACTATGGCCATGCTCAGCACTCTTTGTGCTGAGTAGGGTCTTGGAAGCATGCACCATAGCTCACATTTTGTCACTGAAATGAGGGGATGTGGATACTCAAAATGGGGGACAATGAGGGACACTAACCCACATGATGATTAGGACACATCCTGAAACATGGAGATACAGTACCTCATCACACAGTGGAGACCATTGTATTCACTTGTACCGATATTAGCACCTGAGAATTAATTTCTACCATAAAGCAGGGGTGCCATTTAGGTAGGGCAGAGGGGAGCAGTTGCCCCTCTCCCCATTTGTGCCTAGATTTTTCTTATGGTAAGGCAATAATGGCATTAAATATGGATTTGATCTTTTAGACAATAAGTGCCCCCTGGCCTGTGTGCGCTCACACTGCAGGTGCACTCTTGACTTGACTGTGTCTGTTTTGCATTGTCCACTCTCTCCACCTATTATCAGTGGCACCATCACATATGACGTGGAGGAGCTCCAGCTAAGCAAGAGCACATGAGTCACACTAGTGCAACATTGTCTTTCCCACCACAGAGTAGACAAGCTGCACACTATAGCTTGGAGAAGTTAGTGAGCACTGAACTCTCAATAGCAGTGTTATGGCAGCATATTTTTGTTGGTCTGCTCTTAGTGAGTCTCTGTCTCCCCTGGTGGCTGAAGGGGCAGAGGGTGAGCTAGAAGCTAACTCGAGACTAGGCTACCTACTTACTCTACTAGGCTCGCCTTGCAAAAAAAAACAGCACGGGTCCCCTGCGGCAGCAAGCTAGGCCTAGCAGCAGTGGTGACAGCAGTGTGGCAGCCATCATAGGCCTCGATCAGTGCAGTGCAGCAGCAGCCATGGCAGCAGCCAAGCAAGAAGCAAACAACACAGGTTGGGTGGGTTTGGTGGGTTCGGTGACTTGGTCACAGACTATGTTTGGGACCTGGGATGGTCAGTTCTAGCATCCGGCTTCTGGCAGAAGGATGGAGGAGGAGCGGACTGAAAACTGGGCTGATGGCACACTGGACCAGGCCACAGGTTCTGGTCAGATGGCTGGATAAGTAAAAGTAAATAACTTTTTTTTACAGGGGGATTGGGGAAGGGGGAAGGACTGAAATATATATATATATATATATATATTTTTTTAAATTCAAGTTTATTGTATTTTTAAGGTACATTACAGGATATTCATTTAACTCATACATTGCATACATATATTAGTTGTAATCATCAGACTCAGTACATTTTTACGTTCGCTTGCGCACATGCGTAAGGAACGTCTTGCACCAGTACGACTTTTGGAGGTGTGTGACCCTCCTTCTGAACCCAGTGCTCAGTGTAGCAGGCACGACCCTTCCTTACCAATACATGCTGAGCTGTTCATGACAGTAGTTCAGCTGTGTTGGTCTTCTCTTCAAAGAAAAGGTACGCTACAATCAGCAGTGGTAGCGTTTATGCAATTAGCATACACGTCAGCTGAACTGCTGTCATGCACAGTTTGGCATTAAAAAAAACTCCCGCTTCCTCCCTCTGCTAATATCCTCCCCCTCCCTCGTTAGTGTGCTCCCCATCCTGATGTTGTGTCCCCAATCCCCCTTGGCTCATATGCCCCCCCACCACAGTGTGGCCAATGGGGGTGCCCAATCCCCGTCGGCTGCAGCCTGCCCCCAAACAAACACCTAGTTAGCACGCTGGGAGCCCACCCCAGCATGCTCATGCCTCCTACCCATGCACACTGTATGACCGGTGGGGGTGCCCAACCGCTGGCTCCAGTCCCCCTACAAACAGGTAGGTGGCACACTGGGAGCCCACCCCAGCATGCCAAAAGTGTCCTTTTTCTTTTTTTTTTAATCCTGTGAAAGAAGAAAACGGTCCCTAAATGAGTCCCTGCCCCTCCCTGCCAACCTATGCCCACCCTCTGCACACCCACTTCCTCACACCCTCCTCACCCCATACTTCTACCTCTGAAGCCTGATGCAACGATCTTCGTGGACCGGAATACATCTGCACTATTCAAAGCTGATTACTGAACTGAGGAAATGCCGTAAG
The DNA here is from genome assembly GCA_016271365.2 of Neoceratodus forsteri. Classification (NCBI taxonomy): domain Eukaryota; kingdom Metazoa; phylum Chordata; order Ceratodontiformes; family Ceratodontidae; genus Neoceratodus; species Neoceratodus forsteri. Next base: position 65,325,002 of record CM057459.1, read on the forward strand.
CTGTATAATTTCATAAATATGGTTTTTCCAACTTAGGTGGATATATTGGCCATTTATGTGACTTTTGACACCAAATTTTCAACATGGGGTCCTTGACACCCTTTCTCATGAATTCTGTCACTGTCATGGCATTATTCGGTCCTGAAAGGTGATTTCTTGGTCACTGCACGGAATCACCTTTCGGGACCAAGTAACGAAATGACAGTGTTGGTGTTCATGAGGTGGGCTCTCAAAAAGCCTATGTTGCAAATTTAGTGAACAAATTAAAAAAAATGACTGTTTGACGAGCGTGCGTTGTGCAGTTTCCACGTGCACTTGTAAGTTTGCGAATTAGTAATATTTTCACTCCAGATTTTCAACATAGGCATATTTCCACACCTCCATATGAACAGTGCAGCTGTCAATTTTCACATCCTGGCTGAAATATGTTTTTGTGCTTCCGGTGCAAAATAGTGTGGTCGCTGCTGGAAATCAGTGTTTGCTACACAGTAAGACAATCACAGTGACACTGTTCATGAGCAAAGGTCCTAAAATGCCTATGTTGAAAATTTGGTGGCAAAAGCCCATAAAATGGCTGTGTTATGGGCGTTGCGTTGCACAGTTCCTAAGCACACTCGTAAGTTTGTGAATTTGTAATATTTCCACTCCAGATTTTCAAAATTGCCATTTTCCCACATCTCCTTATGACCAGTACAGCTGACATTTTTCACATCCTAGCCAAAATGTGTTTTCGCACTTCTGGCGTGCAATAGTGCTGCAGCTGTGGGAAATCATGTTCAGTACAGAGTAAGAAAATCACAGTGACACTGTTCATGAGCAGACATCCTAAAATGCCTGTGTTGAAAATTCAGTGCAAAAATTGCAAAAAATGACTGTTTTATGAGCGTGCATTGCGCAGTTTCCACACAAGCTCATAATTTCGCAAATTTGTCATATTTTCACTCCAGATTTTCAACATTTGCATTTTCACACACCTCCTAATGAACAGTACAGCTGTCATTTTTCACATCCTGGCCAAAATCTGTTTTCACACTTCTGTCACAGAATAGCGCAGTCGCTGTGGGAAATCAGGGTTCGGTATGCAGGCAGAAAATCATAGTGGCACTGTTCATGACCAGAGGTGACAAAATGCCTATGTTGAAAATTTGGTGAAATAATTCCACTGAATGACTCTGTTACAAGCGCAGGTTGCGAAGTTTCAACACAGGCTTGTACCCTTAAGCACAACCAGGGCATTAGGGTTCCTAAGACAGACACTTAAAAAGTATGAGGGTGAAATGTTACTCAGATGCAAGAGGAGTTGCAGAGAGGTACTCTGTTGGGATATGGATGCTGAAGGGACATGGATACAACTGGGAGGGCTGCACAAATGCCAAACACCAATGCAAATACCAGCAAGCGAATGTTCGGCATTAACAAATGCTTGTTTAAGCACATTTGACATAGATCTATATCTCATGTTACATATCCAATATTTTTAAGGTAAAACTATCTATACATACTTTTTTCATCTTTTCTTACATCTCTGTCCTATTTAGTATCAGACTCCCAAAATATCTATCTCTAAGGTTACTGGGTTCACTCAATGTCCCATATCTCCCAAATGCGACCATTAGTTCTGGGCATAAATGGTCCAGGATACCAGATTAGGGGTCAGCTTCTGCCTGTAACCCCATCTGTGATCCATCTCCCTCCTGGGATCCATGCCACATCATCCAACTGGTCCATCATCTGACAAAACCTGGGGTTCTCAGATTAACTTTTTATGTCAGTTCTTCCATATATTGTATCTCTTCCACAATTTTAAGCCATTGTTGGAATGTAAGGGGTTCAGCAGTTAGCCACCTTCTTGTGATGGCTTTGTGTGCTGCTGCTATTAGTATGCCCCATATAAATAATTGATCTATTCCTTTTGCTTCTGGTGGAGGCAGGCCCAGTAGCAGTTTGTGGCAGTCCCAGGAGGGTATTGATGTTAAGCACTTCCCCCAGTGCGTGTTTTATTTGTTGCCAGTAGGACTGTATCTTTGGGCACAGGTAGAAAATGTGTGAAGGATGGGCTCTAGTTTCGGGGTATTCTCTCCAGCACTTAGAGGTACCAGCATTGTTCCATTTACTTTTTATTAGGCGTGTAGAAAAAGCATGTCCTGACCTTCCACTCTAACTCTTGCCATAGAGGAGAGCGAGTGACTTTGCTGACAAGGCCGAAAACGTTCTCCCAGTTGCTGTCTGTCAGTTGAATATCAGCTTCCTGTTCCCATCTCCTTTTAAGGGATTGTGTGCCATCAGTTTTAAATTGTCTAAGAGTTTTATACAGGGCTAATACTTGGCCCTTCAGAATTTCCTGCTGTAGTATTGCCTTTATAGTTGTCAGCAGGGGCTAGGCCTGGATTGGGATGCAAGTCTTTTTTGTATGTGGCATCTTAATTGTAAGTAGCAGAAATTATCCTGGTTCCTAAGATTCAGTGGTCTCTAATCATGGTGAATTCAAGTACACAACACCCATCCATTAGTTGACCCATGCTATGCAAGCCCACCTGTGCACATCTCCTGAATTCAGGATCCATGTTTGCAGGTGGGAAGGAGCTACCCTTTTCTAGAATATTGATTGAAATAATTGTTTTTGATCCAGTTGTATTTTTTAATGATTGTTTTAATCTGTTATTTATGTATGGTGCCTTGGCAATTGAAAGGCTCCTTATAAATAAAATTATTATTATTATTATTATTATTATTATTATTATTACCACAGGCGAACCATTTAAAATGCCAAAGAGCTGCTGTTAGACCATTTCTCTTCCAGACTCCATGAATTATGTCTAAAGTATGATATATTGAGGTAAGCGAGGTTGATCTATCTTTAAATTGGAGTGTGGTATCCATGACCCTAGCGCCTAGGGGAGGTCCCTCCATTTATATTTCCTCAGTCTCTTTCCAATGGGCGTAGTATCCCTTTACCGACCACAGCAGTGCATACCTCATTTGAGCCTCTGCACAGTAGTTTACAAGGTCCTGGCCAACATTAATCTTATCAGTTTGCCTTACTCTTAGTTTTATTCTGGGTCTGCTCCGAGCCAATATGTACCTAGTAATTATTTGCTGCCAGTTCTGGAATTGGGCCTGTGTTATTTGCAGGGATAGGCAGTTGAACAAGTATAGGAATCTGGGTAGTAGATTCATAGTTACTGAATGGGTCCTGGAGTATGTTGGGAAGTTTAGTAGGGACCATCTATTAATATCTTGCTTAATATGGGCCATCAGGGGGTCGAGATTGCAGAGTACAATCTGATCAGATTCTTGGGGATATTTATTCCCAGATATTTAATTTTGTGGGCATTCCATTCCAGGGGGAGGTTCTGCTGAATCTCCAAGGATTGGTTGTAGTGGAACTTAAGGACATCTGTCTTTGTTTTATTTAAGGAGTAGCCTGAGTGAGCACCAAATGCCTCCAAAAGGGACCACCCTCTTGGGATTGACTCCTCCAGCTCTGTGAGATACAGGAGGATGTCATCAGCATAGAGGGAAATTTTGTGTTCTGTATCACCAATTTTAATTCCTTTAACCTTAAGATTCACCTGAATCATGCTGGCCAGTGGTTCTAGGGATAGGGCAAAAAGAATTGGTGATAGGGGGAAGCCCTGTTGGGTTCCCCTACCCAGCATGAATCTAGTAGCTAGGCCACCATTAATCCTAATGTTGGCTTGTGGGACTGCATAAAGGGCTTTGAGACAATCTATGAATGATTGTGGAAAGCCCAGATGTTCTAGGACTAGAAAAGGTGAATACCACGACACCTTATCGAAGGCTTTCTCTGTGTCGTGGCCCATTATACATGCCGGGGTTTGGTCTCATCTGATAATATCAATTATATTGACAGTTCATCTTACACTGTCAGGGGCCTGTCTACCTGGGATGAAACCAGCTTGGTCTGGGTGTTCAATCTGTGGGATCATTAAGTTAAGGCATGATGCTATGACAGCTGTAAAGATATTATAGTCTGTATTTGGTACTGAGATGGGGCGGTATGATTTGTATTCTGTGGGGTCTTTTCCTAATTTTGGAATGACTGAAATTGTTGTATAATTCCAGGAAGGGGGAGTCCATCCACCCTCCACCCATATTTCATTGAAGGCATCCAGTATTAAGGGGAGGACATCCTCCACGAGGGTTTTGTAAAATTCTCCTCCAAACCCATCTGGGCCTGGGCATATCCCAGGTTTTAGATTCTTAATGGTATGAATGATTTCTGATTGGGTTATTGGCCGTAGAAGTTCTTACCCCTGTTCCTGTGTTAATTTAGGGAGGTCCAGCATTTCTAGGAAGAGGGTTTTGTTGGTTGTGTCTGATTCTTGCTGTGGTCTGTAAAAGGTCCTTGTAGTAGGCTTCAAGACAAAGGCTTCCACTATCTGCTCCCCTTTATGGGACAACAAATCTGTCTCAGGGTGTTTGATTTTGAGTATGTGTGTGTGCTTTTTCAGCTCTCTGTTTGAACCTATAGGTGAGAAACTTGCTTGCTCTAGCCCCACCCTCATAATAGGACTGCTTGGGGATCACGTGACGTGCATGGCGGAGTAGCAGCGGCATTTTGGGTCTCCCTCTCCGACTGTGCTTTCTCACCTCAACGCGCAACATTTAGTGCCACCCTTCCAGTTAATTTACCTACTGTTTGTCGGGAGCTGTCACAAAGACCCTGTTTGAGGGTGTCGGCGAACCAAGATGCAGTCGCAGGACTCAGAGCTGGAAGCCAAGCGGCCGAGACGGAGTTCATCGCCGGAGAGCGAGCCGGGCACCATTACCCCAACAAAAATTTACGAGGATTTAGCCATGATTAAAGATGCTTTATTTAAACTGATTGAGGATGTGGCTGAATTCAAACCGGCGCTCACACAACTCACCCGTTGGGTCACCGACGCCGAAGCCAGGATTTCCTCGATAGAAAGAGCAATGGAGAGAGCAGGGCCTATGACAAAGGAGCTCAAGCGGAGCATGGAAAAACTATCGGATCGCCTTGACGACCTAGAGGGTAGGAGTAGACGCAACAATTTGGTCCTCCTAGGCCTCCCAGAGGGTGAAGAGGGGCCGAATACAATTGTTTTTCTGCAGAAGTTTGCTAAAGAAATCTGTAGGTCCATCGCCTAATGGCCCAGAATATATAATAGAGAGGGGCCATAGAGCATTAAGAGCTAAGTCTGCATCCTCGGAACTGCACAGACCGATAATTTTTAAACTGTTGAACTACCTGGATCGGGAGCATATCCTGAGGGAAATCAGGAAACTGTCTGCCTTTCAGTGGGAGGGCAAGAAGCTTCATGTAGTTCCAGACCTTACTTGGAAGATGAGACAGGCCCGTATGGCTTTTCGCCCTATTCTCTCCAAGCTTTGGGCTGCGGGGATCCGTCATCGAATGTTATATCCAGCCAAGCTAGAGGTTTCTGCAAAGGAGGGAACTAAACGATTTGAATCGGCTGAAGAAGCCCTCACTGCATTAGAAATATGGTTTCCAGATCTGTTCCCCAAAGGCAAAGGCTGAGTTTGCTCTTACTTGCTGTTAAACACTGCCATGAATAGAGCTTCTCAGGGTTTAACATATTTTTATTAAATCTAACTTTGTGGACTGGCAGTTTCAAGTGAGGCAGACTGTTTTATGTCTCAGCTGTATTTTCCTTTTATTATGCTTCAAAACGGACACGGACACTTAAGGAAGATACCTGTGTCACCTTCGTTTTTTATATTTTATGGGTTTTGATTTAGTCTCTGATGCTAACTCTGTTACCTTTAAGAAGTGTATAGAGCAAGGTGATTTATGTTTATGTCCACAAGAGGGAGCTCTTGGATTGTAAATGTTAACCTCCATAGCAAACCACCAGCACTTTAATTTTGGCATCTCATATTATTAGGAATTTAGTTAGGTCTAGCTGGTGGGGGAGGTAGGTTATTTTCTTAAATTAGATTTAGTCAGTTTAAGTATGGTTCATAAATTGGGCCAATATTTGGGAAGCTATTGCCAAGTGGGAATGGTTATAGTTGCAAATTTAGGCTTGTTAATGCTGACTTAGCTATAAAATGTTGTTAGTATGACTTTGATTGCTTCATCTTAATAATACGGTTGTTATGCTATTTTAGTGTTCTGGGGCCTGGAATTTTGCTGTCCTTTTAGTAGACAGAGACCTTGGAGGGGTTTTATATGCTACCCGTTTTCCTAGAAGGAAGTTATGGGGGCGACGTGGCTCTGGCCAATTCAATTTCATTTTTTTTTCCTTTTCCTTCCCTTTTTTCAACCAGGTGGAGGGGGGGGGCGGCTCCCATAGCGCATCATGAATCATAGACAGTGGAGTGGGCTGCAGGCCTAGGATGGGAGTTGGAATGTTTCTTTTAAGGGGTCTAGGTTTTCTTTTTATATTGATTGCGGATTTAGGTGTCCTTTTTCTTTTATTTGGGTAAGGGTTTTAGGTAGTAGTGGGACAGCTATCCGTACTTCCTGTAAAAAATCAGTACTTATCCATGGCTAGTGGGCTGAATATTCTTTCCTGGAATATTAAAGGGGGGAAGGATAACTGTAAGAAGTTTATTATATTAAACCATTTGGCCCAATATAAACCCGCAGTGGCATTTTTGCAAGAAACCCATGTCTTAACAGATCAGTTACCACACTTCAAAAAGAAATGGGTTGGGCAAGTTTTTGGATCTGGCTTTTCCTCTAGCAGCTGTGGTGTGGCCATTTTAATTGCACGGGGAACCCCATTTATTCATTCGGAAATAATCTCTGATCCGAATGGTAGGTATATATTTGTTTTAGGCAAGCTCAATGGAATTAACTTGGTGTTGGGATCGGTGTATGGACCTAATCAGATGTCACCATCATTTTTTGTCCAGTTAACATTAACACTGGCCCCCTTCAAAGGAGTCCCAATCATTTTAGGGGGGGATTGGAATTTGACTCAATCCAACAACTTGGATCGCCTGGAATAGAGGGATGAACACTCTCCAGCTCAATCGGCTTTAGAGGAGTTTATTTCCTCTTTGGGCCTGATTGATCCTTGGAGACTGGTTAATCCATCCTCTAGAGAGTATACTTTCTTTTCCCATGTCCATAGATCCTTCTCGAGAATAGATTATTTTTTGTAAAGTAATGATTGTCTATCTGGGGTTTTGGAGGTGTCTATTTTGCCCAGAGTTATTTCTGATCACTCCCCGATTATTTTGCAGTGGTTACCAACATCTAATCCCTTGAGATCATACTCCTGGTCCTTAAATAATAATCTTTTAAAAGACCCCGACATTATGGCACGGTTCAAGGATTTTTTGTTGGCCTCGATTGACACTAATTGGGGGTCTATAGAGGCTGTGGATTATACCTGGGTAGCTCTTAAGTTGGTATGGTGGGGTGAGCTAATTCGAATTGCATCTAAGCTCAAGGCTATAGAGACCTCACATTTGGAGGATTGTCTGGGGAGAATTAAGTTACTAGAAAATATCCATGAAGGTATTAGATCGAGGAGTCAGGAGCAAGAACTATCGACCCTAAGGTCGTGGTATGCTAATACCTTACGGGAGAAAGTGATATCCTATGCTGAGAAGATTGGAGGCTTATGTAGGCCAAGGTAATAAGGCTGGGAAACTGTTGGCCTGGCAATTGAAACAGAAAGCCTCTGCTAGATGGGTTGCAGCCCTGAGGCATCCGGAATCCAATAAGTTAATAACTACACCAGAGGGCATATTGAAGGGGTTTGTTGAGTTCTATCGAGAGTTATATTCAGTCATCCATCCTCCACAGTGTATGGCCAAAATGGAGAATTTTGGTAAGTACACCCTTCCATGTCTATCGGAAATATCAGGCCGAGTCTATCTATTCCTATTACCGAGGAGGAAGTTGGGCAGGCAATAGACTCTCTGAAAATTGATAAAGCACCAGGGCCGGATGGCTTTACCCCTCTTTTTTACAAGTCTTTTAAACAGTATATTGCCCCGTTGTTGAGGCAGCTTTACCTTTTTTGGGCGGAGTCTGGGGTCAAGGATAAATCTTTGTTTGAGGCCAGAATCATTCTCCTTCCTAAACCAGGTAAATCTCCAGACTTAGTAGGCAATTATAGACCAATATCCTTGCTGAACTTGGATATTAAGATCTATGCTAAGATTTTGGCATCCAGACTTAAAAGGGTCTGGGGCAGCTTAATTAGTCCGGAACAGGCGGGCTTTGTAGAGGGCCGCTCTTCGGCCGATCACTTTAGGAAGTTATTTTACTTAATCTCTGCGTCGGAGAGACCTGGGTTGGAAGCATCCCTGGTTCTCCAGACACAGAGAAAGCTTGATCATGTGGAGTGGTTATCAATGTTTGCCACCCTAGCTAAATTTGGTATTCCAGAATGCTTCATTAATATGGTAAAATTTTGTATCAATGCCCTTCTAGGATTCAGTGCAATAATTTGATTTCAGAAGTTTTTCCCTTGAAGAGGGTACCCGCAAGGTGTTCGCTATCTCCTCTATTTGTTTAATTTGTATATTGAACCCTAATACGAGGCATTAACCTAGATCCCAAGATCCACGGTATTAAAATTGGAGACCTAGACTTCAAAGTGTCGGCCTTTGCGGATGACGTACTATTACACATCCAAAACTCTAGTGCCTCACTTCCTCAAGCATTGGAACTTATTGCAAAATTTAGTGAATTTTCAGGCTACAAACTAAATTTATCTAAAACAATGGTGTATCCACTATCATTGAGCCTCTCTAAGAGCTGGTGTCTCTCCTTGGGGTTGCAGTGGCAAGTAGAGGATCTAACGTATTTGGGTATCCATGTATCTAGAAACCTGGAGGACCTGGCCAAGTTAAACCTTAAACCGATCTTAAAATCAATTAAAGAGGACCTAGATAGATGGAGGAAACTCCCCTTGTCCCTCTCAGGTAGAGCTAATACAATTAAAATGGCAATCCTACCAAAATCTTCTATCCTCTATCTGCTTTAAATATTTATCTACCAAAGTCCTTCTTTAAACCATTAAATAAATTATGTTCGGACTTCTTGTGGGGAGGGGCTCCTCCACGTCGAGCCTACCACAAACTATATTACGGGAGGGCAAATGGAGGTATTCAAGTACCGGATTTCTTTTTATACTATTTGGCAATTCACGCAGCTAGGGCTACCTTATGGTCTCAAGGTCTAAGAATATCTTCACCCGGTTTAATGCTTGATAGGGCCTTCTCTAATAAGTTTAATATAGACTTAGAATCTTTGTTATTTATCTCATGGGCTAAAGTTCCTAAAGCAGCTAGAGACACTCCCTTGGGTTGGGACATTAGAGCTATGCACCAATTATGTGCAAAGTTTGGTATACACCCAGGTTCTGACTTATCCCAACCTATATTAAGGAATCCCAACTTTTTAATCGGTAAACGTCCCATTGTAAATCTTGCTTTTATCCCCCTCTCTAGGTTACGTCTAGCCGATTTTTTCTCAGGAGATTCGTTGTTGCCACCATCATCATTGATTTTAAAATTTGGGGTTAGACCCCACCTCTTTAAACTGTTGCAAACCTATACCACTATTAAGGCTTTTCTAGGTAGAAGTCGCTGTTCTAATAAGGCAGGAGGGCTCTTTAATGAGTTAAGTGATCTTAGTTTGTTAGACAAGAAGATCTCTAGAATATACAAGTATATTTTAGAGAAGGTACTCCTCCCTCCCGCCCAGATCCCTGTATACTGGACAATTAATTTAGCCTTGGACTGGCCAGAGACGATGTGGCAAGATCTGGGAGGATACCTACTATTTTATTAAACAGGAAAGGCTGAGAGATATTCAGTTTAAATTGCTTTCATAATTTATACCTACCCCCAGTGAGGTTGCATAGGTTTAGTAGTCTGGTGTCTCCGCCTGTAATGACTGCACTAACCATTGGCTACAACTATCCACAAATTTTGGTTCTGCCCGAAATGCAAAAGTTATGGGCCATGGTTAAAAATTGGATGGGTCCATACACTGATCTCTCATCTGTTTTCAGCCTAGAAACTTGTATATTTGGGATGTCGTGTCTGTCCCAAGAAAAGACCAGAAATTTCAGTTGGCCCTGATTGCTTCCATTGCTAGCTTGTTAATTTTACGCCACTGGCGGGATGATTGGATTCCCTCTTTTAGGGAATGGTGGGAAGAATTTCTGATTGCATATTTTGTGGAAAGATTAGCATTTAGGTTGTGCAAAGCTGCAGTTAAGTTTTCTAAATATTGGGGGAAATTTATCCATTATCTCAAATCTGAGTTTAGTGTATAATGGAGGTAGTCTATACTATTTACTCCTTCTTGCAGATTCTTTTCCTCTTGACTACCCATCCCCTTCCATTTCCCTCCCCTCAATCTGTTTTTACAATTAGTCATATTTGATTTCTATTTACCGTCAAATGGGCTTTTTTTTTGCTGTTATGTTAGCCCATCACTGGTTTTATTACACATTAGTATTCTGGCTTCAGTTAACTGTTTTATTATTTAGGTGTTTTGGCTTGCATAATGTTTTTAATGAGTTAGCCATTGTTACCTTTTTTTTGCTCATATTGGCCAGAACTCTGTTAAATCTATTCCTATTGCTGGTAGTTATGGACAAGTTTGTTATTGCTACGGGTGGATAGCTGTGGGGGTGGGGGATGTTACAATTGAGGGTTTTGTGTTGTTTAGGGGAGGGGGTTCATTTTTCCTTGTATCAGGTAATATTTGTAACCTACTCCATGTGTTGTACAGTCTGTTTATGTCAGTTTAATAAAATATGTTAATTTGCAAAAAAAATAATAGGACTGCTTTAAGTAGTTTAGGGCTTTTTCTGTCTATATCTTCTGTATATCTTGTATTTTGGCTTTAAGTCTTTTAATTTTGGCCTCCACTTGTCTGTCCCATTTCTGTTTCTGTTGTGTTTCTAAAGTCTTTAATTGCCCCAGCCCTTCATCCAGTTGCCTTTGTGTTTCCCTTTTTTATGTACTGCTATGGAAATTGGTTTGCCCCTCACAATCATCTTTACAGTGTCCCATAATATTTGAGGGCATATTTCTGGGCCCGAATTTAATTCCAATGTTGTCTTAACTTTTTTAACCTCAGTTATCACTGTTTTGTCTCTAAGAAGAGAAACATTCAGTCTCCATTGTGTTTTTTTGTTAGGTAGCTGAAGTTCCGCCTCCAATAAAATGGGTTGGTGATCTGAGTGGGTGGACGGGAAAACCCACATTGAGGGAAACAGAGACAGGTTTTTGCTGAACATCATGAACATATTTAACCTAGAGCAGGTCTTAAAGTGAAGGGAGTAATATTGTAATCTTTTGCTTGTGGGTATTTAGCCCTCCATATGTCCACCTTGCCCAATTCCTTAATGGAATAGTCTTGCTGTTCTATTTCTGGGGCTCGGGATCTGTGAGGTAGAATCCAAGTTTCTGTTAAGTGTTATAGTCCAGTCCCCTCTCATTATTAACTGGCCTTTGGATTTTTCAGCTACTATTGTAAGTAGTTCTATATAGAACTCGATGTGTGTGCCTGGGGGGAAGCATACACATTAACAAGTGTGACCATGGTTTCTTGAATTTTCTCTATTACTACTATGTATCTAGCTCCCCAGTCAGCTATGACCTCCTCCTCCATGAAGGGTATTGAGCCTGTTAGAAGGATTGCAACCCCTCATTTTCTACCCCTCTCCAAGGATGTGTAATATAGTGTGGGGTATACTTTTGTTTTCAACTTTGAGGCCTCTCCTGGGCTAAGATGTGTTTCCTGCAGGACGCTGATGTTGCATTTCTGGGAGGCAACAAACTTAAGAATCTGTTTCCTTTTAATAGGACTAGTAATACTGTTTACATTATAAGAAAGAATTTTAGTTGCAGTATTAACCATTTTCAGACCATAAAATGTAACTGAGGTAAATTAGTACCACTTTTGCAAGATGTCTAAGTCCATTAATTTCAAACACTGTAAAATAGCCTGTGTACCTTCTGATAATATTCAACTGTCCATAAACAACCTTAACTAAGACAAAATACATAACCTTATATTCTAACCAGTGTGTTACCAACAGTATGCAGGTGAAAACGTCCTACCAAAAATTTAGATTTGTTGTGGCCCAAACCTCGGGCCTTAGCATGGTTGGAGAGGTGTCCAAAAATCTCCCCCTCCTCCAGAAAGCAGTTCGGCTTCCTAGGTCAGTCATGGGTGTGGAGACCTGACTGGAGTGCACTGTACTTACAGTGCTATGTGTCTCACTATAACTAGTAAGAATCCAGAAGAGTAGGCAACAGCTAAATCACATTATGCCTCTCCGTGTGATCAATGTTGGTACTTGGTTCAGGTGTATTGTTAACCAAGATTCTTAGTCCTTCCCCCCAAGACCTCTCATTTTTCTTACATAGTTGAAAGTCAGCATTTTCTATATTATTCATTATGTTCTCCTTAGTTGGGCCATTGTTTGCCCTTGTCTGTGTAAATCTGCTGCCCCTCTTTTTGTATTATGACGCTCGTTATTTCTGTATTCTTACCACTTTTTATTTATTTGATTGGGGCTAGGTTCATCAGTAAGTCAGGTTATATGGCACCAGGGTGGAACATTTCCCCTGATCGGGTTTTGTACAGGGCTCCCGAGGGGCTATTTAAGTGTCTCCACATCTGGACTTGAGGAGTGACAAGGCATCTAATGCCTGTTCCTGTCCTCTCCCTGGATGGAGTGTTGTCGGGTCCTGTGTGTGACCAGCCTTCTCCCTTAATGAACCCACAAGCCCCAGCCCCGCTCTTTCTGTCCCAGCCCCTCCTTGGCCCCCTGCCCCATAACCAGTGCCCATATCTATTTGTTATCATCTCAAAGCAGTACAATCATTTTATTTCTTGAGACGTGGGTCATGTCTCTAGGGTCTCAGGATATAAAATCGTACATATCATGTGTCTATTGTCTTAGTTATGGCACCTAGTGAGAAGTGACATTTTCTAATGATCACTGTATCGTGATTACATTATACTCACTACTTAAAGACAGTATCAGGAGACAGTCCACGTGTGTTGGTAGTATTTATCAGTGATTTTTTTCACTGGTCCCAGGAGATGGGAAGAAAAGGAAGGCACAAGACGGGCGGTGTCCATCAGGTGGGTAACATCTGGGACACATGGGTCACAAAAAAGAACAGCGTAAGTCCCCTAGAAAAAAGTCTATACCCTCAGGTGTATGCAGGAGCTGCAGAGTCATCCCTTGTAGCATGCATTATGTCCTCTTCTGTCTCTTGTAAATCAGGCGCTGTTTTATCCATCTTGCTGGGGTCCCCATAATTCCATAAAAGACAGTCTATGTCAGCCCAAAGGTTAGTGGCTGAGGCTCTGTGCCATTGTTCTGAGTGAGTAAAGCCTTTGTGTGCAATAGTCCAGGCCGAGTCCATCAGGTCTTTTTCCAGACACTCCTTAGTCAGAGGTGGGTCTGTAATACTGAGGTCCTGTAGGTAGGGTGTTGCAGCAAGCAGGTCTGTGAAGGTTTTAGATCCTTTTCCTGCGTCAGTCCTGAGCCTTGCTGGGTACAGTATCTGTGCCTTAATATTCCTTGCTTTTAGCTGCTTTAGGATCGGCCAGACTAACTTTCTCTGCTCTTGTACAGCTGTGGTAAAATCATTGTCAAGTGACACTCTGCTATTTTGAAATAGGATTTCCCCACTTCTCCAGGCCCTCCAGAGCAGCTCCTCTTTGGTTGCGTAGTTTGTGAGTTTTGCCACGTAGGACCTGGGGCATGCTCCAGCATTGGTGGGTTTTAGCCTAAGGGACCTGAGTGCTCGATCCATCGAGAAGTCCATATCGTTGGGTAGGTGTAACTTGTCTTTTAGGACTTTTTGTAAGAATAATATGACACTGGTTCTGACCCATCAGGTATACCTTAGATTCTAATGTTGTGCCAGCAGGTTCTTTCCTCTAGATCATCAAGTCTGCATGTCAGCTCGTGGTCTCTGAAAGCGAGTAAAGGAGCAGCCTATCCTGTCTGTCCCCCTGCTCTACGACATTGTTGAGACCAAGCGCTAGCTGATCTGCCTTGTGTTCAATTTTATTTATGTCCTATCTGAGTTCTGTAAGTGTGTTGTCTATTTTGGTTACCAGTTTCACAGTCTGTAAAATGGCGGCAATGAGGATGTCTGGATCCGCATGGTCCACTCCTGCCTTTGCCACACTGTTGGCCAAACCCACTGGCATATTTGTACATTGCTTGTCATGTGAAATGAGGTCTTTAAGTTTTTGAGTCCGTGTCCCTGAATTCCACGTTAGTATGACTTTTGCTCTGGTGCTCTTAGTGGGGGACTCCATCTGTTCTACTGCTGCTATCTTGAATTTAGATCAAGGGTTGAGGAAAGACTACTTTTCAGGCAGCCATTAGGGTTCCGATGTCACCGGAAGTCCAGACGACTGAAATATTGATGATTTTCACATTTCTGCACCTTTGGGTGGCTTCACAACCCATATGGGATGGGTATTGAATGGAATGGAGTCAGGAAAAGAAATCGGGACAACATCTGTTTTTTTTTGAGGGGGGGTCAGAACTTCAGCCAAGAAAAAAAAATTGGTTAGTAACTGGGTGGGTTTAAGCCCCAATCTGATGCACTGCTCCAGGGTATAGACCATTGAATCTTATACATTTGAATGTTGTCCTGATTTGCATATTACTTTTTAGTCAAACATATACATTTTACCTTTTGAAGACATTCCAGACATTCTAGAGCTTGCCACCTAGGGGCTAACTAGCACCTGGCCTCCACTGGTTGTTGGCTCTGCCCCGATGAAATCTGAAATGGCGCCCCTGCCATAAAGTCTAAATTTACAGGACATCCTCTGTGTGAGCAGCATGTTTTCCATGAGGGATGGATGAGGAGCAGAGCAGTTTTCAGGGGTATAATGAGGACTGTCCCTTGCATTCAGGGACAGTTGAGCGGTATGGTATGCACAGGCAATTGGAGCCCCACTATAGTGGGCTTTTGCCCCCCACCCTGTGAAGCTGACCTCAACATCCCCACACACAGGCACATTAGGACATAGGGCAAGGGAGACTGCAGAGGTGTACACCATGGAAATGAATGGGGGTATGTTTTTATTACTATTTTATACATCATTGCTGGAGAGTTGGAGATTAATGAAGGCCACTGCTCAACTAACAAGGGCCTTGTTAGTAGAACAGTGGCCTTCAGTATTCTCCAACTCACCATCATAATGTGTAAAATAGTAATAAAAAATAACTCCATTCATTTCAAGGGGGTACACCCCAGCATTCTGACCCATGGACATCATCTCTTAAAGACTCCTGCCTCTGGCACCTAGTATTCAGGTAAGAGACTTTCAGCTCATATCTATACTTGGTGAGTTTTCAGTAGCAGCATGGCCACACCTGCTACAGTGTGTGTGCATGGAGGGGGGACTGGCCATGTAGGAGGGTGTCAAGTTATTGCTACTTTTGTGTTTGCCCATTAAAGTCTATTTGCATGGAAGCATTCAAAACTATGGAAAGAAAAGAGTAGGAGTACAGGCCAGACAGAAGTAATTAAGTAGTTTTGTGGGTAAGTGTGTGTATTGGGTTGGAAAGAACCACATGTGTTTCCATTGGTATGTGTGCTACAGTTCAGCTGTGCAGCTGAGATGAGGGAGGACAATAAAAACTAAAAAAGTATAACAGTGGTTATAAGCATGCCGCATGTGTGCAGATGTATGCAGATTTGTATTGAAGTGAGTCATATGTTTGCAGGCAGTATAGCTTAATGGTTAAAGGCTCTGAACTGCAAACCAGGAGACTTGAAGACCTGAAAACCTGTGTTTGAATCTCATCAACCCCCATTTGTATATGGTGTGATCCTGAGCAAGTCACTTAACTTTCATGCGTGCAACTGTCAGTGACCAGTTGTTTTTTGCATGCACACCACATGCATTCAGTCTGTTCCAATTTAACATAAAAAGCATGCTTTCCACACTTGCTTACAGCACACATGCCACATGCATGCAATCGGTTCCAATTTAACATTTAAATCATGCTTACAGCATGCATATCACATGGGTAGTTTTATGTGTGCAGCATGAAAACATTTCATATAATTATTTTTGTAAGGGAAGAGATATAGAATTAATGTACGACTTAGTTGCATTACTGTGATGTAAAATCTTTCACTGGTTAGGCTGCCTTCTCTTTTCGCTTTGCTAAACTTTAAAACTGTCTCCCCCTAACCATTCATTCCACCTCTTCCAAACGCTCTCTCTCCTCTCTGCTCCATTACCACACTGCTACCTCCTGTGTCTGACCTTGGTCCTTCCCCACCCCTCAGGTTGCCTTCTTCCCTTTTTCTCCATGACCACACTGCTTCACTCTGTGGCTGGTCTTGAGTCATAGCCTTTCCATGTATCTGAATTTACCATCTTCCCCACTTTCCCCTCCTCCTTGCCCCTCCATCCACCTCACCAACCCTTCTCCCTCTCTTCTTCCTACCTACCTCATGTGTCTGCACTTTCCCTTCTCCCCCCATCTGTACTCTTTCCTTCAGCGCCCCATCCCCTGGTGCCCTCACCATTGAAAAGTACTATTGCTTGTACTCATGGCACAGATTCCCCGCTATGTCCTTGTAAGATTTTGGCCTATAATTTTACCTGTCTGATAAACCTCATTCATGTTCATTTTGTACTGTTTATTTTATATCTCTGTATGATGATTTATTGTATAAGTTATTGTTCTGTGTTGTTCTTGCACCTCTCTTCCCACTTACCCCAGGATGCATCTCGAAATTAGCTATTTTTCAGCTCAGTATGTCTTTCCTGGCAAACATTTTGAAATAAATAAATACGTACATAAATAAATAATGTAAAAGTCCCATATTTACATGACAATAGTAGAAAAAACAAAACCATAAACGTCAAAGTAATAGAGTGAAAAGTGTTTTTGGTTCTGGACATACACACCCCCTTGAAAATGCACACAACACACACACACACACACACACACGCGTGCACACACACACACACACACACAGAGCTGTTACAACAGCTGTGCACACACATAGGGTGTAAGTGTCACTAGTAGAATAGAACAGCTACAATAGTTCATTTTCAGTGGGGTCCTGCTTTTATGCATTTTCCAGTGTATTTAGTAGAGTTGGCACAGATAAAATGCAGAATCTAATTTTTACTGGGGTCCTGCTTTTATATATTTTTACACTGTAGTTACCCAGGATAGGTCAGTTAACTTGCAGTATCTCATTTTCAGCGAGGTCCTGATTGTACCTATTGTAACACTAACAGGTCTGGGATACCCTAAATGAGCTGGCTCCATCACAGCCTGTATGTTTTCAGTTACCAGATACTGTATCTTGCTTTAGCCAGTAGGGGAATGTGAATTGTGCTGAGTGCACAATTAGTGCCTCATTTTTGCTTTGGGGGCTATATTCAAACATGCTTGGGGCACTCAAACTTTGCTCCAAAGATGCTTGAGTACAGCAAATTCAGTGAACTGTGCTAAGTCGCACTAAAGAAAGGGACTTTGCAAGGGGCAGCCTGATACCTTTTAATATGGGGCCATTACCAGGGCCACTGGAAAATCATGGCCGTGATTATATTGTGGAAAGCTTGATTATTTGCCCCCCACTAAAATATACACTCCCCACAAAATATGCGCTCCTAACATACTTACATGGGTTACAGACATTTGTTGTGCCCACTGTAGATTCCTCCAGCCATCATCTGTCCTGAAGTTTACACTGTCCTCTGCCACATGATGCTGCTACAATCCTCTGTGCCTCCCTGTGCCTCCCCAGCCATCTCCTGAATACTGCCCTCCCACCCCCAGCCCTCATCATTATTCAATGATCTCTTGGATTCCCGATCTCGAGTGCTGCCCAAAGAACAAGGGCACCGCATGGGTTTGCTGGTGTGTGACATGCTACTGACATCACTACAGCGTGTCACACCAGCAAAATCCAATAGGAATGCCCATCAGGTGTTTGTTTCTTCACCCCCTTTCTGTGTGCTTTGTCCCCCTCAGGTCTGTCAAAGTAGTCAAGAATGCAGTATAAATACAGGTGGACAGGTGAGTGGGGAGACAGAGTGGAACAGGTGTGTTCTACTGTAAGCGAGGAGCGAGAGAACGAGGAGTGAGAGAACTAGGAGTGAGAGAATGAGAGAAGTAACTGGGAAGCATTCTGCCCTACTTTGCTGCTGACTGCTGGCTGACTGGCTGGCAAAAATTTTTCTTAAAAAAGCAAATCACTACAGCTCCAGTAACAAGTGTGCTGCCAACCTGCCACTGGGAATTGCTGCTGCTGCCTCTGCTGCTGTTGAATCAGGTATGTTGTGCTGCACTATCCAGTATGGGGCTAATAAATAATGTAAGGGAGAATATGATGGGGAGGTTTGAAGTAGTTCAGAATTGTGTTGCCTTTTTTGGGGGGTGGGGGGGTTGCTCTGGAGAAGTAGTAATAAAAAAAATGAAAAGGAATGGTAGGAGCAACCCCAGACAAGGGGTCAAGTGCTTCAAAAATGGAGGAAGACTGGGAGCTACGTTGTGGGTTCAGATAATTGTATTGCTTGGGGGGGTGCTCGGGAGAGCCAAGATGGGGAAGTAAACATAAAATGAGGAATGTTGGGATAGGGTTCTGATTAGGGGGCTTTAAAATATTGGGCCCTTGGAGAGAAGCAGAGGCCATATTAAAATGTATGGTTAATGTAAACACATGTTTTTGGTTTTGTATGTCAAACTGCTGCTGTATTGGAGGGTGGAGAGACATGCCTGACAGACTGGCACACATGTTGGAATACATTTTTTCCATCATGCATGGTGGTCACCTGGGTCAGCCCCTTGCTCCCGTGGTGTGTCCAAGCCTCGCTGGAGTGGAGGGGTGGGCCTGGAAGACTGGCACACATGGTGCAAAAAATTGTTCTGGCCTCTGGTAAGGGAGCAGGGTGGGGCAGGTGACCAGAATGGCACAGAACAGTTTTTACATCATGTATGGCAGTTGCCTGGGTCCATCCCTCACTCCCATGATGTGTCCTTGACTTGCTGTTGTGGTCCCTCAGAGATGGGAGTGGAGGAGTGGGCCTGGCATACTGGCACACATGGCAAAAAAAATGTTCTGGCCTCTGGTGAGGAGAGAGCGGCGGGCGACCAGAATGGCACAGAACAATTTTTTCCATCATGTATGGTGGTCACCTGGGTCCGTCCCTCACTCCCGTGGTGTGTCCTTGACTTGCTGCTGTGGTCCCTTGGAGGTGGGAGTGGAGGGGTGGGCCTAGCAGACTGGCACACATGGCAAAAAAAATTGTTCTGGCCTCTGGTGAGGGGGCAGGGTGGTACGGGCAAGCAGACTGGCACAGAACAATTTTTTTCCATCATATATGGCGGTCGCCTGGGTCAGCCCCTCGCTCCCGTGGTGTGCCCAAGCCTCACTGCTGTGGTTTCTCATTGATGGAGTGGAGGGGTGGGTTTAGCAGACTGGCACACATGGTGGAAAAAATTATTCTGGCCTCTGGTGAGGGAGCAGGGTGGAGCGGGTGACCAGAATGGTACACAACAATTTTTTCCATCATGTATGGCAGTCGCTTGGGTCCATCCCTCGCTCCTGTGGTGTGTCCTTGACTCGCTGCTGTGGTCCCTCAGAGATGGGAGTGGAGGGGTGGGCCTGGCAGACTGGCACACATGGCAAAAAAAAATTGTTCTGGCCTCTGGTGAGGGAGCAAGGTGGGGCGGGCCACCAGAATGGCACAGAACATTTTTTTTCCATCATGTATGGCAGTTGCCTGGGTCCATTCCTCACTCCTGTGGTGTGTCCTTCACTCACTGCTGTGGTCCCTCAGAGATGGAAGTGGAGGGGTGGGCCTCGCAGACTGGCACACATGGCAAAAAAAATTGTTCTGGCCTCTGGTGAGGGAGCAGAGTGGGGCGGGTGACCAGAATGGCACAGAACTATTTTTTCCATCATGTATGACAGTTGCCTAGGTCCGTCCCTTGCTCCCGTGGTGTGTCCAAGCCTCACTGCTGTGGTCCCTCAGAGATAAGAGTGGAGGGGTGGGCCTGGCGGACTGGCACACATGGCAAAAAAAATTGTTCTGGCCTCTGGTGATGGAACAGTGTGGGACGGGTGACCAGAATGGCACAGAACAATTTTTTCCATCATGTATGGTGGTCGTATGGGTCTGTCCCTCGCTCCCGTGGTGTGTCCTTGAGTCACTGCTTTGGTTCATCCATGCATCACTCCTGTGGTTCGTTCATACGTCACTGCTGTGGTTCATCCATGTGTCACTCTTGTGGGTTGGAGAATGGATGAATGGGTTGCGCCGACATGGCACAATGCCTTGCTCCTGCATTCTATATAGTGCCCAGATTAAAAAGAAATCAAAAGGTAGCAAGAAAATGTAATTTCTGGAGTCTTTTGTTGAATGTATATTAAGTCTATGGGCAAGCTCAGCTCCATGACAAGGCAACTCCAGGAGCTGAGGTTTTGAAATTAATCTGCCCACCTTAGAACATTTTGTGATGCAGACTAGTGGTGTGATATTGGAGGATCAAGCATCCCAAGGATAGCTCTCCTCCCTCTATGCACTGGTGCTCTTTCAAGTCTTAATTTTTTTTGGTTTAATTTTGTTTTAGTTAAACTACACCATGTCTACACTGCCACCAAAGTGCTTCCATCTTTCTCACGAAGAGGCCAAGGACCGTCATGTCTCTTATCTTGTGCATGCCAACGATTGGGTTAAGTTATATCCGGAGGATCTTTACGAGGATGGAGGATAGCTGTTTTGTTGTGCTTGCACCCACACAATCGATTTTGTGTGGAAGCATACAGTTGACATGCACATGAAGTCACAAAAACATCTAGAAAGAAAAGAAGCTGCAAAGAAAAACATACAATGTAAGTACTAGTCTCACAGATGTTTGCAGTTATTTTATTTTTTACATAGTCTGTTTTTCCCCCTGGGACTGGTATCTGCTCTGTCCCTGCCTCCCAAGTCCATCTTGTCTCTCTCTGGCACCGTGGAACCCCATCCCCCCACGTGCACATGTTCCTTGTTCCTGCATCCCCCTTCCTTGCTGCTAGAATTCAACACTACTACCTGGCCTCTAAGAACAAGACAGCAGATTCCCACCCCCACTCGGGAGAGAACAACCAAGTGGATACTCGATCCTCTCCCTCCCCGCTGACCTGATCTTGTTCCTAAACAGGTTGCCAGTGTGACAGGAGGTAAGGCTCACAGCTCCTCAGCCCTCCATGCTACTGGCCTGGCCTTCAGTTTGTTTTTCCTTGTAAAATATTAAATCTTGTTTGTTTTTATGTTTTCCAGGCACAGTTTATTTTTCCCTATAAAATATTATATCTTGTTTTTTTTAATTTTTTTGCTTTTTTTAAGGCACACCTCTACGACAGCAATCACTGACTTCTTGTTTCAGTCGAGAACGGAATCGTCCATTGAATGGAAGGAATTTGTTCTCGACTTCATCCACTGTTTGACCCGTGCAGACATACTACTGGAGAAGGCTTCTGGCTTTCAAGAGTTCTTAAAGAAGCACACAAAACAAGGCGGTAGTCTTCTGGGACCAGCACAGCTTCAGAGCATGTACCTCCAAGAAGGATCAAGATGTCTTCATTTTTCTGAATGAGGAAACAGATGCCTGTGAGCGTAGCGCATTGGCTATTTTGGCCCAGCCTTTGATTAATGTTGGGGAGCAGCCACTCCTAATTGGTGAGGAGTTTTTGCATCACGTGAATAATGCCACAGTATCCCAAGCTCTACTAAAAGTGCTAAACACTAATGGGGTGAACTTCAATAAAGTCTTTCCCATTGTCACAGACAGTGACAGTTATATGCACAAGGCTTTTGAAACTGCGCTGTCCTGTGTCCTATCAAATGCAGTGCATGTCACTTGCATTGCCCACCTCCTCAATTTGGTCTTGGAGGTCTGGGCGGACATACTAGAAGACTTAAACACTGCTGTTTCCCTTGTTAAAAAATATTTTGCCAGAGCCCAATGCCTAGGCATCAGTACTTTGCCTTCATGGAATCCAAGCAGGGCATTGTACACAAGATGCCAGTATACACAGTGGTAACTTGGTGGTGCTCCTGGGTTAACGCTGTTCAGTATTTGGCAGACTATTTGCCTGTGTTAACAGAATTTATTGAAACACTACAATCTGATGCAGCAACATTGAAGCACCTGAAGTGCTTATTGAAAGGCAAAGCAGCAGAGCTGGTAACACAAGCCACTTTTGTGGTGGAGCACTCTTCTGAACTTGTTAACCTTATTCTACAATTGCAGTCAAGCAGCCAGCCACAGGGACACTCGATATTTGGAAGAGTGCAAAATGTGCATATGTTTTTGGACTTCTGTGCCACTGCAGGGGAAACTGAATACAGACCAAATACAGTAGAAATGTTGCCCTGCTGCCAGTTACATGAGAATCAAAACTGTGTGAACCTTTATCAGAAGGTTATGTTGAACAGCAGTGAGAAACTGGACAAGATTTTAAAATCTCATCTCGCAGTCGACACATTCAAAGCTGCCCGAATCTTTGACCCAAAGCAGCTGCCAACACTGGACAAGGAAAAAGTAAAACACACCCAGGAGCTACCATCTCTAGTTGGTGTTTCAAACTTTGAATGGAATGGGTACAGAACCTTTGCCCAGTCAGTACCTAGTGAAGATTTCAATATTGCTGAGTGGTGGGAAGCACAAAGGGATACACTTCCACATCTTGCTGCAGTTGCAGAAAGGTATATCTGGCTTCCTGTAAGCACAGCAGATGTTGAACGGACTTTTTCGCTGTACACAGATCTTTTAAAAGACAATCAGTGAAGTTTGACAGATGACGACACTAGACTACTTCTTATGTTGAAGTACAATAAGAAATTGTAAAGATCTTAGTTGGATAAGTTGCTGCTCATTCTATGATGTAAAAATCCTTTCTTGTGTGGTGGTGGTACTATACTTTTACTGTAGAATATTAATAATGTTTGTTGTTTGGATAATTAGAACTGGTGGTGGTGGTGGTACTAATTTGACAATGATGCTACTATTATAATGTATATTGTTTTTTGATCAGTCATGTGTGTGTTTTAATAAAAACTTATACCTTTTATGTATGTCTGTGTGTTTCTTTTTACAAAAATGTATACCTTTTTGATGGCTGGCTTAATATGCATCACAAAGCAATTGAAATTGAAAACTCATACTTGTACCTCACAAAGGTAAATGTGTGCCCAGTAGTCCACAAAATCCCTGCAAAATACGTGCAAAGTCCAGCAAAATCCCCACAAAATTTGGGAGAAAAAAGTCCTGCAAATTTCCCGCAAAATCTGCTAAAAAATTCCGCAATTTCCCAGTGGCCCTGGCCATTACTCTGTGTAGTTCTGGTTTCCAGTTCTAGGTTTGTCTACCTATTTCTGTTTAAAGCTTTTAGCCACTGACTGCCATGCCAGCAACCCGAGTTCAAGAATGGACCTGGGTCACCTGGGGACTGGCTTGGGAGGGAGAATGCACATCTGTAGGACAGGAGAGGAATCTAGGTGGCAACACCATGGGACAACATGGGAAAGGACCCCATACCTGGATGCATGAGGTGTCTCCATGGAGGATGAGTACACACACATGCCTGGGCCCAATAGGGAAGAAAATAGGAGGAAAAGCCCTCTGACTGTAGAACAGTGATGGTCTGCCCTCTAGCAGGCCCCACACCAATGACTAGGCATCTCTGATCCAAGGTCCTGTGACAGGACCACCAGAAAATGTAAGTCCCAGAGAAGGTGGGTGACAGGGCTGGGAAGACTGGCTCAGATGGGGGTAAGTCAGGGTAATGATTAGGAGATAAACAGCTTTGTTCCATGGACACAGTGGGGCGACATGCCACTCATCACGGTTGTGTACTGCGTGCTGGTGAATGGTAAGGGACTGCCTCCATGGAGGAGAGCGATTCTGAGGAGCAATGCATGAACAGTGTGGGGTGACATGGTACCCATCAAAGTGGTGTATTGTGTGCTGGTGAAATGTGAGGTACTGCCTGCACTGTGGAGTGATGCTCAGAAACAATGTATGAACACAGTAAGGGACTGCTTGCACAGAGGAGTGATGCTGAGAAGAAATGAATAAACACAGTGGGGTGACATGGCACCCATCATGGTGATGTAATGCATGCTGGTGAATGGGTAGGATCTCCCTGCACTAAAGAATGATGCTTAGAAGCACTGCATGAACACAGTGGAACAACATGGCACAAGTTACGGTTGTGTTCTGTGTGCTGGTGAACAGTGAGGGATTGTCTGCACTGTGTAACAATGCTCAGAAGAACGGTATGAACACTCTGGTGCAACTAAGCACACATCACAGTGGTGTACTGCTTGCTGGTGAAAGATGAGGGAATGCCTGCACAAGGGAGTAATGTCAGAAGCACTGCATGAACACAGTGGGGTGACATGGCACTCATCAAGGTGGTGTTCTGCATCTGTTGAAAGGTGAGAGACTGCCTGCACTGTATAGTGATGCTCAGAAGCACTGCATGACACTGTGGAGTGACATGGCACCCATAAGAGCTGCATACTGCATGCTGGTGAAAGGTTAGGGACTTCCGGGACAGAGGAGTGATGTTCAGAAGCACAGCTTGAACACAGTGGGGTGACATGGCACCAATCATGGTGGTGTGCTGTGTGCTGGTGAAACATAAGGGACTGCCTGTACTGGGGAGTGATGCTCAGAAGCACTGCATGGACATAGAGGTGCAACATGGCATCCAGCATGCTTGTGTTCTGTGTGCTGGTGAAAGGTCAGTGACTGCCTGCACTGAGCAGTAATGCCCAGAAGCACTGCATGAACACAGGGGGGCAGCATGGCACCCATCCCTGTTGTGTACTGCATGCTGGTGAAAGGAAGGAGACTGCCTGCACTGGGGAGTGATGCTCTGAAGCAGTACTTGAACACAGTTGGGTGACATGGTACCCATAAGAGCTGTGTACTGCATGCTGGTGAAAGGTGAGGGACTGCTTGCCCTGTGGAGTGATACTCAGAAAGACTGAATGAACAGAATGGAGTGTCATGACACACATCACTGTGGTCTACTGCATGCTGGTGAAAGGTAAGGGACTGCATACACTGTGGAGTGATGCTCAGAAACACTGCATGAATACAGTGGGGTGACATGGCACCCATCATGGTAATGTACTGCATGCTGGTGAAAGGTAAGGGACTGCATGCACTGAGTGATGCTCAGAAACACTGCATGAATACAGTGGGGTGACATGGCACCCATCATGGTAATGTACTGCATGCTGGTGAAAGGTAAGGGACTGCATGCACTGAGTGGTGCTCAGAAACACTGCATGAATACAGTGTGGTGACATGGCACCCATCATGGTATTGTACTGCATGTTGGTGAAAGGTAAGGGATTGCCTGCACAGAGGAGTGATGCTGAT
Source organism: Neoceratodus forsteri (assembly GCA_016271365.2). NCBI lineage: Eukaryota > Metazoa > Chordata > Ceratodontiformes > Ceratodontidae > Neoceratodus > Neoceratodus forsteri. Next base: position 65,350,399 of record CM057459.1, read on the forward strand.
AAGCACTGCATGGACACCGTGGGGTGACATGGCACCAATCACAGTAGTGTACTGTGTGCTGGTGAAAGGTGAGGAACTGCCTGCATGGGGGAGCAATGCTCAGAAGCACTGCATGAAGAACAAGAAGGAAGCAGGAGCACTTTAAGCAGTGTAATGGGACATGAACCCAATGTCCATATTCATGCCATTATCAGCACTATTCAAAAGAAAGATATGTTTGACCTCAAACGCTCATCTCCATTGTGTATTTCAAAATGTCCCTTGAGAATCAGGACTGAGAGGTCAAAGATGGAGTGATCAGCTTGAGAGAAATGTCCTGCTGGTTGTTCAGTCTTCTTCATTTTTATATCATATCTGTGCTCCTGCTTTCTTCTTGTTTCAGGTACAACACATGGACAGATATTGCTCTTACATATTTTTAATATGCTTATCTATAAGATGGTTCTAATTTATTGAACTGTATGTGTTAGAGGTTTTATTTTAGCTGGAGTTTTTACAAAAGAACACAGGTGCTTTTAGTTGTCGGATTACACAGAATCCTTTGTCAGAAAAGTATGTTCTTCCAAAACAACTGCCATTGTTTTCTGATGAAGGATTCTGTGTAATCCGAAAGCTAAAAGCACCTGTGTTCTTTTGTAGCATTTCTGTTGGTCCAATAAAAGTATCAAAATATCTGTTTGTGTGGATTTTGAATTACAAGGACCAATACGGCAACAAGCGTGTTCTGTGATAACTTAGTTATAGTAAGACATTTAACATTAGATAATTTACTACATGAACATTCCATTCTGTGATATTTGACCCACTCCCTCCTATGGTTTTCAGGGATTAACTAATTGCTCCTCTAATCTGTCACACTGATATGTAAAAGGTCTTTTTTCTGTCTAATATTGCTCTAGGTTCTTAAAAGGCAGCTCTTGTAAGTAAGCTGTCATTCCTCTGAAAAAGAACTCGGTGTTCGAAAGCTTAAGATGTTCTGTAAATCTTTGTTGGTCCAATAAAAGGTATCAAATCACCTAGTTTATGGCTGGGAAAGACTAAGTTGACATGTTTATGAGCTATGAATCTTTCTTGAAAGAGAATGGTACCCAGATGCAGGCAAGTAACCACAAAATAGACCAGTACCACACTGCTCAGCTGAATGAACACAGCAGACATTTTCAATTAGCGGAGTGATTACATAAACCTTCAAGTTTATCTAGTCCATTCAGAATCTGTAGAGCTCCCCTTTTTTTCTGTAATAGCAAGATTTCTGCAGGGCTGCACCCACTGCAGCCATAAAAAGGGAATCAGCTTGGTTCGGCATGATTTGTTGCTCATAAAGCCATGCTGAGAGGGGGTCAAGAACCTTGCCTTCAACCAAGTGCTCTGTTATTCTATCCTTAATAATGATTTTTAGGACCATGTCAAGCACTGAAGTCAGGCTGACTGGCCTATAGTTTCAGGGTCAGACCTAGCCCCATTCTTGAACATGAGGTTCACACTGGCCACCTTCCTGTCTTCTGTCACCACACCAATATGGATAGACTCCTGAAAGATTATTGCAAATGGTCCCACCAATTGTTTCCCTCACTGGTTCCTACCTACTCCCCTGTTTTCAGATGCCCAATTCCCAACTTCACTTTCCTACCTGTACTTCCATTTATGAACTGGAAGAAAGCTTGGGTGTTATATGCAGTGCCTGCTGCTATCCTGGCTTTCAGGCCTTTCTTAAGCAATCTTAACTCTAGCTTTGCAGTCCCTCAGTGTTGCTCTGTACTCCTTTCTGGACTGGAGGCAACCAGTTTGTTTCCAGATGTCAAGGGCTTTCTTTCTTTCTGTTTAGGATCAGTTTATTCAGAGCTCTGTTGAGCCAGAGACCCAGTTTTGGCCCTTTTCCCCTTATTGGTTACAGGGATGCATGATTCTGCAGCTCCTTTGGGTATCCTCTTTGACAAATTCTGTATATTCATTGCCTTACCAGTTTCATTCAGCTGCTCTATAACCTTGGAAACAAGGGGCTAGATTTTCAAAACTGGCCTTAGATCATTATGAACTGCAGCAAACAGCAGCTTTCACTGACTGCCAGTGTGTCAATGACCCTGCACCTGATTTTAATATAGGTGGGGTCCCAGCATCAAACACCATGGACTTGCCACAACTTCTCCCATGTGGCAAACAAGTGGCACATGGGAGGGGTTTGATGGAGGAAGCTGGCACCCCCAGGCCATGGAATAGCCATCCCATCCCTGCAGAAACAACCACAGTCCAGCGTGCATAGTACCCAGCAAATGACAGTGTCATGGTGTGCAGATGTGACTAGTTGGTGAGCAGTGCATTGGTAAACAATAAGGTCATGGTAATAGGCATTATTCAAGCCCCTGAATTGTGGCAGAGAGTGGGAGCTGAGGTGGTATGTGGGTCAGCAAAGGGGGAACAGGCCATCTGTGAGCAAGGTGATGGGGAGACCTGGGGCATTATGTCAGTAGGGGCAATGGGGGAATACGGCAGGTCCCAGAGCCTGGGAGAGAAAAGGAAATGGTGGTACTACATGGGGGTGGGGACAGGGGCTATGTCCAGATATTTCCCTTTCAGGAGAAGGGTGAGCAATGTGCAGCATAGTGCTGTGCAGGGCTGGGTGCCACATAGAAGGCCCATTGGTTGTGGATGATGCTCTGAGAGTAGAGGGATGGATCGCCATTGTCATGTGTGGGTCGCTGGGTTGGGGAGGTGGCCGCTGTACCTCAGAGGCATTTTCCATATGGTGCCAGCCATTCACAGGATGGTCTCTGCACCAGAACCCCTCACATGGGGCTTGCCCTGGTACACCTGGTAGATCCTGGCAGCATGTGGTGACATGGGTGGCATGAAGGGTCATCTTCTCCATGGGCTGTGATGGCAGTGGGCATTGGCTATAGCAGGCAGACAGGGGATTCTCTCTCTCTCTCCCCCACCCAGACCTACCTTGAGGTGTGGTGCAGGGGCACTTAGACCAGCTCCAGGCTGGTCTATCCTCCAAGGGACTTGCAGCAAGGTGGGAAGTGTCAGGAATGGCAAATACAGGGGATGTTGCACCTCTGCCCTGACACAAGCCCCATTTCACCATAGGCACCCCCATATCAGGCACAGGACTGGTGCAAGGCCAGATGCTGCAAGGGCACCTGATTTGGACACAGACTGCATTTGAAAATTGGGAATGCCACAACTTTTGATGCAAGGAGCCCCTTGCATAAATCCTGTTTGATGCAGGCACCTTGCATCACTATCGGGGTTCTGAAAATCAGGCCCATGGTCTTTTATCTTGGCAAAGTCAGCCTCTATGAAGTTCTGAGTCCGGGTGGCTGAGGAATGGCTTTCTGTCACCAGGGAGAAGGTTACCAAGTTGTCGTCATTATCTTTTCACCAGTTGCTTGACATTCACACTGAAGACTACTTCCACTTCTGAGATCATGGGGTCACTACACATTTAGTTCCCTGCTTGAAATGCTACTCTAGGAAGCAATTCATGATAGGGGGACAAAAAACTATGTGTCAGCCATTCCACAAGCTTTCTTAAAACACTAGTCTATACCTGAGCGACTGAACACACCAAGAAAACAATGGCATCTAATTTAGCTGTTGTCATTATTTTGCAGCTACTGTAGCTGGACATCACACTGCTGAACTGACTGGGGGCCTGCAGCACTTCCCCAGAGTAACTCTTTTACCCTGTGTTCCCCTAGCTTAACCCTAATGGACTCTCTGAGAATGTCTGCCCACCTGATCTCCTCCTTGTTCTTCACAATGACCCCTTATTCACAATGAGAGCCAGTTCATTGTATTTCCTGTCAGGCCAATCCTTTTGGAATGGTATCTAACACTCTACTTAGGTATCCCAGTCATTTTCTTCACCCACTAGGTCTTTGTGAGTGCCATTAAATACTGGCCTTAGATGTGCATAAGGCCCTAGAGCTCATCCATTGCTGGGTGAGCTATTCATATGGCCAGTATGCAAGTGAGGATAGTTGGCCATCTATTCTTTCATTCCTGCTCTGGAGGTCTCCAATCCTGCCACTTCTTTGTTCTGTTATCCTTCCCCTCTTTTGTTCCTCTGCATCTGCCTCCCACTCATGGTGATACCATGCACCAGCCCCTCCACCGTTCTCTAGTTTAAATCCACCTGATTAACCTGTCCTTTCTCCTAGCCAGTAACCCTACTCTGCCCTGGTGTATGTACAGCCCATCCTGGACATATATGTATCCAGTACACCAGTAGGCCCTCCAGCTGACTAGAAAAACAAAACCCTCCCTCTTGCACCTGACCCTTATCCAAGCATTAGACTGCCTAATGGTCCACAGCTATTACTGAATTGTCCCCAGGATTGGGAGGATTTTGGAAAAGATCACCCTGGATACCTTTCTCTTCAGGAACATGCCAAGCCCAGTATGGATTATTGGGGGTTAATGGCATGTTTCAGGAATGTAGAAACAAGGCTAAGCCAAGTACCTTATGCACCTGAAAAGTGCTGTGACCCCACTGTTGTGCACTCCCTAGGTGCTTTATGTATGTATGTATTTATTTATTTATTTATTGAAATGTTTCACCAGGAAAAGTACACGGGGCAACAAGATGCTCATCTCATGGTGTGTCCTGGGGGGGTACAGACGAGATCAGTGAGTACATGATACATAGCATTGAGTTACACATTGGAGTCATGAATTGAGAGTAATATTACATACATTGCTTACATACATACATTACTTACATAGTTACATTGAATCAAATTAGAGTTACACATTGCTTACAGGGCTTTGAACTGCCTTGTGTTTCAGAAGGGGGTACATGAAGTAGGGAAACAGTACAGGGAAGGTTTAGAAGTGAAGGGAGAACAATGACTAAGGTTTAGACCTGGATTGTGTTACACTATACATGGGTGACAGTCACTGGCTAAGAGAATGTGTTTACCAGGGAGACAAGGCAGAAGTGCAGTATGGGGTAAGTGCGGAGGTTGGTAGAAATATATGCCAGCATTTACAGCCAGTAGCTGAAGCCACTAGTCAGGCCGTGCAGGATGTTGGGGGAGCAATGGGGGGTAGTGGTAGGAAGAGGGGGGAGGGGGTTGGCTAAAGGGTTGGGGGAGAGGAGGTCAGGTGCATGAATAGTTTACTGCATAGTAGTATAAGAGGGCAGAGGATAGAGAATGCCTAGAGGAGGAATGGCGGATTTGGACTGGCAGGTCATTCCAAAGCTTTGGGAGATGTTAGGAGAAGGCTGATTGGCCTGCAGAGGTACGACAGTGAGGGATACCAATAGTCAGGAGTCAGTAGACCTGAGGGCATGAGAGGGGGTTGGAGGAAAAGATAGGGAGGAGGTGATGTAGGGTGGAAGGGAACCGAGCCAGAAGTTAGAAGCAAATGTTGCACTCTGAAGTAGTCTCCAGTTGCTTAGGGGTGGGAGGGCCAGTGAATGGAAAAGCTTGCAGTGGTGGGTGCGGGGGGGTGCATCAAGGGAAAAATGGCAGAAAGCATTGAAGAGATGGTCCAGTCTGGATAGGGTGGACTTGGGAGCAGAACAGTAGATTATATCACAGTAGTCAAAGGTAGGTAGTATCATTTTCTGCACAATTTCACGTCTCACGGGTAGCAGGAGACTACTGCGATTTCTATAGAGAGCACCAAGCTTAGGGCACAGTTATTCAGAATAGCGTCTACATGGGCTGAGAAGGATAGGTGTAGGACAAGCCAGACCCCTAAGTACCTAAAGGAGGACACATCCTCGAGGACTGTCCCATCAAGGGTGTGGAAGATTGGGGGTGAGGTGAGTCTGGATAGTCTCTGCCTAGAGCTGAAGGTCAAGGAGACTGTCTTCTTGGCATTGAGGGAGAGTTGGTAGGAGTTAAACAAGAGCTGAACCTTGTTGAAATCAGCCTGTAAACTGGATGCGACCTCCTTGTGGATCTGTCTGGAGGAGAAGAGGACTGTGTCATCTGCATACATATGTATTGAGGTAGAAGAGCAGGATTGTGGAAGGTCATTTAGTGGGATGGAAAAGAGAATTGGGCCAAGGACTGAGCCCTGGGGAACACCAGTGACAATACGGAGTGGAGGAGAGGTGGAATCAGCAATTTTTACAGACTGGGTTCTGCCTTGCAGGTAGGCTCTGAACTAGTTGGTGACAGTCATGGATAACCCAGCTTCAGATAGGCAGGATAACAACAGGGGGTGGGATACTGTGTCGAAAGCTTTGGCTAAGTCAACGAAGATGGCTGGTGTAATTAGACCTTTGTCCATCCCCAAGAGGATGGAATCAATGAGTCTTAGTAGGGAGGTGGTAGTAGAGTGGTTTTTCCTAAATCCAGACTGGAAAGGTGGGAAGAAGTTGGATTCAGTGAGGTAGTGGGAGAGTTGTGAAAGCACGAGGTGCTCCTGAAGTTTCACGAGGACAGGGAGGAGGGAGATGGGGTGGTAATTTGCCACGGTGGTGGGATCTCCTCCTTTTGGTAGTGGACGGACTGTGGCATGCTTCTACTCCATAGGAATTGATTCAGTAGTGAACAAAAGGTTTAGAAGGGTGGCGAGGAGAGATGCAATGGCTGGGGCTAATAGGTAGAGGAGTTTGGAGTCCAATCCATCAGGGGACTTACCCTTGGAGGGGTTCAGAGTGAGTAGGGCATCTAGGACTTCCATGGGAGAGATGTTCCTGAAGGAGAAGGTGTTCAAGCTGGGAGGCATAGGAGTTTCAGCATGGTGAGTGGGCTGGGTTACAGCTGGAAGGGAGGCAAGGAGGGTAGTAGCACATGTAGTGAAGTAGGAGTTGAATTCGGAGGCAACCAAAAGAAGGTCTGAGAGGGGAGTCTCATTTGTGAACAGAAGAGGGGAGGGATTTGTTGATGGGGGGGAAAGAGGTAGTTGATAACTTTCCAAAATTTAGATGGCCTACCAAGATTGGCATTAAGGGTGTTGTTAAAATATTCAGCTTTGGCTAGACGGGTGACCTTGTAGCACTTGTTTCAGAGCATGCAGTAGGTGATGTTGTCGCCTGGGAGGAACGTAGTTTTGTAAGTTCTCCACGCCTTGTCCCAGGCATTTAGGCATGCTACTAGTTCGGGGGAAATCCAGGGAAGGTGTGTCCACGGACCCTAATGCGATGCAAGGGGGCATGATTATCCCAGATGCTGAGGAAGGTGTTTCAGAAATGTGTAAGCGCATCACCTATGTTACTACTTCTAAGGTAGAAACTCCAGTTTGAGTGAGCTAGTTCTTCTGGGGTGAGTGAGGTTTACTGTTTTGTATGACCGTTGCATTGGAAATTTGGGAAGGGATTTAATCCAATGGATTCTGTGGATTAAGAAGGTGATATGGTCACTTATAGAGTCTGGAAGTAGGCCAGATCTGATGACCCGGTGGGGGTGGGAGGTGAAAGCCCAGTCAAGTAGGGAGTGATTGCCAGTCTTGGGGTTTGATCATATTGGTTCCGAGATGACCTGGGTAAGATTGAGGGCTGTTATCTCAGAACGAGCTTTGTTGAAAGAGGGAGATGGTCAGTTGTGATTAAAGTCCCCCACAATATAAAGTTCATCCGATGGGGCTTAGGAGGCTAGGTGGCTTAGAGGGCCAGTGACTGTTGCAGTCGGGGTGCCAGGGCAGCAGTATATACCACCAAGATAGACAGGGAGTGAGAAGGGAGGGGACAATTTGAGCATGAGCAGTTCAAGGCTTTGGGCTCTGATTTAGTGAGTGTGATAGAAAAATGTAAGTCAGAGTTGGTGTAGATAGCAAGTCCTCTGCCTCGGGTGGGTCGGTCTTCCTGAGTGATATTGAATCCTGGGATGGTGATGGTTGGGTCATTGATGTTAGGGTTTAGCCAAGTCTCTAATACGATGATAAAGTCGAGGGCATGTTGGGCAGCTAGAACCTGGAGTAGATCAAGCTTGGGGGCTAGGCTTCGAATGTTTAGGTGGAGTATATGTAGTCCCTGGGGGAGACAGTCACCCTGAGTAGCAGTGGTGGCCTTAGCAGGGGGGTTGATCATTGAGTTAGAAGGAGAGGGGGATGGTGCTGGGCCGGGGTTTGGGTGGGTAAGAGTTAAATAGTGAGGAAGTATGTAATAGCACCTTGATGTGGGAGAGCGCCGCTTATGAGACGCTTTAGGGCGGACAGCTTGGGAAGCGCGGGAGGTAACTAGATGGAGGGTTGACCAAAGGTGGGCATAGGAGAAGAGTGAGGGGGTGGGTCTTTTAGGATAGAAAGACCGGTCTGACAAGGCACACCAATCAGGAGCTTAGGGCTACCTGCCGGTATAATCAGGAGCTGCTAAATTAGCAGGTGCACCAATCAGGGAGCTGCTGAAAGCTGTGTGGCTCTGGGAGTTCTGGTGGTAATACCTGTGAGGCTGGTCCAGGAATCAGGATCAGGAGGGCAGCTGAAATTTGTCTGTGGGCTCGGCATCATCGTCTGATGATGCCGCCAGGGTCCTGAAGCGCTGCTCAGGGTGCGGGTGAGGTCTGCGAGGAAAAAAGAAGGCACAGCATTAGATATAGGGAGAACCCATGCACGGAACAAAAGAGAGATGGGAGACAGACGGGAGCTTGTCAGTGGGAGTGGGGGGGCTACTTCAGGACAAAAGGGAAAAATTAGCAATTCAAGGTAGGAGAGAGAGAAAGAAGTTAAGAGAGACAGAGGAAGGAGGTTTAATAATAGGCAGAGAGAATAATATCTGGGGGTGAGGGTGGGGGCTGTCTGAGGCTAGATTGCTTATTGTTGGAGTTAAGGATAGGTGCAAATGGGTCAGAGAGGATGGCGCCAGAGGAGTGCGGGTTGAGGGAGGTGAAAACAGCCAGTAGGATGAAGGGCAGGCTGCCAGAAGTCCCTGGGTAGTAAGAAGTAGCAGAGGACAACACAGGAGCAGAAGCAACACAAGAGTTAAACAGCTTAGATTATCTCTACACTATAGATTTCTGAAGCGAGTTTGAGGACATGCAGCTGACTAGCAATTCCACAACAGGGCTGTTAATCACTTTGAAAACTGTCAGTTACTGATACGGTAGCTTACATCAGTCACTTTTATACTTTACACAACAGCGCTTTTATATGCTTTAAGGAACTGTACTGAAATAAACACTTGCTAGAACTATCAGAGACCAGTAGGCATGCAAGCATAACAAAAAACAGAATGGATAACCTAATATGCAGGTTTATAACTGAGTAACGAGGATCCAAATGTTATGAATTCCTGGTCATGTGATCATATTTGACCACTACCCTTGGAGTTGGTCACTCAGGGCTAATGTATCACAGCACAGTCATAAATACAAAATAGTCTTATCATTTACAGCCTCAGTTTTTTTCTCTGTATATAGCTTCTTCTGGGGGCACAAAACATTGAATGAAAATAAAACAAATTGTATCACATTTTCAATTAATATTTCTTTCCAAATACAACTTGCACACATCAATAAGTAGAAACCAAAGTAGCTTGTGTGTTTTTAATTCAAATCTCCTTGATATGTAAGTCTCATGGCTCAACGAGTACCTGAATGTACAAACCAAATACAAATATTTTAATTATTTAATCCAGTAAAACTGATCATGTTACCAGTGTGCACTAGATTATCATAACCCACGTCGTGGTCATCAGCCACCACCACCGTTTCTGTTGGGCAGGAAGAGATTGTCTCTTATTTGGAGACAGGACAGCCTCCCCTTGCATCAGACAGCTAGACAGAGTGCTGTGGGATCTTGAAAGCTCTGTGAGTTTCCAGACAGTAGCCAGTCAGGTTCCAGCCACGACTCCCTCCTCACAAGGCAGTCAATCCTAGCTGCTGCCTGGAAGTCAGGAAGTGAGCAGGGACTTTCTTAAGGACTAGACCTCAAGCGGCCTCCTGCACTGTGCCCCCCCCCCCATGAAGAATAAACACACAAAGGACATCAATGTCTGACCAACGAAGTCAGCCCAATGAGGCAGCTAGCAGCCAGTCACTCTGCTCCCCAGCTGGCCCAAAGAGGGGCAAGTGACCTCCTGCAGGGCAGGCAGGATACAAGTCTTTCTAAATAAGGACTCAATTCAAATTCAACAATACATACAGTTGCAGATATTATAAGTCTACTGATACTGTTTAACAATAAAATCTAAACTCATATGCATTTAAAGTGAAATAAAAGGTCAGCATGTAAACAGTTCTTATTGTTTCCTTCAACGTCTTTCAAATCATATTTCTCAGATATAGCAGGACCAGATAAACATAGGCGTGCAGTACACCAGAGCCAAATATGTGATCCCTTTCAATGGTATGAGCCCAGTTTGTTGTTTAGCCTGAGTACCTTTTAAGTCCAGCTGTTCCCTTTTTTCTACTCCTGTTCCAATATTAACTCCCATCTGACCCATTAACTCCCATCTGACCCATCGAGACATATAGGCTTGTGGTCTATCTTGTATTGAAAATGTAAGCCTTTCCATATCAGCAACCTGATCTACTATCTCAGACCAATCAGTGCTTTGTGGAGGATATCTCTGAAGCTGTTTTTGGGTTATGGCCTTACTGTAGATACCACAACCACACAAATGTCCCAAAGATACAATTCCTCCTTACTTTTCAGATTTCTGGGAGGTAACACCAGTACCAGGTGCTGGAATAACAATGGTTCTGTAATTGCAAACAGGTGGCTTAACTGGTTGGACACCTCTGCCCAATAGAGTTCCAAATCCAGAAAATTCCAAAATGTATGATAATGAGAGGCACTTGTTTCATCACATTGGTGCCAACACCCAGCATTTTTATGTGTATCCCATTTGGATTGTATCACTGGGGTTATAAAATATCTTGTTTTGACTTTCCCAGCATACTCCCACCATTGTGGGGATGAGGAAATTTTATATGTTGTGTGTCATAAGATTTCCCAGTCTTGTAATGTCAATTGAATTGGAGCATCTAGTTGCCACTTGTTGACTATGTATTGAATTTGTGTCTTTTTCACTTGGAGAAGAAGTCGATACAACAGAGTAATTGCTCCTTTTTGCTGGAATGTACTAATGATAAAGCCCAGCTTGAGTTCTTTCTGAGGTGATTACCTGCTTCCTCCCCCATACCCGTTTTAAGATGGGTTAGAATATACTTTTTTAATTTGAAAGTAATGGAAACTATCTGACGTGGCCCATCCGCACTTTACTCGACATTCATCAAATGTAATAACTGCCAATTCTTTAAGAATCTGTTCTGAGTTTTGTAGTCCACTTGTGGGTTGTCTCTTGTATCAGGGGTCTAGGGTCGATGAGATAAATGCCTCGTCCCACCCTAACCAACCAATTCTTCATAACTCTGTGGGCAACATTTTGACTCTTACAAAATTGCTTCCACGCCCCCCATGTAACCTGCATCACTCTATAGTCATTGTTTGTAAATCTTTTGAATAGTTTAGGGTCAAATAGCATGGCTGTTAGTGGGGCATGTTCAATGGTGTCCACTTCTATTGTCTTCCAGTGAGCCTGATACTGAGTATTTATTCATAACATAGCATTTTTAGCGTGAGCCACCTTTCAGTAGGCCTCTAAATCTGGGAGTGCCCAATCCCCCCCCCCCACCTCCTTCCTTGCTAAGAGAACCACACTTCTCACTCTAGCTCAGGTTTTCTCCCACACAAATTTATATATTTGTCTCTGCATCTGTACAAACCATGCCTTACTTAACCAAACTGGGGCACACTGAAACAAGTATAGGTATCTCAGTAGTACATTCACTAAAAATACCATCAACTGCTTAATCCAGTTCAATCTCAGTTGCTTACCATCTGTATCCCCCCCCCCCGGTCACCCCTGAAAAAGGGTCTTCTAGGCCCAGTGGGTTTACCGGGTCAACAAATCTAAAAACAAAACAAACGTTCATTTTTATTGTTTGTATTCTGTTATGGAGGGGGAGCAGGAGAAGAGACCATCTCCTAAAATCCAATTGCAAGTTTTTATCAGTGTGGCAAAGTTATCTTCATAACGATGCATATTTTGCGCTCAAAGATAAATTCCTAGATATTTTAACTTTGGAAGACCCCAATGCATGGGGAATTGTTTCTGGAAAGTCAAAGAGGGGACAAAAGAAATGGTCAGAATCTCGTTTTTTTCCGAGTTCATGGTATAAACTGATATATTTGAGAATTGCTGTATTAGGGTCATCCATTTGGGCAGGGATGTAGTAGGGTGTGTAAGATAGACCAATACATCATCTGTGTACAGACCTAATTTGCGCTCAGTGTAGGCAAGCTGGACTCCTTTTATCCTGGGGTATCTTCTGATCATTTGCACAAAGGGTTCTATGTACAGTGTGAAAAGCACTGGTGATAGGGGGTAACCTTGTCTCATGTCCCATCCAAGACTGAACCCCTCAGACAAATGCCCATTAGCATACACATAAGCTGTGGGTGAAGTACAGATAGTTTGCATGTATTTTTGAAAGACAGGGGAGAATATTTTTATTTTTTATTATGTTATTTAAATTTTGGTGATGGGGTAGACCCACTGAGACCATAATAGTCATTTTTAGGGGTGACCCGGGAATAGGATACCACAGCTCTTGCTTAATCCCTATTTGCTGACCCTAACTTGTCTATCTGGAAATTAAGCCACTATAAATTGGAGTTTACTTCTGCTTAGATATACTTGGTTACTTCCAACATAGGTCAGGCCTACTACAGCACAGCCATCCCTGGGTCCTGTAGGTTCTAACTAACATCACCTACCCAAACTAGAATCCAGTTGCAGGGTCAGCCAAACCCTCTTTGGCATCTGCACTTATTGTATACTTTTAAGAGCCAGGCTAAACTCCCTATAATGGGCAAGACAATATCTGAATCATCAAATTACTTTTTTCTGGCCAGCTCCATAGTGCTGAGCAATAGGTGATTGGTCTGGCATGCTGGCAACCCAGGTTCATGTCCCAAGTCCAGGATGTCAGAAGTGGAGGCTGGCAGGGAGGGTACAAGAGCATTCCCTTGGATGCTCTCCCCCCAGGGGGAGGGCTGCAACAATGTCACTGTTTGGTGGCTCATGATGGTGGCTTGTAAAGGTGCTGGTGATGGTGTGGGTGACCACTTACTATCTGGCACCCTCCAGGTCAACCCTGTACATGCATCAGTGGGGAGGAGGGTGGTGGGAACACAGAACAGAGAAAATTGACACTCTGGTACATCGGATGATGGCCTCTCTGCCCCTCCCCACCGCTGGACCCACCTCTGGTGCACTTGACAGCTACGTCCCCTCTGGCACCAACAAGCAATGTTCCTCCACTAGTTCATGGTGCAGCCCCCAGTGAGGACAAGCCAGACACTTGAGAGGGAGTTCTCATGAGTCATTCCATGATGACAGACAGGGGAGACCCCCACAGGGATACACCAGCCCCTAGAAGTGACCAGAGGTCTGGATTGGGATGCATGGCCCAGTAGAGTGACACCAGAGGGGTGAGTCTGGTGGGTATCAGAGGAGGCACTATGGGGCCCGAAGGCATGGGATGCCAGAGGATGTAGTGGGTACAAAAAAAAGATTAGTTTTTTCCACACACCCTAGCTACTGAAAAAGTGTCTCAGCCAACTCTCTACATAGAGTAGCCCCAGCTAGGGAAGACATTAATTGCAGTCTCTGTGGTATTTTCTTAAAGTACTGAATGTAGCCACTTCTTACTAGACATTATGGATACTGTAGCGGATGTGGTGCACTCACCTCCAGAATGGTGCTCTGGTGAAGAGGGCACTGCCCCATTTGCAGGTCAATATCATAGCTCAGGGTGCAACTGGAGGCACCAAGGGTGGAGATATCCACTCTGCATCACCAACTCAGTTGGAGCTCATCGACAACTCCCACTTCTGCAGATGCCCACTGACACAGGGGGCTGAAGAGGGGTTGGGAAAGGGAGGACTCTGGGGAACAAGTCCAGCCAGAAAAGGGCTACCCTAACCAAATCCATACCAACTGTAAACTGCTTTGCTCCCCTAGGAGGGGACCAGGAACTTGACTCAACTGGGGAAGACTCACAGTTGATTGGCGGGGTACAGAAGGACAACTCAGTGGCTCCCAAGTGTCAGAAAATCAGGAAATTCCTAGTTGTCAGAGATTCCATGATCCAGGGAGTGGAAAAGATGGTGGGGATGGGTTATCTAGGTAGGGCATGGTTAAGTGCCATCCAGGTGTCTCAGCCAGCAGGGATTTAAGCTATAGAGCAAGGATGGTGGAGAGGGAGTGGGAGGTGGTGCGTTTGCTGGTGCACCTTGGCACCAATGATCTAGCCAACTAATCAGCAGGGATGCAAAATGGAGTTTCCAGGGGTTGAGGGACAGATTGGCAGCATGCTCAACCTCCCTGGCCCTCTCTGAGGAACTCTTTGAGGTAAAAGGGGGAGAGAAGACAGAATATGAAGACGAGAGATTAAGGAGTTTAATATATGGCTTAAGAAATGGAGTCAAGAGATGGGGGTATCATTTTTTAGGGAACTCGGGGACTTCTGGGGTAGGAGGCATTTTAGGTGAGATGGACTCCATTTGACAAGGCAGAGGACCAGTGCACTAGGGCAAAAGTTCAACATCTTTCTCAGATGTTTAAACTATCTGTGGGGGAGACAAGCACTGGGGAATCCTTACTAACTGACACAGAAAGGGATCCTAGCTAGTCCTCTGCCTTGCATGGGGACTAACAACACTCAGGCTCAGACTGATAGACTGACAGTAGGTATGTATGCTACGGATGCTACAAACCAAATAAGCTTAGGAAAGAATAAGGGAGATGTTCAGTTGAAAACAAGAAAGGCTTGTTAGATAGCTTGAATAGGGGTCGATATTAACACAGGAGTCTAGGTATTAAAATTGGTCAGCTGCAAATGTTGATGGCAGAATCCAAGCTTGATATTGTGGCCTTCACAGAAACTTGGGCTACTGGTAAAAAAGACTGGCACCTAACTGTACCTGAATACATACTATGAGAAGGGACAGGAGAGTAGGGAAGAGGGCAGCATAACCATCTACAGTATGTCAGAGAGGGTATTGAAGCATCAGAGGATGGGAATATTAGGTGCAACTCAGGGAAAACCAACTCTCTGTGGGTTCAACTTACAGCAGCATCTAGGAAGAGGCTATGCCTCAGGATATGCTATAGACCCCCAGGCCAAAGAGAGGTAGAGGATAGGAAGCTCAGCAAAGAAATTAGAAGGGGAAAAACTAAGGGAGATGTTGTGATAGTGGGGGACTTTAACTTACCCGATGTACACTGGGACATTCCAGTGGCCAGAAGCAAGTCACGTCAAGCTTACCTTGATGCCTTTCAAGACTGCCTACTAGTGTAACTTACAAGGGAACCTACAAGACAGGACACTGTCCTAGATGTGGTGCTCACTAACACAGATGCAGTTAAATTAGTAATAGTTGGGGAGCCACTTGCCAACAGCGACCACGATTTGTTTTGGTTTGAAGTTGCCCTCAGACATAAGAAAATGCACTCTAGATAATAGTCTGCAGTTTTAGAGTGGTGGACTTCAACAAACTCAGGAGGATGGTTCAAAAAAAATTAAAGGAGAAGAATGTGGCAGTGAGGAGAGATGGAAGGTAACTAAACAGGCCATTCTTGAAGCTTCACAGCTCTGTCTCAGGAGAGTAACCAAAAGAAATAAATTCAGAAAATCACTTTAGCTCTCAGTAAGAGGCGGGGAAGTAGTAAGGGCTAAAAGAATGGCCTTCTACAAATACAAAAGGAAGCAGGGGAAGTAGAAATGGAAGAATACCTCCAGAAGGCAAGGGAAGCAAAGAAGGTGACAAGGGAGGTGAAGGCAGACACAGAACTGCATTTAGCCAAGCGGGGGGGTCAAGCATGAGAAAAGCATTTTTTGCATTATGTAAGTGAAAAAAGAAGGAGGGTTGGAGGAGAAGTTAGACTGCATGATGTGAGGCTGTGTGATAGATGCAAAAGGCTACAGTTCTAAATGACTATTTTTGCTCCATCATCACCAAGGAGGCTAGTGGTCCCCTACTTGAGAGTGCTGCTAGAGTGGCCATGAAATGAATCCAGCAGAGGAGGAGGAGGCCAGCATTTACTGGGGCTAGAGTACAAAAGGGGCTAGCAGCCCTCAAGATAGATAAGGACCTGGGCCCTGATGGGATCCATCTGACAGTACTCAAGGAGCTGGCAAATTAATTTTCTGAACCTATGGCATGACTTTTTAACAGCTCACTTCAAACAGGGATTGTTCCAGGGGATTGGAAGGTGGCAGAAATGGTTCTGCTTCATAAAGGGGGAGCAGGAAATAAGCAGGCAACTACAGACCCATCAGTCTCACCTCTATTGTTGGAAAGCTGATGGATTCTCTAATCAAAGTAGACCTTGTTGACTATCTGGAGGGTAATGGTCCCCAGGATAGTAAACAGCATGGTTTCATGTCAAGGAGGTCATGTCAGATAAACTTAATAGTCGTTTTTGATTGTGATATGAAGGAATTGGATAAAGGCCATGCCATGGATTTGCTGTATTTTGACTTCAGCAAGGCTTTTGACTCTGTGCCTCACAGACGCATGCTGAAGTAGCTGGGAGAACTTGGGGTGGCTAGGGATATAGTCAGATGGGTGAAGAACTGGCTAAAAGGGAGATGGAAGTGGGTAGTGGTAAACAGTATCAAATCAGAAGACAGAGAGGTCACAAGTGGGGTACGGCAGGGGTCTGTCTTGGGTCCAGCCCATTTCAACATGTTCATCAATGACATTAGAGAAAGGATCTGGGGTAGGCTAGGTCTCTTTACAGATGACACAAAGCTATGAAGAAGAGAGGATAGAGCTGAAGCAATTAGAGAGCTACAGGAGGACTTGCAGAAGCTAGAGAGATGGTTGAAGGACTGCAAGTTGAATTTTAAAACCCAAAAAGTGCAAGGAAATGCACCTATGGAAAAAGAACCCCAGGACAAAACACTGGATGGGTGGGAGTACAGCTCACTACTACGGCAGAGGAATGTGACCTTGGAGTCAATGTTACAGGGTTTGCAGTAAGGCTAACAGGTTGTGGGGATGTACGGGGAAGGGTATTAACAGTAGAAGGAAGGAGATGATACTCCCCCCCCCCCCACAAATCCTGGTGAGAGCACATCTGGAGTACTATGTCCAGTTTTGGAACCCTCACTTTAGAAAATACAAGGATAGGTTATAGGCTGCACAGCACAGGGTAACAAAGATTATTCAAGGTCAGAGCAGGAGAAGCCCTATGAGGAACAACTCAGGGTGCTGAATATGTATTCGTTGGAGACTAGAAGGGAGAGGGGATATGATAGAGACATTCAAATTTCTAAAAGGAATAAACAAGGTGAATTCCAGGGAGCTGTTTATGAAGAACACCAGCTCGACAACAAGGGAGCGTGACTGGAAACTGACAGGGAGAAGGTTCAGGAGGGATGCGAGAAAGTATTACTTTATGGAAAGGGTGGTAAAATATGGAACAGCCTGCCAACTGAAGTGGTGACTGCTGAAACAGTGTATGGTTCTCTTCTAGGGTCTGCTTGAAAGGACAGACCAAGGAGCAACATTAACAGAGCAAGGAGAAACATTAAGGCTTCTTTTGGCTACACCTTCCTGAGGTGATGAGGTGCGCATGCTCCAGCTAAGCAGTTACTTGCTCCACTCCCCTCTCCAGCGTCTGTTGCAATGGCAATGTTGAAGTAAAGAAGCTCTTTAGTTTCTCCAGGCTCTGATAAGTTTTCATCTACGATTGTGCTGCCATCACATACGGTGTATTTTTCTGGTCTATAAGAAGCCCAGGCAGTTTATTTACATTTGTTGCCAAATGCCCGTTAATGGTCCACACTACTAATATTTCTTCATTGAGTCAATGAATGAAGGTGATGCGGGCCTACGATTTTGAATTTTGGGAAGTCTGTTTAGAAAACCGTGGTGGTCTGGCAATCAGCACAAAGAATAAGATGGAAGAAAATGGAAAGGATTAGGAAGACATCGCAGAGACATAGAGCTGTTGACCGGGTTCCATAAGGTCTGTTCAGTTAACCATATGGCTTTTTCTTGAAAAAAGAACTGTCCTGGTTAATCTTGAGGCAACATTACCTGTGAGTATCATAAGACTGTAATTCAGCAAATCTGGTTTTTGAGATATTGGCTGCAGTTAAAAGATAACAGAAAACAGAAGATACTGTTATTTTGCTATCCTTCGGTTTAAATGGTTACGCTCAGTTACAGCTGATTTCGGAGAAATGACTGTTGATTCTGGAGAATCGTTCACCTGAAATATAAGTGAGAATTGTGCCATTGTTTATCTTAATTGCAGAGAACTAATGGTTTTATCGGTGCTGATTTTCTTGAGGCCGAATTGTACCTTCTCTTAAGGAATCCTGTTCAGTCAGAGCCGGTGTCAAAGTTTTGCTCTTTTATTTTCAGAATTCCCTGCGGCTGCTTGGTCTTTTCTTTACAACATTAAATAAAGTTTATCCGATTTCAGTCCTACACACTCAAACTCTGGTGCAGCTAAAAGTACCCCTGCTAATTAGTCCTGGCACATTTTTCATTCTATGTTCTGCTGCTTAGATTTTTATGCTTTTCAGCCATATTCTACAGAGGAGTAGTTGAATATAGCTATTCTAAAAATAAATGCAAGAGGTAAATAATAAACTAAAAAGGCTCAGTAAAATTTTCCAAGTTGGAAATAAAAATCAAGACGAAAGACTGACTTTGCTCAAAAGTCTTTACAACAGAAGAGGAAATCATACAAGCAGTTACAATTACAATTTCAATTGCCTTTTAAAAATTGTTGCAACATTTTAGGTTATTCAGTTCATTCTTGCATGAAGATGTCTCCTAAAAAAAAGCAACAAAGGAAAAGGGACAAGTCTGGGAAACCAGTAGGACCTATTTCGTCAACTAGCAAAACTCAATACAAAGGTTCATCTTCAGTAATAGAAACAGCAGATGAGTCTGATAATATATTGGAAGAAGAGCAGATTAATTTATATATAAAGGAACCCCAAAGAGGCCAGGAGAGAGCAAAAGCAAGTGGCGTTCAAGAACCAGAAGGTCAGGAAGAACCCCCTCCAAGTGGACCAGGCAACTTATTAGAAATGTCCAGAGTATACAAAGCTCGGTGGAAAAGCTGCAACCTGTAGTGGTTGCCATTGACACTTTGAAGAGCTCCCTGACCAAAATTGAGCACAAAATTGAACAGAGGGTGCAGAAGATAAATGAATTAGAACAGAGGCAGTCCAAAATGGAGGCTATAATTCAACCTTTTGCTCAAGATCTGGCGAGGTGCCAAACAAAAAGCTGCAGGAAGCTCTGGCTAAACTGGATGATTTTGAAAACTGAGATCACCAAAAGAACATGAGAATACATGGTATCCAGCAGGAGTGGGAAAAGGGCACATCTTTAAAAGAAATTGTTCTCCAAATTTTAAAAGAAATATTGGGTAATTCCACGAACATTCCAACTATTGAAAGGATACATTGATTGGGGACTTATCAGGGAAATTCTGGTCCTAGGCCTGCAATAATAACATTTTTGTCACTGGATGGTAAAGAATCAGTTATGCAATCATATTATAAGAAGGAGAATTTTCTTTTCAAAGAACACCGAATATTTTTAAAGAATGATTTTTTCCAAAAATTCTGTGGGACAAAAGGAGAACTTTCAATAATTTACAGCAACATCTCTGGAAGAAAGGGATTAAAGTTTATATCATTTTTCCAGCCAAATTGAAAGTGCTTCTGAACCATCAAGTCTTGATATATGATAATCTCTTGGCAGCTCTGATCGATCTTAAATTAAGACTTTCAGAACATTTCACGGATTACGTTTCTCCATAATAATTTGGATGGACATTTTTTTTCTCCTGTAATTTAATCTTTGTATTTATCAAAAGGTGACTAATGTTACTTGGATGCTGGGGGGTCGGGGTGGGGTTTTGTGCACAACTTAAGTGGTTGTGGTTGTTCACCAGACAATAGTCTATGGTGTCTTGGGGGGGAAGTAGGGGGTTAGGTGGACACTTTAGTAGGGTGAAGACACAGTATGGATTTTTAGAAATGAATATTAACAGATTAAATTGCAGTCAGCTAGGTGGAGTCAAGATAATAGATGTTGAGGCGGTTAGAATGGCCAAATTCTGTAATGTCATTTTTCTAAAATGACTTCTGTTTTAAGGATAGCAACCCGGAACATAAATGGGTTCAATTCCTCTGTTAAGAGGTATCGTATATTAACCAGAATTAAAAAATTGAAGTTGGACATAATACTGTTACAGGAGGTATTCCTTAATCAAAAGGAGTTAGAAAGGCTTAAAAGTAGATGGTCAGGGAAGATTTATTCATCACTGAGCACCAAAAGAAATAGTGCCAGTGCTCTTATTTTGATTTCAAAACACTTCAAGGGCTCTATAATGAAGACAGTTTCAGACTTGCAGGGCCGTATAGTAGCGGTTAAAATTGAATTTCAAGCAGAGATTTTGACCTTATGTTCAGTTTATACTCCATTTTCTGGCTATGATGATTTTTTGGCAGAGGCTAGCAAAACTCTATATGATATGGACAGCTTACATATTATACTAGGTGGGGATTTAAATTGTCTGAGTACAGATCCGTTAGACAAGTCTACTCCCTTCTCCTCTTGGGACAGATATAAAGCGAAAAGACTTAATTTTTTGATTGCTGCTAATTTAGTCAATATATGGAGAGAATTAAACCCAAATACTAGGGACTATGAATTTTACTCTGCTCATCATAAAATGTATTCTCGTCTTGACTATTTTTTGGTGTCTAAAGATCTATTGGTTTCATGTACGGTAATTAATCCCATCATACATCCCATGCTTTTATCTGACCATAATATGGTATCCTTAGCTCTAGGGTAGGAAACTAGAAGACCAAGAACAAATATCTGGAGAATAAATAATTATTTATTATCTGATACTGATGTACAAAGACAAGTTGAGAAAGCAATTGATTTTTTCATTGTAAATGGGACAGATTCTTCAAATATTATCCAAAGTTGGGATGCTTGGAAAGCAACGATTCAGAGTATTTTGATCTCTGCAGCCTCATAGAGGAATAAAATGAGACTCCAGAATCAAAATGAAGTTCAAGCCAAACTAAAATATTTAGAATTGGAGAGAAAACAAGGAACTACAGATAAGAAAGCCGAGCTGGCTGATTTAAGGAAATTTGTTCAATCAACTGAAATTTATCAGACAAAATTTTTGTGGGCAAAGAAAAATAAAAATTGGAAACAATACAGTGAACAAATGGGGAAAACATTGCCTAGAAGATTTAAAGAAAGTCAAGAAAAGTCAGAAATAGTATTAATAACAAAATCAGATGGAATTAACTGACAGTCCCAGGAGGAGATTGGTAGCAAATTTTTGAATATTATAAAGCTTTATACAGCTCTCAGTGTTATCCCACTATACAGGATATATCATATTATGCACAATTTTGCTCAACTAAAATAGAGGAAATCCCATTCATATAAATTAACAAGGGTAAAATCCATCCAATATAAAATTATGATGAGAGCTTATTATACTCCTTATAGACTTTTCAGGATGAATTTAAAATCTTCTAGCGATTGTTGGGTATGCAATTGTTCAGATGCAGACTTATTACACATGTTGATAAATTGTAATCGTATTAAAGCTTGGTGGGACCAGTCCTTTTCTATTTTAAGAGGGGCAGGCTTCCAGGTCGACAATTGGGAACTATATTCAAATTGCCTTTTAGGATTAGACTCTCTTAGTAACATGCATCTAAACTTTCCAAAGTCTATTATAAAGGTCAATATACTATAAAAGGTTAATTTTGAAATATTGGAAGCCGACAGATTCAAACTATACTTTTCCAATTGCCGAATGCAAGCAATTTTTCCTAAGCTCTTTGTATGAAAATGAGCCTGTCTTAAAATGCTCCTTTATGGTCTTTATTTAAAAAGAATTGTAAAGCATGGTTGAAGGAAGATTTTGATAAACTAAATCTGAGAATGTAGTAGGCCTTTTAATTCTAAGACTATACGGGTGGTAGTTTATTTAGAAAGTAAGGTTATTGGTCTCCTCTTATTTTATCTAAATAACATAATTCTGTAGTTCCTATATATCCTGACTCCACTGTGTAACAATTGTAAGTGTATAAGATACTGACTGCTAAGTTGTATGGGTGTGTTCACACTGTGTCAAAAAAATACAATTATTTTTTGCCCAAAAAAGGCTTCTTTCGGCTAAGCAGAGTTACTGCTGTGTTATTGTTTTATTTTGTGCTTACAGGTTGTGCTTACAGGTTTTATTACTGTTTCGTGCTTACAGGTTGTAGAATTTACTGCTTTTTTGTCTGATTGAAATTGCTTTTTGCAGGGTATATTTTCTGCTACATTGTTACAGGGCATGCTTACAGGTTTGTTACTGTTTTGTGCTTACAGATTACTGCTTTATTTTTCTCTGATTCAAATAGTTTTTTTTCTTTTTTTGCAAGGGATATTTTCTGTTAAATTGTTACAGGTTGTACTTACAGGTTTTGTTACTGTTCTGTGCTTACAGATTACTGCTTTATCTTTCTCTGATTCACATTGTTTTTTTTTTGCAAGGTATGTTTTCAGTTACATTGTTACAGGTTGTGCTTATAGGTTTTGTTACTGTTTTGTATTTACAGGTTTTACATTTTGATCTGTCTTTAGGCTAAGCAAAGTTACTGTTTTGTTACCATTTTGTTTTGTGCTTACAGGTTTTTGTTTTAGGCTTAAATGTTTTGCAGTCTCTTTCTCACATTGAAGGAGCTAATTGCTTTTCTTCCATGACTCTTCCAGGGAATTAGTAGTTTAACTGGGGTGAAGCTGACAAAGGCTTAGCACCATCCAACAAAAGGAAGATTTAAATGGTCAGGTTAGGTGGTGTATTTTGGTGAAGACTAGACTTGCTGGCATAAAGCACCTAGCTTCACCCGAGTTCTTTTCTTCTAGGGTTTGCTTGAAAAGACAGAGCAAGGAGCAACATTAACAGAGCAAGAAGAAACATTAAGGCTTCTTTTGGCTAAGCAGAGTTACTGATGTGTTACTATTTTGTTTTGTGCTTACAGGTTGTGCTTACAGGTTTTATTACTGTGTTGCGCTTACAGGTTATACAATTTACTGCTTTTGTTTCTCTGATTGAAATAGATTTTTGCAGGGTATATTTTTTTTTAAATTGTTGTGCAGGTTGTCTTGCTGAAAGGAAAGAAAACACTCACTGGGGTAGTGGGTCAGAGATGTAGTGGATTGTTTCTGGAGGGCACATGCTTGGTCCTACCCACCCTGCCCCTTCACCCCACCTACCCCAAGTGCATCATTTCCTTTATACCAGAAGTTCTGACATCACTTCCCCAAAAGGCAAAAGACATACACCTACGCTGCATGGGGTAGGTGCACACACATGCTCACACACACTAGCAAAAAAGGAAAACACTAAACAGTAAGGGAGAGAGACATGTGGGTAGTGGTGCAATGCACTGGCTGTGGGGCAGCAGCTTTGTGGAGAAGTTCTGGAGTCTGTGATGCTACCCTATTTGCAGGCACCTCTCTGGTGTGAGGGAGGAGGCTGCCCATCTTCAGGCCAACCTGATTAGGATTCAGGGAACTTCTTCCCCCACCTAGGGACCATGAGGGCCACTGCTGCTGCCTCAGAGGTTAACAAGCAAGAGGAGCAGTTGGACCACAGTGGGCTCAGGGAGAGCGAGGTGGTAGATCAGAGGTGCATCCCTCCAGTTGTACCTCTCCACAATTCATATGCCATTCTGGTGGAGCTTGGTTCTTCTATGGAAGCACCCACAGTGGAGACCAAGGAGGATGCTGGGAACCTCCCGCTCTTATTTCGTTATACTACAAAACACACTGGAAGTTAGTAGTGCCTGCTTATTAGTGCCTGCTTAATTTTAATTTCAGCTAAGGAAATTAGTACTTCCCACCAGCGCTTTGTGCCGGCTCACCACCCTGCCACCCTATTTGGGCTCTTTTATTTATAGCTCCTGGTCATCAGATGACCTCTCTGTTGTGAATTAATGAGTGTCTAAAATCCCCTTAGCAGAGTATACTATTCTGCCTCTGGAGGGCAATTAATTGACTACAGGGATCTCACTCCTTCTTGCTCTATCAATATCAAATCACAGCTGCTCCTTCTACTCAGCCTCCTTCTGCCTGGATCTCTTCTTGACAAACCATCTCTCTCCTAATATTCCTAATCTTCTTAAATCTGGCCCCCCTGCATCTACTTCTATCCTCTCTCCCCTTATTTCTATTCATATCTCTCTCTCTCTATTACCCCCACTTGCTCACTACTCACCAGAGTCTAATAACTCTACCACCCCCAGCCTCTATCTCCAATCCCTCATTTACATCCTTGCTATTACCCCCTCCTCCCCCTTTGAAATGTAGTCATGTTTCCTTATTATCCCTCATGTGTCATTATTAACTGTGTTTACTTTCTTTGCTGTTCTTCACCTACTGCTCCCATACTCCCCCGGCCCCAGCTCCTCCAAACACCTGACTTCCTTGGCATCCCCTTCCAAATATCCTTAGCTACACTTCATCATCCTTGCTCTTCTCTTGCTCTCCTCTGGGGGCATCCACCCCAACCCTGGCCCAATTCCTCCTTGCACTCTTGGCGCTTCCTCATTTACTGCCACCCCCTCCTTTGCTCCCACAGTACTCTCAAAGGGTTTCAAGATCCTTCACCTAAATATCTGTAGTCTGCAGCTACAAATTGACTTGCTACAAACCATGGTGGCCACTCTAAAACCAGACATTCTTATTGTCTCAGAAACATGGCTCAAGAGCTCAATCCCGGACCACTCGGTCAGCATTCCTGACTACTCCATCCTTAGCCAAGACCGTACTAGCAGAGGTGGAGGTGTGATCATGTACATTCTCTCCTCCTTCCAATACTCCATTATTTGCTCCTCCTCCATCCCCGCAACCCACAATTCTCTAGCCATTCAAGTGACCCTACCCTTCACTCTACCCAATTTCATAGCTGGCATTTATTGCCACCCAAATACCCAGCCCTCTATCACTCTTGACTTCCTAACCTCCACCACTGCCCTCTCTCTCACACTGGGAAGCTTTATATCCTATGTAACTTTAATTTAAATTGGCTGTCACATAAAACTAACAGAACATGAAATGAAATTGGAGCCCTTAACCTCTCCCAGCTGATCTCTGTACCCACCTGCCCCAACCTTAAGTCACAAAAACACTCCCTACTTGACTGGGCCCTCACCTCCCACCCCCACAGAATCAACAACTCTGGCATCCTTCCTGACACACTAGGCTACCACAACCCAGTATTCGTAGTCAGGAAAGTACACACACCTAAACCACCTCACAAAACCTTGCAATTACAATCTTTCAAATGCTTAGCTCTATAACCTGTCCTGCACAACCTTGCCATTTCTGACTGGTCTCCCCTAGCTTCCATCCCCTCGGTTGACAAGGCACTTGCTTACTTTAAATAAATATTCCTGGAGTATTGGAACACCTTTGGCCCTTTCAAACAAACCAGGGTTCGAGGTAACCACCTACCATGGATAACTCCTGAACTTTTGGCCTGCCTCCAAGGTAGGGATCATACCTGGAGGTGTCACAAAGCAACACAGCTACCTAGTGACCTCATACACTACTGTAAACTCCAAAATGCCTGCACCAGGGCTACAAGGCTAGCCAAGTCCAAATATTTCAAATCTACCTTCCTCACAAACATTAATTCCCCCTCTAAATTCTGGAAAAGGTGGTCTATGCCCTCTTTACCCTGCTGTTCCACCCACCCTTCCCTTTACTTAAAATTAACGACACCCTTGTGGCTGACCCAGCTGCTGTAGCTGTCAAATTCAACTCCTATTACACATCCTGTGCCACTGAGCTATTGAAGTCACCCTCCTACCTACCCCTTCCTCTTCACCCTCTACCAGTGCCTCCCTTCCACCCTCCTGTCAATCTTCCTTCTCCTTCACTACAGTCTCCCCAAATGATACTCTAAAAGCCCACTATCAACCCCTCAAAAGGCTCCTCCCCTGATGGCCTTGACCCCAAACTCCTCTCTCTCTCTCTCTCTCTCAGCCCCAGCCATTGCCTACCCTATCTCCCTTATACTAAATCTCTTATTCTCAACCACCTCAGTTCCTTCCCCATGGAAACACTCTGTGGTTCCCCCTCTACCCAAAGGTGGAGACCCCTCATCCCCTGGCAACTATCACCCAATCTCTTTCCTCCATACCTTAGCTAAACTTCAAAAACACCTTGTCCTCTTCCAGCTAACCTTATTTCTATCTGACACCTCCTTCTTCACCCCTTACCAATCTAGGTTCTGGAAAAACACTCCATTACCACCTCCCTACTCCAGCTGATTGTTTCTAGCCTTACCGAGATGGACAATGACCAAATCATCTCAGCCATTTTTGTTGACCTTGCCAAGGTGTCTGACACTATCTCCCACTCCTTTCTTCTAGACTCCCTCTCATGAGCTGGTCTGTCCACTTCAGCTACTAACTGGCTCAAGGCCTATCTTACTGGCAGATCCTAGTCTGTTAAGATCTCTGATGCCATTTCATCTCCCCTCCCAATTAGCACTGGTGTCTCTCAAGGGCTCAATGCTAGGACCCTTATTATTCTCCATCTTCCTAAATGATTTTCCATCTGTCTGCTCCCCCTCCTCAGCCATACACATGTACACCAATGATACAGTCCTGCATGCATCTGGCTCATGTCCAGTTGAGGTTACATCCAGCTTACAGCAAGACTTCGACAAAGTCAGCTTTGGTTTGCCAACCACCAATTATTCCTTAATGCCAAGAAGAATGTCTCCATGACCTTTGGCACAAGGCAGAGACTCTCAAGGCTTCCCTTCCTGCCCACATTCTATACCTTCAATGGGTCTTTACTGGAGGACACATCCTCCTTCAGATACCTTGGTGTCTGGCTAGACCAACACCTCAACATCAGCATTCGATACCGTTTCTCATCCTCTTTTGCTCTCCACCCTCGACCTAATAGGCTTTGCCTCAGGACCTGTTTCCTGGTGCACCAGCTATCTCTCCGCCCGCTCACAATGTGTGAAAGTCAACGGTACTCTATGAAACATGCCCCATTCACTTGGGTGCCGAGGGCTCAACTCTTGGACCCCTACTATTCTCACTCTTTCTTAACTCCCTCACCAGCAGCTGTATGGGTAAGATGCTTCTATGCTGATGATGCTGTTCTCGTTGCCTCCCACAATGACCCCATGCTGCTACAGAACTCCCTCCAACTAATCTTTGACTCTGCAGCTACCTGGTTCACTGAGCACCGACTTGTTATCAACCTTAAGAAAACAAAACAATGCTCTTCTCCCACCCCAAAATAAGTACAGCAAGTTTCCTTTAGCTGTCCACTCCACACCCAATCTCGTATTGACCAGGTGCAGTCCTATAAATATCTTGGTATAACCTTTGACCCTGCACTTTCATTCCATGGACATATCTGCCCTAAATTCTGTCACCAACTCATGGCTAGGCATTCTTACCGCACAAGAAATGCCTCCCTCCTGATGCCCTCCGCCTGGCTGTCACCTCCTCTGTCATGTCTCTCATTGACTATGGCTCGTCTATTGCTCAGCAGATCAGACTGCCCTCAACAAGGTTCACCTCACAGTTAATAAGGCCTGCAGACTTATCACTGGTGCTCCCAGACTCACTCACACATGTGAGCTGTACACCCTGGCTACCCTACTCAACCTGGAAGAGCGACTTATGTATCAGACATGCCAGCTCACCTTTAAAGCCCTGCATGGCCTATCCCCCATAGGCCTATCCAACTCCATTTGCCGTACTGCACCGACCCTGATCACGCACAGCTCGTCAAGAGCTACCCTAGTTATTCCGAGAGCCAGGACCTCTCAAGGTCAGAGGGCATTCCCTACCATGTACCCCACTGGTATAACTCCCTCCCTTCCTGCCAGTGTCTCAAACTTACTAACCTTAGCTTGCTTTAAGCCCAGGCTCAGAAACTTCCTGCTTAGCTCTCTCAAATGCAAATGCAACTGCCGCTAGCCTAGTGTAAAAAAAAAAAAATATATACTGTGTTTGACAATGCTCACTGAGCGGCTCCCCCCCTTCCTTTCCCTACTAATTCCTCCTCCTCTATCTCCCTCCCTTCTACTCCCACCAGCTCTCCCCCGACCATAAGTTTTGCACCATTTGTTATCTTTTGCTTCGTTGGAGATTGTATTCTATTGAAACAAAATTGTAATTGAACTGTAACTTTTTTGTTTGTAAGTACTGTGTCCCTTGTACTACTGTTCTGATGTCCTCTTTGTGACGAGGTACCTTTGTAAATGAGCCTCTGGCTCAAAGGTTTCTAAACTGATGTTTAACTAAATAAATAAATAAATAAACTTCTCTGGCCATATTGATGCCATCCAGAAAAAAATTGCACCCCAAGCTTGGTGCCTTGTTCAGGAACCATAGCTGCATCCTACCTGTGGCTAGGCATGAACTTGTCCAGAAGACGATCCTCACCATTTTTGACTACTGCGATGTAGTCTTCGGTGCTGCTCCTAAGTCCTCCCTGACCGGATTGGACACTCGCTTTGGCTCCTTCTGCCACTTTGTCCTTGATGCTCCGTCTCATACCCACCACTGTGACCTCTATCAGGCCCTATCCTTTCCTTCTCTCACAAATAGGCACCTCTCCCACTGTGCTAAATTCACCTCCAAGCACTGGTTGGATGAACTCCCATCCTACCTCTTCTTCTCATTCCTTACCCCTCCCCCCCACTCCCTTAGATCTAATGACTACCGCTTACCGGCTGTCCCCAACAGATCCACCCTCATCGGTCAGTCTGGTTACTCTTTTGCTTACTAAAGCTATGGAACTCCCTCCCCACTCAAATTTGCCACTGATCCTCCTTCTACTTCATCAGCACTGCCCTCCATAACTACACTGACCATAGCTGTTCCTGTTACAACCCTCCTTAAATCCATCCCCTAAAACTCTACTAAATACCCACCCATACTTATACCTTGACCCTCCCTGTTGGAACTCCACACACTTTCCTTCTTATCCCTCAATACTCCTTCTCTCTTCCCCCTTCTTCCTCCCTGGCTGGCCCTCCCTGCACTCATAATGTGACACCCAGCACCCTAAGTTGTCTCATGGGCATGGCCCCATCCTCCCCTAGTTTTAAGCTCCCACTTCCTCTACCCCTCTCCATATTCCTACACCCATCTCTCCCATTCTTTCTAGCCTTCTCTGTTCCCTTGCAGGATTCTCTGCATCCTGAAGGTGTCCTTTCTGGGACAGGCTTCCTTTTCCCCTCACACAGTCACTCATCTCTACTGGCCTTCCCTGCCCCTTGCAGGGTTCTCAACATCCTGAAGGGATCTTTTGGGTTGATCCTATGAGTCTCCTAGATACTAACCCTCATTTCATGCCCTCTATCCCTATCCTCCCTAAAATCCCTCTGTCATCCCCTCCTTTTTCATCTAGCCCTCCTGGTTCCCTTGCAGGGTTCTCAGCATCCTGAAGGGGTCCCTCTGGGACTAGGCTCCTCCCTTCCTCCTCAACTCACCCATCCACTGTGGACTTGTGCTTCAATACTTACTTCTCTGTCCTCAAATTAACTTTTTGTCCTACCAACATGCTCTTGATCCCCTATAACACTTAAACTATTACCTTTTAACTCTTTTCTGCATGATCTCCAACTTGTTGCCTCTTCCTGTTCTGTCTTTCCCTCCTTTTCTTCATAATAGCTAACTCCTTCTTTGTTTACTTTCCATGTCTGTTCAAGTCTGTCCTGTCCCCTTCCCTACCTCCTCTTGCACTTATGCTTGTTCTCTAACATTAACCTTATGGTACGGTACACTGTACAATTGCCTGTCTTATGCAACATACCTGCTCTACCAAAGCACCTTATTGGATGGTTCACTGTATATTCACCTGTCTTATACAAATGTATGTAAAAATGTTGACTTATGTAACTTGATTATATGACTCACCTGTTTATAGCACCTGTCTTTTGCAATTTGCCTACACTATCTAAGCACCTATTCATATGATACACAGTGTATTCACGTGTCTTGAGCATATTATGTAAATGTTGACTTATGTAACTTGAATGTATGTATTACTGCTCCATCCTAATTGTACCCCTTCCCCCAAGGTTACACCTGGACATGAGCCACTTGTTGCTTAGTGTGCTTTCCTGGTGAAACATTTCAATAAATAAATAAACTGGCACGATGGTCTGCAGGTGTTCAGGAGGGGAACCGGGATCCTAGGTGATAGGTTTAAATGCTTCATTGGCAAGCATTTAAACTAGCTGGGGGGATGCACTGAAAAGAAGCATGGAAATCCCAGACCCCCTCCACACACACACAAAACAGTGTAGTTAGTGAGGTAAATACTAAGGTAGAGAACTAGATAGGGAGCAGGACAGGGATCAATGGAGAAAAAGGCAAATACAGTAAGGACAGGTTTTGGGGCTAAAAGGGGTAAGGGTATCAAAAAATGGAGAGAGATGAGTACCAATGCACGTAGTCTGGGTAACAAGCTCCCTGAACTAGTGGCCTTGATGGAAGAGGGATGCCTGGATATTGTGGCAGTCACAGAATCATGGTACATAGAGAACCATGACTGGGATGTCAACATACTAGAGTACACAATCTACAGGAGGGACAGAGAGAGTAAAAGAGGAGGAGGATGAGTAGCTCTCTATGTAAGGGAAGGGATCAAAGCAATGGAATTAAAGGGTAAACAGGGAGGAGAAGAAGCTCTGTAGGTCAATTGGGAAACAAGAAATGGCAACACAATCCATACGGGGGTTGTATACAGACCCCTATCTCAGGGGAAGGAAATGGACAAGGAAATGATAGAAGGCATCCTTAGAATGGCAGAAAAGGGGGAGATGTTGTTGATGGGGGACCCAAATATG
Organism: Neoceratodus forsteri; assembly: GCA_016271365.2. NCBI lineage: Eukaryota > Metazoa > Chordata > Ceratodontiformes > Ceratodontidae > Neoceratodus > Neoceratodus forsteri. Next base: position 65,381,273 of record CM057459.1, read on the forward strand.
CCAGGTGTTAACTGGAACACCTTTGCTGCAGTCACATCCAAGAGCAGGGTAATTCTCGATGCCCTACAGGGGGCATGCCTCAGACAGCTAGTGTTGGAACCCACTTAGGAGGGAGCAATCATAGACCTGGTACTCTTAAACGGGGGATGAAGAGAAGATCTCAGATTTAGAAGTGGGTAGCCATCTGGGAACAAGCGACCACCAAACAGTGTGGTTCATGATAAATACAGCCGTAAAGTCAAGTTACACAAGGGTTAGGGTACTGGACTTTAGGAGGGCTGACTTTGGCAAGATAGGGGAGTATCTTAGAAAAGCACTAGCAAATGGAAAAGAAGGTGGGGTGGAGGAACAATGGAGAAAAATCAAAGTTGCCATCACAGAGGCAACAAGCCTTTGTGTAAAGCAAATAAACAAAACAAAATGAAGGCAAAAACATTATGGTTCTTAAAAGAGGTGGCAGGGAAAGTTAGGGGAAAAAAGATAGCATTTAGGAAGTATAAGAAAACACAGAAGGAGTAGGACAGATAACTGTACCAGTTAAAGCTGAAGAAAGCAGGGAAGGCAGCCAGAATACTAAAGTCCCAAACTGAGGAAAAGATAGCCAATTCAGTTAAGAAGGTGATAAAACATTTTATAGGTACATTAGGGAGTGAAGAAAGACCAGGGGAGGGATAGTGAAGCTTAATAAAGGAGAGAGGGGGCGGGCAGAGGCTGACAGTGACAAAGCAGAGATACTGGATGAATACTTCTGTATAGTATTCACAAAAGAAGAGATGGGGAGGTACCTAAACCAAATAATAGAAGCACACTGGATAGGGGGTTCAACATCAGTCCATTCACAAAAGAAAGGGTCCTGAAAGAACTCCTAAAACTGAAAATGGCCAAAGCAATGGGGCCTGATGGGATTCACCTCAGAATTCTAAAAGAACTAAGGGGAGAACTAGTGATACCACTGACTAGCCTTTTTAAGAAATCGCTGGAGGGTGGTGTGGTACCTGAGGACTGGAAAAGAGTGGATGTGATTCCCCTTCACAAAAGTGGGAGCAAGACAGAGGCAGAAACCTAGAGACCTGTTAATTTGACCTCAGTGGTTGGGAAGATGATGGAATCATTTTTGAAAGAGAGAATTATTAAGGACCTAGAGGCCAGCAGGGCACACGACCCAAGGCAGCATGGATTCACAGTGGGAAGGTCATGTTAGAGGAATCTAATAGATTTCATTGACTAGCTGACCAAAGTAGCAGACCAGGGAGGGGATGTGGACATGGCCAACCTAGACTTTAGCAAGGCACTTGACACAGTCTCACACAAAAGATTACTAAACAGGTTAGCCAGCTTGGAATGAGTCCCAGAGTGGTAACCTGGGTAAACAATTGGTTGGACAACAGGATGCAGAGGGTAATAGTAAATGGAATCCACTCCAAAGAAAGGGGGGTTACTAGCAGGGTACCACAGGGTTCAGTAGTGGGACCGGTCCTCTTTAATGTCTTTATAGGTGACATTGCAGAGGGACTGGAAGGAAAAGTATGCCTCTTTGCTGATGACCCAAAGCTCTGGAACAGGATTAATACACAAGAGAGGGGTAGAAAGGATGAGAAGGGACTTGGCAAGGTTGGAGGAATGGTTAAAAGTATGGCAGCTTAGATTCTGTTCAAAGAAGTGCAAAGTAATGCACCTGGGAAACAAAAACCCAAGGGAAGAGTACACAATGGGGGGGTATTAACGACAATATAAATAGAAAGGGATCTGGGGGTAGTCATATCAGATGACCTTAAGGTAGGCAAGCAATGTGAGAAGGCAGTAAGGAGGGCTGGGGGATACTGGGATGCATAGGGAGAGGCATCACCAGTAGAAAACAGGAAGTTGTTATCCCTCTGTACAGACAGTTGGTGAGACCCCATCTGGAGTACTGCATGCAGTTCTGGAGACCCCATCTCCACAAGGACATAGACAGGATGTAGGCATTCCAGAGGAGGGCAACTAAAATGGTTCATGGTGTGCACCAGAAGCCATACAAAGAGAGTCTAACATAGCTTAATATGTATACTCTCAAGGAAAGGAGGGGGAAGGGAGACATGATAGAAATTTATTTTCAAGTACCTCATGGGCATCAATAAAGTCCAAGAGGGTGGCATCTTTCAGAAAAAGAGATGTGCAAGGACAAGGTGGTACAATTTGAAGAAAGATGGGGGGAACAACTGAGGAGCAATGTGAGGAAGTACACTGAAAATGGCGGCCACGCTGGGCTAGCCAAACACAGCGTTTGTAGCTGAGTTATTTAGTTTTAACTTATAGTGTTTAACACAGCTCTGTGACACTAATTTTATTTTATTGTAGTAGAGGTAGGGCTAGATAAGCAAGGGACTTTTAATGAGATAGACTAGCTAAATAGCGTTTCGGTCACTTTTTACGAGGCGGAAAGCTTCGATTTAAAATTCATGCTGATGTTTGCCCTGCTAATCCATTTTATTGATTTGCTCTGGTGACTAAGGATAGTTAACCTTGGAGCTATACGGAGCCACTCCAATGTCTTATCTATTTAACTGGAGTGGCTGTTTTTGGCTGATGCTTTACTTGACTCCCAAAGCACAGCAGTTTGTCAGTGAAGGAAGAAGCAGTACCCTGCACACTTCGGATACGTGGAAGATAGAGGTGTGCCGAGGTGCTTCGAGGAAAATGGTATTTGCAGTTGGGAACTGGAAGATTAAGTGCACTGTCAAGGGACCATAGTACCTGGAATACTTGGATTTTACTGTTCTACTCTGGACTATTAACATTTTGATCTGTGTGTGAGGCCTTATTTTTTGAACAGCACCTTGATAGCTGAAAGGCACTTTTGAGAAATAAAATGTATTATTATTACTATTAAGTATTTTTTCATGGAGAGGGTGGTGGATGCATGGAATAGCTTTCCTGAGGAGGTTGTGGGGTAAAAAACGGGGGCGGGGGATTTAAGAATGCATGGGACAGACATAAGGCAATTCTAGTGGGAGGTAGGAAGAAGTAGTCTGTTGGTAAAACTAGGATCTGCAGCTTATCCATTAGGTAGGGAAATGGGCAGACTGGGTGGGCCAAGCAGTCCTTATCTGCCATCAGTCTGTTTCCATGGTTTCAAACATGTTTGTGATAGAATGAAGGGGACAGTCATCACAGGCAGGGTCAAAGATGGGGAAGGAATAGGATAACTGCTGGGGAGGGGTAAACGCTGATTGACAGTAAGTCATGGGGTTATATAGGACCCATGGGCAGACTGGATGGACCAGTTGGTATGTTTATGCCTTCATCATCCATGTTTCTATCGTTAGATTATCATCACACCAAAAACAAACACAGTACCCTGTGCATTGCTGTATTTAAAAAGTGCTGACCAAAGTCAACTACTCATAGTCAACCCACTTACTGATGTTCACCACTGTTCTCAGTCAAGGATTCTCCCACGTGTACGAAAAATATTCTGTCAGCATACAGGTAGCTTTACTAATGACAATTGCAGCTTATTACATTTCAAAAGGAAATAATGTCCTTACTGTATGCAGTATTTAAATTATAAAACTTTCATGTAGTTGTATACTATTCATTCTGAAGTTAAAAGTGGCTGTGAATCCAACCTTTGTTAATATTAGAAACAAAAGAAAAATAAGTATAATAGGCAAATCCTATAACAAGCAAGTTAGGCCTGTCCCTTCTGATGATATCTCAAGACCTCACCATTAAGCAGGAGACTGAGGCCCATCCCCTCCTATGGAATTCAGGAAACAGAATGGCTGCAGCCAGCTCAGAGCCTAAACATGTGAGAGCAAACACCCAGGTAGGACAAGCCATTTTACATGCCCTCTGAATGTACTTCTTGCACAGGGAAAGACCCCTCTCTAGGCTAACCTTCTAGCACACCTCTGAACTGTTCCTTAGTAGTATACGTGCATACTAACTGACAAAATTTGATTGATGGATGATTGATGGTTAATTGCCCCACCCCTTTTAATTGATGATGTAATGTCCCACCCCTTTTTGATTGATGACCGGAAGTGACGTATTGCTCCACCTCTTCTGCTTGTTCTTGAAATTATGCAATGGCCCTACCCCTTCTGTATCGTGTGTGCACTGGAAATTACACAATGTTCCACCCCCTCCATGTGGGCACCTGATATGACATAGTACTTCCACCGCTTTTCACGCCCATGTCCAAGAGAAATGATGCAGTACCCCACTCCACCTCCACCTCTTCCATGCCATGATGCAGCTCTGGGTGGAGCGAATGTTGGCTTGTCTGAGCTAGCCCCAGACAGGTTAGAAAGGTTATGCTGATAAAAGCATTTAGCACTGTTCCTCCATAGTTGGTTTATGTTTTGCTCCTGTGTGTGTGGATTGCCTGAGGAAAAAAGTGACAAGGATGAACCTAGCCTACCAACATCTGTTAGTGCCACACCAGTAGATTCTGTTATTACTGAATTGATAGAATCATTCATGAAACATGGTTTGCATGATAACAACAAGTGTGTTAATATGGATGAACAGCGGGAAGTGCCAGATGTACCAGATGCTGAGAAATACCCTGATGAAAAGACTTACATGGTCATGACAGCAATTGAAGTGCCACCTGAAAAGATTATCATGTTGGACCTGATAAAGGGTATTCTAATACAGCTACTGCAAGACTTGATGGCTCAGGACTTGAAGATTAACTGTGAGGGATGTACCACAGACCCCCCCTCGCAGATAAGACATAGCTGTTAATATGAACCAGAGGAGGGGTACTAGGAGCATGCTTTTCCTGAAGTCTGTGAGAGGTCGTGCCCATGATGGATAAAGCTACTAGTCGAATCCACAGCATGGAAACTCGGGTACACAACATCCTATTTTGATACAATACAAGCAATAAATGACACTGTCAGAATTTAAAGAGATGGCATGCATTGCTAAAGGACTTGACACACTTTATGAACAATTGAGTGCAACACTATGGTGTGCTGTTGAAGAAGCGGTTTCATCAGGAAGCCATAATAACTATTTTAAAAGCCCACTGCAAAAAGGAAGCCCTGTGCCATATTATATGTACTTGTATGATATTGGTAGTTTTGACGAGCAACACAGCACTGCATGGTGAGAGTTGTTACGATGGGTAACCTGTGGGGAAGTCACCAAAGAATGTTTGAAAAGCAGAAAATAGAAAATCTTCTACAGACTTTGATCACCATGCAAATTTGAAACCCCGCTGATCAAATTCCAGGTAACCTGATAAACTGTGAAAAACTCCAGTTTATACAGATTTTAATGAATAACATTAAAAAAGATGTACGTTGGTGTGAAATAACGAACATGACCAGGTGCCTAAACAATGATGTGTTAGAAACTGTTCAAAATGTGCTACCACTAATATTTGAAAAACTGGATGTGGTTTGTCATGGCCAAGTATTGGTAGCTGTGGCCTACATTGTTGATATTTGTTGTTACAGTTTAAAATGTCAGACAGGAAGATGTTAGCAATGTGATACAAGACTATTATATTTATAGTCAGTCTAAGTTGGTTTTAGCAAAAGATGCCCTCGAGTAACTTCTACATGTCTTTTCAATGCTGACTCAGCAAAATGTACTGATCTGTTTAGCTGTAGGGATGGTGGGCCATAAAACGTAGGTTCAGTTAAAGATATCTTAAGCCAATCTCAACAGAACAAAGAGGAGCAGATCATCTAAGATTCCTTCAGATAATGTACAAAATTAGTTGCCTTTAATTATACAGGTCATCTAAAAATAGCTATTTACAGAGTTTTAAGCGGTCATAAATATGCAGTTTATGGATACAAACATGTCAGACTTGTTTTTTTTCAGCCCTGGTGTTTTTCACAGTAAGAGAGCTCAAAAGGTCAGATACAGTTCACTTAACCTCGACATTCATAGTACAAATCTTTTAATTTTACTAAAATAAATAAAAAAAATATGTCAGCAAACCCTTTATTGTTTTAAAATATAACATTATTTTGTATGTTTATGGAAAGTCTGGTATTGTGCATATTCAAGACTGTTTTGTATCTGAAATAAATAAGTTTCGGAACAAAACCTCCTTATGTTTTTACACATTTAAAACAAAGACTCCATTCATTTTAATGGAAAGATTTTTGAATTGTTTCTGTTTTGCATAATACATGTTAAAGCAGAAACTATCTGTTAAAAGTGTTGTATCATCTCATAGCTTTATTTTACATTCTGTTGTAATGTACTTTTACCTAAACTGTATTTCAACTACTACTGGCCAAGACACTATTTTCAGTTAAAACTGTATAACAATACTTTTTTTTATGAAAAGCCTGAATATACGCATATTGAAGTCTAATTTGTATCTCAAATAACAACATTTCAGAACTCTTTGTTTTAACCCATGTAAAACAATGACCACATTCATTTTAACGGAAACATTTTTGAATTATTTTAATAGTTTCTCTTTCACATAATACATGTTAAAGCAGAAACTATTTGTTAAATGTTTTATGTCATCTCATAGCTTTATTGCACATTCTGTTGTAATGTACTTTTACCGAAACTGTATTTCAGCTACTGCTGGCCAAGACCCCCCACAAAAAAAGTATTACAAAAATGTAATGATTACTAAACAGTTAGTCTTCTAGCCCCTCATTGGTCTATGTTGCACTGGTTCTTGGTTTCCGCCCCTCTTTGGGGCATATTTAGACCACCACTTGTAACCCATAAAAGTCGTGCATTAGCTCACAATGGGTCTATGTCAATTCTCTCCAGCGAATTCGCGCTCTGTCAACTCGCTCCTGAAGACCCGCTCCCTCGTCAATTAGCTCCAGCAAAATTCACTCTGAGGCAACCCACTCTTGCTCCCACACCACAGTTTACCAATGGCTGTCGCTAAGTCATTTATTTACTCTTTCACTTATTCAATTAATGCTATCAATCAATACAACCAGTTATTATGGCAAGTTATAAAGCTGCTAGTGAAATGCATTACAGTTCCTACAGCGCTTGTCAGTTCTTGGTCGGCAACATGGAAGGAAAGTTTATTCTGTCCGAGAGAAGAAAAAAAAATTAGTGGACCATAACAACTATACATATACACATCACAAACAGGGATATAATGGAAAGTCTATTTGGCAGTATGAACTCGCTGTTAAAAAACCAAAAACATACAATGCCCGGGTTCGCACTGCCAGTTATGATGACCCAACTATACCTGCAACATTTAGTGAGCACTCACACACTTCTGATCTGACTGCAGTGGAGAGAGGTGAGGCCATACACCGAGCAAAATACCGCTCTGCAAGCAGTCAGGATATGACTGCATAGGTTCTTCTCCATTGTAAGGACAACATGTCTTTAGCAGCACAAGGAACAATGGTAGCCAGAAATGTAAAGCACACTGTACAGTCCGTTCATATACATGGTGCCCCACCACAACCCCAAGAACTGTCAGATATCATTATACCAGAGCATTACCAGACATTGAGAGGTAATTCTGGCACAGAAGCAAACTTTTTACTTTATAATAGTGGGCCTGGTCCCAAACAAATTCTTGTCTTTGGCAGAGAAAGCAACTTATTATTTCTTGAACAGTGTAAGCATTGGTTTGCCAATGGTACAATTAGTGTGGCACCACCATTATTCACTCATTCAGACTTTGAAAAGGTGACATTGCAGGCATTTAGTGTAAATCAGTGTTTCCAAATGCCAGACAAGTAGGTTGCTTCTTTCATTTTGCTCAATGCATATACAGAAAGATTCAGGCAGAAGGGCTTGGGCAAAAAAATGCACTTGATAGCGAATTCAGCCTAAAATGTCGTTATCTACCATCCCTCGCATTCTATCCTCCAGACCAGGTTGTGGCTCGGTTTGAAGAACTAATAGATGAATCCCAGAATGTTTTCCCTTCTGAGATGAGCCAATAATTAATTATTTTGAAGACACTTGGGTCGGCAGGAGGAATTGAAGAGGCAATGGGCGCAGACAACCACAGCTTCCAATAACACTATGGAACCACTGTGATACAGTCAAAGAAAATAGCTAAAACAAACAACACCATAGAAGCTTTTCATAGAGGAATGCAATTAATCCTCTGCATGTCACATCCAACATTGTGGAAATTTATTGAAGGCATTAAGGGCATACAAAGGAAACGGGAGGCAGACTTTGAACAAATCATTGCTGGCAATGCACCCAATTGTTCAAAAAGGGTGTACAAGGACAATGCATAAAGGCTGGAGCAGATTATTGACAAGACCTCAGAACGCACAACTGAGGAATTTCTACAAGAGGTGGCACACTGTTTCAAGTATTGATTGCTGCCTGCAAATACAGTGCTTTTAAAAAGAAATATGGCTTGATTTTAAATTATTACCTTAAAGATATGTTTTTAACTGGATATGAAGCTCGATTTCAGGACTGACATTTTCTATGAAGCGTTACCATGGTGACACTGCTGAATGCGACTGCATCACCTGACTCGGTGTGTGTCACATGACCATGGAGTGTACTATGTACTGGTAAATATAACCTTCCGTACATGTATTTTAAGAGTAAGTTCAGCTAGTTAGCAAGCACAATGTACATGCAGACTTCCAGTTATGTAAGTTCATTACTGAAATGCACTGAAACACCTCATAATTTGTGATGGGGGGCAGCAAAGGATAGTAAAATTCACTGAAGTGCTTCATGGTTTGTGTAGAACGAGGGAGGGTAGAGCGAATTGACAGGGAGTGAAATGGAACCAGAGCGTGAAGAATGGGAGTGAATTGTCGGGAGAGTACTTTCAGGGAGTGAATTGACGGGAGCGAATTGATGTGCTCCTGCTCACAACTTCCGGTTTACAGCCAGCGAACTATTGTCGGTAAGACTTTTGAATAGTTTTTTTTTATCACAACTCTATTTTCTGCCTTACTGCGGCAACTACCAGCAGGGGCATCCAATCACTGGCCCTACCTGCTGGGAGATCACCAGGCTCACTCACATGATGGGGGTCTGGTTCAGCCGTGGCCAGTCTGCTGGAGGGCCTCCCTCGTACCCTGCCCAGCCAGACCGGCCCCTGGGCCCCCCAGTGCAATTCCATGAGAGTCCTCCCGGCACAGTCGTGCCCAGCCATTTTCCACCTAATTTGGATCCCACTGGAGCATGGATGTGCAATGACATCCGGGCACAATGTACCGACATCTGCCATGCTGCCCCTCACTTATTCATTGGCATGTAGTGCCTCCGGGTGTCCCCAGAGGCCACTACAGTGTGGTGAAATTCCAAGCCCTCCCCAGGATCAGGACAGCAGTCTATAGATGCTCAATCCTGATCCTCCCCTGTTGACCCACTGACGCCCTAGTCCGTTCCCGATCCCAGGTAACCAGCGTGTCATGAGGTGAGGCATCCAGTGCCTCAACCCTCAGCACCACCGGGCCGGCTTACTTTTGAATAGTTTTAACTTTTTAAAAAGTCTTGTGGCATAAATTTTAAAATGGCTACTTTGTTTGCAAACCAGTTTTCTCAGATTGGCTTTCATGACTTTGTTTTAGAATCAAAAGTATCACAAGGAGATGGTGGTGAGGGCACTGTAATCTATTCTTTTTTAATATTTTAAGTGGATAAAATTAAGCTTATTAAACTATAACATATCTTTTTATAATGTAGGTTTGCCAATCTTGTGTATCTCAAGCAATCGTCCTGCAGTGCCTCATACAGCTTTACATGGTATGTCAAATTAGGTTTATCAAGCATGTTATTAGCATTTTAATGTTATAATTGTGTGTATATGGGGGCAATTCCATAGTCATGTTTTTTGCCAGTGTTGCATAACCTTGGGGTGGTGTATAGTAATGTATTTAGTTTAAAATGTTTTGCTGATAATGTACAGAGAACCATAGTCTAAATTTTAGATGTGAACAGGACTAGCAATAAAATAAAGATGTTATGCTTTACCTTTTGTGCATTTAAAACTATCACTATATACTGTATGCCAGTGTTTCAAACCTCTAGCAAAGTGGTTTAGTTAAGGTCTGTACTTTGTAGAAAGATTTGGCAGCTAAAACATAAACTGCTAAAGTCAGCTCTTTAATATGTAACACTGTAAAAAACAAAATTAGCTGTATATGATTAGTGGTGAATTATAAATTGTTTTTACTTTTTGTATCAGGAACAGAGCAACCAGGACCTTCATGTAAAGCTATACTGTTAATGAATGAGGACAAAAAGACAGGTAAGCAGCAATTAGCCAAACATTTTGTACTACAGTATCAGAAGTGTTTGCAGTTTTTTTTACAGTGCAGGCTAACATTGGGCAAATGTGCTGAAGAGTGTAAATTAGCTACAGTGCTGTTCTTGTTTTTTGAATTTAGCATGCTTTCTTTTAAGAACAGTTACAATATATAGCCATATGTTTCTACAACATACACTAAGAAGTTTTGGCATGGCGTGTTTCTCTCACTCAACTCCCCCTTTCTGTTTTTACACTCTTAAATTCAGGGTGGTTTAATGCAGCAAATTATTAAATATGATGACATTATGCATGTTTTTATTGAGATTACCAATTAACTAAAACAGATCAAAATACAATAAAGGAATGAATATCTGACACAAATGTACCTAATATATAATCAGCCTGCAGAAAGACAGCACTATTACAATGCAACATACATTACAGGGGCTATATAGCTATGTATTATATTTATTGTTTCCTAGATGATGTTGATTTTAAGCCTCTAGAAGCAGTATTTTCAAAGCATGCCGAGGCCACCACACACATTCAAGGTGATCCAGACAGAAAAGGAGTCTTCCTGACAAAACAAGACCACCGCAGCCTTCAGTGCCACACCCACAACAGCAAACAAAAGGGGTGAGGGCTCTGTGCAAATTTCTTCAGCCCTACCCCGTGAATCTTTATGGACAGACCAATCACCCCCACAAAAAGAAATGAAAAATGCGAACACTGTTGCCATATAGGTGTTGGGGGTAAGCATTGTTGCAAACTTAACAATAGGCAAACACAAACACCTGTAGCATTACCCAGTGCCCCTGATAGTGTATCAGCAGAGCTGCCACATATTAAATCACTGGCTGTGTGTTTGAATAAAGCTAGCCCTATAATTAAACCTGAAAGTTTAACAACACAAAAAGTGACACCACACAGGCAAAAGTCTACCGGTGGTACCCTTGTTTATACAGTCCACTCCTGATTATCTGACCCCCCATTAAACCAACCCTCCCTTTCTAATGAACAACAATCATGTGCCCCACAGTTCTAATTGGCATACTGTACTGTACCTGTTTAGTCTCAATTAGGTGCAGCTGCTGTGAACGGCTCATAAATGACGCATTCGGCTCAGTGAATCAGTACAGTATAGTTCAAGAATGGAATCCCCTTCAGGAAAACGGAAGCTAATGGTGTTAAGTGTAGCACAAAAAATACGGATTGTGGAGAGGCTGGAGAGTGGCAAGTGGGCAGTAGAATTGCCAGATGAGTATGGCATGGGGAAGTCTATCATCAGTGGCATCAAGTCTACAAAAGACAAGCTTCACAACTTCGCCAGCAGCATGGACATGGCAGTCAGATCTGAGAAACTGAAAAACATGAGGGCTTGCAAAGATGAGCAGCATGATGCTGCTCTGTACATGTGGTTCCAACAGGAACAGGAAAAAGGAACCCCGATATCAGGGCCAATTTTGAAGGAGAAGGTGCTCCAGTATCACCAGAGCCTTGGGAGTTCAGAACAGTTCTGTGCTAGCGAGGGATGGTTAACTCGCTTCAAGCACCGGCATGGCATACGGCAGCTGAAATTGTGCGGGGAGCGACTAAGTGCCACTAACATGTCCATTGAGCCCTTCATTGTGAAGATGCTTGACACTATCGAGGCTGAGGGGTTGTTACCGGAGCAAGTCTTCAATGCAGATGAGACAGGACTGTATTGGAGGGGTCTTCCTGAGCAAACACTAACCCATGGTGCAGAGACAGATGCCCCAGGGTTTACAAAGCAGAAAGACTGCATTACTATGCTTGGCTGTGTTAACGTGGCTAGTCATAAATTACAATTGGTTGTGGTGGGTAAATCTATGGTGCCACGGTGCTTCAAGCACATCAATATGAAGACTTTGCCTGTGCAGTATGAGTCACAGCACAGTGCCTGGATGACAGGCATCATTTTCACTCGTTGGTTTAATGACAGCTTTGTGCCACAGGTGAAGCTGTACCTGTGGTCCAAAGGGTTGCCCATCAAAGCTTTACTCCTGGTTGACAACTCACCAGCACACCCCGACATTCCAGATGTCCAAACATAGGATGGGGTAATCAAGTGCTCCTTTCTGCCTGCCAATAAAACATCCAAGCTGCAACTCTGTGACCAGGGAATGCTTGAGATTTTTAAAAGGTGCTAGAGAAAAAAATTGCTGCAGACTGTTTTGGCTGATGACAATGCCCAGTCCTCATTGGGTGACATCATGAGCAGTATCACACTTAAGGATGTGGCATACATGTCTGCCGAGGCAAGGGATTCATTGTGTCCTGAGTCAATACAAAAGGAATGGAAGAAATCGGGGATTAAAACAGCTCATGATGACCGAGCTGTTTCTGACACTCCTGACCTCCCCAACTTTCCAGATAGCAGCACCTCAGCAGCTGAGATTACAGAACTCACTGCTGCACTGTCTGATACTCCATCTGAAGAAGAACTGCTGATATGGCTCAATTCAGACAAAGAGGAACAGGGTCATGAGGAGCTTTCAGATGACGGGATCCTTGAGCTTGTGTCGAGGTCATCACAGTCTGAGTCAGAAGCTGAAAATGACTCAGAAGTGGATGAGGCAACTCCAGTCCTGCCAACTCATTCAGAGGCAGTCAATTGCTTTGACAAGTGCATCCTGTACATGGAGAGCCAGGTAGACTGTGATCCAGTAGAGGTCATGCTACTATGGCAGCTAAGACAGCAAGCTGCTAGAAAAAAGTTTGATTCTTTAAAGCAAACTTCTGTCATGGATTTTTTTTCAGAATCTGATGTGCCATAAAGCTATGATCGTTGTGTGCTTTAATCCTTTTTTTAGCGTACTTTTTGTTTTCTTCTACTACACTTAATAAAGATGTGATCAGCAAACACTAAACTGCTTTTGTGTTGATTTGTTATTACAGTACTGTAACTGCTTCTGTGTGCGTTAAGTAATGCACATTGCTGTATACCGCAAGTGCACCCATTTATCTGACCTCATGCATATCCAAACGAATTGGATGTCCCCCTGCAGGTTCAGATAAATGGGATGGGACTGTACATATAGTTAAAATTTAGAACCATTTTGCATACCAGTGGTGGTTTCTTCACATGTGATGCTACCCCCTGATTGCAAACTAACATTTGAAATTTTTATTAACACATTTAAGGTGGCCAGTGTCACAGAAACAACGCCATCATAATAAGAAATTTAACACTGTAAATATACATTTTGGTTGTTGTTTATATGCCAGAAAATGGTGGGCACTCAAAAACTAATTAAAAATGTAACCTGTAGTGGGGCAAACATTTCTACTATAGAAAAGGACTGTGACAAAATGATTGATACAATTATACAATATGAGTGGGTCATTAGAAGCATGAGGTGTAATATAGTGAATCAGTGAAGTAGATGCAGAATTAGAAAGGCTAAAAAAATAGTGGCTACCAATAACAGAATGCAGCAGCATCAGACACCCTTGAGAAAACACAGGGTACTACCACATAACCTTGCGGTATCTGGGTCCACCAAACCATGCTGTGTGTGTGATGGTTGTGTGAGTTCCCCATTTCAACAATCTCCTGAGTGTCAAAAGAGTGAATGTGAAACTGAGTGCTGTATGTGTGAACAATGTGCGTGGGGACAAAGTGATCATTCTGATGTGCACACAGACCTGCCAGACAGTGAATATTGTATCAGTCCTGCACAAGATATCAACCCTGAAGACATGCAGATAGGGAGCGGTGCCACACCAAACCATGAAGAAGACATCTGTAGTCAGGAGGGTCAGCAGTTAGCGGAAAATGGTCTAGCAGAGCCTGTCTATTTAGAATTAATAAATGAATATGAAGTACCCAGAAATAATTTTAATGGTGTTGAGTATCGCCAGCAGTTTCGTTTTGCCAATCTAGACAGGATAACATCCATAGATCAATCAATCAATCAATCTTTTATTTATATAAGGCTCCCTTCCAATGCTCAGGGTGCCTTTATACTATAACATCAAAAACTCACCACATATCATAAAACACATATAAAAACATATTAAAACACATCCATATAAATTGAAAAGTTCAATACATTCCGGAGAAGGCCTGGTTAAATAGATAGGTCTTTGGAAGATTTGTAAAACCATCTATGGTCTGGCTTTCTCATATCTGGTGAGGTAGAGAATTCCACAGGGTAGGAGCCTTAAAGGCAAAAGATCTTATTCCCGATGTTTTAAGGGATACCATGGGAATCTCTAGCAATCCCTTGCCAGAGGATTGGAGTGAGCAGGAGGGACAGTAGGGACACAGGAGCTCTTTCAGGTAGTGGGGACCCTGCTCGTGTAGGGCCTTATAGGTCAGCAACGTGACCTTGAAGGTAATCCGCCACTGTACTGGCAACCAGTGCAGATCATGCAGCACAGGTGTAATATGACTGGATCTAGAAGCTTCAGTCAGCAATCTGGCCATCCTGTTCTGCACTAGTTGCAAGTGGCAGATGTCTACCCCCGTTAGCCCTTGGTAGAGGGTGTTGCAATAATCAAGACGACTGGTGACAAAGGCACGGACCAAGGTCGGAAGATCTTCAGGCAGGACCAGATGCTTCATCCAGGCTATGTTCCTAAGATGGTAGTAAGAAGATTTGACTACAGCTGAATCCTGTGCCCTCAGGGTCAGGCCTTCATCAAAAACAATGCCCAGGTTTCGCACCTGGCTAGAGGCAGTAAGTGAAATCCCACCGAGATTTAATCCTGACGGTTTTCCTGCCAAAGCCCCTATCATCCTATGACCAGGATCTACAACCAATACCTCAGTTTTTTCCAAGTTCAGCCAAAGCCAACCAGCACTCATCCAGTTCTGAATCTCCAATAGGCAGTTATTAAACACTGTAACAGAATCTAATTCGTGGTCAGGTACAAAGGACATGTACAGTTGAGAATCATCAGCGTAGCAATGAAAGCTCAAACTGTACCACCTTATTATGTCCCCTAATGGAAACAAATACACTGCAAATAACAAGGGGAACAGCACTGAGCCCTGTGGAACCCCACAGGGCAGTCCATGAGGGGCCGAGGAATAAATTCCTGACACCACTCTCTGAGACCTACCCTTGAGGAAGGACTGAAACCAACTGTAGACCATCCCTCTCAGCCCGCAGAAAAACCACAGGCGCTTGAGCAGTACCCCATGGTCTACAGTGTCAAATGCTGCTGAGAGATCAAGGAGAACCAAGATAGAACATGATCTCTGATCTTTCACCATCAGAAGGTCATTAAGTACCCTCACCAGGGCTGTTTCAGTGCTGTGCCTTTTTCTGAAGCCAGACTGGAGAGGGTCATGGATATTGTGGTTTGTCAAATGATCCTCCAGCTGCAGTGTGACCACCTTCTCAATAACCTTCTGAACAAAGGGTAGGTTTGAGATTGGTCTGTAGTTAGCTGAGCAGTCGGGATCAAGGGAGGTTTTTTTAACAGGGGGCGAACTACTGCCTCCTTTAAGAGATCTGAAAAGAACCCTCTCTCCAATGAAACTTCCACTATCCCAGCAAGGACCAGGCCAATGACCTCTACACACCCCACTAGTAGGCGTGTAGGGCCCGGGTCCAAACTACAGTAGGTTGGCCGCAGAGTCTGCATGATCCTCACTATATCCACGACTACTGGTTGGCTAAAGGTGGACCACATCGGCTGGGCATTAATACCACCAGTTGACTAATGCAAGGACCAATGGGAAAGCACTGGCTGACCTCATTCCTGATGGTGGACACCTTATCAGAAAAGAACTGCACAAACTCCTCACACTGTTTTTGTGACAGTGCTTGACCAGAATGAAGGCAGGCTGGATTGCACAGTCTGTTCACAGTCTGGAAGAGCTGGGCTGGTCTGTTCCTTGCTGTAGCAATTTCCCTGGACAGGAATTCTGCCTTCCTACAGGAAATGGCTGATTGATAGATATTGTAATGGTCCATCGATCTAAGTCTGTCCACCTTCAGGTGACTTTTCTGCCAGTGTCTTTCCAACCTTCGCCCCCACCTCTTTAATTCATGGATTTCCTCATTAAACCATGGGGCACCCAGATGAGAAGTAAGAGGGTGAACATGAGATGGAGCAATGATATCCAGTGCCTCAGTAACAGCCTTATTATAGGCTGACACAAGAGGCCCTGGATCAGTGCTATCCCCTTGAAATCCAGAGAGATCCAGCACCGCCAATACTATTCTGCAATTCATAAAGCTGTGCAGCAGTTGTTGGACAGAATAAGACCTACTTTGGGTAGTAATGATTTTGTACAGATATACCTGGATTGTGGTAGTTTAAATGACCCTGTGTTTTCATTACGTAGAAACCCCCAATAGTTAAACGTTGATGAGTTTTTAGAGCATATTGCAAATTTATTAAACAGCAAGGTGGAGGTGTGCGTGAATGAGACTTTAATGTTAGTCATTACTGTTGTAAGAAATATGCCTGGGGGAACTTCCAGAGATGTTAGAAGTGTTTTATCTAGCCATATTGTCAAACAGAAAGCAAGGCATCTAGTCAGTTTACTAAATCAAAATAATGCAATTTGCTTCTCCAAGAGCTTGGTGGCTTTGCTAAACCCTCAGCTAGTTGACCAAAAGATATTAGCAAAAGCTAGAGATTTGCAGAGCAGGGCAAAGCTGTCAGAACAAAGAATGGTAAATTTGAGCCATATACATCTACTTGAGGCAGAGCTAGATGTGAACGTCTTTGTTGTTTTTTATGAACAAAGCTGGTGCATGCAACAAATGGGCAAAATCTGTATTCATCCTGTTACATGAAAACCATTATTATGGTATTAAAAATGTCAAAGTTTTTTGGGGCCAGAAATGTTTGTGAGCATTGCAACACCCTTTTCACACAAAAAGTTTCACACACATGCTTTAACATGTGCTAGGCATGCAGATCATTTGGCTGTGGTAAAGTACAAAGTGAGGTTGTACAGTGCCCTGATTGTCATAAATACAGTAGCTCAGCCGCCTGCTATGGCTGGCATAAACTAGTTTACCCTGATTGTCATTTATCTAAATTGTGCTCATCATGTGGAAAACCTCAGGGTGAGAGCCATATTTGTTTCCAGCCAAAGTGCCATAACTGCCTTGCAGCTGTACACCCAATTGAAACTCACTTAAGCTACATCCAGCCCTTAAAGTCACCATCTTGTTCTTCTGGTTATGTATATTGTGATTTTGAATGCATGCAAGATGTCAGCCCATGTGACTCTAGGCATATTCCAAATTATATCTATGCCCTTGAAAGAGGTCAAAAGTGGGAATTTGAAGGCACTGACTGTGTTGCTGAATTTGTAAAAAAGTTTATCCAAAAAGGGTTTCAGGGGTACACTTTCATAGCTCACAATTCAGAGGGATATGATGGCCATTTCATCTTAAACCAGCTTGTAAAAGAAAAACTGGAAGTGGAGTTACTGACTCAGGAGAGTAAATTGATGTCCATATCTGTAAAATGGTTAAATATCTGATTTATAGACAGCTTAAATTTCCTTCCAATGAGGCTTGCAGCAATGCCACAAGTTATGGGTTTTGAGGGAGTAAAAGGCTACTTTCTGTACTTTTTTAACAAACCGGAAAATCAGAATTATGTAGGGCCTATGACACATCACAAAGATTATGGTGTAGACTACATAATGGCTGATGAAAAAAAAAGATTTTGGAGTGGTATGAAATGCATAAAGATGGTGTATTTGACTTTAAAAAGGAATTACATCATTACTGTCAGTCATATGTGGAGATTCTAAAGCAGGCCTGTGAAATTTTTCAGGATGGTGTTGAGCAGATGTTTCAAGATGATGCAAAGGAAAGGGGTCAAATTGACCCCTTTCAGTACATCACTATAGCATCAGTTTGTATGGCCATGTTTCGGTTAAAATTTTTAGAGCCAGACACAATAGGGATTATACCCATTGACAACTATCGATGTCAGTGCAGGCATTACTCCACAACGGCCATACAGTGGTTGATGTACATCAGTAAACAAGAAAACATTTCCATACAACATGCAGTGAATGGTGGGGAAGTACAGGTTGGTCCTTATTTTCTAGATGGTTATTCTGTAATAGATGGCGTCCCCACAGCCTTTGAGTTTTCAGGCTGTTTTAATCATGGTTTCCAGGTGTGTTACTTTGAAGAACTGTTGAACCCGATGCTTAACACAACCTACAGACATTTATATTACCTAACCATCAATAAATTAAACTATCTCAGACAAGAAAAAGGTATGCATGTTAGGGTTATGTGGGAGCATGAATGGAAACAGCTGGTGTGTGACAATCCACAGGTGCATGCTTTTTGAAAGCAACCCACTTTCCAGAACCGATGGACCCCCATGAATCACTCTATGGGGGCATACAAATGCTCTGCAATTATATTACCATGTGTAGCCTGATGAGAAAATCCTTTATTATGATTTTACCAGTTTATACCCCTATGAGAACAAGACCAAGACATACCCCACAGGGCATCCATTGGTCATATATGAGAAATTTGGGGATCTCAGACATTATTTTGGACTTATTAAAGCTAAAGTGTATCCACCCCCATGGTCTCTTTTTGCCCATACTGCCCAGCAGGATCGGCAGAAAGCTGATGTTTACACTGTGTCGCACACTTGCTGAGACAGCGCAACAGTCACAGCCTTGTACCCATTTAGATGATCAGCAATCTCTGGAGGGTACATGGTGTTCTGAGGAATTAAACCTGGCTTTAGAGAGGGGGTACATGGTGGCAGAGGTATATGAAGTATGGCACTATCCAGATAAATCTGACAGTCTTTTTACAGAGTATATTAAATTACACCTAAAGGGGAAACAGGAAGCTTCAGGGTATCCAACTTGGTGCACTACTGATGTAGAATGTAAAGCATATATCAATCCGTATTATACCAAGGAGAGCATTGTTTTAGAGTCAGAGAATATAGCATACAACCCTGCACAATGACAGATTTCAAAGCTGTTTTTGAATTCTTTGTAGGGAAAATTTGACCAGCGCCCCAATTTGAATAACACTGCCATTGTCAAAGATGCTGAAGAACTCTTTCAGTATATTTTTACAGCTCGCTACCACGTATCTGGTCTGTATTTTATCAATGATGATACATCATCAGTACGTTAGAAATACGTTGAAAGACACTGTGCTAATGCTACCAACATTAATGTTGTTTTAGCTGCCTTTACCACGGCCTACACCAGACTTAAATTGTACAGTTTACTTGAAAGTCTGCAGGACCTCTGTCTGTACCATGACACAGACTTTGTCATATTTGTTAGCAGGCCAGGTGATCAGGATCTACCTCTGGGTGACTATTTGAGTGATCTGACCAGTGAACTACCACCTGATGAACACATTGTTGAGTTTGTATCAGGTGGTCCTAAAGCCTACGGTTACAAACTGACCAATGGCAAAATTTGTATGAAGTATAAAGGAATTACACTTCATATGACAAATAGTGAAAAGGTTAATTACAGCTGCCTCAAATCCCTTGTTGATCATTTTGTCAAGGACGGAGGCACGAATGAAGGTGTTGGTGTACAGTCTGACAGTATAGGTTTGAAAAAAATGTGCGGAACCAAAAAAGCATCACTATTGAAAACAAGCCAGAAAAAAACTTTCAGGGTTGTATACAACTAAAGGGTTTTAACTGAGGATTTTAAAACACTGCCTTATGGCTTCTGTCCGTGGTATGGATATACACTTTGAGCACCCATTTTCCTGTATTTTGGCAGGGCCATCAAACTCTGGAAAAAGTTACTTTATTAAAAGCATGCTGGATGCAGGTCTCAATGCCTTAACCACATTTCCAGAAAATATTATCTGGTGCTATAGTTGCTGGCAGCCTTTGTATACAGACTTATGTGGCAAATTTCCTCAGTTGAAATTTATAGAGGGTATTCCTAGCATGCTACAAGATGACAAACTATTACCACCCCAAAAAGTAAATCTTTCAATTATAGATGACTTAATGGAAACAGCATCTGAAAATTGTGAAATTCAAAAATGTTTCACTCAGTACTGTCATCACAGAAATGTTAGCATCATGTATGTCACACAAAATTTGTTGGTCCAGGGCAAAAAATGTCAGGCGTAAAGGTAAATGTAAATGATATAGTATTATTTAAAAATGCCAGAGATAAACTACAGGTTAGAACACTGGCTCTCCAGATGTATCCTGGAAAGATTACATTTTTTGAAGAGGCCTTTGAGGATGCAACTCATAAGGCCTATGGTTATCTTTTGGTCGACTTAAAAGCATCAACACCTGAATCTGACTGCTTAAGGTCTGGCCTGTTTTTCCCTGATTTACCTGTGGAATCCACCATGAAAAAGAATGCCCCACAAAAATAAGAGATGTGCCAGTTGTTCATTATAGCCAGATGCCCACAGTACTGAGACATGTCAGCACACCTGAAAAGAAACCTTGCATTGCTTAAGCTGCTGGTGAAGGGGCCACCACAGCAAAGAAAAGCTATACTCTGTTCAGCCTCTGATGATTTAATAGCAGCAATTGCTGAGGTGGTATTCAATGCTATTAAAGGGACTATGCCTCTCACAGCTTACCAGATTAAGATATTGAAGAGGAGATGCAACATTATTAAAAAAACTAAGTAATAGAAAGCTGTCTGTTAAACATAAAAAAAAACTTGTGACACAGTCTGGGGGATTTATAGGCACCTTGCTTAGTGTTGCTATACCCTTTTTAACCAGTCTTCTAACAAGCAGGTTAATAGACATGGATTATGCACAAAAAATGTATCTAGTACCACAACAACAGCTGGACTTGCTCAGAGGTCATCCACCCCCTGAAGAGCCACCGAGAAAGACTGTGGAATGACAGCTGGATGCTAAAATGCGGGTTGTTCTTCAAAGGAATGACCTCTTTGAAAATGAGAAGGCTAAAGTATATGGGAGTATGTTGCAACGCTACCTTGCAGTTGTACGCCAAGGTGAAAAAGATGTAGTAAACTTGTCATTATCTTTGACATCATACAAGCTAATGCAACCACAAGATAGCACAGCACAGCCACTTGGCACCAACAATATTTACAATGACATATTACAAGGAGTTTCTGTGCATGCCAGAAAACACACTGAAATACTGTTAAACAAACTGAAAAGTCTGCTGGGGTTACGGACTGGAATGATCGTGGTGAATTTATATATTACGGTAGGCCTGTGGAATGGTCTCATATGTATGATTTAGTCAAGGCTGTTACTTCACAAAGACACACATCTGATGTTAAAAAACCTAGGCAATGGGAACATTTTATCAAAGCTTTGCAGAAATTAATGCTCCAGAATCAGTGGTGCCTAACATCCCAAACAGGTCTTTGATTCAGAGTGCTAAGAACAACCTCTCAAAGCCTCTGACAGCACCAGTACCTGAAACCCACACACCATCACCTGTGGCCAAAATAAGAAAAACCTCTTTTAAAAAACCATCATAGTTGATTGTGTAACGTCTGGGCTAGGGGCACCTCACATTTCTTGTGCTATTGTGTTTATGGACATTTTTTTATTGGAGGTGTAACGTCTTGGCTAGGGCACCACACATTTCTGGTAATATTGTGTTTTTGTACATTTTGTGTTTATAAATTATGTGCATGTTGTCTTTGAGTTTTCTGTCACATTTTAAAAATAAACAGACAGTCTGTTGCAATGTACAAATGGTTGTGTTTGTCTCCTTACAATAAGTACATTTAATAATTATACATTATAAGAGTCAACTGCATTTGTTAGCTATAGCATACAACATGCCTTATTTCTACATCTACCAGGAGTAATAGCACTGGTTATAATCATAACATGAAATTACTGACTGTGGGCTAAACGAAAAAGAAGGCTTTAACCTTTTAACAATTCTCCACTAACTGACAAATGCATAAACATTTCTATCATTTGACATTAAATTAGCAGAATGCATCCTAACTACATCATTAAAGGTTGTACCTTTGCATCTATGATGAAAGAAAAATATACAATGATGTTCACAGGTCATAGACATCATATCTTGAACCTGTTTTGAGATAAACTTTGTTTCTGTTACATTCTTCCAGAAAAACGTCATTATTGTTGGTGGAAAAAATGCAGCGTCTGGAGGAAAGCCATAAGAGTAAAAAAACTCCCCGGTAGTATGGTCAGGAAAATAAATAGCTAACCAGTGTTCACCAGGCATAGACTGGGGCTGTGTATTTACCACTAAAGAGGCAGGCACACATGTTAGTCTCTCTGAAGGTAGTTAATCATTTGCAAAAAAAAACAAAAAACTGTCTCTGGTAAAAACGTCTGCCTGGAGAAAGCTGTCCAGTTGTTGAGTGTTCATATTTAATTGAAGTCAAACACAACATTTCGTCTTTGATTAATTTCTACCACATTATCAAAGACTGCTTACACCAACATATTCACAGTAGCCGGTAGAGGGTCAGCAAAATGTATTTCAGCTCTCAAATTGCCAGAGTGGATTAACGAATATTGGTCACCACAGCCTTGGTCAGGGCTTAGGTCAAAAGCAAATAATGTGTACCCCTGGCAAAAACCTAAATGGTCTATCAGCAGTGGATTGTCTTTCATATGTTTGCCACTGGCATGAACCAGATTGATCTATTCTCTGACGGCATTACTATTTGTGAAGTTAGGTTGCAGTGGTTTAGCAGGAACTTGCTCACCTTCTACATATAGAGCTGTAAGGTTAATGTTAAAATGCTTAAAATTGAAAGAGTTTTTATTGTATACTCCACTGAAAGCATCATTATTAACAAAACCTATCACCAATAATTTTGGTATCTGCCCAGAAACAGATTATCTTGGTAACACACATGACTGCCCCCAGATATACTAAACATTTTCATGCTAGCACAGTCAATAGGGTATTTTGCATTAGCAGCCTGTAAAGCCTGGGCATGACTAATACATACAGCTGGTGAAACTTTTAACCTTTTTACATAAATAGATGCAGATTTAATTTGTAGTTTATAATCTTCATCTGCATCACCACTAATTAAACAAAATTCATTCTTGTTACGAACAAGTTTAATTTTTACATCAACACCATTCAGGAGCAGCTTTTCCTGGAAGAAGAGGTCTGCATGAATTGGTCCAACCAGTTCTACACTTTGACTCTCTGCTGTAAAAGTTGCATGCTTTTTAAAACCATCATTGGGGCCATTAACGGCAGTGTCCTCATGCTGCCCAGGTGTGTCCTTATAAAATAATCCAGATGAAAATTGTGTAGACAGGGTGTCTTCACTGTAATTAAGCAGTGACTCAATGAGTGCTCTCTAGGGGCAGCAGTTATTACTCTGGTTTATCAGCCGGTCACCCACCACTATATCCACCTGGCTAAAGATGGTTGCCGGAGGTAGTTAATTAAATTTACTTTAGCTCCATCATCAATGTTGCTACCATCAGCCTTAGTGATCTTGCACAAAAGGTATAGCAAAGTGTTGTTTAGGTCGATCAACTGCCACATAAAATTCCAGGGGCGCATTATCACTTATAGCTGACAAGGGTGGGATTTCAACATACAGGTTTTTCTCTATGCTGGTTTGGGTTGGTGGTAACATGAAAAGGTCTAATTCTGACTTTCCACATTCTTGAGACAAGCAGTATACCAGCACCATGGCTTAAAATAAATCTGTTTGACTGTTAGCTTTAAAAGGTTTTCTCTCCTTGCGCCTACGTTTCACAACTGTTCTTTCCCTTTGAACATGTTGCCTTTTGATAACACTTTCATGGAGCCCCAGTAGGACCATTCTCCTCTTCTTATTGGGCCTCTTATAAACAACCATTCCAGCCCCATCTTGCTGCTGTCCCGGGTCTGGAGTCATGAAGGAACTCACATTTCCCACAGCATCTTTTACAATATTTTTAGCAGCTGTTTTAAGGTGTGGTTTTACTGTCTGGAAGCCTTTTTGTAACAGTGGTACAGCTTTTCTAAATAAAGTTCTAAATATACCACCTATACTGGCACCATACATAACTGGGGCACCATGAAAACCAGATAAGCCATGACCAGCTTGTGCTTTATAATAGGCTACATAAAGATTTGGGTCACTGTACAACTTCTGTGATATGGTTGTCAATTCGAAAGGTTCCTTTAACAGGCCAGAAATTAAGCTTCACAATCACTTTGCCAAACAAGAATAACACGTTTTTGTCTTGATCATTCTTTATCACAATAGTTATGGTCTCAAACTGTTTTTTGCTGATTGGTATATAATCTGGCTTATCATAGCAGATGGTTATGATTGCATTATTCTTACCAGATATTTCCACACAACAGAGTAGGGGCATGTGACTATCACCAACTCTTTGGTGTTCAACAATGTCTGTATACACATACAGTGTGTAACCTCCCCCCCCCATTGATGTCAGCATAATATGGTCCTGTGCTTGCTTGTAGTTGTTGTATACCATGTGGTACCCCCAAAATATGAGCCAAATTATGGTGAGCAATAAATGCTCCACTACTGATGTTATGGAATTTTGTTTTCTGTTCCTGGCTGTCATATTCTAAAAACATGCCTAGCTGTGCCTGTTCCAGTGCCTCATTGATGGCTGCCATGACATCATCAACATCGTGATAACAACCTCTGAGAACTGATAATGGTAATAATGGCTTAGAAGTTTCATTTGCTTGAAATCTCCTATCTTTCTGTGTAATATTGTCCCAAGTCCTTGGGTACTGTATTTCTGATAAGCCAACTTCCCATACCCCTACTAAATTGATAGGTTTCATCAGTTTCACAGCATATTCTGAAATAATATTTTTGGGAAACATTTCAAAAGATGCATTGTTGGGCAATGTAACATAAAACCCATTCTCAGACATTGTTTTACCAGTAATGTCTTCTCTCAACTGATGTCCTGCAAAACACGGGGATGCAGTTATAATTTTAAATTTGTCAGCTGTTTGGATTCTACCCAGCTGTTAAATATTGACTGTCAGCCTAACCATTTCACTAAAACCATTTTTTTCTTCCCTCGTCTTTTTTGTGACACTATTTTTTCAACCCTGTATACCCTGTTTGCAGTGTCTTCTACTTTTACCATTTCTTGCTCATAAAAAGTACCTCTTATTTCTTCTCCATCATAATTTTTTAATTTGTAAACTGGTATAGGCTTAGGTATACATTCAGAAATAATAAATATCTCGCTCGTAATGTAAATGTTTTCTTAATTCTAGAAACCAGCACATGATCACTCAGATGAAATTTAAAAGATCTTTTCACTTTGTGTGTAAGACCACCATATAGAATTTTCCAGACATCTAAAGAATTGGCAGTCGGACCAGTGATAGCTCTGATTGTAGGCCATTGTTAAAGCTTGTAATACATCTATGTACCTTTTTGTGTAAAATACTGTAAAATATCTCCACATTTTTGCTTTCAATGTATGGTTAAATCTTTCCACAATACAACCCTTAACATCATTTGATGCTGTAAAATGATGTATGTTTTGCTCTTTTAAAAACAATTGAAAATTGGCATTAAGAATTTCAGTCCCTTCATCTGTTTGTAATTTTTCAAGCTTGCAGCCCTCTCTGAGTATCAGTTTGAAAGCCTCTGTCACATCTCTTCCAAATTTTGATTTTAACAATTTGGTCCATGCATATTTTGATAGGACATCAATAACTGTTAGAATAAACTGGAAGCCATCATTGTCTTTGGAAAGACTAGCCATATCGACCAAATCAGCCTGCCATTGCTCATCAACATTGTTAATAACCACCCTTTTTCTGCGAAATCAATTCTTCGCTGGCTTGTGCATAGTGTAAGCATCTTATAAAGACAGCCACTGAGATACCTGAGTGCGAGTAATTCTTTTCCCCTGTTTTGCAACAGCAGCATGAAGTCTCTGAACACCTCCTAAGCTACCAAGTGTATGGGGTTCATAATACATTTTTTTCAATGATTTCTTAACCATGACTGCTGTTTAGTAATATGGTAGGGACACAGGTGTTTTTTTCATATGTCAAAATGTTATTATGACAGACCACACAACTTATACATCTAATTATATGACAACGCAGGGCATGTGTTAGCCATTGTGATATATTGATGCTGTACTGCATTATAAATATTACAACAAGAAAAGACATGCCTTGTTTTGCTGTGTAACAAGAAAATGGGATGTAAATTCAATCACATTGCTAACATCTTCCTGTCTCTGACATTTTAAACTGTAACAACAAATATCAACAATGTAGGCCACAGCTACTAATACTCGACCATGACAAACCACATCCAGTTTTTCAAATATTAGTGGTAGCACATTTTGAACAGTTTCTAACACATCATTGTTTAGGCACCTGGTCATGTTCATTATTTCACACCAGCGTACATCTTTTTTAATGTCACTCATTAAAATCTGTATAAACTGGAGTTTTTCACAGTTTATTGGGTTACCTGGAGTTTGATCAACAGGGCTTGAAATTTGCATGATGATCAAAGTCTGTAAAAGATTTTCTGTTTTCTTCTTTTCAAACATTCTTTGGTGATTTCCCCACAGGTTACTCATCGTAACAGCTCTCACCATGCAGTGCTGTGTTCCTCATCAGAACTACCAATATCATACGAGTACATATAATATGACACAGCGGTTCCTTTTTGCAGTGGGCTTTTAAAATATTTTTTATGACTTCCTGATGAAATTGCTTCTTCAACAGCACACTGTAGTGTCACACTCAATCGTTCATAAAGTGTGTCAAGTCCCTTAGCAATGCATGGCATCTCTTTAAATTCTGACAAAGTGTCATTTATTTCTTGTAATGTATCAAAATATGATGCTGTGTACCCGAGTTTCCATGCTGTGGATTAGATGAGTAGCTTGATCTGTCATGGGCGCAACCTCTCACAGACTTCAGGAAAAGCATGCTCCTAGTACCCCTCCACTGGTTCATATTAACAGCTATGTCTTATCTGCGAGGGGGGGTTTGTGGTACATCCCTCACAGTTAATCTTCAAGTCCTGAGCCATCAAGTCTTGCAGTAGCTGTATTAGAATACCCTTTATCAGGTCCAACATGATAATCTTTCCAGGTGGCACTTCAATTGCTGTCATGACCACATCAGCCTTTTCATCATGGTATTTCTCAGTATCTGGTACATCTGGCAATTCCCACTGTTCATCCATATTAACACACTCATTGTTATCATGCAAACCATGTCTCATGAATGATTCTATCAATTCAGTCATAACAGAATCCACTGGCGTGGCACTAACTGATGTTGGTAGGCTAGGTTCATACATTTCACTGCTTTCCTCAGACAATCCACACACACAGAAGCAAAACAGGAGCCAACTATGGAGGAACAGCACTAAATGCTTTTATCAGCATAACCTTTTTAACATGTCTGAGGCTAGACCAGACAAACCAACCTTCGCTCCACCCAGAGCTGTGTCACGGCATGGAAGCAGTGGGGGTGGGGCAGGGTGCTGCATCATTTCTGGTGGACATGGGCATGAAAAGAGGTGGGGTGCTACATCATACTAGGCACCCACATGGAGGAGGTGGGACATTGCATAATTTCTGGTGCACATGGGATACAGAAGGAGCGGGGTATTGCATAATTTCTGGAACATGTGGAAGAGGTGGGGCATTACGTCACTTCCACCCATCAATCAAAAGGGGCAGGGCATTACATCATCAATTAAAAGGGGTGGGGCAATTAACCATCAATCATCCATCAATCAAATTGTGTCAGTTAGTATGCACGTATACTACTTCCCTTATTACAAGAGATGTCCCACATTTTACCCCAAAAAATATTCTGTCCCTCATCCATCCCTCCTGGAAAAGATGCTGCCCAAACAGAGAATGTGCTGCAAGTTTAGAATTTAAAGCAGAAATTCATAATTTTCTAAGACACTAAATCAAAAATAAACTTTGTACATGTAAACACAATATTTTACATAGTGTTTAGAGCCTGTATTTTTCTGTTTGAGGATGTGTCCCCCATCATGAGGGTCAGTGCCCCTCATTGTCCCTCATATTCAGTGTCCACATCCCTCATTTTGGTAAAAAAAAGGTTGAGAGGTACATTATGCCTTCCTGTAGGCAGGAGAAAACCCTGAAACATTTAGAAAGGGTTGTTTTATTTTGCATTTTCTATTTACGTATGTCAGGACATGTCTACTCACAAAACACCTCTATTTTAGTAGACTTTTTTCCATTAAATATCTGTATTTGTCCATGAAAAAGTGTTACCAAAGTATGATATGAAGAAGTTCCATTTTTAAAATCCACTGTAGATAATTTTTTTGTGTGTGTATTTCATGATACTGTGACCCAACAGTGAAAAAGAGAACATGTGGTGAAATAACTCTTTAACAGAGGCATGAAAACAGGAATATTCAGATTTGCAATGTTATGAGGGACAAAATACTGCTATTTAAGTCTGAAAATATTTACTGAGTATGATCTCAAGCATATAGCACAACAGCAAAAATGTGTAGCACTAAATAATAAATACCATTGATCTGATTTACCCATCCAATCAGATAAATGGCAACAAACTAATAAAGAGACCAAGCACTTCTCAAATTCCACATATTCACACTACCAGGGAGAATTTTCATCTACTCAGGGATTAGGTGGGAGAAGGGTACCACTGTACTGACTGGTAGAATTTACTATCCAGATACTCGGGGATTGGGCTGGAGGTTAGTACCAATGGACAACCAGGGAGAATTTACATCTACTCAGGGATCAGGCAGGAGGGGTGGTACCACTAGACTACTAGGGACATTGATTTCATTATCTTGGTTATGAGGCTGGGAAGGAGAGTTACAACATAAGACTGCCAGGGAATTTTCTTACATTGTCTCTTGGATGGGGCAAGATGGGGGTGGGTCATGTCACTATATGGCACCACTGTTTCAGGGGAGAGCTAAGGGTAAGGTTTTGGAAGTGGTAACTAGAGCTGTCACAGCAGCCTTTTACTACTTCCAAAATCAGCTGAATATAGCACTGCACCTTGTATGCAATAGTCTTCCCTCATTTGCATGGGCACAGTGGTGTATTTAGTGTAATTGCATAATCCACTGAACACCATGCAGTGGGATTTTTGATATGGTCCCCCTTTGGACAAGGTTTGCCCAGTTAGTACAGCACTATCATGTAAGTGTCGCACTAGCCTTATGAATATCAGGGCCACTGACCTAAAAAAAAAAAGGAGCATTATCGTATTAATCTATTACAGAATGCAAGCTGAATCTACTTTGGCAGAATAGCAACAGATTTAAAAAACAAAAAGGTATCAAAAGAGTTTTATATACTGTACAAATATGTTATTCCTTATTACAGAAATTCCAGTCATTCAGCCTATGACTGAAAAAGTGCAGACAAGTAATTCAGGATAATTACGGATGAGACCTATGGATTACTCAAATCAAAAATTAAGTCCATTATGTGAGAGTACTTTTTATTGTAATTTATGTATTGATTATTTCTGTGGTTTGGAGTTGTATGCATTTATTACTTACATGTCTAGCATTATGTAAAAAACAATTATAACATTCCAAGAAATGCATGAAACTGGCCTATTGCATACGGAAGCAAGTGATAATTTTACCCTCTTTTCATTTTTTTTTTAGGATTCCTTGTATAAGGGGTTTTATTAAACTTTATGCAGTTTGTTTTTCCATCACCAGCTGATATAGCTCTGCTTGCTTACTTGATACAAAAAGGAAGAGAAAAGCAGTATGACCTATCTGTAAGAGTAACTGTGACCTTGAAAACGTTATAGAGATCTGTTTTGAAAAGACTTCTGCAGAGACGCATATTGAGAAAAGGCCTTTGAAAATATGGCCCATTCTTGCCCATCAGTCCTCCCCAGCTCACAAACCAAGAGGATTAGGATCCCCAACCTAAACCAAAAGTTGTTTTTCTCTAAGGTTAGCCTGGGTTCAGACATTTTATCACAAAAGTGCAAAGTGTTTTTTCTTGTCAAGTGAAATGACTGATTAGGGATGGTCAGTGTCTGCACTTATCAAATTGACTTACCCTACTTACAGATTTGCTCACCAAGCATCACGTAAAAGGAAAACGCAGCAATTAGACATTGATTTATTTTTAACTGCAAGCAAAATAAATGCTGTATTGTTTAAAACACTAACTAAAAGTGATCAGCAGTTAATGTTAGATTTGATATTTTCCTATGAGCCTACTAACACAATTGATATGGTTGCTCTACGTAATCTTCCTTTAATGTTCTAAAAGTCGTTGCTGGCAACTAGTGTCAGTACAATCAGTGTACTTGGATTTTATCACACTGCAACTTTTCTGATACCAAACTAAAGTAAAATGACATTGAAATCCAGTGGTCTGAACATTTAACTACATTGTAAAAAGTTAGCTGAAATAAGAGTTTTTAATTTAACAATTTACCCCCGTGGCACAGCAGCTTGTTTTGACTGTGATCCTGCTTCTATACACTTATACAGCTGTGAAATCAGGAGGATGAGGGTACTTTCAGGGCTTGGTGGACCACTGCTTGCAAGCCCAGTCTCAGAAAGGCAACGAACCTAGCACAAATACCACACAGAGGCAGGAAGCACTACTGAATGGGGGCAAAAGGGAAGGACATTCAGTTTGAACAAAGATTGGAGTACCTCAGCATGTACTCATTGGAGGCCAGAAGGGAAAGGGGGCATGACTGAAATGTTTAAATACATGCAGGGTATTAACAAGGTAGACTCCAGAGGGCTGCTTACAACCAGGAGCAATATGAATTCTGTGGCAATGGTAAGAAACTGGTGGAGGAGGAGATTCAGAAAGGACATAAATACTACTTCACAGAGTGGGTAGTGAAGGGGTGGAACAAGCTGCTCAAAGCACTGGTCAGTGCAAAAGTGGTGGCAAGCTTTAGGGACAAAGGGATAGTCAATGGATCAGAGGGGGACAGGGGAGGTGAAGAGGTCAGTCAAGATCACCTGTGGGGCACATACACCTTCACAGGCAGACTGGACAGATATCAAGGCTTTCTTTTCTGCTAGCAGTTTTCTGTGTTTCTATGTTTCTGTGAACCAAGCCTGTGTTCAAAAACCTTTATTTAGTGCTAGTGTAATTGGCAAAGGTAACAATCTTAAAACGATCATTTGTTTTAGGATTGTTAAGTGTACCAACTGCTCTGGCACTGAATAAAGGTTTTTAAACACAGGGGGCAGGATTTTCAAATGGCTTAGATCACAGCACATCCGGGTACACTGACAATATGGTGCATGAGACTTGCAGCAATCTAACAGGATTTTCTATCCCGTGCAGCAATTGTCACTTGTTAGACCAACATTTTCTGGTTTAACTTGCAGCAATCCTGGGGGTCTTTTTTATGTAGCTTGCACCAAATATTTGATGCAAGCTGCTGTAATTTGTGGAAACCGTCACAACTGCACCAATGATTGTAAAATCAGGTGCTGCTACGGCAAAGGGTCTGGCACCCCACCAGATCCAAAGTGCCATGGCACAGGGTTGGAAGCAAGCCCTGTGCCATACTTAGAAAATCCTGTCCAGGGTTCTACCTCAATACGTCATCAGGGATGTCCTCGACATCCCCGACAGCAACGGGAACAATGCTGACTGTCAGCATTGCTCCCATCAGAAGAAAGTCTTTTTCTGTGGGGGGCTCCCCCCCACCTCCATCTCTAAATATACAACTCCAAATTGGAGTTGTATCGGGGGTGCAGGCAGAACACCCAGAGAGAGAGAGTGGCAATGTACAGCATACCACCACAGTGACCTGGTGAGATATATTCATGTGGTGGTCGTCGTCGTAATAAAGTCGAGATTGTGATGGTACACCCCTGTCCAGAGTGTCTTCTGTTGCTTCCAAATGATATTTGTGGCTGCTTTACTTCCTTCCTGGGCCAGTTTTTATAGTTAAGCGTACTAGTGGATCCAGCAAACAGTGAAATAGCACCCACTACCACCTCAGGCCTGAAAACAGTAGCTTCAAATTGGAACATTTTTATATTTTTGGAGAAAAGCACTACCCCCTTGAAAAAGTTGCTTCTCCCTTGAAAACATTTTTAGATTCAAACCTAGCTAAGGGGACTTAAGGAAAAACAGCTTAAGGGGCATGTCCAAAT
Organism: Neoceratodus forsteri; assembly: GCA_016271365.2. Lineage (NCBI taxonomy): Eukaryota > Metazoa > Chordata > Ceratodontiformes > Ceratodontidae > Neoceratodus > Neoceratodus forsteri. The sequence goes on from CM057459.1 coordinate 65,413,558, forward strand.
TCATGCAGAAAGTATCTATAATGAGACTGAAACCTGGGGTCAGCCACTTCCCAGTTCTCTGCTCAAAGCATTGGACCATACTGCCTTTCAGGCTCACATGATGACTCAAAAAGGTGACAACAGTTTCTTTTGATATCTTTCCATCTCCTCTGAGGTTACCAGACTTTTTAATTGTTCTTCCTTCTCCTGTATGTCCTTGAACACCTGCTCTCTCACTGGTGCTGCTCTCTCCAATAGTAAATGCATGAATTTTGTAGCTGATTCCTCCATTAACTCATGCCATTTTCACAAGAATTCTAGATCTGCTGTGCATAAGCAGGCCTCTTTGAAATTCTAAGGCCAATGGGGTATCCTCTTAACCTCCAAATATGCTTCTAATGACATCTTGAGCCAAAACGTTCTTCATCCTTTCAAGACAATTTTCTCTAATTGGCAAAAAACAGATTTGGCATCTGGATTTGTATTTTCATTTGAGGTACTTTGGCTCAACATTAATCAAAGGTTGCCCTCATGACTTGGCCTGAATACACTATCAACAAAGCCACAAACAAATTCAGTGCTACCCGTTTCCCTTGCTTTCCTGCTTGCCATCCTATCTAAACTGAACCAAAATCCACAGTTTCATTTTTGGGATTTGTGGCACTGCTATATTGTGATATTTGTATTATCTGGAGGGGTATTGTAGATCAGTTTACAGCATTTGTGGGTTGGCTAGAAAGTACAAACAAGTCCCTCAGATTTAAATCACACTTACACCAGGAGACAGTTTTGTTCTTGGATTTACAAATAACCAACTGTGTTGATGATAGTGTGGTTACTGACTTGTTCAAAAATCCCACAGGTCAAAATGGCACTGTTATGTTTAATAGTTGCCTTCTTCCCCATGTAGTATGGAATATTCCCAAGGGCCAGCTCATTTGAAGTAAGAGGAATTGTACTATAGTAGAAGACTTTGAGAAATGGAAGACTGAGGGAATAAAATGATTCCAAGAACAGGGCTATAGCATTGTCACCAAGCAATGGCTTTGAGTGAGGTAGGTAATACAAACAAAGAATCTGCACTGACACCCATGGACATTCAGAGAACAAAAACAAGGAACAGTGCAGTTTCATCACTACATATAGCAAGAGGACTAATTATTTTAAATGTATCATCAGCTATAGCAGGGAATATTTTAAGCACTGGTCCTAAGTTGCATTATGTGGTATCTGATGGTCATAGTTTTGTATTTAAGTGACCTGAGACAGTGAAAAACATAGTGGTGTCTAGTATTTTGCCAAACATCATGGATCCATTGATCCCCTGATCCCCCACCACCATCATAAGGTACTTTCAGGTGTGGAAAATGCACACTTTCTGTTTAAATATAAATGGTGCAAATTATTTGCAAAACTAAAGAGTGGACATATACAATATATCCATGAGTTTATAAATTGTGAGACAACAGGTGTAGTTTATTTGCTTTCCTGCTCACGTGGTTCTAGTTATGTGGGAAACATCATTTGACAATTTCATGTCCAAATCAGTGAACATTCATGTGCCATACAAAAAGGTGATATGCCATATGCTATTGTGAAGCATTTGAAAGGAACAAGAGTGGAAACACATGAAATTAAGTTCACAGATATTGAAAGAGTGGAACAGGGACAGAGAGGTGAGGATTGAGAATGCAAGACTGGATGACAAGAGAGCTTTTGGATCTATATTCTTGGAGCTAGAGAGGGTTTGGGTCTAAATGGCTTCATACATCTTGCAGACTTTTTGTAAATTTTTAAGACACAACCAGATACCATTGTTCTTTGTTCACCATATGGTACCTAGTATGCATGAAAGTATCAAAAGACGAAGGGAGGTGAAAACTCATGGAGAAACTGGTGCCCCAACAAAAAGTCAATTTTAGAAAGTAGAACAGTCTGGCAACCCAGTGATTAGCAAGGACAAAAAATTACCTTTAAGCTAGGTCATGATAAAAGCACGTTTATTTAAGCAAACACACAGTGTACAACACCCAGCTAGCACCCCATGCACACACACATGTACATTTCATGTCATCAGACACTTTGTCAATGCATGGAATTAATTACACATGTCCCTACTATATAGTGCAAGTTCCTTAAAGGGGAAGCTCCCCAGATCTAAAGTGCAAATGCAATACATTTACTGAATCCTGCATACAATTAAAAAACTAACAGATCACATCCAACAAAATGTTATACCAAATATAAATTATATACAAACATACCAAATGTATACATATATGCATGAAAGTATCTCTCACTCCTATGAACTAGCAAAAAAGTTAAGATTTTAGCACTCTGACATTTGGAAATATATTTTGTTTGTCTCGTGGACTATCACTGCTCCCTATTAGGAGTTCTTGAAAATGTACTTAATGTCAAACTGTTTCCTGTATGCAAAACTGTGCTTATATGCCAAACTGTAACTTATATGTTAAAATGTACCATACCAATTGTCACTTCCTTTGTAAAAAGCAGAACAGCTTTGTAAACATGATTGAAAAGGCCTAATAGTTTTATCCTGTCAAAAGATAAAGATTTTATCTATCTATCTATCTATCTATCTATCTATCTATCTATCTATCTATCTATCTATCTATCTATCTATCTATCTATGTTGCAACCTGGCCATGTTTATCTCTATAGGGTTGGGTGGCAGTTCTTACCAGTTTTGTTTAAAAAAATGTGTCTGAATGTTATGACACATAGTTTTTACAAATCTGAAAATGTTGGTTGCTTGACAGTGATATGATATCTAAAATTCACATTAGTGAGAATAATGGATTATACTGTACCTGCATGACTGTAGAATGTGTCATTTATACTTGGTAAGTATACTACTTTAAGAATGAGATTATATATAATATATATGTTATGTTTCTCTGAAAGTATTGGACCTAGCTGGTGTTTTTGACCCACTGAGCCTAAATAATTTTTTTAAGAAATTACGTGCCTGGTCACCCAGCTGGGGACCATGTAATATGTTCCCACATGTTGGTTTATTGTATATTTTATAGATTGCGTGCGATCAAAACAGTATTGATTTAAGGTGATGATATTTAAGGGCACTACTGACTCTGGTTCACTATCTCTGATGAAGCCTTGCAGTACCTGGGTGAAATGTTAGGCATCATCAGTAGCCATGACGTCATTGGTCTGCTACCATTGTGGTATCTCCACCATGTACTTTACAGATATCAGTTTCATGTCACAAGTTATACTACATTGGTTGCAATAATATACTGCATCTTAGTTTGACAAAAGAGTTATTCAGCTCAGTGATGATGTACAACATACTCATGACTCTGTTTCAGCAGCAGTCTTTCATGCTTTGATAGCTGAGTCACACTGTAACATTTCTAAACTGCACAGATGGAATATGCTTTTTAAAGTGCATCATGCTGTATGGATATTTCTGAAGGTACCACATCAGTGCTACTGCATTTGTGTCATCTGGAAACATTTGTATTTTGTTTGTCTTACCTGATGATGGCTGTCTATGGTTGCTTGAGTGGTCTTGTCCTTGTGCCACTTGGGGGGGGAGGAGTTAGGGTTGAAAATGCAAGCATCACATTTTCATACTTTTGTGGTGTTAAATGGAGCCATAACTTGGTGCACCAACACAGTTCTTTGCAATGGATTTGCATTCTTTTTGCGAAGTTAATAAAATATATAAGTGGTTTTATGACCTTTTTTTCCTATCAAACAACTAATAAGTGCATTTGGGTGATGCTGCTCATATGGCCTCTCCCATATCATCTTGCTTGCTGTACACTGTGGGCCAGCTATTCAAAAGGGTTGAGCCATGCGCAATAGGGTTGCGCCTGCGCAAGTCCAAACTTGCTCCATTCTGCAATATTCAGCAGGAGGCAGTTGTGCCACAGAAAACATGCTGAGCAACAGCGCAATGCAAATGAATGCATGCTGAACTGGAGGGGGAGGAACCATGCATAAACTGCACAGCCCGATATTCAGCCGGGCTGTGCAGAGTTGTGCAGGCGCAACCCCTAACCTGCACCTGCAGGACTTTGAGCCAAAAAAGGCTTAAGTCGAGGGCCACCCACTGGTGAGCTGCTGTATTGCAGGGCGCAACACAGCAGCTGCCACCTGTGGCTGGCCCCCAACCCAGTCCCTGTGCCCCCCCACCAGCCCGATCAAGGCATCAAGCGGCCTCCTCCCGTACACATCCCTGGTGGTCAGTGGACCAAAATGCCTGATGTGGGCGGCATATGTTATAATTCCACCCTCCGTACACATCCTGGTGGTCAGTGGACGAAATGCCCGATCGCTCGGGTGGTATGTGTTATAATTCCACCCCCCCCGTACACATCCCTGGTGGTCAGTGGACTGAAATGCCCGATCGCGAGCGGTATGTATATATTCCCACCCCTCCCGTACATTCCTGGTGGTCAGTGGACGAAATGCCTGATTGCAGGCGGTATGTGTGATAAAACCAACCCCCGAACATAGCCCTGGTGGTTAGTGTCCCCACCCCCCACCCACGGCCCCACTCCTCGCTCCCCAGCAACTGGCAGTGTGGCAGCATCACCACAGCCGTGCCCCACCGCCTGCTGACTGACTGCCGGTAGGGCTGCATGCCCATTGGTGTTCATGGTATGGGGCTGCACGCCCATTGGCTCTGCTCTGCACCAATGGGCGCAGCCCCACCGGACAGTCAGTCACGGGCGGAGGGGCGGCAGGGGTGGATGCTGCCACCCACCGCCGCTGGGGAGCGGGATGGTGGGGCTTCGGGTGGTGGGCGGGGACACCAGCCACCAGGGCTATGTTCAGGGTGGGTGGTTTTATCACACATACCACCTGCGATCGGGCATTTCGGTCCACTGACCACCAGGGATGTGACGGGAGGGGGGGAATTAATATACCGCCTGTGATCGGGCATTTCGGGTCCACTGGACCACCAGGATGTGTACGAGAGGGGAGTGGGAATTATAACACATACCGCCCGCGATCGGGCATTTCGGTCCACTGGACCACCAGGGATATGTACGGGAGGAGGAGGGAGCCACATTGATGCCAGTGATTGGGCTGGTGGGGGGGAGTACACTATGCCCACGATCGGGCTGCAGAGGGCGTCGGTCCCCGACGGCTGCTCGCATGGCACCACAGGCGCAAGTCCTCGGGATCGCGCACCTACATTACAATGGCATGCAAATGGGGATATGATCACATGCAAATGGCCCCCTGTGCCTTGCATGAATTATAGCTCCATTTCATGTCACCTTTGAATATCGGATTTTGCGCATGGCGCAATGGTACTTGCGCCACCGCAAGTTGAACCCTCCACTCTGTCAACTTGCGGTGGTGCAAGTTCCACTGTGCCATGCACAGTGGCTGTGGCTGGGGGGTGATATTCAAAGGAGTTGCTCAATAGTGCAACTCCTTTGAATATCGCCCAGGACACACCCCTGCGCAACTATTTTGCGCAGCTCAAGGGCTTGCGCCTATGAATGGTGCAGTTTGAATATCCAGCCCTGTATGTTATCCACTTCATCAATAATGTTTTAAAGGTAGGACTTGAAGAACTGCACAAGCTTCACACAAGTTTCACAATGCAGCATTACATGGGGAAATTCCATACCTCCACCTTATATACAGCTGCATAATTTGTGAAGTGACACTTCTCATCCACTGTGGTATTCAAAGGAAATTAAATAATGAGACTGTTGGAAACTTGGTGAAAGTTATGAATAAAAGTTGTTTTAGGTATGAAGTCCAGATTCTAGTGGTTTGGGATGATATTCTTAGGTCGCAGTTTCCCGACAACCTAAAAATTCTCAGCTCAACACATAAAAATTCCTAACATCCAGTAAATCCAAAATCTTAGGTTGTGAGTCAGTATTTGTTGATTGCACTTTCCCACAACTGAAAAGTTCTCACTTTGTGACATAAGAATTGGTAACCCTCACTAAACCCACAACCAAAGATTTTGGAGTGCCCAAAAACCATATTTCTGGATCATTTTTCATCAAACAAACCCCAGAAGCTAGCTAAACAGATCATGTTTAGGTCGGTTCAATGTTATGTTTTTTGGAAAAGCATTATTTTTATGCTTTTCCAGTTTTTTGGGGGGTCCAAATCAAAAACAAGATGGCGGGGCTCACGACTGAAACTTTTCCTCACGACCAAAGAATTAGCTTATGACCGAAAAATGTTTAGTTTGCAAGAAACAGCTATCCTGAAAACTCTACTGAGCTTACTCAGAAGACAAATTTTTAAAACCTTTTAACTCGAGAATTGATTAATTTTTTTTTCACAAAATCTTCAAATGGCATCTCCTTAGGTCAAGGTGTTTTTACCCTGAATATTTTGGAACAAAATTCCAAAACATTTTTGCTCTATACTCAAGCAAATAAAAAAGGCCCAACAATGCAAATGTTTTTATTTTGACACTGCCTGCATCTCAGTACGCAGACACACGGCATCACAAAACTCATCAAATCACAATAACTTGGCACCCTGACCACCAATGCAAAATATCCTGCAATTTCATTGAATTGTGACAAAGTTATTAATACTCAAAGTTGGAGTTTAAAATTAAAGTGCCAGCTCAACCCTAACTATATCTGGTGTTCCATACAAGCATAATCTATATGTGTGTGTGTGTATATATATATATATATATATATATATATATATATTATATATATGTATATACAGTATTATATACATATATATAGCTGTGTCGACAGTATTTCGAGAGACAAAGTGTGACATTCATACACTCAGAAAAAGTCTTATAATTAGGCATGACTCAACCTTAATTTTAATGTGTATATGTGGTAGTTGCATAATACAAAATATAAAGATAGTTCTGTATTTCTAAGTTTGGAAAAATGGCACAGTTATTTATGACATGTAAACTAATTTTGTGGGTAACTTGGTGTCTATTTTGTATTATTTACCATTTCTAGTAATAAATAAAATTTTCAAATGCAGTGTCTCTGTCTTCTATTTAAGTGTATTCATTTGCAACATCTAATGACCTGATGTTCTTCCATACCTATGTGTTTCTATCTATCCTTCAATGTAGACAGCACTAAAAATACAAACATAAGGTTACCAAAGTTTCATTACTTCATGCTTATACTGTTTATGTCCAGTCTACATGGCTTTCACACTTCAGCTGGACATTAAGTAGAAGGATAAACATGAACAAATCACTTGTTTGCACTTGATTTATTATGTGACCATCTCTGTTGCATAAAACTACTGTGGGTAACATGGACACCACAGTAGCAATGCAACATGTGAAATATATGGTACAACTTTTATTAATGGCTTATTATCAACCAAACAGCCAATACACATTGATAAGAACCATGCCACATCAGGAGCCATTTTGACATCACTGTAGCTCTGCAGAGCCAGACTGAGGAGAGGCCCAACCACAGTTAACAACCAGAAAGCACCCAGGCAAGCTGCTTGGTACTGATAACTATACATGAGGGTGCCACATGATGCTCCCTGGCAACCCCATGCTGGCCTTTGAGGGGAAAATGATGCCAAAATATCACACAGGCCCACATTAAGCTCATCACCACATGCATCACAGGAATGCCACTGCAGCAGGGTTCTTGTTCTGCACATGGAATGCCACATCCAAACTATTCTACAAGTCAAAACAATACACCAAAGTTCCCCATGAACAAGCAAAGGCAAGGAAAGATACAGCTGGATGTTACACAGTGGGCCTGAGCCACATCAGGGGTCATTTTAATATCACTGTACCTCCACAGAGTCAAACTGAGGGCAGGCCCAACCACAGTTACCAACCAGAAAGCACCCAGGCAATCTGTTTGGTGTTGATAACTATAGATGCAGGCACTGCCCTGGTGTCCCCTGGCAAACCAGTGCCAGCCATTATGGGGAAAATTATGCCAAAATATCACACAGACCTATCATGTGCTCACCACCATGTGCATCACATGGACACCACTGCTGTAAAGTTCTTGTACTACACATGGAATGCCGCATCCAAACTGCTTGAGTCAGGCCCAGGTGATGTATTTTTTTTATTTTCAAACAGTTCCAAGATATTATGCAAACACTTGACATTTAATTTATAGGCAGTTTCATTATAAATAAATCTAAATGTTTTTGCAAGATGAATCCAACCACTGATATTGTCCAACAGGCACTGGTACACCCAGGCAATGACCAGATTCCAGTACTACACATGGTATCCCTCCCATACCCCTGAATGTACTAAACAATGCCACTAGCAGCCTTTCTGAGGTAAGTCCAAGTGCTGTATTTTTTTAATTTTAAACAGTTCCAACATATTTTGCATCACTTGACATCTAATTTAGAAACAATCTTATTATAAATAAATCAGGAAAATGTTTTTGCCAGATGAATCCAAAATAATGATGTTGCCCTACAGGCACTAGTACACCCAGACAATGACCCAGTTATTACACATGGTACCCCTCCCATGCCATGGGCAACCATTTTGAGGTAGGCCCAAGTGCTGTATTCTTTTATTTTAAAATAGTTCCAACATATTATGCCACCACTTGATATCTAGTTTAGGAGCAGTCTCACTCCTACACGTGGTAACCCCACATAACCTCAATGAGCTGACCAATGCCATGAGAAGCATTTTTGAGGTAGGCCCCATTGCTGTAGTTTTTTTTATTTTAAATAGTTCCAGTATATTATGCCACCACCCATACCTGATCCCCTAGTTCAGTATGCCAATACAATGATGCTCCTTTATAATCTTACATCAAGAAAAGCAACTTTATCATTTTAAAATAACACCACGCGCACACACACACACACACACACACACACACACCTAGCTTAACTGGAGCCAGCATCACCTCTTCTTTCCAAAAATTACAAGCATCTCTCACAAATTGCATTTATTTTTATTTAAAACATTTAAGAGTGCAGCTTTTATATTCATTCCACATACACACTTCTAAAATAGAGCCATCATCACATCAACAGGTGCCGCATTCATTCGACAAATAAACATTCTTAGAATTTACCAGTAGAAACCCCACAGGTGTTGTTTTTTCCCCATTTAAACATGATTAAAGTCATCAGCAGGGGAAAGGTCACCAATATTAGCAATATTCTGAAAAAAATCTAATTATACAATGAAAACCCATTGGATGGATTGTAAACAAAAACTATAAATCTCAAACACAACTCTATTTGATTAGACTGTTCACATATATGCACAGCCCCATTTTGAAGAGGGGCCCTTCACAAACAGCTGGGCCATGAGAGAACACACAAATGTAACTTTTCTGCCCCCAAAGATGATAGAACACAACTGCTGCACTATAGCCAGATAGTATTTAATATGCACTATTTAAACAGTGCTAGCACCAAAGGAAAGTTCAGCTGATATACTTCCCATACACAACTTTAAACTATACTATTTAATATACCCCATTTACACAGTACTAGAACCAGAGGAAAGTTTTGCTGATATACTTCCCATGCACAACTTTAAACTATCCTATTTAATATGCTCCATTTACACAGTGCTAGAACCAGAGTAAAGTTCTGCTGATATACTTCCCAAACAAAACTTTAAAATATACTCATTGTGCTGCACAGTCCACTAATCCAATCATCCTCTATTTTGAAGAGGGGCTATTCACAAACAGCAGGACCATGAAGTCTTAAGGTGAATACTTTACTTTTTCTGTCCCCAAAGTGACACAGAATAACTGTTACACTTTAGCCAGTCACTATTTAATATGCCTCCCAGAATTTGAACTTGCTGTTTTGTAGCAGAATGCTGAAGATCATGTTTTCTAGTGACTTGAGACCGCTGAGATTCGTCCAAACTCCTGTGCAGCACACCAGATTTAAAATGGATGATGCTTCATTCTACCAGTTTTTAAGAATGGTAAATGGGAGAAGCAGAGGGAAGAGAACAGTTTTGCTTAGAGCCAGAGTACCAAAACTGAATGCCTAATGTCACCTTTGGGTCCCGGCTATTTGTAATAATACCAGCATCATCTTCATCCACGTAGGTGACATGGACATGACAGCAAGAGCCACAGCTTTTGATGCTGCTGCTCCTAGCAGGCTCTATATACCACTGCATTAAGATTGCAGATTTGTGCAAGGGAAACACATTAAGCAATGTGAACTGACACTGAAAAAAAAACCCTCAAAGCATAAAGGCAGAATACACAAAAGAAATTATGCAGCTATATAATCACCACGGTAATGCACAAATGTAATAAATTACATGTGGTGTCATGTAAATGTAATTATATCTGCATAAAATCAATAATTACAAGGGGACAGTTACATATCCACTCTGTCCACTAAAAAAGAAAACTTTAGTATTGTGCTTTAAATACAGTGAATTTAATGGTCATCAAGATGTGTAGCACAACCATGTCACAAAATGGCTGCCTTTTTTAAGGCTATTTTCATTATTAAAATGTTGCCACAATAAAATAAAAATACATACACCCTTTTTTTATGCACACACTATCTCTTGACCGTATTGGAAACAGTACAGAGCACAAATTCTGTATTTTTAATAAATTATGAGTAAAATACAGACCTTATTTTAAGTACATACCCAAGTCTCTCAAATACTGTCTACACACCTATATATATATATATATATATATATATATATATATATATTAGAGGCAAAAAACTCCGTTTAATGCATTAGTTAGGGTTGTTCCACAGTGACAAAAGTGAGGAAATTCGCTGTTAGGGTTGAAAACCCTAACTCCGAATTCACCCCCAGCACCACACACACACAGACACACACACACATTCAAGTATGGGGGAGGACCAAGTCAACACAACCAATGACAGACATCCAGCAGCAGGTGACAGAAATAACAAACAATTGTCTAAATGTACTACAAGACATCCCCACCTGACCAGGTACTGCATGCTCAGTGGAGATCAACAGCAAAACTGAGGCCATGTACACCAAACGTACACATCCCTGATTGCAGCTGCACACAACGTACCACACTTAGTAGTTGCATGGCCTTACCTACCGATGCCCCACACCACACCACACCACTTGTGGTGGGCCACCTGAGCAATAGAGTTAAGCAAACCAAGGAGTTGTACAGGTATAATATCTCTGATTATAACAAGGGTTTGAGAAATGCAGCTTTCGAATTGACTGTAAACATTGTAACAGCCTTATGTTTAGTTTTTATTAACATACATGTAGAGCCTAACCATATGATGAACATGGTTTAATGTTGTTTAAAAACAGTTTTATTATGATAGCAATAAGCCACTCCCAGGTATTATGTTAATGGTCAGTTTATCACTGTCTAGCGACATGTGGCACTCGGATATGCCTCATTCAACATTAAACCCCTACAGGGTGATTAACAGACCATTTAACATAACTGTTGGTCATGCCTTATTGCTTAATTGTCTTTATGAGTAGATACTCTCCCTCTGCTAGGCACTGCAGCAGCTTTGCAACACAGTGTCCCACCCAGCTACACCATACACCTGTCTAGTTGCTGGAATGGCTGTGAATATGAACTCATGAAGATGAACAGTGTAACTTGATCATTACAGTCATCGAAACCCTAGTGTGATTATAACTGACAGACTCAGTGATAGAGGATAACCCTGCTGTCCTAGTACATTTACCCCACTATGAGTTAAATCAATACTAAAAGACATTCTGTTTATATCTACACCATACCTACTTGATTCCTGTTGTAGCAGAATTAACATAGTTATCACTTTGACAGCATCAGTGACAGAAGTGTGGCAACCCAAACAGTAGGCATACAGCCTGAGTATGAAACAACTGTTAAAAAAATCACACTGTGTCCATAAGTGGCATAGATCACTCATTGCAACAATAGCAAATGTATTACTATTTGAATAAGTTAGTCATCACAGATGCAATGAGATTGTCTTTATCAGGTACAACATACTCAGTAAGTGCCTACAGGAAAATCTATCCTATATACATGTCCGATACAGGTACATCATTGTTGGCTCAGTAGTGCTATGATATTTAGAAGTTGCTTGGCCTGATCCATGCAATTACAATCTTTCTTATAAAGAATACTTACTGCATCTTTAATATTGAAACACACTGAAGGTCTATGTATGTACATCAGCAGTACACCTTCATCAGTAAGAATGCATGTGATACTGGCAGTACCAATTTCACAGCGTTGAACAGACAATGCTTTTCCATACGTTTACATCAGCCTCTCTATGTTGAGTAAACCATTGCAGTAAATGTACTACTATGTAAATCACCTACTAAATGTATCACTACTTTTATCTTGAGCATGCTAGTGTCTTGTAGTTAATTTATGTGCTTCTCTTAATTAATGTATACTCAGTAGTGTTAAACCTTTCTACAACTGTCATCATGCACCTTCAGCATTTATATTGAATAACGGCACAGTACCAGTTGTGGTGTGGTGTGGGCATCGGTAGGTAAGGCCATGCAACTACTAAGTGTGGTACGTTGTGTGCAGCTGCAATCAGGGATGTGTACTGCTTGGTGTACATGGCCTCAGTTTTGCTGTTGATCTCCACTGAGCATGCAGTACCTGGTCAGGTGGGTGGAGGTGTCTCGTAGTACATTTAGACAATTGTTTGTTATTTCTGTCACCTGCTGCTGGATGTCTGTCATTGGTTGTGTTGACTTGGTCCTCCCCCATACTTGAATGTGTGTGTGTGTCTGTGTGTGTGTGGTGCTGGGGGGTGAATTCGGAGTTAGGGTTTTCAACCCTAACAGCGAATTTCCTCACTTTTGTCGCTGTGGAACAACCCTAACTAATGCATTAAATGGAGTTTTTTGCCTCTAATTTCCCTTTTTTTTGAGAATGATATTGAGAAATAGTGAATGTAAGGGCCCTGCGCGCCCGCCACATGATGTCTTGTGGCATAGTAACAGGAGCAGCAATGCAAACAGAAATGCTAACAGTGGCACACATGGTAACACAAGCATGAATGATAACAGAAAGGGTAATGCACACGGTGGCGTAGACGGGAACGGTGTGCCACGTGATGTCTGGTCACATAGTAACATGGTGCCTGTAAATGGAAATGTCAATGGGCATGGTGACGCAAAGTGAAACAGAAAGAGAAACAGTGCGGTACACACAAATGGCAAAAAAGTAACAGAAACGCAAGCGCAAATGAAAACGCTAAGGATGACGCATGTGGTGGAGCATTGGGTGTGCATTGGGATCATCAGCCCTAACTCTCAACCCATGACCTGTGTAAAGCAGCAGAAGTATAGGAGAATGGGGTGAGGTTGGACTCATGATCAATCACGCACACCCAATGCCGGTTGGGGTGGGTGGGGCAAGGGGTTTTCAACCCTAACAGCGAATTTCCTCACTTTTGTCACTGTGGAACAACTCTAACTAATGCATTAAACTGAGTTTTTGCCTCTAATTTCCTTCTTTTTGAGAATGATAACAAGAAATAGTGAATGTAATGCAGCAGCGGGAGCGCAGTGCCCTCTGAGCCCAGCGCTCCCACCGCTGTCATCTGTGGTGGGGGGCGTGGAGCCCTTTGGCCCCAGGCCCCGCCCACATGATGTCTTGTGGCATACTAACTGGCCAGCAACGCAAACAGAAATGCTAAAGTGCGACATGGTAACACAAGCACGTAATGAGAACAGAAAGGGTAACGCATATGGTGGCGAGACGGAATGGTCTGCCACGTGATGTGTTGTCACATAGTAACATGGTGCCTGCAAACAGAAATGTCAATGGGCATGGTGATGTAAAGTGAAACAGAAAGATAAACAGTACTGTAGACAGAAAATGGCAAAAATAACAGAAAGCATGGCGCAAATGAAAACGCAAAGGATAACGCACATGGTGGCATGCAGACGTCAACGGTAAGTGAAACGGGTACGGAACCGCAAGTGGAAAGGGCAACAGTAACAGTAATGTAAGCTCACAGGCTAGTTTTCCCCAAAACCTGCATTGAGAAAGACAGTGAGTACAAATAATGTATGCAAAATAATGAGTATCGGCGCAGAAAATGAGATCTTGGAATACTAAATACATTATATCTCAGGAACCGTACGACGTAGAAAAAAAATTTAAAAGTCATATTATTTACAACTGTCCTGGCTAATTTGAATCTTAACCCCACTAGGGGACTAAGAAATTTTCTGACGAAAAGTCTGTATCTCGCACTGTTTCCGAGATACGGGCCCTGAAAGGCGCGGCAAACGCCGTAATGTTATCCTATGGGAAAAAAAGGAAAGTTCGGAGTGCCATAACTTTGCCTCCCTGTAATGTTTTTTCACTAAACCACTGAAAGGCACATCTATTGGCTGTTGGCTGTCTTCCCTCCAAATTTCAGGAAAAAAGACCAAACCGTTATTTTGCAGCAGGGATCCAAAGGATTTCTGTTATGCGTTGGGCGCCGTAATGTTATCCTATGGGAAAAAATGTCAACTTTGGAGTGCTGTAACTTTGCCGCCGTGTGATATTTTTTCACCAAACTACTGAAAGGCACATTTGTGGGCTGTTGGCTGTCTTCCCTCCAAATTTCAGGAAAAAAGACCAAACCGTTATTTTGCAGCAGGGTGCCAAAGAATTTCTGTAATGCGTCGGGCACCGTAATGTTATCCTATGGGAAAAACCGTCAACTTTGGAGTGCTGTAACTTTGCCACCATGTAATATTTTTTCAATACAACACTGAAAGGCACATCTGTGAGATGTCGGCTCCATTCCCTCCAAATTTCAGCTCAAAACTCCCAACGGTTCTTTTGCAGCGCAGTGCCAAAGAATTGCTGTCATTTTCCCACAGACTATAGAAAACTACTGCCTAATTTATAAAGCTTTTGGTAGGGATTGCGAGCACTTTCGTGAGTACCAAAGTAATTTATGTAGTGCACTTTTCCAGAAATTGAAAACATATTTCTGGGTGTTTACTACAAAATAAAGACATGGCAAGCATCCTCAGGGCTCGACTAGGTGAATACAAAAAATTAGGTTGCTAGAGGGTCCCAAATTTAAATGCCAACCATTTTTCTGATCACCAACTGAAAACAAATGGCCGATTTAGAAAGTAACAAGCCCATTTGCGAAAGTAAAATGCATTTGCGAAAGTGTTGAACTTTTGTTAACTTTTCCCATTGACTTATAATGGGAAACTGTTTTGAATAACTTTGAACCGTTTAATATTTTTTTCATGAAATCTTCAAAAGGCATTGAGGACCCGGCTGCATGTTCCCTGAAGATTTTGGAGCGATCATGCAAACGTGCGACCTGTGAGTGCGACCACAGAATTCAAGCGTAAATCTGTGCTGAATCACCTTAATAACTCCGCAGCTGTATATCTGACCAGTATGAAACTTGGCAGATCCCAAGGCCTGTGGTTCTTGATCATAAATTCCAAATTTCAGGCACATCCATCAAACGGTTGCAAAGTTATTAAGGTGCAAAGTTTTGTAGTTTAACATAGAAATGGCTCCTCAACCCTAACTATGGTAGCACTACCGTGCTACCATAATATATATATATATATATATATTCTTTGCCAAAAAAAAAAACAGTGCTAATGCACCAGTTAGGGTTTGACGTAATGCTACAAAAGTAGGGAAATGTCTCATTAGGGTTTCCAACCCTAACTCCCCTCCTCACCAAGCAGCAAAAGGACAAGACTATATAAGCAACTGCAGACAGCCATCATCAGGTTAGTCCTATCTTCTGCATCTCTACATTTCTCCATCCTGTAAATGCTCCTGACCCACCTCATCTTCACTACCTCTCTTCTCCCCTGCTACTGTCTAGTTTACCAATATCACTCCCCTTTCCTTGGCATACTATAAGCCTAGCACTGGCTGAGTTTACATCAAGCAGTGTGGTTTAATGGCTAGTCTTCCACCCACCCCCATCCTCTCTGGCTTCTGTCCCTCCTCACCTTCACTATCTGCAGAAACAGTTGGGGTCTGGCAGAGGTTGTCTGAACTTTCTTTTGCTGAGCAGTTGGGAAAAGGATTTAGTTGCTGGATAAGCTTTAAATTCTTTTTCAGTCTGTGGACTTTAGCAAGTAGTGCTGACTTGTTTAATAGTGTTGAGTGGTATAGGGGATCCATAGTGGAAGCTGGATATTCATTTATCTTTTCTACAGGCATTGTGAGCAGCTTTCTGTAAGTTTCTGTCCTTCTCAGTCAGGATCAATTTACAGCTCATCGGGGCTTAAATACCAGGGCTTCTCACATAGCAGTACAGCAGAAACAGTTGGGGTCTGGAAGAGGTCATCTGAACCTTCTTTTGCTGAGCAGTTGGGGAAAGGATTTAGTTGCTGGATAAGCCTTAAATTCTTTTTCAGTCTGTGGACTTTAGCAAGTAATGCTGACTAGTTTAATAGTGTTGTGTGTGTGGGTGGGGGGGGTCCATAGTGGAAGTTGGATATTAATTTATCTTTTCTGCAGACATTGTGAGCAGCTTTCTGGAAGTTTCTGTATTTCTCAGTCAGGATAAATTTACAGCTCATTGGGGCTTAAATACCAGGGCTTCTCACATAGCAGTACTACAGAAACAGTTGGGGTCTGGCAGAGGTTGTCTGAAACTTATTTTGCTGAGCAGTTGGGGAAATGATTTAGTTGCTGGATAAGCTTTAAATTATTTTTCAGTCAGTGGACTTTAGCAAGTAGTGCTGACTTGTTTAATACAGTGTTTGTGTGTGTGGGACCTTCCTCCAGCGGAGGTTGTAGTGCTTGGAGGTGCAGTGAGGGGCAGATACAGGGCTGATACACTGTCATGAGAGTTGGGTGTGGGCCCTAATCCCACCCTCCCCACCCCTCACTCCCCAGAGCACAGCTCATTTATAGGGGAACACCTGCCCTGCAATTGGAGCAAGGGGCTTCAGGTGCAGCTCATGTAGTTCTAGCCAATAATGCAGCCACGGGCAGGGAAAAAGCATAGGTAGGTCTCAAATAGAAGTACAGCATCCACAATGAATTGTTGATTAGTGCGATAGGTGGATATTATGGAGGGCTTTAACTGAATATATCAGGCACACCTGGGTTACAGGCTGGGCTAGGATTATTAATTCTACTTGCTGTAGGGATAGTTAGTGTGGAGAGGCTGTATAGGTAGTGTGGACCATGGGTAGGATTGTTGGGTGCAATGGTTGTGGGGTAGCAATGTGGATGACTGTACTGTGGAGGCTGGGAGGGTGCCCAAAATGCCACAGGCTAAGGAGGCTCGAGGAAGAGGTTCAGTGGCTTGGCAGGGAACTGGGAAGGTTGACAGATGGGGGGAGGATTGCATTGGTAGGAGGGCTGACATCTGAGAGTATTGTGGGGCACCACAGAGAAGAAACAGAGGGTCAAGGGGCAGGGGAGGGGGCCAACTAGACAGGAAGCCAGCCGATGAAGGGTGGACTCTAGTAGGACCTAGAAAAAGAGGAGCAGCATTAGGCAGGAGGGAGGATAAAACACATAGTAAGGCAAAGGGGTTAGGGAACATATTTACTTTACTAGCAACACATGGGAAAGAGGATACAGGAGGTGACTGCACAAGGGATAGCACTCACAAAGAAGAGGGAGTGAGGTGCATTACTAGTGGAGAGATTGAGCATGGTGTGACGGGGAGGGATAATACTCGGAGAGGTGAGGAGGGAGAGGGAGGTTGGCAGCAAACAGGGAGGAGGGGGAGAGGTCTTAATTGGGAGGGACAGGGGGGAAGACACTGGGGCACATGGTAAAAACACAGTCTTGAGTGGCTCCAAAAATGAGAACCTGGGTGGGGGGGTGGCGACAGGCACAAGTAAAGAGGAGGGGGTGTACTGGTGTTGGGGGACTCCATACTCAAGGGGATCAGATGGGACAGAAGGGGGAGAGGCACAGTCAGATATGGGTGGAGTCCATACCAGGATTAAAGGTAGACATGGCAGGACAGGCAATCCTAAGGTGCATAAAGAGGGGTAGGAGGAAACCACACATTGTGGTACATGTTGGGACAAATGACCTAGCGGGGGAAATGGTGGAGGTAAAAAGGGAGAGAACTGAGGAAGGGAAGAAAAAGGAGACTGTTGAGTCTGTAGCTCAAATGCTCCCAGTACCCTGCACAAGCACATTGAGAAAAGGGAGGATTAGATAGTTGAATAGGCTGGTAGAAGGGTGTCAAACTAAGGGGTATGGGGTTGTGGGCAGCTGGGGCGGTACCTGGGATAATAACGATCTGTTTGCAAGGGATAGGCTGCACCTGAGTGGGGAGGGGAAGGAGGTATTAAAGCAAGGACGGGGGAGGTATATTACGACAAGGGTGGATTTAAACTAGATGGAAGGGTGGCAAGTGGACAGCAGGTAGGCAGGAATCCAATAGAGTGGAGTCACAGCCTACCATCCCAGGCTAGCAGGGAAGGACTCGGGGTGGCCAAAAAAGGAGGGAGTAGAAGAGAGGAGATGGAGGCTAGTGAAGGGAAGGGTGCATTATGGAGGGTGGTCTCACTGAATGCAAGAAGCCTAGGAAACAAATCCACTGAGCTACAGGCACTCTTAGCAGTATAGAGGGTGGATATTGCAGCTGTCACAGAAACATGGGCAACTGAGCACCAGGACTGGGATCTGGCAATCCCAGTATATAAATTATACAGGAAGGACCGTAAGGGGGGTGGGGTGGCAGTCTATGTGAGGGATGAGATCAAATGCACAAGGGACAAGGGAAAAGAAAGGAGAACAGAGGCAATCTGGCTGCAGATCCTAGACTCAAGTGGTAGGAAATTGAGGGCTGGGGTGGTATACAGGCTGCCCTCCCAGTCTGAGGAGCTTGACAGGCAGTTAGAGGGACAAATCAAAAATGTATGTAGAAAAGAGAAGGTGGTCATCGTGGGGAATTTCAACTTGCCGGGGGTTGACTAGAGCATTCCAGTCACCTCCAGTGCTAGGGAGCAAGTGCTCCTGGACGCGATCCAGGAAGGTCTTCTGGCACAGTTGGTTACTGTACCTACTAGGCTAAAGAACACTTTAGATCTGGTATTGTTAAATGGGGAGGCAGTGAGGAAAATAAAGGTAGAGGACCCATTAGCTGACAGCGATCACCAAATGGTGTGGTTTAATATCACTATGTGCAGTGAACCAGAGAAATCAGTTGCTCAGGTGGTAAACTTCAGGGGGGCAGACTTTGGGAGGATGCAGGAAGTACTGAGAGGGAAACTGGAGAGCATAAGGCAGAAGATGGACGTGGAGCAGAAATGAGACATTATTACAAGGGAGTTACAGAGGCAACAGAAGCCTGCACCAAGGCATAGAGTAAGAGGAGCAGAGCAAGAAAACCATGTTGGTTGAACAGCGAGGTTGTGGAGGTGGTGAGGGCAAAATGAGTGGCACACCAGAGGTTTAGGAGGACGGGGAAGGAAGTGGACAGGGAGGAATATGCAAGATGGTCCAGGGAGAAGACCAGAAAAGTGAGAGAAGCCAAGGCCCAGAGGCAGCTGAGATTAGCACAGGGAATTAATGGGGGGAGTAAGACTTTCTCAGATACATCATGGAGAAAAGGAAGTGCAAGGAGACAATAGTGAGGATAAAAAGGGCTGGAGAGTGGACGGAAAAGGGGGAGCAGCAGGCAGAAACACTGAATGAATACTTTTGCTCAGTGTACATGGAAGAAAGTGGGACTGCTACAGCATGGGCTGGGAGGGTGGGGACAGGGGAGAGGAGGTGACAGATGGAAGAATTGAGGGAAATAGAGTCCGAGAGGGACTGAGGGCACTGAAGGTAGACAAGGCACCAGGGCCAGATGGTATCCACGCCAGGGTGCTGAGGGAGATGGCAGAGGTGTTGGCGGAGCCGCTGGCAGATCTGTACAGCACCTCACTGGAGTCGGGATGTGTGCCACTGGACTAGAGAATGGCACATGTAGTATCATTACACAAGAGTGGGCCAGGGAATGAACTGGGTAATTATCATCTGGTAAGTCTCACCTCCATAGTGTGCAAACTCATCGAAATGATACTAAAGGAAAGACTGGTGTCGTACCTGGAGGACAATGGCCTCCAGGATGTGAGGCAGCATGGGTTTATTTCAGGGAAGTCTTGTCAAACCAACCTCACCCAATATTATGACTGGGTGACAGGTGAGCTGGCTGAGGGTCATGCGGTGGATGTTCTTTACTTGGACTTCAGCAAGGCCTTCTATTCGGTGCCTCATGGGAGGCTTGGGGAGAAGCTAACTGGTGTAGGTGTAGGAGCAAAAATGATGAACTGGATTACAAGCTGGCTGAGTGGCAGGCTGCAGGTGATGGTGTGAGGGGAGCTCTCAACTCCAAGGCCGGTGATGAGTGGGGTGCCATAGGGCTCTGCTTTGGGGCTAGTATTATTTGGGCTCTTTATATCAGGCATTGCACACAGGGTGGTGAGCAAGGTAAGTCTGTTCGCTGATGACACCAAAATCAAAGAAGTGGTGGATGGAGAGGAGGGATGGAAGCAGCTGCAGGGGGATCTATGCAAGCTAGAGGAGTGGTCAGAGAGGTGGCAGCTGGGGTTCAATGCAAAGAAATGTAAGGTTATCCACTTTGGGGTGAAGAATCCAAGGAGAGAATACTGGCTGGGGGGGGTTAAGCTGGGGATCACTGAGGAGGAGAAGAACCTGGGGTAATGATAACAGGGACCATGAACAACACTGCCCAGTGCAGGAGAGTGGCTGCAAAAGTGAACAAAATGCTGAGGTGCATAGCAAGAGGGTTTTCGTCCAGGTGAAGAGAGGTGATCTTGCCCTTCTACAGGTCGCTGGTAAGGCTGCACTTAGAGTATTGTGTGCAGTTTTGGAGGCCATACCTAAAGCGTGATATCAGGCTACTGGAGGGGGTACAGAGGAGGGCAAGAAAGATGATATGTGGAATGGAGGGGAGAGACTATGACAGCAGGCTGGGAGACCTGAATATGTACACCCTGGAAGACAGAAGGGACAGGGTGTACATGGTAGAGACATTCAAGTATCTGAGGGGAATCAATGAGGATGGGGCAGATGGGGTCTTTAAGTTGAGGGGGAGGGTCACCAGGGGGCATGGGCTAGAATAGAGGGGGAAGATTTAAGATGGAAATGAGGAGATACTATTTTACAGAGAGGGTGGTAGCAAAATGGAATGCCCTACCAGAATGGGTGGTATCATGTAAATCTGTGAACAGCTTCAAAAGGGCATGAGACAGGGAATGGGGGAGAGTGAGGGTGGGGGAGGTTGGGGGTTGCAGTGGGATGACAAAGGGGAAGGGGTGGGGCAACTGCAAACTAGGGGTGTTGGCTGTACACTTGAGCAGATTTAGATAGACTGGGTGGTCTGTTTCTGCTGGCACATTCGTATGTTCGTACTATCTCTCTTTTTCTCTACTACTGTTCTATTTTTACCAATCTTCACCCTCTTCTGCTCCTTTCTTGGAATGCCATATACATATAGCACTGGCTAGGTTTACATCAAGCAGTGTGGATTCCATTACAGAGGGAAATGGTTTGCTTACCACTCCACCCACATGCCCCCTCTCTCCTATTCAATTTTCGCAACTTTATCTGCATTGTGTAGTTGTTTCATTGCACGGTTGTCTGTTCTAGTGTGCTTTGGTCTACCTCCCTTTTATTTTAGGTGCAAGTGCTAGATTTTCTGTCCTCTGTCTACCCCCTAACCCAACTCAATGTACCTCTCCTGTTCACTGTCAAATCCCCTTGTGGGGTGTCCATCCCGGAGGGGTGAAGAGGTGAAGGTGTACCTTACTCCCACAATCTCCCTCTCCCTTATACCCACAGTCTGGCAATGCCCACACTTACTACGCAAGAGCTAATCCATCAAACTGTATCAGTGGTAATGTGTTTGTGTGTATGTATATGATTTATGTCTATGACTATGAATATGTTGTATGTGAGTGTTTATATATTTTTCTTTATTTTTGTTTTACATGTGTGTTGTATGTAATTGCATATATGTACTTAGTCTTTATCTGGTTAACATGTGCTGCCTATCTATACCACAAAATGTTTGGATAGTTTTTAAATGTATTATGTTGCATGTACAAGCTTTGCTCTATGTATATGTACTTTGATTTCTTATTCAGATGTATCTCCTTCCCCCCTTCCTCCAGGATGCATCTGGAAACAAGCTATTGTAGCTCAGTATGTCTTTGCTGGTGAAATGTTTTCCAATATATAAATAAAACAACATACAACTGTTTCTAGACTATGCGAATGCAGTAACACTGATGTGCTACCTTCAGTGATTTGCATCTTTGGCTGCAAAATCTCATGCAGCATGGGGGCCTGTGCTTCTGTAGTCACACCTGTGTTTTTTATGTTGAACAGCATGAATGAGTACCTACAACATGGTTGCTGAAGCACAGGCCCCATGGGGCCTGCACTTCTACAGACAGAAGTATGGTTGCAATTTGAGTATCATGGTCTGAACACTGGATCTAAAAATGTTTTCAAGGGGGTAGCAATTTTGCCTAGGGGATAGAGCTTTCCCTCAAAAAGGCAAAATGTTACCTTTTAAAACTCAGATTTGGTTAAAGCAGTTATTTCTTGATGGCCTAAGAGGGTAGTGCATGTTACGTAACTACATTGCTGGATCCACTAGTACATGGTTTTCTATATAGAATTACGTACATGCAGTAACATTAGTATACATAAGTAACATAAGTAAACATAAGTATACATAAGTAACAGTAGCAGTAACTTCGGCAGTAGCAAGTCAGTGTATATGTCTTACTCCTGTGTTTGAAGAGACACAGGTCCCTCAGGAACCCACTCTTCTGTAAACAGAAGTACTGTTGGAATTTTGGTGTCATGGATTTTGTGGTGCCTTCACTTCTGCAGCCAGAGGTCAGTGTGTATTTATTACAGGGAACTGTGTGTTTGTCTTACAGTGTGGATGAGCACCTGCAGCTACACAAGCACTGGCAACATGGGGGCCTACACTTCTGTAGCTAAAAGAACTCTTGTAATTTGGGTATTGCAGATTTGGGATCAAAGCTGTGCAGAAGTTGTTTGTGGAATTGGGGAGGGGCCTTAGACAAGAAGCATGCATGGTAACCTTCTCAGAGGTGCTGCCTGTCTATGGTATGGGTGAGGCTAGAGTACTCCACACCCTAGGATTCAATGAATGGTTGAAAAACTGGTTCAGAGCACAGCATTTTGGCTTCACTGGTGACTGGGGGTCCACCTGGAGGGATACAGGCCTATACTGCCACGATGGTCTGCATCTGTCCAGGAAGGGAACCAGGATCCTAGGTGATAGGTTTAAATACTTCATTGGCAAGCTTTTAGACTAGCCAAGGGGGAGGCACTGAAAAGGAGCAGGGAATTCCCAGCCACCCCCCACAAAACAGGGTAGTTAGAGAGGTTAACACTAAGTTAGAGAGATCAATTGGGGCAGGGCAGGGGTAAATGGAGAAAAAGGCAAAGGGAGTAAGTACAAGGATGGAGATAAATGGGGTAAGGCCATCAAAAAATGGAGGGTGCTGAGTACCAGTGCCCATAGTCTGGGTAACAAGCTTCCTGGACTAGTGGCCTTGATGGAAGAGGGACACCTGGATATTGTGGTAGTCACAGAAACATGGTACACAGAGAACCATGACTGGGATGTCAACATCAGGGTACACAATCTACAGGAGAAACAGGGAGGGTAAAAGAGGAGAATGAGTAGCTCTCTACATAAGGGAAGAGATCAAAGCAATGGAACTAAAGGGTAAACAGGGAGGAGAGGAGGCACTGTGGGTCACCTTGGAGACAGGAAATGGCACCATACCCCCACAGGGGTTGTATACAGACCCCCGTCTCATGGGGAGGAAATGGACAAGGAAATGATCAGTGGCATCCTTAGAATGGCAGAAAAAGGGGGAGATATTGTTGATGGGGACCTGACTATGCTAGATGTTAACTGGAGCACATTTGCTGCAACCACATCCAAGAGCAGAGTCATTCTCGATGCCCTACAGGGGGCATGCCTCAGATAGCTAGTGCTGGAACCCACTCAGGAAGGAGCAATCTTAGACCTGGTACAACCCAAGCCACTTTGTGCGGACATGGCTAACGTGGACAATCGGGTACCATGGATAGTTTTCAAAAACCAAAACCGTGACCTATTTGTTCTGTATTAAGTCCTCCACTTAATGTGGACCTGGTATGCCGGCAAACACTGACAGCACAAGTGCGATTAACAAAGGCAATTAACACGTTCTCAAGCTGTCAGTTAAGCAGTTAATTTACTTCCAGGCAGCTACTTAAGTGAAAGACACACTCTGTACTTTGCTGCTGTAAGAAAAAGACATGTCTAAGTGCCCCAGCATCCCACTGTCATGAAAGATCAAACTTCTTAAGCAGATTGATGCTCTGCCAAAAATAAGCATCAGGGAGCTCGCAGCTCGGCTGTCCATACCAAAGTCAACAGCATCAGACTTACTAAAGGACAAAGAAAAGCTATGGTGTGAGTGGCATTCTAATCAGAATCCCCAAATGAAGTGACGAAGGGAAGGGAAGGAAGGGAAGGACTCTGAGCTCGAGGAGGCTCTCTTTCTGTGGTTTACCACCATTAGAGAGAGAGAGAGAGAGAGAGAGAGAGAGAGAGGCAATGGTTATGGAATAAAGATATGTTTTTAACCTCAGTCCCTAACCCCAGAAGTGAAAAGCACATCAAGTACAATACTGTACAGTCATACACAGTACCCTGCACAACCCTCACACCACAACAGAAAAAGCAGCACATAAAAAATTATTAAAGAAATAAAATAAAATAAAGTATATTTTTAAAGACAGTCTCATGCCCTACTCTGTATAAGCTGTATAAGCAGAGTGGTTATAAATGCACATAAATGTGCTTCGCTGAACATTGACAAAATGGCTAACCAAATACAGTACAAATGCACTCTACTGCCATCTGCCGGCAACAACAGACATCGTCTAATGCGAACAGATTCCACAAGTCCAGATGTGTACACATTAAACGGCTTTGCCTGTACTCTCTCAAATGGGGATGGAGAGAGGATCTCAGATTTAGAAGTGGGTAGCCATCTGGGAACAAGTGACTACCAGACAGTGTGGTTCATGATAAACACAGCCGTAGAGTCAAGCCATAAACAAGCAAGGGTACTGGACTTTTAGAGGGCTGACTTTAGCAGAATGGGAGAGTGCCTAAGGAATGCACTTACAAAAGGGCAGGAAGGAGGGGTGAAGGAACAAAGGGGAGAAAAATCAAAACTGCCATCACAGAAGCAGCAAGCCTTTGTGTGAAGCAAATAAACAAAACAAAGGAAAAAAAAACACTGTAGTTCTCAATAGAAGTGGCGGGGAAGGTTAGGGAGAAAAAGATAGCATTCAGGAAGTATAAGGAATCACAGAAGGAGCAGGACAGAGAACAGTATCAGTTAAAGCAGAGGGAAGTGGGGAAGGCAGTCAGAATAGAGAAGGCTAAACCAAGGAAAGATAGCCACCCTCAGTTAAGAAGGGGATAAGTCCTTTATAGATACATTAGGGAGCTAAGAAAGACCAAGGGAGGGATAGTGAGGCTTAATAAAGGGAGGGGGTGGGTAGAGGTGACAGTGAAAAGGCAGAGATACTGAATGAAATCTTTTGTTCAGTATTCACAAAAGAAGAGGAGGGGGACATACCTAAACCAAACAATAGAAGCACTCTGGATGGGGGGGGGAGTCAATACCAGTCCATTAAAAGAAGAAAGGGTCCTGAAAGAAGTCCTAAACCTAACGGTGGACAAGGCAATAGGACCTGACGGGATTCACCCCAGATTTATAAAAGAACTAAGGGGAGAACTAGTGACACCACTGACTTCCCTTTTTAACAAATCATGGGTGGATGGTGTGGTACCTGAGGACTGGAGGAAGGCAGATGTGATTCTCCTTCACAAATGTGGGAGCAAAGCAGAGGCAGGAAACTACGACCTATTAGTTTGACCTCAGTGGTACGGAAAATGGTGGAATCCCATCTGAAAGAAATAATTTTGAATACCTAGAGTCCAGCGGGGCACGGGAACCAAAGGGGATCTATGTGATAACGGCGATAGCCGATGGGCGATCCCCATTAGGGTGACGGCACATTGTCAAAAAAATATTTTGGCTATGCACTCCCTAGCGCACAGCAAGATGATGCCAGGGAGTTGGATTTTTTGGTTTTATGTGGGGGGGCACATCCTTCCTACTTAACAATTCTCAGCTCCAGGAGGTGCATGTCAAGGGGGTTAAAATGCAGAACAAATAAAAATTTGGGCTAGGTGCAACAAAAAATACCTGCGTCCGGACCCAAACCCAGCACCATTCCCACTGCAGCCCTATACCCACCCACCACGCTACAGAAGCAGCTCAGCAACTCACTGCGGCACCACCCCTACAACCGTTCCATCCCCTCCCACCCCACGCTCGGCATGCTGGCTCCCCCCCACTCACGTAGGCATGTAGCAGCAGGATGTTGCTATATCATGCACACCCCCATCCAGTCGCCCACCTTCCCCACTAGAGACAACTTCCAACGGTTTGCTGTGGTTCCGCCCTGCCCTACCAGTAATAGTACCATTTCCTTCACTCTAACATTTCTCTTTGTGTTTTTTAAATAGCGTAATCAGTCCCTCACCTTGTATTTGTTTCCCTGTCTTGTCTCAGATTGCTGTGTGCAAAGCAAAACAAGACACTCTGTAGACTTCCAGTCATGTCCTGCACTGTACATGGTCAATGTAATGGATGAGTCAGCGTTGAAGTTTTC
Source organism: Neoceratodus forsteri (assembly GCA_016271365.2). Lineage (NCBI taxonomy): Eukaryota > Metazoa > Chordata > Ceratodontiformes > Ceratodontidae > Neoceratodus > Neoceratodus forsteri. The sequence continues at coordinate 65,440,260 of CM057459.1, forward strand.
AAAAGTGGGCAGGTGGGACGTGAGAGGGGGATCCCTATTTACATCCTTTGAGGGAAGAGCCCTGTCATTTCTCCTGTGTTCTGGCTATACACTCGTGTCGTAGAGCTCACCATTTGTGAACGTTTTTTCCACCACCGTCACAGGGAGACAGACAGTGTTTCTCGATCACCCTCACTATGAAACAGCTGCCTCACAAACAAAAAAACAAACAAAAAAGACTACTGTTTCTGCTATTGTCTCTATTTTTCTCATCTTAGTGCTGGGGTGAGAAAGCACAAACAGAAGGTTCTCTTAAAAATCAGCACCATCTACTGATAATTCTGCTAAGAGAGGAACTACTTTACAAGAAAGTCTGTTTTATTGATTTTCTATTCTCCAATTGTTTTAACTTTTAGCAATTTTGTTTCTAAAACTATGCTCTACATATACTCATTTTCTAAGCTCAATAACACCCTCCAGGGTGGGTGGTATTGGGCTATACCGGACCTTCCAGGGGCTTTAAGGCCCTCAGCCTGCAGCATCGGGCCTCATTATGCCCCTGGGTGGTCAGATATAGCCCAATACCACCCACCCTGTTGGGTATTATTGCTTACATAATGTCTGCAGCTTTCAGCTGGTTGAAAAAATGTCAGACATTGGCACACGTTCATTGAAAAGATTTTTTTTTCTTTTGGGCAACCAAAACCTTGTGCTATTTTCTGTTTGTTATTTATCATTTTCATGTTGTTTATGGGCCATCTTCTAATCTAACATTCTTTGGTGACATTTTTTTTTTGCTTGTTTGCTTTGTGAGAACAAATCCTTGCTCTATTTGCTGTTTGTTTTTTGTTTTTTTATTCTTTGGTAATTAGGTAGGCCCACTAGGCACACTACCTATTTCCAGAGGTGACCCTAGAGCACTGGGAGGTTAAGTGGCTTGCTCAGGGTCACACATTATGCAGGTGGATGTGTGATTTGTGCCCCACACCCATAGACCACTGTACTGTCCTCTTACCAATACAGTAGGTTCAAGAAAACTCCAAGAATGTCCATGTGTGATTGATTTTTTTTAGCCCTTAAAAGGGCTTGTTTTAATTTTAATAAATAAATAAAAAATGAGAGCTCTCAGACTCTCCACAGGTGCTGAACATTGAACTCCTAGACCATCCAAGCTAACTAACACATCTCTCTTCCTCTCCTGCTGCTTTTCCTCACAATCACACACACACACACACACACACACACATGAGCATTGCAGTGACAGTAACTAAATCACATGATGCCAGAACGAGTAATCAATTGTATGGATAGATAGAGTATGTCAGGAGTGAGAGTGCCGCTAGAGGTAGAGACTAGAGAGTAACATCAGCCTCTGAGCCCTGCAATGTGGAATTACTGAGAGGCTCTAAGTTCACACACATCAGTTAAATACTAGACTTGCCACCAGAAAGGTCTACTCTTGTGGGCTGCGCAGTGCTGTGATGCTGACAAATAACTACTCTCTCATTAATGAATACTGGGAAGCAACAGAACCTGCTTCCTGTACTGTTACTGAGAGAGTAGCTCTCTGCAGCAACACAGCAGCACAGCTAGACCCAGGAGGCTGGAACCTGGGTGTCACTTGCAAGGACTCTCAGGTTACAAGTGCTACTAGGGTGGAGCTGGGGAAAAAACTGCAGATGTCAGTGGCATAGTAATCTGATGCACTATGTACAGCTATGCACAGATCAGGGTGTGATCATGTTTAGGTGTGACTCTCATGAATGTAAGAAACATAGTGCTGTTCAAGTCCTGGACTACAGTCTGCCCCCCTCTCAGCACTACAATTCTTACACTCATGACAGTCACACCTAAAGTACCCTATGCCCCCCCCTTTACATTTGTGCCATTTATTTAACTGTATTTAGTTTCAGGCATGGATATATGGTATCTATGTATGTGGATCACTGTAGGTAGGTGTACAGTATAAAAGACAAAGAACCTCTGTGTGCAAACACTGAGGCAAGGGTTACCCCAAAGGGCATTTGGCTGGGAAGTAAAGTTTCAAGAAAATACAAAATCACACATGCCCACACAATGCAAAGCATCATGGGCTACATATGCAAATCACCACAGAATGTTATGCTGGTTCAACTTTAAGCAGAATTGCATGGTGCCGAAAGGCCTCTCACACAGTTTGCAAAGGGAGCTAACAGATGACATTGACACGTGTTTCGTCCTACCAGGACTCATCAGTATGCCTCGTCTGTTTGACACCCCAGTGGAATGAACCAGGTACCCTAAGATGGTCTGTCTGGGTTATGTTGTGGTGAACCCATTAAAATAAAAAACTATTTAAAAGACAAAGAACCTCTGTGCGCAAACACTGAGGCAAGGGTTACCCCAAAGGGCATTTGGCTGGGAAGCCAAGTTTCAAGAAAATACAAAATCACACATGCTCACACAATGCAAAGCATCATGGGCTGCATATGCAAATCACCACAGAATGTTATGCTGGTTCAACTTTAAGCAGAATTGTATGGTGCCGAAAGGCCTCTCACACAGTTTGCAAAGGGTGCTAACAGATGACATAGACACGTGTTTCGTCCTACCAGGAATCATCAGTATGCCTCGTCTATTTGACACCGCAGTGGAATGAACCAGGTACCCTAAGACGGTCTGTCTGGGTTATGTTGTGGTGAAACCATTAAAATAAAAAAACTATTTAAAAGACAAAGAACCTCTCTGCGCAAACACTGAGGCAAGGGTTACCCCAAAGGGCATTTGGCTGGGAAGCCAAGTTTCAAGAAAATACAAAATCACACATGCCCACACAATAAAGGTGTGAACAGACTGACTGAAGTGTTGGCAGACAGGATAGACTTCCCAGTACAAAGAATGACTTCAGAATTGCATGCATGCATCTCCCCCTCACATCCACACAATCCACCCACCCCCAGTTACTTTCACTTGTCCAGTCTGACTATCCACAGTTCTGAGTCCAGTTGAATCCAAAAATAACAGCCTCAGTCACTGGGCAAGGGCTTTGATAGTCTGTTTAACCTGGAGCACATTGCAAAATATCTGGGGCAGTGGCCCCTGAGACCCTGGGTTAACAACACCCTATTTCTTATCCAGAAGGTGTGATTATGCAAGGTAATATTCAAGAAAGAATCTGTCACAGGTAAAACAAAGGTTGGAAACCAAATGAAATTTCTGCAAAAAAAGCTACTTTTATTTGGGCCACATATAGTATATATTGTGACAGAGACTGTCTAGAAGCAGCTGTGCATTAGTGTGCAATTGCAGTCAGCAGTACTGGTTTCGGGACAAAGTAAATAAAAATCAGTGTGATGTGCTCATGCAAAGTAAAGGAAAACTGGAACGACAGGCTAGGACTAAAAAGGGGGGAGCCCAAACAAGTATGAAGGGCATTAAGTAGAATTTAAGATATTCAAAAGTTGAAATGTAGAGGGCAAGCAGAATATAACTAAAAGTCATACTTTAAGTTGGAAAGATGTAGGATGGAAGCTGCAAGAAGAAAAACAAATCACAAGAGGAAATGTATTGAATTTCTTAAATTCTCCGTAATTCATTTTGGTTACCACTTCATTCCTATGGCTGCAACATTCTTATATAAGAGCACTCTGACTAGTTGCAGCATATACCATGGGGAGTGGGAGTGAGAGATGCGTTTTGGAGCTGCTTGTGAAATGCTGCTGACACTGACCACTACTACTGTATAAAAAATCATATAGCCTAAAAAAGACAGATCTAGGTATAGAAAGCTCCATAGCCAGACGAGCTGCATTTAGTGTGACTGCCACTGTTTGCCATACAAAAGTGAGACTCACTGTGTATCCCGAGTCATGACACACATGCGTTGCAGCTGCTATAAATGTGGTTGTGGTATAAAAACATGACAGGGTTTTCAACAGTGTGACAGAAACAGCATCAGAGTACATTGTGAATAGATGTATTGTTTGGAAAAAATAAGTATGTTGCTATCCTCAGTGAGTCTTGGATAGTACAATAGTATCCTTTTATCAATTATTATTCACCAGACTCTATCTACTATTGTAGACCCAGGACCACCTTGAAAATGAGCTTGCTCAATGGTGTTTATGCCTGGTTAAATAAAGTGATTGATTGATTGATTGATTATGTTGCTGCCTCTAGTGTTTGTTGCTATCCTCAATGAGTCTTGCACAATCCTGCCTTGTTTGTTGCTATTCTCAATGAATCTTGTACTATCCTGTCTTTGTAACTTCCCAGGCCATGCCTGAAAATAGCGAAATGACTACCTAGTGCACCTTACCCGGTCAACAAAAACTAAATAAAAATAAATAAAGATATGCCATTTCTGTCACAGGAAAAGTCTTACCTCATGTGCTCTTGAATTGGTTGCACATGCACAATAAGATCACTGGGCCATACGCACGATGCCAAAGTGCCATGGGAACTAGGCTCATAGGCACATATATGCATGAATGCCATGCAGTGGTGGTCCTGCAGGTTCCCAGCAGCATTCACCAAAGGTGCACACACCAGGTGTGCACCCAATTCCCCGATCACTTGGACAACTCCATGCCATGGCCGTCTGTGGGGAGAGACTGGGTGTGCCCACACTACACACCATTCACAAAGGCATGTAGTGCTGCACACAGGGGGCATAAGAGGGAGCTGGGTATGACAGTGGGGACCCTGCTGCAACTGGCTTACATGCTGAGCCCTGCGCACCCAGAACCCCCACCCAGTCCAGGTATCTGTTTGTAACCCCCCCCAACAACAGACCACCCGCCTGAACCCGGCAACTGTAGGTAAACTCCCCCACCCACAACAGAACACCTGCCCCAGTCCTGTATGCCAGCCCAGCCCACTCCCCCAGCACACAAGCATGTCCAGGCCGCGGTTTGGTATGACTGAACACGCAACCTCCCATACACACGTCTGTGCCCCTGCCCCAGTCCTGGCAGTAAAATGTCGCTCCCCAACACATCTGTGCCCCCACCCAGTGCTGGCATCAGGATGGACCTCCCATGACAGAAACCCTGCCCTAGTCCCGTATGCCAGGCCACCCCCCAACACACAACCAACACCAGTCCCTGGTCCAGTAAGAGTGTACATCCTCCCGACAGCAGTGCCCCTGCCCCAGTCCACATATCGGTGACACCCCCCCACACACACACACACACACAGAGCCCCGTCCTGATGGTCCCTGTCCAGTACTCCAAATGCCAACATCTTCTGATCCCCGATTCCACATTCTCTCCCCCACATTGATGGTCGGTGGCCCCCCGCTGCACCGAAAACACTACCCCCGTCCCCCATATCAGCATGTCAGTGCCGCAGCAATGGATGATGAGCAGCACATCACTCTGCACACCACTTTGGCCGCCCACCATCCGACTGATGCTGGGGAGCACACTGCCTATAATATGGTGTGGAGCTACATGGATGGGGTACATGCCTCTGGCACGTACTTTCCACCCATTTATGTACAGGCCCCATTGTATGGCATGGGCAGGCTGAATTCACAGAAGTGTTAATACTGTCAATAAAAGAAGTAACAGCCAGAGTAAATACCACCAGATAATTTAACTATACAAAGCAATTCAATGTAAGATGTTCCAATCCATCGGACATTCTGGTGGGAGTCGAACGTAGGTTTGGCTGATATAAGTTACTTGCCCATTAGATACATTCAGCTCTGCTCTTATGAGATTGAATTGTGCATGGGTGTAAGACTGATGGACTTCAAATGAAATAAACTGCACTATCATTGAAGTTTTGATAAGTATTTCTTTCTAAGAATTAAAAACTTGGCCATCAACCCCAGATTTGGATGTGTATTTCTAAATTAAAACCATTTTTAAACCTAGATTGATAGCCCACCAGTGAGTGAGTGGTAGCATACTGTGAGCCCCCTCTCCTTAGTTTATTACACACTCCAGTTTTATTATACCTCAGGGGTGTCTTTTAAAGATCAATGGCAAAGCTACTTTTTTAATCTAATAAACTGCTTTCTTCTGTGCTGATTTAATAAAACTATGAATATAAAACCCATCTTATGCTTGTCTTGTGTCATTTCATTCATTTTTCTGTACCTTTCGTGGTTTTATATGTGGCCTGTAAACCAAATCTCAGTGCCATTTTTTCCCCTGGTCTCAGCTCTGAGTGGAGTACCATTGACATCATTCAAGGAATGACGTCAATGACAGTCATGCACCTGTTGTTCTGGAACAGTTGATCACTGCTGATTTCTCCAACAGCCTATTCAACCTTAACTATAGGGGCGCTACCATGCATACATAGATAGATAGATCATGTTAATGCATCTAGTTAAAGTAAAAAGTCAGTGGAATGATGGTACATCTGTGGTGTGGTGTTCTGCAGGGTTTGAATGGTCATGTTATGCAATTTTGACATTACGCTAATATAAGCACTGTCTTGTCAAACAGTGTAAAAGAGTGACATGGCATGGATACAGGGTGCTGATTTTGGGGTAATGTCAATATTACATCACACAATCATTCAAACTCTGAGGAACATCACCCCACAGATGAGCCAAGGTTCCACTGACTTTGTGCCCTATCATTCCCTACTTTATACACTTTGGGCTGGATATTCAAAAGGGTTGCTCCATGCGCAATAGGGTTGCGCCTGCGCAAGTCCGAAATTCGCCATTCTGCGATATTCAGTAGGAGGCAGTTGCGCCCCCCAAGTCATGCTGAGCAACAGCGCAATGCTAATGAAGGCATGCTCAACCGGAGGGGGAGGAACCATGCATAAACTGCACAGCCCGATATTCAGCCGGCTGTGCAGAGTTGTGCAGGCACTTAACCCCTACTGCGCCTGCACACAACTTTGAGCCAAAAAAGGATCAAGTAAGGGCCCACCCACAGGTGAGCTGCCGCATTGCAGGCGCAACACAGCAGCTGCCACCTGTGGGTGGCCCTGTTCCTGTGCCCCTGGCCCGATCCGCGGGCATAATAGTAACCCCCATAGCGATCGTGGGCAGAACACACTCCCCATTAGCCCAATCGCGGGCATAACGTAAATGAACCCCCGACTAGCCTGATCACGGGCAGAACACCCCCACTAGCCCGATCGCAGGCATAACATACATGAACCCCCACTGGCCCAATCTCAGGCAAAGCAGAAATGAACCCCCAACTGGCCCGATTGCGGGCATAACGAAATGAACCCCCGACTAGCCCGATCACAGGCAGACACACTCCCCCACTAGCCCGATTGCGGGCATCGCGTAAATGAACCCCCGACTAGCCCGATCGTTGGCAGAACACTCCCCGACTGGCCCGATCGCGGGCATAACATACATGAACCCCCACTGGCCGATTGCGGGCATAACGAAAATGAACCCCCTGACTGAGCCCAATCACAGGCAGAGCGGGTTCAAACCCCCGACTAGCCCGATCACGGGAAGAGCGAGTTCAACCCCAAAGACCAATATCCCTGGTGGTCCAGTGGACATGAGCCCGATCGAGGGGCATAAGTCAAACCCCCAAGGTCCAATTTCCTGGTGATCTAGTGGCCCCCACCACCCACCACGGGCCCCACCACCCGCTCCCCGTCAGCCAGCGGGCGGCAGCACCCTGCCTGCCCCCGCGCCTGCCGACTGACTGCTCGGTAGGGCTGCGCCCGTTGGTTCAAACAAGAGCCAATGGGCACGCAGCCCGCAACGCCTAATGCGGTCGAGATGTGAATGAATGAATTCACGATATCTGGACTGCCTGCTGAGCAGGCTGCATGCCCGGTGGCTTGCTTTCTGAGCAATGGTGCAGCCTAACAATCGGTCGGCCCGGGCGGCAGGCTAGCTGGTGGTGCTGCTCTAACTGATGAGGCTGGCCGAAACTCCAGCAAGTGAGTGGAGTGGTGAGGTCACTAGATCACAGGAAATTGGACCTTGGGTGGTTTTGACTCTTTGCCCGCGATCAGGCTTGGCAGGGTCACTGGACCACCAGGATATTGGTCTTTGGGGGTTGAACTCTTCACCCGCATAGGGCTAGTGGGGGGTCTTTCACATTATGCTCGCGATCGGGCCAGTGGGGGTTCTTTCACATTATGCCCGCGATCGGGCCAGTGGGGGGTTCTTTCACATTATGCCCGCGATCGGGCCAGTGGGGGATTTTCACATCATGCCCGCGATCGGGCTAGGGGGTGTCGGTCCGATGGCTGCTGCCTGGCAGGGTGCCAGGCGCAAGTGCGGGGATTAGCGCACCTGCATGCTAATGGCATGCAAATGGGTCCGGCTATTAGATGCAATGGCCTCCCATGCACCTTGGTATGAATTATGGCCCCATTTGCATGTCACCTTGAATATTGGAAATTTGCAGCATGGCTAATGGAACTTGTGCCACCGCATCTGAATGCTCCACTCTGACCACTTGCAGTGGTACAAGTTCCACTGCGCCATGCACAATGGCTGTGGCGGATATTCAAAGGAGTTGCTCAATAGCGCAGCTCCATTGAATATCGCCCCGGCCACACCCCAGCGCAACTTTTTTGAGCAGCGCAAGGGCTTGCGCCACAGAATGACGCAGTTTGAATATCCAGGCCTTTGTGCTTTAACCCTAATAGATGCAGTAACACAGTTTTTTTGCAATTACTTGACTTTCTCTTTGAGATAAATAGCCATAGGAGCTTACTTTGCACATGGCACTGTGTGCAACACACAAAGCAGCTGCATCATCACACATATTGCACTGGACCTGTAGCCAATTTTGCGAGTATTCCTGTGGGCTACTTGCAAAGCAGCTGCATTATCACACATATTGCACTGGATTTGTAGCTGGCTTCATGAATAAGCTGAGCAACTGCAGCATCATACTCATTGCACTGGACCTGTAGCAGACCACAGGGTCACTCACAATGCACCTGCATCACTTGCAGCAAGTTGGTGCCCAACCACAGGTGTTCACTACACCCTCTCCCCCACTTTGGGTTCCCAGTACCAAGTGTCCAGTGCCAATGTTGGACAGTGAGTAAAAGAACAACTCTTCTCCCTCTAGCACCAATGCCACGATGCTCCCCCATACAACTAAAAATATCCCATCTGCCAACCAACTTAGCACCCATATCCACCCTTTTGCCCTGACACCCACTGTTAGAAATGATGACGCAACAGAAGGCAACCAGCACAACCCTCCCTCCACCCTGGCCAGCTGTTGTGAATTAATGGACACAGACCTGCAAAAGAATCAAATCACAAACTGCACTAATTACACATGCATCAGGACTTAAGGTTGTTTGTCAGTGTTTTTTTTTTCTTTTACTGATAACATGACAATTTTGGGCTCACAGTTTTAGAATTCCCATGTCACCCCTCCCCCCACCTCCATTTGGGACTACATAGGTATTAGCTTGTAAATATGACACAAAATATGTTTTTTGGGTCAGCTCCATAACTTTTTCCTCTATCTTTTTATTTCCTACTATCTCTGTTTTGTGCTTCATAGAAACATAGAAGTTGTCGGCAGATGGGGACCATACAATCCATCAAATCTGCCTTTGGCTTCCTACCCCCTACTTAGCTGCCTGCTTGTGTAACCCACAATGTCTGTCCCATGCCTGCTTGATTTCCCCCACTGGCTTAGCTTCCACCACCCCCTCCGGCAGGCTATTCCATGGTTCCACAACACGCTCTGTGAAGAAGAAGTTCCTCGTATTGCTTCTGAACGTTCCTCCCTTAAGTTGAAAGTTGTGCCCTCTAGTCCTGCTGTTGTCCTTTACCTGAAAGAGGTTCTGCATGTGCACCCTGTTGTTGTCTTTAAAGTATTTAAATGTTTCTATCATGTCCCATGATTCCTGCGTTGTTCTAGGGAGTATAATTTGAGGTCATCCAGTCTTGCCTTGTACGGTTTCTGATGCAAGCCCTGCACCATCTTTGTTGCTCTTCTCTGCACCGTCTCCAGCCTATCCATGTCCTTCCTGAGGTGTGGCCTCCAGAATTGGACACAGTACTCCAGGTGAGGCCTGACCAGAGACTGATACAGGGGATTGATTACTTCATGCCTTCTGCTCGTGATGCCCCTCCCTATGCATCCCAGGATACCACTAGCCTTTAGTGCTGCCTTTTCATATTGTCTACTGACCTTGAGGTCATCTGATATGATCACCCCTAGGTCTCGCTCCTGCCTGGTAGCCACCAGCTGCCCCCCTCCCATTCAGTACAGTTTCCTTGGGTTACGCTTTCGCAGGTGCATGACCTTACATTTTTTGGCATTGAATTTCAATTTCCAGGTCTTGGACCACTCCTCTAGTTTTTGGAGATCAGCTTCCATTCATTGTTGTCCCTCTGTTGTGTCTACCCAGTTGCCGATTTTGGTGTCATCTGCAAACAGGCACACCTTTCCCACCAGTTCATTGGCAGTGTCGCTGATGAATATGTTGAAGAGGATCGGCCCCAGAACTGAGCCCTGCAGGACCCCGCTAGTCACCCTCCCCTCCACAGACAGAGTGTCATTTACTAATACTCTCCGAGTTCTCCCATGCAACCAGTTTCTGACCCAGTTTGTAACCTCGGACCCAATTCCCATGTTCTCCAGTTGTTTGACTAGTCTCCTGTGCAGAACGGAGTCAAAAGCTTTGCTGAAGTCCAGGCAAACCACATCCACTGCCCCACCCTGATCCACTGTTTTGGTGACCCAATTGAAAAAATCAACCAGGTTTATCTGGCAGGACCTCCCTGCCATAAAACCATATTGATTTTTGTTGAGTTGACCAGTTTGCTCCAAAAAAGCTGTGATTCTTTCCTTCAGCAGGGACTCCAACAGTTTTCCCACGACTGACATTAGACTAATCGGACGGTAGTTACCTGGTTATTCCTTGGTTCCACTCTTGTGGAGTGGTACTACTGTTGCACTCTTCCAATCCTCTGGCACCTCCCTGCTCCTTAATGATTTGTTAAAGAGCACTGCTAAGGGGGCTGCCAGTTTCCTCCCTAGTTCTTTCAGTATTCTTGGGTGTATCCCATATGGCCCCATAGCTTTACCTACTTTTAGCTTGTCTATTTCCTCCAGGACCCTTTTCTCTGTGAAGGGATCCATGTCTATTCCTTCAATTGGACACTTCTTTATGCCTATTGTTGGTCTGTTACCATCTGTTTCCTGCATGAAGACTGAGCAGAAGTACTCATTGAGTACCTCTGCCTTCTCCCCATCTTGCTTTGTGGTTTGTCTGTCTTTTTTTGTGATTCTAACAATGCCCCCTTTGGTCTTCCTTTTTTTACTTATGTACCTGTAGAAGGCTTTTTTACCATTCTTTACTTCCTGAGCTATCCTAACCTCTGTTTGAGCCTTTGCATTTCTTATCACTTTCCCTGTCTCTTTTAATTTCTGTTTATATTCTGTTTTGTTTGCCTCATTCCCCGACTCCTTGTACCTTCTGAAGGTTATGCACTTTTCTCTCATCACAGTTGCCACCTCCTTGGAAAACCATAGTGGGTTTTTCCCTCCTTTTGTTCTTACTAATCTGACAGGCACACTGTGATGTGACCATGGTTATTGCATCCTTCAACCTTGTCCAACATTCCTCAACGCTCCCTTCTGTCAAGTTACTAAGGTTGTCTGTTAGGCAGGCCTTCATGTTTGTGAAGTCTGCCCTCCTGAAGTCAAGGACCTTCAGTTTGGAGTTTATGGAGTCTACAGTCCTTTTTACCCTGAACCATACCATGTTATGATCATTGTTGCCCAGGTGGTTCCCTACTTCGACATCCGTAACCCTATCGCTATTTGTGAATATCAGATCTAGAACCGCGTTACCCCTTGTGGGTGATGTCACTATTTGACTTATGTCTGCTTCCTGTAGTGCGACTAGGAATTCCCTTCTCTTCTGTGATGCCACTGTGTGGGTATTCCAATCTATGTCCAGCAGATTGAAATCCCCCACCAGCACCATGTTCCCTTTGCCTGACATCTGGAGGATGGTTTCCAGGATTTCCTTATCCCTAGCTTCCTCTTGATTTGGGGGTCTGTAAATTATTCCTACTCAAATGGGTTTCTGGCTTTAGGCCCCTGTTGTGATCCATGGATCTTCTGTTTCCACTAGTGCCTGCTGCATTTCTGTAGTATTGATGGTATCCTTAACATAAATAGCTACCCCCCTCCCTTTTTCCCAGTCCTATCTCTTCTAAACAAGTTGTACCCTGGGACAGTCGCCTCCCAACCATGATTATTTGTGAACCATGTTTCGGTCATGGCCACCCAGTCTAGTCCTGCCTCAGCTATTGTGGCAATGAGGTCAGTCATCTTGTTAGCCACACTGCGTGCATTAAGGCATAGTACTGACCACTCTTGCTGTGTCGCTTTGTTTGTCATGCCTCCCTTGATCTTATCATTCATCCCTTCGTAGTTTTCCCTGTTTATGGTGCCTCCCTTTCCATTGTGATGGTCAATGCCAGAGCTGAAAAGGGTTTTATTTTCCTAGCTATCTGCTTTTGCTATCCTGGAGTGTGTAGATTTGGTGCTAGCTGGAGGGGGAGAGACAGCAGGCTCTATGTGTGCTTCTCCTAAAGCTACCGTCATCTCCCCTCCCGCTAGTTTAAATGTCCTACATGGACTTCAAATTTCTGGCCCAGTTCTCTGACTCCCTTTTTAGTCAGGTGGAGGCCATCGAATTTGATGAACTCCCTTTCCCAGAAGTTGCCCCAGTTTCCGACGAAGTGGTGCCCCTTTGTGTGGCACCAGTCTTTGAGCCATGCGTTGAGCTCACTTATCTCTTTCTCTCTGATTTTCTGCCTGTTCTTTCCCTTTTCCCAAACAGGCAGAATCTCAGAGAATGCAATGCTGGATGAAAATGAAACCAATTTCTCACCGAGCTGCGCAATGTGCTCCTTAATCTCCTTGACCGACCGGCTAGCAAGGCCATTGGTCCCTAGGTGAACCAGGATGTTTGAGCTCTCTTCTTCCTTTTTAACTATTTTGACTATTCAGTAGTGTCCCTCCACATGGATGCTCCTGGGAGTCATCTGACCTGCACATCTGCACATTTGTTTTGCCTCAGGTGGGGGTCCACACCGTGAATCATGGGGTCACCTATGATTATGATTTTTTTCCTGTTGAGGTTTTGTTTATAATGTTGTTTTGCTATCCTGTTGCATTTGGCATTCCTTTGGCCCCCCGAGACATCCTCCGTCATTACGGATGGTATGGACGCAAGAGGTGTTTACCTGTTTGCTGTGTTTAGAGTGCTTTGTTGGTTTGGGAGAGTTGCCTGAGCTCTGCACCCTTTTCCTGCAACCAGTTGCCATCCCCCAGGCCTGGTCGTTCTCTGGGGGAGAGGTGTGCTGGTTTGGTGTTGGCAATGTGGAGGTGAACTCCTAAAAGAAATGCTTTCCTGTAGGTGGTTACGCAAGATGTTGATCTCACCCCATGCCTCCTGAAGCTGAGCCCTGAAGTGACATATCTCCGAGCATATGGGACAGCAGCCCTGCCTTTGGGCAACGTGACCATTGAAGAGTGTCCCACAGTGTTGGCAGCAAACGATATCCATGTGCGTGCCAGTGGATGGAAAGAAAGAGTACATAATTATTCAAATTTAGAAGAAGATGATCTGTTCTAGCCAGACGAAAGAGAAACAGGCTTTTTTTTTGTCTTCTAGTCAGGTCAGGCAGGAAGTGGGCTGTGACATGCAGAACCTACATAGGAAGAGGACCTGGATTTGGGTGGGATTAGGGGTAGGGTGGGAGGGCAGAACCTTTGTTACTCCTTCCTGCTGAAAAATACAATCAGTTTGTTAATGTCTGCCACTTAGTAGCACAACTAGAGACTGGAGGAGAGAAGGTTTCTTTCCCAGTCGGTGAAGATCAGCGAAGCTCAACAGACAGTAAGGCTAGTGGCTGGCCCACACTTGGCATATGCCTCCTAAGGTTGTTCTTTGTGTCTGAGCTGTTGCTTCTGGTTGTTTCTGTCCAAGAGCTTTATATTAGCCAACCACTATTTCAGTGGTGGGTACAGCAGAAAGTAAGGCTAAGGGCTGGACCGCTCTTGGGGTATGCCTCCTGGGCTGCCCTTTGTGTCTGAGTTGTTGCTTCCAGCTGAGAGTTTTCTATTAGTAGACCACTACTTCAGTAGTGGTACAGCAGTATAAATGCTGATATACATATAGCAGCTAGGAATTCTGGGTAAGTGTTCCAACTGCTTCTTATGCTGTGAGAGCAGCCACTGGTTGGGTCTGAGCAGAGTGATCAAGGAGAAAAGTCCCCTCAGTGGAGACAGGAGCCCAGACTGCACTCCAAGGGGGATTCAGCCAGGTAGAACTGTTGTCAAGGAATCACTGCTTCTGCACCTGTCGGAGTCCACCTTCCCTCCATAATTGGTCTCTGTCTCCCAGTCGATGAAGATCAGTCAAGCTCAGCAGACAGTAAGGCTAGGGGCTGGACCACGCTTGGCGAATGCCTCCTAGGGTTGCTCTTTGTGTCTGAGCTTCAACCCTAACCAGCGCATTAGCATAGTTTTCCTTTTTCTTTTTGCAGTTTATTTCATTACTGTTTCAAAGCGATATACAGTGCAGCCCATTTAAATGCACACCCCTTTTGTTCAGAAAAAATGTGCATTTAAGCAGGCTGTGTACTTACCACAACATACACGTTTTCAATGGGAAAGACTGAGCCTGGGATCTATTTTTAATTTTCTTTATTTCTGTACTTAGAAAAGCAAAAAAAAAAAACATATAAAGTTCCTATATTGGACATGGCACCAGAATGGTACCTGTGTTGTTCTGTGTGAAGCAGCAGACCTACTGGCCATGCCACCTGACTTGTAACTTGATTTGTGTCGAGTTCTGCAGGCTCTATGTGAAGCAACACACTCACTGGGCATGGGGCCATGCATGTAGCTTGCTTTGCTCAGGGCTCACGAGCACTATGTAAAGCAAAAGACTCACTGGGCAGGTCTAAAAGTTGCCACTTGAGTGGTCATGGGGGGTGATAAGTAGCCCATCTCCAAAATTTGGGCTTACAATGTTAAGAAATGGCAAAGTATGGTTAATAAAACAGCAAAAAAAAACTATGTTTAGATCATGTGCAGTCTATGTTTTTGGGATCTATTGTTATTTGGGGGAAGGGATCAATGATTCTTAACTTTTTTAATTGTTTTTTTTTATTTGAGGGTCATGATGCTTACCACCCTCCTCTTGACCAAGCAATTAAGAGGTTTGAATTTGGCCTCAAAATACACTTTCCAAGACACCAAAATTCATCCTTTTCTGCCAGAACAAATATATTTCTCTGTGCATGCACAGTAGGGATTTTCTGGTCTTTGTTTATTGGCATTATTTTTCTTTTATGTTAATGATTGGCAGTGTGGGATCAAAGCAGAGGAAAGTGATCAGCTGAGGTGGAGGGAAGGATTTGCCAGTTAATGACCATGGGACTAGATATAATGTATGTACCACGGTGACTGTGGGGGGAGGAGGTCAGCACGGGTGCTAGAGAGTGGATAAGAGTGGGGGATTGTTTAGATTGTCTGGGCTGGGTGATGGAAGTGGGAGATGTTAAAGGTAGTGGGTGGGGGGAATGTTGTTTGTGTTGGGAATTGGAGGTTGGGGTACTGGTGACAGGGTTGGGCTCCAATCTGCTGGTTAATTTAGTGATTGGGAGTTGAGGGTACCAGCCGCATAATTGAATATCCATTTTCTGGTCATGTCAGTGATCTGAGTGTTGAGGGGTACAGGTGGTGGGGTTGAGCACCTGACTGCCAGTATAAGTAGTGTTGATGGTGGAAGAAAATGCATTTTATGTATTCCTCATTGACTTGCAAGTCAATCATGGATGGAAAAGATGTGTTTTCCCATATTTTTTCTCGGCTGGTTTTTCATTTTTGCATGCATATAACCTGTGGTTTGCAAATACTCATAACTTTTTGATTTAGCCATTCTTAACTACAAAAATAAATGAAAGTCCCTGTTCTGGGCTAATATGTGATGAATCTGAAAGTTTCAGGTTTCACATAATGTTATTTATTTTATTTATTTATAGAAATATGTATTTTGTTGTTAACGGTGCACAAAAAAAAAACCTTTCTTTTTACCAGTGTTGCTAGTTTTGGCACCTCACAGTGCCAAAACTGGCCAAATTGTTATTTTGAAATGTGTCATGCCCACAGCCTCTATGACTAAGTAGGTGCATACAGATTGTCAAATCCCTAGGTGTAAAGGCAGATGAGTTACAAGTTGTCAAAAAATAGGGGTTTTGACACAAACACTAACTCAACTCTTACATACCAGATTTACTGTGACAATAATATATATCTACGAGACAAAGAACTTCAGCATAAAAAAGAACCTCAGCATAAAAACACTGAGGCAAAGGTTACTCAGAAAGGGCTTTGACAATAAAGCCAGGTTTCACAGAAATGTAAAATTGCACACATCCCAAGCACCAAGGAAAGTATACGCAGAACACCATGAAAGAATTAGTTCTGCTAAAACTAGTCTAAATTATTTTGTGGTGGTTTGCGTATACTTCCCATGATACTTTGCATTACGTGACTTTGCATAATGTTAAACACATATTTCATTTCATTTATTATACTGGTTAGCAAGATGAGCTAAATAGCCCATTTTCACAAGCGACCAGTTTAAAACAAGGAACACAGGAAAAGCATTAGCCAGGACACAGGCACCGGCAAGTTGCAATAGTGCAATAAGGTAACACACTGTACAGGTAGCAGGATCAGGTATACAGTAGTACTAACAGGACTCACGTTGCACAGGTAAGAGAAACAATTAGGAACAGTTACAGTGCGTTTAGCCCAACGTGAATTGGGAAATATCAGTGGTGAAGGAAGTGTCGCTGGTTCCTAGGGTGAGGTGGGTGGGTAGGAGGTTGTAGAGACCAATTGCCATGGAGGAAAGAGCTCTTTGCCCTGCAGCAGTGTACCTGAAGGGGAGTGAGAAGTTGAATTTTGCCTGAGAGTGAGTCCCCAGCTTGTATATATAATATTCATTTGCTATTAAAAATGTCCCTAAAATTTGTGAGACTCTATGTCAGACTTGAAATCAGGTCTGGTGGACATTATTTGGCCTGTTGCCAAAACAATTTATTGATGCCATACTGTGGCCTATATCAACTATATGAAGACAGGAAAAGACCATTCTTCAAGGCTGATGCCTGTACTGTTTATGAACACATACAATATTTATCCAAAACATAATGTTTACACTGATGGACAGTGTAAAGCAAATTCTGTTTAGTATAATCTGTCAATGTCAAAAGTTAGAACTGCCTCACCCAAACAAGTTGATACCTAAGTACTAAAATGGGCAGCGATTGTATCCCTTGTGTATCATTCTAATGGCTATTCCAAGAGCCATGATATCATCGGCAGTTCTGATGTCGTCTTCGGCATTTAATTTAATTACTTTATCTTTTTCACCTTGCATGCTTAACAAATTACTGTTTTTTGAAGTGTTTCTCTTACAGTATTACTATATGTGATACTAATGAAAGGCCTGTTTTGAGATCAACAAATATTCTACAAAGTGAATTTGCACTTGGCATTTAAAAAAATGTATAAGGAGTCATTTTCTGAAAACAACAAGCTCTTCATTCTGAGTAACATAAATAGACAATGAAGTATTAAAATGTAGCATCCTTTGTATGAAATCATTTGAACTTTGAAGTACATTACTAGAAATGGCACTGAAAATATTAATCTAAGATAATAATGCTAGAGCACATAAGGTTTTTAATGCAGAGGTTTGCACAGACCACGAGCCTGCAACCCCTCCATCACCCCTCTTGCGCCAGCATTTTACAGTTGTCCACCCTAGTTTGCCCAGTTCTGTGTACACACTCACCCCTCTGGGTTGTTACATAGTTACATAGTTAGAGTATCAAACAAAATCAGGCTAAAAAGCCCTGTTTAATTGTCCATCTGTGCTCACAGAACTAAACATGATTGATAATTAGCTTCCATGTGGTTATCTGGTTTTTTTAAGCTAAGAATTGTCATACTTGCCACAAACTCTTTTGGCAAACTATTCCATTCATCCACAGTCCTTTGTGTGAACCAGAATTTTCTTTGATCGGTTTTTAAAAGTTTTCCATTGAATTTTTAATTATGAGTTCTGTTAGTAGAAACATTAACTTCAGGTTTCAAATGAAGAATGTCAGAGAGTATCTTTTTTATTTATTTATTTGTTATTTATTTATGTATTTGGTAAAGAGGTAAGTATACTGGCCCCAGGGACCATTTACAAGCACGACCCGGGCCATATAGTGGTTCCATGTGATTTGGGTGAAGATAAAGGAGTGAGAGCAATATGGGTGACAGCATTTCAGTGACTGCAAGTACGGTGACAGTACGTATGAGCAAGCACCGAAACAGCGACAATTTAATAAATGCTTTTCTGTGGGTGGCTTTGCCCCCAGACCCCCTTTGTGGGGGTGGGCTTTGCCCCCCACACCCCCATTACTAAATTAACCAACTCCGAGGTCATAGTACCTTGAGGGGGGGGGAAGCATTTGTTGCATATTTATGTCTATGTGACTGAGCATTTGTCTGGGTTGAATTTTATACCTGATGTGGTTGCCCACTGTTCTATTATGGCAACATTGCTTTGCCTCTGGTGACTCTAGTAAAACTCACATATACCTCTAACATAACCATCAAATAGTATAGGTCCTAAGACAGACCCTAGCAGAACTCCACTGGTCACCTCTCCCCACTCTGAAGTTGATCCTCTTATTTTAACTCTGTATTTTCTAGTTAGCAGCCAGTTACTGACCCAGTTCAAAAAGATAAGTGGTATATTAAATTTGTTCATTTTGAGGCATGGTGTCAAACACCTCACTCAGGTCTAGATGTATCACATTAGCCATTGTTTCAGTGAGAGAGGCCCCCACTGTAGAGGCTTTTAAGAGTGGTCTAAAGACCTTTTTATTTGTGCAGGCTTTTGGGGTTTAAGTTATATGTTTGGGATTTTATTTGAATGTATACAGTATGATAAACTGTAAAGGTTTTTGTACGGCGCCCAGAGCCTTCGGGATTGGGCGTCTTTTTAAATAAAGTTGACTTTGACTTTGACTTTGACTTCATTATCTAATGCTTTGTTTATTGGTTCAAAGACATTTATCAGGTTTGCTTGACATGACCTACTGTTTGTGAAGCCGTGTTTTGTAATATCATCTCTCAGTTTTTCTTGAGCTCATGTTTCTAGATGTTCTTTAATAAATGAGTCAGCCATCTTACATATCACACTGGTAAAGCTTATCAGTCTGTAATTTTCAATATTTATTTTTGTATATAGGTATTACCTCTGCTTGTTTCCAATCCTCCAGTACTTTACCTGTATGTATTGAGTTATTAATTATCTATGTTAATGGTTCATGGATTTCCAGTGCTATTCCTTTAAGAGCACTAGGCTGTAGCTCTGCTGGTCCAGGAGATTTATTCACTTTTAATTTTTGTAGCTTTATTAAAATCTCCTCCTGAGACACAGTTATTATTGTGTGTTCTCTATTAGTGCTGTCCTGCTCCTTTTGGTCATTTCTTCTTTTGTATAAGGAACAAAAGTGGTTATTGAACTCTGTGGCTAGTTCAAGATCATTGACAATTTTTTTTATCTCTCGTATGTAATGGCCCTATCATTCTGTTTGTTTCCTTGAGTTTATATATGTGTAGACCTGCTTATAATTACCCTTAATGTTTGCTGCTATTGTTTCCTTTCTTGCTTTCTCCCTCCTTATCTGTTTTTTTATAATCTTTAGTAATTTCTTGAAAAAGTTAAGATGTAATTGATTTCAATTTATAATTCAATGTTTCTTCTTTTTAGGAACATTTTGGTCCTTACACTTACAGTATGCATGGTTGTGCTCTGCCCCATCTGAGTATTTTCTTTTCTTGGAAATAAACCTTGTAGTTAACATATGTATTTTTGCTTTGAAAGTATCCTATTGATAATCTACTATACCATTTTTTTAATTCATCCTACCAATTCCATTTATGAGGATGTGCCCTGATTGCCTCAAGGTTTGGCTTGCCAAAGTCCTTAAAGGTTGTCCTGCCATGTTCTGTGATTAATTTACTATTTATTTTGAAACCCACCATACAATGATCATTGTTACCTAGGGGTTCTCTGGGAGAACAGATAGTACATGTTTTATGACTATTTGACAAAACCATGACTAGTATAGAATCACCCCAGCTGAGCTCTCAACATGTTGTTTGAGGCTATATTGGGTTGCTCTAAAAATTCATTTTCATTTGATGTTTTGCATAAACCACTTTCCCAATCAATAGCTGGCATATTAAGATCACCAACTAGTATGATTTCTTTATGCAATATGATTTTTTTCAATCATATTTACAGATCCTGTATCATGCATGATATTTGTATCTGGGGGGCTGTAGAAGAGGTATAAATCTGTTCTTTCTCTACCTTTGTTTAAGAATTCTATTACTAATGTTTCATAGTCTCCACTATCCACAGTTATAATATTTCCGTTTGTATCAGACTTGACATATAATGCAATACCCCACCCTTTCTTATAACACAGTCTTTCCTATATAATTTGTAGCCAGATATTGTTTTAATCCAAGTGTCTTTTGACATCCACCATATCTCTATGATTGCTATACTGTCTATTCTTTGTGATCTTACAATTGCTTCTAGTTTGTCAAGTTTTCTATTCATGCTTCATGCATTAATTAGCAGACATCTTAAATTCCTGTTGCAGTTAGATGTTTGCATACTTTTGTCCTTCTCTATATTTTTACAACTGGTATGTACATCTATCTGTAGTTCCTCTCTTTTCTCATGGTAATTACTCTCATCTTCTACTGCTCTTGTTGTTAAAGTATTGCCATTTACTGTTCCCTCAGAAGATTGCTGACATTCCCCTTACACATTGACCTGTAAGCCCAAAGCAGACTGCTCAAACCTCAGGTGGAGGATGACCTTGTTTTCCATTCATTACCTTATCACTTTCCAGTAGAAAGAAGGATATCTTCACTTTGTGTAGCTATGATAGTATGTCTCTCAAATAAGATGGGCACCTCAGAGACCCACAAAATATAATCTTCACAATGCACCACCAGTCATTTATCTGTACCTTAATAAATAGTTGCTGTGGTTGACCCAGTGGCGCTGAGGATTGAGGTGCTGGATGCCACACCTTGCACTATGCTGGTGACCTAAGCTCGGGAATGAGCCCGGGTTGCTGGGGGTTGGCAAGGGGGAGGGCGAGGAGTGGGACTGAGCTTTCATGAGGTGGCTCTCCTCTCCTAGGGAGGGCTGAGGGGTTTCCTTGACCCTTGGCTGCCACCTGGTGGAGGACAAGTGGCAGTCTGAGCAATGGGGAGAACAGCAAAAGCCAGGGGTGGGACAGAAGGGGCCGAGCCAGTACCCAGCATACAGGTGCACCTCCATGCACATGCACAACCATGTCTTCCAGGGTTCTGGGATCAGGGAGAAAATGCAAAATTGCAAATTAAAAAATAAATAAATAGTCGCTGTTTTTATTTGCATGATATACTGAAATGTAAACAAGGGTAAAGTGTATAATCAGGAAAAACACATGAAAATAAATATTTTAAACAATATGCACAAGTACATAGATCTAGCCAGATGTAGGTTCAAACTTAGAGGTAGAAATTTTACATTAGTCAAGCAGGAAATAAATGATTTTTTCTAACCTCTACAGCTTAAAGTAAATCTTTGCACTATTCATAACCTCTTAATTTGCCAGAATTGCTAATTCCCTTTTTCTGTCTCTCATCTTCTTTCCTGTTCTGGATCTCTGATGGAGTCAGGGAGTAGACTGATGTCTCAGTTATACACCACTCTCTTTGTTCTGTATCCCCAACAGACCCCCAATCCCTTAAAATTCCCTTAGTTTATTTACAAAGATTTAAAGGGGTCCCTCTCACAAGAATTATGACTGTGCATGAAGTTTTGTAATGTGACTCATAGTATCACTTCATGTCTTGTTTGTGTTTCACTCATAGGACCCCCATCGCAGAGGCCACAGGACCTGTTCCAGACGCAACATCTCTCAAGCTTTGTCACTCTGTCACCTCCGAGACACACAGACTAAAGGCCATTTGGATGTCATTTAAAATTTACACTATGAGACATTCTGTTGCTTAGCCAGTTGAGTATAGCATTTAAACAAAGGCAATGACTGAAACGTAGATATCTGAACAAAAATATTACACATGTATACTGCTCATTTCAACAACTTTACAGTCTTACAAGTGTCAAAATCAACATACTGTAACTGCAAAGCTAAAATTTACCATTTTGGTGGATACATAATGCATTCTTCATCTTTGGAAACAAATACATTCAATTCTCTGTTTTATTGGGATTCCTAGACATTGAGAGCAGGTTTGTATAGCCAGGATCAGAGATCTTTTTTTAGTGACAGACACGCTACACACTTTACTTGCCATGCTAAGAGCAAGTAGAGTGTACAAACTAATGCATTTTATGAACCTAGTGCTACAAAGCAGACAGAGGCCTGACTCTTGAGTCCCATCTGCAAACTGAAGAACATAGATGAACTATTTTTAGCTGAAAACTTTCTCCATCTAGGCTGCATTAACCTGAGGAAGTTAACCATCGGAAAAGAACAGTACAACAGTGTCTGCACATTTATGTGGAAGGACTAGCTGACAGGAACTCTACATTTTAGCTTGAACAGTTATTCACTGAATCATATTTTTATGTATGCACAATAAGTCAGGACAACAGTAATCTCTCAATATCTTGGTTTTACCCAAGATCTCAAAGAAGGTACAGAAGGAGTAAAACAAAAACATGTTACTCCAGTCCTGGCTTATACTGCAAATAGTGTCAACAATGCTTCCATGAGGAACTGCATATACTGTAAATTCTTGAATGTGAAGCAAATCAAACTTCCCATGCCTCTGGGTACTGAAGCTCCTGTTAGCCCTGGTCAGTATGGGCAGTGAAAGCATTTGCACTTGTAAGCCATAACAGATCAAGGAAACTGTGGTTAAGGTACATACTGTATACTGCATATTTGGTTCTCAGGAAACTATACAATAATGATGGCATTATTCATCTACAGTTATACATCAGCCTTTATGTGTCTTTTATACTTCTTAATGTACAGGTAAACTGATGGTTAATAATGCCTGTAGTTTAACTTCTACCCTTGCCTCTAAAAATGAAAAGCATATTACAGTATGAATTTTAATAAACTGATGGCACTCTCATGCTTTGTTTTCTGTGCTGTTTCACACTTCTTCCAGTGTTTTGACATTATAAGTGGAACCTGCCAATCTCCAATATGCAACAAACTAATGCTGTGGGTCAGAGTCAAACATGCTAAGCAGCACTTAGGTTTCTTTCTATTAGTTTAAAATAAGCAAAGTACTGTATGTAATTTAAAAAAAACACAAAATGTTTAAATGAAAATGTTAGCACTTATGACAGTACTGTAACAGCGCAGTTACAAAATTAGTATCTAGATATGAACATTTATTGGTTGAAGTCAGTTACACTTTCAGTAAATGTGCAGCATACAGAGCACTTCACAGACTCCATATGTGATTTTTTAGATTTTTTTTTTATTTACAATTGAGCTTTAGCTACTGTAGTTCAATTACATACACACACACCAATGTCTTCTGAATGCCATTTGCAATCCTTTTATTCCCTTTATGGCAACATAATTTAGATTACCACACATCAACTTGAAACTGTTTGAACCTCGATCACTAAAATGTCTAATTCCTTAAGCATTTTGAAAAGGCTAAACAAAGAAGAGTCTTTACTTTGAAAAGATTAAGATTCACTACAAGTCATTTACCCCTCATTTCAGTATGCCCCAGTACTTTTGCTGAAATGTTGAACAGAGCAATTCACAGGTAACACTGTAAGGACTTAGCAGGCTATGATGTCAGAGCTGTCTCCCAAAATTTTCCACCATAGCTATATCATCAGTACAGTTAAAAATATACAAACATAACCTTCATAATCAAATTTCTAAAAACTGTAACTCATTTATAGAAAAATAATCTCCACATACTTATTTGCATAATTAAACATCTTTTATATGTATGCATGTCCTTTATACATAATAAGCAAAATATAGTCTACATGGCCTTAAAGCATTTTATCATCAATATAGTTAGTTTTGTAATGAATAATATCCTGCTATTTTCTTTGTAAATAAAGGAATTTCCTCAGTCCCTTCACTGAAATAGTGATTGTTTTAGACGTCTTACAGTTCTTTCACTTTATTAACAACAGAATTATTGCCTATATAATAGCACATCAAATATATTTTCAGTAAGAATATAATAATAGGAACATCTTTATTACACACCTGTCACAACTGAGGGAAAGGAGTCAACTTTTACTGATAACAAATTGTTTTGGGAAGTGAAGACTGTAAATTAGAGTTTCTGCATAGGTTTTAGTAATGCTACCAACACCAGAGACAGAAAGAGAACCCCTGAACTGGAATTCAGTACAGCACCCATATAAGTAAACTATGTTTTGTTTAACAACATGCTTTAGCACCACTGATTAGCTAAAACAAATCCAAATGCTCAACAGCACTCATACATGAAGAGAAAATGTAAAAATGACCTATGTCAAGTGAATTATATGGAATCACACAGAAAAACAGTATGTCACTAAGGGTATGTTAATGTTTACAATATATATGATTGCTACCTTTCTGATACTTGTGGAGGCAGCTTTCACTTATATTTTTAAACTGCCTCAAGACATATTATGTCATTATAAAAAAGTTATTTTTCTTGCATATGTATCTACTCACTGGCTTCCTGGTTTCCTAAGCCTTTAAATGTATTAGACATACAGTAATGAAAACATTAAGCCTACCATTTGTATGGCTACAGCAGTTTCCTTCTGCTGTACTCAGACTATCATCACAACAATATTTGATGAGTTGCACCCTAAGTCTCGGGTACACATATTGCATTTGATAGTCATTGCACGGTTGTTCTATGTCTGAAACACACCTGTGCATGCATTCTCAACACGTTTACTTCTAGTTACTTAGCAGGCTAGAGTGCTCCTGTAGGATGTTTTAAAACTTTTAACACACCTTTTCAGTTGCTATATGTAACAGATGTATTGTAGAGCACTACCAGAACAGCAGATTAGGATGTGTAAGCATATAAACATCATTTTCACTGATAATGCTATCTACAGTATTATATATTTCCATAGCTCATGGCAGGAAGAATGAAATGATTAGCAGCATCAATACTATGATCTGTGGATACCAAACAGCAATATCAGAATAGTACAGTACAGTGTTCAAATCAAACTATGCATAACTTAACATCCATACCTGTCTTTATATACAGTAACTGTCAATCATATACCTGCTGCAAGTTCTAGAAAGTGTTCTGCTATCTTTAAATGTTTACAGTGCAGTGTTTCAGTTTTTAGACTAAATTAAGCAATTTATTTCAGACTTTAAAGTTAAGATCACCTGGGGATATGACCCTTGCATTTTATTAATAAAATATAGCATTTAATCAATGTCTAAGGAAGCTGTAGTGCATAGCATAATTGGTAAGGCAGCATTTTTACTGTATAATTATCTTCAACTAAAAAACTAAAAGATTACAAAAGAAATAAGTGAACCCAACAGTCATTCATAGGTAAGTAGGGGAATCCCCTTGATACACTCCCTGCTTGTTCATCCTGTAACATTTGTGAACCAACATAAACAAGAAAGGCAGTTACAACTATAGTTATTGTATAATAACTGAGACTTACTTTTCTGGAGTCATATTCTCTCTTTGGCTTTAGGCTTGTTACTTGAAGTCCTATCCCCTTTGAACTTGTCATGTTAATACCCGAGTCCTTGCACACTGGCAGAACTTCATAATTAACAGGTCTGGTCATCCAAATTCCATCTTTGTTCCATCAACATAAGTCAAATAGGATTCAAAAGAAACTGTAACCTCTTGCGGTTCTTCCCCTGCTAGAACTAAACCTAGAGTGCCTCTATATGTTTTGTAGTCCAGTCCTCAGCACAGTGATGGAAGATAGAGAGCTCTTCAGAGCCAATCAGCCCCTAAGAGGATGCTCCTGTGAATAACCTACATCCTGTAGAAGCAGGATCTGTTTCCAGCAGCTGGCAGCATCCTTCACAACAACAGTGATGAGCACAGTTTGAGATCATCCACAATTAACCATATACTGGATGCCTACAACAAATCAATATCCATGGTAGCCCAGAAATAAAAACAAAGTAAAGTTTCATCTCTAAGCAGATGAGACCAGATCTCCAATAGAATATGTTTTGTCAGAATTGTTCCAGCTAGCTCCTGCTGCTATTTTTACTGTACCATAATGCACCAGGTCTGGCTTTTACCCTATTGAAAGAACATGAATATATTATTATCCACACAAAAGAGCAGGTTATTGTTTATGAATTACCAGCCTTCCCAGCAACAAAGGCTATTTTCATAAGAAAACTCAATTTCATTTCAGCTCCAATTTGATTACCAGCTGAAGAAAAGAAGCCCAATGCCTGAACCCCCAAAGGATTTTTATTCATGCCATTGAATGGGCTTTATTGCTTCCTTTTCAAAACTGACATAGAAAGCTCTTAGAGTAAAACATTGACAAAAAATTATTGTGCTGCTATTTTGTGCAATAACAGAGCTGAAGAAGGGCAATGATTTCTCAGACATCCTTCACTGTACTTCAGAATAGTAAAGGCTGGAATTAATGACAGACCACAGAGAGAAGCCAAGCTAAGGTCTCACAATGCATGTCAAATCTAAATGATCACTATACACTGAAAAGACCCAAAAAAGCTGCAGCTGATTGATTCATGGCTTTCAAAAGAAAGACTGGATTGAAGAGTTTATTGCACCACAATTTGCTAGAAATTATCATAAAAATGAATGCCTGGGCTGAATGTCACTAAACCCAGACACTTTCTGGAAAACACATTAAGGACAGAGTTTAAACAAGAAATCCCTACTATAGTACATTTAGTATAGGTTCAGCTGTAAAAGGGCTAAATGGAACATGGTTAAATATTTAGATTATTTTTTTTCTCATGAAATGTGTCACAGAATAATGCCATCATTTTAAGAGTTTACTTTGAATTTGAACGAATCTATTCACTTTTGAACTTGCACATTACATATGTAGTCATTAGCCATTGCTTACTTAAAAAAGTGAAAAAAAATATTTTCATCCCAATGCTTTTAGGGATGAGAAGCTTTTAAAAAAATAAATAAATATTGAAAACTGTTAAATGAAAGCTTTCAATTCTGATCAGTGTTACTCTACAAAACTAAAAAGAAATGTTTATTGCAATCTTTAATAGAAAAATAAACTTCAGAAGCCAAAATCAACTGGATGTTTTTTCCTAATATAATTTTGCTATTGATTCCATCATGCAGTTATTCTGAATGATACTGACAGTTTTGTAGGATACATTACCCTGATGAAAGGAGCAATTTTTTCCTAGTACAGCTAGAAGTTTGGACAGCATGTTGATTAAATATGTCAGGTAAACTTCCACCGACTTTCTAAAATAAATTCCAAGAGGTCTGACGTGACCTTTTTGATGGTAAAACATTTAAAGACATGCCATTTAGCATATGTTACCCTGCCCCTGTGCCAGAAAAATTCCTTTAAACAGTTGTTACACGGTTTATGGAACTATATTATTAGCTGTGTTGATCAACAGAGCAACTGGTTATTATGTGCCTATTGATGGTTTCACAAAACAAAAGGTTGGAAATGATCATATCTTCTGGGGTAGGAAGATTAGAAAGTCATGGCTTCTAGCCCCACACCAGGTACTTAGGGTAACACCTATAGCAGACACTGCAGTGTAGTATGAGGGGGGTGCTGTAATGTTGAGGTGCCACCTTTCAAATGAGATGTTAAACAGATAGGTCCCTCCTACCCATCTTTGGTCACTGTTGAAGTGAAAGTTAAAGATCCCATGGCATGTACTGAAGAAGTGTATGGGAGTTTCCCTGGTATGGCCAATGATTGACACATCAATAAAAGTAACCCACCTACAGGATACAGCTTGAAACAAGCTATCATTGCTTTGTGTGCCTTTCCTGGTCAAAACAAAATATACATTCTTTATTAATGTGGCATTTGTCTCTCTCCATTGCCACACATACAATTTATTTTATGTAGAAATTTTCAGGAAGACCTTTGAGCCAAAGGCTGTTTTACAGAGCTTCCATGTCTTAGGCACAAACAGGAATAGACAAATGGTAACATTAAAATTGGGATACAGCAATGTGATTATTACAGAACTAACTAAGGTAATAAGTAGTTCAAATAGGTAACATGGTCATAGCCAGAACATGTATTGAAATTGTTCTTTTGCCAAAGTGCTATGAGGATAAACACAGTAGGTTTTAGTCTTGAAACAGAGAGAGGAGTGCTTAAAGGGGCAAGGACTGGGGTGAGGGCAGTCAGGGTAGAGTAAAGATATGTTCGGGGCAAGTAAATAAGCAGGGGTGTGGAAGAAACAGGGGGTAGGTAGAGCAGACTATAACATGAGATTAGGGAGGGAAAGTGGTACAGAATGAGAACAGAGCAGGAGGGATTAGAGCATTCGACTAGGGAGGGGGGTTTTACAGAAAGTCAGGTCACACAATCGCATCCTCCATTTGATGCAAGTTTCCATTCATTCTGTAGATCTTCCCCAAGAGAGGTTAGTCAGAGAGGTGCAGAGTATTCAAAAGATCATTACAACATTACATCACATCACATCACATCACATCACATCACACCATACATAAAAATGGTAAATCAACACATTTAAAAAATCTAAAAAATGTAAAATGCCACAAAATAAAATTAATCAAGGAGAAATATAGCTGACCCCGGTTTAGCTAGTAATTTCATATTCAGGTGCAAAGGTCACCAGTACTGACAGGTAGAGATCGAGATAGATAGATAGATAGATAGATAGATAGATAGATAGATAGATAGATAGATAGATAGATAGATAGATAGATAGATAGATAGATAGATAAATAAATTTCAGGACAAAGTTGCTCTTCTCATATGACTTAGTCCCTTAAATGTACTCAGTACTCACTCAAAAGTCTAATGAATTCTAATATAAATGTACCTTAATGGACTAATTTTATACAAGCATTATCACAGAAAGTATAAATACAACCACAGTTGCAATAACCATGTTGAAGAGACTGATGTTAATGTTACTTGAAACATGTCAATAAAGTGGTATAGGAATGGGTTAGGAAAGGAGTTAAAAACCTTGGTTAAGATCAGCCATAGTCACTGTGTCCACATTATAAAAGGGAATTACCATGGAGCAGGGACTGAAGACCATTTTCCAAGTTTTCCCATATCTGGTGCACATTGGAAACCATTTATTTTCTACAGTTTGTCTCCCCATACAAGGGTGGACAGTATTACAGAATTGTCAGGATCTCTCCTACTGTACCTCAAGTTTCATAAGCATTGTTCCAGCATTACAAGTTAATAACAATACCGTATACAGTGTTTTGAGGTTATCATTCAAAACTACATCCTCAGACCTTCAATTACCTGACCCTCCTTCCAATATCAACCTTTTTTAAGCAATGTAGATTAATCAGTTATCCAAACTCTAAGTTTTGCTACTAGATACTGTAGGTGCAATTTCCAACTCTCATAAGCACTTGCTTATTTCTCGAGGACAGGAGAAAAACAATTTGGTCCAACTGCACAGTATGACTTGAATTCACACTCAACAGAGACAACCAGTTTCCCATAAAAAAGAATAAAATAGACAGACCATTAGATAATGTACCAACACTTAACTTTCCATAGCCCCACAGTGGCAACCCAATTTGGAAACATAGAAAATTGTCAGCAGAAAAGGACCACTAGGCCCTCCTGATCTGCCCAAGGATTCCCTGTTTATTACACTGCCACAGACCTTCACTGGTCTCTGGTCTCTGGGGACCCTCCCCCTCCCTGTTTGTGTACTAATATGTCTCTGTGTCTATTGCATGCCTGCCTGAAGTCTTCCACCATTCCAGCCACTACATTTTTGTGCAGGCAGTCATTTCCATGCTTTTACCACACTTGCTGTGAAGAAGTATTTTCACACATTTTTCCTGAAATGCCCACCCTCCAATTGCATTGAATGTCCCCTAGTCCTTGAACTTGTCCTTTTTTGGAAGATGCTCCCTCCCTACATTCTGTTTGCCCCTGTAAGGTACTTTGATATCTCTCTTCTCTTAGAGCTTCCCTTGCAACCATTGCACCATCTTTATAGCCATTCTCTGGACTGCCTCCACCCTTTCTATGTCTTTCCTGAGGTGCAGTCTCCAGAACTGGACACAGTATTCCAGGTGGAAGCACACTAGAGAGTGGTACAGTGGCAGCACCACCTCTCTCCTCCTGCTGGTGATTCCCTTCCCTATGCACCCTAGCATCTCACTAGTCCTACCCTTGGCCTTACCATACCACACTGTCACACTGAGGTCTTCTGAAATAATAACCTTGAGGTCCCTTTTCTGTCTAGTGACTACCCCCTCCAATCTTATACTCAGCACTTGATTTCTTGTGCCCGAGGTGCAATATTTTGTACTTTTTCGCATTTAACCCCAACTGCCATGCCTTTAACAACTCCACTAGTTTCCCTAGATCCCTGCACATGGTCTCCACTCCTTCCTGAGTGTCCACCCAATTGCAAATCTTGGTGTCATCTGCAAAAAGACAGACCTCCCTTCCAGTTCCTGTGCAATGTTGCATATGAATACTTTGAAGAAGGCTGGTCCCAGCAGTGAACCTTGCAGTACCCACTAGTCATCCACCTTTATTATATATAGCACTACATTATGAGGGTATGTTGATTCACAGAGTAAATGTTTGCTGTGTTTCTACTGAATGATTGACACAAAGAGAAGGAATAATAATATTAAAAATTCATAAATACTTTTGTTTACTTGCACTGTTTATTTACTCTGTCCTCAGGTACTCATGCTCAAAGACTCATATAGAAAAGTCCAAAGGACAGATTTCATTCCAAGGACAATCATCACCATTGTAATCTTTTAAAAAGTTTAATTTAGGCTCTATCAATTGTGAAGTGAGTCAATGCAAAATGCTGTTTCCTTAATAAATTGTGTTATTTGCATCGTTGCTAGACCTTTTGAACATTAGAATAGTTTCTTTCAGCATTTAAGAAAAATAATTTCATTAAAACACTGCAGAAAAAACATTGGAGAAAGGCTAACCTAATCATATGATGTTACCACAATACAACGTGACAAAAGTATATTAGAAGATTTCATCCATTTCAGTGCTGGTTTATGAAAGTCTTTCAGCATGCAGAACCTTGCAGAAATACCTTTTTAGAACTTAGAACCATTCAGAAGGACTTCAAATGTGTAGAACCAGCAGGTTTCCATAGAGGCCAGGGAAGCACCTGCAAACTGCTTCACTCTCCTGTTAATCTTTGCTTACTGTTATACAAAATAACTGGCAGGACCAAAGCATGAAAAGCTGCATGGTCCCTGAGAGGCTTGGGACAGCTCTAGTTAGATTATTTTATCCTTGGCATTTGAGTACTTGCAGTAAACAATGATCTTTACCATTATACTGTAGCTTCCAAGAAACCATATCAAGCGACTGCTGTTGAGGCAAGTGTATCCACTCCCTAACTCAGCAGCAAAGTTGGCAAGGGAAGCAGGGCCAGCCAGTTCATATGTTTCCCTCTGCATCTCAGAGATCAGATCAGTGGAGTTGAAAGTACCAAGCTAATGTTGTTATTTTTTATTTATTTTTTGGTAACTGGGTAAGACTCACTAGACAAAAGTGCCTGTTTTTAGGAGCAACCTGGGAGCAGTGGGGAGGTTAAGTGACTTTTTTAGAGTCACACTCTATGCAGGTGGAGGTTGTGGGAATCAAACTCAATCAAGCTCATTCACAGCTCATTACTCTAAACTCTAGGCTATACTGCCAGCCCCAAATGTGTGGGGTGTTTTCCTTGCTCCCCAAGCCAAGGCTCTTTCTGGCTGAGAGATCAGTGGCAAGGCATATGCCAGCTACATCTGGAATTAGGTACTAAGTCAAAACTCATTACATTCATATATTTTTTTTAACCTTGATATTTCTGCTCTTAACTACCTCGTCTCTCCCTTCTCTCAGACATCCTTCTAACTGCACTCCCCGGTTTTTCCAAGGTCTGCCCCTAGAGTACCTTACAGTTCCACTAGCCAAAGTACCTGGATAACCCCCCCCGTGTGGGGTGAGGAGGAACTCCCCATGCTTACCTCTCCAAAGCCAACATACTGAAATGTGGATCCTTGTACAGCGGGGTCTGCCGCTATGAGCCCGAGACGTGCAGGGAGGTGTCGTCACCTAGGAGAGACTGAGGGTTTTTTCCCCTGTTCTCCCTAGACATCAGCATGCAATTGGGTGCCAATGAGATAGAAGGCTCCACCCTCTGCCGACATCTGCCCAATGCCCTTGCTGCTGCTCCAACTACCACACCTACCAACCGGGCTACCACAGATGGCGGTATTGCGATGGCAGCATGCAGAGAACCCCCCCAGAGAAGAAGAGCAGCCATTGGGTGCTTCATCCTTCTCCTCCCTGGCTGACCCTCAGTGCCCTGGGCTTGTTTCTGAACCCGGGTCTCCGGCGTGGTGTGAGGTGTGGTGTCCAGCACCTCAACCCTCAGAGCCACCAGACCGGCCCTATTACATTCATATTGAGTGCACAATTTTATGCGCCCTCTGCTGATTTTGGTATTTGTTGTATTAATGCTGTTGTAAAATGAGGTAGTCATCTATTATTAAAAAAAAAATCCTCTGATTATGAAGAACAAGTTCGCTAGGATACCTTGATGTTCTAGTAACAGCAGAGTACCGGAGAACTTCACACTTATGGTTCAGAGATGTCACAAGATTCTCTTGATGTCCCAACAGCCTTGCTCTTCACAGTTAGTGGTAACTTATTCTATATGCCATTCCATCATCATTCACCCAGTACTACCACCATTTTTAAAACCCTTACACTTCTGCTGTGATACTTCAAATGACAGCAAGTCCAGAACACTACTTAAGAATAACATCTAACTGTCTTGGATTTAGCTTTAGAAAATTTTCAAAGATATTGGGTAAACAGATGGATGTCTTCTCTTAAATCCATTATCCAGACCAATGGACCCTATTCACAAAGATTATGCGGTGTGTGAGTGTGCAGCATGCATACGTAAGAGCCTGTGGGTGGATCCCATGTACAGTATGCCCAAGAGGCATGCACAGAGTGTGCTTGAGGGCTCACATAGTCAGTCTATGTGCATCGAAGTAGCCACTGCACAGGTCACGTATGTGGGAGTGTGGCACATAGCGATGTGCAAAGCAACCCCGAACACGCATGCACAAAGTCATGTACAACAGCCTGGCAAGTGGCGGTAGGCTTGCACATGAACACCAGCTGGAGGGCTGCTGCAGGTGGCTGCATGGTGTGTTAGGTAGCCATCTACCCAGATTGACATGGCTGCACCCAGTACCCCATGAAAAGTACTCCCCACAACCGCCAGCCACACACACAGAGTCAAGGCCCATAACACAAGGGGGACAGACCCACAAGCAGGGACACACAGCAAGGGCCACAAAGGGGTATGCACAACTGTGCCACAGTCATGCAGGGATGTGAATTACATGTACAGCACAGCACCCAGCCCAGACAGTCAGTGCCTGGGCAAAGCTGAACTGCTGCCACAAGAGGCACCTGCATAGCAACCCCACCTGCTCCACACAAGACACACATGTTGGACACCCACACAGGCCCCCCATGTGCAGGACCCACACACCCACCACCCACACAGCTCCCCAGAAGTCACCCAGCCCCCACCCTCGCAGACCACTCTCATGTGCCCCACCCACCCCACCAAGAGAACCACGGCCCAGGAAACAATGACCATACTGGGATATGAACAAACAAACTTTAATAAAAGACTGCAGCAGTTACATACTGTAGTGAATGGCGACAGCTGCTCAGGAGTTTTGTAGCCAAACAACACAGTGCAATAGGATAGAGATATAACAGTCCACATATCACGGTCACAACAACTGTCCAAACATCGAATGGGGCACCACACCCTCAAAGCACACCTGGATGCAGCCAACAGACTGGCATCATATTACACCTCCTCCTCCTCCTCCACCTGGGAGTCCCCCGTACCCTGGTGGTGTGGTGTGGTGTGGTGGCTGTCCATGGCTGCAGGAGCAGAACAGTTCTTCATATGGATCCCCTGCAGTGCTGTAGAGAGAAAGCAACTATGAGGAAGCCATGGGAGGTGAACACATGAGGACGGACATGGCAACAAACCACAGCACAGGTATGCCATAGGATGCAGCACGTACCTTGGACAGTTCCACCACCCTCCATTTCTCCCCATGTGGGACTTATACCAGATGCCGGTGGACCCCACTCATAAGATCAGAAAGTATGGGTTGTCAAGGCATCACCGTTGTCATCTCGGGGGTGGTGGAACTGTGCAGATTGCTCTATCTGGTTGCTCCTTATTTGTGAGGACCATGATATTGGGTAGCCCTAGGTGGTCCTGTGTAATGAACAAGTGGAAACATCCACCAGCCCCATGGATAACACACACAACACACTGCCCAACACTGCACCCTCCCGGCCAGGTACCAACCCTCACAGGGACCTCCAGCTTCCAGATGTTGTCCCCTTCAGGGTTGTCTAGGTAGGTGTCCTCTGACACCCACTACAGCTTTTCAGGTACATTCCAACACGACTGACCTGGGGTGCAGAAATATATTTGCCATCAATAGCGGCAATCATCTTTCACCTTCCACCTGGTGGAATGTGCATGTGACGCCTGAATAGGCACCATCAGAGCACACAGGCAGGCCACACATGCCCTCTTAATGGTACACAGGTGGTGTATGACCCACATAAAGGGTCAGGAGCTGTACACGTACAGGTAGGCAGGTATCCATAGCATTGGGGGAGGATGTGTCCCAGCTTCATGATGAACATGCTCCTGCTGGAGGTGAAGCAGGAGCAGGGGAGTCACAGGGGCCCACGGCCACAGGTCCACAGACCATGGCTGGACACATGCATGATGCGGGATGCACAGTGCATAGACCAATTCAGGTTCAACTGGACCACGATCGCGCAGATATGTGACATGGTCCAAGACCAGGTTGCACCACAGACACGATGGTCCATGGCGATGTCCATGGAGACCAAGGTGCTTTACGCCCTGTCTTACTATGCCACAAGATCGTTCCAGATGGTGTCCGACGATGTCATTGGCATGAGCCAGTCCTCTATGTCACGGGCACTGGCACAAGTGATGGATGCCCTCCTGGCCCATGTTCGGGTGTACATCAGGTTCCATAAATCTGAGGCCAATGTGCATGCCACTAAACAGGAATTCTATGAAATGCATGGCATGCCTAATGTAATCAGTGCTATAGACTACAGCCATATAGGGACAGTGGCACCACGGTGAACAAAAAGGCATACAGGAATTGAAAGGGATTTCACAGTGTGAACTGCCCGGTCATGTGTGATGCAGATGACATATTCAAAAACATGTGCATCATGTATCCTGGGTCATGCCATGATTCATACATCCTGGATGGACCACACCTCAAAGACCTGCTGTGTACTGGGAGGAAGGAGGAATGGCTGTTAGATGAGCAAGTATGGGCACCATGTGTAGCACCGTGTCAACCCCTACAACTGGCACCTAATTGTATTTCTTCTTGCCCCTGCATATAACCATGCACACAAGAAGACACAGTCCATCACTGAGAGGACGAACGGCCAATTGAAGATGAGGTTCAGTTGTTTGGATCGTACAGGTGGAACTGTGCTGCTGTCCTCTGGAAAGACTTGCGAGGTGTTCTCCACATATGCCATGCTCCATAATATCACTGTGTGGCATCAGGTGCCATTCCAGCTGACCAACAGCAGTGTGCAATGCTGGAGGTGGATGAGGGGTGTCCTGGTGCAGAACCAGAGACACTGAGTGGCACAGGAAGCCTTGGTCCAGGGCACATTCCACCAGTAGGGGCACCCAGCTACCCATTGTTGGACTGGTCAGAAGTGGGGCATGTACAGTGTTGTTCTTTGGACATGGGATGGCATCACAGGGGTATCTGTCTACACAGCATGTGTGGACAGCCCTGTGGCATGACATGTGTGGGTGGCAGGTGTGCAGTGATGACGTCATGCACTGAGTGCACCAGACCAGGGTGGAGGTGCCTGGTGCTTGGTAGAGGGTCCATTAGGATTGGAGTAGCACAGGGCCACCATGATCAGGTGGTG
This sequence comes from Neoceratodus forsteri, assembly GCA_016271365.2. NCBI lineage: Eukaryota > Metazoa > Chordata > Ceratodontiformes > Ceratodontidae > Neoceratodus > Neoceratodus forsteri. The sequence continues at coordinate 65,476,524 of CM057459.1, forward strand.
GGCTGTGCTGTAGGAGAGGGGCATGCCTGCAGTGGGTATGGCAATGGGGATGTGTGGAACTGCACTGCGTGTGGGAGAGTGATGGTGTACGATGGCATACAGCAAGATTTGAGATGGTGCTACTGACATGCTGTGTCAGGCAGGTGTTAGGTGCTGTTATGTGGGGGTGGTGCTGAGTGGCAACATAGACTCATTTGTGTGTGGTCCTGTGGAGTGTGGTGATGTGTGGTGCAGGGTGTTTGTGTGTTCTGGGGTGTACAGTGGTGTAGTATGTATGCCAGTGCTGCATGTGTTGTGTGCACGCTGGTGACATAGTGCTTGAGATATACGTGAACAGTTGGCACAGGATCATAATGTCATGACTGAAACCACACAAAACAGCAATGATGCAGACAAAATGGTGTGCACTAAAAAAGTCAGGAAAAAACACTGACCACAGCAGTAACAGAGCACACTGTAAAAACAAACGGCACTATCTTTTTTTTTGTGAAGGGCTCCATCCTATGCACCCCACAACATGGGGGTCTTTCCTCCCCACACCCCCTGGACTAATTATATCTAACTCTGAGGGGGTGTGGATTTTGGGGATGGGGCGAAGCACTGGAGGGGGAAGATTTTTTTTCATAAAAAAATAATGGTTGCAAGACTCTGGGACTCGGGGGGGGGAACTGAGTCATGGCCCCAGGTCCCCGACACAGCTGGGTGCTGGTGCCCTAGCCACTCCACCACTGGAGTGGCTTGACCATGCACCACACTGCAGCCTCCTTGACATGCCCCCATTAGTACGTACAGTGACAGGGGGTAGCAGTTATTACCATACACTCAGAACCCCCTGTTGCTATACAAACTTTTGCACTTTCTTCAGAGTGGTTATTCATGCTCTGTTTCGGCAGTGCTATATTCACCTGTACCGTGCAGTTTCAGTGCCCTTTGTTGTTGGAGGGGATTGATCTCAGCCGTGCTGATGACCTTGTGCCTGGTCTTGGGGCTGGTACTGCAGTCACCCTGACAACGCATGGCCGCAGAGGTAGCCATTGTCTGGCACTCTCCTGTCCCATACTCTGCTGCTGTGCAACAGCTGTCACACTGTTTCTGTGTACCATCCTGTATGGAGACCGTGTTCAGCTCCCGTGTGCCTGTGTCCTGTGGTCCAGGTGTGTGCCTGTGGTCAGAGAGTGTGCCCTGGGGTGCTTCTTCCAGGATGCTGTCCATGTCCCCTGGTTGGGTGTCCTGGTCCATGTCTGAGGGCACCATAACTCCTGTGCCTGTCATGTAGGTGTTAGCCACACAACTAGGGGGGGTGGCTGATCAGGTTTGCGGTAGTGCACCTGCAACCTGGTGCTGAGCAAGCCTCTTCATAAGGTTGCCCAGCCAGTCAATTCTGCATGGAATGGTCTGCACCTCCTCAGTCATGCCCAGTAGTGCCCCAGTGTTTTGGTTTTGGTCCTTCAGCCTGTCTCACTCCAGCTGCTGAACCTCCACATAATAGACATCCATGATGCCATAGGTGCACACTGCCCATGTCCAGACCCTGGCTGGTATAGAAGGGCCTTAATCCCCACTGTCTATGGAGCTATGTGCTGTAGTCCTGCCCATAACTGTGCTGCTGGGCCATGCCCATTCTGTGCCTCCTCTTGCTGCCATGCCCATGAGGCTGTCCATTGTGGGCCATGCCTGTCTTCCCAGTGTGTGCTGCCTCACTAGGCTGCTGATCCCTACATCCACCTCCTCATCTGTCTCCTCAGTTTCCTCGAGGTGACATGCCTGTGTACTCCCAGATCAGTCTCAGTCTCCATCTGGGAGTTGGTTTCCTGCTCAATACCTGTGGAGGACATGGGGATATTAGGCACCTGTTCCAGGGTCATTGTGGATGCTCTGTGGTGTGGTGCAGGTGCATCAGTGTCCTACCTGTGCCATCCTCCTCCTCCCAAGTCTTCCCCACATCTGGCATGCTGTGCCATGGGCTTGTGTCTGGGAACTGGTGCTCTAGTGGCTGTGCATCCCTGGGCACCGGCGTCTCTGGGGTGAATAACACAGCTGTTAGCCAATGCATGGGCTCCATTCCCCTGGATCCTGTCTCTGCCAATGCCTATATACCTTCAAGAGTGTCTACTCCTTCATCCCCCCCATGGAGACTGCCCTCTGGGAGGGTGTCTGTGACCATTCTCTCAATTAAGGTCGGGCTCAGGATGCTACTTGGTGGACCGCTGCCCATGTCCTGGCATGTCCGTGCACCCACTACTACCTTCTTCTTAACAGCTTCGCACAGGTCACACCATTTGTGTTTTATTGCAGCCAGTGTCCATGCCTCCAGCCCAGTGGTGTTAATAGTGGCCTGTATATCTAGCCACAGGTGGGCCTTGACCTTCAGGGCCATTGACAGGGATTGTGCCCCATACAGCTTGGCGTAGTGGGCCCATATGTCCATAACCATATTGTAGCTGCCACCTGGCTACTGGTGAAGTTTAATGTGTGGGAGCATGCCCTGCATCTGGTGTGGCCATGGCCGTGGCACTGTTCAACTCCCTGTGCTGCCCCATCGGGGGGCTGCAGTCACAATGTGGCATCCTCCACATGTCTGGCTATCTCCACCATTCTCTCCTCACTCCCTTCCTGCACGCTATTATCATCCACATTTCCACATAAGGTGGTCCACATGCCCTTATGTGGTGGAGTCATGGGGCAGGTGTGCATTTCTTTGGTCCAACCAGTGTCGGCTGCACAGGCCGTTATGCATCCCCTGCAGCCCCACCTCCAGGATCCGTGGATACTATACGCACGTTATTGAATGCTGCATTTTGTGGGTGCCTTGAGTGCCTTGTAGCTGTAGAAGTAATTTTTCAAATACTGGTTCATATTCTGTTATTGTTCCATCTTTACTATCCTTTCATTAAATTTAGGGCATGTTTTTGATTGGATAGTGATGATAAATACCATTTTAGAACTCAAGGATGCAGTTTACAGTATGTCCTTTTTGAGAGACTTACATTGTTATCATAGTGTATCTGTTCTACTGTAAAACTTTGTTGTTAGAAAGGTCATAAACTTTAGCATATAGTTAAACAGCAGTACTGATCATGTGTGTGTAAATCAGAACTACTTGTTGAGTTATCTCAAATTCCAGTCAAGATGCGACAGTAATGAAATTTAAGGCCATATTTTAAAAATAGCTTCCACAGAAAAAAATAACTTGCTTGTTCAACACAGTTCTTCTTTAAGTTACAAGTCTAAGAACTTTGAACTTCACAGAAAAAAATACTTCCGGTGTCTAAGTGAAGTTGAACTACCTCAAGTAATCTAATAAATAAGTATCTTGAAACAAGGTTGTGTGCTATATTGAAATCCAAACTCATTCTAAACAATGGAAATAGAAGAAGGGGGAGGTGGAAGCTGGGAATTTCTTAGTAGGTAGAGGGGCAGAGCCAATCTAGAAGGGACTACTCCCAGAAATGTAAAGGAGATGAAGGGGGGGGCTAGTGCTGGCAAGGGCAGAGAACAGGAGAGAGTTGGAAAGGATGGAGAGGATGGGAGTTGCAACAAACAAGCCAGCAAGGGGATAAATTGGTGGAGTAGGAAGGGTGTAGCTGACAGAAACCGAGGAACAGGTAGGGGGAGAGAGCAAGAGGTGGGAGCATGGATGGTGATTTGCCTAAAGACCAATAAACTACAAGTGATGGTGGCAGAGACAAAGTTAGACTTGGTAGTCATCAGGGAGATGTGGACCTCTATGAACAATTATTAGATATGGCAGTTCCAGGGTGCACTTTGTATAGGAGAGAAAGGAGCAAGGATAAAGAGGGTGTAGACCTCTATTCCAGGGAGGGAATAGAGGCTATGGAGGAAGGAGAATGGAGTTGATCTTGATACCGCTGACTATGGCTGTTGGAAAACAAATATTTGGTAATGCCAAATGTTTGTTCGCAGTGTAACAGGGCTTTAAAGTGCCCTTGCTGTTGTTGGGACAACTCTGAAAAACAGTATCTAGACACAATTTAACTATATGTCACCCTTTTTTGTAATTGTCACCCTTATTTGTTTATTATTATGGACATTTTCATAGAAACAGTATCTTGGCTCTGTTTGCTCTGTCTGCTTGTCTACTTCTGCAGTTACAATTTTATTTATGATAACCCAATTTGTTGCTGTGGAGATCATTATGATGTAATAAACAGGGCATTGTGATATCATGTGTAGACAAGCAGCCAAAGCTAATGAAGTCTAAGGGACAGTAATCTTGTTTTTTTGTCACTTCTTTCAGTAATAAAAAAAAAGAATAAAGAACTGCAAAAATGTAGTTCTGGCTGAACGGTACAGAGGGTTAATGCACATAATTATAAAACAGTGGGTTGCATATTCAGACCCCTTTCAGAGCCACAATCAATATTGTCTAAGGAAATCTGAGCTACAGTAAACTTGTAGCTAAGCCAGTGGCATGGAGTGTTGAGGTGCTGGATGTCTCATCTCCTACCACAGCCTGCGACTTGAACTCGGGAATGAACCAAGGTCACTTGGGGACTGGTGAGGGGGAGGAGGATTTAGCATCCATCAACAGATCTCCTCCTTTTGGGTGGGGATGGGACAATGAGTACTGCTGCTTGGCTGACACCTATGGCTCAGCAGTGGTCACCAGACTTGAAAGCCAGAGGAGGGCAATGAAGCATGCACCATCTTCAGGTTCTACATGTGCACTATTGCACACCACTGGCCCTGACTCAAGGGTAGTAACAGGCAGAAAAGAACCCCTGTCTGCAGGATGATGCTGTGACTCTGAAGACAACCACACCACCACTATCCATGGCACCCACTCACATAATGAGGTAAGAAGTAGATGGGTTAAGTCCTGGCAGTGGGGTGAAAGAGCTGGGGTTCAACAGCAGAAGGGGGCCAATGAGGAGGGGCAGGAGAATAAAGTCCACATAAAAAAATGGATTGTAAAAATATCTGAAGGATAAATGGAACTGTGTCTAACTCTAACATTTTTCATGGTTATCCAACTGGCATCAGGGCTCTTTAAAAGGAACATAAACAATATGTAATTAAAATCAACTTCTGCTGGTGTTTTCTGTTCATTATTGACATGATGTTAACATATTTAAAGCAATTATATTTGCATTTAGCGCTTTTCAATGGGCACTTATTGTTTGTAACTAAGGGGAAACTGGGAGGCAGTATTGCATATTGGTTAAGAGTACTGAGCTGTAAACCTAACTGGGTTTGAATCCCACAGTCACCACTTGCATACTGTGTGATCATGAGCAAGTCATTTAAGTTCCTTGTGTTCCCAGGACACAGCTGAAAACAAGCCTTGGCTTAGTGTGCCTTTCCTGGCCAAAAAAAATTTAAAAATAAAATAAAAACCACACAAGTATTGTTAGGTGTGATGTTTATCTTCAAAGTCTGATGATGTCTGCTACCTGGCTAATGGGCTGAAAACCAGTTTTGTTGGTGGGGCTTTATCCTTTGAACTACAAGAAGTTTATGCCCAACAGCCCGTTGAACACTGTCATTGTCAACCTTCTCATCACTGGCTTTTGAGAGGCAAGCCTCCTGTATTTCTACATCCATTAGCTTATACAGTATACAGCTACACAGCCCCCTTCCCTACAGTAACAATATGTTCACTTTGTGCATGCACTCAAGTAGGCATAAAAGGATTGAACTGGGGGTTGCCATTGTCAGTGGCTCAGCAGGATGCACACTTACCTCTAAGGCAGGAAGATCAGATGATAGTGGGTTCTAGCCCCACACTAGGAACTTGGGGTAAATTTCCAGTACTGTCACTGCAATGCAGTAGGAGTTGGGGAATTGCACTGGTGTCCTGGCCAAATTTCCCCATTTACTAAAATACCACCAACAGCTTAATCTGGTTCTACTTCAGTTGGTTTCCATCTCTTCCCCCCAACCCTGAAAAAAGGCTGAAAATAAGCAGAATTGCCTAGTCCTCCCTTCACAGTCAACAAAAGGTAAATAAATAAATCAACCACTAGGGCAAAAAGTACAGGGGTAGATAAGGAATTGGGGGGAGGAAATCAGGAAGGGGGTACCAAAAAAGGAGCTAGTGTTATTGGGGCACCTGAACCTTCCAGGCATAGACTGGGATACCCCAGCAGTAAAGACCACCAAGATTCAGGCACTTCTGGGCACATTGCATGACCGATTATTGATGCAAATGGTGAGGGATCCCACACCGCAGGACACCACTCTCCACTCGGTACTCAGCAACTTGAAAGTTGTGTGGGGAATGGCAGTCAGGGAACAACTGGGGTTCAGTGACATCAACTTCATGGTTCAAACTGGTGATAAGTAACATGGCCTCCCCCCCCCCCCCGGGCAGTGGTTCAGGACTTCAAATGAGCAAATGTTTGCCAGATGCAGGATATGGTTAACAGAAGATTGATGGTTATAAACAGGGACACTGGTTTACCGGGATTGAGAAAGGGCAAATTCCATTTTGCACATTGTAAAAAATGGTACTGTCACCGGTGTCTGCTAAGCCAAAATCCAGTTTTACCGGTGTTTGGGTTTGTGCACTTTATTTAACAATTTTTAACTCTGCTAACATGCATTTTAGCAGTTTTGACCTCCACTATTGCACTTCCTTCCATCCTTGTACCAATTTAAAGTTATTTTAGGTACAAAATATGATGGCAGCAACAGCACTACAGGCCCCATCCCTGATGTGTGATGGAAACAGCAGCAAGGCCCCCATCCCTCTGGTGCGATGGCAGCACCATCAACACTACAGACCCATTCCTCTGGTGTGATGGCAGCAGCAACAACACTGTGTCCCCCCTTCCTCAGGTGTGATGGAAGCAGCAGCACTGTGGTCCCTATCCATTAGGTGTGATGGCAGCAGTACCACGTTCCACATTCCTCAGGTGTGATGGCAGTATCAGCATTATGGCCCCCATCCCTCTGGTGGACAGCAGCAGTATAAGATTTCCCATCCACCAGTGATTATGGCAGAAGCACTACAGCCCCCCGCCTCTCAGGTGTGATGGCAGTAGCAACAATGCAGTCCACATCCCTCAGGGATGATGGCAATAGTGACAGCACTATGATCCCCTTTCTTCAACACCCACACCCCACATGCACAAGTAACAAATTAGTCTCTTTGCTGTTAGAACTTAGATGTGAATTAATCTGAACCACCACCACTACTAAGGTGGACCACATTTATTTTTTTCCTATCATTTATTTATTCTTATCATTCCTGCTTGAATTGGATTTCTGCCTGTGACACCACCAACCAGGGTTTGGGAACAGGTTTGGGTGTTGGAGGACCAGCCAGGAGGGGTGAAAGCTTGAGTGTCCAGCGACCACTCACCTTCTCTTGTGAGGGAGGGCATATTCACAGTTCAGCATTTGCTGGCCCCAGGTGGAGGCTGGAGGCATGGCAACACATTGGCCCTCATTGCAGAAGAGAGCGTGATGGACGTCAGCTTATGCCTTGACATCATGTGGCCTGTCACGCTCCCACAAAAATGGAAAAACACCTGCTGGCCTCCCAGAAGATGGCTTCTGGTCCCTCCATAAGCATGAAGCCCCAGACACATGCATCTGTTCTGACCCCTGCCATGCCTGGGATATACAGGAAGCTCTTTAGGGTGATTGTCTTCCCCTGTTAGCCTCCCACAGGGGTAGGGGCCCACCGATGAAGGGTTACTTTTCGGGTTACCTGGTAGCATGGCCATAAGGGGCGGTGGATGATGGTGGTGGGGACTCAGCAGCAGTGGTAGGGGGACTTGGCAGGCCTGAAGGAGTGGGTGGCCAGGGGGTAGGAGGAACAAAAAAAACTGCCTGAATTTGCTTCTTTGAAATAATGTCTTCACCTAAAAAATAAAATTCACAAGTGATTAGTGGAGGACCTTCTAATGCATTTCACAAACATGTGGATTCCTTTTTTTCCCTTGGTCTCCATGAAAAGGGTGTCTCTTAGTTTTCATGTCTGAGCTCAGATGTGAATTAAACACCACTCTACCCACCAGCATCATACAGCCCTTCCATGTGTCACTGAATGTGCTTTCCATTCCACTGGCCAAGCATAAGTACACTTAAACACGTAACATTTGCTTTTTATTAAAGCAGTCTGTCAGAAAACTTTTTGTTGTCACAGAGACTGACACAACAGGTGGGAGAGAAGGTGCAAATGATGAAATGGGCAGACTAGGTGGGCCATCAAAGTCTATGTTTCTATCCCATTCACCTAAATAAGTAGTAAGGCAGCTTGTGCCTTGTGAATATACTTTCATTCAGACTAATTTTCAGTCAAACAACTGAGGGTTTTGGATGGCCCTGCTGATTATAAACTTGAATAAACTAGTTGGTAACAGTGATCCTGTGCTTAGCAATCTATATCTTAGAAGTTCATATGCAAAAAATACAATAAAAACCTGACTAAAGTCTGAAAACAAGCTTATAAAACACAAAATGTATCTGAACATTTATATTTATCTACACAACATCATTGCAGCCCGAGTATAACTCAGATAAATTACATGGTACCCTTACTACTGTATGATGTAGTAAACATACATTGGTATTTTTTTTATATTTTTGTAAACTGGGTAAACCCACTAGGCAAAACTGCCTGTTTTCAGAGGTGACCCAGGAGCACTGTGGAGGTTAAGTGCCTTGCTCAGAGTCACACAGTATGCAAGTGGGGGTTTTGGGAATCAAACCCAAGTCTTCTAAATGTACTCAGTTCGATCACTGTTTGTTACTCTAACCACTAGGCTATACTGCCAGCCATAACACCCATATATAATGTTTTAATATATGATTTCAATGATAGAGCACAGTAGCTACAGTGCAAATTATGAACATTGAACACTTTGCAACATTTTACTAAAACTGTATTATTTCCCTCTCCATCTGCTTATGTTTTCTTACACCAAAGTGGGTGTATAGTTGACAGAGCACTGTAAATAGCCTGAGGTTGCACTACTGCTTGCAATGCCAGGGACTCAGGATCAGAAGTGAATTCCCATTGCTTGAGGTCTGGCCAGGGGAGTAGGATCGAGCACCTGGGGGGCTGCTCTCGTCCTCTGGAAACGGTGGCCTGCAGGTCCTGCTGCTTTACTGCCACCTGGGTGACCACAGGTGGTGGTGCAATGAGACTGCAGAGCAATCTGGAAGAGAAGAAGCTAGCCAGGATCTGGAGTAGTGGCATGTCTGTATTTGCCCTACTTCCTTGGATCCCCTCGAGTGTTGGTGCCCTCAGGAACAGAGACCTAAAAAACAGTAACAATCACCCCACATCGGCTACTGGTAGAAGGGACCCAGCTGCCCCAGACTTCATAACCAGTTTCCATGAGGGACCCACTGGGCTGCCCGACACACATTAAAGGACTGTGGAGGGGTGACCTGGGACCCTCTCCCTTCCCTGGGGGAACAACCTATGCAGGATGGGGCAGGCTCACAGGAGCTCCTGAGCATTACCTGGGGTGAAGCTAGGGGATACCCAGCCTAGGGATCTCTGAAAAGTGGAGACTGACACTGTGAGAAGGGGGCATAGAAAGAGAAAATAAAAACATTTAAAAATATGCTGAAATCTTAGGGATTCTGTGCAGAGAAATGCAATTTCCGTGAGGCACCGGTACAAGAATTCAAAATCCGCAAACCAAGCAGGATTCTGTGATTTTTAACGGTGTTACCAGTAAAAACGGAAAACCATTGTCCCTGGTTATAAACTAGAGTAAGGAAGTTGAGGAAAAGCTGGGGGGAAGACTAAGGGGGTAAATCTAGAAGCAACCAACTCCTGTGCAAGGAAGGTGACCAAAAGAAACAAGCACACAAGGCCAATCTGGCTCACAAAAGAAGTACTGTAAGAGAGTCTGCGAGGGTGAAGGAATTGGCCTTCATAAGGTTCAAGGGGAATAAGGGGGAAGAAGAACGGGATGAACACTAGACCAAGCTAAAAGGGTGACGGTGGCAGTCAAGAAGGTAAGTGCAGGCTCTACAGAGAGTGTGACGGGAGAGGAAAAATAACTTTTTAGCTATATTAGGGAGAAAAATAAAGCTGGGGAGATTGTCAGGTTAGCTGAGGGCAGGAGGGCAGTAGAAGAGGATGAGCAGAAGCCATATGTGCTGAACAATTACTTCTGATAAGTATGAATGACTGACGACGATAGGACTCTACTGGATGGCAAGATTAAGGTAGCCAAATGGGGGGATGGGGAGAGTAATGATCATGGCTGAATGGGTGAGAAAGGACTGGAGGCCCACAGAGGGGATAAAGCACCAGGCCCATATATCCTGTACTTCAGGGTACTTAGGGAACTGGCCTCAGAACTAGCAGAACCCTTGACCCAGCTATTTAACAATTCTCTGGAGTCTATAATGGTGTCAGGGGATTGAAGAACTGTGGACATAGTCCTTCTATGTAAGGGGGAAACAGGGAAGACCTGGGCAACTACAGGCCAGTCAATCTCACCTTCATTATAGGTAAGCTGATGGTGACCATAGTTATTCATTTATTTATTTCATTTTTGTTTACCTGGTACATGCACTAAACAAACACTTTGTCTATTTTCAGGCAGAACCTGGAAGAGTTCCACACAGAGAAAATAGCAAATTCAGGAGTTAAGTAAAGCCTGGTGGCCTACTCAGAAAACAACAGCTGCAGGACAGCAAGCAGCATGGGCTTGTGTCAGGGAGGTCATACCAAACCAACTTGATACTTTTATTTGACTGGGTCAGTAGAGTGATAGGTAGAGGACAGGAGGCAGATTTGGTCTACTTTGATTTCAGCAAAACATTTGATATGGTGCTACAGAGGAGGCTGCTGAAAAAGCTAGAGGATTTAGGAATAGCAATGGGTTTAGTCAGGTAATTGGGGAATTGACTTTGGGGAGGCAACAGAGGGTAGGAGTAAACGAGATCAAATCAGGAGAAGGGGTCACAAGTAGGGTGCCACAGGTATCAATCTTGGGGCCTGTTCTATTCAATATAATCATTAATGACATAGGAAAAAGTTTCCAGGGCAAGATGTGTCTCTTTGCTGATGAGATAAAGTTATAGGGTGGGAAAGACAGCAAAGAAAGATTAAGGGATTATTAGAATTCCTGGAGAAGCTGGAAAAGAGATCAAAGATCTGTCAGTTGAGATTTAACACCAAGAAGTGTAAGGTGATGCATTTAAGAAAAAGAAACCTACACACAGAGTATTGTATGTGAGGGGATAGGTTGGCCACTAATACAGAGGAGAGAGATCTGGGGGTCATCATCAGTGACTCCTTCGAGAACGCTAGTCAAACACCAGCCAATGAAATAAGACATACAGCAAGACATTGTAGATGCTGGGGTGTATTGTTAGAGGTTTTGATAGCAGGAGAAGCAAAGAGAGATACTGCCCTTATACAGATCGCTGGGTGAGGAGTTACCTAGAATGCTGTGTCTAGTTCTGGAGTCCTCACCTACAAAAGGACATAAACAGGCTGGAGTCAGTACAAAGAAGGGTGGCCAAAATGATCCAAAACTAGCAAGGCAGATCCTATGAGGACTAACTGGTGGCCCTGAACATGTGCCCACTGGAGTCCGGACGTGAGAGGGGAGACATGAACTATCTAGCTGAAGTAATGATCTCATCAATTTCTGACAAGACAGGAAAGTCATTTGACCTGCACTAGCTAACCTGGCTTTGAATTTTCTTGGCACGGGGTCATGTAGCTTAAAACAAAAACAGTGTGGGAATAGGTGCCACAGACAAAACAGCATGTGCCGAAATAAGGTCGGGTAAAACACCGACCTACACAAACAACACACGCTGTTCACTACAGTGGGCTTCTTTGTGCCCACTGCACCACTAGGGTAAAAATAAGAATTTTTAGGACCCAGGCAATAAAATTAAATACATATTAAAAAATAAAGGGGAAAATGAGAACCAGGCATAAATGTTTCTTGCCTTTATCTTGAGTGACTTACAATTATAAAATTATTTTTCACATCCCCAGTCATTTGCAAAATGTTTGTTAAGGCCAATAAATCGTAGTTTGTATTGAAAATACAGGATTTTCAAAATGACCCATAACAAATCATAGAACTGCTGATTGTGTTTTGAAAATTAGAAATATAGTGCACAGTTGCACAAAATGGGCTTTTTTGTGTAACCATAAACCACATTGAGATCATGGGGTGAATGATGCCCCAATGTCCTTAAATGCATATCAGAATGGGAACTGCTCCCATGTCCTTTGCATATTTAGATCTGAGTATGGCAAGTAGCAGTAAAAGGTATTTCATGCTGATCTAAACTCACAAATAATTGTGCATTTTTTCAGTGTCTGAACCATGATCCTATTTAATCCAATTGTCTTGTAAAACACAATTCCCTTTTACTAGAATATAGTACATACAACAGATTAAACTCACTCTTGAAGAGAACTGCATTTTATCATTTATTTAAGTTATTTGTAATTTTTGCCAAGAAAGGGCACACTAAGCTGTGATAGCTTGTTTCCATGTGTCGGGGGGGGGTGATTATCTATAGGCAATTTTGCCTAGTGGAAATTGTTTTTAAATACTGGTTCAAATTCTGTTAATTGTTCTAGCTATCCAAGCTTTTTAGTGGGTGTTTCTTATTTACATGCTGCTGAGAAGAATCATTTTAGAACTGTAACATGTAGTTTATGCTCCTGTTCTGCTCTTCTATTCTGACAAGTTGGGTGACAAACTATCATCCATTTCATCTGGTATCTCCTTCTCTGAGATCCTGCCAGTCTGGGAGAGAGGTGGCAGATGGACGGAAGGTCAGAGAAGGGGAGACAGGGGAGCTAAACATGTGGCTCAAGGGCTGGTGCCAGGAAAAAGGACACAAATTTGTGACTACAGTGTGACTAAAACTGACAACAGTTTTAGGAGCGAAAGTTCTTTAAATTTGATGGACTGCATCTGACTAAGGATGGAGTCAATGCATTGGGGAAGAAGTTTGATGTCTTTGCAGAATATTTAAACTAGCAAATGGGGAGAGGGGTGCAGCACCCCATATGTTGAATGAGAAGAGCACCCCTCCCTTCCCAGCTAGTGGTCAAACAGGAGTTCAGCATGTTTGCAGTTCATTTGCATCACCAGGTAAGGAAAAAGGTCCATCTCCCCATATGATGCACAGGGGAAATGCCAGACCTCACCCAACAACTAACACACTGAAATCTGGCCAATGGAAAATCATGTGCACAACTGCTCGCAGTCTGGGAAACAAGATCCCAGACCTGCAGGACATAGTAGCAAATAGCGAGATGTAGTTTACCAGTAACCACACTTGGGAGACTTCAGTACCTGGCTATGTACTGTTCAGAAGAGACCGAGGTGCAAAAATTGTGGGGTGAAGTGGCCCTGTATGTCCATGAAAATATCAAAGCTACAGAAATTCAGAATACACATAAGGAGCCAGAAGAACTGTGGGTCACCCTGGAAACAGGAAATGGGACAGCCATAAGAACTGGGGTTGTCTACAGGCCCCCAGACCAGGGAGAGGACATAGACACATTACTGTTAGAAGATATACAAAACATGACAACTAAAGGGGAGGTTCTGATAATGGGAGACTTCAACATGCCAGATACAGATTGGTCAATACCAGCAGAAACATCTGCCAGAACTAGACACATGGTGGATTCCCTGCAGGGGGAGGGCCTCAAACAACTGGTACAACAACCCACAAGAGACAGGGCTATCCTAGATCTAGTACTGACTAACAGGGAAAGGATCACAGATCTCCAGTCAGAAGGTCACCTGCCGGCCAATGAACATCACATGGTATGGTTCAATTTGGCCACTACAACTAAATCATCCCATTCCAAGGCAAAAATATGGGACTTCAGAGGATCTGACTTTGATAAGATGGCCAACAGAGTTAATCTAGCCCTGGCAAAAAGAAATACAGGTGAGGGGGTACAGGCAAAGTGGGCAAGCATTAAGGATGCAATACTTGATGCAACATTCCATTGTGTTAGAGAGAAAAGGAAGTGCAGAAGAAGAAGGAAACCACTTTGGTTCTCAAAAACAGTAGCAGAAAAGGTCAGAGCCAAAAGGCTGGCCTTCAGGAACTATAAGGGAACACAGTGGGATGAAGATAGGGAGACATACCAAACTTCCTTAAGGGAAGCAGGGAAGGCAGTAAGGCAGGCAAAGGCCTGAACCGAGGAAACACTAGCACAAACAGTAAAAGAAGATGACAAGACTTCCATAGATACATTAGTGAAAGGAGAAAGTCCAGAGGGGGTATTGCTAAGATCAAAGGAGATAAGGGTGTTTGTGAGGAGGAGGACCATGTAAAAGCATCTATCCTAAACAGATACTTCTGCTCAGTATTTACTGAAGAGAAGGTAGGGCATGGCCCACAGCTCAGCACCATGGACACAGGGGGGAGGGAGGTGAGCACTAGTCCCTTCACAAATGAAAGTGTCCTACAAGAGCTCAATAAGCTCAGGGTGGACAAGGCAATGGGACCTGATGGCATACATTCCAGGGTACTAAAGGAGCTAAGGGTGGAACTAGCAGAGCCATTATCAGAACTGTTTAGTGAGTCTCTGAGCACAGGAGAGGTCCCAGAAGACTGGAGAAGGGCTCATGTGATCCCGCTTGACAAGAGTGGTAGCAGGGAGGAGGCAGGGAACTACAGACCAGTCAGTCTTACTGCAGTAGTGGGCAAGATTATGGAGGCACTCCTTAAGGAAAGGATAGTGCAACACCTGGAATCCATAGGAGCACAGGTTCCAAGACAGCATGGGTTTACAAAAGGAAGGTCCTGTCAAACTAATCTCATAGATTTCTTTGATTGGGTAACCAGAGTGGCGGACCAAGGGGGAGCAGTTGATGTTGCCTACCTTGACTTCAGCCAAGCTTTCGATACTGTTCCACATAGAAGATTGATTAATAAGCAGGGTAGGCTCGGGGTGGGTCAGAAGTTGGTCAACTGGGTGGCAAACTGGTTGATGGGCAGAAAGCAGAGAGTGGTGATAAATGGTATACAGTTGGAAGAGATGCAAATCACAAGTGGGGTACCTCAGGGATCAGTCCTGGGGTCAGTCATGTTCAATATCTTCATCAGTGACATTGCAGATGGACTGGAGGGTAAGGTTTGTCTGTTTGCAGATGACACCAAGATCTGCAACTGAGTAGATGATCCAGATGGGGTGGGCAGAATGAGAAGAGATCTGGATAAACTAGCAAAATGGTCGGAAGAGTGGCAACTGGGGTTTAATGCAAAGAAGTGCAAGATCATGTACATAGGGAAGAGAAACCCTGAAGCCACCTATAGGCTGGGAAGGGGAGTTGCTGGCAGTCACAAGGGAAGAAAGAGATTTGGGCATCATCATCACAGATGACCTGAAATCATCCAAGCAGACCACTAAAGCAGTAGGTAAGGCTAGGGGGATGTTAGGGTGTATTAGTAGGGGTATCACAAGTCAGAAAAGGGAGGTATCCCTCTTTACAGGACACTGGTTAGGCCCAATCTGGAGTACTGCGTACAGTACTGGAGGCCACACCTTCACAAGAACATTAACCAAATTGAGGCAGTCTAGAGAAGGGCAACCAAAATGGTGTAGGAACTACATCAGAAACACATGAGGACAGATTAATGGAGCTCAATATGTATACCCTAGAGCAAAGGAGGGAGAGAGGTGATATGATCGAAACAGTCAAACACCTTAAGGGCATTATTTTATTTTATTTTTTATTTTATTTTATTAAGTCTAGGATTACAAATACCTTTGAGCCAAGGCTCTTTTACAAAGGTTCCACGTCAGAGAAATACAAATTATGGGGAGCATCAAGACAGATATTACAGCAATGTGGACATTGCAAACAGATTACAGATTAATACAATTCAAGGGTAGCATTGTAAGCAAGGCAGCCAGCGGCATTTGTCAGAGAAATCAGACAAGAGATAAGAAGTGCCAGAGTCATAGGGAGAGGGAAGGGGGGAGAAGGAATGTAGGTAGGGTGGGAAGAGGGTGAAAAGTGCAGCATTGGGGTACCAAGATGTGAGGGTAGAATCCAGTGAGGAGGGGAGGGGGGACCACTAGAGCAGGCAGGGAAGTGGAGAAACAAGGTTAAGTTGGGCAGTCACAGGAGATGCTGGTAGTAAGATAGTCCTGGAGCCTAGTTTTAAACATACCAATTGTTAGGGCAGAGGAGATGATTGGGCTGAGGCTATTGAACCAGAGTGGCACTCGATAAGCAAAAGAGCATTGTCCCTGTGAAGTGTGACAGTGGGGGACTTTCAGTAGCTGTAGCGTGGATCTCTGAAGGCACCGTTTGTTGGTTCAGTGTTGTAACAGAGTTGAGACCCCAGAAGGTGCAAGGCCAAGGTAGATATTTTTCACCATAGAGCAGGTGAGAAACTTTATGCGGTTTGATAGTTGGAGCCAGCCGGTCTGGGTGTACAGGTCACATGTGTGGGTGAGAGGTGAGCACCTGTGATGAGCTGACATGCCTTATTTAAGGCAGTTGAGAGGCGTCTAAGGTTGTGGTTGTGGCCAAGCCATAAATGATGAGACCATAGTCTATTACAGAGATCACAGAGCTCAGAACTGCAATCTTCATAGCTTCTGGTGTGAGGTGTTGTCTGCGTTTGTAGAGGAGACCAAGCCGTGTATTAGCAGCTCTAGCTACATTATCTACGTGAGGTCCATAGGAAAGATAAGGGTCAAGCTATATCCCTAAGTATTTGAAGGACCCTACCTGATCTAGAGTGTTCCCCTGGATGGTGGAGATAGCCAAGTGGTGTAGCTTGTGTGGGTTATGAGAGCTGCAGAAGAGCATATATTTGGTTTTCTTGTCATTGAGGACCAGTTTATGATTAAGAAACCATGTCTACAGAACTGAAACCAAGTTGAAGGTTGTGTTGAAGAGTTGCAGGATCTTTGTGAGTGGAGTATACAACAGCATCATCGGCATATAGTATGATCTGCTCAGAGCAGTGGTAAGGGAGGGAGGGAGTTTAAGAAAAGGCTAAAAAGGAGGGGGCCCAGTATGGATCCCTGTGAGACACCCGAGCGAACAGGCAAGGTGTCAGAAAGAGCGTCAGCAATTTTTACTGTCTGCGACCGGTTTTCTAAGTAGCTTTTAAACCAGAGAGAAGAGTCAGGTGATAGCCCAGCATTCAGTAGTTGGTCAATTAGTAGTCCATGGTGTACTGTATCGAAGGCCTTGGAGAGGTCGACGAAAATGGCCCCTGTGAGAAGGCCATTGTCAAGGGATTTGTACAAAGCTCCAGTGAACTCAAGAAGGGCTGTGGTGGTGCTATGACCTTTCCAGAAACCGTGTTGTTGTGGACAAGGTATATTGTATTTATCCAAGTGGTCGGTAAGTTGATCAGCTACGATGCGCTCCAGTGCCTTAGAGAGTGGGGGCAGTATGGAGATAGGGTGATAATTTGAGTGATTTGTCTTATCCCCACTTTTATGGACAGGTGTCACAGTGGCTGTTTTCCATAAGTCTGGGAATTTTCCACAGCTGAGAGAGAGGTTTAGGATTTTTATTAATGGATGAATTACCTCATCGAGGGTGAGCAACAGAAGCTTAAGGTCCAGGGTGTCACTACTAGATCTAGATTTAGAGATAGCTGCTGTGATATAGCGTCAAGCTTCATTCAGCCTTACCTCCCTGAAGTAGAAGAGGGGATGGTTAGACTGAGGGGCTGAGGTATTTGGGGAGTAGGCCCTGTTTTCAAAAAAGTCATGGGGTAGGACAGCACTATGGTCTGAAAAAGCCATGTTAAAGATGCTTGCGATCACCTTGGGGTTGAGGGTTAAGGATCCATCAACCATTAACATGGCCGGAGATGTTTTTGGCTGCTTCCCTGTGACATCCTTGATATTGTCCCAGAAAGCACGACCATTTCCCCCCATGTATTGGTGAGAGCATCTTTGTAATAGGTGGATTTCATTAGCCAGATGGCTTTAGTGCAGGCATTTAGTGCTTGTTTGTAATTTTGGATGTCCAGTTGTTTGCCAGTGGCCCTGGCAACTGCCCAGAGGTGGTCCCTTAGTTTCAGCTGTGAGAGAAGAGCCGCGGTGAGCCATGGGTTAGAGAGAGATTTTGTTTTGGGCCTTTTAGCAGGGGCAAAGAGGTCGCAGGCTTTGTTGAAAATTGAGATGAAGTGATCAAGAGCCAAGTTAACATCTGTTGCTTCATAGATGGGTAGCCAGTCTTGTATAAGCAGATATTGTTTGAGATGTGGAAGTTTTCCACGAGGAAGGACTCTGCTAGCAATATTTTTGGGAGGGGGGGCTTAAGGAATTTGTTAGACCATGCACACATGACTGGGGAGTGGTCACTAAGAGAGTCTGGGAGAACAGTCGTATGAGAAATCCTTGTGGGGTGAGTAGTGAGGACCCAATCCAGGAGGGTACTGGTGCCAGTCTTGTAGTTAATCCTAGTAGGGGAGTTTATCATTTGTGTGAGGTTAACAGCTGAGATGGAGTCTTTATAGGCACTGGCGCTTGATACTAACCAGTTTATGTTGAAATCCCCTAGTAGAATAAGTTCAGCTTCAGGAGGATGAGAGTTGATAAAGTTTAGTACGTCGTTGAAGCCATGTTTAGGGTCCCTGGGCAGGATGTGTACAGAGACAATAGTCAGGGCTTTATGCTTGGGACCTAGGACAATTTTTATTGGCAGAATCTGGGCCAAGGCAGAAAGTGATGGAGTTGCTACAGCGTGCCATGACAGGGAGTCTTTGATATAGATTGTGCAACCACCACCTCTTTTGGATATCCGGTCCAGCCTGAGGACATTGTAGCCCTGTATTGTTACTGCTGAGTCAGAAACTTTAGGCGTCAGCCAAGTTTCCACCACTGGCAGGATGTCAGGGTTGTGTTGGCATATGAAGGCTTGGAGTGCATCCAGCTTTGGTAGTAGGCTGCAGATATTAATGGTTGCAAGGATAAGGGCACCTGGAGTTTGTGTGTGGCCTGAGCTTCTAGGGCCAGGATTGGGATGGACTCTGCCTGAGATGAGAAGGAGCAGGAGTAGGAGTTTTAAGGAGCAGAGTTGCAGCTCTTTGAAAGATAGTTTTGATCGTTGTTTCTGGGAGTAGAGGTTGCAAGGTTCCAGGAGGTATCCCATATGGACTGCAAGGTGGTACAGTGTAGAGAGGTGGCCACACTTGTTGAGAGTAGTGGCTGGCATAAGTAACCAGGAATATCTAAATGGTGCACCAAGCACAAGTCTCGAGTGGAAGTGGAGAGTTCCCTTGGAGTAGCAGTGGAAACCAGAGTAGAGTGGTGGGGGTGGGGTGGGGTGGCTAGGACCAGGGAGAGAGAAGAGAGGACAGGGCAAGGAGGAGGAGAGGTGATTTAAAGTCAGAGAGAACCTGCATGGCTTGCACAGTAAGGGGTGGGAAGTGAGTTGAACAGGAGGAGTAGCAGCTAGCAGGAGGCAGATAGAAAGAGATTGAGAAGAGCACCTCAATCAGTAAGCACTACATGGGATAAGAGAAGGGGGATGGGAGGCATAGCCAGAGCAGAGGAAGCTATACGTGTTGGCCAATAGGCAGTGGGAGGTGGGGTATGTAAGAGGGAGGGCTGGGTTAGAGGTCTATTTAAGTAAGGTAGGGGGGCAGGTGAAATTTTGCGGCAAAACTAATGCAAAGTCAATGGGCGCAGCACCCGGACAGCAAAGCATGGCAGTGAAGACAGGTCCAGCCAATCAGCTGCTGTTCGAGAGGTGTGTTTACAGATGGTGGGAGAGCATCTGCGTTTAACCCCTGTAGGTAGACTGGAGCTAGAAGCACAAGTGGTTAGAGGTGAGAGTGGATGGCAGGCTTATCTAGTTTTTAAGAAGGGAGGGAGAGAGAGAAAGGAAGTAGAGCCCAATGAGGAGGGAGCATTGTGATGACAAAAGAACAGAGTGTGTGGTGTGCCAGATAGGATAGGAGCTGCTACCAGAGATATAGCCCTCTAGTGGTGAGAGGATATAATCTGGTAATGGAAAATCCAACAGTTAAAAAAAAAAGCTCAAAATTCACTTCTAATATCAACTCAGAACTTAAAATGACTCTAAGGAATAAACAAATTATTAAACCCTGGCACATAAATTCAACTAGAGACACAGAGGGAGATACAGTAGTTAGAGATGTGTTCAGCAGGAGATAGTGTGGGCCACTTGGAAATCAGCTTCCACTGGTACCAAATCCAAAAGTCAGGGCTGGTACCTTGCAGTATAGAGGATTTCTGAAAAACTGTTTAGGTTCCAGAAATTGAGGGGTCCGTGGCCTGGTCAAGGCACGCTGGATCCCTGAAATAAAGTAGAAAAACAGGATTTTTAAAGGCTGGAAGAGGAGGCTTGTTACATCAGAACAAAGAGAATAATAGAAGTGGGCAGGGTCAGAGAGCACAGCAGACTGTTTGAGGGTTGGGGACGAGACAGGTTGCAGGCCAGAGAGCAGAAGAAGGATTTACACAGTCAAGACTCAAAATTCACTTCTAATATCAACTCAGAACTTTAAAATGACTGTAAGAATTAAACAAATTATTAAACCCTGGCACATAAATTCAACTAGAGACACAGAGAGAGATACAGTAGTTTGAGATGTGTTCAGCAGGAGATAGTGTGGGCCACTTAGAAATCAGCTTCCACTGGTACCAAATCCAAAAGTCAGGGCTAGTACCTTGCAGTATAGAGGATTTCTGAAAAACTGTTTAGGTTCCAGAAATTGAGAGGTCCGCGGCCTGGTCAAGGCACGCTAGCTCCCGTGTAGTATAGAGGATTTCTGAAAAACTGTTTAGGTTCCAGAAATTGAGGGGTCCATGGCCTGGTCAAGGCACGCTGGATCCCTTGCAATATAGAGGATTTCTGAAAAACTGTTTAGGTTCCACAAATTGAGGGGTCCGTGGCCTGGTCAAGGCACGCTGGATCCCTTGCAGTATAGAGGATTTCTGGAAAACTGTTTAGTTTTAACAAGGTGAAAGAGTCTAACATGTTTCAATATAAGAAAAATAGCAGGACAAGAGGACACAGCATGAGATTAGAGGGAGGCCAATTAAGGGGTAATGTGAGAAAGTTCTTTTTTCACAGAAAGGGTGGTGGATGCATGGAACGGCCTACATCAGGAAGTGGTGGAAATGAATACAGTGCAGGGCTTCAAACAGGCATGGGATAGGCATAAGGGAGCAATACAGATGAGTATGAATAGATAGGCCATTGACAGAGCAAAGGCCGATGGCACATTTATAAGGTAGAAAAAGAAATGAGCAGACTGGATGGGCCTTGCAGTCCTTATCTGCTGTCAACTTCTATGTTTCTATGTTTCTATTACATTTTACCAGATTTCAATCTGCCCAGATATGTCTGTCTGTCAAATGAGAGAATACACCTGCTCAGTTCTGTAAGCTTTTTGATCCCTACAGCTGAGCATTTTTTTTTGTAGACAATTACTTACATAACAGTTAGCATGCAGAATACACATAATAAACTTCAGCATCAGTGGCTGAATTTAGCAAAGAGGATATGAATTTGGCATCGACTTTGGATATGGCCTTATCCTTAAGCTAATGAACAGAATACCTCTAAAACTGGTAGTACACATATCCTAGCATGTAGAGTGTTCTGACAAAAGGACAAGAACAAAGACATGACCTAGGCAAACTTTCTTTATTTGTCAGCAGAAATCAGGGAAATAAAACATTTTTGTGCCATTTTGTTTTCTATGAAACTCCATGGATTGGAGCATTTCACAAATGGCAAAATGAAGCAAAAATTGATGTTTTTACAGACAGTAATCATGCAAAACACCATGAAAATGTTGTTTATGTGCTTGTTTTTTCCACAATAAAAAGATTTTCACAAAATATTTCAATGAAAATGCATGAAGCTGTTTTGCCAAACCTTAATAAATGCCTTTGTTTTTGTTACGCAGGCCCTAATTGTGATCCAGAGAAATTAAAGTTAATCTACAATCAGCACTGCAGGAGCTGTGAAAAAGCCAGACACACATTTGTAAGGTTTATTTTGAGACAAACAGATGAAGATGTTAAACCTTTTGAGGCACGTGTGGACCAGCACCACAGAAATGGAAGTTATTACCCTTGCGAGAACAGGGGCAGGATTCACAGAATGTCTGAAATTCATGCAGCTGTGGGAAAAACTCGGCGCAAGAGGTTGCCACTTGCGGATCTGAAGGTTGGCATAATTTACCACAGCTGTGGATATTCACAAAGCTGGATTATGATCAGATACATGATTTATAGCAGCTTGAGGGTGGTGTTGCCTTGGAAATCCCCGTAGTTGCGGAACACTGTTATGGCCAGTGGGACCAGCCATAACATCTTCCACAACTGCTGTGGCTGTAAATATCAATCACCACAGCTGTAGAGATTTCGGTCCCCAAATGGAGTTGCAGCATGGGAATTAGTCTCAAATCCTTCCATGAATCCAGCCCTTGGTCTAGACCAGAGCTAAAGATGAGGATGCCAGAACCATTGAGATCAGTTCAGACTAAAGCCACAAATTAGGATGTTGGAACCCATGAGACAGTCTTGACAAGAGGCAGAGGTGAGGATGTTAGAACCTGTGAGAGAGATCTTGAACAGAGTAATAGATGACAATTTCAGAACCTCTGAGACAGACCCAGACCAGAGCCATAGATGAGTTTATACAAATACTAAGACAAGTCTGGAGTACCAGAGTCACCTATTAGGATTTTAGAACCTCTGAGAGTAGAACATGTAATAGGAAGGGTTGGGCAGACTGCCTGGGCCAGTAGACCTTTGTGTGCCATCATGGTCTATGTTTCTGTATTTCAGACCAGAGGCAAAGATGGGATGTGCAAACCTCAGAGACAGGTCCTAACCAGAGCCACATATTAAGATGTCAGAACCTTTGAGACAAGTCTTTCAGGCCAGAAAAACAGATGCGCAGGAACAGTGGAATCAACTTTTGGGATGCTAAAACACATTTTGGGCAAGGGTTAAAAAATGACAGCTGTCACATTCATGGGGAGTTGTAATGAAATGGATATGTTGAAAAATGTGGGTAAAAATATTGAATATTACCAAATGAATGAGCTTGCGTTTAGAAAAGTCAATGTAGGCTCATAACGTTGTTGAGTTTTACTATGTTTACACCAAATTTCCAACATAACCTTCTTATGACCCCACCTCATACAACATGAACAAGGGCAGAGAAAATGTTCAACTCCTGCCTGAAAGGTGATTTTACTCTGGGACCATGAAATCACCTTTCAGGATGTAAAAAAAGACGTTTTGCCCAGGATTTGAAAAATGACAGCTGCCACATTCATGAGGTGCTGGAAAGATATTGCTATGTTGTAAATTTGGGCTAAAAATATTAACAATTACCAAAGTTATGGGGCTACATTCGCAAAATTCAATGTAGACTCATAACATTGTTGTTTTGTAATATTTTTACACCAAATTTTCAACATGGCCTTCTTATGATGCCACCTCATGAACAAGGGCAGAGAAAATGTTCAGTTCCTGCCTGAAAGGTGGTTTCATGCAGGGAAGGTGACATCACCTTTCAGGATGGATTTGCCTAATGACAGTGACATTGTTCATGAGGAGGGGTCCCAAAGAAGGTATGTTGAAAATTTTGGCCCAAAATATTCAAAAATACCCAAGTTATGGCTGTAAGTTCAAAATTCCATTGAAATACATTGAACACCTGTTTCTTCTGTTCCTGGTCCAGCTTTGAAGAGTGAAGATGTGTCTGCGGTCCAGAAAGGATTATGGGGTTGAACCCCTGATGGGTAAGTAGGGGCTTGGTGGGGGGGTGAGGTGGTGATTGCTGAGTGGGAGGGTCAGGTGGGGGGTCTGAAATGGTGCAAAAGACATTGATGGATGGTTTTCTAGTTACAGGTAAAAATAAAATAAGAAAAAAACACAACCGAGATGCCTGAGATGACGATTGTAACACTGGGGGATTGGGCATCCCCCAGTGTCATTATTATGTTTTGGGTGGGGTGCTGTGCTTAGAGGGAGGGTTGGATGGAAGAATATAGTGACAACAGTAGAACTGTGGCAAAAATGCAGGCACTGAATAGGTACAAGCTAGAGTATTTGTTGAAATTCTTGCAAAACTAAATTCACACATTAGGCAGCCTGTAGGTCCAACAATAATAGCAGAAACAATATCATAAATAACATCTGATATATGACTTACTAGGATTGAACAGTAGGTAGTGCTAAAACCATAAATTACATCAGTGGGTACAGTATAAGCAATAAAAAATAGAAACGGCACCGGAGCCTGCATAAGTCAGGATGACAGACACACATGACACTGTATAACCTGCCTGCACACAGGGGAAAACTGTTACCTACAGTACTGGCAGTTGCCCTCACTTGCTGTTTAGCTTCCCACTTCTTTCTCCCAGGATGCCTGCTGGACAGTCATGACACTGAAGGGAAGCTCCCGCTGTCAGTGAGCATAAAATGGGGAGCGGACATCGTCAGGTGGGGGGCTGCTGCCACACCCACTCTCTTTCTCTCTCTCTAACATTTCTGGGGATTTATGTCTTGCTAACCCCCCTTCCTCTTCTTCTGACTGCTGAGTGACTGTGGCTGTCAGTGTCCTCTCTCTCTCTCTCTCTCTAGTGCAAGACACCGGGACACAAAGCATACCTCAGAGAGGGACAAGTGCTACAGGACACTGGGACACAAAGCATACCACAGAGAGGGAAGTCAAAAGCTGAAAGTAAAATAAAAGATAGTGCAAGTGCAGAGTATTCCAACTGCAGAGTCGACTTTTTTGAGACTTAACATGTTGTTCATTTGCAGGGAATGTGGGAGTGCTTTTTTACTCAAAGCAAGAGGACTGCAGGGCTCCACCCACTGCAGCCCAAAAAATAGTGACACTTGTTTTACAGCAGCCCAGAGGAGTGTTTAGAAATGGCCAGACCATCCACTCCAAAATTTCACCTGGAAATTAGACACTGATGGGGGGCTTTCACTATTTGTATTGTTCTAGTGGTGGCTGTTTTAAGAAAATAAATATTTCAGCATACATTTTTTTGTCTTTAAGTCAATTATGCCTTGCTATACAACGCATCTTTATTTTGATTGTTCCATGTGTCATCATACTGCATCTCAAAACTGGTCACTGACTTTCCTTTGACCAGCTCCTCTGGTGAAAGATTCCTCTTATCCATCACTCTCTTCATATATAAATATTTCTTCAAATCCCTCCTAAGTCACCCAAATGCCATATTATAGTTGTGGCTCCTTGTGATTGACCCCTTGCTATGCATAAACATCTGCTGGCTATCCACCTTTTTCATATGTTTCAGGTAAATTTAAGTTTTGATGATGTCTCCCCTTTCTCTTCTGGCCTCCAGCAAATACAGTACATAATGAGGTTGACCAGTTTTGACTCATAAGTCCACCACTGTTAGCTATGTATTATTTTACTTGTCTTCTTTTGGATTAGCTCCAGAGATTCTTGTCCTTTTTTCAGGTGAGGGTTCTGGAACTGTGAAGAATATTCCAGGTACAGCTTTACTAAGTACCTGTACTGGGGCAAGATCACCTCCTTCGATCTGCTTGAGAAGGTCCCACCTATACTGTACATCCCATCATCCTGCTAGCTTTAACATATGTTTTGGTACTGTAAGCCCCCCAAAATGGGCTTACCTTTAAGGGAGCTCTTGCTCCATGTCTCCCCTATGTTTTGGGGTCGGTCAGTGGCTCTTGAAGGATTTGGACCAGTTTGGTCTGCAGGTGGCTCTTCGCAGCCCCAGCTGCTTTGTTGTGGTGTTCTGACTTTTGGCAGTTGGATCAGGTACCACACTGTTGTTTCTGCACCTCTGGATATGCTTTGGAACAGTTTCTCAGTCCTGGGGGGTTGCTGTGGCAACAGGGCCACATATTGTAAATAGTAATAATGGCTGCACTTTTGGGCATGTGCAGCCACCACTAAAAGTAAATTTAACAGATCAGCTGCTCTGGTTCCTAGGTCTGGTTTCTGGAGTTGGCCTGGCTCAGGACCACCTAGGACATGGAAGGAACTTTAAGAATAAAAATAAAAATTGTAAATAGTTTTTCAGTGGTCCACACTACTGGGCAGGCTCGGTCGCCTGTAGGGGAAAATTTAAAGGAGCTATTGCTCCTTTTCTCTAGAGTAGTTTCAGTGTCAGATGGCACTGTAGGGGAGAACTGTAAATAGTTTAGTTCGGACTATGCGTCCCAGAATTCTTAGTGAGCACAGTGATTTGGCACCTAGGTGGTTGGTCCGTGATTGGACCTTCAGGAGTTTTTGGCATCTTGGGGAAGAAAATAAACAGGGAGTTTTGGGTGCCTTTAAGAGAAATCATCCAGGAGAGAGAAAAAATGAGGCCGTTGGATGGGGCATTTGCCCACTCAGCCATGCATCTGGGTTATTTGTTTTTTTGAAATTCACACTTTATTAGTTTTAACAGACCAAAACATGAGTATACATTAACATGCTCCATAACCAATAGCTCGGTAGCACAAAAATGATAAGGAAACAACACAACCAAGAAATAAAACAGTACAAAGAAGAGAAGAACAAAACAAAGAAGAAAGAACAAACCCCCCCCTCCACCCCCTTCCGGGAGGATATAGCCAATAACCCAAGGACTTCAGTAGAACAGACAGTACCTAAGTGTAAACAGGGTTAAGGGGACCTAACAAGGGACACTGGCCAGGTCAGATGGCCTAAGACCTATAATAAAGGAGAGAATTCTAGAGACCCGGGTGGAATCCTAGTGGAGATATAGGGCATATAGTTTGCCCCATTTCTTGTGGAATGCAGGCAGAGCATGCCTGAAACTAGCCACCAGTTTTTCAACTTTAAAACATTGGGACATTTCTGCTATCCAGTCCTGATAGACGATCTCGGATTGATCTAACCAGTGGCGAAGAATTAATCTTTTGACCGCCATTGAAATTAGGGCTATGTGGTATTTCTTTTCCTTCACTTTAATATCCACATAGACCCCAGTATACAAATTTCAGGTGTGAATAAGTCCTTTAAACCTAACAAGGGATCTAAGTTGCCTTGAATGCATTTCCACAAAGGAGCAACCTTTTTACAGGTCCAAAAAATGTGCAGTATATCCCCCTGGTTTTCTCCACACCTTGTACAAGTGGCGGAGCTAATTTTCCCAAATTTAAAAGTTTTGCGGAGTATAGTACATGTTGTTAACTGTAATAATATTGTGTAAGCCTATACCTGTCCAAGGAAAGGAACCTATTCAAATCTGTCCACACCTGTTTCCAGGGTGAGGGATAATTGGCAATCAGTGGTTCCCACCTTAGAACCTGGCAAGGCTTCAGGTATTTTGCAAAGAAGAAGCTGTGCATAAATTTAGCTATACTGTGGGGTTCATTTGCCAGGGGACTTGAGCAGGTCCAGCAAGGCCGAAGACTGGACAGCTCTGTCGGACCAAAACCTTTAACTATGAGGTGCCTTAACTGGTATAATTTAAAATGTATTGCGAAGGAATAATGAATTTGGTCATCAACTCACCTGAGGGACATAGAAATCCTGATAGTAAAGTCTTCCACCACACAATCCTTAATTTGTGGCAGCCAGGAGGGTCAGCCAACATGAGCCCAACAATATTAGGATTAGAAACTAAGGGTTGAGTTGGGTCTTTGGAATTGTTAATTCCAACTGAGTTACAGTGCTGGTTAAAGACCTTTACTGAGGTTCTGATCACGACTACTTACCTGACTTGGAAGCACTGAGGTTGCAGTAGAACAAGATTGGGGATCTATATTAAGGCTCTTGAGGAGCTCACTTTCAATCTGCAACCACTTAGGCATATTATAGGGACCCCGGAGGTGGACAGATCCATTTACTCATTTTCGCCAAATGGCTGGCCCCATAGTAAAGCTCAAAATTGGGTAGACAAAGTCCCCATTAACCTTAGGTGCACACAGTTTGGAAAAAGACCTTCTTGGTTGCTTATCCTTCCAAATAAACTTAACTATAGTGGAATGAATCTTTTGGAAAAAGATTTGGTAACCATATATTTAGCAAACTTAAAAGGGTAAAAAGGCGGAGTATATTCATCTTAATACACTAATCCTCCCACCTATAGTTAGGGGCAAGGTTGACCATCTATTAAGGTCGCTCCTGACCCGATCCATTAGATCTTCCAGATTAAGTTTCTTAGTTGTACAAAGGTCTCGCGTTAGATATATACCTAAATATTTAAGGTGATTGGCCGACCATTTCATGCCAAATTGAGCTACCTCCGCCTGGAAGACTCGTGAATTAAGTGGAAAAATTTCAGATTTAGATAAATTCAGCCGGTAATTGGAAACCGCCCCAAATTGAGTAATGATTTTAAGTACCCCTTGGATAGACTGAACTGGGTTCGCAAGATGCAACAAAATATCATCTGCGAACACAGAGATAGTTAGTGATTGCTGTCCGATAGTACAGCCCTTAATATCAGATGAGGACTTGATACGCACCAGTAAGGGTTCTAAGTAGAGATTAAAAAGGTACAGTGATAGCGGACAACCCTGGCAAGTACCAGAATATAAGGGAAATCTGGGAGAGAGTACCCCATTGCAGTAGACTCTCGCTGAGGGAGAGCTATAGATCGCTTTAATCCATTGGATAAATTGCGCTGGGAAGCCCATTCTATGTAGGGTAGCCCACAGAAATTCCCAACTCACCCGATCAAAAGCCTTCTCGGCATCCAAGGCTACTAGAGCCATAGGGAGTTGAGAGTCTTGAGCGGCATGAAAGATGTGAGCAAGAGTCCTTATATGGTCAGCTGCAGATCTTCCCTGCATGAAGCCCACTTGCTCCGCACTAAGGAGCGTCTGCCATACTCGTTTAATTCTTAATGAAAGAATCTTAGTTAAGATCTTAACATCGTAATTGAGTAGGGAAGTTGGTCTATAATTAGCAGGGTCTAAGACCGATTTATTGGATTGGGGATTAGAATGATAGTTGCTTCTAATAAGGAGGGTCTAAAGATCCGGAAGAGGATATAATTAAATAACCTTAATAATGGAGGTAGCTCGAACAAAGGTTTTATAGAAATTTGGGAAAAACCCGTCTGGGCCAGGGGCTTTATCAGAGTCAAATCACAGAATGGCACCTATGATTTCTTAGGAAGTTATGGGGCTAACAATGATCCAGCTCTGACTAGTGTCAAGCCTAGGAAGAGGAATTCTCAAGGAATTCTGATATACTCGTGGGAGACACCGGAGAAGCTTCAGTCTTGTAAAGATTCCAGAAAAAGTTCTCAAAGACCCCAGCAATGTCCCGCGGACTGGTTCTAATAGAGCCGTCCCCGGCCCTAATACCGGGATTCAGCCTCGAGTTCTCCATTTCTTTAAGCCTTAGGGCTAGAATTCTGCCTGGCTTCTCCCCCTGTTCGAGATATTTTGTTTTGGATTTCAGTATGGCATATTCTGTTCTCTCCCTGATTAGGTCTTCGTATTCATCTTTAAGCTTGTACAACTTCTCCAGTGCCCCCTAAGAGTAAGAAGCTGAGAGTTCTTTCTCCGCATCCTTAATTCGACTAGCTAAAGAATTAACTTTCTCTACCCTTACTCACTTCCATCTAGAGGCTTCTGGGTTGTTTGTTGTTTTGGGCTGCACAAGTTTAATGGGGGAAACAGATGTGGTGATAGCCGTTTCTTCGGGAGCCCTCTGTTAGGGGTCAGCCCGCAGCTTCAGCCCCTTGAAAGGGACAGAAGGAAAATTTTGGTGCCAGAAAGGGAGCATGTCAGGAGCTGCATGCAAGGGAACTAGCTTGAAGAGACAGCAGAAGGTGAGGGGGTTTGGTAGGGGCTATGCTCTTGAGCAAGTCCCTGGCCCTAGTCTGCCCCTCTTTTCTGGTACTTTCTATTTCTGGGCTCTATGCCCTATTGGAGCCAGTGCTGAGGGTGGCTATGGGGCTGGGGCAGCTGCCTCTCAGAGGTTTGGACTCAACGGACATGGAAGCAGGAGCAGATGAAGAGGGTGACCTTTGCAGAATAGGCCATCCTCCTGGAGGTCTGTGCTCCTCTCTGGGACCTGAGAGAGAGAGACTAGAGGAAAGGAAAGTCATGTTGCTGCCTTCTGTTTTAGGGCCTGTTTGGGCACAGGTTTGCTGCCTGTGTGTGGACTGTAGCTGCCTAGGCTATGGGTGGCCACCTGAACTAACCAGCTCACGTTTGTGACCTCCATGGTCCAGAGCACCACTAACTTCAATATGACCTTTCTGC
This sequence comes from Neoceratodus forsteri, assembly GCA_016271365.2. Classification (NCBI taxonomy): domain Eukaryota; kingdom Metazoa; phylum Chordata; order Ceratodontiformes; family Ceratodontidae; genus Neoceratodus; species Neoceratodus forsteri. The sequence continues at coordinate 65,506,687 of CM057459.1, forward strand.
TCCAGAGTGACTATAAAGCTTATGAGGTGATCACATGGTCCAAAGCAACCAATTTGTGTTTTACTGCTCCATGGAGTGACTGTTCCTGTTTTTGTCATCTGTTCATTAAATGGGATCCCCTGTTTTCTGTAGTTTCGGTGTTTGCCTCATTTGTTGGAGAAACTGTTTTATTGCTAAAAGAGGTTTGCCTTTACAGCCTGTTTCCAGTGAGTTCCAAGGTGGGATCCTGAAGAACCGATGCACCACTGAGTGGAAATCTTTGAGAGGCCTGCCTGGTGAAGACAGCCTACAAAGGCATGCTGGCAAAGTTGGCAAGGCCAGTCAGGTGAAGATTCAGCAGTCTTCATCCATACCAGTGTTCTTGCTCATGATCCAGAAGGTCCAGGGGGCACCCCCAATGGAACTAATCCATCACCTGCACCACCCATGAGAATCCAGGTACTGTTTTCCTATTTTGTTTCAGGACTGTGTTTCTTGGTTGTACAGTGCCCCCCTCATACTTTCACCATCTGGATACCCCTAGACATTGGTAGGGAGTGCTTACATTGTGGGAGCTTGTCCAGGATTTGACTTTGGGGTGCCCAGCAGTGTGAACTTAAATTTGGGTGTTGGACAAGCTGTGGAAGTTCCCCCTTCAGCTGGACTATTTGATTGCACAAACAAGATGGCATGTGGGACTGGGACATTTTCAAGCCATTTTCTGTGACAGCTGCAAGTGCCTTGTTTCCATCTATGGCCGAGGACTGGAGCAAGGATGGACTTGGCTGGAACAGAGACTGTACTGTGGGAGATACCACTTGTTTACCTAGGGCCCAGGTATGGGGGTAGTCTGCCCTCCGGATATTTAGTGCCACATGGACTTGAACTCCAATCCAGCCCCATGCAGAGACTTATGAACTGCTTGCAGGCAATGGGCTTGTGGGGGACAACGCCTTTGAAAAGAGAAAAAAGTGGCTGAATAACTGTTTATGCACTGTTGATTTTTAATGTATTTAATTGTCTTAATATTGCACTTTCGATGTGTTGGTCTAAGTTGCACACTATGTAAAAGTATTTTTCTGAGATCTTGGGGGGATATTGCATTTTGGGGAGTTTTTGAAGTGTTTGTAAAAGTGGTGTTAATCTGCTAAATGTTTTCACCAGCTTTAGTGATTTTATAGGCTGTTTCTGAGCGATCAAAGGTTACAGTAATGTTATTTTAAGGTAGTTTGGTAACTTGCTTAAATGTCTTCTTTTGCTATAAGTGTGTTTCTGGTCCAAATTTTTTTCAGGCAGTCCAATGCAGGCATCTGGCAGCAGGTAAGAGGTTTTAAGTGGTATGTTTGTGTGAATTTGGGAACCTGGGAATGCCATTGTTGAGGCTGAAAACAGGGGGGTCAGTAGGTCCTAGAGGTGGATGGCCCAATGAGAGAGGAATTGGTCCCAGGCAGTTTAGAGGGCCGGACTGGTGTTCGTTTAGGTAGTGATAGCCTTGAGTAGAGTATAAGAATAGTGTAAATAGTTGTAGATGGGTTGAGGCTTGCTGAGGATGGTGAGCATTTAACAGGGGGAGAGTGTAAGACCCCCAAAATGAGCTTACCTTTAAGGGAGCTCTTGATTCTAGTCTCCCCTCTGTTTTGATGTCAGTTGGTGGCTCTTGGGGGATTTGGATGCATTCAGTCTACAGGTGGCACTTTGAGGATCTGGCCACTCTGTTGTGGTGTTCTGGCTCTTGGTGGTGGGGTCAGCAGCTGCACTGTTGTTTCCACACTTCCAAGCATGCTTTGGAGTGGTTTCTCAGTCCTGCGGGTTGCTGTGGCAACAGCAACATGAATTGTAAATAGTAATGGTGGCTACGCTTTTTGCCATGAGTGGCCACCTCAAAAAGTAAATTTAATGGAGGTCCTGTTTCTGGGGTTGGCCAGGCTCAGGACCACCTAGAACATGGAAGGAAATTTAATAATAAAAATAAAATTATAAATATTTTTTCAGTGGTCCATGCTACTGGGTATGCACAGCCGTCTGTGGGAGAAAATTTAAAGGAGGGCTGATCCTTTTCTTTAGAGTAGTTTCGGTGCTGGCTGGCACTGTAAGGAGAACTGTAAATAGTTTAGTAGGGACTACAGGTCCCAGAAATCTTAGTGAGCACAGTAATTTGGTGCCTAGGTGGTTGGTCCATGGTTGGACCTTTGGGGGCTTTGGCACCTTGGGAAGAAAAATAAAGAGGGGTTTTTGGCACCTTCAAGAGAGATCACCCAGGAGAGAGAAAAAAGGAGGTGGTCAGAGGGGCATTCGCCCACTCAGCCATGCAGCCGGATTGTTTGTTGTTTTGGGCCACACAAGTTTAATGGGGGAAACAGACATGGTGGTGGTCATTTGTTTGGGAGCCCTGTATTAGAGGTCAGCCTGCAGCTTTAGTCCCTTGAAAGGGACAGAGGGAAAAGTCTGCTGCCAGCAAGGGAGCATGCCTGGAGCAGCATGCAAAGGAGCCAGTGTGATGAGAAAAAATGAGGTGAGAGCGTTTGGTAGGGGTTAGGGGTGTTGGGAAAGCCCCAGGCCCTAGTCTTCCCCTCTTTTCTGGGACTTTATATTTCTGTGCTCCAAAGAAGCCAGCACTGAGGGTGGCTGTGGGACTGGGGCAACTGCCCCTCAGAAGTGTGGACTCAGAGGACATGGAGGGAGAAGCGGACGAAGGGGGTGACCTTTGCAGAGTAGGCCACCTCCCTGGAGGTCCGTGCTCCTCCCTGGGAGCTGAGAGAGATCGTAAATGAAAGGAAAGTCTTGTTGCTGCCTGCTGTTTGAGGGCCTGTTCGGCCACAAGTTTGCTGCCTGCATTTGGACTGTAGCTGCCTAGGCTATGGGTGGCTGCCTGAACTAACTTGCTCAATTGTGACCTCCATGGTCCAGGCGCCACTAATTTCAATATGACCTCTCTGGTCCAAGTGACTATTGAACTTATGAGGTGACCACATGGTTCAAAGCAACCAATTTGTGTTTTACTGCTCCATGGAGTTTCTGTTCCTGTTTTTATTATCTGTTCATTAAATGTGATTCCCCATTTTCTGCAGTTTCAGTGTTTCCTCATTTTTGAAGAAGATTCAATGGTCTTCATTCCCACCAGTGTTACCGTTTGCCACCCAGAAGGTCCAGAGGCACCCTGATGGAGCTAATCCATCACCTGTACACCACCGTGGAATCCACGTACTGTTTTTCTATTTTGTTTCTGGACTGTGTTTCTTCATTGTGCAGTGCCCCTCCACCTTCACCAAATGGATACCCTAAATATCAGGAGGGGGCTTACATTACATTAGGCTGAGGTTTTGAAATTATTACTAATTGTAGCCCCTAGATCCTTCTTTTTCAGAAGTCTGTACCAGTCAAACTGCCCAATTCAATATTCAGTATTCAGATTACACATCCCAAGTGCATAACCTAGCACTTTTGGCAGTAATTTCAGTTGCCAAACCCTGGACCAAATCTCCAACATCACCACATCTCTTATCATTTCTTACCTGTGTTCCTCACTATCCACTGCTGCTACATACAGTACTTTTGTGTCATTCACAAACAAACACATCTCATTCTGGATCCTTCTTCAGTGTCACAAATGAAGCATTATGGATCATTGGACCCAGGACTGACCGCTGTGGACCCTCTCATAACCCCCGATCTTGGAGTATGTACCATTTAGTTCCATACTTTGGATTTTTCCCTTATCCAATTCCCCACCCATCTAGTGACTTCTTCCCCTACATCTAAATCCCCCAATTTCTTTACCAGCCTTTTTGGAGGCACAGAGTCAAATGCCTTGCTTAACTCAAGGGTACAGGATACCAAGTGTTTGGCCCTTGTCCGGTGCTTGCATCACAGTATAGAAGAAATCCCATTTGCTTGGGTAGTGCGGGCTCAAAAGGAAAAAAAACAAGCTAAAAACAAAGAATCTCAGTGCAGAAACACTGAAACATGGGTTACCCCAAAGTGCATTGGCAACAAGTCAAGTTTCAAAGAAATACATCAAACATACTTCCATGATGCTTTCCATCATGGGATATATACAGATCACCATGAAATTTCAAACGTGTTCAGTTTACAGCAATTTACATGTATTTTAAATAGCACAACTAACTTAATTTCTATAATAGTCACCTAGTACTTTTTCCCATTATCAAAAACACCTAGTGCCATGGTATTTTCAACATGTACAGGTTTCATAAACATAAGGTACATTATGACATAGTGCTGTTACATACTAAATCAAACAACGATAAACACAACCTGTTTTACATATGCTTGGAGGTCACAACAATAACCTCCCTGTATGACGACCTGAGAGGAAAAGCAAAATTAAAGAGGGCACTATAGCATAGTCAAGAAAGGGAAGGGGTTGCCATGGGTGGCCAATCTTATGGACTAAAAATTGTTAGGACAGAATAAACTAAGGAATAGAAGAACTGTTGCAACAGTGGCAGAAGCGCCTGTCACAGGCTGCACCGAGGCTCTGGAATGTTGTCCCGAAATCCATCTGTTCTGCTCCCTCAGTGGAAAGCTTTAAATCACAACTAAATACTTGGCTGTTTAGATAGGCCTTCTCAAGAGACTGATAAGTGCCACCAGTCTCTGTGGTATATGTATATCTTAAATTTCTAATTTGAAGAGAGTTTTATTGTTTGCTGTTACTTGGCTGTTTAGATAGGCCTTCTCAAGAGACTGATAAGTGCCACCAGTCTCTGTGGTATATGTATATCTTAAATTTCTAATTTGAAGAGAGTTTTATTGTTTGCTGTTACGTATTGTTTGCAATATCAATTTATTTGCACTGAAAAGCACTTTGTGCCCTGGAAAGGCACTACATAAATGAAGTTCCTTTCCTATCTTATTCCTATTTCCCTGGCCACCCAGTCAAATAAATCAATCAGGTTCATCTGGCATGACCTCCACCTATGAATCCATGCTGATTTTGGTCTTGTAGCCCATTAGATTCAAGATACTCTGCCAACCTTTTCTTTATCAGTGTTTCCAGTAATTTCCCCTCCACTGAGGTGAGGCTCACCAGCCTATGGTCGCTAGCCTCTTCCCTGTTGCCATGCTTATTTATTTATTTTATTTTAATATCAGGTAGGTATACTGGAACATGCATCCCTTTCTCAGGTGCAGCCTGATGTCAAGGCATCAATTCAATACAGAAAAATATACGTAGTGGAGCTACATAGAAATCTCATATAGAGGGATCACATTTGCTCTTCTTCAGTCCTCAGGAACCACATCCATTTCCAGCCAGCACCTCCCTGAGTTTTTTAATACCCTTGGGTGCATCCAGTCTGGTTCCATAGCCTTATCCACTTTCAGAGCTACAAGTCCCTTCAGGACTCTTTCCTCTAGAAATGGACTTGTGTCCATCTCCTCCTTCTCTTTGTTCCTGCTGCTTCCTTGCAATTTGTCCCTTTTCCCTCCACTATGAAGACTGAGCAGACAAAATGCTGGCTGTTCCTACCTGCACAAGTGCTATATGTAGTGTCTACTCCAGTCTGCTACAGTGTGCTTGAATGCAGGGTTGTTTATATAGTGAGGCAGGCTGAGGGGCGGAACTGCAGTTAGCCCCTAGCCTAAGTGGTAACCAACTGTTGAAGTTATTGTAATATAAATAAGAGTGACTATAGCATGTATATAATACCTTTGAAGATAAGCACTGAGTGGCAGACTATGGCAGTTGTTCTCTCAGGATATGTACTAAAATTGGTGACATTTTATTAATATATGTTCAATGACTACAGTATATACTAAAAACAATTTACGTATTGATTATAATTAGATCCTACCCCTGAAGAAGCCTGTTGAGGTGAAACATTGGGATAGTAGGCTCTATTGTCAAGAAGACTAAGAAATATTACAAGTTAATAGGCATGGCTGGCCATTTCTTTGATTTCTTGGATCTACTTTGCCCACCAGCTCCCACGTGACCTATGACTTTATTGGGAGGGAACCCACATTTTCTTGACTTTTTGTGGGGCCACAGACCACCAAAGTGGGTGAGGGTGAGGCAGGATCAGGGGTTGGGGGTTGCCGGCATTTGAAGTACTGGACAGGAACCACTAGGATGGGGCTGTGTGTTGGGGGGTGTCACTGATATGTGGATCGGGGCAGGGGTACTGCTGTGGGGGAGATGTACACTCTTACCATACTGGGGTCTGATTTTGGTTGTGTGTTGGGGGGGTGGCTTGGCATATGGGACTGGGGCAGGATTTGTTTTGTGGGGGGGTCCATCCTGGTGCTGGGATTGGGCTGGGACACAGATGTGTTGGAGGGGTGACATCTTACTGCTGGGACTTGGGTAGGGGCATGGATGTGTGTGTGGGGTGGGTGGAATTTCAGTCCTTCTGGAACCATGCCCAGACACACTTGTGTGTTGTTGGGGGTTTACAGAAAGATGCAGGGACCGGGCAGGGGTTCTGTGTGCGGAGTGCAGCATGTATGTCACTTGCAGCAGGGTCCCTACTTCCATATCCAGCACCCACCTACACCCCCCTGTGCACAGCACTATGCACCTTTGTGAATGGCACATAGTGTGGGCATGCCCCCATCCCTTCCCCTGGACTGCCCTGATGCAGAGCTGCCAGCACAGCCAGGGAATTGGGTGTGCACTTGGCATGCGCACCATTGGTGAATGCCACTGGGGATCCATGGGACGCCCGCTGCATGGCGTTCCAATATATGTATGCCTATGCACCCAGTTTCTGTGGTGTGCCCATTGTTAGTAAACTTTACATTTAATTCCTTTATTGTTGCCTAAAACGTCTTTGGGTCACCTGCTTCTTCAGAAGTTTTCTTCCTAAAAAATGTTTTGTTTTTCTGTATTTCCATTTCCTACACTGAGATGCTAATATATGCAGATGATACACTTTTGTACTCCAAAAACAGGGACTTGCACACATTTCTAAGACTAATTCAGAATGGCTTCTTAAAACTGCAGTCATGGCTACACACTAATGAACTAGTACTAAATGCAAAAAAAAAGTCCACGATCTTGAGCATTTCAAAAGAGGTGGGAACAAGTGTTTGCCTTGAGCATTGCAAAAGAGGCGAGAAGTGTTTGCCTATAGAAATACATACCTTAGATAAGAAACTTATTGATATGGCACTCGATTCCAAGTAGAGGTATTTGAGAATGACCCTTAACAGTGCACTGACCTATTGCATGGCAAGCCATTGGTTCTTTAACAAAATCAACTCACATAAATCTAGGTTTGCTTTACCATAATTAAGTAACCTGATCTTTAGCACTAGAAAATACAGTAGGTTATATAAAACCTATTAATTCCAGTGCTTGATTATGGAATCTCAGTTTCCTCAGCTATCTTGAACAGTGTACTTTAAAATATGCATGTATTATACAATAGGGCCTGGCAGTTTGTTCTTAATGCTAACAAGTACATGTGCAACTGTGAGCTTTATTCTCACCTACAGTGGTACTCTTTAGTCGACAAATGCTAACACAATGTAGGCCCATTAATGTCCAAACTAATAGTTGCTTATATTCCTTCTGTATAGTAGTTATGGACATGTTTATGGATACTTCTGACTTTTATCATACACCTGTTAGTCATCCGGTAGAACAGTTTGTTTGTTCTGCTGATAAGAACTATGCACCCTGTGAAGTTAAAGAATTTTTTTTGTCATTGTCCTTATGAAATTGCATTACCCAAGCTACAGGAATTTTAATAGTTTGCTACAGTCTTAGTTAATGTCATTATCCAAACACTGCTGTTTAACTGATCTTGTATGCAGTATTCATGAGAAATCATTGATCTTGTATGCTGCATGATTTTTATATGCTGTATACAGTACATTGGGTGCTCATGTCCCAGCTGGGTCACTGTTAAACGTGAACATAACAGCTCTTCAGATTACCTGGTTACAATATATATATATATACATATATATACATACAGTATATATATAAAATGGGTAGGAAAAATCATGTCTACTGATTGGTTGAAACACATCACATGACTGTGCATATATCAAAGTGTGACTACACACCTGCACTTTCACCCTCCCATCCAAAACAATTTTGCCATTTTATAAGATAGATAACCAACTCTAGGGTGTGCGGTCACACTCTGATATACACACGCCTTGGGTGGTTGATACATGAGGCCGCGCGAACCAAAGCTTGCATATATCAGAGCGCGACCGCACACCTTAGAGTGGGTTATCTATTACATATATATATCTAGATAGAGTGAGAGATATACATATATAATTGAATATTGAATCATGTGCTCCAGGGTTTAGATGATGAAATCTGTAAACAAGTCTAAAAACGTACATATCTTGATGCAGTACATCGTTGCTATGGTTAGTGTTGCAGCCTCTGTAGATTAACTCCATATTCTGATACTTTTCAGTCTGAAGTATACATTAACCATCTTAAAGTATGTCATAGTAATTTACCCAACACCCTTAATGAGCACTTTATTATGGTAATGTGTGTACTGATATGCTTTCTAAAATGTGGCTTTCCTGTCAATAAACAATACGCCTCACTTTAGCCCTTGTGCTTTTTTTTTTATTTTTCTTTTAAAATAATACCATTTGTCACATCAGTGACTTTCATTAGCTGGTCGAGGCAGTAACATCTCTGACAACTGGGTTTGCCCTAAAATATTGGAAAACTATGGGTCAGGAGAGCAACAACAAAACTGCGTTAATTTTCAAAACAAAATGTAGCCTACGTTGGTGTCTATGTACTTTAACTGCAGAGAGAATTTACACTGTGGGATAAGAAATGATAGGAACTTTTAAATGTCCAGCTCTAAACAAATTTAGAAGAACTGCATTTCTTTTTGGCATTACTGATGTATAACGATCCACGACAGGAGTCCGACAGTATTTCTGTTGAACGCCCTGTCAGCGACACCAGCAGGTTGACCGCATTCTGCAGTCAGCTGCCGGTTCGCTATCATTTCCTTTGTTTTCTTCGGGGGGCTGCACCCCCCGCACCACCCACGTAAAGATTCTCAACTCCAGTCGGAGCTGATTGGGGGGGGTGCAGGCCCCCCGACAGGCAGTGCCAGGTTCCAGTGGGTCTCCCACCGTGGCTAGGCACTGTAGTCGCTGTGGGGGACCTCGCTAGTGAAATGTCGCTGCGAGGGGGGTAAATGGATGTATAAGAGGCTTAATCTAAAAATGCTCAGATTTATTAACTGTTACAAATCACGATCTATGGATAGCTCAAGGATCCATATTTGGGAGGATTGACATGGATAATGATAATTTGCCTGGATAATCCTAGGTACTGTGGATGATTTACGTGGAGAATGACCCCAAACCTCATTATCTGATGATCCCGGGTATTCTAAAGATACCACATTTTTTCAGTGCATTATTAGTTTATTTTCAGTTTACCTGCACCAGACAGTATGTGTTATTGGCTAAAAACAAAACTGGAATTTATTGGCCTAACCAGGAAGGCAGGTTTTATGTGTGCAGGTAAACAGCTGGTTTCTAGCAAAGTGCTGGAGTATTATGACCACAAAGTTACCTATGGTTTGTAATACCTCTCCAGCTGGTATAAGTGTGGTTATGACATATTGTACCACTTGAGACGTCCATCATGTAGTAACTTAAACATTAACAAAGACAGAGAAAAATGAAGACAAGAACTTGCATGAAAACCTTAATATAGTTATTGGAATAATTTTTCCACATTATTTGCATACTAGGAACTGCAAAACTATTCTACAGATCCCCACTGTTGCAATTTTAGGGATCAAGGCTTGAACAAATTCTTAATAGTCTCAAGAAAACAGAGGTAGTTGCTGATCTTATCAGTCTGTTGCATGTTATTGCATGCTTTGCCTAACATTCAGGTGCATATGTCTTATTGAAATGTTTCATGCAATGGGAACAAATGGTTAAGTTTGAGTGCACAAAAAAAACACCTTTCAGGGATAAGTTATGTTTTACTGCAAGGAGCTCTTCAAAAGTTACCAGATACTGACAGATCCTGATCTTTCAAATGTGAAACATTTTAATTTGAGATAATGGCCAAAACATAGTACGAAAGAGGAACACAGACCATACATTAATGATAGCTTTTGCCTGCTTGTTGAATATGTATATATTTTTAAAATATTTTTTTATTAGTCTAGCCTCATGAGACATAACATAATTGTTATCAAGATCCTCGAGATCAACAGTACACACACACATACTCCAACACTCATACTCAACAGTACACACACACACACACACACACTCCAACACTCATACTCAACAGTACACACACACACCCCAACACTCATACTCAACAGTACACACACACACTCCAACACTCATACTCAACATTACACACACACCCCAACACTCGTACTTAACAGTTCACACACACACACACACTCCAACACTCATACTCAACAGTACACACACACACACACTCCAACACTCATACTCAACAGTACACACACACACACACACTCCAACACTCATACTTAACAGTACACACACACTCCAACACTCATACTCAACAGTACACACACACACACACACACACACACTCCAACACTCATACTTAGTTCACACACACACACACACACACACACACCCCAACACTCATACTTAACAGTTCACACACACACACTCCAACACTCATACTCAACAGTACACACACAAATACTCCAACACTCATACTCAACAGTACACACACACACACACTCCAACGCTCATACTCAACAGACTAAGTAGCAACAAATGGTACAATAAAATTGCTGTAACAAATAAATACACACAGTGGATAATAGTTACTATAGTAGGTTAATCACTTAAACGGAGACAGG